>OU015548.1:2604652-3906978 GCA_907165065.1 Caprimulgus europaeus | reverse complement strand
TTGACTGGTTCAAGCCATATGTATAAACTGTTAGTGTAAGGAAGAAACATCCTTTACTTCAACAGGAGCATGAATTAAGTTAATGTTCAAATAACAGCCAGGTTTCCAGGTGCCATACCTCCTTAAACACTGCTTATATTAAAAAGCAAAGCTATTTCCAGTTCTCTGAGTGTTTATGAGAATGTTACACAGCATCCAGAAGTGTATCTGGAAAGGGTTCACATTCAGTTTCTGCTCTTTGTTGTGTTGAGGACTAGATTGTGTCCTGGGGCTTCAATATAAAACCTTTTCATATGTATATAAGGGTTGGAGATTTCACAATATGTGCCATATGCAAGACCAGTAATATATTAACTGTATCTAGTGAATCTGCATGTGTCATGTCTTACCCATGAGTGAGATTGTTCTCTATTGCTGGAAAAGATGCCAGAGCAAGAAGTGCAAGAGGTAAAGCGAGCATGTTTGACATCAGACTAGACTGCTGAGGCTGGAAGGAAGGGGATATGTGAAAGGAAACATGGACTTGGAAGCAGCAAAATGCCTTCCAGGAATGCAGTTGCATTGTCCATCAGGTCTGTTGATAAAGAGGGTGGGCTGCAAAATGTGAACACAGGGCTTTGTCTTGTTCATTTACAGTGTTTAGCTGTGAACTGAGATTTCTAATCCATTGGTGAGGAATAGCTGGTAGATGGAAAACAGGAATGTCTATCACTGTATCCTGCTATTCACAGAGGTGTAAAAACAGCTACCCTGTACTTCAGTAATGGTTTGTGACTTAGAATGGTATCTGGGTCATTTGGGCAGCTTTTGCATTTGTTTTCTGGAAATCATGACTACTACTGCCTGGAAGAAATGTTAGAAATGCAAATTAGAAAAGTGTTTGGCAACAAAGCACCCCAGGCACCCTGCTCTACATGCAATATTTATACTGGTGCATCTGTCTTCTTAACAGTATGGGTTGTAACAAATTAATTAAAGTGGTAAAACTCTATGGACAGTGTCATAACTTAATATTTACAGAGTACTAAACTGGGTTTGCTGATGAAAAATGTCCTGTATTGAGCTGCTGAGTTCAAAGTGCAAAATTAATAGTTAAAAAGTTCTGTGGCAGAAATTTCATTCATTTTGTCCACTGAGGGGTTTGTTTTCCTGGGAGTTAGAAAGTAAAGATGAGAAGCACTGTAAAAAGACAAATCTCTTGTTCTCTGTGAACCAACTTACCGTGGTTTGACAGCATAATATCCCACTGCTGGGGCAAATTACCCAGTAATCGCTTGCCACTGATCCTGTTGTGTCTTGTCATTTGGTCCTGCTGAAAAGGTACCAGAAATAGAGCCCACGTAGAACCCAGGCTGCAGTTCTGGACAAGTGCTTGTACACAATCCTGCCAGTGGAGCACTGGTGCCTTGGTTTGGCAAGACGTGGCATGTACAGAGAGGAATACACTTAGGTCTGTGCCAGAGAGCTGCAGTTGTCACGTGTGTTTCTGGTATGTCTCAACATTCACAGCTGAGCCCTGCTTAGAAGGTAAAATGAAGAAGTATTGTTCTGATTTCTAAATATCAGTCCAGAAAAATAAAGTGTCCCTTCTGAATTATTATGTCTGTTTTACCTCTTCACCAGAATTAAGACACGTTTTGATCCTATTCTAAGTTGCTACTTCTCTCTACAAGCCCTGTAAAAAGACAGCCAGGAGAATGCTTTGCTGTTATTTAACACACAGAGACCACATTTCTTAACTGAATGAAGACTGCAGCCTGCTGATACCTGTGCTCAAATCCTCACATCTGTTCAGGTTGTGAAGCAAAGGTGTAAAGTTGCGAGGGGTTTTGGAGGAAGGAGAATGTAATGCATTTGCCTGCAATTTGAATTTTTCTGTGTTATTTATGTGCATCCTCTGTTGTATGAAGAGGGACCTGAATTAGCAAAAATGGCATCATGCAGCTTTGGAAGTACCTGAAGATGTGGGAGTGGGTGGTAGATCTACACTTGAATTTGGTTTTACAAGGCATGGTGCAGGCTTGCTGCCTTTCCTCGGGGAGAGCCAGCAGAGGGAGCACAGCAGCCTCTGTGCTCAGGGCTCTCCTTGTTCATTCCTTGCTTTCACACCAGCAGAAATACCATTTCAGAGAGCAGAATGTGCATCTGTCTTGGTGTCCTAGCACAGACATATCTCCAGTGATAAAGAAGTAATTTGTTTTTCTTCCTTTGAGGCCAAGTGTAAAACAAAACCTGAACTTCAGGTGATAGTTTTGTGGTGCTGAAATAACTTTTCAAAGGTAGGATAAAGCTGCAGGTGAGCTGGGCACGTACTGGCAGGTGTGTACATGAGCTGTGTGATTTCCTTGTCCTTTAAGAAGCCTTTAAAACAAGGCTTTGCAGCCAGCTATCTCCAGCAGCAGGCAACTTGTTAGTGAAGGCAACTAGAAGGGGCTGAGAATGTATTCTGAGTCCATCCCTTAGCAAAGGTGGGAAGTTTTGAGGTTTCCTTGTTTCCTTACTCAGCAGAGAGGAGAAACTCCTCTCTCAGCAGAAGAGGGAAAAGCTATTGCTAAATCTTACCTTTTTTTCCCTTCTTAATTTAACCCAAAGATGTTAAACTGTAACTCTCAGGCCTCATGTGATGAACCAAGCACTTCTATAATGTGAGCTCTGAGGAGCCAAATTAAAGCAAAAGCTGAGGTGCTGTTTTGACATTTTGACACTGGTAAAGTAGGCATTGGTTGTAAACCATTCTTGACTGAGTGCCTACATCATTCATCTTCCTGGGAATCACACAATCTGTTTTACACAGTGCTGTACAGAGTTAATGGAAAGCTGCATTTCTGTGCTTCTTTCTGTTTTTCCTTTCTTGTTAACCAAAGGCAAGGAGGAAATTATGAGGAGCAGTAGGCTTAGTTCCTAGCTTTTAAGGTGACGTTTTAGATGGTGAACTATAGTGTGCATCACTGTAAGTACCATGCTGACTTGATATCCCTAGGGACTTGGCACAGTCACAGCAGCTGTAGTCTGTTTCAAGGAAAATTTTATCTCAATTTTACAAAAGAATTTGGTCTATGCTCACCCTTTTGAAGCTCATATACTGCTGAGGTGATTTTTGTATCTCCACAAAGAGATGACATGGATGAAATGTCTCATTTCATATACATATTTCAGTATATAGTTTATTTCTTCCCATTACCTGAAGATCAGTTAGGTGTGGGGGAAGTGACTGATCTTTTCATCTCTAGTCCTTGTTTACAGGGTTTTGACTTAGATTTCTATAACAATGCAGTTATATTTATATGCTGTCACTTTCTGATGTGGAGAACTGCTCATTTGAAACATTTTCACATGGGTCATCAAGAAGCCATGACTCTGTCTAATATACCTAAAGTTATCCTGGATTACTAGAAATAGTGAGCTTCAGAGGTGTCTCTGTCAGGGCACACTGTCAGCTGCTGAGCTAGCTGTGCCCTGCCTAAAGAAAGTTCAAAAAGATAAGTAAAACTTGCATGTTTCCTGGTGGGTGCATGGATATTCCTTAGAAACCATTTTTTGTTGAAATTTTCTGTCTCTGAGGAAGAAAACAGAAGCTACAAGCTAGACACAGTATCTAGGACTTTCTTCTTCATATTTTTTCATCCTGCTTCCTAGTGCTATTAATATGAACCATTACTTAATTCATATTGAACATGGTATAAAAACAGTAAGGAAAATTGATCTTCTTCCTCTTGGCAACTTCCTGGGGCTGTGCAAAGGTACAGTGAGGGCGAGAAGTTGGTGTGGAAACACAGTATAACTTCCTTCTTTAAATGTCTTGATATTTTCAACATTTCATTTGCAATCATAAATGATTTACAGAAATTTGCAATTTCTAGCCTTAATTTCAAACAGCTGCTGCTTTGATGCTTTCATCATTGTGGGGGAAAACAATACATTTTTCCTTTTAAAATGTTATCTGATGTGCTGGTTAATGTGCCAGACCAGTGCCTCTAGAACTCACAGAGCCAACCTGTAGTTTGTAGTGTGAATCTACTCCTCTGGAACAGCGTGCCCAACCTCATTCCTGATGTACATCACAGCCTGTCGGGTGGCAGAGGCAGGATAACTCTTCAGGATGAAGACAAGATGAAAAAGCAACAGTTAAAAGAGGGATGCAAGTATGGGCCTGTGTGTAGCTAAAGCTGGACACATGGGAAGAGAAAATGGATAGTAATGCAGTGGTATGCTTACCCCAAAGCACCTGTGCAAATGGAGGTGAGGAAGCTTTAGGTAGACTTGCTTGTAAATATAATCTATAGTAAGTGTGCTATATGGTTGTAAGCACTCCATGGTCAGCAGAGGTTTCCATACATAGTCTCTGGAAGGGTGTTGTCCATTATTTGTCAAAAGTCACTTTGAATGGGTGAGAATTATTCCCTAATTTCATGTGGGAACAAAGTAAGTATTATTTGGCAAAGATGCTCTTTTGCTTAGAAAAATTTTCTCCTGTGGATTTTGGTTTTTTTTTAATGATGAAAAGCAGCTCATTGCAGCAGTGTGACTGCACAAGGAATTGACAACTGATACAGCAGGACTAGATGTTGGCTAGCAAGATAATTCTCACTGGAAGGTGGCTGAGGTGCCACAGCTAGATGTTTACTGTCTGGATGACCTCTATTGGAAAGTGATTAAAAATGAGTCAGTTGGTTGAATGTGGGTCGCTCAAACATGATCCTTTTTTTACCATGTGATGTCCTCGCATTGCTGCCCTGTCACCCCAGAGCTCTGCTAACTGAAAATAACAGTTTGTGAGCACAGAATCGGCGAGTGTTTCAGCTGAGAATGCCAAGATGCTGGCTCACAGCTTGCAACAGCCGCCAGCAGAGCAAGTCTGGATCTTTAGTCACAGCTTGCAAAGCCCAGGGCTGAGACTGACAAAGTGATGGCTCATGGTTTACAAGAGCTGACAGCCAGCAACCATTGCTCTGATACAGACTGACCTCTGTGTTTGGTCCTCCCATCTGGAACAACGCTAGCAGGTTTGCAGGCAGGAAGCAAAGTTTATATGGCCAGTTCTTGAAAAGAATATTGCAAAGTGTGGGCTTCAGTGGCTTAGTAGAAGAAAAGAGTAAATCATATTTAAATTAACTGGTTTTAAACTATTTTTTTCATTTTGCCTTTGCACTTGTGCATTCCCAGAAATGCAGGTGGATTGTACAGATCTGCTACCAGAGCAGGCAAGGTGGTAGGTGCCTCTTGAAGCATTTAATAGAGAATGTTGTGTCCCTCTCTTCTTTCTTTTTTTTTTCTTTTTATTTTTCTTTTTTTTTTTTTACTTAAGTTACCATTGCAGTGGAATTCTGTTAGCTACTTTAAAAGGGAGGGAGGGAGGGAGGGAGGGAGGGAGGGAGGGAGGGAGGGAGGGAGAACATTCTCTATTCAATTCCTCATACTTTTTGAGACATTTCAGAGAATCTGTATGCATTTCATTTTTCATTTGTATTTCCTTTTGAAACTCCATCCTCTAGCAATAACAGTCACACTTATGTCCTTGAGTAAAATTCAGAGAAGGCTTCTGGGGTGAGAGAAAATGGCCTTGAAATAGTTCAGGGTGTTACACAACTGGGGTGTTTGAGCTCTGATATGAAGTCACAAACAGTATTTTACCTGTGGAATTTGACAATCACATGGGTTTGTACACAGCCCAGAGCAGAATGAAATCTTACTCGCACAGACCTTGCACTCAGCCTTGTACAGAAAATACTTAGGGTCAAGAAAAACTTGTTTCATATTTGTCAAAACCACGTGAAGGGGCTTGGCCAAGTCTCCATGACCTCACTGTCAGTGCTTCTGCTCTGGTCCCACACCATCCTTTGTACTTGTAACCCAGTGTCTCGCTTCAGAGCCACACAGGCAGTCTGAGATGTTGCAGATGGGAGATGAGCAATTGGAAAGGTAAAATGCAGAGCTGGAGAAAGCACCAGTTCCATGACACAGGGCCTTTGCAGAATGAGCAGGAGAAATTCACAGTGCCAATTCTCACCAGTTTCCAGAAGGCCAGCTGTTTGGTTGTGTGCTGCTAACATAAGTTACTTGTGATTCTGCCACGATACAGAAAATCACAATGAAAAATTTCCCTGTCACTTAGCTCCACCCAGAGAAAGAGAAAGTTTTACAAGCTGGGGGTCCATACACATGGAATGATGGCCTTGAAGGGAGCAATGGCCAGAAAGAGAGGAAGGAGCCCTTGCCCTCTGTTCAAAGCTTTCCACGAAGCCAGCATGAGTGAGGCTCTCTGCCCACGCCATCGCCGTCACCTCCCCGTACGCCACCAGTGCTGAGCGTGTCCCGGTACGTGGAGAGAATTTCACCTTGCACTCTCAGTATTGGGGCAGTCAGTGCTGTAGGAAAAACCTACCTTACCTTTCACCTACTTTCCTCTTGGGAAAATGCCCTTGACTTTGATTTACACTGGATATTGTTTGACTGCTGCTGAGAACCAGTCCAACCATTCATTCCAGGCAAATTAGAATAAAGTCAGTTAAGGAAGAGATACATAAATATATAGGATTGGGGCTCAGCTAGCAATGAATTCACTAATTTTCACAGTCTGACTTTGGAAGTGGCTCAGGTTAGTATGGTTAATGTTTGGAAAAACTATTCTATGTGCAAAGAATACAAATTTTTGTTAGGTGCAAGGTGTACTTCAGTGTTTTGTAGTCTTATTTTAGTGAAACATTTGTATTTAACAGTTCCAAAATGTTACCTTAAATAGAAAAAGTTAGCTGAGTGTGGATTTTTTTTTTTTTAGGTAGCTTTTCTCTTCTATAAATCATGTCTGTGGTATCTGTTTTTACTGTGCTCAGCTTGAGGAAGGTTGCAGGACTGAGTCTTTTCAGTATTGTACTTAAAGGCATTTGTAAAATGCCCCTAGTTAGTGAGTAGTAACACCTCTGTGTTAGGACTGGGTTTTTTTCATCTGTAGTTCTAATAATAATTGGCAAAGGAGGACAGGAGCATCATCTCCACCTTACGGATGGAGAAACTGAGTCACAGAGTGACAGTGACTGGTACGAGAACAGCCAGTAGATCTGGGGTCCTAGGTCAGTGTCGTGTCAACTTCAGACAGTGTCACAGCTCCCTGCTAAATGTTTTTGCCTACTCTGTTTCCTGGCTGCTGCCTCAAGCACTGGTGGAATAAGGACTCACAGCATTATTGTGTGAAGTGGTGCAGAGAGAACCACTTTTTGCTGAGGGTATCAGCCTATTCTCTGGCTTTTAGAGCTGGGGGTCCCCAGGATCTGAGTGCTTCCATAGTCACATCAATAGCAGTAGTAAGGTCTCAGTGAAAGGATGAGACCTGAAATTTATGCTTGATTTTTGTGTGTCCCTTTCCCATATCATTTGCTTGATGTCTGCAAGATCTCCTAGTACAAAATAAGGATGGGGTGCAGCTCACCTAATTTAACTCTGAGGCTACACTAGCCACTCAGGTTGCCTTTATACCCAAAAGGACAAGTGAAAGGACAAGATACTTCCGTATCTCTCTCTGGAAGTGAAAGAGAGGATTCAAAAGTGAACACAGTTATAGGAGATGCTCTGGATTTGATAAGGCAAAGGACTGTGAAGAGCAATGTATGCTTATGCTCTTGATAACCCTGTGAAGCGATGGACATAGCAGGGGACAACTGGGACATCCTGTCAAATGAGCTTTATTGCTTCTTGCTTGCTGCTGTGTCCCTTGTCTGCAGAGCTGTCCTTGCAGCACAAGTGTCCGGGGCACATGAAGTGTTGAGCCTGAACTTCATGCTTTGGAAGTCAGTTTTGATGTACTTTTATTCCAGGCACTTTCCAGGACAGTATGAGGGTAATGGAGGTGTCATAGCATAACTATACCGTGCAAGAGCAGGCAGACAGGTCAGGGACTGCTGGCAAATGAGCTAGCTCCAGAGCTAGCTGGAAGCAGCATAATCACATCAGCACTGTGCTTGCGTTACTAAGCTGTGCTGCATCATGGTGGTAATTGGTATTTGCATTGCACTTTGCAAATATGAAAGCATTGCTTAAATGCAAATAATAAATAGGTTGGCTTCCAGCCTGCCTGTATAGCTTGCCTAGGCACTTGATATGAATATAAAGGATTACATCAAATATCTTTTTTACAGTCTGATTGACTAAATGGGCTTATTCCACTTCAAATGTGTAGATGGGGCTGTGAAACCATTGGAGCTTAGAGAACCATTAGTAAAGGAATGTGCAGCATTTGGGGATCTTGATTCCACAAGGTGCCCTAAAAGCTGTGGAAACAGCCGTGCTCTGGTTTACTTAATGTGAGCTGGTGTGTGATGAGATTTAGAGTGCTCAGTGTCGTAATGCTGACTTTACTTGAGAAGTTTTAATCTTGATATCAGTGTGAATTTAAATTTGAGAATGTGTGTGGCTTAGTTCCTGGCTGTGGATTTTATTGGATGCTAGCTGTGTGCTTTTTAGCAATAATAAACTCTGTCTTCTCATGTAATTGTTTTAAATTGTAGTGCAATTTGGGCAGGCAGCACTGTACACACAGATAATGAATCAGGAATGCCTAGAAAAGATCCAAAACATGTATTACTCCTCTTTTCTATGGGATCTGTAATTAACTGCAAATTAAGATATATGACATAGTATTTTCTTCCTTGGAAGTGAAGCTGGATACTTTGGTATTTCACAGGCACATAATGATAGTTTCTTTTTAGCTATTTTGGGGCCCTAAAAATTTACACTACTGGGCAAAATGAGGCTTTGTATTCATAGCACATAGGAGTTTAGGCTACTGCATCATTTGGAAAGGGATTACTCTGTAACATAAGGTATTTTAAGTTAATAGTTTCAGAAGTTTCTGAGCATCCATTCAAAATCAGCATCACTTTCAAATACTGCTGTCTTGCAGTATCATCCTAAGGTGTATCATTCAGCTGCTGAAGTGATACTGTCATTTCATCCCAAAGTGAATGTGTGTGAAACCAAACATCAGCAAGGAAGAATTACATGCTGTGCTAGTAGGAAACAGAGACTAAAATACAATATTGAAACAGTTTTGTAAAGGCCACCAAAGTTCCAAAAGGGAAAATAGCATCATAAAGAAAATCAGTCTTAATAAATTACCAGTCCTGTGGGAATTGTCTTGTACTCTGAAAAGTAGTTCTGTGTTTTTCTTCTCACTGGAATGATTAATGGACTGATTCTTCCAAAGGTAGCCTGTTGAAATGAAATGTAAGCATTAAAAATGAAAGTTCAGTATTTTTGCAGCTGCCCAGCTTGAAATACAGTTCTCTAAGGAAGAGACAAAAATTAGAATAGTTGCAAAGGAAGCTGGACCAATGAAATAAAGCATTTTAATTTTGATCTATCAGAGGAAATTGGAAGCACATCAGAGAGAGATATATTATCCCCAGATAGGTTCCTTGCTTATGCCCTCTCCCCCAAAATCATGGCAGCTTCCTGGGTCATTTGACTGTGGGATTAACCTGCCACTGCAGGTTTTTCCTCTAAGCAGAGATTTGACCTGCTGGATTCAGTCTCCTGCTCTGAATTGCCCCATAAGGTTTTGTCTTTCTCCATGGGCTCGATGAAACCTAGTGTAGCAACAGGGTAAGTTCATCTCTCACAGGAGCTTGAGGGTGCTGCTGGTCAGTACCAATTTCCCATTTCTTCTGGCAGAAATGCTGTCTGTCTCCAGACACTTCCCTGTTTGTTCTCAGCTGCCTCACCTGCTTTTGGAGTAACGTGCTGTATGATTGTGCACCTTGCAAAAAAGCTTTTATCTGGTATAATACCTACTTTGTCAGCTAGAAATAATTTTTCCTACCCAATATTTGGAGGTACTGTTTGCCAATTAAAAATTCTGATTCCTTTTTGGCTTTTGTTGGAACAGCACTGCTAAAATGTTCAGTGTGTGAGAGAGGAAAGCCAGGCACCTGGCCAGAGTCTCTGGTAGAATCAACCCCGTTCCCATTAGCTTTGCTGTAGGTAGTGTTTCTAAGTCACATAGGTGCTTGTCAGCACTCCAGCCTCCTGCAGGACCTGTCAGTGATGACCTTTTGATTTCCACCAACCCTACTACTCGGGAAGAACAAGTTGTCAATAGGTGCTTGATGGGTATTAAATTAATTAATCCCTTTTTTGTTGAAACAGGTGGCACATAAAGGTCTATGTGTCTACACTGCTCTGGATCAACATATGATTTGCATATGCTTGTCTTCCTCATGGGGATGAGTCAGAGGCTAAAGAGTTTCAGTCCAGTGAGGAAATGAGTATCTATTTTAAGTGGCTATATATTCTTGATTTCTACTGAGAGGGAGATAGCAGGGACCAAACAATTTAGCTGATATCACTGATATCTCAAATGATAATCTGTGGGATGGAGAGTAAAAATCACAAGCCAAGAGTGCAGCAAGCCAACCAGATAATGGCTAAACTTTGCTGGGGGTAGCCAGATTCTGCTTCCCCTGGCTGGTGCCGTTCCCATGCCTTTGGTGTTCTCTGTGCTGCATTTCCTGACGTCGTTTCTCTTTGTATATTTCTAGCTTATTAAACACTCTTTAGCTGGAGGTTTTGCTTTGTAAAGTGCAATGCAGTACATACTGGTGTATCAGGAGTTATTTACAGTCTGAAGGTAGGTTTTGAATCTTTGAAACTGCTCATCATGTGATTTAATTGTCAAAACCATGGAAGTGCTGTCTGTGTAAAACATGTTGCTTGCAATTGTACTTCTGCCTTGGGCATGGGAGTGCTGTGACCATGCAAAGTCCATTAGGAGGACAGAGATCCTTTTGCAGTCATGGTAGGCATGAAATCCATTTTTCTTAGATTTTTCCTGTAGCAAAAAACCTGGCTGTAATACTATCATCTTGGGCAGGAGAGGGAGCCTTCATTTTTGTATGTCACGTCATTAGTTGTGATTAATTCCTTGCTTTGGTGAGAACGTGAGGTGATGTTGCATTAGAAAGCATGTTTATGGAGATAATCCATTTATCAGGCCAAGAACACATTCTCTCTTTCTATTAGACAACAAAACAGTTCTTTCCTTACCAAAACAGATAATAAGGGATATCCTAATCCAGAAGAACAGGGGAGGGCATGCCATGAAGCTGACAAGATCAGAAACAACAGTAGAAGCAGGAGATGAAAAATACATTTATTGAAGGATGGCTGCAAAATATAAGTGATCTACTGCAGCAACTCATTCATCAAGGGAATTTGGCCTTGCCTCACTCTAATCTAAATTGAATCTAATTTAGATTCCAAGCAAGGGATGGGAATCCTTTCCTGAACCAAAACAAGCCTTGCCACCTCCTACCTTTTCATTACTCATTCCTTAATTTGTTTGGGTTTGTTATGTAGGACACTCAGGAAGAATAGCTTAAAGCTGTGTGTGCCTGTGCTAAATCTGGGGTTATAATCACTGTATATTGCTTTCTGTGCATTGGGTTGATTTTTGATGCAGTTACAGCACCCACAGCTGGGAAAGTGCCTCTGCCTGGGGCCCCCAGGAACTTAGGCATGAACATCTTCTTTCTTGAGCACTGAATCACTTGCACTGCTGCTTGACTTAGCCAGGGGGAGTCCACTACAGCCTTGAGCTCAGGTAGTTTTTCTGTTCTTTTCATTCTAAAAATCAGCTCTGTTCATGCCTGCATAGATTGATCAAAACCACCCTGGGAGAGGGGACTGGAAGATAGTTTTATTCATTTTTGAGGTGTCATGCTTACTGACCTACTTTCTATTCTTGCATTTTAAGTTGGTTAACAGCAAACTTGGCCTCCTGCTCTGTGCATGGCTGGGAAGACTAAATGGTATAATTCTTTCCCTGAAGCTGGTCAGGACTTTCTCAGCACCTGAACTGAGGTTTAGACTGTGCTCAAGGCCAGCAAACAGCCTCTATTCAGTACTCAATTGCTGATTCCTTCTTAAAATATGTGCCTTATTTTTTCTGAGACTGTTTCCTAAGGGGAAATTGGGCATTGATTCCAGTAGAGATTTCTGTAGCAGGGGCACGTCAGGACGCTGCCTTGGAGCATGTCCCAAACCATCATGCTACCTCATAATTTTCTGACTCCCTGCCTGATTCTTTGCCATGCACTCCTCAGTGTCTCACCTCCCTTGCTCCTGGAAATTCATTTCAGTTCTGAGGTGTTTGCTTCCCTATGAATACTCTGCTACCTTAGAGAAATCTCCTGTGATCCTGTAGGTAAGTGCTCTGGTCACTCTCTCAGTGCCATACATCTTCTCATACCTACATATATAATTCCCATACAACTAATTTCTCTCCTACTGATTCTGCATAACATGCCCACATCTGAACAAAATGGTGGGTTGAGCAGGTTGTTGTGCCCCAAGGGTAAAGAAGTTAGTTGCAAGTTCAAGACATGGACAAAACCTGCCTGCAAGCAGTGAGAGAGCACACTGCTTTGGGGAATGGGAAAGTCATATGGCTAAACAGGGATGGTAAGAGTGGCTTGGAAGAACTTTGGAGGGAAAGAGAATCAAATGATGGAGTTGGGAGGGTATCAGGATGCCTCTTGGGAATTTGCTGGAAGAAAAAGCAAATTATTAAGTTCCCTGCAGAACTGAAGGTATGAAGAGGGTAAACATTTACCTGAACCAGAGCCTGTGTAGTTACATATCTGAAGTCCTAACTGACAGCGAGTTTTCTGCCATCTCTATCTTAAAGCTCATCAGGATTGCACACCTTTTAGTATTGTTTGCCAGTTTGCCAGCCTCCTGATGGAAAGTTTTCTAAGCCACGTGAGATAGGTGGGTGATAAAATGCTCAGTAGCAACTAGCTGGTAATGGGAGCAAGGACTGTGGGAATGCTGCTTCCTTCCCACTTCCGAGAACTGCTCCAAAAACCAGGAACCTCTAGCACATGGGAACTGCACTCCAGACTGCTTCAGGCAAGGGCTGGGAAGCTTTGTTCTGGTTGCAGTAGGAAATTCCAGTCGAAACCAAGACTGGGTTGGTCTCCTTAGAGCAGGACACAGGTGGCAAAACATCTCCTTTCCCAAGATTCCTTTCTTGTTGCTGAGGTGAGTGTTGGGGTCTGCTATTTAATGCATCCAGCCACTTTTTGTGACCCAGTAGTAGTGCTGTCTTCTTCTACAACTTGCTTTAGTGATGCCTTGTACTCTCTTCTGATTTTTTTTCTCTGAAGTTTTCTCTTGGCTGCTGCTCAGCACTCTGATGCAGTTTAATACATACAGTATCTGATGCTACTACTGCTTTATTACACTTGGAGCTGCAAAGAATTTGCAGTTTGGTGTTCAGGGAGATTTTTCAGGAATATAGAGACATCCCATTAAATACCAGCTGGTAGGATCAAAAATGACTGATGTTTTTCAAATTCTTAATAATTACACTGGGAGGATCAGGGTAATTTTTTTAAACAAATTGGTTTTAAAAATGATTTTAAAACACCCTTAAATAGGAAATTAGCAGCTGACAGTCTTAACACGCAGATGATGAGCTTTTCTGCCTGCTCCCATGAATGGCAGGTAGTACTTTCCATTGTTAAGCCCTGAGTTCTGCTGGAGTCCACTGGGCCAGAGAAGGTTGCTGTCCATGAGCTGTTTGTGTGGCTCTTTGGAGTGTAAACTCTATTTTTTTTCTGAGATAGTGTTTCCATGGGAGTAGGAAATGCTGCCACTGTTAGCCTTTGGGTGGCAATGCCAATACTCAGATCAAAACTAGAACAAGTTAAGGAGATGGCTCCTTCTCACAGAGGGACTTTTATCTCTTGTATTTTTAAATGTAATTGGAAGACTTGAACCTTCCAAGCCAGCATTTTGGCTTTGAGACTAAAATAACACACAGGAAAATCTATATGCTGCTGGAAATGTTCCTGACTGCATTAGATCTTCCTTATCCATTTAAGCCTGCATTTGGAATTGTGCCATGGATTCCCAGACTTGTGTTCAGTGTTGGTCTTTTGAGTGAAACATGGAATGTCTGTTTTGGGATGGCTGATGACTGTTTTCACTGGAAAACAGTAAATTAGCAGAACATGGAGTCAGTTTATAAACAGCTGTAGGTAGCTATTTGCATATAGAATAATTTGCAAATCATTGAATTCAAATGATTTGATGTCCCAAGAAGGAAAAAAGTATGGGAAGAGGAGGGGAAAAACCAGGAAACATTTCATTCTGAGGTATTGCCAAGAGGAAAGCTGATTTTATTACTGGACTTCAGTCAGTCAAGGACCCTCTGAAGTTAAAAAGACAAAGGCTTTCAGTACTCTAGAGTACTGAAGTTCTTCATGTTTGTGTGTTGCACCCATATGTTCCAGGAGCAGGATACAAGATGGGGAAAAGAGGGAACCGTAAAGCTTTGCCTAGAAAGGGAAATGAGATGAGAAGGTTTTGCTGAGCAAGATGCATAAGGGAAGGAGAAAGACTGCTAAACAAGCCCATGTGCAATCATGGGACAACAACGATGGTATGGGGGTCAGTGATGGGGTGGAGGCTTCGTAACCTGGTTAGTAAAACAGGAAACAGGAAGTGAAGGGCCCTCACCTCAACCCCAGATTTAATCTGTGGCCTTGAGCAAATCACTTCACCTTGATCTACCTCTGTTTCCACTCTTCCTCATGAAGAGGGAGGATTTGACACCCCATGGGTTCAGATGTTAAAAGACTTTATTGATTTCTGGATGGATAGGTATGCAGTACCCACTGAAATCAGAAGTAGGTGCAGAATTGACCCTACTTGTCTATATTGTCTTTCAAATTCTACATTTATGGACCCTGTAGTAGCTGGGAAAAGAAAATCTTACTTAATACTCTGTTACAGTTTAGGAGCACTCTGGCATTTGAGAGAAAGCACATTTCTTTCTAAAATGAAACAAGCTTCCAGCTTTTGATGAGGATGTGTGGAATTTTATTTGCCTCAGAAAGAGCTTCATCCCTGTGCTTCCAGGACGTTGCACTGGTGTGCTTTGTGTCTTCCTTTCGTAGAGAAACAGCCTGTGTTGATACCTCTGTGTGTGTTGTTGCTCTCAGGTGCTGGGGAAGGGTGGTAATGTCTGTGGTATGTGAGAAAAAGACTATTTATAGAACAAACAGCTCCTTTGTTAGGAGGTGTCATTCCTTGTGTGGTTTACTTCAGGATGGCTGTAGGAGGAGGAGGACTATTGTTAAAGCATGGGGAGTTGCCCTCCGCAGTGAGGAATCCAAGCCCCACTGAGCACCTTGCACCGTGGCTGTCTGGGAGCATGGAGAGGTGTGCAGGGAGAACAGTTACATGCAGGAGATGAGAACATCCTCGTGACCAGGCAAATGGGGTATGTTTAAGTGCAGCTGACTGAGAACATCCTCGTGACCAGGCAAATGGGGTATGTTTAAGTGCAGCTGACTGTGAACATCTGTCAGGGCTCCTTTTTTTAGTGCACAGCTTGGTTTTTAATGTAATTAAATTTTTGGTATCAAGCTTATGTATTTCATAGAAAAAGTTAATTTTGTCTCTCCTCCAAAGGCTTTATTCAAAGACACTTTTGACAAAAAGGAGACCTGGACACCCTATCACCATTTGCTCACCACACATGAGGGTTCAGGGTGATCTCTGCTTCCCTCAGCCTCCCAGCTATCGTTCTGCTCATCCTGTAGAGAAAAGCCCACAGACAGTCTTGATAATATACAATGTCTTGGGGTTTTAGAATGAAAACTGTACTTAGAAAAATGTTTTTAATCAAGGATTGTTTGCACTGCATGACAAAAATACTGACTAGCTGCTGTAGGTGTCCTGTGAGCATCCTGAGTGCATGAATGATCAGAATTTAATAGCTCATGTACTCTTAGGGGCTGGTGGCCATGAGTAGTGCCATTGGAATGGAAATGATCATGCCACTGCTCAGTGGGTCACATCAGTAGCCTTTCACCTCATTCTTACTGGGTATTTGTGGCCATGTGGATGGCTTCCAACATAACCACTTTTATATAAAGGAATATATATGTGTCTCCTTAAGTAAAATATGTGTGTATAGCGTTCACTTGAGTAGTGTTCTCTCAGCATGACTCCTTATCAAAAAATCAGTTGTTATCACTGGATAATTGTATCTGTACAAGGGTCCTGTGATGCTGAATCTATACAAATATGAAAGAAAAAGAAAAGAGATTATAGTCCAAGTGGTTTCTTGTTTTGATTATTCAAATGTATGCATAAGAATACCAATAAGGGAAATGTTATGTAAGTTGCAGATAAAACTTAATTCTCTTCAGAACAGCAAACTTCTCTCTCAAGTGTGAGTAATAACAAATATCCTTTTTTTTTTTTTAATGGGAAGTGGTGCTCATAATAATGCCCTTCTGGAAGCATTGTGCTGACATTCAGCATTTCTGCACGTGTGAGAATGACTGGGGAGTGTGCATCAACAGTGTCCTTTGTTCTTGAGTTGGACAGCCCAGTCTCCAGGACTGGAAGGAAGTGAGTGCAGTCCAAAAAGTTGGATTTGGTTTTGTTTAGTACTGATGGTGTACAGGTAAAAATGGCACCTGAGTGTTAGGACCAAGAACACTCTTGAACTGGATTTGGCCCCCATATGCTGCTGGCAGTTGGCACTGGTTTTCAGTCCTTGCCAAAACACAGGCTTGAGCTGATGACCTGGTTTCAGCTGACCTTGAAATAAGCAACCTCTGTGGCCTTTAAGCAATTACATGACTCAGGTAGCTGGCTATCCTGTCTGCTGGCTGTGGAGCTAAGGGTACTTTTATGTTCTGTTCAAGGGCTGATGGTGGAACTGAATTACTCCCTGTACCTTCCAACTTCTCTGATCTAACAGACTTTTTAATTTTTTTTTATTATTTTATTTACCTTGAAGAACTGGCTGATATCTAGCAGGAACACACTGAGATCTGTACCTGATATCACAGTTATGGATTCATTCTTTTTAGAGCATTGGATTTTTTTAATTATAGCCAAAGCCTGTTTTATATAGTCTGTAGTTCCTTGTAAAAAGTAGTGACTCACTGTAATTGGTTACTGCATGCAATAGGGTCCATTTTTGTGTAATGTCCTCTCTGCCTAATGTAAACCCTGATCTTTAGAGGCACCATGGAGCAAAGAGTCAGTGCCCAGCACTGAGAGGGCACAAGGGCGGGTAAGGCTTGCAGATAATGGTACACGAGTTGGCAGGGCACAGGCAAAGCAGAATGAGAATGGCAGAGAAAGTCAGGGTTCCTGTGGGAGGAGCAGGAGTCAGGCAGGGCAAGGGGGTGAAGCAGGATGGGTGAGGGAGAAGGGGAAGGGAAGGCAAGGCAAGCACGTGGAGCAGAGCAGTGTTGGTACTGTATGCCAGGGTTCAGTCTGGAGGGGAATTTCTGCATCCCTCTTGCTTTTATTGTGTTGCAGAAATCTAATTCTGAAGCCTGTGTCAAGGTTGTGTGTCACTTACATCCTTTATGGCCAAATGCTTTTAGATTTTGATGGGCACCAATGGAAGGGCTGCTCTGTTCCAGGGGTTTCATGGTTTTTCTAAATCAAGAACTTGAGATCTTTGGGGTGAAGAGGAACTATTTACACTTGCACACAAAGTGTTAAGTATTGCAGCTGATTCAGTTACTGTGTGACTTGAATGTGGGTTTGCACCCCTGTTTTTTCTGATAGGACTGGTGTAGTTCTGTAGAGTTTCACAATTACCAGGGAAAAGTTGAGAGTGATGCAGAAAGATCACCTATTTGTAGATAAATTAAAGAGTTTTCACACATAAATTACTTTAGTCAGTCACCAACTGGGATGCTGAAGAACTCACAGTCATCAAATCATAGGAGAGAGAGGCTGTACTGAGCTTAGTCCAGTGTTTGTAGAGTATCTTGTCTGTGATGGGGACTCTCTGAGGTGAATTATTAACAGTAATAACATCAGATGACAAGTGGATGGAGCTAGAAAGACGAGAAGAACACATAAACAGTGACACAGTTTCTCTAGCTCCAAGATCTGTGGTGCCTGAAGAACGCCTCTGACGAGAGGAGCTTGGCTTTGCCTCGGGGAGGCAGAGGGGACAGCGCTATCTGCCGGGCCGGCAGCTGCAGTGACCTTGTGTTCCAGGATTGCTCAGCACAGCCTGAGGCACATTCTACCTCCTGCCTGCAACACACGTGTACACACACACACACATACGTGTACATACGTGTTCTCTCTCTCCCCTCCCCCCTCCACCCCTCCCTTGGGATTTCTCCGTGTAATCTCTCCCTCCTGCACAGTGTTTAACCTCTGGATGGAAACCTACCATTACTCTACACATGTTTGGGGTTTTTTTCTGGTTGATTCTTTGTTTCATGTTAATAAAACATCTCATAAAAGTAAGCAAACTATAGCAGAATGCCTAGCCAGGAGAAGGTGCCTGCTTGGCCACTGAAGTGCTTTGAAAATTCCCTTTGAGAAATGGTGGGTTTGAAGGACAAAATGGCATTTTACAGATTCAAAGCTCTGTGTAACTTCTGCTATTTTACACAGCACCTTTGAATTTGACCAGGGAGATGTTTCTCGCTGTCAGAAGACAAAAGACCTTTTGAGTCTGTCATATTGAAGCTGGAAAAACTGTTTCTCCTTTCTCTTGTGTGATGTCTAATGTATTGCATACATACTTGTCATTTTAGATGAAAGACGATGATGATTCTGCTACTTGGAGGAGAAAGTGGGAAACCTACAGATGGAACATGTAGGACATAGCCAAAGACCAAAAAAGTTTCTATTTCACAATGAGGAATTTGATTCTGCAAGATAAAGTAATATATCTGACCAGACAACTCCAGTACAAAAAAACATCTCTTGGAATCCTTCATATTTCCTGAACTCCTGTGAAAACAAACTGTATTCCAGCAGTAGCCTAGAGATGTCTTCTAGGGACTTGGAAACAAACTGAAAGCTGTGTGGCCACGTTTATTGACAGCTGGGAGGAGATTCAGCCTTGTTCACTCTTTAAGGAAAAAAGCAGTAGCCAGCACTTCAGTCCAGCCAAGGTAAGACAGCAGCACTCGCTGAACAAGCTTTTCTTTACAAAAATGCAATCACTGCATGGTGCTAAAATAATTAATGCATTGCTGTATTTTACTAGCAGTATGAATTCAGAAATTAAATGAACAAATGTGAATGAATATGTGTGGCAACTGACACGCTAATGGGTTTTCATCCACTGCTGAAGTGAATGAGCTGAGGAGAGGCCTAAAAGCATATCTGGGAAAGTGCCACCTCATTAGACTGTGGACTGGTAAAACAGCACTTCAGTTACAGCACACAAAGGTTTGCCTGTGTGCTTATGCACTACTTGATTTTATTGGCATTGACTCCCAGAAAACAATGCCCCAAAAGCACCTAGAGCAACAGCAGGGCTTAGAATTTCCAGGATGTATAAATAACACACCTCTAAATGGGGCCTGCATTAAAGTTCTGAAAAAAATGTGTTTATTTAGTTGCTGACCTCAAAGCATTAGCAACGTGCAGGAATGTAACTCAGTGTGTTTCTTGGACATAGAAGGGAGAATTTTCAACCCTGCCTTCGGAGAGCACCTGCTGCTCAAAGAGAACCAGTCCTCAGACCCTGCCTGTCCTCTGCATGCGCAGGCTTTGGCTTTCACAAGGCTGTTCTGCATGTGAGGAAGCATTTCTCTGACAGGGAGCACCACTATGAAAAGCATTAAAGGCTTATGAACAGCTCGGGCAGTCTGCTTGCCAGGGCAGTTACTTCTTGTTCACAGAGGGGAGGACTCTCTAATATCCAGTCCTCCTCATTCTTAGTCCTGAAAAGAAACAGTTCTGGGAGAAAAGGACAAATAGAGGCTTGTTGCACAGGCTGTGTTTTCTCTGGGAGATCAGGATGGCAAAGGGACTGTGCCTTGTGGGTCCTCAGTGAAAGCAGAAAGGGAGAGCAGGCAGCATTAAAGGGTCAGAGGCCTTGGAAATCAGTTGGCCTCTTCCCCAGGTGTGAAGGAAGGTAAGCCAGGCTCAGGTAGCAGGAGTAAATCCAGAACATCCATATGTGTATATAACAGAAAGAGGTTCTGCAGCATGTGTGTGACAGAAAACAGAGCGGTTGTTCAGCATGGAAAATAGCTTTCAGGAATCATAGGATGCAAACAATGATGCATTGGAAATGCAAGCAGGTATTTGTATAGAGAGAGCATGTAAGATAGCACTGTCACTCGGGGTGCCTGCCTCTTAGGAGCATTAATGGGGACCTACCTTCTTGAATGTTGGGGGAGCTGGAGGGTGAGGAGGGCATGCAACTGGGGCTGGGTGCACCTGAGGGCTGCAGACCTCGTCCCTAGCATTGGGAACTGTGCATCAGCTGGAAATGTAGATCCACAAATGGAAAGATGTGTGAAGAGTATAGCTGGAGCTGTCTGTAGTGTAGAATATACAGTGGGGATCCAGATATTGGTAAGTACATGGAGAATGCATTTTAAAACCAGAGTGTGAAAAAGAGAAAACTGAATGAGCTTTTATAGCCCTCCAGGCACCCTCTGAAAGCGACTAGAGAAGTCTTCCTTTGCTATAGATTTCTGTAGAATGGTTTTTAAAGTGCGTGGGAAGGATGCCTACATCTATTAAATTCAACATTTTTAAACTGGTAGATACTCTGCTGTATGACTTGAGCAAACCATTGCTGGTTTCATACCGGTTGGAGGCTGTTCTGGAGGAGCAGTGAGCGAGTGTAGAGGTTGCTCCCTGCCTTGCTGTGCTCTTCCTTCCAGCCCTTGTGCATCAGGGGAGCGCACCGCTGGTATTTGGCTGTTGCACAGCTCTGGTAGCCTTGAGGTTGGGATGGTTGTTGATGCCAGTGGTGGGTTTGTGTTCGCTCCTGACAGTCAGGAGGGGTTGTGCAAGGAAGAAGATTTGCTGATGTTCAGCTGCACGATGAAAAGGACACTTGCAGTGAAGTGAGCTGATGTGATTGTGGATGGCAGAGGAAGCTGCCATGATGGCTCTCACAGGGGTCCAGACACAAAGGTTTTGGGTTGCCACTCCCTTAACCTGGCTCAAGGACCGTAAGAGTGAGAGATTAGTGAGGGCTGGCTGCTGCCATTATTTCTATCTCCTCATCTTGTTGTGTCTGTGCAAAAGTGCCAGCCTTTTCTCTTTTTTTTTCTTTTTTTTCCTACGAAGCATTAACTGGGTGGGTTGCCATAGCAACCCCTGCATGATAAGTTGGGCTGCTTCTTGCAGCATTCAAGATGTTTCTCTCTCAACATTCAGTTCCCTTCACCATTTCCCTGGAGTGCCAAAGTGGCTGAGAGGTCCGTGGTGCTGAGCACCCTGCACCCTAAGGGTTTCACCTGTCCTACAGCCTGCTCACTGGAGGCACCGGGGCTGTGTTAGGGCAAGAAGGAGCGTTGGATGGGGTTTGAAGAACACGTGCTCTCCATCTCTTTCACAGCACACCAAAGCTGAAAATTGAAACAGGCTTCCAATGTGGCATCTTGTTTATTTGCAAGTTTTTCTGAGGAGGGCTGGGCAGTGTGTGATGCCTGTTTGAAACAGGCACATGGAGACCTTGGAGTGGTTCCCAGCTGAGCCCAGCGAGCGATAACTCATTATTTTTTTAGGATGTTTACTTGTCACTGTAATTTAAATTGCTTGGCTGGTGTGTTCTGGAGTGCCTGGGGTTAAAGGAAAAAAGGACTTGGGTTGCTACCAAGGTACCTGACAGCAGGACTGTGGTAAGGCAGGAGCAGGAAGGGTTGAAAGGTCAGCCAGTGGCTGCTGGCCAAATCAGCCTTGTAGAGCTGCTGCTTCCTCTTAATCCTCTCAGACCCTCTCTTTCCTCCCTGGCAGGATTCTCCATAATAGATGTAATTAGAGCAGCAATAGCACAAACAGTACAGCTCTGCTGATCCATGTTCTGTGTTTCTGGCAGTGCACCTGCCTTCCTGAGAGCAGATGTGATTTCCACTGTACTTCATGAAACAGGTGGCTGTCAAATGAGAGAGCCCAGGAACATTGTCCAGTAGTTCCTGTGTCTATAAAAAACCCCAGCATCACTACTCATCAGCCACATATGGGCTGGATTGTTTCAGAACAATTAGGTGCAAATCCTGTGGCTTAATGTAGGAGGCTACATCCTTCCACTGTCTGTGGGTATCATTGCTGTCTTTTTGTCTTCCTGTGGAGAAAAGTCAGACTTTATGATTTGGATGTTCATGATGGATGGCTTCTAAGGGGGGAATCACAAGTGTGTTGCTGGTATCTGCTGGTATTTGCAAGCTGTTTGTCTCCATAGTCATACCTGGCTACTGGAGATACCATAAATAAGAGTTTTCATTGATTAGTTTGCTGGTAGGTGTGCACAGTAACCCAAAGAAGCCTAGGAGAAAAGGGGACAGCATTTGAAGCTTGATCACCAGCATGTGGGGACTGTCATTGCTTTGGTCAGTCCCTGCTCTAATACTTCAGGGCTGCAGTGGTTTCTTGTGTCACAGCAGGACGAGGGCTGGAACAGAGCAGAGTAACCTGTCCAGTCAGTAAAATGAAGCAGAGCAAGGAACTGGGAAGGTGTCCTTAGCTAGGAATTACTTGGAGTTGTCACAGCAGGCTATAAAGGGTGACGTAGGCACAGCTGCTCTGTGTGTGGTTATTGGCAGATGATGAATGCAGCTTGCTGATACAAACATGAATTAGATGATGTCTAGGAAAAGTGTTGCCTGTCTTTGTTCTGTGCCTGCTTGGCTAAAGCAGTGTAGGGACCAGACTGCATGTGTGTCAGGAGGCCACAGGGCTGTGGCAGCGACCACCACTGGCACTGGTGTGCCCAGCTGAAGGGCTTGAAGCTCTGATGGCCACAGATTTCTCTGGGTGGGTCTTGCTATCAGTGCTCTGAGTTTTGGCACTGTGAGTTGCTCCTGTGTTGTTCTCTGATGGGGCTGGGCAGGTTTAATTCAATAGATTGTGCTGTTTATTGAGCTGACATCAGAGCAGATGCTTTAAAAAGAGGGAGCACATTTAACCAGCACTTCATTTTTCCCATTCTGTCCACTGTGATGTTCAAAGTTGGAGAAGCCCTTCAGGTGGCCCCAGTCCAAGAAGAGAAAGCCCAGCCTGCTGCTGGCATTAGGCTCCTGAGAATCAGACTGGAACATGAGGAGAGAGGATTTCCCAGTATTTCCAACTGTGACCTTCAGAGCTGTGCAAACGTTGGTATTAAACTCATTAGAGGCAGAGGCTTTTCCATGACCCAGCACACAAATGGCTGCTGGAGCCAGCAGCGTTGGTTTGCAGTTTCACTGCCGTGCTGGGCTTCATGGGCATTCGGCACTTGGTGAGAGCAAGGCAAGGTACCGAGGTCCAAGTTGCTTGGGGCTGTGGATGTGTGGCCAGGCGGAGACAAGGTCCAGCAACAGCTGTCAGTCCCGGCTCCTTCTGTCCAGGAGCCAGCGGCATTGCGCTCCCCCGCTCCCCGCCTTGGCTTTATTTCGGCGGGCGGGAGGGCGAACGGTGCTGACACCCCCCCTCCAGCTCCTGCAGCCCCACGCCACCCCGCCCCTGCCGTCGGGAAGCAGGATGCCGGAGCGCTGACCCCTCCGGTGCCTCCTGCTTGGCCGCTGGCACGGAGGGGACGGCCGAGCCCCGCGCTGCTTCTCCGAGCCCCGCGTCGGGGCTGGGTCCGGGGGAGGGAGGCGGGAGGCGGCCGCGCATGCCTGCCGCGGACCGTGCCCCCCGCCCGGCCCAGCCTGGGCTCTGCGCAGCCGTTGCGGGCCTCGACACGCCGGGAAGCTGCGCTCCCCCGAATGGGCCGGGGGACAAAGGGCCGCCGGCCGCCGCCTCCCGGCCCCGGGCTGAGCGCGCCGCTCCCGCCGCCACCTGCTGCTCCGCGCCCCGGCCCCGCCCGGCCCCGCCCTGCGCGGAGCGGAGCGGAGGCGGCGGAGCTGTCCGAGCCGCGGCCCTGTCCGTGGTGCTGCGGGGAGCCCAGCCCAGCCCTCGCCTAGATCCCGTCCCGTCGGGAAGCGGCTCCCTCGGGTCCCGGGCAGCCCGCGGTGCCGCCCGCCCTCGGCTCCCTTCTCGCCGGCAGACCCGAACGGACGGGCGCGGCGCATCCTGTTGCGCTGGGTCCAGGGCGAGGAGAGGAGAAGCAGCAGCATCTTCCGAAAGAGCCTCTGCCCAGCTCGAGATTCGCTCCTGGCTGGGAACAATGGCTGCGCTGCCACGGCTGGCGTGTGCGTCTTCGCTCGTGCTGGTGCTCTGGGGTAGGTGCTTCCATTCCCTGTTGTCTTCAGCCAGGTTCGCTACCAGATCCAGTGCTTGTCTCTTCCTTAAAGCACTGCTTTTCCTAGCAAGGCTCCCTGAACACTGTCATGAAGACCAGCCTTCAAAGCGGCTTTTTTGTTTGCAAGAGGAGAAGGAAATGACATTTATGCAGTTAGTATGAATGTAACGGAGTGAACATGAGCAAAGAAAATACATTGCTGCTAAGCAGCCCTACAGCACCAAGCGTGTGCTTTAATATGCCTGCAAGTTCTTTACTGTTTCCTGTTCTCTGTTGTTTAGAAATTTGCAATGTAATTTAATGTTTAGGATGTGCAAACCATTCAGCAGTGTATGCTAGTGCTAAGTTTTCCATGCAGTCTATATAAACTGGAGTAAATAATTTTATTGCAATTATTTTTTCTTCTGTAATCAAGGAAAGGTGGGTTAGTTTTGCCAATACAGCTACATTTGATGTGCACGTATACCTACAGCTCTGTGTGTGGGTGCATATCTCTGTGTATATATCTAATTTAACCAGAGTGAAGCATGATCCAGTTTCTCCCTTATTTCCCCCAGAAAGCTGGTGCTACCCACACGTAGTACGGGAGAGTTGGAATCTGGTTATTTCCAGGGTAGGTCCTGGGGATAATACAGCGCTTGAGAGAGTGGGTTAATGGTATCTCAGGGGCTGGGGAGGAGGGAGCAGCCAGCAAAGTCAGCATCTTCAGTGAGCTGAACTCCAGGCATGGGAGACACGTTTGGACAGACAGCACCCAGAATTGTTTAGCCCAGGGGACAAATGCCAGCAGAGATTTAGTCTGAGATGTCATGCTGAAGCATTCCTTTTCCATCAAGTATGTAGCTTCACAAACAATGATCTTTGTCTTGCTTGGGAGAGCACTATTTTATAGTTGCCAGTATTAGCACAGACCTGATTGGAAGCATTTTGAACAGGAATGCATATAAAATCAATAATTCCTCCTGCTGCCAGATTTACTCGAGTCCAAGCCCCTTGGTTCCCAGTATTGCTTATAGAACCTGGAAACAGGAAGGGTGGTGAATCCTCCCAGCTTGTTTTGAACACATTTGCCAAATTAAACCGTCCAGACTTAGCACAAAGAGCGAGGAGTTCCTCCATGTGTGAATTCAGGGCTTTCTCTCACACCAGACTGTAATAGCTCCTGCAACAGAAGCTCAGCATGCATGGGAGAGGATGAACCAATGCCTCTGAAGTGGCATTAATCACTAAGGGAAAAAATTAAAGCTGTGGCAAAGCAGATGCTGGAGAGGTGAATGTGCATGAAGTGATCATCCTCTGTTAATTATTATGAATTATTTATATCTTAGAGAGGGAAGCTTGGTAAAATTTGACATTTGAGACTTATCTGTTGTCAGAGGATTCTAGTAACGAATCTAACCATTTTCTGTTGGGGATGATGTGATTTTAAAGCTGAGATGTGGATAACTGATGACTCTCTAATTCTGTCTTATGCTTCTCTGTCTTGCTTCTCTGCTGCTCCTTTTTCCTAGCTGGGTTTTGTTCTGCAGTGTGTGTTGAAGTTCCATCAGAGACAGAGGCTGTCCAAGGAACACACATGAAGCTACTCTGCATCTCCTGCATGAAGAGGGAAGAGGTCACAGCCAGCACGGTGGTGGAATGGTTCTACAGGCCAGAGGGTGGAAAAGATGAACCTGTATGTATGTTTCATACAAGCTGAGCCCTTGTTTTCTTAGGCTTATTGTGAAACCCAGGCTGGCAAACTCATGTGGGAGAAGCCAAAAAAGTATTTCTAAGATTGTGAGTTTGTCTTGCACCAGGATCCCCAGGGAAGACTGTATAAGGGAAGACCTAGACCTAGAATCTATTGTTAAATTTAAACATTTGAGGTCATACATACATGAATGTGAATTTCCAGTTCCATTCCTTGAATACATAAAGTCTAGTGTGTAAGGGAATCAAGAAGGGAAACAAGTATGGAGTGACACCTGGTACTTTTGGCCAAGTCTCCCTTTTTAGGACACTTCTGAATCCCAAAGCTGTTCTTGGGAGGTTAAATTGGGCTCTGATAAATCCACAGGACAGAATTTACTTCTTTTTGCCTCAGAGAAAGCAGTGGTATCCTGATTGTGGGAGGATTTCCATGAGTTGTTTGGGAACCCTGTCAGGAAAAGGTAAAATTTGTTTTCAGAACGAATCAAAATGGGAATCATATAGATGAGGGGTAACTGTAATTCAAGAAAGAATGGTAAAATGGATAAAGGCTGAGTGCACTCATTTCTTTCTAGCTATTTTATCTGAGCATTGGATCAGTGGTTGCATTTCATTATAATTGAGCAGGGCAGGCAAGATGACAAATATTCTCCTACTGTCTGAGAACTAAAAGGACTGTGCTAAGGAATGAGATGGGAATTCACTTTCAGTGACCTGGGTGATACATTTTCCAGTGGCAACCCAAAGAATGCTAAGGAAATTGGGCTGGGGCAGGAGGTTTAATGGTGGGGACTGTGGTCAGCCAGAAACTTGCAAGAGATTGGGCTTGCAAAATCCACCTCAGCTCTGTTATTCTGATGTACCGTTTTCACGCTGTTGTATTTATCCTGCAACACTTCTGTTTCAGATGAATATCCCAGGGCTTACTGGAAATGACTCTTTGGTTTTGCTGTATTTATTCTGTGGTTCCTTCTTAAGATGATTTTATGTGCAGTGACAGGCAGGCTAGGCAACAAAGAATGCAGGATCCTAGTCTAGTGCCATTGCTGATCTTTTGCATCATTGTCCACGAGTCTCTGACTTTCTGTGCCTTATTTTCTCCACCCCTGTGATGGAGATAATTCAATTTTCTGTCTTTTGTAAAGTATTCTGAGATTTTGAGGTAAAGGATGATAGACTGTGAATAGCTGCTCTTACTAAGGAAGCCATAGCCCAGAACACACATGTGTGTAGCTAGAGGATGATGTTGTTCCTTGTGTATGCTGTGGTGTTGTCCAAGATACAAGTCAGTGATTAATCAGAATGCCCCTTCACATTTCCTCACAGATCTATGAGTACAGGAAAACGAACCATGAATTTCCAAGCCGCTTCAGTGGCCGGTTACAGTGGAATGGGAGTAAAGACATGCAAGATGTGTCCATCACTGTGTTAAATGTGACCTTGAACGATTCGGGAGTCTACACCTGTAACATCACCCGGGAGTTTGAGTTTGAGATTCACCGTCCTGTCTTCACAAGCTCCAGACAGATCCACCTCACCGTGGTGGAGGAGGGTATGAAGGACTGGCAGAAAGTGTGTTGTCCCTTAACTCACAGTGGGTGTTGTCCTCCAGGGATGTAGTTTGTCATTCATTGCAGTGCAGGAGAGGAGTGACGGAGCTGCCAGATAATTGTGTCTGTCTTTGCTGGCAACAAACGCTACACAGGGTTCAGGAGGAAAGACCTGCTTTTTGTTTGCCAGCTGCAGCCTCTTCTTAGGCTCAGAGTGGTTGTGTGAATGTGGGAAGGTATAAGCAGCTTGGCAGGCTGGGGCAACAGCTGGGAACAGCTGGGCAGGCCCAAAAAACAAGCAGAGGTTTCCAGTTTCTCTGCTCAGAACCCTGGCTTCTCCCCAGCAGCTCTAGGATGCTCCAGCACTGCCTTTGCCAGGGTTCCCGCAGGGCAGCGGCTGCTTCCTTGCTTCCGCCCCCTCCCTCTTGGAATGGCTTGTTCTCCATTTTGATACAAGTCTCTTGCTTCCACCCTCCTTCCTTTTGCAGTGCTCCTGAGCCTTTCTGTTCCTCTTGCTTTTGCTCAGTTCAGTGCTGAAATCCTGGCTTGTTAGAAATCTGTTATTCTCTTCAGAGAGGAACAAAAGCCTTTCGCCCTCATTTTTTTCTGCTGTGTCTTCCTTTCCATTTTTCTCCACAAGCATCTCCATGTTTTGATCTCTTTCAAATCCCTGGCAGCACAATACAGTCAGGTACCACAGCGAGTAGGATGCACAAAGGGAAGGGTGTGAAGATGAGTGGGTGGCAGAGAACACAAGACACATGCAAGTCTGTGCACGTTTGATTCCGCTAGAAACACGCCCTGGGATCGCTGCTGGCATATCCTGTTGGCAGCCTCGCCTCTTCCCTGTCTTTTGCCCCCTCACAGTGTAGTGGCACCTGGGTATCCCTGGGAAGGTGGGTTAGGCAGGGTGAGATGAGGGTGGAAAGTCTAAGTGGAGCTGCTGTGCTCCAATAGCTGCATGTAAGTGATGAGAGATTGTTTTATTCTTCTAACAGCTGGAGAAGACTTCACCTCGGTCATCTCTGAAATTATGATGTATATTCTGCTGGTCTTCCTCACCTTGTGGCTGCTGATAGAAATGGTTTATTGCTACAGGAAAGTCTCTAAGGCAGAGGAGGCTGCCCAGGAAAATGCGTAAGTGTGAAATTTCTCCAGGTATGAGCTGTTCTGCAAGGGTTCTTCAGATGTCTCAGTCCAGATCAGACTTCAAGAAGAGTGAACTTTGCTATTGCATGTTTCTAGCTGACATTTGCTATGTCTGAAATCCCTGCAGTGTTTAGGAGTGCCAGAAAAGGGAGGGTGGCCACAGTGTGCAGTACTCCGGAGTGGCCTGGTTTGAACTGCACGAAGGAGCTCTCCTGGAGGGCCTGCTTTCCCAGATCTGACTCACACGTGCAGGTGGCACAGCAGAGATGTTCTGGTTTTTATACTGGCCTCTTCCCATCTTTCCACATACTTGGCTTGGATAAGGGTGCTCTTTGTACATGGTAGGAAGGCTGTCTACGAAGGGTTTTACAGTAGGGAAGACTCAGTGTCTGCTCCTGACTATGCCGAGGAGTGTTTCCTACCGTGAGCATCTTCTGCAGGTGCCATTTGTTACCTTAGAGATACTTACAGGCATTCAATATCTCTGTAAGGGTGGATGGACCCAAACTGGTTTTGGCACTGTAGCACTTGAGGTTATGCTTTCTTCCTTCCCTCCAACTACAGGACAGACTATCTCGCGATTCCGTCGGAAAACAAGGAGAACTGCGCCGTGCCTGTGGAGGAATAGCAGAGAGGAGTCAGCAGAATGAATGGCACCAAGGTAGGCGAGGAGGAAACGGGCACTGCTTGCATCTGTCAACCTCTCAGCCTTACTGCAGTGTAAGCAAGGCCTGTGTGGGGCTGGAGAAAGGCAGACAGGAGACTCCCGGGATCTGCCTGTGTTCCTTCTGTGGAGCTTCCCCAGTGGCCTTAGAAGCGATGTAGGTATCTTTGGGTGGTGGGTGGACCAATATTACTTTAAACCCCTAACGAACACACACGTTCACTTTCAGGCTATGGTGTAATTACTCCTCCGTTGCTCATTGCTGTGGAGCTGGGAAGAGCCACTGTCCCCTCCGTATGGGCAGGAGGAATATAAGGGCAGCATCTCCAAAGGAAGTGTCTGCTAGGAAGGACTTGCTAGGTGTGCAAAGGACCAAAATCTTGATCTTTCAAAGTCTTGTTCATGTCCTGTCAATTATTATGCTAATTATATCACGATCCTCACTTCAGTAAGATAAATGACTCAAGCTCCAAGAGGAATTCTCTCTTTGCAGGGGCTCTGAAGACAGAAGGACCAGGTCACGCTGGCCAGGTTTGAGGGGGAGCTCTGCGCCATCGGGAGGAAATACGGGGGAGCATAAATTCTCTTCCATTTGCCTTGGACTCTGTACAGCCTTGACTTTGGCCTCACGACTCCATTCTGAGCTGCCAGCCCATGTGCTAAAGGACTCTTCTTTTGAAGCACGCTGAGCAAAGGGCACAGGGGTGTGGGCAGCACGACTCCTTCCCAAGTTTCGGTCCCATCATCACGTCAATGGCTTTGTAAATGTTCAGTGTCATTTCTTAGCTGCTGTCACCACCACCTTTATTTGCTAAATACGCTAGTTCTCCATTGCAGAGGTAAAGGGTATGTACGTCATGTTACTCTGACCTGCAGGACTGGGAATGAGGTCATTTTAGAGTGGTGTTCCACCATAGCTTGGTGAGACCAAGCAGTCTCATTGGTGTTAATCAGGAAGAATTAAATTAATTAGCCGTTGCTCAGTAAGTTGCTTTGGACTTTGGGCTGCCTGTGGACAGCCAGTGTAGGATGAGCATTATGATGTGGAGGCAACTGTGAATATAGATCCTGAAGTACTCCTACTTTGGGAGGCAGTATGATGTAAGTATAAGAATCCCCTCTACCCCTCCTTTTATTTAGCAAGTGTCAAAATTCTTAGTTCCTTCTATTTGCCTTGCACAGCAGATTTACTCCTCAAGTACACAGAGACACAGTGACAGGAATTAACCTGTGGAGCCGTGTTCTGCACCAACAGGCAAGCCAGTAGGAGAAGGTAGGCAGTTCACTTGTTCCTGGTGAAAGCCCTGCAAGGAAGCCAGCCTGCTGCATGGTAGGCAAGCAAAGTGAACAGGATGCACAGCGCTGACAGGCAGAGCCCAGACAGCTCTGTAACATGGTTGTACTTTTGGTAACTGCAAGAGTCTTCTCACACTACAGGGCAGCACCACCTAGAGGAACAGACTTATTTTTTCCTAGTTAATTGTAATTCTTTCCTGTGATAATGAGTCACTGGTTTGAATAGTCAGCGTTCATCAGCAGTGATCTGTGGCTGCACAGGGATCACGCTGGAAATTCAGTGTTTCCTATGCAAGCTTACCTTTTCAATTGTGGTGGTTTAAGCAGAGTAAAATTTGTATGCTGGCCTCAGATCAGTTGAGCTCACCTAGGATTATGCAGAGAGAAAAAAGGCAGAAACATTGGCCAGGGTGGAATTGTACCTTAAGACAAATGGGGAAGGTTTGTTTTCTCAGGTAACAGACGTTGCTAGATCCTGCTGCAATGGAGCCTGTGCTGCTTGCAAGAGTTGACAATTTTTGCTACACTGACAGCTTCTAAATAGTTACACAGTGCTTGTGAATCGAGGCATGCTTCCCACCTGTGGAATATCCTCTGCTTTGTTCTGCTGCTTTTTATGTGTTGCTAAAATCACAGAAATTACTCCATTTGTAAGTCAGGCCCAGGCCAGATTTTTAACTGGCAGTTGTTCAAAATTCCTTTTTAGAGTGGGTGTCAACTTTAGAGAACTACTACAATGCAATCTTCACAGCAGGATTGCTCTCAAGTCCAGAGCAGAGCCTGGCAACCCAAGCAGTTTTTCCAGATGAAGCACGCTTGTAGTCTGGGCACCAGTTCTTTAAAACCTAAAATCCAAAATGGGAAAAAGCAGCTTCTCTTCTAATTCAGCTGGATGTTTTCATTTTCCCTTGGCCATTTTACCTGTCCTTGGGGCAGTTTTGGGCATAATCCTAACTCTAACCTACAGCAACAGAGGCGGGACTAGGTTGTAACTCCAGAGTTTCCAGGACTGGCCACAGCATTGATGCCCACAGCGGTTTTTAGGTAAGGTCACAGAACCTCTCTCCCACTTCAGCTCTGCTCCTCAGTCCCCGTGAAGCATTGATAACCCCCTGGTGTCCTAATGTGAACTCAAAAAAGGAGTAAACTGAGAACTTGAGAGCTACCTCAGGTGGTAAAGAAGGACTGTCCTCTAGTCCTGCACCTTCTGGTATCTTACACGCATCTTCCTGCAGACAGCTATGACTATTGCCCTGTGTTGTTCTAGGCAGGAGAAAATTATGTGTAAATTTTTGCCCAAGGTTCTCATAGCAAACAAAAAATTAAAAAACTGGGCTTTTTCAAGGGTGGTGTTAAAAGCAGGCTCTGTCCTGGTGGGAAATGACAGAAGAGACTTTAGAATAGGCAGGATAATAAAAAGAACAAAGCACTCGTGAGTCTCACTGTTTGTTTAACAGGTTTGGTTTTTAATTTATACTGTACTTCCATTGTACTAGCTACTTTACATTAAGTTTTGGCTGCATAGCCTTTACAATTCCTAGGTTCTAGCAGGTAAGTTTCATTATCTTTTTATCGCCATTTGCGCACAGCGCAAAGTTTATGACAGTTAGACAACTCCTAAAACAAAAACCGTGGTTCCTCCCCCACCCCACCCCACCCCAGAGTTGATGTCAGCACTACAGGCCCCTTGGCCAACAGCCCCCCACCTCCCTGGGTGACATCCAGCCCCCCACCTCCGCTGGTGACATCCAGAGAGGAGGCGCACGCCTACGGGTGACCGCACGACCCGCGCCCGTTCCTCGCTGCCATGAGACGATCCCCGTTAATTTCTAGGTACACACAGCAGCTGGGGTTGCAGGATCCAGGGCCTAAGGTGGGGAGAACACGCTCCAGGTTTTTAGCAGCTTTATCCAGCCCTGGAGCACGTGATGGGAGATGAACTACCATGAGAATGGGAACGTCCCAGGGGTGCCACACACGATGCCGGTCCTGGGTGGTTGTAACGCTGCGACGGTTCTGCTGCTCCTCCCTCCCCACCCCGACCTCGTGGGGCCGAGAGCCAGGTTAGTGTTTCTGTATCTGTTAAGTGCTGTGACAAGGGAGGTGGGCTTGCAAAGATGGGCAATGATGTGCGTGTGGCACAGACTCCACCTCTTTGCTGGACAGAGCTGCCATTTCGTAACAGCCGCTCTCCCAAATCCTAGTGCCGCTGTGGGGCAGTTTGGGATGAAACTGAGACACAACCAAATGGCTCTGGAACCTGAGCTGCACCTTGGGTTTTTTTCCCCTAACTATTCTCGGAGTCTGGGCTGGGGAAGGTGGCCATTTAACATTAGCAATGGAATTGGCCTAAATGAGTGAGGTAACAGAAACGGCCAGAGGAGGTATCTCCCTGAGCCATGTGCAAATATAATTCCTTCAGCAGAAGGAAGTCCTTTTCCCTACTAAAAAAAAATAAAACACATTCACTTAAAGAGCAAACAGACTGTGGTAAGGAAAGGCAAGCGGGGACAGCACCAGGTCAGTCCACCTGTGACAAAGGGAATGATTGTCCAGCAGCAAAGGTGTGAGGGGAGAGGGAAAAGCCATAGCAAGCACTGCAAAGCCTGTGTGGGACAGGAGGGCATGGCACACCACGTACCCATGCTAAGAGATAAGCCCATGCTCTCTGGCTACACTGGGAAAGAATCAGCAGTCGATCAAGACACGAGGAGATTATTTGGCCGATGTGCACATCTAGAAAAAGAAAGGTATTATGGCACAGAGAGACTCGTGCTGTAGAGACTGCAAAGCAGAGAGAGATCAGAGCATGCCAGGCGGGGGGAATGGGCTCGAAAGTCAGCACTGTCCCGACTCAGAAACTACACTGACACAAATGTTTTGTGAGCCACTTACCTCAGAGGCTTTGGTTTAAACATCTCTGTTTCGAGTCTTGTCTTAAGCAAGCTCCTGCTGGGTATTTTAACTAGTGCTGAGACTGAAAAGACTAAGCCAGAGTCCACATGACTGTGCCATGAAACACTATGGGTGGCAGCAAGCCTGGCAGAGATCCTGTCGGGAAGATCTCTTTGGACTTCAGCAGGTAGCGCAGAAAGCACAGTGCTGCCGAGAACAGCGGGGTGGCAGCTGTAATAAACGTGGCAGAACTGCCCCTGAGCCAGGCACTGTTGCTTTGAAGTGTTTGTTACTGACTGTGTTTTTCCTCATGCTGCCCCACCTCTAAACTGGGAAGTGTTTCACTTCTGTCCTGGTTGGGAAAAGCAGAAGCTGACTGATAGAGCACTACCTGATAAAGTGGCTGTAAGGGCGCTCTGTGGAGAAGTCCTCTTGGGAGTGTAGCATCTTCACACCAAGAGTGGAGTACTTAATATGTTTGCCACATATTATGACTGAGCCCCACTGTGGACAGAGCCTCTTCCTAGATCACTGCACAAGGCCAGAGACCATGTACACATGGGTACTGGCCTCCACAGACGGGTTTTTCGTAGACATTATCTCACATGCTGGCCTTATTCTAACCATACTTGTGTAAATGAACCCAAAAGGAAAAGGAGTCCCAAATGTTTTCCTACTTCTAGTAGCATGGAAAGACCCTTCTGACTAGCCAGGAGTGATTCCCTGAAACATCTGCCACTAACCTCTATTTTGCAGCTCATTCTGGTCTTTTTAGGGTTGGAGATGATCTCTGCCACTCTGTCCTAGTGCTGGATGGTTCGAAAGCTGCAGGTTGCCCTCTGTCTCTATTTAGGTGCCTTAGGGTCACTGAAAGATGATGGAAATACATGTCTGAGAAGGCAAAGCTACCAGGAAGGGGAGAGGGATTAAGGCCACATGACACACAAGTACTGTATTCACCAAAACCTTCGTGTATGCACACCCCTGTGGTTAGAACTTGTGAGGTTTGCAGGTGTGTCCTTCACTTGGCTTTAGTGTATCGCAGATGCCTTCCATCACCTTTATATCTGCACAGAAATCACTACAGACCATCTCCAAAAGGTCTTGTTTCAAGTACCCAGCCCAAAAGTGTCTCCAGACACTATCTGGAAAACAAATTTCTACCTTCTTGTATAAAGGTAGGAAAAAGTATATATGTAGGCTGCATGGTTTAGTGCTGAGGAGACAAGTAGGTTAAATATTCTGTCCCCATCTACACCCAGGTGAGTGGAAACAAACAGGGGCTCTTTGATAAGAACACAGATTAAGCATGTGAGGCTTTCTGAGAGGGGATATGGCAATGCAGGAACCATTGTTTCAGAGGCTGGGGCTTTAAATCCAGCAAAGTGTCATGCTTTGAAACCTTGCCTCTTTCAATACAGGGTCATATTTTAGGTTTCCCTTTATTAAATCTAAAGCAGATGAGTGGGGTCAGGTGGTCAAATGGCAGAGTGCCACCCCAGACTGGTATGGCAGTGGATAAGCTGTGTGTAAATGCATACTCTGTCAGCAGCATCACTGAGGTATGTTAGGGGAGATCAAAGTTGTGTGACTTTTCTCTCTTCTGCCAAAGGACTTAAGGGAGCCAGAAAGGATTTATGCAGAAGTTAGTATCACTTAATATCAATTGATATCAAAGTTTTCCTGACTGAAGTGTGCCTTGGGTTATCAGTTAGTTGTTGAGCAGCTAAAAAGCATGGTTGTGCAGTTAATTCATAGCCAGGCTCCTATTGTAACCACTGCAGGTACCTTTCTCTCTTTTAAGTGGAACGTGCAGACCCAGCAATGCTCCTGTCTTGGACACAAGCTTCTAATTTTACCACCTAGAATAAACCAGGTGTTTTGGTCCTTCATACACTTTACGTGCAGGTGGTGCACTGGGTAAGTTTGGTGTCTGCTTTCTGAATGCATGATTGCAGTTATTCAGTTTGAGCTTGTCCCAGATCCCATAACCCAAGTGCCTCTTTGAAGGTAAGCATTAGAAGGCATGTATTTATTAGAAGTGAGACTTTATCAAGCTAAGATTCATGAGTATATTCTTCTCCCATATAAACAGCTGAGATAGATACACAAAATGGCAAATTGGAGCCTTCTGTCCCTTCTTCTCCCTCCCAATAGGTAGCATCTTACTTGGCAGGTATTAGGCTACCAGCTGTTGGCATTAGTTTGCATATTTGGCTGGGGAAATGCTTTTTTAAACATCTGTCTTTTGTGTTTGTTCAGATTCTGCAAATCCAAACCCAGCAGCGCTCACCTGGCAGATCACCAGCAGCAGAAGGAAGGGTCAGAGGGAGGACTTGGCGGGGAAACACGTCTGAGAGGCGCAATAAGGAACATAGCACTGGCGTGGGACTTCTGGCACGAGTAAGCAAGGCAAGCACGAAAGTGAAACCCTGACAATGGAAGCCAAGCTTCAACTTGGCTGTGAGTGCTTAGGGAAGGCAGAAGTACCACCCCCTGCAACATTACTCAGGTTGCTCAGCCTTGCTCCTAGAAAGCATTGCTAATTTCTCCAGGAAATGTAATCATAAACTGACAAGGCCAGAATGTTCTGTGGCTGCAGCAGGAATTAATCTGGGACTTGGCTGCAGTAGCAGGCGTTTCCTATTGTAGCTCTCCAGAGGAAGAAGAAAGGCATCTAGGTGAAAACACACCGAGGTTTTGTTTGAGTCTTCACCTTTAGTGCCATTGTGGGTTTTGCCTTAAGACCTTGCTTTTTTTCTCTTTTATTATTACTGTGAAAAGAGGCAATACAAGATCATGAATGATATCCAACCCCAATCTAGATGTGCTAGCCAGTGGCAAAAAGAAAGTAAATAACTAGGAATTGGAGAAAAAGAAAACTATGACCTCAAAAAGAAACCTTCCTTGGTCTGAAGGGTGCTGCATGTGCAAGGTTTGGTTTGGTGACCACCACCCTTAGGCTCTTTATTGAAGGATCTAACACAGCTGTGTGTCAGGATGTATGTCAAACCCAGTTTAAAGTCATGTGTGGGCAGAATTAATATTAATACTTGAGTTTGCTATAGCTGCCTCTGCATGGCCTCGCATTAATTTAACAGAGCTTGTGCAATTTTGTCTCTTAAGGCCAAGCCTGAGGAAGCCATGGCAGCAGGAACAGCCAGAACTTAATGTGACAGCAATCTGGAGGAATGCTGCAGGGGAAGGACGCATGGATGAGCGAATGGATTTCTTGCCTCCATGACTAGCAAAAGAATGTGCAATTGGTAAGAAACCAACTCTGATCACTAGCATTTATTTTCAGCCCTCTAGGGACAGGTGGGTTTCTCTGCCTCTTGATGGGTTACATCCATCTCTGTACAAAACCCTCCCAGCCAGGTGGCAGAGACCCCACATTCCAGGTGGGGCAAGGGGACAAGCACAGGGCTTCGTCTGTGTTTTCTTTCTTGGTGCTTGGAATTAAATTCTAGAAAAGGGGAGGATGAGCAGCAGGGGATTTTTTTGTGCTTAATTGTGGGAATGACTAATGGGGAAACAGGACACTTGGGCAGAGTAGCAAGTCACAGTGGGGAGTCGAGGCCCTCCCGTCCCGAGATGAGCTGCAGAATGCCCTTCCCAGGCACTAGCACCTCAGTTTCATTGTACAGTAGCCATTTCAGCAGCCTCCCTGGAAAAAAGTCAGGGAGCAATACAGTAGTCAGCAGCATTAAATTAAATAAATAGTCATAAATACATGTTACTCTGTAGTTGCTAAGGCATGTTTTTCCCAATCGTACCTTGCCTTCACACTCTTAAATGTCTCTTTGATAACCCATCTTCATCTGTGCTCCTTCAAATGTGAGTCATCTTCTGTGGGACATGTTGTGTTCAGCACTTGGTCATGAAAATTGTAGGCAAGTTGGGAGAAATCAGTGGGTTACTTCTACCTGCATTACCTCTCCCTAATTGAAATGCAAGAGAGGGAGGCTGTGAGGGTTTTCCTTAGACTCTACTTTGTCATCCAGCTGTGTGGATGAGAGTTTCTGGTACAGAGATACAAAGACCAGTTACTCACCCTTATGTCCTCTGCTCTTCCAGTGCCTATTGGAGCTAGAGACAACAGATGAGCTAGAACTGCACTGTCTACATCCAGGGAATATGCAGCTGACTCCCTCCTGCCATTCAGAAGGTGGAATAATCCTGGTGGAGAACTGAGGACCTCGTGTGTCACCTGCTCTACCTGTCTGGGTAAGATGACAAAGCTTAAACATCCAAACAGGCACCCTGCATCCCAAGCAGTCCCAGTGGCGTTTGGTACACCGCACAGCTCAGCCTCACTGCCCCTCCTCCTCACCTGGCTGCTAATGGGAGTGCAGAATTATCTCCCAGAACAAGCTAAAATGTGTAATGTCTTTTTAATGCAGCTTTACCACTGACTTGCTTACAGAACAAATGCTTTGCTATCCAGCTTATGAGAGAGACCCGTCAGATGCCTCACACTGTAGATACCCCTCCAGATCTATCCTCCCACCCACTGATGGTCCCTTATTTCTTTTATTTTCTTTTTTTTTTTTGGTCCCTGTGACCCTTCCTAACCTCTCCTGGACTTTTGGAGGCCTTGTTACTATATAGATGCAGTTATGTAAATATCCCAGTGAAGGAAAGAAAGTTGTTCTTTTTCTCCCTAATGTTTTCCTGCAGGGTTTCTAAGACAAGGTAAGGGCTAGGTGGGATGAGCAAAATGGTCCCTCAGACCAGGGGCAGGAGGGAAATTTGTTGATCACGGAAGCAGGAGCAGTTGCAACTAAATACTAATTTTGGTTGGGTTTTGTTTGGTTTTTTTAAGTTGGGGTACTCCCCCCTCATGGGAAGTCACACAGGTAGTAGCCCTTTCAGCACCGATGTAGATCTTCAGCACAGGCAGTGGCAGGGGCCCAAGCACATAGAAAGCAGAGAACTACAGAGAATGTAAAGGGGACACTGTCAAAGGGAATGGAAGTGTGCTTTCTGCAGCGTGGCTCTCCTCCATCCACGCACCTTGTAGGCAGATGCTCCCCTCCCCGCCATCTCCTTGGCTATTAATGCTGTATCAATAACAGTGTTTGTTATTTTTCTCCAAAACTAGTGTTTGGAGAAAGCATTTAAGCTCATTTACATTCTGCCCTTTGCTCTCTGAACAGGCTGGCCAGCACGATGGCAAATTGTACTTCTGCTCCAAGCAGTGTAGAAGATGATTGCTGTGAGATCTGCCCTCTGCAGACCTACAGCCATTCTTCTGGAGGCCCCCTCCCCAAGTGCTGATAGTTTTGTAAGGGATTGATGGCAATTGTCAAAACTCTCTGCCCTGAAGCCAGCAAGGTAAGAAAGTTGACAGTGTCCCCTTTGTATGTATAGATACATAGAGTCAGTCAGGGACCTTCATGCGCAGGGAGGGGTCGGGGGGGGCACTCACTCTGATGCGTCCCTTTGAAACAACAGAAACAAAACAGACAGACAAACAAACAGCCAGGAGTATTACACAAGAGTGGTGCACGGGCCCAGGGGAGCACTCTTAGGTGTGCCCCTAAGTGCACCTCAGTGCTGGGAGAGCACAGCCCTCCCACACACGCACACACCACGCTACCACTGAGACGCTCCATTTCAGCCAGTGTTGGAGGTCAGTCCTTCCTCTCGATACGTAGGCTTTTTTTCTCTTAAAATCTGTATATAATATATATATTTATATTCTGTATATATATATTTTATATATATATATATATATTTATATATCCTATTTACACATATTGCACACCGTCCTCTGGCCTCCTGCATTCCTGCCTGTTAGTGGAAACGTTTCCGTTTCTCCTCTGGATCTGACCCGAAGTCCCGGGACCCGATGCCATTCTGAAGATTTATTAGTGAATCCTTCATCTGCAAGACAAGAAATTTCTCCACTGTGATGCTACCCTAGAGGTGAGAGCGCTTTGGGATTTCCTTCCCCTTCAGTGCTTCTTCTTTTATGTAAGGTATCAACATCATAATAATCTGTTTTTTGGGAGCGGTGCATCAGGGCTGGGATGTACAAATGGGGACTGAGAAGACAGGAGCCCATGAGAGACCATTCTCCAAGGTAACAGAATGGGGGGAGCAGAATGAGGTACAGGGTGAGCAGCTCCCTCTGTGGGGTAGAGCAGCTTTCTTTTACAAACTCAGCTCAGGGTACAACTGGCTCTCGAGGCAGCGGGTACTGAAACCCCTGTGCCATTACAGGCCCATGCAGAGTGTGTCCCCCCTTCATCCACGCAAGCTACCTATGAATCCAGGGTTGAGACTAAAAGCTTGCTTTCCAAACTGGGATGCCAGCAACTAGATATAAGATGTGCTAATATAAGGTTTTTGGCCCTGTAGACTTTTCTCCTTGAGATGCATGGATGCCTGTGAGGTGACAGAGAAGCTGCGCTATCCTGCAAATAGCCCTTGGGACCTGCTGCCCACCACTACGTCAGGAGATGGATCTAAGGGGAGCCAGTAGCGGAGGTGATGCACCAGACAGACTACAGGGGAACCAGGTAAGGCTGAAGGATTGCAAGTGGGTGGCCAGGAGGACACGGTGACTCTCTAGTCACAGTACTACCTGGCCGTGCGGTCTCACCTGGTCTAGAAGCGTCACAGAGGATTTGATGATCTCACGCCATTTTTGTAGCTCTGAGTCATGATACTTCTGCTGAGATTCTAGTAACTGGGCCCACTCTGTCTGAGACTGGGGCAACCTGTCAGGCAGAATATGAGCAAGAGTGAATCTAGGGAAACTGAAGTAAAGGGGAGCAAAGTGGATTGGGGGGGGGCGGGGTGTAATTGTATCAGTTTCCATCTAACCTTTTCACCCTACAGGGGCAGGTTTTCTTGGGCAAGTGTGTTTAAATGTGCTTGTATTTTCCTAAATTGGATATCAATGTTACTCTGTCATAACCATGGTAATTAATTAATAGCAAGGATGTGCCTTTTGCAGAAGTTGTTGTAGGGTGGGTGGAACTGAGACCCCATTTGCCAGCGGGGAACATGGGGAGAGAAGGCAGCGTGCTCGCACTGCCTGGGAGATGTGGCTACTGAAGGATGGCACCATGGCTGCTGATGGGGAATAATGCAGTGCAATGTCATGTTGTGGGACAGGCAGCTCTGTACAGTTTGTGTGTGGTGTTTTTTCTAGACATGCTGTGTCAGTCTTTATTAAATACAAGGATCTCTCTCTATTATGACTAATAGCAGCATTGCCTCTCTTTTTAATGGCAGGTATGTACAGGTGTCAGTCCCCTGCCTTCAGGTCCAATCAGTCCTCTAGAACAGGGCTGGAGGCTGCTGAATGGAGCAGAATTGGCACAGACGTGAGCACTCAAGGCACTGATGGGAGGATCTCTGGGACTGACTGCACAGAGCTGCCACTCAGGACCATGTGATGGGCACTGGTCAGGTGCCACTGGTGAGCCTGGTGAGGAGGTGGAGCTTGACTGGGCCAAGATGAGGATAAATCTCCGTTGGGCAGAGCAACACAAGGAGCACAGTGATGGCAGGGGCACCCCACTCTGCCCATTTCTTCTGAGAGGTATGGCTCTTTACTTTTGCATGTCTCCCACTAAGATAGCTAAGTCTTGCTATTTTCTAACATAGCTAAAAGCCTTTCCTATTTTGTCTTCTCTTTACCTCTTTGGGCTCTGCTGGCTTCTAACATAGCTAAAAGTCTTTAGTACTTTGTCTTCTCCTTTCTTCTTTTTACCTGTTGTAGAAAGTAGCAGAACCCAAAGTCTTTCTTGGTTTCTAAGATAACTAAAAGTCTTTCCTACTTTGTCTTCTCCTAACCTCTTTGAGCTCTGCTACTTTCTCAAATAGCTAAAAAGTCTATTGGTTTCTAAGATAGCTAAAAAGAAGTAAAGACTTTTTAGCTATTGTAGAAAAAGTAGCAGAGCCCAAAGTCTTTCTTGGTTTCTAAGATAAGCAGAAGCCAAAGTAGGAAAGACTTTTAGTTACCTCTTTGGGCTCTGCTACTTTCTAAAACAGCTAAAAAGCCTTTATTGGTTTCTAAGGTAGCTAAGAGTCTTTCCTACTTTGGCTTCTCCTTACCTCTTTGGGCTCTGCTGGTTTCTAACATAGCTGAATTGGGAAGTCCCTGTGTTAGTGAGAGCACAAACTCACTTCTTGGGTAAGTTCCTCCTTTCTCCCTGTGCAGTGTCAGGTAACAGTCTAACTTGTCCCTTCTTACCTTAGCAAATGGGCAGAGTAGGCCACTGCCACATTAACTGCCCTGACTGTGCTCACCATTGCTATGCTCCTTGTGTCACTCTGCCTGAGATTTATCCTTGTGTTGGCCCAGTCAAGCCTCACCTGCTCACCAGGCTCACCAATGGCACCTGACTGATGCCCATCACATTGTCCTGAGTGGCAGCTCAGGGCAGTCATTCCATCAGTGCCTTGAGTGCATCTGCCCTGCTCAGCTGGCTCCAGACCTGGAGATAAAACAAAGAAATGTTAATGAAGTCTGACAATTAAAAACCAACACAAATTTAAAAATGGATCCCTGCCCCATGGTCAATAATCCTACTCCCTAATAAATGACACTCTACTACTAATAAAGACTGCTTTCCTTGTCCCAGGGGAGAGGCTCCATACTGAGGACTGGTACACTTAGTCTGGGGGACTGCTGACTGCCTCTGTCCACAGAGAATTTAAGTCTCAATAAAACCAGTTATGGCAAAAATGTCTTCAGAGCCTCAAACAGACTGCTTCTGAGCACACCCAGCAGAGGGGTTCAGTCTACTTCTGCAGCAATCATGGTTGCCACACAGTGAAGTTACCTGTGCAAGGGAGGAATAACAGCTACCCCTATAATTCCAGTACATGCACATTACAAGAAACATACAACCAGCATATAAGTCCTATACTTAAATACTATAGTGTAGTGCTCCAAGTAAATACCAAGAGCACCAGAGCAAGAGAAAGCTGGCAACATCACTTAATGTATCTATCCATGGGAAAGCCACAGGGCTATTACAGGGAAATTAATAATTCCCTTCCCTAATGAGGAGGAAGCAATGTGCAAGCCTGTAACATGAGACAAATTGTGCAAAAAAAAGTCATGACAATCACAAGCCCAGCTTAGCAAGGGAGTAACTGTGACCATGCAAAAGTACAGACAGAAAGGGGACAAAAACACCTTAGCAAAGTGGACTCAGGATGTTCCCAACCTCTGAAAATAGAGGAGAGACTATTCATATTCAGGCAGCATACCTAGCACTTGTGTACATGAAAAACAATTCACCTAAAAAAGCCAGAAGGAATTTAAAACGCAGAACTGGTGGCTATCATTATAAACAAACAACTCTGGGACATCAGGTCACTACTGTAAAAGCCAGATACCAAGAAGGTGCTCTGGAGCACATCCTGGGAAATGCAGACTGGCAGCTCTGCCTGTGACCCTAGACAAGATGGGGAGTCTATAGAATAAAGACTGATCACACCAATAAATTCAGTGTGGGCAGAGGCTCCCATGTGCTTTCTGCAAAGGGAAACAGGACAGTGCTGCCGTCCAGCCTAGAGCTCTACACTTCTCAGCACACACCAGGTGGACACTGTACTGAAACAGGATGTCCAAAAAGCCAGTGACAAGGTTCCACACTACCAATTATTAAAGAAACTAAGCCAATGTGCAGTCCCACTTCACTGCTTACCATCTGGTACTGACAGGGAACGCTCAGGTCGTTAAGGAGCGCCCTGTGTCATCTTAGTGATGTCTCTTCCTGCCACGCTCCAACTCGCTCGTATCTGGACTCACCTTTCAAAATACTTCTGTAACAGCTGATTGAGTGTCACAGGCCCAAATTCTCCTCTAAGTACAAAGGATTCTTTCTAAGACACTGCTTTTCATACAGAGGGAAGTTTAGGCATCAAAGGAGGGGAGGTGACAACCTTGGCCCAAGATTGCAAAACACTTATTTGTCCAGCATCCTCTGTTACATGGGATGCTGGGAAGAAGCAGAGGTTGCCTTAACTTGAACTGTTCAGCAGTTTCAGATCAGCTTCAGCTAACTATCTGCTTCCTCTTTTTTTACACAAAAAGAAGCAATCTACAACAAGCTTTGGTGTTCCAGGAAAGCCTCTAACAACCATAGGAAACATGAGAGAAGAAGTAAAAATAAAGCAGGTATGTCAGTACCTTTCCTGTAGCCGCAGGCCCTGCCATGCTGTGAGCGTCTGTGTAGTATATTCCAACATCCAGAGTTTGTAGAACAGCATCATATTGAGAATGACCAGCAGCACCAGACTGGAAATAAAGAAAACAGTCAGTTTACTAGGAGCACTTCATAACTGGGGTGCCTGGGGCCCAGGTCCACGCTGTCTGTGAGTGGGAGCTTAATCTGAGTAAGAGCCACGTGGTCAGAACCCAAAACTTCACCTCGTGGGAGAAATGTATGAGCAAGGACAGAAAGACAGGGATGACGGATCAGACAGAACAGGGTGGATGAGTGGATGTGCTGAATGCAGAGAAAGGGAGGGAAACAGAAAAGAGGTAAAAAAAAGAGAGAGACAGTACCTGAAACAGATCCTAATGGGAGCAGGGAAGAGAAAAGACGGAGTAGCTGCAGGTTAGAAACAGACTAACACAGAACAGGAGGAACTGGGCTGAGCAGAGAAGGCTCATGGACAGTGCAGAAGATATATGGGGGAAGGAGAGAAGAAAGGAAGAGGGAAGAGAGGCAAGAAGCACAGACAAATAACCCTGTGCCTGCAATCACTGGTGGAATGGGCTCAGCACAGGCTGAGCTGTGTGCAGCTCTTGCAGACAAGCCCAAAGCGCGCCCGTGCAGGGCACTGTGACACATCAGTGCACGCTGCAGCCTGCATGCACCCAGCCTTACCCACTGCCACTGCACCCGCCCATGGGAACACCCTGGAAGCCACCCTGCAAACCAGTGCTTTCCCCAGCTACTGAACCACTCCCCTCACCCCCCACCGCCGTGCATGGGCATTTCTGCTCCTCCTGCCAGCCACACAGGGAACAGATTCCAAAATAACATGCTCATGCCTGTCCCTGAATAGCACAGCTATCTAGCCAGAATGGCCCACTATCACCCAGGTCAGTCAGGTGGGTGGCACCTGGCCAGAGAGGATTCTGAAAACATTACAGAGGGCTCTGACCACTCTTAGCTAAGTGAGTAGCCTGTCAGGAGAGATTGTTGTAAAGCTTTTGCGCCTTCCTACCCAAAGTTTTAATTGCATCTCACCTGTCTAGATGTAGAAGATAGCACAAGGCCATCTTCTCATCATTCCATTCCTTTACATGACCTCACTTAGCACTACAGAAACTAGCTGGGTGCTGCTGCAAACCTCTGGCTTTACCCCCACTGGGAAAAGGAAGTGCAGAAAAGAGCTCAATTTGAAAAGTAACTTCAGTCTACAAAGCAGAGCTTCTTCCCACCTCACTAAAAGGTGAGTGGAGCTTAAGAAAAGAATAAGCCCAAGTTCTGCTGTTCCTCCAGGGTTAACAGTAGGCTTTCCTTTCCCTAAGTGATAAAAAACCCTGTCATATCTAGATTGCTCCTTTAGACTGTACTGCTTCACAGCACCTGCCCAGCAACCGCTGCAGCATTGACACATGAAAGCTACTGTCAGCCCAAGAGGCAGAGAAACACTAAATACACCAGGGTTTAGGTTTAAAGACTGAGCCATAGGGATACGAGGGGCTCATTCCCAGCCAAGTTCAAGACTAGAAACTGTGAGAGGTAGTGGCAGAAAAGGAACCCAAACCAAATGTCATTCCTGCTGCTGAACTAGTGAAATCATGCCAACCTCTCTTGCTTCATGTGTTTCTACTCTTATTTTGCAGACATCATCTCTAAACGGTCCAGCTTCTTTCTGAGATTGTATCTCTTGTCAAAATCGCTGCCCAGGACCAGACCCAAATAGATTTTGCCAGACCAGAGGAAAGAAGCAACAGAGAGACTCCTCACATACACTGAGCCCTGTTGTGATAGCACAGTAACTCCCAGAGAGCTTTGCATGGTCATCTTTCATGGTAACAGCTAGTTTGTCAGCAGATTACATTAAATTACTTATTTTCATTTAAAAAGAACCCCACAGTTTCTAGATGTCATTGAAAATCTCTACACTGAGTCCCTGAAATAAAGACTCTTTCTACTTGTTGGATTTCTTCTCTTTTAACTATTGACTCCCTTCTCCTTGCACAGCTGCCCCTTACCCTGCTTGCCACTATCAACATTGCCTGTGTCCCAGACAGTGCAGCTGGCAGACATTTAGGACTCCCAGAAACATGCAGGTCTGTGAAGCCCATGTTTCATTAAAATACAGTCAGAATTGAGGGGAAAGGAGAGACTTTGACACAGTAAGATCCAGAACCTACAGAGCCAGATCAGCGGCCAACCAAGTAGTGGCAAAAGCTGAGATCGAGCCAGACAAAACAGCTGAGGGGGCATCTGGGGGAAATTCTAATTATTTTCTGCCTGTTATTGCTTTCCTCTCCTTTGTGCTGTGCAAAGTTTGGGACCAGAGAGAAACATGACAGAGAAAAAAACTGGCACAGGGGAGCACAGAATGCCAGAAACACGAAAGGACCGAGGTTGTTAAAGGCTGACTGTGAAGGAGAGCAAAAAAAAAAATCACTTACACAAAACTGATGACAAGGAGCAGCTTGGAGACACTTTGCAGGTGGAAGCCGCTGGGGCTCTCCTCAGGGATGTGCCGTGTCTGAGTAGAACCTGAGAAGGTAGATGTGTTTAGGCTAGGAAATGCTGTCTGATGGAGAGAGCAGCCCTCTTCCCTCTACCCACCCCTCCATCTCACTCAAACAATCCTAACGCATCCTCCCCGCCCTAGAAAGCCCTGGCCCCTCTTCCCAGTAACCCTCTGTGAGCAGAGCTCCAGTTTTTCTCCAGAGGTACCCAGCTCTCCATCCTCAAGGGCAAAGGGTCTGCAGTTCCTTACCTGCCACATGTTTGATTCGATGTGCAACCTCCTCATCTGTGGGGGTGGTGACGGGACTGAGCACCTCCTCCAGGTGCGGCACCCGCAGATGGGCGTGGGCCCGTTTCCGCCGGCGCACCGTCGATTGCTTGCTCACCTTCTCTTTGGGGGATTGTCGGTGGACCTCCGCCAGGTACGTGCTCTCAGTTTTGGTCAGTTCACTCTCTGCAGAGGCAGCAAGGGAGAGCAGTTAATAGAAGTGATGCTGGCCCTGCAGAGATATAGACTTAAGCCCTCTAATGGCATGGAGGCTGAGCCAAAGAAACTGGCAGGGTCTAAGAGGCCCATGCCAGAGGACACACTACACAACCCTGGTACCTTTTGCCACACTCTGACCCCAAACTGCCTGTGCTCCTGCCAGAGAGCAGGATTTGATGACCTGATTAATTCCAGCAAGTGCTACCAACGCTGTGGTAATAACTTTGACTGGCCCCTGTCATAAGCCACTCTGAGGTCTGTCCCCCAGTGGGTTGGCAGCAGGTCTCACACTGTCATGCTGCCCGCTTGCAGGGAGGCGTGCCTAAACCATGGAGGGTGCCCCTGTTTGTGGCTCATTGCCACTCTTACCCAAATGACGGAAATAATCTTCTAGGCCGCTCCAAAAATTCTTCTCTATGAAGGATTTCACCAGCCCCCAAGGCTGCTTCCTGTAACGTAACTCTGTGGAAACCCTATGTGAAGAAAGGAAAGTCATTCTCCCAGTTTTGCTTCCTAGAGGCGATGTCAGTTCGCAATCCTTTCTAATGTAAATATGAGAAATAATCATGCACACTGTTATTTCTGGAATATTTCTGTCTCAGCCCTTCATGTTTCTCAAGGAGGAGCACTGCATGAAAAGCCCTTGCAAAGGCAGTGGCAGGAAGGTCTCAATGGAGCCTCCCCCAAGACCTTCAGCCATGTGGCAGGCAGATGTTTACATTACTCATCCAAGTTAAACACAAAAGTCTATAGCTTTGCCTGGTACCAAATTCTTCTGCTTGTCCCCCCAAAGCCTGTCTCAGAGGCACAAGTCCCTGGAAGTATATCCTGTTGCTTATCACATGTAGATGATTGTGTGTGAACACTGGCCCTGCAAACCACTGCTCCCAAGAAGGGGGCAAGAAAATCCTCTCCCTGACCCAGCTGTAACTCCTCTGCATCGAATGGATTGTTTGCTCGATGTCACCACAGTAGGCAGCTGCCCCTATGGTAACTCTTTGTGATACAAAAGTTCTGGCAACAGGACAAAGAAATAAGGCTAAGTTCTCCCCAACCTCCTTCTAATGCACCAAACAGCAGAACTCCCACCCAAAGGTGACTTTTGGTCATCAGTAAAGCTCTTGATCCCCACAAGAAGTGTACCTGAGTCGGCTTTTGTTTCTGGCAACACGAGTCAACGTGTAGCGGTTAATGGTGTAGAAATAATCATGGTAGGGGACGTCGTGAGTTAGCACCTCTGCATCTATGACATAGCACTCGCTTTCTTGGCTGGCTTTGTACATTGTCTGCATAAAAGACAGCATGCAAGGCAACTATTAGTCTGGTTAGAACACAGCTTTGATAGATTGGCAGCTTCACTAGCACTTCACAAAAACAGCTCTACCACAACTAGGAGACCATGCCCGTGCCCAAGCCCCATCTCTGCAATTTGTCTGTGAACAGCTCACCTTTAAGGGAAAGCACACTCGAGGAAACCAAATGTTTCACTCAGATGTTTCCCAAGGGCATTTTCAAAAGGGACATTCAGTTCCAGCAGCTCAACCTCCAGCATGTTGTATCAGAGACATATTTATGTACCCTGCGACTTGAGAACCAGTTCTTTGAGCCCTGCTTTGAGCAGAGGTTCTTTCTAGTGTAAATTATTCTGTAATTCTAAACACTGTAAAAACATGCCAATTGCTTCTTTTAAGCTCTTCTGATCTGCTTCTTTCTTTTCCCCAGAATAAACCTCACAAAGCGGACACACATGGTTAACTGCAGAAGTGTGGCTTTTCTTACTATTTCCACTTACCTCTGCAGCGAGGACACAGCAAAGTGTGCCTGGGTGGTTGACCCCAAACTCAGAATTAAACAGGCCATGTCCTTGCTTGCCTGATGGTGTACTATTCCCTTTGCACATCACTTTGCTCTCCCTTTTTCTTTCTCTTTTCTTCCCTGCACACCATCTTTGCTTCTGAACAGCAGGCTTCATCCCATCCTTACCTTGCCACTTGGATTCTCCTCTCCCCAAAATGTAATGCTCAGACAGTCCATCTTTTCTTGACTCCCTCTCAGCATTCCCTCAAGCTAAATCTCAGTATTTACCTTTGGCCACTTGAACATATCTCTGGACATGGAAGGAGGCTTTTCCTCCCTCTCTAGCTGCAGCCTCTCCTCTACTAGACACAGCTCGCCTGGCTCTTCCCAGTGCATTGCAGATACTCCCGTTTTTTACTGGTAATCTAATTGTCCTCACCAGTAAAAAAGTCTGGACATCACTATGCAGAACTGTGAGAAGACAGTATCTGACTTTCTTGTGCCCTGCTCATGAATAACATCTGCTGGACTGACCACACCTCAGGAAACACCAGTACGTGTGACAAACGCAGCTGTTAGAATGCGTTGGCTTGTTTAAAAACTCATTCACTTTTGCTGGAAAACTTCTGGTCCTTCCTTGCAATGCAATCCAGTGCCAGTGTTAAAATTAGCTATTCACATTTGCAGTGGTACTGGGGAGCAAGTTAATACAAGAAAAATGTGTAAAGGAAAAATGAGGAGGGAGAATGAAAACATGCAAAGCAGCATGCCCAAGGCAAGGAAATAAATCACAGATCCGCTTCTATAAAGCTTTACAGCCCTGCTCTCCTGTTACATACCTGTGTCTCAGTGACAGTGGCAGTTTTGGGGGCCAGAGGGTTGGTGAGGGTAATAGTATACAAGATCACTCTCGTCTGATTGCCATTTTCTTCCTTCTTCCACGGATGAAAGATAATATCTGAGAGGACAAAACAATATTGCTTTCAAGTAACTGGACAGGTCAGTTCCCCAGGGAAAGGCATAACCATATAATCAAGCTCAGGATAGTATTTCCTTCCCCTTGGAGAGCTCAGCTGCAGAAGCACCAGAGCATAACTGAGCATGAAAGAAATGTCTCCTATAGGAAACGTGAATGTTTTCCCCTATATCAAGTGCAGGGAAAGGGGGAGAGGCTGGGGACACATCTGCATCAGCAAACCTACAGTTACAGGGAAGGAGGACTACAGCATGCTAAGGGACACTCTGCATCGTCAACTGCACAGTCTGTGCCAGTCTGGTGTGGAGCTAGAAGGGCTTTTTCCTCACAGTGTTAAGCCTTAAACACAGGATCAGGCCTTAGCTGATCCTAAAAACCAAAAAAGTCTGCTTCTTCCATAAACTTAGATCCAGCCCTTACAAAATAAAGCTAGACAGCAAAACAAGGCTGGTTCTACCAACTTTTGATTACTGCCAGAACAGAGCACAGCTGTCCCAAGATGTGCTCAGAATATCAACCAATCCTTCTATCATCAGGCAAAGTCACATCTCCAAGGCACGTGCCGAGCCCTTCCTTCTGGTGCAGGCCTCTGCACCTGGCAGGGAACACAGCCTCCGTCAGTGACCTCCGTCAGCAGCAGCTTACCGGAGAACCGGCGCTGCTCCATGAAGTCCCTCTGGAACTGGGAGTCCGTGAACAGCAAGTCATACAGCTTGTCCACGCTGAAGTTGAACACTTCATTCACGTACTGCCGGCCGTTCAGATCCTCGTAGAAGGCTTGGACTTCCCCTGTGAGGAAACAGGTCCGCAAGCCCCAGCCATGATCCTCCGTGTCAATATCACAGGCTCTGCTTTCACAGCACCAGGACCTCAGTATTTTACTTTGTGAAGAAGGAACCCAGAGGAGGTCATTCTAACCTTTTTCCCTCACTGATCCCAGGACAATAGTTGGAAGGACAGAAGTGGGAATTAACTACATAGGTTATTTTAGGGACATCCTTCCAAATACCCCACACATTTGTCTCTGCAGCCCAGAATGGGAATTCTTTGAATCTTCTGAACCCTTAGGGTCCAGAAAAGGAATTCACTATTTGCCACTTCAGTCCCTCACTGGAAAGGACAGGAGAAGGCTGAAAACAACACTGATGGAACGGCCCTTCTGCACATACCTTCATCATGGGTCTCTGACGAGTCACTGAGCTCAGTGGGAATGTCTTCATTATCATTGAAGTCTAGGGAAGGGGAGTTCACAGGGCTGATGATCTCTATCTTCTCTCCCATTATATTTGCAATACCAAGATCTTTTTCCACAGGACTCTCTGCCACTGCCTCCTCCTCTTCTGGTAGTACTCCATCAAACTGCAGCAAGGAGAAAGCATCATGAGGGCAAGATCAGCACCTGGAAAGCAGGGCTTATTTCTGAAAGCTCTACATCTGTGAGCCAATTTCATACCTTTGAACATTTGGCCTCGACATGTCTGGAAATTTAATATAGAGAGGGTGAAGGTTACCATACAGTGTTTGTAAAACACATGGGCATATTAGATCACCTCCTCTCAAAGAACCACATACAGTTCCAGCTTGGGACATACACAAGACTTTTTGTTTGTTCAGACAAGCACACAAACAATACTGGGTTTGCCCCTGAACAAGCCCTGCACAGCTAGGAAAATCTGAGATTATATCTAAGCAAGGTCTGCTTTGCCATAACAGTGTGAGGGCACACGCTGTTCCCTAGGGAATAACCAGAGGCAGAGAAGAAATTATCATCCTTTTCTCTCCAATACTTTTCATTGAAAAGTTCAGAAAGGAAAATGCCCTTGGTGCTGAGAGTCACAGTTTACTGGCTTTTAGGACAAGCACGCTTTGCTTGCTTTTTCTTGGGCAAATGCCACGCTCACAGATATCACTGACTTGAGGACTATGGTCAGCTGCAGTGGAAGAGGAGCTGCAGGGTCAACAGTTACCTCACACATTTAAGGACTACCAGCTGGATCCCAGAAAAAAGGATTACAGCTCCCACCACAGCGGAGGAAGAACACTTACCGAGGCTGGCGCCTCACTGCTGCCCGTAGATGTCAAGGTGCTGGCAGTGACAGATTTCTTTGGCAGCTGAGGGCTAGCTTCTGGCTTGGCCTCCATGCTGCTTTTTGAGGAGCTGTCATTGACTTCATTCTCTTCCACGGGGATTTCTTCACAGTAGCTGAGACGCCACAGAGAACACAGGTTTTTATGTTTACACCTCTCAGTACAGCTACAACTGGACACACAGGGCAAGTAAGAACACTTCTAGGAAGTTTCCAGTCTGTCCGGAAGCAGAAATGGCTCAGTGCAGGGAAGAAGATCAAGCCCAAACTTTTCAAGAGTTTATACACAGACTGACAAGCATCAGCACTTTCTGACCATGTAACATGCTGACTGGCATTGTGACTGGGATGCTTTGGCATTTACAGAATTGCTCATCTAGCTCAGCAAACAGAGAGGCAGGCACTCCAGTCCCTACTGACTTCCATGAGGAAATGGACACTTTTAGCTCTTTTTAGACATTACACATTTAAGGGCAAACATTAGGCCAGAACCCAGATTCTCTCACCAGGGGCAAACAGTAGTTTGAGATATGCAATATATCAGGACTCCTGCTCTCCTCAGGCCATCTTTTCTTCATCACAGGCAGATTTTACTCCTCCTCACTCACCCCATTGTGTTGAAGTCATCATCAGGAGGCACGTAGTCTTCATCATCACTGGTCAGACCCAGCTCGTTCCCATAACACTGGTGGACAAAGTGCCAGAGCTCCTTTGGACAGAGAGGCTAAAAAAGGGAACAGAGAGCAGCATACATTTTCAGCTGAGAATACTAAAATATAATGAAATTTTGGAACTGTTAGGAGCATTACATTACTTGTCTTGAAAGGCAAAGTGAGACATTCTGACATAGCCCCTGATGGGAGGTGAGACCCTTCCAACAGGCTCACCTCTTCTGAACTCCAGTGATGCTACAAGGTAGATTGTGTGTTACTGGCAGGCTGGCCCAGTTCCATGCTGGCTAAGGGCTGTGGGCATAGGTATCCTTATACTGTTAGGCCAAGCAGGCTTAGAGATTGCCCCCAGCAAGCAATAAGACGCCTTTTTGCCAAATAAGCCTGCACTGCCAGACCAGGTTCTTCCCTAAAATCTGACTTTGTTATTTTTCCATGCCAGAATCTCATGTTACTTAAGACTATTGGAAAACCAACATGAGGCTACACCCAGAGCAGCCCACAAAATGAGATTTCCCACTACTACAATGCTGTGCATGTAATAATGCAAGCAGTAAATCTGCATTTCCCTCCACATGTCTATTCCCCACCTTTTTGGCTGTGCCTCCATTTAATGTCTCCTACTATACCAAACCCCAATGTCTTATGAGGTTTTGTTCCCTCTAAGTTTGTTTAAATTAAAGCTGCTTAAAGAATTACAGATGCAGGGGAAAAGATCTAAAACAGCAACAAAGAAAAAGCACTTCCTGTAGCAGTTTAAAATCAAATAGAGTTTGTCTCACCAGACACTACTGTGAAAGGCTTGTATATACTTCCAGTTAAACACAGAAAAGGAATTATCAAGATGGTTTACAAAAGCCCAGATTTTTAGGGATGCATGTCTGTTGATGACCATATGCCTGTTGTGAGGTTCTTAAGAAATGGGGCAGGAGAACTTGTGATTTAAATATGTGGTACAGGGATAAAAGGGGATGGGTTTTTACACATGAGAAATTTATCACCAATGATGACTATTTCTTGGTAATGAGGGAAAAATAGTGAACTTTTCCTGAGTTGCTGGCTTGAACTTCTTCCCATAGTTACTGCCATGGGATAAGGCAGGAAATTTTTAATCTAGCTCCCAAAAGTAGCAATCAAAGCATGGAAAAAAAACCTCTAATGATAAATTTCTGTCTAGAAAAATGTCTTAACTCTGTTTCACCTTCTTCCCACATGCACTCTAATTTACATGTCCTATCAAGAAAAATGGTCTAAGCTCTTTCTCCCTCTCTCTTGCCAAGCATGGAAAAAAAGCCCTGGAAGTGTTTCCTGCCTTTATCACTCCACATCTCAGCTCCCCTTTGCTTTAACCTTGAAACCAAGGGCACTGCATTTTGCTAGGAACTCAAAAGGCTGATCAAATTGCAGCATATGGTAGCAACACAAGCTGCCCAATGCAAAGTGATCCTTTTGCATCCTAAAGACTATCCTGATCTTCAGGACAGGGTATTCTGGGTGCTTGATTACTTAAACCTTCCAGTATGGTATGAACTCAAGCCAGAACATCTCGAAATCCTGGTAGCACTGTAAGATCAGTTCATGAGTCTTACTGCTGCAGGGAGGCCAGAAATACTCAATGGGCTGTGGAACAGATACTCAGATCAAGTACAGTATGATATATGGGGCCTCTGGCATAGCAGGTGCACATCACTGCTTCACTTTAAAATCCAACCCACTGAGCCCCCACACAGTGCACTGCACACCCACCATTGTTCTCATTTGGTTTGGGGATGCCCTGAACACATGCTCTTTTGCTGTCCTATCTTGAACTGTACACCTCTGAAGCACAGACTTACTAAGAACTTTGCTTGTGCAGTGAGCTACTTCTGTTGCATTTTGAACTGCTTTCTTCTGGGCTGTTATACCTGAATTACAGACCTCAAAAAAACTCCTTCCTGAGACACATGGTTGCAGACCTCAGCAGATGCAAAGTCCTATCTACTTTGTGTGCAAGACATGTCTGTACATACAATTCCATGTGAAAAGTTAGAATTGCACCTGAAGTTTCGTACCTGCTCTGACTAAACACATGTGCTTACTGTCCCTAGGTCTTTTTATGCATATACATTAGTCACAGGTAGTATGCTTCTGAATATTCTGAATATATTCATCACCTCCCTTTCACCCCACCCCAACACTGAGGTGCTGATCTCTGTACCTTGTCAAGGAGAGCATTCTGCCAGAGTCTGAACATCATCATGTACGTCCTGTCTCGAGCCCCAAAGGAAGTAAAAAAGTGCTGAATGGGAAGAGATGGGGAGAAAAATCAGTTCAGAAAAGGCCCAAAAAAGGAAGACAAAGAGACAAGCCTGTTTGGATCACTTTCCAGCTACAGTTCACAGACAGACTGAGCAAGCCATACAGCACAGCTGCTCAGTTCTTGGGCACAGAGTGAAGCTCAGAGGCCTCACATAGAGATTGATTGCTTCTCACCCAAGGGAGCAGGTCTGAGCACAGAAACACCCCCATTAGAGACATGCTACTATATAACCCAGATCTTTTACCTGGCCCCACACCCTACATAAGAGCTACATATGTTCCAGACCCACCTCAAGCCCAAGGTCTGCAGAAGCGCTGCACCCAGCCCTTTTCCCTTGGTGCTTCCTCCCAGGCACCAGCTAGCGCAAGCAGTCAGTTTTGAAAAAATCCCCCAACACACCAATATTCCCCTGCCCCTGGCAGCCCTAAGGGGTGCCCCAGAGGTCCAGGCTTCAAGGCTGTACCTTTTCAGTGTCAGTGCAAACTTGGATGGCATTAGGAATGAGCCGTGCTGTTTTTTCCTTGGTCATCGAGCAGATATCCTTCAAGCGAACTGTCAGCTACAGTCAGAGCCATGCAGAAAGGGGGAGGCAGAAAAAGAACACAGGTGAAGAGAGACACTGATGAGAAAGACAATGGAAAGAGTGCTTTGAAAGCAGTGTCAGCAAATATGCTGACATAAACCACATGCTCAATGCATCAGTCTGACAGCCTTACCAGTGTCTCCCAGCGGAAGATGTTGCTGTAAAAGCAGATCCAGTTTTCAGAGAGGTAGAGGCGGCCCTGCAGGAGAATGTCTCTTTGCAGCGCACAGGAGTAATCTGTGGGTGGACAACAGTTGATAATTGAAGAGCACCAAAACCAGAAGACAGAACAGCCTAAAGGTGAGGATACACAGCAGCAGCAAGAGAAGAAGCTACTCGACACAATCCTGCAGAAAGCCAAAGGCAGAGCCAGAAGGAACCAAACCACAGCTGCTGCTCTGTCCACTAGGTTATGATTCCTCCCAAGGGCACTCAGACAATCTCTCTTACTGACTGATGATCTCCCCTTATTACTGATCCTTCTGTAGCATCCTAGGTACTCTTTCCAGATTTTAATCTGTCTTTTGCTTTTTGCCTTCTAGTGCCATTGTTAATTTCTCTCCCAATTTAAACAATTGCTATTCCTCTGCTAGGATGTGTATCTTTCAACAGCATGAGACATAGTAGGAGATGACCAGTTACATAAGATAAAAGAACAGATGCAATGCACTAGGCAGTCACTAATTAGCTGCAAGGCCAAAAGCCTAAATGGATCTGGGAAGGCAGTCATGTGTGAGTAGGGAGCATCAGGGATGTCAGGAAAAAAAGGGAAGCTCAGTGGTATGCACGTTGAGACACATGACCCTGACCAAACAAGGGAAGAGCTCAAATACTAACACACTGTCAGGTTTGGGGGAGCACTCTGGAGGAAAACACACTCCTCAAATCATGAGGGAACAGAGCCATAGCTGACACAAATCAATCTCTCCCTGAAGCAAAATGAATGAAACCAACTAGAAATGCTGAGGAGGGGTTTCATCCGTGCACGACAAAGACACAACAGCCTTGCTCCTTGGTGGTGTGAAGAAAAAAAGCTGCATGCACACGTGCTGGATTTTCTCCCCAAACCATGGGCCAGCACAGCAGAGCCCTGCACCAAGGGGCTGACCTTACCTACGATGAGACGCTCCGTGTCAGGAAGCTGTTTGAAGAGTTTCCTGAAATCTTCATTCCGTTGTTTGTAGGTTGGACTCAATACCTGCAAATAACAGAGCGCCTGTTAAAGAGAGGGGCAGGCATGAGCACAGAGAAACGGAGTGGGAAAACAGGAACACCCAGGAAGGAGAAGGGGGATCAGATGCACTTACAAAGCATGAGGCTAGGAGCTCCCATCACAGCAGACACACAGATGGGAGGATTTGGGATTTAATGCGTTAAGTGAGAAGAAGAGGAGAACCTGACTTGGAAAAGCAAGTACAGAGTAGAAGGCCTATACTCGTATCTGCTAGGTAGCAAAACAGAACTGCATGGAAACTGAAGCTGCAGGAGAAATCCTTCTCCTGCAATCCTAGACTGTACAAGATACGACACATGCTCTGTCTGCAATGCATCAGGTAGCTGCCAATCCCCAGCTCTCCCAGGAAGAGCACAGCAACCCCAGAAAACAGGCCCTTTAGTTTAGCTGCAGCCCTGCCAGAGGAACTCGAACGATCACTGGCATCAAGAGCTCAGGAATAATGCAGTTACCTCCTTTCATCTCTCCATCAAGTGCTCTACCTGGCAGGCAGTGAACACAACTACCCACTGGCATAGTGAGAACACTTTTGTAAGGCTCAAAAGAGGCTCTTGCAGGGATTCAACCATGTTTTGCACTTATTCAGTAGCCACTTGACCTTATGGAAGGCCTCAGAGAAAACAGTGCTGTTGGCTGGAGGCAGAACAGGAGCTGGCTTCTCTTTGGTGTTTATTGAACTATAACATGACTCTGTCCATGTTAGACCACCTCCTACACCCTGCCCATGCTGACAGCTGCTTATAATAGCCAGTAGCTCCTCTGAAGGCTGGGTTGATTGAAACAGAGGCAGGTGCAAATTCAGGGGGCCCATATCTCCCATCTAATCTATGATTCTATCATATTCTTTCTCTCACAAACGTAGGGAAGGCGACACAACCTGGGCTATAACCTCTTCCCTCTCTATTTCCATTCCCTCTCCTGTCTCTTCCAGCTGTACAATACAAATCTCCCAAGGCAGAAAGGCGGGTGTAACCTCAGAGCCTCCCAGACAGTACCCCAAACATGAAAGAGATTATAGCAGGTAGCTTCTATTTGAGAAGTGGTGTTGGTGGAGTCACAGAGGTGGGAGGAATATGAATGTTATTCAGCAACAGCCCTAAAAAAATGTCAAATGCTATCAAATCAAAGAAGGAAACCCAAACACCACCTCCCATAAAAAAGCATTGCCTCATCCTCACACCAGTTCAATGAACTAGAAATGTTATTTTTTAACATCAAATCAGCACTTCAGATATTTCTTCCAGTCCTGTGGACCCAAAGGAAAGTATCTTACTGCTAAATAAAATCTGCTAACCAGCAGATGACAGAAATATGAATTTTACTTACCAAACTTCTAGCCTAAACATATGGAAAAGATCTTGGCCAGAGATGGGCTCCAGCAAGAGCCCAAGCCCAAGATTTCCTGGGACAAACAGGCAGGATGGGAAAGGAGGGGGAAATAGAGATTATAATGAGCTCTGAGCTTTGGGTTCAATGCCTTACAGCAACCCAACTTAGCGGCAGAGTTTCGATGTGGAGGGGTGCTCCTCTCCCTTCCCCACAGTACGGGATGCTCTGACCTGTCTAAAGCCTGTACTGCAACACATGCTGCTGCTCAGCACCAGAACTTCTGCTACAGTGACAAACAGTTCAGTTTAGAGACACTCACAGCTGGAATTTCATCTGATCCACAGCTGACATTTCCTTGCGATAAGTCGCCAAGCCCCTCCAGGTCCCCCAGCAGACACGGCAGTTCTTGATTCAGCACAAGATCCCAGAGAGCCCCGCACTCCAGCAAGGAATCCATAGTGTTCCCTCAGCACTTGCACAGCTCCTGGTGTTCTCAGTCAAACTCTGCTTTTCCTGTTCCTGCTGTCACCGCTTCTTGTTTAGATTCAAAGTCGAAAGAGATACAAGCAGCTTGGCAGGAGTTTACAAGCCTTCCCCTACTTTCCTGCTCACGTTCAGGTCATCTGCCCCAGCAGCTTCTGTAAATCTGAGAGAAGATTTGCCCTCCAGAGAACTTGGAAAAAGTGGCTCATTAGGGTAAGCGTCCTGGTAGGCAACCTTTGTGCTCTTCAGCTCCAGTCTCACCAGCTTCTTGCTGTGGGCATCCCCTAAAGCACTACAAAAGTCCCAACAACCTGAGCAGTCCCGGGCGGGTCGGTGGAAGACATCTGCAGGTCCTGAGTGAGGCCCAGTGCCCAGGGCTGCCAGAGCCAGCAACTGAAATAGCTGTGACCGACAGGACCCCACCAGAGCAGCTGTAACTCACGGATCTAGCCACGGTTTCCAGGACTCAGCGGGACGGGAAACAGCTCAGAGACTTCAGCTGCTTTTTTGCTTTCTTTTTTTCCCCTCTTTGAAACCAGAAAAGCAGTTATTCCTTCAGTGCCTGCCTCAGGCTCTCCTCTCTAGTTCCCCTCTGCTCTGAAAAGCAGCCTCAGCCCTTGTTAATGTTTCTCATGGCAGGAGCGGGTGGAGAAGATCCCAAAATGACTCGCACACGCTTTAAGTTACCGGGGCTGGGTAATTCTGTCGGCCAATGCCCGGCAGTAACCCAGGCTCGGCCCTGCCTCCCCGCAGATGTTTCCTGTCATGGAAAGTTGCTGGACAGAGTGTGTTGGGGGAGGCGCGAGGGGAGTAAGGAGAGACCAGTCTAAAGGATACAGCTATGAGAAATCAGCCATGTGAGACCCACAGAGTTAGAAATCTTAAGGGCTCCACTACTCCTATATGAACCTCTGAGCCCCCCCCAAAGCATACTTCATTCTAGGTTTCATTCATTGGTCTGGACACTTTAGAAATAAAGGGCAAGGGCTTCCTTCAGGTTCCAGCAAATGAACTCCCTGCAGGTCCCAGGAAGATTGCTTGGAGTGCTGGAATTCCCTGTAGCCCTCTGCCCTTGGTGCCCAGCCTGTCCCATCTCTCTGCTCAAGTGTAGAAAGGCGCAGGGAAACGTCCACGTGATAACACCAGCGCTGCTCAGCCGTGACACTGAGTCTGGACAAACTACACACTGAAGTAAAGTCCTCATTTTTCCTAACAAGCCAGGCAAATAGATCTCAAAAACACAAAACCAAAAAAAACCCAACCAAGTAACCAACAAAGCCTCTGCAAAGCCACTGTTTCATTCCAGGCCCAGTGACTGCAGGTTGCTCACTGACAAGAGAACTCACAAGCGCTCTATCTGCTCAGCTGCACCACAGAAGCATTGCTGGTGATAGAGAGCACACAGGTCTCTCCATTTAGCCCTGTTAGAAGGAAGGGGTACATCCACCTGCCACCCCAAGATGAGGGGACAATAAAGAAAATTTTTGAGAAGGAACTTCTTTACCATGAGAGTAATAGAGCACTGGGTCAGGCTGCCCAGGGAGGGTGTGGAGTCTCCTTCTCTGGAGACATTCAAGACCCACCTGGACACCTTCCTGTGTGATCTCATCCAGGTGTTCCTGCTCTGGCAGGGGGATTGGACTGGATGAGCTTTTGAGGTCCCTTCCAATCCCTGACATTCTGTGATTAGGACTGCAGACTTTTGTGAGGTTCCTGCATTGCTTTACTGAATGGCTCTTTAAAAAGAAAAAAAACAACCAAAAGCCCCAAACCCATTAGGATGCTTCTGTCTGCACACCCACCCACCTCCCCTTGCAGAGGTGAATGGCACAAGTGATCAGAAGAGCTAACCCGGAGGTGGAGACAGCAAACATTAACTCTACTGCAAACAGAGAGAGACGGGACAGGATGGCACTGTGACGGGTGGAGAGGCTCGGCGGGGGAAATGGGGTGAAAAGGGTGATTCCCCATGGTGAGATCTCCCTGTTAATACACAAACAAATCCTCTGATAGGAAATTTAAAGCAACTGTTGCTGGAGGATGGGACAGGACAGGGAAGTCTGACAACACAAGAATTGAGAGAGAGGTATAGTCTTATACAGCACAGAAACAGGTGAGGAGGAGAGATGGCAAAAGGCAGAGAGAAAAGGGGGAAGGAAAATCCTATCTGATTTGCATTAGTGATGGACTTGCTCTTAAGCCTCTGGGGAAGATTTACATTGCTTCTGGACAGAACAGGAAAACTCCTACAAAAGAACAGAACACATCCCCTGCTTGTGTGGGAGTTTAGACCCCACTGACAGCAGGACTGCTATGTTGATTAATGCCAGCAAAAAAACTGGCCACCTGTCCCACAGCATTTCTTCCAAACCTGGTCTGGTCTCTTGGGGTTTTTTCCTCCTTTTTTTTTTTTCTTCTTTTTTTCTTTTTCCTTTTACATGTGAATGAACAGCAGAGGAAGAAGGTTCAAAGTAATCACTGGCCATTTGGGGTGGAAAGTGGATTTGAATGCATCATTGCATGAGCTTGCACCAAAAGCCCACTTCTAATTCAATGCCTCTACACTCACCACAGTAACTGTACCAGGCCTGGTCATCCATCCACCTAAAATCATGGAAAATCTGAAAGCAATTGCCTATGAATAAATACCTGAAAGACATTGCTCCATAAATAGTTTGACAAAATGTTAACTGGAACTTAAAACATGATTGCACTGATTTACAGAGAAAAAGAATGTTTGTTCAGCACCTTGCTAACTCATCCTCGAGCCCGGATTTTTGCAATAAACCCCATTTACATGATTGCTGTTGCTGAGTCAGACTCAGGCTGCTACCCACTGGAAAGCTGTTTCTGATGTTTTCCCTAAAATAATGAGTAATTTATCTTTGTCTTTATAGTCCACCACGGATTCTTGGCCATCTCCTAACTCCCAGTGCCCAGGCTTTTGCTGCAGTTTACCCAGAGGAAGACCTAGGCTTCTCTCCTTTCCATGGCTATCTCCTTGCCTTTGACTGCATTTCTTTTTAAGACTTCCACCTCTTGCCAGCCAGGCTGAGAGCTGCCCTGTGTGCACAGCATTTGTCTGCAGAACTGCAGCTGCAGGGCTCCTGTCCCACTCTGTGCAATCCTCAGTGCAGACTTTGCTCTCCCAAAGACAAGTGGGTGCTCCTGTTGATCTTTTCACTCTTACTAGACAGCAAATGTTTCCAGTAGTATTTAAGAATAGCTGAAAGTGACAATTAGTGTCTGTTCACTGTAATTTTTTCCCACATTAAACTCTCTGGGGCTACCCTGCACATAGGTAAAGAGGGAGTTGTTCGGGTCAGTTAGAGGGAGAAGCTGGCAGAAGAAAAAATTCAGGCAGGGTTTCCAAAGAGAAGGCAGGTGAAGGGAATGTGTGTAGATAAACCCAAAGGAAAGGAGCACAGAGCAGGACAGACCTTGGGATCTAAATAGTAACTGAAAACCTCATGGACATATATAAATCTCAGCTCTTCCCTGGTGTCAACTGTGTTTGCTCTAACTTTTCAAGACCATTTTATTCTCTTTTCCAAGCATATGCTCTGCAGATTCTCCTGATGCCTGGTGTCCACCAGCACAGGGACTACAGGAGGCAATTTGCCGAAGCCAGCCTTGCTACAGAGTAGCAGCTAGAAATGCTGTGGAAAATTGGTGACACAAAGCCTAATTTAGGAGCAGTTCAATTGAGAGTGAAGTTGTCAGAAAAAAACCATGCCAGACTTGCTAGGCTCAGTGCCTCAACTGTACACTGACCTGGACACAAAAACTGAGAGCTCCTCCATGCTCAGAAATGGGGCCCTTCACCCAAAGCCCAGAGAGAAGGAGAACAACAAAGGAGATAACTTTTACTCTTGGCAGCAAAATATCTCCAGTTTGTCTCTAATTTTGATGATATGTGGTGGGTGACAAATTCCTTTTACCAACTTGTGGCGGTCCTGCCACCCCAACAGCCAGGGTAACCTTGTCCTTCATGGTATCAGGGAAGTCAAACACACATTTCCCACCTCTCTAAGCAAATCTGGTCTACAGAGTAAGTCACATATCCACTTTGGTAAACAATATTACAGAGAAAATTTGTTTTTGAAGTTTATTCTTAAAAAAAAAAAAATCAATTAACAATAATTCAATATGCAAACCCACAAATCCAAAGCAGACACAAGCAAAATGCATCCTGAGGGCTAAGCATAGTTGGATGGAGCCTAAACCACAGCTGACCAACAAACTGAGTTTTACTTCATAACAGTTCTAAACCAGAGTCTCCATGTCTGCAGCTCCTCACTAGAGGCACGAGAAACACCTCAGGGACTTTCTCTTTCCACTGCTAGTGAACTCAGCCAGCCCAGTGATGCTCTGCTCTTCCACCCTGAGGACAGGAACACAAAGCAAACCCCACAAGGCTGAGTATATTTATTCTCAAACTGGTGTTGTTTTCCAAATGTCACAGTACACCTGAACCAGTTTGCATGTGTCCTCTGCAAAGCAAAGCAGAGAAAGCACACCTAGACCAAGAAAGGGCAGGTCTCCTGCCAAACCAATCCATGACCATGGTTCACCCCTTTTTTCCCACTTCTCATTCTGCTAAGGATGTCAATCCCAAAGAGCACTGGTAGGATCAAAAGAAAAACATATGAGGCAAAATAAGTTGGTAGCATCTTAAGGAAAAAGTAAAGAAAAAGGAATTCAGGAGAGGGAGAAGGAAGGATTCCAACTGCCAAAGAGGGATCCAGTGCTACAAGGACAAAAAGACCAGTTAAAAGCAGCAATAACTGAAGTCATCTTAGAAAACTGGCATTGTGACCACCGATGCTCTGGGGATCTTTGAGGATCGTGTGCTCTTTGAGGCAAGGACTACCTTTTTGGTTTGTGTTTGTACAGTGCCTGGCACCTGGGCTTGCTGCACTGACACAACAACGTGGAGGGTGTTTGCTCTGAACATAGCAAAATTTATGTAAAATGAAAGAGGGGAAAGTCAGTAAAATAAATTGTAAGGCTTCGTGAGTTAGTAGCTTCCACAGATTAATTTCTGGAGCTGCTCTCAGTGGGGAAAGGAAAAGAAGAATCAGAATGGTCCAAATGCCAGAAAAATCCTGCCTGGAAGGAGCTGGCAAAGAAGGGAAACTATATTATGGAGACACATTAGCAAATTTCTAATGGTAATAATACTGCCAAGTAGGACTGACTGCCTTCCTGGAGTTTGTGGCCCATCCATGTTTCCATATTGCTGCTTTTGTCTGGCCAGAATGTCTCTACTAACTAGAACACAGTTTCATCTTGTTTTCTAAAGGAAAATAATTGGGGGGGAAACCACAAAAAACGCAGCCAGTGCTTACTCTCCGGATGTACTGTCTTTCATGCTGAAAATACATGGAGGAAAAACAAGAGAACAGAAAGATAAGATAGAGAGGACATGGAAACACAGGAGACCCACAGAAGCAGACCACAGCAAAGCATCATGCAGCAGGGGATGGATCTCAGCAGCTACAGTCAGAAGCAGCCCTTGTGTAATAGGAAAAGTCACCTTCAGCTGTGGCCACAGATTGATGTTTTTGCAGCAGCCTGGTTGGGCCTGTGCATCTGCCCAAACTGCCTCACTCCACACTCCTTCATCTGCCACTTTTCCTCTAGTTTGGCCTACCATAGATTATATTTCATTCTTAATGCCACTGCCTCTATGTTTCTCTCTGCTTCTCAGATCATGGATTTTCCTGTCCTTCCTACTACCCTGGTGCTGTTTATATACAGCAATAAGCTTGCTTCTCATGACTCCCTCAAATCTAACCACGCTGTTATCACCCAAAATCACTGGTTCTAATGTCTTAGGCTGCAGGGAGGTAGAGCTGGTGCTAAACATGGAATGGCTGCTGCATCTGCCTACAAAATCAAGGTACTGCTGCTCCTTTAGAGCACTGGAGGGTGGGGGTTCAACCGTGCAAAGGTGACACTGACTGTGGATATCTGCACACAGCCAGCCTGGTACCAGGAACACCGCTACTCGTGCTTGCAGAATGAAACCAAGATCAAGGCAGAAGCAGAAGATGGTTTGTGTTTCTGTGAGGTCAATGGAAAATAATTCCTCTCTCACCCCACACCACCCTGAGAGATGCAAAGGCTTTGCACAGTGGCAGCTCTGTCACCACATCAAGACCAGCTCTGCTGTTTCCCAGGACCAGAGGGTCCAGGATGTGGAGATCATCAGAAGAGTGACTGAAAAGACAAAGCTTTTGCTCTCTATCTCTGGCATCCTTTCCCTCGGGATGTCAGTCCTCCTTTGCCAGTTCTGAGCCATTTCCATCTCCTCTTTTTGGAAATGTATGCCACAATGCCACTGCAAAGCCCCTTTGCACCCTCCACCCCCACCCAGGTACCCAGCCCATATTCACCCAGGGACAAGAGAAACTGGAGTACTTACATTATACCAACTCTGGCTTTTCTGTAAGGACAAAATAAAAGAGAAGCATTAGTTAGCATAGAGATCTTAGAACCAAAAAGAAAGATGGACAGAGAAGCTAGGTCCAATCTGGTTTATATAATTAGTAAAGTGTAAGCAGGATAAAACAGAAGATTTCAATGGATTTCACAAGGTGGTCTAACAATTATTTCTAGTTACAGGAACAACTCCAGAAGTGCAAGTCCAGACCAGGAATCAATTCAGGCGAATGTGTGCATGTCCACATGCACCCCACACACACAAACTCACACACACATGCTGCAATCATTGCTGCAGAACAGCAGTGCCTGCTAGCAACACAGGAGCTAATCACAGTCACTGCCAGCCACTCCTCTCAGAGGCTTCATTCTTCTGTGTCTGCTGGCTAGGTTGCAAAAATCACATTGTGTTGAAGAGACTCTGTGCAAATAAGCCCTTGAAGGACTACTGCCAGGAGGCAGGGACACAATTTTACTCACAAAGCCATCAGGCAAAACTTTTAGTAGTATTTTAAATTATAAAAGGAGACACATACAGAACCAGGAAAACTACTGCAGAAAATAACTAGGAAACCTAAGCAAAAAAAAAAAAAAAAAGCGGAGGTTTTTTTCAGAATTTCAGTGCACAGTGTTTTGCATCATTTGCACATGTGATTTTTTTTTTTTGTCCTTAACATGGCATTTCAGATGGTTTGAGAAGACAGGCCACATGTCACATTGGAGCATGTAAAAAAGCTAGCTCAGCTTGGAAAGTCACACTTGGCAATTTTCAGCTGGAGGTGAGATTTATCTGCACAGAGAGAGGAAGAAATAAGCTTCACACTCCCACTGCAGTCAGGCTGGCTTTCCAATGTCAGGACACTGAGCTGAACTGCCAGAAAGTATACAAATCCCCCGTTTTAGGGTGGATTTACCTCATGGCAATGAAGCTGGGGGGCACTGTAGCCTTTCTCCACTAACAGTGGTCAGCTACCATGTACATTGCCAGGCAGTTGTGTGTCAGCAGCCATACAGCTGTGCCTGTCCCCCTCTCCCAACCAGCAATAGCATGTCTACATCACACCTGGAGAAACTGAGTCTAATAGACAAGGACAGAAGCAATATTTCACTGCTTTTGTTTCTTTGAAGTCATCTTGATTCTAACCTTGGACTGGGAGTACTTGTCACAGCTTAATACCCAGTCTGGAATATGAAGGAACACATACTGGTCTCCAACTTGTAACAGAGTCTGCTTAAGTTTCACTCAAAGAGTTAAGTTCATACTCACAGAAACATAGAAACTACCTGCACCAGGAGAGCCCACAACAGGAGCAGTGATGTACAGGATGTTTACCATAGGAAAGTAAACACAAAGTGATAATGAGATCAGATTGGATAAGAGAATTCTAAAAAGACATGGGCTTGCTTACACTGTCCTTGCCCTAGAGCTCCCTGCTTGCAGTTTCCTGTGCTCCCTATATGCCACCCCAGTAGATAACCTCACTGGCATCTGGATCTCATTCACAGAGCCAACATTTCTGAAGGATCCTTTGCAATCCTTGCACTTCTGCCAGTTTCACTGCACTGGTCCCTAATGAAAAACCCCACAGTAACATAGTGTATGGCACAGGCCAGAACACAAAAGTTTGACATTAAAAAGAGCAACACCCCTAAGGCCTTTCCCCAGATCCCTGTAGAACTGAACACACAGTATGGCTCATCAACTAACCAGAGGAATTTCCTCTTACTTCCTACACTTCTCCATACTTGGTGATAACCTCCATTCATAAAGGGCTTAGTTGACATCATTCTTCTCTGCAAGTAGGACTTGTACAAACTCCTTATGCAAGGGAATTAATCCATGTACACACCTCAGGAGCTCTCCTCAGGAGCACAGGGTCTAAGATGCTATGATTTTTCTGCAGATTTTTTTTTCCATCTGTCTGCCTTAATCAGCAAAAGGCACAACTGAGAAATTCCTGGGCAGGGGGGAAATCTATCATCAAACTTTAATTGGCATAGAGAAAACAGAGACACTACTGTCACAGTGTCTTCTAAATCAGGGTGCACATGTTGTGGTGTCAGCACACTGTGACAGGGTTTCATTCCCCTCTGCTACATTAATTGCAGCAACTCTCTTTTCTCCCTCACATTTGACTTTCCTCAAACCACAGCTCCTCTGGAAAGGAGTTCTGCTGCTCTCCTCACTTAAGCTCTTCTACACAATTATAATGACCATCAAAGCCTCATCTTTTGCCTCCACCACGTGTTCTAAATATGAGGAGATTCTTTGCCCCTGGCCCCTTTGTTTTGCAGGTAGAACAGATTACAGGATGTCCAAAGAGAAGGGAGACTGAGTCCTTAAATCTATCTTCAATTTTATTTATCTTTCTTTTTCATTCACTGAGAGTCAGAACAGAGGGAGATGCAAACTGTGAAAATCAAGAGACAGTATAATGGAGGGGAAAAAGAAAGAAAAAGGAAAAACATATTCTTACTTTGAGCAGGTTAAGTCTGTCATACTGGAAAAAGAAACCATAAGTATTAGAACTGAAAAGAGAAAATAAATAAGTAACAGAGGAATGGATTGCACACAGAAGTGGAAAAAATGTCACTGATTGGCAGAGAGGATGCTACAGAAGCAGATACCAGAGTTCATAGTTACATGGTGGCTGTAACCAGGAAGAACTTCAGGAAGGTGAAAAATGGGGTATTTTCTCTGAGCCTTTAATTAATATAGTGCTACCTCTAAATCTTCATGGGTTAATGATCTGACATTTGCATATACTGCTATGGAAGGTTACAGCTTCACAGTGCAGACAGGGAGCCGTGGATCACCCAAGCCTGCTAACCTGATGCCAACAGAAGTTTCCACCTTTCAGCATCACTGGGAGCAGGATCACAACTCACTCCTACATACTCTTGCTTCCACAGGAACAGCAACCTTTTGCCAAGTGAATTACATGCCACAGAGCTCTAGAAGGAACTCTAAGTCCATTTTACAACTTGGGGAAACAGATGCACAGAACCAGGGTGATGGCAAAGCTCGGAACAGATTCCAGAGCCCTTTCTCCTGACTTGCTACTTCCAAAATCTGTGCTATTCACCTGGCTTCTAAATGCCCCCACTAAAGAAATTAACTAAAATTATTCCCAAATTGCTCACCCCATTCCAAATCAACCATAATTTCATGACTTACTACCTAAAGGGGGATTATACCACCCAGTGGGAGGGGTAAATGAGAAGACACAGCCAAACTCTTCTCATAATCAGACACTGAAAGGACAAGGTGCAACAGTAATAAGCTGCAGTAAGGGAAATTCTATTTGGATAGAAGGAAAAAGCCTGTTCACAACAGGAGTGGTTAAGCACTGGAGCAGGGGCCCAATGAGGCTGTGGGATCTCCATTCTTGGAGGTCTGCAAAATGCAGCTGGCCAAGACTTCAGAGCAACCTGATCTAGCTGCATTCAGCTCTGCTTTGAGAAGGGGCTTGGACTAGAGACCTTCCGAGATCCTTCTGACCTAAACTGGTCTGCAATCTTCAGGGCCTACACCAAAACTCATGTTTTCCCCTAACTTGATATTTATCCTCAGCATTCATTATTAGCTATAGACAGTGGGAAGAAACTGAAGGATCTGCAATGGAGAGGAAATAACTTTGATCCTTGGGCAACAGCAAAGGAGTTAAAAACATATATTTCATTGTCAGCTGCTAGCAACAAGGGGTTTTTTAACTGAGTTCAGAGAGCTGTTCCAGAAGCAGAAGTGTTTGCCAGTAAGAGCCGAAGGCTGCCACAGGCCTGTGGGTGGTTTGGTCCATGCCACACTGGCGGACAGCAGGGAAAAGGAAGCTCCAGAGCAGATTCCTACAGACGTCACCCAGTGCTTAACAACTCCCGGTGAAGAGCTCCCTCTGCTGGCAACGCCGCAGCACGACAAGGAACACAACAGACAAAAGGGCGAGGGACTCCAAGCAGATCTGGCAGCAATTGTATAAACACAGCATCAAACTCATGGGCTCAAGCTGTTTCATCTCATTAGAGAGGCAGGTTGGAACATCAGACCATTCTTCTTGCAGAAGAGAGTTGGGAAGAGGAGAAGAGGTTGAGCAAGGAGATTTTAAAATCTTTGTCCTCAAGTTGTTTGTTCCTAACCTCTCCCTGCCTTGAACCGATACCATCATCTGTGTGGGGAGAATCAGGTGGCTTATTAACACCTGAGGTTCCTCACTTGTACCACAGAAAGCCACCCAGTGGAGCAGAGAAAAGAGATTCAGCCTTCACACTGCTTTAGGCTCACCCTGTGCACAGACTGTGGGTGAGCAGGGCAGGAGGCTCTGATGCATCTGAGGTCTACTTCACTCTTGTTTCTCTAATTGTCTTAAAGTTGTTGGGTTTTTTCTCTCAGAAAAACAAGGGGATGGCTGTAAGCACATCACAGTACCATTAAGCACACAATTTACACATACATTGCTCTCTACCAATGTTCTTCCCACCTCTCCTAACCTCTCCATAGCTTAGGCAAAGCACCTCCAGTTTACCATAGCCTAGCCATGACCTGTCCTGACCCACACTCACCTGTCCTGACCCACACTCATCTGTCCTGACCCCCATTACTCACCAGCAATCCTTTCAGGACTCTCTGCTACTCCATACCTGCATTTTCCATAGGACTTCTTTCACACCTCACCTAAAATATTAATCCTACAGTCCCTCCTCTGTAGCTATCCAAGCTACAGTCACCAAGCAAAAGACAACTAAAAAAGACATGAAGAAGCTTCCAGCAGACACCAGGAAGCATGCAAGGTCAGGCTGCTTACAAGAGGCACTATGGCCAAGGAAGAACAGTAAATCAGCACTGTAGGCTTCAGTCCTCTCTGAGAACTTCCCTAGAATTAAATCTAAGGCATCAACTGGGGAAAGGCCCAGGCACTGATTTCATGGATTATGAAGCCATCTAAGCCATTCTGGTTTTAACTTGTATACACATGGAAATGCCAACAGCCTGGCACTTTGTCCAATGAGCATCCCATCTGCATTTCTGATTTTTACACTCTTCTGAGGGTAGCACAGAGATGCGAGATCCAATCTCAAATGAGCTTATCTCCAATCCAAGCACCTACAAGGGATCATCTACTGACTACCTTTCAGAGCGAGCCCATGAATTCTCACAATTCATTTGGGACAGGTCTGTTCTAACAGGTTTAAGCTGGATTCATTTGAAATCACTGATCTTTAATATTTACATCACACAGAAAAGCGTGTAAGCTGAGATCACTGGCCACAAAACTACTAATTCATCATAAAAAGCAGGCAAGAAGTTACAGAGATCAACTCTTGTTTGTGAAAGGCATAAAGTAAGAAGAGAGGAAAGAGAAGGGATTATGGTACTCTTCAGCCAACCAAAACCAGCAGAATTTTCCCCACAAAGACAGCAGCTCATGTTAAGGGAAAGGGAAAGCTAGGCTAAAATTCTTTGGAAGTCATTGAAGGAGTGTGATGAACAGGCCAGTTCTCACACTGTGTGAGCAAATATTAATGAGATCCCAGTGACAGAAGTGAAACCAGCTTCTCAGCTACAGGCATGGGGCTGAGCTCTCGCTGACATTCTCACAGCTGCACCAGGAGAATGCCTTACTGGGGTCACCACTCAGTACCACAGGGAGGGTTCCTGAGTGATGAGACAACTCTACAGTGGGGGACAGGAGAGAAAAAAGAAGGCTTACTTTGGAGAGGCGCTTGTGTGACTTAATCGGAGAGAAAGCATGCAGGAATGAAAAGAGAGAAATTAAGGAAATAAGAAAAATTACCTCACAAATCAAGAGAAGGAACACCCACAAATCCAACAGAAAGCATTATATCCCCCCCTTCCTTGTGAAAAGTACCATCAAGCTTTAGTAGTCACTGTGTTGGTAAAAATCACACTCCTATGGCCTTAAATCAAAGCACTCTACAGGCCAGGGCAATGCAACTCATCTCTGTAATTCCCCCTCACCAAGGATGCCATGTGCCCGACAGAGCACCCCCCAGTGTGGCTATAAACACAGTGTGCCCAGCATCCTGCCTGCCCCCCACCTGCACAGCTTTCTTTTGGGGACAGACTGCTGGCACCATCATGCATGAGGGTGTCACTTGGTCTTGCCACGCTGAGGCAGAGTTTGTCAGTCACTGTGTGAAAGGGAGCAAGTCTGACCTCAAGGGCAACCTCAGAACTGACACATCTCAAATGACTCATCTTGAAAGAACCCTTCACCCCCTCTTTGGAGCTCACATACTCCCCCCTTAGTGGTGAGAGATCAGTTCAGCCCAGTAAATGTGGGCCAGGGAATCCTGTTTCTTCTGCTGATGGTGATCACAAAGGGGAGTGGATGAAGACTTCTTGTGTATGTGACACAATCCAGCAATAAATCGGGCAAAGATCTAACAACTCATTTCACACAAGCCACCAGAGCTATGCCTGTGACATTCAGGCTGAAGTATTTCACTCCAAAAATCTGGAAAAACATGAGTGCTCCTGACAGCTAACTATCTCATAATACACCACTGACAGTAGGGTTGTAATCAAAGGTTACACTTGGCTCCCAAGGCCCTTGTGTGTGTTTCACCAGGTCCCACTGCTCACAGAAAATCAAGAGTTCTCCAACCTGAAACCCTCTTTCTCAGTACAGCAAAGACAAGGCTGCTTCTGTGCAAAAGACACAATACCTTCCCAGGGAAAATATCATCTGGCCAAGACAGTCATAACACCACACTGATAGGAGGCAATGTGCAGAGGTCTGGCAAACTGATTCTGTACAACTTGAACCTCATCTCACCACAGGGCTTAGAGAGGACTGGAGAAATGCATGGGCCCTTCCCAGGCTGTCTGCACAGAGGAACCTTTATTTGTTCCATGACCCTTCATGATCTAGATGATAAAAAGTAATTGCAACAGCTTATTTTCAAGGTCTTTCTCAAAACCACAGAGCCTCACAAGGAAACAGGGCCTTGACTGCAAAAAGGCTAGCCTATAGAAGCCGTTATGAAACTGCAGTACGAGACATCAGCAACACATGCACTCGGGTCGCTGAAAGGCTGATAAAGTTCTGCTGAAGTCTGACCTACACAAATGGCTCCCAGTTAGGAGAATTTTCAGAAGTATGATGGGGGAAGAAGGAGGAAAGTAGGCCAGAGATAAAAACACACAGGACAAAGCCAGCGTACCACATTAAAGAGTTTAGAACTGGGGACACGTGCACGTCTTGACCGAAGTCATTTGGTCGCTCCTCACCTTGGAATTCTTGGCCCCACTGCGGCCTGACTGAGAGGAACAGCTCCGCTGTACACCCTGCTCCGGCGTGGAAGGGGATTTGTCTGACGAGTGGTCTGAGCCTTTTTCCACCATGGTGTCTCCTTGGGAGTCCTGCGGTGTCGGGGACCGGGAGCGCTTGCGCAGGATCGGGGAGCAGGCAGGCGTGCTGCGGTTTGAGTTACTGGCAGTACTGCAGAGAGAAGGAAAGAGCAGGGTTAATAATCTTCAGCTCAAAGAGAAAGCAACTGCACCCATGCCTTGAGGTGGAGCGTTAGCCACAGATTTCTCCACTAGCACAGCAGACAAATCTGGTTTCCTGAAGCAATGCACCCGATGCCACACTTAGGACTTATGTCCCCAGTAAAATTAGGCTGTAGACACTTATTTACCAGGGGCAGAGGGAACTACAACGGCCTGCCAGTATCTTTCTCCACCCACTCCTCAATTCATCTGACCACAAATGAATGCCTGTGAGAATGAACTCATTCTCTCCTGTCAGCTCTGAGAGTTTAAAATGATAATCCAAGCTTAGAAAACCTACACTTCCACTCAAGAATAAGGGAGATGTCAGTGTGTTCTCGATGCAGTCCCACTCTGTCCCTCCTTTCTCTTATTTCAGCAAGTGTAACTGTTCTCAACAGTTTGCACAAAAATTAAATCATATCTTTTAGGAAATACTCCATTAAAGATCATAAAAAATGATGGGGCACTGGGAGTGGAGTTGTGATGAGAGACAATGCAGTCATGATTTCCTATATCAAATCATTGTTTCCAACACCAGTTGGAGCTGGGCATGAAAATGTTTTGCTACAACATAAAAGCTTTCATTATTTAAAAAAATAAATAAAGTTCCCCTTTCATAATGGGGAAAAGCAAGACCTTCCAGAGTTTTACAGAAATTATGAAACTTTCAGGGGAATGGAACTTCTCATGTGATATCTCCTCAAATGCCTTAAGACCTAAATCAGAAAGCCAGATACATACATATTTATGCAGAACAGGAAAACTCACATTTCCTCACTGTTCCTTCTCTTTTGATGCCTCTTCTTCCTGCCAGACTCTTCAAAACACCACACACTACATTCATTTTCCCCTACATAACTCATTTCCTTCAGCAGTCAGATCTATTTATGACAGATGCAAACATCTCTGAGGCCTTTCCAGATAGCACAGGTTACAGCTGAACCCGGGCTCACTCTGCCCTGCTGGCTGGTAACGGTACCCTGTTATCTTCTGAGCATTAAAAAGCAAGCAGGCCACATCTGAGCGACAGAAAAGCAGGCAACAGAAAAAGGATGAGGGAATTACAACTGTAAGGGACCAAATTAAAAAAGTTAGTGCAATCAAACTCTTAAGGGCTATAATTTAAGCCCAAATATATATATATAGCAAACTGAAGTTTGCTTCTTACAATGGGATAGACAGGGAGGTAGTTAAAATGGATAATTTCCTTTCTGAGAAGCTGGAAAAGTTGAAAAAATGCCTGAGGTTTCATTAATTCTCGGACAAAAATCATATCCACCTCTTACCTCTGAAGATACCAAAAACATTTTACAAAAGCAGACAAGGGTAGAATGTAACACACTCCTCCAGTAGTTATCAGGTTTAGTTTGATTTGGTTTAATACTGGATGAACTGGTCTGATAAATTATCCTCTATTTGCTCACTGCTTATGTTAATGCACAAGTGATGAAACTTTCCCTAAACAATTTGCAGAAAGCATACAACAAAGTCTCTTATGCAAACACTACCAGAATCAAATTTCACACTCATACACGCAAGGAGCTTGCAATTGGCAAGAACAGTAGCATGGCATTTCCCAGAAAACCCTTAAAAGAGATTTTCAAGAATATAAAGTGTGGAAATTCTCATAAAGAACAGGCTAGAGAAAATGGGTTTGCAATATATAATCAGGAAGAAGGATGGATTAAATTACAGACTCTGCTCTGTTACATATTTCTACATAACAGACTGAGAATCATATAGATATAGAATAATAAAAAGCTGCTTGTTCAAGTGCCACCTAAACACTAAGTTGGCTCCAGCACAAAGACCAGCAGAGCAACCTCCCTCCTTAGTGTGTTTCTTCACAGTTCACACCTAGCAGTGGCACATCTCGTGAGTGAAATGTGCCAACAGCATACTGTGTCCTCCCTTCCTCTGGGCAACACCCAGGTGTAATGAACACCAGCTGCATGTACAGCCCAGCTGTAGCAATATTCAACCTTTCATTCCTCCAAATCATATTTGAAACAAAAGACTGAGCAAAAGATGAGCTGGACCATTCTCCCAGCAGCATCACCTGCAAGAGTTTAGGTGTATCATGAAGTAAAATTTTCAGGGTTATTTTAGCTTACTGAAACGTACAAAAGCATCAGGTTTCTTGACAGACTTCAGCTGATGCAGTTAAAATGGACCTTTTCTGTCCTGCTGCTGCTACTTCTCCTGGCTAAAGTCAAGATGTGCACACTTTTTAAACAACCCAGCATCCCATGTACCAAGTGCAATCAGCAACTACATGTACGTGCAGAAGATGCTGTGCAAATGGTACAAAGACTTGAAGTTCCTCACCAATGTTTCCAGAGATGGAAATGGTTTTGAATTGCCATTCCTACAGTTAAGAACTCTCAATTCTGAGGCTGCATTGCTCCTCCTTACTGCTTATCCTACTTAGCTTAGCATTACATCAAATTTCCTAAAGCCTGCCCCCAGCATGCTTGATTCAACATAAACTGGTTTGTGTGAGAGGCCTTCAGAAATACAAGGCAAAAATTTGAAGCCAGCATTCCTGGGTCACATATCACTGCACTAAATTTGTTTGAACATACATCCTCTTTTTTCCTTCTACAACTCCACGACACCTAATTTTAACATGCAAAACCTCCTTTTCATTTTCAGCTCATGTGAGCTCATACACAAGTTTCACTTTGAGTTTCAGCTTCAAGCAACTCTATAAAGACCAAGTCAAATTCAGTCAAGGTTCTGCTTGTTTTCAGGTTACAGTTATGAAGGAGCACTGAGTTTTTATTGCTTTTATATTAAAGCACAAAATAACCAGTTCAAAATCTCCAATACAGCCTCGCTCACACGCAGGCATGGAAGAGACATTCCCAGTTTTCACACTGAGCACACGCGTGCTCCACCGCTGGCTTAACACACCCAGCACAGACACTGCTGAGCGGTGTGCAGCTCTGGAGGCAACTCAAGCTAATCACCCAAGGTCTTACAAAGCTCCTCAGGTGGGTTTTTCAGTCACAGCTGAGTAACCCACGCCACTGCAGCTACACAGGACCAGCATCAGCACTAACCAGCTTAATGTTGGCGTGTGTGTGTTTGTCCAGGCTCAGTTCATGCTACCGTAGCCATACACGTTGGTGACAGCTCTGCCAAGCACAATCTCAGGCAGACTCTAGTCTTCAAGTTCATTTCCCAGTCATTTAGCATCTCTGTCATACTTTAAAAAACTAAATCCATCCATCCATGTTGTGTTATATATGTATGGATTGTTATCTTTGCAGAGATAGGGAAAAAAGACAGCTTGGAAGCCACCTTCTTAGGCTCTCCCTTAGGTCAGTGGCAGGGAGCTAGCAAACCGAGGAGGTCCGAACCCACCTCATCCTATCTGATGCCTGGGCAGTGCTGAATATTTCTCACATGAAGGGCTCCACAGCTGCACACACAACACAGAACACGAGGAGTCTGTTAATTCAGCCTTTCATCTCTACCACAGCGAGGATGGGCACAAGAACCACAAGCCTGCAGCTCTGTCCCACTTGGCTCCCCCTGCCCTGAGCCCCTCAAAACTCTGGCTGCTCCTGCTCAGCCCCTGAAGTTTGAACACAACCCAAGGCAGAGCCATGACGAACGCTTTCTGCAGTTGCCATAGTGACCAAGGCCTGCAATTGAACCAGGAATCAACGGCTGAAATGCCAAAACGGCTTGACCCACTTTGAAAAAAAATAATAGTAATAAATAGTGCTTTACAGACCTAATTGAGCAGAGCGCATTCAGGGCCTCACATACCCCTGCAGCGTGGCCTTTAGTAGATACAACAGATTAAGTCAGGGACAGAACACAAACAAGCCCACCTAAGCAGCAGCCCCTCGCTCCTAGGTGCAATCCCTGCACAGAGTATATGAAGGCACAGAGGGCAGAACCCATCTTCTTGGTTTATTTTCATCCTGTGCCTAAGAGAAACGTCTCACCTTATGATTGGAGCTGCAGTAAAAATAACATGAGCAAGTGTTATGTGGCCAGGAAATCGACCAAACTCTCTTCAGTCACCTGGAGGACAAGCCTTGATACCTGGAGCAGCACAGTGAAGAAATGAGCTTTAGGTGGTGGAAAAAGAACAAACATTTGGCAACACACGGACAAGCTACCGGGTCACACCCTGCTCTTGATACTCCACAAGGCAAGGACACAAAGTGAGACACAAAAAAGTCAAACTTCTTCCTCCAACAGAGTATTTGCTGTAAAGATCTGGAGTGGCTGGTGAAGAGAGACTTCAGCAGACAGTAGCTTTTGGGAAAGGCTACAGTCTGTGCTCTACAAGCTAAGCTTGGGATTCTTACAGCCATAAAGGAACCCTGAGGACTCTTTGCAGTGCTCTAATGGAGAACTCAACAAGAAACCTGACTTTGCTTGAGTCAATCTGTAACAACAAGGGTGGCTCATCTAAACAAGTTGGAGCTTCAGACACGCAGTGCTCCCCACCTTCATTGTGATAACCAGCTTCTCAGATGGCAAAAAGAGATCAATGACACCAATTCCTGCAGTATATTTCTAAACTTCTTGGACTTCCTGCAGAAAGTCCTGATCTGGAAAGCTAATTGATAGCCTCCAAGTCTGTCACAGTTCTCAAAAGAATTTGCTTTACAAGAGTAAATCTGCTGAAGCTGCTCACATCTCCCTGCAGCCCATAGCACCTACCTGATAGTAAGTTCTTCAGGGTCCAAAACTGGGGTTACCAACAGCACTGCAAATGTTGGGCTCAATTCTGGGAAGTGTGGAGCACTATGCCCCCAAACCAGCAAAGAACTTCAGCACATATTTAACCCTGTATGGAGCTCTGCTGAAGTCTATGGGCTGTGCAAACAAAATCCAGCCTGTGCTTACATGCTTTCCTAAACAAGAATGAAGGACATTCTCAAGCATGAAACAGAACTCTACTGATAAAGAACAGAAAAAGCTACAAGGTCAAGAAGGCACCTCAAGCCTGGCTGTAGTACAAAAAGAGTTAATTCTCCTCAGAAACAGCTAGTGAGATGGTTAATTAGACGCCTACAAAGATACTTTTCTGCGATACAGTCTGACATCAGTGGAAAAAGATGAGATTCAGCAACTCATTATGCAGTCTACCAAACAGCAAGCAGATGGTAACAGCTTTTGGTCACCACCAACCTACACTCACTTCAAATTGATAATCCAAGAATGAAAACCTCCATATATCCTCATGCAATTCCCTGGGCTTGCCATTGCTCTACAAGCAATAACAAACTGCTATACCTATATTACACCTCCCAGTAAAAAAGAACACACATTTTTTAATTAAAAAGCAATGACACCTATAGGGCTGTACAGAAAGTGAGCAATGTGTCACGACTATTGGTTTATAAGTAAGAATAATATGCTTTCTGCATGTTTTTAAACAACTAGTTTTTAACAGAAAAGTGCATCCTTGTCAAAGATTTACTCTGATTATTCTGACATTTCACTGAATAGTGTCCTCCTCCTATGACATTCGATAGCATGTTTACATATTCATGAGATAAAATTAATGCAATTATGATGCTTCAGGGGATTAGCAAATCACTGCAAGCATTAGGAAGGAGTTTGCCTTCTGCCCATACACAGCACTGCGAGGTTGGTCGAATGTATTATTAACAATGTCATTGTCTTCCTCTGAATCATCTGATCCTGGTTACCACTAGAGACAGACAATCAACTCTGATGGACAAACGGTCTGGTACCTCACAGCAACTCCCACTGTGCTGTGTTTGAAACCATCTCTCCACAGTCACCTTTCAACTTGGAGTTATTGCAAAAACCTCAAGAAAAAAGTTGGAAAATGTTTTCAAAATAGAACAAGACAGATGTTAACAATACTGTCCAATAATACAGCAGGCATAATTTAGAAGGGATCATTAATGTGCAGAGACCCAACACATGGTATAAATCACACTCTAAACCTATCACTCACAAATTAATATAATTCCATTTGCTCCAAAGGAAAACAAAGCACATGGAACAAAGTACACTGCATAACACAATGAAATCTGTGAAGCAATAAAAAGGAAAAAATGCAAAATAGCAATTTCAAATCCCTCTGAAGCTGATGGCATGTCTGTTTCACACACAGCCCCAACATGGTCACCTGCAGGTCACTCAGTTTATGGCTGTACTTCCAAAGGAGGAACCAATATGGGCTTTGTTTCCTCTCCTCCCCACCACAATGCCAATAATAATAGCAAGAATTGCAATATCTGAAATCATCTTCAAAATGTCAGAGCCTGGAACTAGGGACAGAACAGAGATCACAAGATTTGTTTAAAAAATAAATATAGTAATGAAGGACACTCTTAGGTTATCTCTGATATGAAGAAAAGTTCAAAAACTTGACAGTTCAAAGAATAAAAAATAAAATTACAATAACTACAAGTATGTTTGTTTCAAATTTCATTATTTGCAAGCTAACATCAAAGTCTTTCAGTGGTTTGGAGATGCAATGTCACTGTCATACATCAATCCACGTGCACTGTTTCCAGGGAGAGCGAGAAAAACGCTACATAGCACTAAACAGCCAGTGATAAAGATCCCTGCTCGTTCTTGGATGAAGATGTAGCTGTGATACAACTCCCAGATTACCTCAAGAAGAGCACAACAAGTCTTTCTTTCTGCCCATGTCCTGCTGGAACCTCAGCAAGGCTGTGAGCATCCCAGGAGTTTATCCCCAGCACAGGTAGTGTCCCCGTGAACTCATCCCAGCCTTGGGGCAGGGGTTTTAAAAAACACAGATTAAACATCTGCTGAAGCCTCACACCACACCTCATCAGAGACAAAGCCAGGGTGCACAATGATATTGTGTCTCTCAGGAGCACAAGACAAAGCTAGAGCTTTACATCTTCCCACTCACTCCTGCTGCTCATCCACATCAGCTTTCCTAACTTAATGGAAGATGCTGTGGTCTTCAAAGCTGGGATCAAATCGATTTCTTTTGCTCATCCCTTGATGTTTCATTCCTTTACCATTTTGAAAACAACAATGCAACGATTTCATGTCCTCTCACCCTGGTATCCTCCATGAAATCTCTCTCCTTTGCTCTAACCATGCAGCAGCACCAACAGTGGAAAGTTAAAAATACAGAGGACCAAGGGCTGCAGCCGATACTGGAAAGAGTCAGACACCCTCAGTGCAAAAGCCACACATAATCCTTTGTTCAGAAGACCTGGTTCAGGCTTGTCTCCCCACGTGGCATTTCTCTCTTGCTTTATCTATCCACCTTTCTGGTTTTCAGTAGCATGAGCAGCTGGGGGGTTCTCTTGGCAGAATGTTGGGCATCCAAAATTATTGCACTGATGTAAAATATCTCTCTGAGATTCCGCTTGAAGTTTCCTTCTATCCTAGTGACCCAAAATCACAAGATCCATCCTAAATCTATCAGCTTCTAAAGTTGTCCTGCAGATGCATATGACAATGAAGCAAGGAAACAGGAATAAACCCTCTTTACTGAATCAGTGATTTCTGTGATGGACAGGACAATGCTAGTCACCAGTAATGTAAGAAAAAGCAATTTTTTAATGAATGGGCATTCATCAGATTCTCACTGTCTATAAACACACACAGTGCAATGAGTCCTCATTTCCTACTGCTCTCCTCTGCCAAAAAAAAAACACTCAAAAAAACAAAACCCACCTGTATAGACTCTGGGGGACAGCCTGAAAAAGCAGCACAAAACAAATTCTGGCCCTCCCCATCACTGCAAATATAAAATCCCAGAGAGGAATGCAAAGCAGAACCGAGACATCAGTGTGCATGCTCCAAGCCCTTTTCAGAGCAAGGGAGCACATGGGCAAACAAATACACCATAATTCTGCAGCAGCTCAAGCTGCCCTCCTGTGACGCATTCATTGCCAGTTCATCCAACTTCACCCCCCTTCTGCCTCTCTCCATGTACCCAGATGTTAGGAGAGTAATAACTGCCCCTTTGGGGCTGGGGGATGGGGGAGACAGGAGGCGTAAAAGGAAAAGGAGGAGGGGTGAGGGGAATGAAAGCTGAAAAAAAAAACAATCAGATTTGCCCATCGGTTGTTTCAAACAATCGAAACGGCTGCTTTAGCAATTCCACTGCAGGAGAGGTAGGGCGCGTGCACGGGGAGAACAAGGGAAAAAGGAATCAGCCTGTGGAAGGGAAAAGAAACGAAGCATCTCTGCAACATGATGTCACGCTGTCTGCTTTCAAGTCCCCCAAACAGAAAGGAGCAGCAGCAGCAACCAACATGGACTCCAGATTTAATCTGCCCTGCAAGCGTATGTCTCGGGTGGCAGATTTGCTGGGCAAACCTGCGCTGAGCACAGCACACACAGCCCCCCGGCTCTGGTTTTCACACACATCCATTCACAGATGCATGCGTGTGCACACACATTCAGAGACTGCAGACGGCACATACACACACAGAAGGGAGAGGAAGAGAGGCATCAGCAGAAGGAACAGGAGAGTAACACTAACCTGGTAGCCATTAGGGACCGGAGTGCAGCGGAGCAGCTAGGAATTCATTCATTCATGCACTTGCGTGTGGTGGGGGGAGAGCAAGGGTGGGCCAGCGGCGAGGTGGGAGGGTACTCACCTCCTGCACCATCTCAGAGCCCTTCCCGAAGGGAACAGTGAGTAGGGGGTGCCTGCGGCTCCTCACGGGCACCCAGAGCCCCCTCTCTCAGCTGCCTTGCATGCTGCTCAGGCTCCTGCCATGGCTCTGCCTCTCTTCTCTCTCTTCTCCCCCCCTCCCCGCCCCGCTCTTTGTGGTTCCGATTGTTTGTGCGGCCGCACTGAGGTCTGTGCGCCTCTGGCCCTCGCTGCCCGTCCTTTCACACACACCCCTGCACGCACACACAAACACACACGCGTGCGCGCGCACGCACACAGCCCGTGGGCTGCCGCTTTACATAATGCAACCCCCTTCGTGCCTTCCTTAGTCATGTCTGCCAGAGGAAAAGGGGGGGAGGGGGAGCTCCTGCCATTTTTCCCAATGTCCCCGATTATCCATGTCACTTTTCCAAGCTGTTCATGAAGTTTGGCCAAGGCTACAGGTTAAGATCCTCCTGGTTGAAAAAATAATATTCATCCTCCCTTTGTACACACGTGTGGGAGAAAGTTTCAAAACCTGTGAGCGTGTCAATACAAGAACAGTCAGGAAAAAGAAACCCTAATTAACTGGTAAAGTGGATTATCTAAACTGAATTAAACACAGTGAGGACACACTCATTCAGAATTAAGGTGACCTCAATGCAGTTTAGCTTACTTCACCTAGGAAGCTAATTTGGTTTCATTTTTCATGCCTATCCATGTGTAAACAGGCCTGGGATTTTTAAAGAATTGTTACCAAGCAAAGTGTACAACTCTATAGCAGCAGCAGTACCTGGTGTGTGCCCCTGGTCTTTGGGGCACATACACACCACTGTATCCCTGCACACCCACTCACACACATCTTTATGCCAGAATAAGGAGAAGGGTTTCAGTCCCTCTCAAGGGCTCTCATGGTCCAACATAAATTCACAGGCTGAAGGATGAAAAAGAAGAGAGTATAACAATTGACTGGCTTTCACTTTTCCTTCTAGTATATTAAATCAGACCTTGTCTGTGCAAGGAAATCGTGCAGAACTGATCTGGCACAGCATTCTTTACTAACATCCTTGATTTGAACTACAAGTGTCCACATGTGGAAGCACTCTTGGTTATTCTAGGCCTTTAAATGACAAAGAACTTCACAGCACAGACAAGCCCTAAAGAGCATCCAGAGAAGCTCCTGTACCAGCGTGGCTACAGTAGTTTAAAACTTTGCACTTTGTATCACTTCTATTGCTCGTCAGTCTTCAGTCTACATTCACACTGCCCACCTTCAATGTTTATGTTCAAAGTTTCCTGAGGTGTCAACTGAGCCAGACAGGCAACTCCAGCGTATGATTCAGAGTACCTAAGTCAGGAGCCTGACTACAGCCAAATTTAGATGCTGGGAATGACCCCCTCAGGGACTTACTGCTCCCCAGTGATAACAGAAGGAGCTGTGTCTTAAGTGATATAAATACTCACCACTCTGCCCTTTGCTTTCTTTTATTGCATTCTACCCATTCCATACACAGGACCGACCATTTTCTCTTTTCTTTAAGAATCAGTCACAGCTTTCAGTGCTAATGTCTGAAAGAACATCTTTCCAGAAGGCTGATTATCCATCATTTCCCTACAATCAAAACCAGTGGCAGCAGGGAGTGCTCTGCTCTTAAGAATCAATGCTCTGCACCAGCAGACTCAAGCCACTGTGCAATTCAGATGCTGCACATGATTTTAAACTGCAAACACTATAACACACATCTTTATCAGGATAGTACAACAGTACCACCCTTTTTTCACACACAGATGCCCAGGGGTTCACTGTGTAGATGCATTTTAACAAATGCATTGCCCCGTTAGAGATGCATCAGTTTGATGTCAATTTTGTGGCACCCCTCTTGTGACCAAGCTTCTTTCTTCACCTTCTCCATTGACAGTACTGCCAACCACAAGCATCTAAAACACATCAACTTTCACCCCAAACGTAAACTTGTCTCCTAAAATTTCATAAAAGCAAACCTGGTTTTTATTCCTCTAATTCCATTAGCACACATTTGTTCAGGTTGTGTTGTCATGGTTTCCTCTGCAGTCATGGAAGAAACTTCTGTTCAAATGAGAAAGTTTCTCATATAACTACATGTTTACAAGCGTTGGAGATTTACAAAGAGTACCAAACAAAATGAATCCATAAGACAATCACAAGAGCTGACAACAATATATGTCACTTCATCCAGTACTGTCTGACTTTAGGCTTTAAATCTGAAAGTCCCCACAAGGATGGAGCTTTCTACCTGTGTGGAAACACACCACATCTAATAGAAGTTGTAAAGCTAAGTAACAACTGGCAATGAAGAGTTAGGGCCAAATCCCACACCATCTTGTCCTCACACACACTGACCTTCTGCCAACACAGAACTCCCTATTAGTTTTGTAATGCCTTCTTCTCAAGACTTTAATCTTCAATTCATTGGACCATGTTTCAGTGTCTATGAGTAAACCTTGTGTGTTTTGCAACTGGAGAAATCCACATCTTGTGTTCCCCACCGAAAATACTGAAGTATTTCTCCAACACAAACGTAAGCACAAACAAGAATACAGCAAAATCTCATTAGCTGGTCAGAAACCCCAAAGTGATCAGCAGAACCACTCTAACTTAAGCACCTTAACTTGTAATTTTCATGTGTGACCACTAAAAGTTTCAAACACTTACAAAATTTCATGAATTGGTGAATTTACAAACATACCTAAAGAAAGTGGCAGGTAACATACAAACTGTCCTATTCCCTGTGTCCAGTGCCATGGTACCTCCACATCCAAGGACGGTGTGATTCCCCCTGAAATGCTACATCTAGAACTGTATCTAGTTTCAACACATGAATAATGTGGATAAACTAAACAGGGATCAGATAAGAGCAACAAACAATAAAAGACAGCAGCACTGAACCCATTCCAAACAGACTGGAGGTTAAGGAATGACAAGCTTTAAATGATCACCTGGAACTCAGGTTTGCTAATACTAGGTAACAGATGAAAAAGCAACAGTACCAAGAGCTGCAAGCTGAAGCTAGCTAACGTCTGACTAGACAAGAGAGGTGCATTTGGAACTAAACAAAACAAACTGCTGCAACTAATTCAAGGCTAGATTATCCATCTGTGGCAAACAGTATTATGCAGTTTTATGTTTTCCTAAATCCTGTTCTGTACCTCAACCAGAATCAAATCAGCCAAGTCTTATACCTTGCATTCAACAGGACTTGGAAGAGATACCTGAATGGTCTCATTTCATTTTATAGGCTGTGGATCTTTCAGTGTTTTTTTCTTACAGCATTCAAAGATGTAGGAAAATAGTTGGGAGTGTGATTCTTAGCCTCTGTAACTTTTGGTATGTTTTATCTCAGTGACTATTAATGCTTGAACGAGATTATTTTTCAACAGTTACATGAGAGCTGCACTGACCCAAAGGCTCTGATGAAATTCAGTATAATGGCTACTTCAGATCTAGAACCATGGAGAGAACATGAAAAGGCTCAAAGTAGGTCACAAAGTGGTAGGACAGATTCAATACATGAGTTTAAGACCTACCCACTCTTCAGACTGTCAGGCATGGAGATGAATCAAACAAAAGTTCTGCTTCCAAAAGCACTGTAAAAGCAGCAGTAAAAAACCAAGATGTACTTAGAGAAAAGCTTCTTAGGCTTATCTGGCATGCAAAAGGCAGAGTTACGGGTAATTTGAAAAATCACGGGACATCTCAAATGCTTTGCAAACTTAATCAGAGCTGCAAAATTCAACCCTGAGCTCTCAGGAGGGCAAATACTGTTGTTACACCTCTGGGTCTTTGCAGCACCATTCACGTCTCTATGAAGATCGCTTGTTTCATGGTGGTAATACTTGGATAAGCTCACTCAACTGCACTGGGAAGAGGATCTTTAGGGGCCTTTAAGGAAGCTCTTCTGAATGTAAAGCTACCAGTTCCTGTTTTGTTCAAGAGCTACAGGATGCATTTTGTGTTGACTGGGTTTACTTACACCCGTGTCTCTCAGCCCTTGCCCTGGCACTGGTGTTAAAGAACCAAGACAAACACTAGGGCATTATTTCATATGTGAAGGACAGCTTTAGGAGGGCTTGACTGCTGAGCTATTCATGGCATGACATCATTACACATCACAGCTCAAATACCATAGGACTACCAAGACCTAGAGAAAGGTGAAAACTTATACATGAGGAGCACTCCCTGCAAGGATGCTCTAATTCAGAGCACGCCTGTCTGTGGCAGGCTCCTCAGTGTTCATGCAGGCAGTATGAGCCATAACTTCACTGCCTGCTGGCTTGAGTGGCAGGGCTGGTTTCTGCTCTCCTGTCTCAGACCGAGCTGTAACACAAGCATACTCATACATATTGCATCTCCAGGGTGAGAGGAAGTGATGCACTGTCCAAGCAATTAAAGCCCCGGGCTGACGATGGGTATCTACGAGACGGTCCAGTGCCTGAACGTCCAGGCCCACAGAGCTACAGGCGGGTCTGAGATAAACTCTGTATGCAGCCAGAGCAATCCCAGCCTCCCTGTGAGCCACACCAGTGATACAGAAACAAACAGCAGTCTTTAAAAGCCTGTCTGCAAAATGTCTGGGAACAACAAGCACTTGGATTTGAAAACACACACGGATTTTAATTTCCCCTTCCCCAATAATTCTTTGCCCACTTGTAATACCATCTATTTTGAAAACATACAGCCATTGAGATAGTTATTCTCCAATATCCCTGCTTTTCAGCTGAGGTCAGAACAGAACCAGGGGACGCTTGCACTGTCATAGTACTTCTGGCCTTGCCTTTAAAAAGACATATTAGAAGCAGCAGGAAATCATGTCCTCAGGGAAAACTCAGTGTAGTGCTGCCACCTCAAAATCTGCAAGCAGGATTAGCACTAGTGGGTAACTGACACATCTAGGTGGAAATTAATGTTTTACACTTGCTTTTTTTTTTGCCCATACCGCTGTTGGAGCACAACAGCTGCTCTTCTCCTAGACACCCTCTGTAATGATGAATGTATGAACTCTGCTTTTGAGTGCACAGGATTGTACAGGCTGAGTTCTCCAACCGGGACACACAGTCCTGTTTCCCAGCTCCTGCTCAGAACATGGAACATCCTTGCAGCCTCTAGCACACAAAATGGGTGCTACTCTCCAAACTCCACAGTGTTTTCACCCTATTAAGCAACAAGGAGCATTGCCAAAACTTTTCCTTCTCCTCTACAGAAAACAGGCTCCTAGACAGGTACCAGATCAAGCAAAAATCTTTTTAGAGTACTCTGAACTGACAATGGCATTTTCATAGAGCAAGAGACAGTGGCCACTAAGAGTGCATGGACTCCTACAGTAGTGGGGGATGGAGGAGGCAGGCAATCATGTGCTCAAAGGCATGGGGAGGAAGAGGGGGAGGAGAACAAGGAGAGAGAGAACAAAGTGTCAACATCTTAACTGGGACACACAAAGAGCCAGTTCTCAGTAAGAACTTAATCCAGGATTAACAAGAGGTCGGCTACCTCTGCAAGGAGACTGCACTAAAAGGAGCTAATTAGCTCTCCTTAATTGCACAAAAGAAACCACACAGAATTAAAGACATTCACAAGTAGCAGATCCCACCTCACCTAGGAAACAGAGCCCTACCTGTAGTCCTCAACACCAGGCTCAAACAATCAGCACGTGGAAAGCCAAAAGCAGGAAAGGTGAAATGCTGTTAGGAAAGAGGCTGTGGGGAGTTCGGCTCAGGATCAGCAAGTGAAGTGTTTGAGCAAGCTCTGGAGCCCACATCACACAGGAGAAGCATTTTTAGCATGGCCAGTATCTTTCTGGACAGTTTCTTCAGTAACCACTGCCATGACTTGACTGAGATTGACAGACCCACACCCCAACACAGGGAGGCACTGCATCCTGGTCAAGATAAATGGACAGCACAAAGCAAATACATCATGGATTATGGACAGGTAACAGCTCCCAGCCTGGAGACCACCGGTTCAGGATCATGCAGTGGAAAAGGCTAGCTGAGCTGACCTTCCACAAATTCTTTGTCTTGAGTTTCTAATCATATGTTACAAAGACTTACATATCCCCTGCCAACTTCCACTGGCCACTAAATCCATCTCTTTCTTCCTCTGAAACCATTCAAAGTTCTGTTCTAGTGCACTGCTGATAAGCTGGTGCATATTTTACCCCAGAAGCACTTGCATTGCACTGCCAGATAATGTATACAGCAGCCAGTATACTCAAAAATTAAGATGAACAAGTACATCAATAGTAGTAGCAGACACCTCTGAGATCAAGCACTAATAGAAGTCACTCCTGTATTTATTTGGTTTATAGCACTGTGCTGATGACTGGGCAGCTTGCAGACAGACAGGGCCCTCACCCCAAGGAATGTACAGTGGAAAACTTCAACCGTGCTGTGAAAGGCATGGAGATGAGAGGCTGCAGTGATTTCAACTCCTGCTGTACTGAAGGGAGCCACCTTCAACCAAAAGCAAAACAGGTTGACCAGGGGAAGACAGACTATTATACACACAAAGAAAAATAACAACAGAAACAGGAGATCACCCATTAATTACAGATCCCTGTGGAATCATTACAGTATTGCCTCCATTATCTATGTATCCTTTCCTTATTCCTTCAGGATGGTTTTAAATATCATGCCATTGTACCTGCAGTTATGTTGCAAAGGGAGCCACCAAGGGATAAACAGCAGCAAAATTTCACTTCAAACACAAGACAAATTATGTTCTATGAATACCTCTCTGAGAAAGCCACATCCCCCTCTGCTCCCAGTAATTGGGCAGCAACCTTCATACATGCTGCTCCTATGCAAGCTCAGCACAAAGAGAATTCCCTGACATCTGGATAGAGCTTCAATAGCTGCCATTGGAGACAGCAAAATGCACATCAGCTGTTCTGTGCCAGGGGCTGGGCTCCTGGTACAGACATGCCCCACTCCTTCAATCCCCTGCACCACCACCCCCCCTCCATTCCCTGTTCCCACTGCACTGAGCTGGAGTAGTTCAAACATGTGAAGGAAGAGGAAAAGGGCACCAAAAGGCTCTGATGGGTTTCTTTAGCGCTGGCTGATGCAGTGTGTGTTCCTATGTCATATATGACACAGTTATGCCAGCTTCTCCACTCGTTCGGACTGTTTCAACCTGCTTATAACAACCAAAATCAGCCTCCTAAGGCCCTCCCCAAAGCACTACCCCAATCTCAACCTTCAGGCTGCTCCCGAGCCACCTCTGATTTTCAATCCCAATACCCATTCACACACATTGGATTCATCCCCACTCTCACTGATTGACTTTCTTAACCTTGCCTGACCCTTTCTTCCAGGATGGTCTCAGATTCCTGTAATCTTCTGCTGGGCACACCCAGAAACTCACTCCACCACTAAACAGCTACTCAGTCCAGCCTCTACTCCCATGAAGACAGAACACTGCTCCATAAGAGCCTTGCTCAGCTTATCCCACACACCCCCATCCCTTCCACCCTGACTTAAGATTTCTCAGTCAAACCCTCGGTGTCTGTCCCAGCCCCGCACTGCGTCAGGGCATCCTTTTTCCTGAGGAACTGCCTGACCTCCCAGCACACACACAAACACAAAGGAACCTGGGTCCACAGGAAGGAGTCCTCGTGCCTGCCTGGCAGATGACAAATGAAGAGCTACATGACTGCATCACCACCTGTTACCACATTGCATTTCCCGGGGCGCAGCTGCGTTTGTCTTCCCCACTCCTCTGCTCTCCGGTTCTGAAACCACCAGTGAAACTGCAGCCAGAAGCAATTCTGCTGGGGGAAAGATCATTAAACCACTCAAGAATCTTACTGCTCCGATGCATTTTAGGCTCCCAAAAATAGTTGACAAAAAGATTCCCCGCTCTGATAACAGCTTGGCATGGCTGAAACAAAGTCTTCTTTGCAACTTGCTGCCCAGCTCTGGCATCTGAACTGGCTGCTGCCCACTGGAAAGAAAAGCACCCAGTGTCTCTTTAAGAATGCCCTGCAGCCCACATCACCAGAGCTCAGTTAACCCTGGCTGCTCCTCACTCTATTCACTGATAACAGCTATGAAATTGCAGGACTATTTAACTTCTCCAGCTCTACCTACCTGTTTTACTGCCCTGGTACAGCTTCTCCATGTTGTTGCACATCCCTGGCATCCCAAATATTTTTGCAGGGGCACTTTAGCAGAGCTTTATTAAATATCCCCGTACTCCCAGCTATGAAAACCACCAGGGAGTATTTCTGTGACAACAAAGGAGCAGAGCAGTCAGCAGGGACCTAAGCCTCCCAATTACCTTTAAATTCAACTTCCTTACTCCCACACAGCACTCTTCTCTGACCACTTAGCCATTTCTACAGACATACTGACTTCTTCACCTTGCTGAGCTAGAGAGACTCTGCACCCTTCTCTGCACCCTTCTCTACATCTTATCAAACACAACACAAACCGTCTACTTCCCTGATCCGACAGCAGGCAGCACAGCCAGCAACAGGAGGAATATTTGTCTTTAACACATGGTTATTTTCAAATACAAACTCTGTGAAAGGCCATCTTCTACAGAGAGGTTATAAAATGCAGAAGGTAATAATGTGACTCATAGTGAAAGTGTATATAAACACACATACAAAAAACTGTCTCACAAGAAAAATAAACAGAGACTGTGACTGAATCTCTTCACATGAAGAAGGCTACCCTACCACTGTCTTTGTAGGTCTTGTACCTACTCCAATCAGGCACAAGGGAGGAAATGGAAAGTCATGCCCAGCAACTCAAAGAACTGAGAAAGCAAGAAAGCAGCACAGCTAAGAGCACAAAGCCAGACAGACATGCTCTTGCAACATGATATAGGAGCAGGAAAGACTAATGTGCTGCAGAGCTCCACAGTCTCATCAATCATCTCTCATAGAAGCTGATGAAATATTTGCTCTGTATGATCAGTTAATCTCTACCAGGAACAGATTATTAAAAGGATGCCATATAACCAGAAGGATATTCTTATACAGAAATAAGTTTAAAAAAAGAAAAACATCACAATATTCGTGAGGCTTATTCATGAAAAGAAACTTGAAGGGTAAACAAAGTAAAGGGGTCAACAAGTATTTGAAGAATGTAAATACTACAGAGAAAAAGAAGGCGTATTAAAAGCTTTTATAACAATGAGCAATACAATTATATTAAATTGATAAAATAAACTAGGCTAAAGTCAAATCCTTGCAGCCAAGAGCACGAGAGAAGTGGTATAAAACAGTTCACTTGTCACATTTATAAACAGCATTAGGTAACCATTCATAAAGACAAAACAGGGACCCGCCTCACACTGGCAAGAGCATGGATCAATGCCTCATTCCATCAAGTTTTTTTTCTGTCTCTAGTTCTGCTTTCCATAATTTTCCCAATAGGCAGCAGCCCAGTCCAGCAATTTCTTGGTTCCTGCTGTTTGCTAGCAGTGACTCTCCAAAGGTATGCATTTGGATGGGAAGTGCTACAACTGCTTGAGCTTCATGATCTAGAGAATTGTTTTGACTTGCTGTATTTCTGTCCACAAAACCTCCAAGTGAAACTTACCCATATGATTTTGAGTTTCATGAAGGAAATCTTGCAAAGTGACACCTAAATCATCTGAAGTTCTTAATCTGGGCTGTGATCCTTGAAAGAACAAATGTCCTTATGACAGTAATGGTATTTCCAAATATGACATAGGTTGCTTTGGGGCCATTAAATGGATTCAGCTTGTGATTTTGGACAAGTCACCTATGAGAAGTGCAGGGGATACTGCTGGCTGGTTTACATTTCTGATGCTAGCTACCACATCAATATAGTTTGCTCTCTTTCAAGACTTGTTTTAAGCTATAACAATTTTTTGCTCCCCTAAGCCAAGCTGCTAGTAGGGAAGTTTTCTAGTACGCCTCTATTAATAAACTAGTTAAAAGTAAAAATGCCTTTAATCTCAGTGTGCCTCCTCTGCAAATCAAGGCTCATACCACTTCCTTTCTTTTACCCTTTGTCCATCTTGTCCATTTAGGATGTAAGCTCTTCAGGACACAGTCTATCTCTGGAGGTGTGCCTGAAAATCTCCTAGCAAGGCCCTTCTTTCAAGAGCCTCTTTCACTGAGAAACAACACAATCTTAGGTAACAGCACAACTGATTTTGGAAATAGATTTGTTTCTGTCTTTGAAACAGAAACTCAAAAGAATCAATGGGGAACCCATTCTTCCTGTTGGAAAGGTTAGAAAAATAATATAACAGGCATTTGAAACAACGATGTAGTTTTGCTGCCTTGAACTGGCCACTAAATATTGCCCTAGACACAATCCTTCTTTCATGGCTACATCTAAGCAACAGTTTGCCTCTCAAACCTTATTCCCAAAATGTACATCAGACTGAGGGCCACCACATAAGCACACCATTTCTTAACAGCTAACAGCTCTGAAAAAAGTAAATCCCAGTTTTGAGGGCTGCACAGCCACAACCCAATCTCCTCATGAGCAAAGGGCACTTCTTTCAGACCTCTATGGCTGCTTTATTTCTATTCCTACAAGGTCAGAAATACACCAAAATTATAGCTCTAGCTTACCACCAGCTTTCTAAATGCCTCTATCTCTATAGCAAACCTTTTAATTCACAGCACTTCTTGTGTCATCACTGCACAAGCAAGGCATAAGACCTTGCAAACGAGTTCTCTGGAAACCTCAGACCTTGCCATCTCGTCCTCCCATCATTTAAACACAGCCTTGCTTACTTTTGATTTAAATCATACTCTCCTCCATTTTCTTTCTTCCAGTTCCAAGGTCTGAAATTAGGTATGGTCAAGCCACGTTCTTCCAAACTTGGTATTCAAAGTGGCTTGAAAATGATTAAAAATATATACCCCAGATAAATATGTCCTCCTCCTACCAAAAAAAAACCCCTAAAATCCCTCCTTCTCTGCTCATGTGTACAGAGCAGCTGTGACATTGTCAAATGAGAATGGCAGCATTTTACATCTTGTGTTAGTTGAAAAAAAGCAGAGCATCTACACCCAGGTCACTTGGCTGTAACCACAGAGAGCTTTCTGTCCAGGAAAAAATGGTTACAAAGAATAAACCACTGGAAAATGTAAAGTATAATCAACAGCACAGACCTAAACCTGGCCAAATGGAAAACTTTAGTAAAGGAGAAGCTCAGAGAACGTTCCACCATTTTGTATTCAGCATGTGGCTCTACAAGAACATCAAAAAGTTACAGGAGAAAAAGAAAAGCTACTGATTTATGTACAGCATTTGTTTTGGTCTCTCCATTTCCTGAACTTTGCTATTTTATATTTGGACACTATTATTGCTATTATTTCTTAATTTACATAATTTACTTTCACCAGACTCAAAATACTGAAATTAATAGTTACCATTCATAATAAGTATCAATTATAAAAATAACAGCAATCTGCCATTAAGATGAACTTTCTAACCAGGACTGAAATTAGAGACGTGCAAGGGAAGATTCAAGCCTGAACACAGCAGCTGCCTAATCAACCAGAGGAATACCACTCACTGGTTTAGGGTAGAGAGCAAAGAGTCCTGTTCTCCAGTGGAATTTCAGTTGGCAAATGTGATTAAGCAAGTAAGATCTCGACCAGCACATGGTTATTCTTGCATAACGTGCCACAAAAGCTTGGATGGCAACTTGCAGCTCTTTCAGACCTCGACTGTGCCCACTTGCTGAGCAGAATAGCCCTGATCAAGCAGAAATTTTAAGTATGTGAGTGTTTCCATCTAGTTCAATAGAATTATTAACACACCCAGAGTGAATCACATGTCTGCAAATCGTGGAACACTGTTCAACATACCCCTCCTGGCACTTGCCACATGTAAATATCACACTGCTTCAGTGAGAGGAGCACAAGGGGAAACAGAGAGAAGAATGATGTGCTCCATTTTGCAGACAGGAGGGCTGGAGCAGAGGCAAGATCATGATAAAACCGGTCAAAGACAGATCCAGGCATAAAAGTAGCCTCTTGTGACTTCCAGCTCCAACAGCCAGGTCCTTGCTTCTCATTTGAAGGGACCAAGCAGTTAAACAGCACACAACAGTCTCAGCTCCACACTTAAGCTTTGAGAGAGAAAAAAAGTATCTGATAAATTTTATTTACAGCCTCTTCTTAACTGAATTTGCCTCTTTCCCTGCTTTTTCCTTCTGCACACATGAGGAGAAGAATCTCTGGAGAAGCCTCACTGCAGCCTCACTCATCTCAACTTCAGGCCCTGAGCAAGCAATAGCTGCAGAATTTCAGAACAGTTCCAAGCAGTTTGCCCTTCACTTGACATTTGTGAGGCTGCTAAAGGACTAGAGAGAGAGGAAGGTGATTTTACTAACTGATAAGCAGAAAAGGCAATTTTAGAGCAAAACAAGTTATTAGGATTCAATTAGCCAAAATAATCTGCAGTCCAAGGAGAGATCTGAAGGAGATATTCTGGGGGTTGGCAGCAAGCTCTGCAAAGTGCAGCATCTTCAAGGTATGAGTCAAAAACTCTTCTCTCTAGTTGCCCTCAGTGAGGTTTCAGTAAGCACATATATATTAGAGAACAAATGATGGATGTTTATCCAATTTTAAATCAAAATTGATGCCAAAAGCATACCACATAACAAACAAAAAACAGCAAAGGGGTACTCTGCCAGTGTCATCACACAGAGCTACAGCAAACCAAGTCTCAGATCAAGGGCTTCGTAATGACTCAGTTTTCTTCAGATAGCCTCCTTCCACTGTAATTTTACATTTTTTACTTGTATTTTATATCATATTACCACTGAAGGTATTAATAAAGCAGTGTGCAGCCCCAGACAAAAACAGGTAATGAGCCCACCTTGGTTCTGTTTCTGGGACCAGTACAGTCTAGACAAGTGAATTGCTTGCCAGACTTTTCCTTGACGTTAGTGCACTTGTGAATTAGGCTCCTAACTGCTTACTATGACTTCCCACTACTGCAAAGCCCAGATAAATTAGCACAAAACCTGCTGCTAACCACTTCATTGCACTATGAAACCATTTACAAAATAAATCTACCCATATTGCTCAAAGTTGTTCTTCGGGTCGCTTGACACAACATCATAACGTTGAGAGAGGAAAGGATAGAAACTGTGCTTTATGGACAGAGGTTCAGTTGAGCTGTTCAGAATATTCTGGATGCAGGGAGAGATGAGCAACCTATTAATACAGTTTCCTCTTCCTACCACATTTACAGCAAACAGGAACGTTCTGATTCCTAAGATCCATTTGCAGAGTTTATAAGGAGTGAAAGCCTCTTCTTTCTAAAATGCCAGTCATATTTATATGTATGTGGGTCATCCTTGATGGTTTTTAGTGGAGTATGATCAGCACCTATTTCTTCCTTTTGAAGAAAAAGCACAAAAAAGAAAGATGTAGATGTAGAAGAATCGATGAATACAGAGGAGAAAAGAACACTGAAACATAACCTTTTAACCTGTGATGTGAGGGTTGAACAGCACAATATTCGTAACAGCACAATTACGTAACTTCAAGGGAACTATTTTTCTAGCCTTCTCCAAAAAAAAAAAAAGAGGAAAATTTGATTTGGAAATGCATCTTTCATTTACAATGCAATAGAACAAAGTTAATTTTCACTGCACACAATAGCTCTTTAAGTCTCTGCAGCATTGATATGAAATTGAAAGTGATTTAAATGGCATCATCATTTCACTGTGTAATTAAGGAGGCAAGAACCCCAAACACCCACGTTTGTCCCCTTTCTGCATTACAGCAAGTACACATTCGATATAACTGATAGCAGAATACATTCCTCCTGTCTCTTTTCCCCTGACCCATTAAGTTAGACTTCAAAGAAGTCTCAAGACTAGACTGTAAGGACAGAGCTATGTAGGACTAGCGTGACAGCTTCCAAACCCCATCCCTCCCCTCTTACACCCTTGTGGCCCCGAGACACTGACAGAAGCAGCTGAAAGCGCAGGTGCCGTGAGCTGCTCTGGATACAAAGAGCTCCTGAAGTTGCAGCCGTGCAGCATGCACAACTGAAACTGCCTAATGGCAATCGTCACTGCTCCCTGACATCAAACAACTTCTAATTTTAGCTCTGCTGTTCTGTAACACTACCTAGTTCCCATCCCACCCCCACAACTATATAATAGATCCTTCTTTCAGATAAGTAGGGTGTTGGAAGATTGAGAGGGTTTTTTTCTCACCCACAGGCACTAGCAGAAAAATAAATTACAGATTTATTTTTAGGTAGAGCCTTTGGCCCTTATTTTCTCTGTAGGTTCTGTATAGCAGATTGTGTAGCTCAGAAATATTCCAATCAACAAATCAGCACGGGCAATAGAAAAGGAACCACAAAAGAAGGAAAATCCCATGAGCATAGTTTTGTTCAGTATCCCATTTATGGGACATCGAGTTCAGCTACCAGCTTGCTTTTCTTCCTGCAAGACTCTTCAGTCATTTGATTCTAATTTTTCATAAAAGATCCAAATCAATATCCATCTATGCTGGATTATGAGCTCCCTAAAACTCCTAATAAGGGAGAATGCTGACAGCAAGCAGCACTGCCCAGGATTTGAGGGGAGGGAAAGCCAGCCTGGCCCACTCTTGTAGGTTCTGGCTTTGTGAAATGTAAAGCCTGGGGCCTGGCTCATTATAGTCCCTAAGGACCCATGAGATAACGGTGATGTAAGACTAGAAGCAAAAGCTCCCTCTCACAATACCGTGTCACAACATAAAGACACATACAACAGTATTAAAATATTACATTGTGACACCAAGATGACCTATTAAACCGAGATACTAGGCCCTACAAGATAACTATGAGTTGTCACATGATAATAACAATGTGCCAGGGGACTGCAGCACCATTTCTGATAGCAGAACAGTACCATGCCTCACTCGTGTATCCAGGACCTTACATCATGATAGAGTACAGTCACGCTTTGATGTCATAAAGCTATGACAGTTATACATCCAGATTCTGCTGTCCTGCAGCGTACTGTGACCACCCAATGACTCCACGGGATGCAGCTATGCTGTGATATGATACCAGATGGCGATGAGATCATTTTGGGCAGAATTAGGTGGCGTACTGCAAAAACGCATGACATCGTATTAGAGATCAGCACGTTGTCTTGTGCCAAAACAAGATTGCACTGAGACTAAGAGGTGGCCAGAGGTTCCCCCCAAAAATGTGCTACGTTATGTTGTGCAATTTACAGCACAAAATGAACGGGTGGCCTAGAAACAGGCAAGTGCAAGTCCTCTTCCTAACGGTCGGAGAGGGCTGCTCCTGCTGACAGCATTCTGTCCCTGTGCTACTTGCCCTTCCTGGTACAGACAGAAATCATGTGTCTTTCTGAGAATCGCTCCACAAGGAAATCTGCATTAACCCCAGCAGTGCCGCCCACAACCAGAATCACCACTTCTACAGCAAGGACCAAAAGATCTGTTCTCATGCCACACACTTCACATGGTTTTTTCTTCAGACAAATACTAACCCTGTAAAGCCATTTCATTAGAAATATTGGAGGCTGTACAGTCCACATGGAAGTATCCTAATGAAGTCTGACAAATAGCAAAGAGCAGGGAACTCTGTATTCAGTACTTAGATCTATGCTCCTCTAGAACCATGCCCACCAGTCCAGTAGTGACAAACACATGTACCCAGGTTAAATAGGCATTGAAATACCATCCTTAACTTGGCCTTTTGTGCCTGGCTATTACAACACAATCAAATAAATAAAAATGCCTGTAAACATCCTAGAGGGGAAACAGAGTAACTGCAAAGATCTAAAAAGCTGTGTACTTTTATCAAATAAGGCAAACAATCACAATATTTGACTCGTTTCTCTTTGGGATTCAGAGGAAGATGAAGGGGGGACGCTGACAAGGTAGGGCTTGGTTAGCACTCTTCAAGTGTTTCCAGCAGAACTAGGGGAACTGATCAAGACCTTTACTGCACTCCTCAGCAGAACACACGCACCCAGGACAGCACAGTGCCCCTAGGACCCTGTCAGCAGCCTGAAAACTCAGAGGGAAGAGCGTCACCTACTGAAACACCGCTCGCATTTCATCCAGCACATGAGTAATCTCCTTATGTCCCCCAACCAGCCCCGGGGCTTACCGGCCTCACTTGCTTAGCTCGGAAATCTGACAACATTAACAGACTAGTTTCAACCTGAACTGTTATAAATGTCGCGATAGAAATGGGTAGGCAAAAGTTAACAAACTAACACAAAACGTCCGGCGCTGCTGGTGGATAGGTAGAGAAAGGAAGGCAGTGAGGAACTGCCATGTTATTGCAGATACACATGACCACGGCATTGAGAACACACGCCTTGCTCTCCTGGTAGTACACTGAGCTATTATGCAACTCATCAGTCCAACTGCATACCGTGCAAAGCAGCAAATTAGTGCAAGAATTGACCCTTTTTTAATTATTTATTTTTTAAACGGGAGAAAAAAAAATTGTCTAATAGTTTCAAATGCTAATAGCTGTATCCTCTGTACAGTCTATGTTACGCATCACCATATATGCATAGGAAAATTTCAATGGCTCTTAACATAATTAAACAAAGGACAAAATTACAGAAATCAGAAAAAGAGATGACCTATTGAGTCATCCCTGGCTCTAGTCCGTCCCCTGGGGCCCAGTACAAGATGCTTCCTAGTGCTGTGCTGTAGTGCTTTTATTTTTCACATAGAAAAAAAATTAAAAATAGCATCAATAAATAAAACAACAAATATAAAATAACTTCACTGTTTGTTCAGACTTTACAGGCAAGGCTCTCAAAGCACTAAATTCATACTGATGCAAAACAGCACACTTCAGAGGGAGACTTATTTCTATGATTACTTCCTTTTTCGTTACAGAGAAAAAGGATTAAAAAAAAAAACCAAAACAAAACAGGCCTTCACATTGCTCTAGTCATCAACTTTTCAATTCCAATCCAAATTACAAAGTCACATTCCACTGTTAACTATGGAACCCTTCCTAACTGATAAAGTTCTGATTAAATCAATTTCATCACAATAATTCAGACTTTTTATTCCAACTAAGTAGTTTTAACATACTAGAGATTTAAAAGAATTTTAATATACTTAAGATTTTATATAAAGCTTTGTTAGCCAAGTTTATATTAGATTTATATCTAATTGCATCCCTGTATATTACACACGTACATATTTACCTACCTAAATACAAACTTGACCAACAAAAATATTTACGTGCAAACATTTTAATTACACACACAGAGCTTTGCTGATCGACTTTCACCCACACAATGTTTTCTTTCACTGTTCACTTGTCCAAACATGGAGAGTTTTCCCCCAAACCACCAAAGAACGATCAAAGAATTAATGACCACTTTGATACCTTCCGGGAAGGTGGTAGTTTCCCTCGGCTCTCAACTCTAGTACCTGATTACAGAAACATTCCCTTCTGTGCATCCCCAAAAAAAGCAGCTATTTGAAGGACAAGCTAAGCAGGAGCTGTTCCACACACATAAGATTCCAAATATTTTCTCCACCTTTCTTCAGGAAAAATCCGCACAGGCTTATTTAGTCTGTGCGCACACAGCTACGGAGCGCAGCCGCTCAGGTGAGCGCGTTATCTGCGCGCACACACAGATGTCAATTCATGCACAACCATAGCGAAAGCTGGGAAGAGGAGGAGCAGGGGTGGCGGCAGCAGGGAGGAAGATGCAGCCAGACCAGAGGGAGGCTCACGGCATCGCAGCCTTCATGCAGAGAGGCTCGGACAGGCACGGCCCGCCGTTGCATCTATTCCCGATCGCTGCCAGCCGCAGCCTGGCGCTGTCCCCCGCAGCTCGCACGAATGTCCCCTCGGCGGTGCTGCAGTGGCCCGAGCTTTGCAGCGCAGGCACCGGCCAACTTAGCGGAGCGCATCCCTCTGCTCTGCCGGCCCCGCCGCCTCCCTTCCCGCCCCCACCCTGCGCCGGCAGCGCTGCGGTGCGCCGCGGGGCTGGGGAGGAGGACGATTGCGGGAAGGGGGGTGATGGCATCGCCCCCTTGCCCCAGCACTCCGCTTACCAGGCGAGCTTGAACCCTTTCATTAGTACAGTCACGATAATCCGGTGCCCGTGTCCTTGTCTGCCCACTGACAGCTCCAGAGGTCCCAGGACATATTGGAGGAGCCCCGGCCGGCGAGCGTCCCCCGGGGAGCGCCGAGCCCCATGCACAGAGCCCCCCACGCCGGGGCACGGCCGCCTGCCGCCCCCCCAGCCCCCCGCCGAGAGGCACAGGGTTCCCCGCACTAGCAGCGCCAGGGGCTGAGCCGCCCCGCTCTCTGCTGAGCATGTGCAGCACGGGCAGGACAGCGCGCCGCGCAGCATGCCATGGCATCCGTGCCTGCCCGCCGCGCCGCACCGCCCCGCGGGGACAGCGCTGCCGCGGCCCGCCCCCAGGCGACAGCCCCCAGCGCCAGCGAGCCAGGAGGAGGGGAACGCGCCTTCCTCACCCTCCGCCCACCCCAGGGCTGCCACGCTCGGCCCCTCAGGGCTCTCTCCAGTTCTGTGCACGGGGATTAACTGACCCAGCGCTCCCACTGCAGAGCGCAGCCGGGCTGAACGCCGCCGAATAACGGCTGCTCAGTAAGCGAAGGAAGTGCTTAATTGAAACTGAAATGTTCAGAGAGGCTGGGACAAGTTCCTGCACCGGAACTGAAGCAGGAGGGCACAGTGAGCATCTTATTTTCGTGACACCCACTGCCGGCATTTGCACAAAGAGAACAGGAGAGCCGTTGTGGCAGCGCTGCTTACCCCCGCCACGCCATGGAACCGAGATCTGCTGCAGCACAGAGGGCTGGGGCACAGGCAGGGCCTGACCAAAAGGTGGCACAAGTGCCAGTCATTGCATCACCCCTCAGTTCCTGCAACACACCACGTTTTCCTTGGACACTCTTCTATTTATCTTGCAGGACTGAAATGCACACTACTGCTTCTCTACACAGGGAAGAGGACAGTGTATTTCAAATAACTTACAGTTTAACTATTGCTCAGTAAACGATTACCTAAAGTACTTTTAAAAAGTGGAGTTTAGATGGTTCAATGGGCAAACACTGAAGTAGTCTTGCTTAAGAGTGCTCCAGGCATTCAGCAATTTCAGTGGTGGCAGAGGAAAGTAAGGAGTCAAGTATGTGAAAATAAAAATACTCTCCTATCTTGAAGGTTCTTCAACGGTATTTGTCATTCTTCTGTACCCAAACTCAAGGTCTGCACATACTGACACATACTGCCATCCCAACGGCTGTGGTTCATGGCACCAAGTGAAATGATAGGAAAATCTTGACCTGTATAATCACCAGCTCCGGTCTGTTCACCTCTCAGGGGACAGGGGAGTGCTAGGGGTACTAGTTCAAAGACCCCAAATTTGTCTTCATTGCACCAGGAAACATTGAGACTGTGTTACCTACATCCCCTCTGGAAAGTAACATTTGTATTTTGCTTAATAAAAGCACCAGATCTTCAGTGTTGTAGGGCTTTGGCCATTCCAGGGCAGGTGAAAGGAAACAGGATCGTGGCAGTAGAGTTGAAGTTTCAGAAATTGTGCAAAGAATACTGAAATAGCTTTCTTGGGAGTTGAAAAAAAATCAGCTCAGGGCTAACTCCCTCCAAATAGCTTCCCAAACACTTGTGACATGTTGCATTATTATACACCATCATGCTTGAGTGCCTGCTACAGAAGGAAACAACTAGTGTGAAACTGCATCCTGTGTAGAACTGTCACTCCATTCATGAAGCAAAGTGATGGACAGTACTTGCTAGGCAGAGATGTGAAACACCTGCTTTGAGAATCATTTACAACATGAACTTAGTAACATGCCTTTTTGTTTATTTCTGGACAAAAAGCATTAACTGAGCCATAACGTGTGGGCACACGTGTTTCCACACGACACACAGTATGGGAGAAACATTCAGATCTCACCCCACATAATTTCAGATTCAGCCCTCATTAGGTCCAGCTTGTACTGGATGCCAGGCTTGGACTCAACTTTTCTCCAGGAGATGCTTTGCATCTGTGGCCTGCAGGTTGTCAAGGAGGAAAGCAAATCACAATGCTGTAAAATGGGTCAGGAGACCTGCAAGCTCGGCAAATCTGGGACAGACTAATGCTGCAGAGTCACATGTTTAGAAACGAAAGCTCGGGCAAGAAAGGAATTAAGAGATAAGCAGTCATGTATCTTTTTTTTTTTTCTTAAATGACATGAGGGTTAGGAAATTATCAAAGGAAATAGATCACTTAGAAGAAAGTCTCTGTTTAAGCATCCAACTGGCAGGCACGGCCATCTCTGCCACAAATCAGCGCTGGGATCTACTCTCTGAAAATCCTCACAGCAGAAGGAGCCTTGGTGAAGGGACTGTGATTCACCCACCACCTTCAGTGAACCCCAAGCAAGTGACCCCACCACCCCAATATTTCCTGTCTCAACTCCACATTCATTTGACTGGTCCACCTCTGTCAGCTAACACTGCATGGACAAGCCCTTTCCTTTTACTCCATCCTCTGCACAAAACCACTCCAGGGGGGAAAGAAAAAAAAAGATTAAAATTTAAATAAGGTAACAAAAGAGCATATGAAGATATTGAGAAATAGGCTATGCACAGCCACCCTGTCCACCTCTGAGCACTAAGAATACTGAGAAGTCACAGGCAAGCTGAATTCCAGCTAAGTTATTTACCTATTGTATCCTGAGCATCCATCCCACAAAATAGGAAAATGGGAAAACAGGAGAAAAAAAAAAAGCAAAGTTAGAACTGTGGCTTGAGAGATCCAAACCCATTTCTGGCTCTGCTACAGACCTCTGTTTTGAAACTAGGTAAACCCTATAATCCATGTATTTGCACTCACCAGTGGAACTACCTATAGGAAGGAGACATTCATTACATGGCTGTAATAAGCATCAATGACAGATTGGTTTGGATTGTATAAGTGTCAATAAGTGACAAATGATCTTTGATGATCAAGTTTTGCAAGCAAAAGTGCTTTCTCAAGCCACTGTTCTCTTGGTAAATTTTTTTTATTTTTCTATGAGTAATTAAAAAAGCAAAATAAATAGTAATAAAAGCTTAAACATTAGTTTTCCTCTTAGTTTGTTGTCATGTTTTATGAAAACAAGTGTAATAGTTGAAAACAGTGAAATATTTCTTAGAGCAAGTGTCTTTTTGGCCAACATTAGCAATCACAAAATCCTGAAAACACCACAATATTGACTTGTCTCAGGTACCATGGCCCCTTGGCTAAGCAAAATCACTGAATTCAACTCACTTCTCTCTACCTGCTCCCACTTCCTTTTCTTCTCCATCCCTCCTTTACTTTATATCCCTACTCCATCAGATATTTCATAACTTGCTACACATTTGTATTTGACCTATTTAGAGAGCTATATGTATATTTTCACCAACAGTCACCCTTCATACAGGATGTTATATCAGATATTTATAATTTTATCTTCTAAACATAAAATCTGTAAGTCAAAGTATGTTCTTATTGCAATAGAATTTTGATTGTTGGAGAAAGGGATCTCCTTTATTAATTGCAAAATATTAGGTACACCATTTGCTAAGCATAAACAATAAACAACATTCAGACAAGTTTAGATGGTGCCTCTTGTCTCACCTCATCCTGTCCCTTCCCCAAAGAAAAATTCTCAAACTTCAAAAAGGATTAAAACAAGATAATTTGGATCCTGGCTTACTGCCAGTAACATTTTGAGGACTTCTGGTCAAGAGCAAGAATACCATGAATACAGTCTCCCTTGTGGCTTCCAGTTGCTTCCACTGCCAGTCAGGATGAGGAAGTTAAACAGCACACACAAGCACTAAAAACAGCAACAAAGTAAAAACCATGCAGAACTTTCTCAAACTGAAGAAAGGCTTGGAGATTATGAATAGCAAAAAAAAAAGAGTTAAAAAAAGACAGGATGTTTTCCTGACCTGTAACTATAAACTGTCAAGGCCACATGTTTTGTTTTGTTTTTTTTTTAAAGTTAGAGCTGCAATACACAAAACCAGAGTTGTGTGGTTTGGTTTTTTTCTGATCTCCAACTTGGATGAAAGAAGTACTAAATGGCACTGTCCAGATGGGACAGTGCTTTACAAGCCCTCTGCACAGGCAAGAACATCTGTACAAAGTGACAGGCAGTAATGAATTAGGTCTTGGTGTTCTCCTGCACTCTGGTCAGATGGCAAGAAACAGCATTTTGCCACCTCCCTTGTCAGGGCCTGGAGGAAAGCTCTAAGCACAGAAGCAGCTACAGAAATCAAAAGTTATACAACTTTATTTAATATTTAGCACTATTTTATTCACACACCAGCTATTTAGTGCTATCCTATTGTCCTTTTCCCCTTACTTCTCTAAACAACCACAGCCTGAACGAGTACTATCTAATAAAAGCCAAGGAAACAATCTCTAAGCAAAAGCTCTGCAGTCCTGTAAATAGGCATCTTTTCTGCCTTCACTCATCATTCCCATTACAGCTCAGAAGAGGAACACATTTTCTTCAAGATGGAACAAGTAAATCAGGTGCTTACATATCTCCTCCCCACCCTAAAGGGTCTGGGGACTTTCCATGTACTTGCAGTACAGAAAACACGAACGTTTCAGTGTCAGGGGAATGAAAGGCAGCTCTCTGATTTCTATTACTCACTTCCACTAGCTGATTACCTGGAAAGTGATTCATGCTTTCCCAGGAAGCACTTTAGCTTCACATTGGCCTGGGGTTGTGGTTTTTTTGTTTGCTGTCTAACAGGTTAACTACTTTTTCCTCAGCACTCAGCAAGGAGCAGGGACAAAACAATCAGGGTTCCTACGTTTAGCAGGGCACCACGTAAGCAAAGCTGTGAGGTGACAGTACCATGTCACAATCCCAAAGCAAGGTGCCCCATAACACACAAGGGACAAACAGTTTTCTGATTCTACCAACTGTCCTGAAAAGTCTCAAGATGAGGATGAACGATTGATTACCCTGGGATTAAAACCACAGGCTACAAAATAACTATAAGTCAAATCCATCTCAATTTTTAACGTGCTAAATATGGGACCATTCTTTGGCATGTCAGGAAATACCAGTTCTTAAGATATCCTGAAAGGTGCCCCAGCAGAAAAGGAAGCAACTGTGTAACACAATGGAGAGCAGCCATGGAAGTAACATCCTGATATTACATCCCATGGCTGCTTTTGACATCATCTCAGACAGAGAAAATAAATCTGTTAAACCTTCTCAGAAGTTCTTTGCTAGCTCAGGGTCCAGGCTAACCTCAGTCAAAATTAAGCAAATTAATAGCATCCCTTGAAAGCTCCAAACCAACCATAACAGGAATAACTGACCCAAACTCAGAGAAGAAAATAGACCATGGAAGAACATTGGCACTTCAACAAAAAATAGGGGGCTAAACATCAGCACTTGCCATGGTGTAAGTCCAAATAAACCCATATACATGACAGTGATATTTACACCAAAACTAATTTCCAAGATGTGTCTGTTCAAACTAGACTCAATTTTTGACACAAGATACATGTTCCTGAAGACATAATTAAGTTTTCAGTACACTCACATTAAGATGGTGCTTTAGCACTGTAGATCATGTTTTCCTTTAATTAAAAACAATAAACTATTAAAAAAGTTACAGAAAAATAACTTTAAAGTGACTTAGTGGTTTTTGTCTTTGAAAATGCCTCTTTTTCAAGATAGAAAAGCTAGAGTTACCCAAAATGCCACAATGGCTGTAACTGAAACAGACAGTGTCGTTGTCAATTGGGTCCAACATCACTGCCCTTTCAGCACCCTCAGTGGCAATTTTTTTCAAGCACTACATCTGTAAGTGGGTTTGCAATGACAGGCAGTTAAAACTTGAACAAATGTGATAATAAGGATTTCACCTCTATAAAGCAACATTTATCCAGAAGTACTACTTACAATTTATTGACAGATACTAAACTCAAAACCTGCAGTGACATGCAACCCAGTCCCGAGGCAAAACAGGGCATCTGTTCACCAGAGTCACCCAGGCTTCTGGGAAATGGAACTATCAAGTGTACAGTATTTAGCAGCATCAAAGGGAAAGCTCAAATTCAACTTGAATTCTAGTTGAGACATAAGAATAAGTCCTACCATCTGTTAACAGCACCACAGGGTTGGGGTTTTTTGTTAGCCATGGACTTGTACCCGCAGGTAGAACAGCTACCTCCTGGAACACAGCATGCTGTATCACCATGCTAGAGCATCCAGCTCAGTGCAAGCCCAAAAGCAGGAGTTTTATAACTACTAACACCATTTCCCACTCTTTACAAGCTGTGGCTCTTTTCACCAACACTTAATTTCAGACCCTGCTGAGGTAATAGCACAAGATACATTTTGTAGAAACATTCCCCTGAGCATTAACCTTGTACTGACACCAAGGGAAGTCACATCGGTCCCAGGCTCAAACTAGAAAACAAACCATTTGCTATAAAGACACAATCAGTGGCTCCTGCCATGAGCTACAGCCACCCAATGGTGAGAGAGTTTTGTGCTTCCCATGTTGCACCCAAGCATGCTGAAGCCACACATGATATGTATTCTTCTCCTATTTCTACCTCACAAGCCCATGTCAATCAATCCCATTCCAATCCCATGGATTTCCAGTCTGCCAGCACACAGGGAAGCAGAACCTACAACGTGGTAAAAGCAAGCAGCAAAAGGCAACAGAGAAGCCTCACAGAACTGGGCGGGTGCATCTATAAGCTCCAATTACTGTCTCACTCAGCACTCCCTTGAGATCCTTTCCAAAAAAAAGACAGAAGGCTGCCAGAAGGCATTTCTACTCACACGAGAGTCCCGGGGAGGGGGAAACCTGCCCCTAAAGCTCCCTCTACCGTCCCTTTCTCACCCAGCAGCAGAGCAGGCTTCTGCCAGCATCCTCCTCCCTCCTGGGCTGCACGGACAAACTGCCCCTGCCAGTAACACAGACTGTTTCTCTCCCACTCGCCCCCGACCTTCACCTGGAGCATCAACATCTCGAGGCAGGAAGATTTTCTCAAATCTTACAAGAAAAGCAGCATATAGAGACCGTGGCCATAATGTTACTTCCTTCCAGAACCTGAAGCCCATCATCAACCCCAGCACTCCCAGTATCACTCCCAGCATCAGGGAAAAGGGTCAGGCAAAAATAAAAAGAGTGAGAGAAAGTAAGAAGTTGCCAAGCTAAACCACTTACGCACAGTGAGGCCGGCAGCATTTCCATCCTACCTTTGCTGTCGCCATATCAGACGTCTCCATGATTTCTGCTTGGCCTATCAGTAAACAAGAGCATTGAAGGAGAAGAGAAGGGAGAGAAAGGGAAAGTCAGAAGATGAAGACAAACAACTTGACAGAAGAAGGAGAACAAGAAAGTCACTGAGGAGCTTTTCAAGTTTTCCCTCCTGTCCCCAGAGATGGGCAGAAAAAGCACCTCAAGCATATGGTCCCAATTTCAATACTTGGCTGGAGTCTGGCACAAGGCTTGAGTCATTGCCATCCCCCAACTCCTCCCCCTGCCACTACCCAAAGGTCTAGTAGGATGTTGAGGAACAGAAAGGACCCTCCTCCCAGCTTCTACTCTGAAGTCTGAGCTTCTGCAGGGAGTAGGCAAGCAACCCATCTTCCAGACACGCTGCTCCTTCTCCCTCTTGCTTTATGGGAGAGTGACACAATCAACCCCCCAAGGGAGAACGTTAAGAATCAGGAGAAAGGAAGAAAGCAAGTGGGTTCTGGGCAGTGCACAGGTAAAGGAGGAGGGATCAGGAATGAGAAGGATGGAAGTAGGGAAGGAAAAAGTAGGGCAGCTTCTGAAAGGAAAAAGTGAAAGGGGTCAAGCAGACAGGTAGAAAAGCAATGGTGCAAAATAAGCATACCACATAGAGACCATTTAAAGAGAGACTGACGCGTGCAGAGGAAAATGCAAGGTGGAGGCTACTCATCCGCAGCCTGCCGAGAACACTCACCTCAGTAACACTCAGAAACGACTGGGCCTACACTAGGCGCTCTGTGGCGCACGCTCTCGGCTCAGCCCGAACATCATCACACCATGACCTAAGGCTCGGTCTGTCCCAGCCTCAGGAGGCACCGCAGCCGTGCGGCCCTGCCCGCCTGCGGCCGGCGCCGATGGGCGGAGCAGGGTGACTTCATGCCGCCCCATTCACCGCCCGGCTCCGCTCCCGCAGGCCCTCCCGCCCGCTGCGCTGCGGGGACCGGTCCGGAGCTCGCCGGCAACCGTGCGCTGCACTTCGGGCAGCTCCGGCACCGGCAAACCCAGCAGAGGGGAGCGATCCTGGCTGCGTGGGATCCGCCCCACAGAGCTCGGTCACACCACGAGGCTCGGAGCGCTGGCAGCAGCACCGTTTGAAAGCGCTTATTCACGCTGTGCTCGGGCTCCGCTGCATCGTGCACAGACACCGGGGCACCGGCACAGAGCTTACAGCACTGCACAGCTTGCACACGTTGTGTTCCCTGCAAAACCACACCGCTGCTATTCCCTTGTGCACACACACACACAACCCCCCCACACACAGAGCAGAACCGCTGGGCTCTACGATATTAAAGGTATTTGGCATTGAAAGTATCAGCATGCACTGGAATATACATATGTATAACATATGTCACTATCACACAGATGTGCAATGTGTAAGCAGTAAAGAGGGCCCAGCAGTCCACAGAAACAATACCTGGTATTCAAACCACCTCTACAAAGGGCCATCAGTACACAATATACAGAGAGAAGCCTCCCACCAACTCTTGCCCTGGCACACAGGAAATGTTTCTGGTCTGTTTCTGTTGTGATGCATTCATGCAGTCACCTGCTTATACAAATCAAGGCTGCCACATCTTTTCACTCAGCATATTCAAATACACCACCCTCATGCTTATCAGGGACCTAAAGACCATCCTAAGAACATGAGTAGATCATGAGCTACGAGATGCCATATATATTTGAATCTCTGTCCCAAGCATTGCTGTGGATGTAATGCCACACCCACTGTCACAAAGGAAAAACATCACCACACCACTCGAGTTTAGTTACACTCACTAGGATAAGGATTGTCATCCTTGCTGCGTGCTAGAGAGATTTCCAAACACCTCCTAGAACACTGATGGCAGTAGTTTGAAAAGCAACCATAAGACACCCAGTGCAGACAGCAATACACAAACAGCAAATGCTCACACTGTGGACAATCTGCTCCCTAACACCTCGTCTATGGAGCTACTGAAGTCCCTTAATGGCAGTCTATCCACTTGTGTGCATGTTGCTGCAAGTATTCACAGCAGCATGGGCATCTTGAAGGATCTTCAGCAAATCTGAAGCTAATGAACCAGTAAAGCCTGACTTTGCAACTCAAAAAGCTGAATTTCCATGTTGCAGTCACTTTACAGCAGAGGCTATCTGTAGTTCTAAGCAAGGTGCAATAGCTCACAAACTGAAGAGCAAACAGGAAATATCTCCTGAGGAAGCCTAGTTTTTGGAAGGGAACAACCCACCACGACACACTTGAGATCAGGGCAAGATTTCAAAGCTCTATAAACAGCTACAGCAATAGTCATGTTAGCTCAGGGTTTGAGCTTGTAATTGCCTCCAAAAAGAAACTTTACAAATTAGAAAAGGTTGCTTGTTATAAGCACCACTTGCAAGCTTCACTGCCCCTTCAAATAGTCACACACTGCCACAAGTCACAGCAGTTAGGGCATCCTCTATATAGATAGACCATTGTGGCTTTACTACTGCCTGTCATTACAGCTCTAGCTTCACACTAACCAGAGCAAACTCACCTCCAAAATCTTCATGGTAGCTAAAAAAGATTTACTTATTCAAGTACCCACACAGTGGAAACAAGGGGCTTAGAAAGCTCAGATTAGTGAGCTGATTTTCACCTCAGAAAAGGTGTGTGACCTGTAGGCACAGAATGCAAGATGCTACCTGTGAGGCATCACCACAGCTACCACTTGATTGCCCCATATGGTAAGAAAGGTAAGTCTGCAGGAGTTGGGGGAGCAGTAAGAAAAACTCTGTGCCTCTGTGAAACACATGCAAAACAAAACCTGTTAATAACCCAACTACTGGGAGGGAAAACTAGAAGGAAATCAGAAGCATTATGGAGAGAGAAAGAACTGCTACAAAGAATACCAGAATGTAAGGAACAGATCGTTTAACTGTTGGTGCACCTTAGTGTACAGATGCCCAGGAAAATGTGCCAGATGGCTAAACTCCTGGATCTTTCCCAAAGCCAGTGTTCTGCAGTTCAACAGCCTCTGCTGCCAGAGAAAATCATATGCAATCACAGCATCTGCAAGCTAGGGCACAACTCCATTTCACAGAGGAGGAAAAAATCTCAGAAGGGACTCCCTCTTTGCTGCAGCAGCTGGGAAGTCACATGAGACTTCATTTCCAGAAAGAAAATATGCATTTCACACTCTTGGCATCATGGGAGCTGTAGTCACACTGCACACAGAACACAAAGTGTCTTTAAGCCATTTCTCTCTAAGCTATGTGAAAGCAGTGTTTGTCACAGCATGCAAGTTGGAACTCAGGGTCTTGGAAGGGAGAGCAAGGTAGAACAGAATCACAGCAGAGGGTACCTTCAGCTAACCTGGAAAAAGAGAACAGAGAAGTTCCTCTCCATCAAAAGGTGAAGAAAAGCAATTCCCTACAGAGATTTTGGAGGAGGAAGAATACTATTGTGTAAGGAGAAAGTCACTCAGGACAGTAGAGAAACTGGGATGATTCAGATTGCTACTGCTTCTTTCTTGAGCAATATTGGAACAAAAGAGAGCTGCAGCTTTCCTGCTGTCTTTTGGCTTTTACCCCCCCATTGTCTTGCATGTTTGAACTCTTAACCTTCCATTTGCTTGTGATGGTGCAATAACCTCTCCCACCCGCGAAGAGACTCATTCACTCTGGAAAGGGGCAGGCTAACAACAGAAAACTTCATGATCCATGGCAGGCTTCATACAGAAATTCCTCCTGGATTTGAATTTGTCAGGAAATGGAAAGCCATGTTCTAATTTTTACCTTCCTTTGCTAATAACTTGCAGCCACCAGTGAAGAGGCAATAAGACTTCATTACCTCGGGTAGAAATATTATGGTCTGATCATGTCCCTGCTCATTTAGGTCAAGATATTTCAAAATAACTCATGGCATGAAGTCACAACACACCATAGCCCAATACCTTAACAGAACAAGATTTTCACCCAGGATAATGCTGAACATCTGGTCTCTCAAAATCAGAGTATTTTGAAGTGCCTAACGACCAAGAAACTCTGTATCCTTTGTAACTTGAAAAGTCCTTCAAGGTAAACTTTGGGCTAGCACTGCCTAAGGGACAATCTCTAGAGATGTATAGGTAGCACACCAGAGAAACAAAGCTTTCTGTCCTTATCTGGACCCATGGGGCATCTAATGCAATGTCCTATCCTGGGCAAAAAACTAACCTCAGACATTCCAGATAAATGGGTGAAAGCCTTGTAGCAAGAACACACAGCATGTTATTTTGGCTTTAAGAATACAAACCCAAGAGGAATTACTACAAATTCATGAGAGGAGGAGAAAGGTCCTAGATCCTTCATTTCTGAAATCTGAAACAGAAGAAAGTAGCTAAAGCAGGGGCTCAAGACCCAGATCTTAAACACAAGCTTCCAGTTTGCAGAGAGGCATTTCAGATCAGCAGTGAAAGCCTTCCACAGCCTAAGTCACTCACTATCTCTTGCATGTTCAAGGGGGTCTTCCAGCAGCAGTGACACTAGCAACAGGGCAGAACAAAGGCCAGCAGGCTGCAATTAGGAATACAATGCAGAGGATGAATGTTTTCCCCAGTGTCACACACCACAGAGCTACACTTCTCATTGGGGAACCCAGAATAAAGATTCCTCATTTCTGAGGGGACTGAAACATGGCAGGTGCTGCACAGAGCAAGAGTCTGCTCAAGCTCATCTAAAGAAGTCTGAGCACTTACATGCCCAAGCCTGAAGCAGAGATTCTTTTCCAGGTGGAGAAATAATTTTACAATGCTGGAAACTTTGTCAGACCCATCTCTCTCACACAGGCCCATTGTACATATGGCCTGCCATTTAAACAACAGGAAGGGATTAGGGAGAAAGAGCACGTAACAGAGCAGAGTACAACCAAAGATTTGGGACAGGGTGTTTAAGAGGGAAGGGAGAACAAGCAGCAAAGAAGGCTTAAGGGAATGTATTAGGTCAAACTCACAGGAGAGCAAGTGAAAAAGCAAAGGAGCTCAAGGACAGACCTTGGCCAGTACCATTACAATGTCTGACCTTGTTACCATGCGTGGTGCAGCAGGGGGATGCATGCTGCCACCTTATCACCAAAATGCACAGCAGATACTCTGCAAAGGCCAAGGAAGAAATGGATGGGTAGAAAAACAAGGAAAGAGGAAAAGGAAAAGAAGAAATGCAGAAGTCAGTGAGCACTCACACGGTTACAGTCATCTGCAGAAATGGGGAGTTCTGTCCAAATGCCAATGTGCTCCTCAGCAATCTGAGGAAGCTTCACTTCAGCAGCAAGGCAGCAAAGCACTTGAATTGAAAGATAGAATCCCAGCTTGTTTAAACAAGCACAGTAGTTTAGGGGGAAAAGCTGCACAGAGCTGTGACCTCAAAATCCACCATGGAAAGATGTAATGCCATCACTGAGAAGTTCTAGGATGGATTTTATCGATATTGTAGTCACTGCAGTTTGGCCCCAGAGAGAAGGAGCAGTGACTAGGACGATGAGAAGGCAGAGCTATGGAGAAATCTCCAAAGAGCTTGATCTGCACAAGAAGCATTGGTCTCCTCTGCTCTCAGATTTCTTCCATCACAGGCAATTTTAAAGTCACAGCTGCCTTTAAGTCTCTGCCAGATATGCTGCCGCTATGGGACAAGATGCAAAAACCCAAGAGAAATAGGAATTCTCTATTGAAACAAAAATAATTGAGTTTAATCATTAACAGAATTAAATTCTCAAGGCCACAATTAACCAGCTACCATTTCTCTTGAACTAGACTGTCAATTCCCAGGTGGAAGCTAACAGCTTTTCTCAAGTCTTCCTGAAACAGGGGCAGGGGGGAACTGGTTTGAGCATCAACATTACTACCAGTTTTCTTCTTGATGAAAAGCATGGCTATTTAGCTCAGAAGAAATCCAGAGTATGACTTGCAGAGGTAGAATCCATGAAGGGATGTTCCAAGCTCAGCTGACCCATTACAAGGAAATTTTTCTGCTCTTTGGACTCTGATCGACTGGTAAATGGAGCAGCCTGAGCAGCTCAGTCAGCTATTAGGTCACCACAGGGGACCCTGCACACTCTGCTTGATGCCCCCTTCTCCAACAACAAACCATCACCAATTAACACTTCTTCCCAGGGACACAAAAATGAGCTCCTCTTACTGCAACCAACACTCTGCTAAATGGAGTTTGAATATCAGGGTGGAGACAAGGTATGTGAAAAGCAGCAGGTAAAATAAAGTTACAGGGATATCTTTAAGGTGTGTAACATTTAACCACCTCTTACATTAAGTAGCTATTCTTTGTGCACTGTATTTCCAAACAGCATCTTATTTCCTACAGTCACAGAATGCAGCAAGAATTAAGTACATACTTACTATCATCACATAATTCCCACTCTGGGTTGTTTCTGGTTTTGTTTTTGTATTACAACTTATTTTGAATGCTTGGTATTTCCACAATTAGACAGCCAACTATGGAGTGTAAAGATGCACATATTTTCCAAGGTAGACATTGCAAATACTTGCATACACCAAAGATATATAGCACTACAACAATGGAAGAGGCCATGATAAAGTGTTTATGTGCTCACTGTATAGTTAGGAAAAAGCTGATTTGTTCAGGGACTTGCATTGAGAGCAATGTGTACAAAAAATAGCAACTATCTTAGAGTAGAAGAATGTTTCACCAAGCAAGTTCAAAACAGCCTGAACTCCCAGCTCAGACAAGCATCCTTAGATTTGGGGGAAGTTCTTCTGTCCTTACAGAAGAGAAATATCCTGCACTGAGCAGCTGGGTTTCAGAAGCAGCTGATGACTGCACTGTAAAAAAGGGCCTGTAAAGGTCTCTGTAAGGGCAAAAGCACATGCATCCAAGCTGAAAAAAGCTATTCCCAGATCCCCTTCCACCACTCACTGAACCTGCCAGAGTCTCAGGGGAAGCTGAGGCAGCAGCATCATGGGTCAACAGCACTTTCTTCTCCAGCTGCAGTCTGAAGTTTAGGCAGAACTATCAGCATCCCTCTGCACATTCAGCTGCCCTAAGCAATCAGAGAGCCAGAGCTGTGAACAGCAACACCAGCTCTGATTTAGACATTCATTATGGTCCCAGATTCTTAAAAAACTGAGGTGGGAGAACCAGAAAAACACACTTAAAAAAAACCTTTAAGTTTCTGCCCTTCAACATATGCCAGTCCTGTCTGTCAATTTGTTGGCTCAACAACTGGTTTTTAACCCTCTTGTCCCAGTGGGGCAATACTTCCCATCTAGTCACTTAAGTATTTATCTTTTTTTCTGTGCCCACTGCATGTCAAACAAGCCACTATAAATTAAGAGTGTTTATTCCATCTCATCTCCAAGACTGCCAGGTAATGCTTGAAAACTTTGCACTCTTACTCACAAACTGAGACAGATTTAAGCTGTAACAACTGACTACAACCCTGAGACATGCTTCTTGCTCCACTGCTTGGAATTACAAACCCTTGTAATAAAGATGGCAGAAGAGATGCTGTGTCCTTCAGAGACATCACAATCAGCATCTCAATCTGCTAACTTGAACAGTCAAACAGTAGCACAAGCCGAGACACTGTACAGTCCCCTCTTCAGCTGGGATGTCTGTTTGGCATCACATTTTAGTCTTTTATTGTTAAGTGGATATGCAGGCCTCATTTCTACCTCCCAAACAGTACTCTGAAAAGGGAAATACCTCTTTCAAACTGGGGCTTTTTGGCTTCAGAGGACACAGAGAAGCTAAAGGACAAGTTCCATTATCTGTGTTCTCCTGTCTTCTTTATCAACTGGCTGTTGGCTTAGATTTAGAGTTTGATTCTGTGCAGCTAAGATCACCTTTTGCTTCTACATAAATAGCACACAAGGTCCCAGACTATGCCCAGGGATCCTAGGCATTGCTATATGCAAATCACATTAAAAGATTTCAGTAACACATGACAAACTAGATTTGCAACTATTCAGGGTGGGGGGAAGATCTGGGCTAAAGACTGAAAAAGTAACACAGAACTCCAGAATGATATTTTGGGATGTACTTTTTTGGTGTTTACCCAGCTGCTTTCTCAAACATCCCCTTCCCTTCACAAGCAAGATCAGAAGAGGACCTGAACAGCTGCCATTCCATCGCATTTTAACACCACTTTGTTTTACTGCACTGTATTAATCAGTCACACCTCACAGGATGGAAGCAAGGAACAATGTACTTTCAGAGCTTTTCTTCGCAGCAGGACTGCCAGGAACATTCATGACATGACTCATAGATACATCTTGGTTTCTGATGACATCTCAATGTTCCCAGTACCAAGAGAGGTGGGTTTCTCTGACAGGGAGACAAAGAGGTATTGCCTACACAGTGCTTTTTTTGAGAAAAGCCTGCCCTGACTTCTTGCATCAGTTTGTTTCTGCAAGTGTTTTCAAGAAGCAGAAAGATCACTGGTACAGTTAGAATTCCCAGACCCTTCAAGTTTGGGCACATGCAATAAAATTGGAAGGACAGTTATAAGCTCTAGATGTGTCCCAAGCCACATCCCAGCCTAAAAAGGCACTCCCACCAAAAGTGATGTCTTCTACACCTTGGGACACTGTGGCCTAGAGATTTAAAGTAGAAGTCTGCAATCCAGGTTCTCTAGCAGTCACTCCCTGCATCCCTGCATATACCTGGCCACATGCTAACAGAATTACACATCAAGCTCCCTCGAAAAGCCCTCACTTCTCTGCATCTTTAAAACCCTCTGGCTGTGAAAAGCTAAAATCAGTTAAGTCCTCCCAGACCCTCCAACAGCTGATTTTATAGAAGGATTGAAATTCTAATGCTGCAACAGAAACCTACAATGGCCTTGTCCGTGTTTATTGATCTTGCCTTTATTTTGTCAACAATTGGATCATTTTCAGACAATCTCAAGAGGCTCTAAAACAGGCTTAGTGTCAACACTTTCCCTTTCAGAACGGCCTCCTTCTCCACATCTGGTATGAAACAGAAGGAGATGCAAGCAGAACAAACCTAAATTAGTTTTCTGAACAACCAGGCTCACACTCTCAACAATCAGTTGTCATCTCACAGCAATGACTAGTTAGAAAAAGTCCTGGGTAGAATACTTGAGCAGGAAAACAAAGTCAGAAGTACAATATACCCTGCACCACAGCCACTGTTTGACTGTAACACTGACTGGTAGAGTTGTCAAAACCTCTGTACTTCTGAGCAGGTTAGTTACACCAGGAAACCCTGTCCAGGGAGCACAGGGAAACACCTTTGATTAGCTCACACCAAGCTATGGGTACCAGCGTGCTCTTCAGCTCCTCAGGCTCCCTCAGACCTACTGGTAGCCACGCAGAGTGGGGAAGGCTCCAAGGCACAGTGAATGCTTTGTTGCAAAGTGAAACCATGCAAACTGCTCGGCAGCTGACAGCAGACTGCACAAAAAGCTTGCTGACAGGGCCCAGGAGGCTTGCTTACAGAACTGGAGACCTAGGAAAGGGGTTAGTTTATTATAAGGCATCCCAGCCTCCTACCCCTTCTCTGCGTGCTTCAAGATAGGTGCCTTAATATCCAGAGAATCACAGTGCTCCCAGAGGATGCAGAGCTGATGGGGTGGCCATTGCTTAAGGTCTGCAAGCAAAGTGCAGTTACTGAAACTTCTGCTCTTGGGAACAGGAAGGAAGGGTAAGAAGTCTGCCCCATGTCTCAGAGAAGGAAAAAGGACATTGAAATGCCTCTCCACCACCTCCTCATGTTCCCGAACATCACGAGCTAGTGACGCAGCCATGTGAGGTCTGTCAGACCTCCTCTGCACTCAGCAATGTGCAAGGCACACTGGGGTTTATCTAATCTTAACTAACACTACTCCAGTAGAGACAGAAGTGATCAGGAAACAGAGGAGCAAGATCCAAACCCTGGTTTGTCCTGCTGTCACAGCTAGTGTAAGACCATGCCTTTTCTTGGGAAGTTACATTACTGATCTCTACCAAGGCTCTTGCACCACAAGCTTTGCCTCAGAGCTAGCTGTTAGTAGAAGGGAAACCTGTAAGTGTTATTTTGCCATGACAGCTTCTAACTGAGGGTCAGATTTAAGAATCATTTCTTTTCAGTGATGGTGGTTATTCATACAATATTTTACTTATTGTCTGCACACTAAAATTATCCATTAAATCAATCACAATCAATTAAGCTGTCTCATGAGTGACAATCAGCAAATGCCCAGGGGCATGATATTCGACTACATTACTATAGACAGGATAAAATTACCCTGTTCTCAAGTTAGCTCTGAACTCTTCAGAGCTCCAGGCCCCCATGCACTGAACAATAACTGAGTACAGGAAAAGGCATAAGGAAACCAATTAAACTTGCAAGGTCTCATCGTTGTCTCTGGCCCCAGTAAGACAAAGGAGAGGTATCTGTCCTTCCACACTCCTCACAGTCATGGAGGTGGGGAACAATAGGAACCATCTCCCTTGCTTTAAAGTGCTCTCAATTCAGTCTCTTTAAGATTAAAGGAGAAGAGGAATGGTAGAGACTGCAAGAGGAGCACAATTTTGATGAATGAAATCCAATACTGACTTTCTACAAAAAGAACAGCCTTACCTCCACTGACAGCAAAACACAGGCATACTCTGCAATTAACACCAGCCCATCTTCAAGAGAAAAACATCATGTTGGCATATGAGGAACAGAGGGCAAGTGGTATTTCCATTCACTGACAGTAGCCAAGCCAGCAATCCAGGTGGAAGAGGTGATCTCTAAACTGTTCTTCTCTTCCACAGCAGAGAATCAATGCCAGGGCCCAAGGAGCAGCAGCAACCAGGGCAGAGGGGATACTAACTCTGAATCTAAATATTAACCATCTTTCCTACATGACAAAGGAGATGTGTGCCATTCTGGTTAAACTTTCTATTTAATATTAAGTCCAACTAACTCAGAGTTTGGAGTTAGATCCAGATCCAAACTCTAAGTCTTCTCCACAAGGTCTTTAGCACTTTTGAAAACTGCCCTAAAGATCATGGATCTCATTCCATCCCTGACAGATAAAAGCTACTCAGGGATTTGACCAGTATTTGGACCTTTTTACCAAGGACTGAATCAGGCACCCCTTGCAACTAGCAATGTGGGAAAGAACAGTGAGCTAGTCTCCCCAAATTTCACATTCATACTAGAAACGAGCAGCTGGCTTCTACTTAATCATCACCTTTAAAGCAGCATCCATTCACTCTGACTCCAGTAAGCTTTTCTCCTTAATAATGCAGGAGGCCTGCACCATGCTGCATGGGTTAGCACAGCTCAGGTGACAGAGCCAGCACACTCAGCTCCTTGCAGAATCATCACATCCAGACACACAAACAAGGATCCTCGGGCTGTTAGCCCCTGCCCTCTCCTTTCAAGAGCAGACACAGCATGCATTGCATGTTTTGCTCTCAGTTCTCACCTATCTTCAGCTGCCCCAAGCAATGGAAAAAACCTTCCACTCTCCCTGAAGCTGCAGAGGTAGCAGTGACTGCTGTGACTCCACTTGGAGGCAAACAGGGGCACAGCGTGTAGCACCAACTGTTTTGTACCAAGGGGAAAAGGACACAGGCTAGGAAGATGCAACATAAGCAAGCCCTGGGTAGATAAATAAAATATGGAATTTATCCTGACCTCTTATACACAGCCCAAGGTTGTAAATTTTGGCACATTTTCAAAGTTTGACCTCCTTTCTGATCATTACACAACTTCCTGGGGATTCAAGCAGCGGACAGAATTTCTTGAACTTGCCTGTCTTAAGCCATTCCCTAATCGTGAAAGCTCCCTTTTGTGAATTTTGATCCATTGTTTGAGAAATCCTTATTAGCTTACGCAAAGGAAAAACAAGCCCTGCAGCCCTGGAACTCTCAGGATAAGGCACTGCACAGATTAAGGGGCTAATTAAGCTGCAGCCAAGATTTACATCATCTCAAATTCACATTTAAAACTAACTGCTCTTCCCCATTTCCTCCATTTTCATATGATCTCTAATGTAAATCATTTTGATACGATCTCTTGTAACTGCCAGTCACTTCTCTCCATTTCCCTGGAGCTATTGCTTTCCATCCTTGTACTTTCTATGCTGCTCCCCCTTCACCAGTGTGTCTGCCTTAGACTGAGTACAAATCTAAGGACTGATTTTTTCCTCCAGTTCAGCAGCTTAAATTTTACTCTCAATTAAAAGATACTCAGGATCCTAAATCTGATGGGTGCCTCAGTGTCATGACAAAGAACAAGTCCTTGGATCAAGCAAAAACAGGCTCATGAACTCTGACTTAATCTAGATGAAAGCTCAAGGTAATTAATACATAACCTTGTCTCATTGCTTTGATTATGGAGTGTTGCATGCATACATCTCACCCAAGTCTCTGGCTGTCTCCATCCCAACCTTAACCACCTTTTGAATTACTTCAAGTCAAGCTGCTACTGGGAGCACAATTATTTATACACTCAGTAACTCAGCTCTGCCTATCTTTCTGCTGACACTGTTGTGTTTCAGCATTTGAGCAACTCAGACTTAATTCACTACCTTTGTTTTCTTGTGAGTTAAAGGAATTCTCCTTATGTCATAAATAGCAACATGAAACAACTCACTCAAACTCACCCAGGCAAACAGAGAGCAGGGAACAGAGCCCTAAATTCATACAAAACCTGACTTCTCCTAGCCTGTCCCATTAACTTCTCCTGCTTCTGTGGCTCTAAATACCCATAAAGCACAGTTATCCCAAGACAATAAAATCCACGTAGGTTCCCTCTGAGCATAAAGAACCAGGCACAATAGACACATGACAACTTACATGACTTTGCAGAAGGAAAGCTTTTTCCTCAGAGAAGATACATGCAGATGGCAGACCTGCTTCACTGCTGTGCTGCAGGACACCTTTTCAGGGTACGGGTTCTGGACCATGGCAGTACTTTGCAATGCACAAGCCAAGAGCAGTGCTCATGCCTCAAGAAAAAGAGCTGCTAGACAGCAAATGCATCTGCCAGCAGCAGGACAAAATTCTCAGTCTTCTCTGAAAAGACCTGAGGGTTCAAACAGGGTCCTTGGAAACCAGTCACAGAAGTTAACTCCACTAGCAGCATCCGTGGTGCCATCTTTTACAGTAAGAGCAGGCTATGTATTCCTCTCAATTTATTTAATCCCAGAGTCAATTCATCATCCCTTTAACTTTTGGCTGGAGTAGCTTCTTTCAGCACTTTCCCAGATGTACTGAGGTAGGTGCAGATCCTCCCTTGCTCTCTGTTCTAATCCTTCAAGTGCAGCACAGGCTCTTTCTCCCTGTGGTACCAGAGGCAGCAAGCCAAGAGAAGGTGCACCTTTCAGTACATACCACATGGTTTCTTGCTGTCCCTTCTGCCCTACACTGCTCAGCTTTTGTCACAGCTTACAGGATTGCCAAAACCCTGGGTGGCTGTGGTGTGGAGGGGTTTTTTTGTTGTTTTGTGTGGTTTTTGTTTTGGTTTTTAGTTTTTGGTTTTAAGAGCTGCTGTACAATAGTCAATTGATCAAGTGAGCAGAACTGTCTGTAGGTCTTCAACAGAAGAGAGCTCCAAACCCTGTTGGGAGAGGACCTTTTCTTAGTGGTTAAAGAACACAATTGTAAGAGCAGCAAGAAAGACCCTCAATCTTGAAGAGTCTAGCAAATTTAAGATGCCTCAGAAACAACCTTCAACATTGCTAATAGGAATAGTAAATAGCAAGCTCTCAAAGGTTTTAGCCTTCTTACTGATTCATGTCCAGCTTCACACCTTACATGAAACTCAATGTGTTGGAGTTATTTTTTGGTGAGGTTTCATGAGCATGAGCCACCAGTATCCAAAGGAAGCCTATACCACTGGAGCCTGATGCCATTATACTGGCAAAGAAGAAAACCAAACCAAAACAAAAACCAACACACCAAAGTGGCACTAGCAATTTGCTAGCCTTCATATTGGTCATTTCAGGATCAGTGTCTTCCACAAAAACAAGTGTTACTTGTAATTAAATCTAGGCAGCAGGAATGTTGCAAGTCCCCAGCAAGAAAAGTCAGCAGGCTCAACATCACCCTGGCTCTGCATCAACAGGTCTGAGATCAGATTATGCTGCACATAAAACACTTCCCTTCCGGACAGGGAGATATTCTTAGCACTAGTCTAAAGGCCCCAGTTTAGTCTACATCTGAACCAGCCAGCACATCCAAATCATTCCCTTCTTGCTATGCCTGGAAAACTCCCATCCAAGGATTAATGAAACCAAACCCTGTTTAACCTATGAAATCCCAGATCTAATGGTATCACAGCATGCATTACACAGAGGAAGCCCAGCTATGACCTAAGTACCCATTTACTTTGCTGTCAGATTCTTTATTTCCCAGTTGCAAACACCACTCCCCACTAGCCAATTATGCCAGGCTCTACAGCACGAGAGAGAACAATAATTGGAGTGAAACATATGGAGGAAAAGGTTAGTTACAGCTACCAAGTGCTAATTCTGAGCCAAATTCTGTTGAGATTTTAATTAGCTCTTCAGGGTCAGGATTTTCTCTCCAGTGAGTCAATTCCTCAGATGCCACTCGGTTCTTCCTCAGTTCACTGCCCTTTGACATCATCGTGGGGAATCAGAGTTCAGTAAGAATTTGCCCTACTACACAGTTAGTAAAGATCTCTGAACTCAGAAACATCTTATGTGGAGTAACTGAGTAACAGACCCAAAACAATGCTCTTCTGAGGGACCACACCCAGATAGGAGCATGCAGAATGGAAGATGCCACATTCAGATGTTCCTTGTAATCCACTACACAGCAGCACACAGGAAGCAGTTCCCAAATCTCAGCATATGCCCTCCTGCAGGCTCACTGTAACCCAGTCACAAGAACAGCTAAGCAAAATGCAACATAACTCCAGCATGCAATGGAGTAACAGAAATAATGGGAATTTCAGAAACCAAAACCCTGATGTAAAACTGGACCTGAGGATATTAGCAGTGAAACAGGTCTGCAGGAGCTGGCCCAGGATAGAAAGGTGATAGCTCAGAGCTCATAGTTCATGCACAGCAGAAGAAAATTAAGCACATTCAGGCTCAAAAGGTGAACTACAAGATACAGCAAAACTCTTAATCATATGATTTTGAGCAGAGCAACAATAATAAATCATGCAAAAATAAGCATTCATTCTTCAACAGCTTTTGTGCCAATGCTGCAATTTGAAGCAATCATTAATCAACCCAAAGTACAAGAAACTTAAGTTTCTTCTAGAACTTCATAGCAGTTCTTATCAAGCTGTTACACATGACCTCTACACACCTCAGGACACAACACATCAGAAGTAAAATACAACAGCTAAGCTCAATATTGTCTTTGCTGAGGACAAGATCCACATAGCAAATTTCACCTATGTATTTTTAAGTATCAGAACTGCTAATGATCAATACACAGCAAGTTTGATGAAGCTGTCTATGCCAGCTACAGTTTTGGGGAATAAGTCTCAAAAGAAAATGTAGGCTACAAGTTTAAACAGATAAAAATGCATCTTTTTAGAGATTGATAAAACCAATATAAAATCACACTTCTTGTTAAACAACTCTGAGAAATACAGGAAAAATAAATAAGGACCTCAAGCAGCCCAGATCATGTCATTTCACTGTGTGGTTCCAGGCTTTCTCCCAATTCAGCCACACTTACCTGTCCTCGCAGGTGTGGGGGCTCAAGAATCGGGTTGAGTCATCATCATGGCTGCTCTGCTGGCTGCTCTGCTGACTGCTGCAACATCAGACAGGAAAAAAGCAGCAGTTAGACAGAATTGTGTAAGTCCCTATGAAACATTCTGGTTTAAAACACAAGGTTAATATTTCATATTTGGGAGTACAAAGAGAAACCAAAAGACTAAGTTCATCTGATTTGCAGCAGGCATGACTTGTTTGAAGCCTCTTAATCTCACTCAGTGACACTTTCCCAAGAAATTTCCAAAATACATGTGACCACATACATTGCCTATACAGTGTCTCATCATGTCATCCCCAAAAAGTTTTACAGCTTAACATTCAAATACCAAACTGCTGCATGTTCATATCCCTCTCACTTCTAGTCAGTAGGACAAAACAGCAGTTAAAACCAACTCTTACAAAGGATGAAGTGGCCAACACGAAATTTCTGCTGGAGAATTGCATACTAAGCCCACAAGATGTCACTCTCCCCCTTCTAACAAATCTTCAAAGTGTCTATTTCCACCACTCCATCCCACTCCTCCTAAAAAATTTACTTAGGTAGCTGAAGTACAAGAGAAACATTTTTCTGCTGACTGAAAAGCAGGTGTTCGACCACCTACTTCCCCCTGAAGTGGGGTGGATTTTGCAGTGGAAAAAGCTCTATATTGTTTGAGCAACAACAGTATCTTGACAGGTGTACAAAGGAAAACAAAACCTCAAACTTCTTCAAAAATAAAATTTATATTCAATGTTCTATTTCTTTTCTGAACAATATCAGCTCAGGCACCAGTTCATCTTTCTACCACATCAGAAGACCCAACCACCACTGCTCTAGAAGAGCAAGAAACATCCTTCCTGTACTTCTGAATTTAATTATGGCCCAGTGAACTGGTTTGGAAAGAGCACAAAAGGAACCACTCCTGCCCTCCTAGTTAAAAGGAATTATCACCCTTTGATATGAGAAAGGATGGCAGTGACTGTTCCTATTGCTATTTGTTTCTTCATACAAAACCCTTCCCCAAAACTTTGCCATTTTATTTCAGATCAAGGATATAACAAAACTTACCAAAAGAGAATTCCCAATATATCACAGCCCAACAATAGCACCTGCAATGCTGGTAATACCATGTGAAAGTTTACTTTTGGACAGCTATACAAGATGAACCTTAGACCTTTTCATGTTCACCCACCCATCATTAAATATCTTGTTCAGAGAGTCCTCCAAATCAAGGTTTAAAATTTAACGGGATCCAGATATTGCAACACAAGGCAATACAACACCTTACCCCCTTGTCACTACTGAACACAAGATTACAAGCAATGAAAAACACAGAACCAGGAGAAAAAACCTAATTTGTACCCATTTGATGGTGTTTGACATGAGCTATGTTTCATTACAAGAGTGTTTTGCACAGGAGCTCTGTAAAAGTTTGTGAGCTTTTCACACAAAGAAAGTAATTTCAACATTCTGAATGTTGAATTCCTTAACCTGTACAGAGCAGGTAAAATGCAGAGCCTATTGTTTAATTATGGGCCGTTTTAAGTTGACCTGCTCCTAAGAGTGTTCCTTTGAGGTGGCATAACAACAAATCACTGCTGTTACACTGCAGAAAATATAAGGGAGATAAGAAAGTATGATTTGTGCTGAAAAGTAATATGAGGGGGAACCTTGTAGATAGAGTCATGTCAGTTTTGTATCTACAGAAAAGTCCAAAAGCTGGTTAAAAATCTCAGGAAATCAGCAAAACAAGCTTATCTCAATTCCAAAGCTCAGCACTGAAAAACCTTAATTTGGACAAGGCTTAAACCTTTGGGTACACAGACCCAGTGTGCCCCTTTCTCTCATCATTTCAAAGACAGCAAACATTCATGCTTATAACCTGTGGTTTTTCCTCAATTCTGCTGCAAATATTCAGCTCTAACATTACCCACTACTTCAGAAACTGATAAGGAGTTTGAAACACAGATTAACCATGCCTTTTAACAATTAAATCTTCAAAGTGTCTATTTCCACCACTCCGTCATCTCACTCCTTCTAAAAAATTTACTTAGGTAGCTCAAGTACAAAAGAAACATTTTTCTGCTGACTGAAAAGCAGGTGTTCTGGTCACCTACTTCCCCCTGAAGTGGGGGGGATTTTGCAGTGGAAAAAGCTCTATTGTTTGAGCAACAACAGTATCTTGACAGGTGGACAAAGGAAAACAAAACCTCAAACTTCTTCAAAATCAAATTTATATTCAATGTTCTATTTCTTCTTTTCTGAACAATATCAGCTCAGGCACCAGTTCATCTTTCTACCACATCAGAAGACCCAACCACCACTGCTCTAGAAGAAATATAATCCTCATAATGCTTGTTTTGTTACCTTTCTTTTCTACCATCAGTAATTTAAGTCTTAAATAGTTTATATTGACTTCATGACCCATGTACACACACACTTAGATGAACATTCACAAGACAGTTACACAAAAAATAATCTTTTACAAATCTTGACAGAAGTGAACTTGAACAGACCACAGGTATTAAATAAGTTCAAAAATTACTTTCTTGTCTTAAATATTTACAGATTTATCTCACACTTGATCTTGGAAGTTATAAGCTACAAACTAGATTTTTGTACTACTCGTACTACTTGACATTTTTAAATAAAATCCCATTTTAGTTTGATTTAAGTAGTAAATAATTAAAGCAAATACACTCTCACATCCCCACATCAATAATGCCTGTTCCTTACCGATTGCATCTACTAGCCTGTGAGGAAAGACACATTATTAGGCCTTAATAAAAAATGTGTGCACTTATGTGCAGTCTTGATACTTTATAAAGCTGTATGGAGGTAAACAACTTCTATCATTATCTGAGTAGCAAGTAATGGGTGAGGAATCTATGTAGGAAGTTGGCTGCATCCCTTATAAAAATAATCCTATTTATCATCTGTATAGGCCCCCAGAGCACCAAACATCTACTCTGGATCACCACACTTTTGTACAAGGACAAGTTACATCCTATCCCCAAGAAATGGCTTTTTCCTGCTCTTTCACCTTGAACAAAACTGTCATAAACAAGAAAGGCTCTTTGCTGTTTAATGAAAAGAAATAAACAGTCTCTTCTGCTCTCACTATCAGCCACCTAACAGCTTTTAGAGAACCAGCAGGTAAACAAACCTTAAAATTATCCAGGCTGTTAAAAACTAACCAGTGCCAGAGAACAATTTGTAGGCTGGAGTTTCCGGGTGGAAAAAGCAGCCAGACCTGGAGCATTACAGACAGAATTTTGAGTCCTAAAAGCATTTGTTTATTCACTTGGATGCTTATTGTATGCTAATGGTCACAGAGCTATTGCTCTTGCTCAGGGGCATGTGAGCAACACATGCATCACTGGAGTAAGTCAGCTGGTGCACAGTTTGCTCTCAAGTACCAGCTTTCCTGGGAAAATATAAACAGGCAGATGTGTGGCCACATAATGGGGGTAAAGGTTACCAGGCTAAAAAAATTCAAACCATTTGACAATTTAACTATAAAGACGGAGTGACTGGAAGCAAACTGCATTAATTTCTCTGGCAGGAACCACATCCTGATGGCTGCCCCCTTCTCCAGGTGAAGTTTGGGAACCTGCTTACTTAATATACCTGTGGTCAGTGTGCCACACATCTGCTAGAAGCACATTGGGAATCCCTATTACAACAGGGTTACCATTAACTAGCTGGACAGTTCAAGCATCATCACTGTCGCTCAACATCAAGACAGGGCTTGGTGGAAAAAGCACTGAATGAAATACTTCAGCCTTTGCTCTAGTAGTGTTGCCCTTATACAAATGAATGGTATAGTAAATTACATTACTAGCATCCACTACAAACAGCAACATCATAATAAAACAGGGGCAAGAAAGAGTCAGTGTTGTAGATGACCGAGCCCAGAGTAAGGGAAGGTAGACAGGCACTGTAACTGTTCTACAGAAAGCCAGCCTCCTGCCCCAGGTACAGGGTTTCACATGCAGCATCCTTAGGGCACAGTGAGGTTTACCCCATGGTGCTAGTTGCTAGTCTAATTCAAATCAGTGCCAGAAAGTCCATTAGGGTTCATCACTTTTGATTAACACCCCCCCCAGATCCTGCTTTCTGTGGTGTTTCCATGCCTGCTGAGTTCTGAAAGCCCAATGATGATCTTTGCATTCTGCAAGCCTAGAGGCTTAGCACACAGTGACTGGCAAACTGTTCTGGGTTTCTCCCCAACTCCTCCAGACTAGAAAGGGAAAAATTCCATTTGAAAACATCTTGTTTTCCATTGCAAAAGGAATAGATTTGAAGCCTGCCCCATGTGAAGAAAGGTGCCATGCTGGCTTTGGTATGCTAATACCACCTAATCCATCAACCACCTCAGCTTTTTTCCAGTCACTGCTTCAGAAACATAGCCAGGGTTAAGGCAGAAATGTCTTAATGATGAATAAGCAGAAAGCTGTCACATAGCCAAGGAGATATTACATGTACATGAATTAACCAAGTTCTTATGCATTTGCACCAAAACAAGTGCATCTTGGCCTATCTCAAACACATGCACTATCAGTAAATCCAAATTAAATCCCTCAGCTGAAAAGTCATCTTCTCTATTGAGCTCCAGACCTGAACTTTGCAATTCTGACCCTTTAGCACATGCTTTATGTGGTATCCTTGCCCTGTTTTCTATGCTGTAACAGAATAACTACTTGTATCACCATAGCTAAGTAAAAATCAGTAATATTTCTCAACCAAGAGAGGTTTTCCAATATTAACTTTGAGATGGATTATCAAATCCTTGATATGATGTTTTTATTGATGAAGCTTCACCAGAACTTAATAAAATGACAAACTGACCTTGCTAAAGAGACCTCATGCAAGAAGAGCTACCACATAATCAGAATGGATATTAGTAGGAGAAAAAGTTCTGTCCTGTAAACACTCAAGCAACATTGCAGTCTGAATCAACCTAGTATGTCAAGTGCAGAGACAGCAAGAGACAAGGGTTTTAATGGAAGTGCAGTACATGCTTTCAGGAATTATCCCACATAGGCTGCACAGGACTTAAAAAAGAAACAAAAAAATTGTTCCACACTAAATTAGCATAAGGATTTACAATGTACTAATTTCTCAGAGAAACTTTAAGTTGTCTTATGTAGTTTGGGCCCTTAGGATAGGCAGATCATTCCACTCTGCCATTAAAGGTAAACTACACTGCATGTTGTAGATCCCAAATGTAGAGGGTTACATAAGGTAAAGCTTTTTCTTTGTATGGCTACACAATAACTCCCTGGACATTAATTTTCCTGTGTTGACAAGTTCTTGGACATCTTTATGAATTATTTGTCCCCCTATGAGCCAAAGGACTGAGTGACTTTCAAGTCTGGAAGGCTGCCAGGCACTGAAACCAAACATCTTGACATGCAGACTCACCCACTAGCCACAAGGCTATTGCATTTCTCTCTTATCCTCACATTCTCCTGATATCAGCTACTGAACAAAGATTTCAGAGATCTCAGCAGTAGCAATTAACATCAACAAAAAAACACTCACAAAGTTTTGGCATCATCACTCCCTGTCCCAACAACCCCAGCAGAGAGGTCATCCCCTTTCTCTCTCAAAGGTCTCTTCAGGACACCTTAATGAAATTAAGTCTTATCACCCATTCTTTTCAGGACCATCTCCCTCACTCAGAAGCAGCTTTTCCCTGGCTCTATCACCTGTAGAAGGTATGCAGAGGACCACAAACAAGGACAGGTCCTGGCACTGCTGTTTTCAACATGCCAACTGTTTGCACATGAAGATTAGCCATTTCATCTGGCATCAGCAAGTCCAACCACATTACCCATTCCAGCCAAGAGGGGAGGACAAAGTCCCAGGGAGAAGCACTGCCAAGATTTCTAGGAGAACAATTAGACCCTACCTACCTATAGTGGGCAGACACTTCTTCAAAGCAGGGAAGGGGAAGTGGCTGAACACATACCTGCTCTCACTGTATTCCTTCTTCTCTCTCACACGCAGCCACTTCCGAAGGAGGAAGCGCTTGCGCCGCGGGGAGGCACTGGGTGTGGAGCAGTTGGACCAGGGAGTATCCTCATCACTGGAGGGAGTGATTTCAATGGATGGGAGCTGCAGGTATTCCTTGCTGGAGGACAGAGAATCCCGATACCTGCTGGCCTCCAGGCTCTGCTCCTGCACGTTCTTCATCCGCCTCATCTTGAAGCGCTTCCTGCGCAGGGTTGGGGTGGATGAACTGGACCAGGCGCAGCCACCCTCCACCACCTGCTGCTCTGGGACTTGCAGTGCAGGGAGCTGCAGGGTTTCTGTCATATTGGCAGCTGGCATCAGATGCCCTTTCTCTTTCTGCTCCCACCCCCAGGCACACTAGCTCTGATCTCGGTGTAAACCACACCATAAAACCACAACTCGCCTTCCTCCTCCCTCACCCAGTCCAGTACTGCCCTCCCCTCTCAAGCAGGAAACCTTATGTTCTTCACGTGCTTTCATTTAACAAACAGCAGAGTGGGGAGGGCATGTTCAGGACACAGACATGCCACAAGGGAAGCCAGTATCAAGTTTCTTTTCTCTTTCTCCTCTTTAGAAAACGAGGTTGCTCTTCTGCCTGATCTCTCTCAAAGCAGTCGGTTTACCACTGAGACAAGAGTTGCCAGCAACAGCTTGGCTCACTTGCAGCTTCCCTGCTCACCCCCACCTTTCACCCTCTGCCCTCTCTGCCTAATATTGGTTCAGGAAAGAAAGTCTCCCGGGGTTGTGCTAGGAAACTCAGCTGTGGTCTTCTCAAGAGATGAAGCAAGTATGGAGTGGAGCGGCGTGGAGCTGTGAGGAGGTCAAAGAGAAACAGAGAGAGGGAGGGAAGCAACAATACTAGATAAAATCAGGAGAAAGAGGAGGAGCAGCATGTTCTTTTTCTGTACTGGGTAAAACATACACAGGCAGCTGTTGCAAGTGTAACTGCACTCTTAATCCCAAGAGACAGGGTTTATATTACCCAATATGCTGCTGCAACAAATCAGCTGAATGAAAGAGGGTAAGAAGGGATAACAGCCTTCTGGAGAAGCCAATTGGACAGGCTTTCCCCTCGTCCCACCTTCCTACTCAGACAGCTCAGTAGTGGAGGGAGGGAGCAAACAGACTTCCAGCCTTCTTTCACAACCAGGGGTTTTTGTCCCCATTGACTGCTCACAGAGAAGGCAGAGAAAGAGAGGGACTGAGGAATAGCTACAGGCAGCAGCAGGCAGCACCAGAACTGGAAGTCTGGTTGGTTTTTTAGGTCAGGTTCACATGAGTGAAAGCTGATAAAAGAGTTCTTGGAGGGCAGTGCTGCTTCCAAAATGACAGTGGATGATGGATGATATCAGGTCGAGGAACTAAAGACACCACAGAAAGACAGACACACAGAACAGATTTTGGATCAGGAGAAAGAAATTTTCCATCCATGGAAGATCCCCAGGCATTTAATACACTAAGGCAGCTCTACCAAGGGTCAAGCACTGCAAGGAATAGCAGGCCCAAGACAAGCCTTGCAAAATTTTGGTAATGAAAACAAATCAGGTAAAACAGTCACATTCTCCATCAAGATCCTCCAAATTTCACTGAACACTCCTGAAAAGTCATATTTTCAGGTAGAAAACTGACAAAGAATTAAAATTCTCTAAGGTAGTGATTAAAATTCAGCTGTGTGAATTCCAAGTGTGCTGTCAGAAAAAACCTGACAGAGCTTTAGTTTTCATTGTTCAACAGCCTGAACCTTTAAAAAAAATACTAGTTTCACATTAGAAAATATTTGGCAACCCAAATCAAAATAGTTTTTCTTGCATGGACCACTTCAGTTTTGTTTGAAAATAAAGTTCACAAGAACTCTGAACATCAAAAACTGCCACTTAAGACATAGATGGCTAAACATGTCAAAAAAAAAAAGGAAAATTTATAACAGCAGGAAGGAGGGGAAAGGAAACAATGTTTCAATAATATATTTGGGGTTTTGTTTGTTTGTTTTTAAGTTTTCAATTGCTATGTTCTACTTGGTTGTACTGTTTTTGCTCTGCTCATCCTGTAAGTTAATGGCTTGAGCAAATCTTCAAATGAATTTCTGGAGCTCCTGTCACCTTGGCATCAGGTGCACACACACAATCAGAACACTTTCTACAAACACCCACTTTAAAAAGTCAAATAAAACAGTTCTTTGAAGTCCAAGAAACAATCTACAGATTTGATAAGACATTAACTTTCCACATCTGAAGACTTGCATGTAGCTGTGCCTCCTTTCTGCCTCTCAGAGGCTGATGCCTTTTCTTCCTCCTCTGCAATATGGAGATACCTGAACCTGAGCACTTCAGCCACCTGTTGCCATGATCTCTATCATGTCACCACACTTTCAGAAGCCACCTGTACATAACATATTCCTGGCTACCTGCTAACACAGAAAATTACCTTTCATCTTCTTCCCATGGCATCTGGGAACCAAAACGCCACAATATCATTCCTAAATTTTAACCAAGAGCAAGTATGTACAACTTTGGGGGAAGGGATTAGTAGCCATTTGGAGGCTACCATAAAAAAGCTTTGCTCCATATATTAATGAGCTTGGTCTCCTGTGGAATCTTTTTTAAACTGCACACAGTTCTCATTTAATTGCAGAAATGACTGTAAATAATTAGGGTCAAGGTTTGCACTTTTGCACGCTTCCTTTAGTAATAAATTGCACAGTGGACATTGCAAACCCTCAAAATCCTCACAGATGTTATCTAATTAATCAACAAAAGACTCATTCTACACTGCTCTGGGCAACAGCAGCACTTGGTAATCACTTTCTTTGGCAAGGATAAAGTGTCCCTTTCACCAGTCTGCTTTTTGTTGCCATGGCCATGCCAGCATGATTTCTTCATCCTCAGCCTGGTTGAACTCTAGTGGAATTCACTTCAGCAGGACAGAGGATCCTTTCCCATCCCCTCACACACACAAAACTGAAAAGTTATTCTCATGAGAATCCTTCCACTTCAGACAGGGCACATGTACAAGGAGACTATCCCTTTAACTCTGCCTACTTCACTGATTAGTAAGCAACACTTATTTGCACTCCAACATTCTCAGCACATTTTTATTTTGGAGAAAGGATGCTGGCCACCTGTCTGATGGTCTTAGAAAAAAGAGAAGCAATGTAATAAGAGAGACAGCTCAAACACCTGACCCACAAAGTGAAAAATACCAACCATGATCAAGCACTATTTCTGTACAAATCACAACAGCACAATTTTTTTGACTGCTTCAATGAGAGACTGTGTTGCTAGATCCTCATTTAGTGACTGCTCCTGTAGTTTAATGATCCATCTAACAACAGATTCATTAGAGCAGCAAATGGTTATCAACATTTCAGGTTGATCAACAATCTCTGCCTTTTCCTACTCAAACATTCTGCGTTTTCCAGTGTCCTCAGAAGAGGACTTATGCATTAAGCAAACACAACTTATGAATTAAGCAGAGGGGAAAGAAAAATCCTCCAAAATAACTAAAAATCCCTTCTCTGAATGAACATTAACTAAGGCCAGCCCAGATTCTTTGGCAAGTCTTTCCATAATGGCTTTCCCATGCGTTTAAGGGACAGTAAAATATCACCCCTGGTAACCTAATACACAGTAGGGGATAGCACTGAGAGTATAAAGTAAGAACACAGTTTCTTACTTAAAACCAGTTATTTTTAAACACAGGAAATAAACACAACTTATTCAGAAGACTAACAAAGTCACTCTAATGCACAATATCTAGCTAGAGAAATTTTGTCATATCAGGCAGGGAGTTGACTGCACTGGAAGCTGGAAAAAAATGAAACCATATCTTCCCAAACTCCCTTTTTCCCTATTTTCCTTCCTGCATGAGAAACCTGCCATGCCTACAACAAAGCAATCCCTGCTAGGTCAAAACTCTGATTTTCAAATTCCAAACCTTGCGTGTTTCTTTTTCTGTAAAAATTCTGGAGTAGTTTTGCAAGTTTAAGTTGAAAAAATTAATACATTTACCTGCATTTATTTTTGCATTACAACAGTTTCCTGCAAGTTGTGTTATCTTTGGAACTGGAACACTTTCTTGCACTAGGACTTCAGCCATCCTTTGGTCTTTGCATATCAAACTGAAACGAGGCCTGCTACAATTTGATTTGTGACAACTTGTGAATACACACAAGGAGCATGTATTGGCCAACCATTGTTACTTTATTTTAGTGCCCTACAGATCTGTCCCTTTAAATCATGCCCTACCAACCAGCAGTTGCTACCATTTGAACCTACACAGTCAATTTTATTTTGGATATGTGATACTGGATACCTGCATGTGTTGTTCTCTGAACCTTAAGGACTATGTTACAAGATAGATGACAAATTTCACAGGCTACAGGGTGAGAAATACCAGCCACAGCCCAATACCTCAGGGCATTACAGAGCAAGATGTCACCCATGCTTTCCCTTATTCTTCCCTGCTCAGTACATTTATTCAGGACTTGCCATGATCTCTTCTGCAAGCAATCCACTCCAGAAAGCAGTCTTGCACATTGTTTAATGACCACAAATCCCAATTACTTGGGTTAAAAACTATCTTAGCACCTCTTCCTTCATCTCTCAAAAGAAACATGTTGTGAAGCAACACAAACATTTTTACCCCAAAAGACTCAGGATGTCCCTTCCATGACAGCTGACCAAAGAACAGACCAGATTTCAATGTAGTTTGACCAAAAATAATAGCAGTGCTTTCAATCACATCTCCAGTCAGTACGAAATTAGCATTTGGATACACAGCACCAGCCTCTGCCATAAGAGTTTACCATGTCTGTCATTCTGGTCAATAATAATTGGCCTCTGAATTAAAATACAGGTGTACACATACTTGGACACAGCCTACACGTGTGCTAAGAGCATCACAGAAGGTTTCCTGACCCAAAACCAGGAGCACTAACTCAACTCCTACCAGAACCACATCATTGTCACCACCAGCAATGTGGGTAGCAAAGACAGACACAAAGGGGTTGCAATAGGCTTAGCCACGTTGTACCCAGTCTCTCCTACCAGAACCAAACAAATTTGTGGAATAGATGATTTATTACATATTAGTTGCTGGTCATTTTAATAATACTTGGAAAAGACTGAAAAGAAGGCTGATTCCAAAACAGGGCTTTCTGCTTAGAGGTTAACCTATATCTATTTGTGCCTTTCCTAACAAAAGAAATAAATTTCATGTCAGCAATAACCATTAAAGACTTCAATCTGACAATTCTTACTAAGAGTATCACACATAACTAGGCAGTTACATTTTGGCCTCATGCACAGCAAACCCCAGATTCTTCAGATAGCATCCATAATTCCCCAAATTGTCAAACATCATTCAAGTAGTACAGCACATTCTATATTTCTCCAGCAACAGGACAATAATTTCACAGTTAATTTCTTCAGGTAGTTCTCTGCCTCCAAATTAAAAGGGACAATTGAGCTAAAGACAGGAAACAAAGCAAATCAGTGTCATGACTTTGCAATAATTCATCAGAAGATGGTAACAGGGTAAATATTCCAGGACCTCTTTCCTCAGTTTGAGTTCTCTTTGAAGTTTAGAACTGAAGTGAATTATTTGGCAGCACTTATTACACTACTCAAGATCTCTCACTTGAGCATCCAAAAGGGAAGCTCATTTCTTCACATAAATCTAATGGAGATCTACAGTAGATCAATTAAATTCAGTTCCTCACAAAACAGACCAATCCATTGGGATGAATTTCCACAGGAGCCTGGCATTTGGTTTACACTGTAGAGATTGTATGTGAAGGAAGCAAAAGGACTCTGTCCAAATTCCTTGGAATTCCTCTGTGTGTATTGCACTTACCTAACGGGTCACAGCTCACAGCACACACCATTAACCACAGGAGAACAAGTCTGCAAGTACAAAAGGTCTCTGAACAGTACATTCTTCTCTATCCAGCTGAAACACCTGCTTCCCTGGCTCAGGTCAGGTTTGCTGTATTTAACCCAGACCTGCACACAGAAATGGGCATGCCAGCTTAAAGACCCCAGGCACACTGAAAAACACTTCACACAGCTACTAGGGAAGATAAAACCCATTGCCTACACAGGTGTGAAACTCACAGTTCTCATTAAGAATTTTTAATATGCCTAAATTTCATTTGCCCCAATACTGTAGCAAAATTAAGATAAATCCTTGTTTCCCTCTGTTAAACCACATGCAAGAAGCACTGGAGATCTGGATTCCAAATCACACACTAACAAGTGTTCAGCATAGCAGTAATTAGGCCTTGTAAAACTTGTTAGCAACCCAGCCAATATTCAAACACAAGCAAGAGAAGTTCAGCTGAAAGCAGGGGTGAACAAACACGTGCAGCTCAGCAGCACATTGCTCACCCTGGGGTAAGTGTTCTCCCAGGTTTACACATATATATTGAACCTGGAAATTGTAATGTAAACACGCTAAAAAATCCAAACATTTTGCTTTTTTGTGATATGTCCACAAAACAGTTTCAGCAAGAACTTAACTCTTGCCACTCTTCAGTTTAGCTACCCAAGATTAGACAAGTGGCTTAAGTCTCAGTATAATGCTCTTGGAATTTTTACCACTTGTGGGTTTTGAGCAAATATGTGCAACAGCCCCTGAAAATCAGCACCGAACAGACCATTCTGCACACCAGCACAATATCTGCATAAAGCATGAAGAAACTTCCACAGATAAAAAGCCCCTCTGACTGAGCAAGCACAGACTGCAAAGTACAAGGTGTTACTAGCTGAAAGGAGAAGCTAGTTTGATGTTAATAAGAAATAGGACAAGGCAAAGAACAAAGCCAGCAAACTTCTGGTATTTGCTTCCATTCTGCACCTGGACAAAACAAAAAACTTTCCAACAAAATTAAAAGAGAAGGAACAATGTTTTGTTACAGAATAACCAGTGATAGATTTTTCACAAGATCAGTCACTTTTACTTGCAATCAAGGAAGAGGCACTAATTACTTGTGCAAAAAGCAGTTAGTCTGGAAGAGCAGAGCTTTACCTAATCAGAACTCAGTCTCTAACTCCTACAATACATGTGGTGCCCTTCCTGTAAGTAGGGGTTATGTAGATCTGTTTCCCAGCTGGGCCTTTGTTTTAACTCAGAAAGAAAAACACCAAATGCTTTAGTAAGTACTGTATTGTCCTTTCTAGGATGGCCTGACTCCAATTAAAATTATATCTGGCTAAGAGCAGTGGTTCCCAGCTCACAACTTGCATGCTGTTTGCATGATTGATACAGAAAATCCAAAATCTAAAACAGTCTCAAGAGAAGAAATTATAATGTTACCTGGGGATCATTATTTTGTACCAACAGCATGGATGGAAGTGGAACAGACTTCAGTATTTCTGTTTTCTGCCTTATATTTGGGACAACTAAAAACAATCCTGAAACAACTGTCATCTTTTTTCTTTACAGAATAGGAAGAGGCAATATTTTTGTCCTACAAAAACACTGTGGAAAGGAATGCCTGCCAGAAAAAATATTTTCAAGTCCTATTCTGCACAAGACCAAATGGAAACCACCAAAACTAGCTCTGAACCCCCAAGAGCCAATAAAATGATAGAAGGGCAGAAAGGTTCTTTCTTACAATCAGTAAACTCATTTATAATAAGCATAGAGAAATTGCTTTATAAATACCATTCCTGTCCATCACCTCAATTATCCATAGCTGCAGCAGCAAGGCTGATGGAGCCCATTCCTTCAATTAGACAAGTGCCTGAGGACAACTGTCACTTTTCTTCACGATCTCTGAAAGGGAGCTATTTGGGAAATATTTCATGGACAGTTGAAAAATGTCTCCTCCAGCTGGTTTTGCCATTCACACTTACAATCCTGCACTTGCTGTTAAGGAAATGAAGCTAGCCAAGTGCATTCCTTCCCCCCAGCACATATTCAACATATTCATATCCTATAATATAGACCAACCTCTCTCCATTGATGTGTATTACATGCCATAAACATGTCTGATGCACGAAACATGCACAGACTAAAACTGATGCCTGTGTTTATTTGCACAACAGAACACATGTAAAACAGTGCACATACCACATCCACAGCATCAGTTGGTAGAGATCACCATAAATGTGTATGGAAGTTGTATACATTGAAATGACAAAGCATTGTCACATGCAATGTCAAAAAGTAGAGTCCAGCAAAGAGCCACCAAGATGATGAAGGGAGTGGAGCACCTCCCTGATGAGGAAAGGCTGAGGGAGCTGGGGCTCTTTAGCTTGGAGAAGAGGAGGCTGAGGGGGGACCTCATTAATGTTTATAAATATCTGAAGGGTGAGTGTCAGGAGGATGGAGCCAGGCTCTTCTCAGTGATGTCCAATGGTAGGACAAGGGGCAGTGGGTGTGAGCTGGAACACAGGAGGTTCTGCTTGGATTTGAGAAGGAACTTCTTTCCTGTGAGGGTAACAGAGCCCTGGGACAGGCTGCCCAGGGAGGGTGTGGAGTCTCCTTCTCTGGAGACATTCAAGACCCACCTGGACACCTTCCTGTGTGATCTCATGTAGGTGTTCCTGCTCCAGCAGGGGGATTGGACTGGATGAGCTTTTGAGGTCCCTTCGAATCCCTGACACTCTGTGATTCTGTGATAGATGCCACATTTATCATGTATCAGTAGAATGCATTGAATGTGCACCTCAGGCAGAAGTTTTACCTGAGTATGCATGTACAGGTGTGAACAAAGAGGGAAATGCCTCCACAATACACTAAGGAATGTAGCAGATCCTGTAGATCTTAGAAATAGTTATGACAGCTATTGCCCAAACGTGACAGACACCACCCTCCTAGTTACATCTTCCCCGCAGCAATCTCTCACTACACTTTTCATTTACTAAGGCTAGTGATGCCTTTGCTGCAACACAGTAGGTTACAGTGCAAATATAGGCTGTAAATAAGCTAAATATACACACAATTTCAAGTGCCACAGAATCTCTCAGACATAGCTCCAAACAGTTGCTGAGGATCATCAGTTTAATGGTCATCTGTTAATGAAATAGCTTAGAACTGCCAGGTTATGTTGCAATTGTCAGAAGTCTGCTTCCCATATTTTCCTCCAAATTATTATACACTTTCGTGAGACTCGTAGGGAAAGCAAGGTCAGACTCTGCAGAGGCACTCAGTCAAGGTCAGAGTCAAATGCTTTGGGAGGAAGCTTACACCAGCAATGCCCAGACTGTGCTCTATCTATTTCATCTATCCCAAGGCTACAAACACCAGCAACAACCATAAACTACAACTTTTCTTCCTATATTTACCTTTTAATATAAGAGTAGCAACAGAAGCAAGCAGGTGACATTTCTTCAGCTTTCAAGTAGTGTTGAACAATCATAATTCCTATTTTTATATATCAAGATTCTCACCCAGCAAGCATATTAGATTTGAGTAGCACTAAGAGGTTTTATCTGTGAACACAAAGGGAAGGGTTTGCACCACATATCACTTTTTCTACCCTATAAATAGTCTCTCAGCAATTTTCACAGGAACCAGTGTTACAGTCTTCTGTGAGCAGAAGGTTTTATTTTTCTTTAAAGCCAGAGAGATTAGGCATGAGCTGGTTTGATTGTTGCTCAGACTAGATATCAGGGTTCCTGGGAAACAATCCTACTTTTCTCTTTTGTTCTTCAGGGAAAGACATTTCACATTTTGTCTCAATTTCCTTGCACATAAAATTGAGATTAAGGCAGCTGCCTGATGTGTTCGAACTGTATAAATTTAATTTAAGAAAGTATATAAGTCATATGGCAACCTTCAAAATACAGTTAAAGTGTACAGTCCTGGAGACCTGAAGAGGTTACCTGCACTGAAAATTCCATGTCCTGGCACCAACAAGAGCAATTGCAGTACAAAGCAAGCATCCACTCCAAGGTGCTGAATAGAAAATAAGTTTGTTATTATTTCTCCCTTGTAATCAGAACTAAAACATGCATTGGAATCCAGCTGCTTGTGAACTAGAAAATCTGTTTTGCTGAAGATGAGTAATTCCCAAGTATCAAAATCTTACTGTCTTTTTTTTCCCTTTATAAAATTTAGGCAGGTGGGTGCCACTACTATTTGCTCAGCTTTAATTCTCTGTTAACATCTCCAGTTATACAATGTGTCATGCCAATTTTTCTCCTGTCATGTCTGAACTATAACTCAGAAGCTGTGAATGACAGGAAAATATCCTCAAATTAAACATGATGCTGACTGCTTTAATAATGCACCCTCTGCTGTTTGTCTCTGCTTTTTGTTTACAGCTCCTAAAAAAGTTTAACCACTGCCACATGCTTACTATAATCTCCAGTCATGAGCAAGATCCAAAATGCAAGGACACAAATTTATGTTCAAGTCCTTCTTAAACCAAGGGGTAAGATGACTGCTATGTGATACTAGCACATCAATACTGTCTACAAAGAAAGGAAAAAATAGCAAAAAACCATAATCAGAATTAGCTATGAGTAACAGCACCTTGGTACAGGAGCTACACACTTTCTCCTTCATCCAACTAAACAAGCCTTTTATTTATTAATTATTTTTATTATTTTATTTTATAATTATATATTATTTAATATCTTTAATTAATTTTATTAATTAAATTTTAGAAAATACAGCATATTGGATTCCCATTAAAAGTCTGTCTCATCAATTGAGATTCAAGTGAAGCATCCACGACTTGTTCAACCTAAGGTTTCCTGGATGTGTAAGGAATGCCTATAGCGAAATGCATTTTGCACTCGGTCTGCGCTTTCCACAGCCCACAGCCCCCCAGATTCTCGGCAGACACCCAAGCGCTGCGAGGGGACCCTTTCCCACCGGGAGCCGGCTGCTCTCTAGCGGCAAGAAGCCGCAGGCAGTTTGACAGCCTGGCTGGCACCATACAACCGGCCTGAGCTGGCTTTTAAAATCTCGCCTCTAAAATACTGTTAAATACAGGTACACGGGAGCTACTTTCAACACAACACTGCAAGGGTTTGAAGTCGTTAGCTGCCACTAAATGTTGCCAGTCACTTTCACACCTAAGCATTATTCTCTTATGAAAAGCCCATTAATGTTAAACCATCTACAAAATCCTCTCTTTAACCCCAAGAAATAGCAGAAAGCCCTGGGGTGCAGCAGACTCTTAAGGCAAGCCAGACATGTCACTCAGAAGCCACAGAATGTCCTTTTCTCCAAAAGCTGGGAACTCTGATTATCTATTGATCCTAATCACCACATTGGGAACTGCATTTGAGCTCCTTGGCACCAGAGTTTCTTCATAAACTAAAGGTTCCTTCCAACATTCCAGTTGCTCATCTTAGGTTCTCCCATATCAGCCTCACTGCTCATATGTAAACTAAGGATTTTCACATGGTTCCCACCTAGAGTACAAAATATTCTGAAGTTATGTTAAATGTATTTACAAAAGAGAATGTCAAGGACCACACTGGTATAGGAGGAAGAGATACAATCAGTCAAGTATCCCAGCTCAGGCTGAGACTTTTGTTTTTCTTTCTGATTCATAGGGTTATCCTGGGAAAATCTTCAGGAAAAAGCAGCCTCTTGCTGCACAGACATTCTAAAGCAAAGATGAAGGACCTACTGGGTGCAGATAGGTTTTGCTAGCCAGGTGTGCAAGACATGGTACACAGCATTTGCTAAGGAATAAATTAATCCATGGTATAAATCAATGAAGTTGAAGTTATACCAGGAAAGATTCCATTCCAGATTTTGTTCTCTTCCCTCACTACCTTTTACAGTTAAAACTTTCTTCATTTTCCCCAAAACTGAATTCTACAGAGATCAAACAGTAGGTTCATTTATACTTTTTCTCCCCTCAGTAAGCTCTTAAAAAAAAATAAAAGGAAAAAAAACAATACAAGTCTTAACCCAAAAATGGATGGGGGAAGTGTCAAAAATCTTTAGATGAAAATTTGCTTTTCTTTCAAGATAATGTGCATGTTGTAAAATGTGAGAACAATTACTAAGAAAAAGGAAAGAACGTAAGGACTTCAGCCTTTAACTGCTACAGACTAACTAAATCTTTGGCAAATCACTGAATCGGAGCTTTCTAAAGTGTCTTCATCTTCCATTTTGCACAGTCTACTGAATTTAGAAGTCAAGGGTTCCTTTGTCAGAACAAACTGTTCCTGGATGTTAAAATATTAACCACTGCTAATTTTAGAAGTGTGTATAAAGTAGGAGGGATAGAGGGCACCAGGAAGATGTGGGGATGTTTATGTAGAAATTCCAGAATTATTTAATTCCAAATAAGTTTTTTATTTGTTTTTAATTTTTACATAAGACTACGCAATATATTTTAAAGATTGAACTAATAATGTACAAGCAGAGCACCATCTTATTGTCAGGGTCGAATTCCAGCTGTAATGAGGGGTGCCAGGGAAGCCAGTTCCAGCAAACAATGTCACTGCACTTGGAACTGAACTGGAAAGCAGGCAGAAACAAAATCTTTGAACCATTAATTTAGTTTCCAAAGTTCTGGTTTTTAATGACAAAATTATTCAGCCCAGACTCAGAATCTGAGTCAATGATCTCTGCAGGAATGAATACTTAGTTCCTCACAGAATCTTTTCATTAGTTATAAATATATCTGCCATTCATTCTTGCCTGCATGCAATTTTACTCCCACTTCTTTCCAGCCAACCACTATTAGATAAGAGCAAACAATAACACTTATTAGATTTTTTTTAAATTATATTTCTGGGCCTCTCAGTTGGCATAGGGCTAAACTGGACAATGACACCTTTATAAAATTTGTAATAAAAAAGCTCAAATTAAACATAAAAGAAGTCCCAGTAAGCAAAAGCTCAGTGAGGCATGAGATAAATGTCTGTCTTAATACACTGGAATCTGGCAATTACCTACTTCGGATGAATCAGTGTTCCTGATGTGAGTAACATCTAGTAATTAAATCTAAGGCACAGAGCTTAAGTGCTTCAATTTGATCTAAAATAACCAATGGGCTTTATAATTAGGTATAGTTAAAAAGGTACTGCTAGCAGTAGGATGACTGCCCAGTGCAATTCTGAAGAGTTCTCAGAGTAAAACTTTTTATTTAAATACTGACTGTGTACCAATAAAGCAGCAAACCTCTTTCCATCTCTTGGGACAGAGCCTGGGGACCTGTTGATCTTCTTTCTCTTCCACTACAACTTAGTCTGCCTCCAAAGAACAATCATGAATTTAATCCCTGACCTAAGAGACTGCATCTCTTGCATCTTTGATCTTTGAAGATGTGATATTGTCTCTGCAGTTGCATCAGTGGGTTTAAGTTATCCCTTGGTTTCAGCATGTTGCAAAGCAGCTCGTGAGCTTTAAGCATTTGCTTAGACCACTCTATTACCACCAGAATCCCAGTGAAAGTTTGCAGATAGCAAATTAAGCTTTAATCTCGAGTACAACACAAGTAATTAATACTTCTACAAGCTTTTATCTAATAAAACTAAGGTGTAAGGGGGAAATTGATTTGTCTGTACTCAACTTTCTGCACAGTCATGGTTCAATGAGGTTTTCAGATAATCCTTAAATGCCATAGAACTAACTTTTACCAGTTTTTCAGTGAAACTTTTACTCCCATAACAAACAGGTTTTTAGGACAAGAGTAATTGTCCTTATTGTCATAATGTACCTTTTATGAGGTACTTGTGCTCAGGGGAATAAAGTGCTGTGCAACAGTTATTCCATTTATCCTAACTTAGACAGGCAGACAAATCAAGTATACAAATACCTACACAAAGAGCTGTATGCCCAAAATATGATAATGCTTCTCCTAACAGCTCAGATTAAAACAATCTGCCCATTTAGTCTAAAATATAGAGCACTTAATTATGAGGCAGAAGCCCAGACAGATGGACGAGCAGGCTGAGTCTCTCCCCCTCAAGAAGCAAGGATCCAACATCATCTGCTCAAGACATCCAGAAGGTTTCTGTCACACAAATAAAAATAATCATCATCTGTCAGTCTCAAATCACTTCAGCAAACTCACATGCAGTAAGAATTGAAATTCTTAGCTCTAGGAAAACCAGTCCTTCTCCAGAGGAGTTGCACCAAACTTGTGAACATACAAGTCAGCACTGCCCTGGTTAGAGGGATTCTACATCTCATCACTTGTCTGTTGTTTCCCCCATAAAACTCAAAGGCAACTGCAGGAATAACATTTACTGAAGTGAGCATGGTAGGAACATACTTTTTCAGCAGGTGCTACACAAGTTGTTTTCTCAAATAAACCTAAGCCAAACAGACTAATATTTATAGCATGAACAATGGTATTTAAGTCATTTCACCTCTATTCCACTAGTCAAGAATCACTGGTTTACAAACCTGACTTATGTATCACCATAATGCTTTGTCTGCACAGCACTTTACACTCCAACTCCACCAGTCAACTCCTCCAGTTATTGCAGTTTCCTTCACAAATATGTCAAGGAAGCTGCTATTGTTCCACAGAGCCTTACATTAAGAAAACCTGCAATCAACAAGCCTGTTTAATATCCACTGCTGACATCTTCTCACACTTCTCTTCTCACATAGCTGATACTCTTTTGAACTGAAATTGCCTAAGTTGAACTATTTAAATGCTCAGAGTATACATGTCAAATAGCCAGCAGGAAATGCACATGGTAGTGCAACACTTACGGGATTAAGCAAACAGCAGAGAGCATAGGCAGTCTTCTGTGGCTATCTTCACCAGGGAAGTCTCTAAAACACAGCCTTGGATTCATTTCATCACATTTGGGAGCTGCAGTGGTGTTGGAAGGAAGGCACACTGCATGGATTTGTACATGGACAGAAAAGGGGGTGGGAAGGAAGTGGAGTAGGGAGGATCATCAGATCATAGGAAATCCTGCTGAATAAAATATAAGAATAAGGCAGGATCTTCCATGGCTCTCTCCCTCTCCTTTCCCACAGCTACTCTAAGCATGTTTTCAAAGCCAGAAGCATCAAACAACAAGACAATAACTAACAAAGTTCACATTTATAGCACTGGCCCTAATCTGTCTGAAACTGCAGTAAATCAACAGCTTGCTTTGGTATTTCAGCAAGCAGAGAAAGCAACTGCAAGCAGCAACTGCTCCTGCAGCAGCTGCCACAAGGATCAGAGGGAAACTGAGCAGCTGCCAGGTGGTCTCAGGCCTGCAGGCACACACTGATGGGATTGTCCTTCACATGGTGCTTCTGCTAAGCAGCAACTTTTCCACAGCATCTGTTTTTTGGACAGAAGGCAGCAAGAGATGTGAAAGGAGATTGTCTTACACAGAGAACATTAAAGATAAAACTTTTCAGAAGTAACTAGTAACTCCACACATCCTTTTCACTCTAGAAGGGGTCAGCAATCTGACTGGATGTGTGAAAAGTGGGATATGCCTGAAGGGGTTTCTTTCCCTCTCCCAAGAATGGGACTGCAGCAGGAATTTAGCTTGTGTGCAACTTTCTTCACTCTCAGGTGCTGCTTATGAAAACACACACAAAGCAAGAGCAAAAAGTGAACTGAAGCTCAGTGTGAAACAACAGCTCTCAGTAATACAAGTAGCAGAAGGTGCACACAAATGCTAAACCACTCCCTTACCAGGACACACTCTGTATTAGTCACTTTCAGTTCAAGAAAAGGCAAGTGACAAGAATACAGAGAGCTACAGTTTTCTAACAGAAGACTCAAGACCCACATTTTCCAAGGTTCATATCATTTTTCTTCAGGCATTTCTTTAATGCAATAGTTGATAAACCACCTCCAGCCACTCACAGCTCTTCAGCCAAACTCAAACTTGCCACAGTCTATCTATGACTCATTAGCAGAGCCTGCCCATCTTAATACACCACCAAAATACAGTTCCAAGTCACTGAACTGACATACCCAGGGTTAAGTTTCTTAGGAGAGTTTTTGGTACCTTTTTCTTCTCTAGGATTCTTCAGAGGATCTTTCAAGATTAGAGTCAGAGGATGGGATCCAGAAATCACTACAAGCAACAAAACCTCTCATCAACTTGATCAGACCAAGTAAAACACCTCTAGAAGCGCAGTGGAATGCAGGCATATGAAGGACACCCCTATTCTTGACTGTCTTAGGTGACACAAATAAGAGATCAGTACTTATAATTAAACATATTGTATTCTTCTCACCTCCCATCAGTTCCAACTGAAGCTCAAATACCTGGCTGAGGATCTGTAGTAGATGTGGCAGAACTTCTGCATGTGGCTTAAGACTTGCCTTCACTTTTTCCTCCAAAAACAACCATTATCTTTTTCTAACCAGCTCCAGTCTAGACTAGTTTCTATCAACCCCACTGTACACAGAGTCTCAGATCAGACTATTTCAGCTACAGTCATTTCCTGATCTCTACTCTGCTTCCAACACAAATGAACTCCGCTTCCTGATTCTCCTGAAATTACAAAACACTGTTGGTGTTGGCCGCCTTCTAGTTTATAGTGAATATTTTACTTCCTTCCTCCCCCAAATATTGCAAGTTTAAAGGAAAATCGATTTTTTCTCTAGATATACTATCAGTTTATTTTTAAATAATTCATTTTTAGTACATTATTTTACAAGTTCTTTAAATATTACAAACAAAAGTTTACAGATTTACAGGACTTAGTCCTTCCAGAACACTCACTGACATTGAATGAAATCACATCGCACCATTTTTTATCTCCAATATCTTTACAGCTATACACTGCATTACATAGTTAAGTTTAACTGCCCAAAATTCCTTTTTTCTTTCTGAACTGTAATTTTCAGTGTGAGCTTTATTAAGTCAGGCAGACCCCCAGGCTTTTTTACATGATATTTGACTTAAGTTAGAATAACTAATAGGGCAGTGAACATTACCATCATGTGTTACAAGCATACAACCATACATGGGGCTTACCAAGAATCAGATCTTACTTGCTTAAGATACCATAGATTTTCCCTCCTCAGATGTTGCCATAGAAACATCAAATTATGTCTATAGGGGAACAGAAAAAAGGTTTCCTAAGGTATGGATGAAATAGCTCCATGGAAACAAGCCCTGACTGTCAGAGGAGATGAAGGGAAGGGTTTTGTGTGGGAAGACACCAAGGTGATAATCATCTAAATATGTAAAACCAGAGCCATGCAAACCAGGCAAGCTGTCATTCAAGTATCTGCCTACTTCATGACTGGCATTGAGACTTAATGGTATAAGAACTCCTAGCACACCTGAGATCAGGTGTTGGCCAGTGATTCCAGTGTCCACAGGCACTGGAGATGTAGAAATATCTACATTATAATACACCATACAACTACTAAACCTAGGAGCCAGTCCAGTGCAACCTGGCATAGTTAAATAGGATCCAAGCTAAGAAAGGTTAGGAGAGGTCTGGAAATTCACACACACACCATCCCCCCTCAACTATTCTCAGCCTTACAAATCTACAAGCCTGCTCTGAGAGAGAAATACAGAGAGAATTCTGGTAAATTTTCATCCTGCTTGTCTACAAGCATCATCAAAACAGTCTCTTCTGAAAAAAGATGGTATTTTTTCTTTGGGGCAATATTGGAAGTACAGACTCTTGAACAGGCACCATCTAATCCAAGAAACAGCACAAAACACTCTGGAAAATCCCATTTTCTTCACAAGACAGAAGACTAATTGTTGGATTGTGCTCTAGTCACTGAGGTTAAGAGCCAGCTACCCTAAACATTAAGTCTGATGCAGTTACCCAGGTGAGCTCCCTTCTATAGTACTCAGAGGTAAACATACACTGTTATGTCATGGTGAAATAAGCATGTAAATAGGTCAGAAGCCTGGAGCAAATGAGCTGAATCTGATCCTTCATCAGCACACTCTAGTCCACTAACCTCAGCCAGATTATTTAATGCTGTTTATTAGAAACTAGCTGAGCAGCTGGTTATCTGCATCTCCATTCTCTAGCTGCAGAACAGGAACATTATCTCAGCCAATACCAGGTTCATTCATTAAGCATTGATGAGGGTAAGTAAAGCATAGGACACATTCAGATATGGCAGTGTCTCAAATTCTTCCAGAAAAAAAAAAAAAACAGAGCTTTTCTAGTATTTGGCTGCTTTGTCACTGATTTGAGAAATATTTTATGCAGTTACAAAAAGTACAAAGTTAAGAGATACAGAGTTATAGTCTTAGCCTTTTTCTCAGTGTTTTTTCCCTTTTGTTTTTGCATTTTCCATTTTCTTTTACCTGAAAAAAACTTTATATTCAAACACTGTTTTGGAAACTCACATTAATCCACCCAGCTGTAATTCACAACCCTGAACTTGTGAAATGTTGTGAAATAACACATAGTCACAGCTCATGGTTAGACAGGCTACCCACACAGCACTCAAAAGCCATTCCTATTTTTCATGAAGTTAATATGAGAAAAGACTTGAATAACATCAGAATTTAAAGGCACACACAGTATCCTGCCCTGCTCCCAGCTTTCCAAACCCTGTTAGTTCATGTTTTTGAAACCTTACACCACAACTCAAACTTCTTCCAGCCCTGATTGATTTCAAACTCCCCTCATTGCTTGCCAGAACCTACCTCACATAACACTTTCCTTATAAAATTCCCCTCTCTTCAAGGCTCAGAAATAGCCCAACTTGTCTATCTTTCAGCAAATCCAGTTTTCTAAACCATCTCTCCAGCCTTTAGAACAGGTCTGCTATTTTACAGCTGGAAAATTCCACTTTCTCCACTGCAGAATGTTAAATCAAACCTGTGGGAAAAAAGGCATCGCAAACACAAAATGCAAATTTCAGCTCACTGGAACAGAGCCATCAAAACTCAAACATTACATGAATTAGGTCTCTTTGGAGCTCAGAATTAGTTTTCATCATATGCTTATGAAAAGAATCAAAGCTGAGCTTTGAGCAAAAGGCTAGTATTATTACAGCAAGAACTAGGCTCAAAGCAATTTTACAATTTTAAGCCATTAATTTCTGGAGCCTTTGGTTTCATTCAGATAAACAATTTTAATAAGGAGTTGAAGTGAACAGGAACAAATACACATCAAGAAAATCAATTTAAAGTAAACACCTTCCAAATAAAACTATGCTATGTACAGCTTCAATGGACACCTGTACTGCTCTAATAACCACTTTTTCACATCTCCAAAGCACAAACAAGCCTTGCTTATCTTGGACTGCCAATCATATGGCTACATGGATTATATAAATAGGCAGAGATATCAGTGTTGTACAGACTGAAGCTGAAAAACATTCTCAGTTCTTGGTCTATTGTGTTCTCTCTCCTTGCCACAATCAACAGAAGTTAAAGAAACATTTTCTACGAATTCTAAGTTGTAAACATCTTCTGAATTCATCTCATTAGTTTTTTTTCCAGGACAAGCAGCAGCATCAAGCAGTTGTTCTACAAAGTCTAAGTAGAAACATTAGGAAGACAGATGCAATTCATTAATTTGTTTACCTAACAGTTTTCTTTCTTAGTAAGACACTGAGGTGCATCAAAATATTCGAATTGACATTTTACACCTAGACTAACTGCATATCTGCAGTCATTAAAATTCACAACAAGCTGACTAGTAATCATTTGCACCCAGCATCATTAGTGAGATATGTGCCATCCAAAGATATTTTGGGAAGGAGTCCTACTTTGAACTAACTCTTAGTTGAACCAATGCTTAGCTACAGCCTGCTGACAGGTGTCCTATGGAATGACAAAAGGAAGGACTGACAGGAACTGTACTGGTTAGCACACTAGTTTTAAAGCATTTCCAAGATAATCTGCATTTTATGAAGTTACACACTTTAGTTGTGCTGTCCAAAACACAGAGGAGTCGTGTATTTGGAAATAAGCTGACAAGCATGGAAGACAAGAGCTTCTGCCTCACTCAGACACATTTCTGATGGGGAAGTAGGGCAGCAGAAGAATCAGAAAAGTACATGGCATACACAGCCTGCCTGAAATCCAGGTGTATTACAGACACTTAGCAGAACAGGAAGCTTTTTGTTTGTTTGTTTTTATAAAGGCAAAGTAGGAAGATTGGTTCTAGCTAATTTAACGTTTTGACACATGACTTACAGGGTCTTAGTGCTGAACAGAAAAATGCTACAAGTTGGGGCTGCAGCAATGGTAAAGTCTTCCCAGGTGATTCTTTCCAGAGCTTATAATCACTAGAATTTCTCAGAGTTTTGCCTTTACAGCAGCCTTTTTATTCCTCTGTCATGGACGACCTTAATAATACAGTCACAGATTTGCTAATTTATATCGTTTCAATGCATATGTTTGCAATAAGACTCCCTGGAATACAAGCTTCCCCTCAGTTCCAAGCAAACTTCCTGCAAGACTGCAGGTTTTCTTTGGATCATGAATCAAATTGTTTTCTTCTATGAAAATGTTTTACTTCTCTCAAAGAAAAATTGTAGTAAAATAATCAGCAAGAGAGCAAGACAGATACACACCTTTAAACAGCCAGGAACTTAAGACAACAGCTAAAGAACTGCTTATTCTGCCACAATCATCAGCATAGAATATTCTTCTCCCAAATATTTATGCCTACCCAGTTCTGAAAATGTGAAATATTAGAGTGTCTTATCTTGTCTGTGTAAGTGTAATATTCACAAGTGAAAAATCCAGTATATAGTGCAACCCTCGGGGGCTAAACACTGGAGGGAGTCTCAGGGAAACTGTCATCTTCAGTTAACATCTACCAGTATTTGTTCTGGAAAGAAATCCATACAAATTCTGAACTTTTGAGACTGGGAGGAAAAAATATTGTGTATCCCTTAAATGCATCTCTCAGCCAATAATATGACAGCTGAGACCCACCCAAACACCTGCTGGTAAATTCTCTATTTTCTTACAAATTCCTTATTTTGTCACCCATACTCCTTGCTAGTACTGCAGTTCAAGTATTCCCGTAATGGGACAACTTGATTTTATAGCTTGTTTGTAGCATCTTGATTGCAGAATTATATGCTATTATTGCCATAAAGATGGCAATTTCCAACTACAAGCAGTGGGACACTGTCCACAGGTTTGCAGTAACTCAAAATTCAAACAAAAAAGCAGCCATCCTTCAGGGGTGTATTTCTAACAGATTTGCTACTACCACTGAACAGACTACTTGACTGTTTATTTGTTCTGCTCTTAAGCAATCTTCTCCAAATTGTCTATATTACTTTCTCTCCCTCTTTCTCCCCTCAAATCACTTGATTACTTCCACTTCTGTCTGATACTGATGCATTAGCTTGCATCTTTTTTTGCTTGGTGTACAGAAGCTGAGCTCTCCCCCTTTTAGTGGGGGCCTTTTGCTTTTTATAATGGGATCACTCCTTAATCCAAAGCACTCAAGTAGGTGTAGGAGTTCCTGACTTCATTTCCTCCACAGATAAAGAGTTCCAGTAAAGCAGAATAATCAGTTGAATTAAACCCATAAGAAAAAAACACCCAACAACATTATCTCAGGAATTCTGCTTACCATCCAAGGGTGCTAAAGAAAGGAACAACATACAGTAACGATTAGCAAGTTATTCAGAGCTTTACTAGAAAACACACAGATGGCACACAGACAGTCAAATGCTACACATACATTTTATGACATTTTGGAAGCAGCACATTTGGATTTGAATATGCCAAACTGTTACTCAGAGCAGCTTACTTGCCATCAACAAAACTCTACCCCATTTATTTTCATATTTAAACACATATGCAGCACATATCTTTGAGCAAGCCCACAGTAAAACTATTAACATGGATTTGCTGTGTTGCTGTGATTAGTTTTCTTCTCCCTCGAGTCTGGAGGGAGCCAGAAGCCAGCCAATGAAAAAAAAGCAATATGTAAACCCATGAAAAGGGTATCTAAACAAACAAACCACTTCAGAAACTTTTCTTGCTTCCAGCTTATGGAAACAGGCCATTGAAGTGACCTTTAGATGCCTCTACCAACTTGTCAAAGTTCTAAGTTCTTAGAGAAACAAGTCCAAGAGTCTTGTACTTTCTCTATCCATCACAGAGGTTAAAGACAAGGTGTTCTTCGCCATTCTTGTGCTTCCCAAACCACGTAGCAGATGAAGATGCCCAACTCATTTTTTAAACAGCTTTACATCCTCTGATAGTTTTGCAGTCAGCTAAACTACTTCAGCCAAACCCTGCTCCACTGCACCACTACACCATAAGATTCACAAGTATTGTTACACAAGATACTCAAATATGCCTATTAAGGAAAGCCATTTCATGGGTTCTAGAAATAGTGGGGTTTTTTAAAAAACCTGAGGAAGCAGAGCTGGTAGGGTTACAGCTGCCACAGTAGCAAGGAATAGGACACAGAGGCATTTGTTAATTTTCTCAAGCAATCTCATATTGCAAAAAAATCCAGAAGTATTTGCTATAAACCAATAGTGCAGAATCATCCAGCCAGTCCCCAATGCCTGTCCTCAGAAGGGCATAACCCAGGAGCTGCTGACTCCCAGACTGCTACTATAAACCCCAGACAACACTGAGCTAACATCAGCCCTCTTTCAGTGTTATGCCAGAGAACAGACTCAGTTACTCCTATACTCTCAGTAGTGCCTTTAATAATAAGTTTTACATACTCTCATATGAAGTTTCATCACATCACAAAGGCAGCAAAAGCCAGTGCAGACAGGGCTCACAAGTTTTGGCCTCAAGTAATCTCATCTCAATTTCTGTTCACCCTTCAGGATGAAGAGATGTCTCCAGAGACTGAAGGGCACTAGTAAGCAGATCATTTCAGCAATAATTACACTTGACATTTAAATTATAGCCCAGAATAATTTATTTTAGGTCATCACTGAGTAATAGGAGAAAAAAGCATCAATAAGCATCACAGAATGACAGACTGACATCAGAGCAGCAGAATCCTTGGATTCCAACCCAAACCATTCTATGATTCTATGAAATGTCTCAGCACAGGAGTAGGAAATCTGCATGAGGCTTTACTTCCTTGGAGGAATGTGCCAATATTTTTTATTCCCTTAGAGTTGCCTTCAACAAAAAGTTCTCTTTTCAACTTAAGACTCAAGCCTGTCTGTTTCTTTGCTTGCAGTAATCATTTACTGGGCACTGAGCTCCTATTTTTAGGATCACATGTCTGTGCACCTCATCAACCCCACAGTGCCAGGTCTTATCCTGCCTAAACTCTGCCAAAAACACCAGTATCCTTCCAAGTCTCCCAGTCCCTGCTGCAAGGCCACAATCCCTGAAGCATGTCATCATCACTTATAGCCTGGACATTGCAAGTTGTATCACAAAATCCTACCTGGATACAACTTTCCCAGACTCAGACCATACAAAATGGGACACAAACTTTGAGTGCAAAGTTACTGGTATTCAAATACATCCAAGGATATCCTTACTCATATCATGCAAGTGAAAGTGGATTGTGCTTTTTGATATGTACATGATAATATTAGATTTGATCAAGCTGTTTTCACACAGTGTACATCCACAGACACCACAGGAGCAGAACTCACTGTGTGTACCTTGAAACACAAATCCCCTTTTAGAACTAGAAAACACTTGACTAATAAGTCTGCCTCTCTAGATTACAACAGTAATACCTGTACCTAATCAGCAACCTGAAAGCTTAAATGATAATTCAGTTTGAGAAAGTGAATTTAAAACACAGCATCAACATGTCCAAGTCTCCACAGGAACTTTAAAATTCAGGATAAAACCATGTGTGCCATGTGATTAGTTACTTAAAGCCAGTTCTCCGTTGTCTTGAAGGCTGTGGGTTGTTTTAAGGAAATTTACTATTTCACAAACATAACTGTAGTTAGACAACTGTTGTCAGGACACAATATATCTCCCTACATTTTAAAAAGCATATGACACATGCATGCACATTTGTGCATGATGCTTTGAGATACCTTTGAGGGCCATCTGCCTGGCCCTTTGTCATGCTAGATGCTGTTATGTGGACTGCTTCATATGTAGTCTAGGAAAATGACCTTGCAAAAAGGTGGCTTCATTTGAAATTGCACTTGCCCTTGTAATACTGAGTTGTGCTATGGTAGTTTCTAGAAACTGCAATCCAAGATCACAGTTGGGTGCCTCACATAATTGCAGGTATAGAAATAACTGCTCCAAGGAGCTTAAGATGAAATAAGTATACTTCACTTCCTTTCTAGAACTTACAAATACTCTGCAGGCAAGTACTGCAAGCTGAAAGATCATGAATCATTTGGGTAAAAAAAGACTATTAACCCAACAGTGCTCTCTCCTGGGACTCAGGCCACAGCCAACTAGTCATTAGCTGGACTCTGCAGTTTCACCTCCACCACAGCAGTGCACCAGAGCTGCTCCTCGATTAATCTTTTATTTCAACACAGATTATCTGTTAATGTTTGAGGTTATTTGTCCTCTTTCCTGCCACAGAGTTAATTAAAAATGTAAGGAAGAGTAACACTCAGCTCCAGGAGTGAGTTTCTCCTGTGGTATCATCAAATAACCTAATCTATGTATCAGGACCTGCAAGCAAGCCCATTCTGTTCTTCCTGACCCCCTACTGCAGATTTTTACATCATAGCTACTTAAAATGAATACCTTATTCATTAATTAAGAATTCAAATAGAGAAAACATGTGGTTCTAACCCAGTCATCAGGCCTGCCAGCTAGGCATGGTCACTGTAAATGACCTAGTTAGAAATGGAAATGTGCAAGAGAAAGCTGCAGAAATCTCACACCACAGCCTACACCAGCACACTGAGCCTTTTAGTTTCATTTCCCTACCCAGCTGTGCTCTGTTCAACCGAAAGCAAAGATCCCTCCAAACAGCACAAACAGTTTTAGGTTCTGAGCCACCTGGTTAATTTGGCATTAGACAAGCAAGGCACAGGGGAAGATGCATCTTCCTTCCCTGTGTTCCTCTGTTCTACATTTTATACAATTAACTTGCAAACTAAGCCTGTCAGATCAGGTAAACTGCTCCTTTTTGGATGGGTTCCCTCTTCGCTTAAGGGAGCAGGAGGGCAACAAGGTTCTACAGCTTGAGGGTCTCTGCCCTTTCTACTGTGTCATGTGTCACAGTGATGAGTGTCACACCACAGGGAGAGACAACAGCTTGTTCTTTTACATTAGCTTCTCTTAGAAGACAGAAGGGCTGAAGAAAAAACATTTCCAATCCCTCTTTATTCCAATGTAGTGTGTGCATAAGACACAAGTAACACTATACAATCGATTTGTCTATCAAGGAAAGGGTGGTGGAAAAAATAGAGGCCAACTGTTCAGAATTTGGGTGTATGTAATAGCAAAGCCTAACAAACCACAGCACAAGATATGGCAGCTACAAGGCTAAAGTATAGCATGGTCATTCTCATCTATTGCTCCTGCATCCTTTCTGAATAGGGCAAGACATTCTACAGCCAGCACTGACACATCACCACCCCCAAATTTTTCCTTGTCATTAGCAGATACATACACAGACATCACATTTTCCATCCTTTACAAAACTCACTCAATTTAAAACTATTTTAGAAAGCCAAGTATCATTATCCCCCTTAAAAAACCCAGTTCCTTGGTATCCATCTTGCCAAATATCCAAGGAAGGAGAGGGTGGAAAAATGATGCAGAAAGATGTGGGCATGTGTGAGAAGTGCTAGAAATAGCATAAAGCTGATAACAGACATAAAATTATGGATCAAAAGGAACTAGAGAGGCTGCAGAATAGTACAGCTGAAAAGCATGACACCTATTATTGGTTTACAGACAGGAGACACTACAGAGGACACCAGCCACATTTTGACAGTCTTGTAGTGGTAGAATACCACATTTTGATTATACAGCATACTTCAGTGGCTCAGGAGACCCCACAGCTGCATTAGCACAGCACTCCTAGAATTAGGGAAATATCTGCAAATCCACAGCACTGCTGTGCAAGGCTGAAAAGCAACCAGCACTTAACAGACTAATTCTCCAAAATGTAACAACACTTCAGCATGCACTGTGCCACCACAGGCAATGGGCTCACCAGTTTGTTTCACATCAAACTTCCAAGCCAAATCCCATACCCAGACATGGGAATGGCATAGCAAGCCATCCCATAGTATACAAAGCTAAGTAAAAGGGTCCAGGACATGTGAGGTCTTGGAGGCAGTCATTGGTATAGCTACCACAAGAGAGGAGGCTATCTCTGAAAGAAGCAAATCTAAGCAGTCTGGAAGAGAGCATAAAGAAAGGAAAACCTGTAGTGCTAGCCTAGAAGCAATAACAACTCTAGTTATCAATTAAGATGTTCATCTGATTCCCATTACAACTATAGAGCATTTTTTCTGTATTTATCATTACAACATGCCCTAGGATGATGCTGGCATCCTTGCCAGAGGCTGAGGGCCAGCACAGCTCACACTCATTCAACAGTATTTAGTCACTTGGATACCACAGAAATCAACACCAGCACACCCATAAAGTGGCTGACTTGAAATGACTGACACTGCCTCTCCAGAAGCCTACCATGGAGCAGGGACAAAACTCAAGCCTCCAAGTGTCCTATGGTAGCTCTCTAACTGGCCAGTCATTATAGCTTTAAAGAGAATTTTAAAGTGTAGAACATACTGTTCATCTGCCATCCGTGAACAACAGGGTTGGTCCTGCCATCCATGAAGAGCTAGACTGTGGACAAACCTAAAGCCTTCAAGATCAAGGACACAGTCAACAACACACAAGCTCAACTGGATCAGGTGTGCAGTCAGCGACTTACTGGGTACATCTGGTGACTTTCATTGCATTTCATATGTACAAATTAACAAGTGTGAAACTATCTCCTATAAGAAGCACCTTAACTCAGACTACAGGACTGAAACAATGCCTTTAACTTTGCCCTGCATCTGCCTCCCCAATAAAAACTTCCCAGAGCACAGAAACACAGGAGAGTTACTGATTTGCATTTCATTACCATAGAAACTTACTGCAGTGTGCACCTCTGTTCTGAGACCCAAGATCTCTATTTCCAGAGCAGGTTACTAATAAACTTGTGCATCACAACTCTGCATTAGGTAGCTTGGGACAGACATGAAGTGCAAATAAGGGGCAAATAAGCATCAATCTGTAGTATCAGGAGAATATACACACAGGTCACAAGCTCACAAATGCAGTGTGCACTGCAAAAGTGACAATGGGTGAAAGCAAGGTGGCACCTTGCTCTGCAACACACAAAAGCAATGTGTGTAGGAACACTTATTAAGCATGATGCACTAAAACAATGCACTAACCACAGTCACACCAGACAAACATGTTGTCAAAGATAGTGTTATAATCAGCAATTTTAATTTTTGGAGCAAAATATAAACATGCCATGAAAGCTCATGAAAGTGATTGTATTCCTTAGGTCAAGTAAGACTGTGCTTTGTCCCTCCTCATCTCCTATGGTGCCTTTTGCTATCGCTGTTTCACATTACTGCTTGTCCCCAAATCAATTTAAGATTCTTCCTTAATCAAGAGCCCAGAATTCCAGCACCTCATCCATCAAAACTGTGTTTAAGAGTTTGGTTTTAGAAGTCTGTTTGGAAAAAAATCAAACAATGGAGTGCTATTAGTCATAGTTATGTTAAATAAGATATTTATAAGTTATTTGTGTAATTAAAGAGCAACAGATGCTTTGGAAATAGCCAATGGTAGTTCCATGTAGAATTGAACCAGTTCTCAAACTCACTGCTTAAATTCACTTCTGACATACACACATTAAAGTCTAGGTACAAGCACACTATTTGCCAGACCACAGTCAACTATAAATTCTGTCTTTTATAAATGGAACCTTCAAAGAAAGTTCAGTCAAATATACAATGAGATTATTTCCTGTCAGGTGTTGCACTTTACTTGCTTCATTTAATTCCTGGGGATGACAGTCTCCTCCAAGATTCAGATTTGTTTTCAAGATGCAAGGTAATTCAGAATCATGCATTTTCTGCCCTTTGGCAGCATGCACATCCTTTACATAAATATCTCTTCATTCCAGAAATCACTTGTTATACATGGTACATATTCCAGCCGGTGCTGACCAAGGTCAAAATACACTCCTGCTTTTCAACTCATTAAGCAGAAACCTTTCCTTTGTGAAATTTAGATGAAAAAGGGTACTTTAAGCCAACAGTAAGGCACAGTGTTTGAAGTTGCATGCAGGTGTGTGACTTTAAGACCATATATTCCCAAGTTTAGCAATTTCAATCTCTCTTCGAGGTTTTTCTTCCCACTGCTGCCACATACCCACATTTTTATGCCATTGCACAAGCCTCCCATTTCCTCTTAGCCCAACAGTTTACAACACTATCTCTCCCAACACTTCACTAGCACTCAGCTGCAGGCTAGGTGACTTTTGTTGCCCCAGGGAAACAGTGCTAATGGCTAACAGGGGGATTTTTCCTTTTGCATAGCAAAGGCTATCTCAAAAATGGAGAAACTCCATCAGATGTTTCTTCAACCTGCATGGATTATTCCAAGGTAGCCAGGGAATGTTAAGTACAGCAATATTTTGCAAGTAGTGCACATTCTTAACTGCTGTGTTAGATTTTTGCATGCATCCTCCAAGGAACCTCAATATAAAGGACCCTTGAGAGCATCATTAGGTCGTTGCTCTAATCATGCTTCCTTTTGGCTTGCTCTTGATCTCTGATTTCCTAGCAAGGAACTGACAAATTGCAAGATGAATTTTAATGAGAAACATCTACACTCACAAAAGAAAATTCAAAGTGTTAAGAGACCAGGTTCTTTCCAGGATAGGCCAAAGACTGGAATGTTCATTCCTATGCTTGCACACTTAGGGAGGAAAAAGGCAACAGGAGCTTCAAGTCTTAAACTTTTGGTTTTCCACAACTTGAGCTCCAGTTTTGTCATTAGCATTCACCAAATACAGTTTGCAAAGGGCAACAAACAAGAACCATTCAGAGGTTATCTAGCCCAGATAAAGCCAGATACAAATTATGGTCATTATTTAATACATTTAAATTCATGTAATTCTGTAACTTTTGGAAAGGTCAAAAGCAGACTTTGGTAAGAGCACCTGATCTCTCCATATTGACATTAATCTTTTTTTGTCCCCCTATTTACTTCAGCATTTTTTCATGAAATATGCACACAGGCACAATGATTTATATATCACATGACAAAACATTATGTTATTAGATAAATGAAAACCAAGCACATCAGCTCTGATCACAAATCATAGTATTCTTTCTTTCTGGTTTACATGCTTGCAACTGCTGCAAGCAACAAAACACTAAATAGCAGTGGAAAAGATTAAACAAAAACCAGAAGGAATGATTCCTAGACTCCAAGTCAACCTTTCACCTTCTTTTCTCATTCAGAGTTTGACATTTCCATCAGAATTCCAGTGGCTTATGAAGTTTGCAGTTTCTGCCCTCTATACATGTAAACATACAGGGTCAATATGTTATAAACATTCTCTTTGTCAAACATTCAGAGAATCACAACCAGCTAGCCAACATGATTAACAATGTCATCTTTTATTTAAGGCCTAATGCCTGCTCCTGAGAAGAATCACTATTGATAAGATTAGGGGGGTCTATGTTTTTAGGAGTCAATTATGTTCACAAAATAATGTGGTCAAAACCCTTGTCTAGCTCAGTCCACACTCCAGGTGTTTTTGTCAAGTCTGTTTACTGTGCCAAGTAATGCCACCCATCATATATATATATATATATATGTGCATATGTATGAATTACAAAAGATATTCAGGAGCCTTAAGTTTATCCTAAAAGCACAGACAACTAGCAATGAGAAGTGTGCTCAGGCTGATACTCATTTGTTGCAATAGCTTTTCTGACAACTCAAATGAGAAGGCTCGACTAACCTGCTGCATTCAGTAGCCTGCTAACTCACATCTAGCATGCTATTTCTAAGGCAATCACTTAAATGTGTAAGCTAAGCGTATGTGTTGACAGAGCTAAAAGCTTATTTTATAAAACACAAAGAAATTACAGGAAATAACCCACAGAAGGGATGAGAACAGCAAAAATCTTTTTTTTTAAATTGAAGCAACAACTGCACCACTATTTTGCAATATCCAAGACACCCACAAAATATTACATTATTAAGCATCCAGTTATTTGAACATACCATCCTTCCGGTGTGAAAAAGACACATACCTTCTATTCTTACATGTTATGTAGTATTTTAATACTGTGACTCTCAAAGACCAGTTTCAAAGACATTTAAATCTTGAAATCAAACAAGGGAAAAGTAACCGAATTTCTTATCCCTCCAAAAACACAAGCCCATCATTCCCATCACAGCCTTTTCAACAGTCCATGTTAATAGCTTTACTATTGACTTGCAGGAACTTCAACACTTCTAACAGGGAACATAGCTGATAAGATGATGCAAGTCCCCTCGCAGACACCTCCAGAGGTGACAGTATGACAGTGTCCCCAAAAACCTGTACTTTTTATTCCATGCTAAGAGACCAGCACCATCATGTATCTGCCTGGCTTCCCACAGAGCATGAAAACCCAGTGCCTACGGTACTGCCACTGCCTCCCGACTGGAAAGGGAACAAGAGTAAGGCTGTCTTACCTGGCACTCCTTGGAGGGGCACTCATTCATCAGCCAGCGCCTCACAGCAGCACGCCTGGTCAGACACCACCGCGCAAAGAGGGGGAGATCCCATTCCAGAGAGGCGGGATGCAGGGTTGGGAGGCGGAGACCCCTCAAGGCAAGCCAGACACCAGCTCCGGAGATGCAGGGTCAGTCTGACAGCCGGCAAACCGAGCAGAGAGCTGCTCCACTCCTCTCACACTGTAGCACATCTCACTGCCAAGTGCACTCACTGCCTGCACAGGAGCTGTGTGCCTTGTTAACCCTCTTCTGGCTGTAGGGCAGAAAGCAGGAGCTCTCTTAAGGGATCTTCCTTTCCCTGGGCTTTCCAACCCATCCTCACAGAGCCACTCCTGAGCAAACTCCTCTTCCACACAAAAGGTAGGATTTTGCAATGTAATCTAGAAGAGAGAGATTAAAAGGAATGAGAAGAGGCTGCCAAACCAACAAAAATCCAAGAGCTGCAGACATGGAAGGTACAAACAAAACTCATTATCAGCAGAGCAATGCTATGGAAAGAGAATGCCTAGATTGAATCCCACATTGTTATCAAACACACAGGACTAGAGATGGAAAGAAAGTGGCTTGAATCTTACAGTGGAGTGGTCTGCATATTTATACTTCATTTACAGAGGGATTCAGAGATGGTCACAATTTTGCACATCTGTCTCCTCCATCTGCATCAAGAACACAGTTATTTGGGATTTTAAGTGTTTATTTGTTCCCAGCATCAGAGAGGGTAGGGTACTATTATGCATACCTGACAAAAGTGACATACAGAAGACAGATACTGAGCTAAAACAGGTTAATGGATAATCAGGTTTGTTCTAGCATTAAACCCTGTCCTAGCAGAGCATACCACTCCTCTGCCAAAACAAGCTCACAGCTTTGATGTGATGCTCTTTTCCTCATCATGATTACTTGGCTTTTGCACATTGTTTTAATTCAGTGACCATATACCAAATTTTCTTTCCTTAAAAACATGCCTTAAGGATTTGGACATCAAGTTCTTAACTGTAACTAAGTGAAAATATATTGTGTAGCTTGAGACTCAGATATCTGGGCCTACTTTTTACCACACGTCAGTGCAGCACATAAGAGTTCCAGTTCTGACAGAAACACTAGATACCATCCTGCAGTTGACAAGTCTCAGGGGACAAACTGACTTGTATAATGCATGTCAGAAAAAGCTGGCTGGCTGGTTTTTAGTAGGTTGACATGTCCCACCCTAATCAGAGAAAGAAAAACTTTTAGAAGAGGCAGTCATTTCCCTCAGAATCAAACACATGTTGCAGATAGACCACTGTCAGAAATGAAGTGTAGCTTTGAACATATGATATAGACAGCAGATTACCAAAAAACCTCCACAAAACAAAACCCAACCATCTCCAACACCCTTTTCCCCCCCCTCCCTAAGACAGTTTAATTCATGGCTTCTTTACTGTTTGTTCTCAAAGCCAATCTCAGCCTTCCCATCACAGTTTTAAGTTAGACATTGGCAAACTCCAATGTTTGTTCTTTAGCACCTGCCAGTGCATGTGACTGGGTGCAATCCCATTTTGCAAGGATGTGAACAGACTGCAGCCAAAGAGCAACTAGTCTTCTAGAGAACAACCTTATCTGGTGTAAAGGAGTATTGCAACAGCCAGACAGAACTGCAGTCTGGGACTCAAAGTTTGTCTACACTGCAGTAGATACCCAGGTTACCTTGGATAGCAGATGGAATCTAAACAGAGGAGCAGGGTGCTTTGACCTTTTACTGAGGAAACTGTTTTGTTCACACTCCTTACTATATACAAACAAGCACAGAAAGCAAAGCCACTGCTGCTTAGCTAACTGGGTATACCCAAGTAAAGCACTGTTCACTGTGTTCTTAAGGCTAGCAGCAAGATAATCTATCCAGACATACTGCAAACTCTGCATTGTAATCTGTGTCTTGAGTTTGTCTACCTGGAGTTGAAAAAATTCTGTGCTCAGAAGCCTAAGTTTGTCAGGGATATAGCTATTATTCAAATACAACCCTTACACAAATGAGTTCATTATGTTGAGGTTATCTTCATCTCTTGTTTTGAGTGCTCATCTATAAAAAGCAAAGCTGACCCTTTCCAGAAGCCTACTCCTTCATGCATCACCTGACTGCTCAGAAAAGCATCCTTGAAGACAGAGCTGTTAATGCACAGCTTAAAATACTCTTAAAATGAGAAAGTTACACATGGATTACTATACAAGCTGAGATCATAATTTTTAAAGGAAAAAAATACAGTAATATTACCAAAAAGCATGCTTCCTGTGCTTACACCAATTATGCAATTGGACATCAGGTTTCCACCTCCTATTTTCAGATCTAAATCTGTTCCCCTTGGGAAAAGAAAATTTGTGGCCCCACAGGCAACTACCATTTTACCTCCCACAGGCTCTAATCTCCCTTCTGCAAGCAAGGAGTCAGCACAAAGCTAACCCAGTGCTTCTGAGAATGGAATTTGACCTCAAAGACTTAAGTGGATATCGATAAGCTGCAAAAGAAAAGCAGTTTTACAAGCAGGAAATAAAACATTTGAAATAGCCCACCTAGACATAGGATTAAGTCTGACTGCACAACAGGTTCCTATTTATTCCCCTCAAATATGAAGTTTTCTGCTAAGACTTGACTCAAGGGTAAAACTAGCATTTCATTTTTGCCAAGCATTTGGTTTTCAACACACACATCAGTCAAATGCTGCTTTATTACCACACAAATACAGTATTTTTTTGTCCTCTAAGCAGGCCCAGACAGCAGCTCTCTCTCTCTCCTAGAGAAATAAACCACAGAACTAGACCTAGCACTTACGTAGTCCTCCCTGCTTTCAAAACATGACAGTAGTATCCCTTCAAGGCTGGAGTACACCATCCCATAAAGAGAAAGAAAATAAAGTTGGCAGAGATAGGATGATATTTTAGGACCAAAACCCTATCCACACTAGAGAACTCTTTCAGTTATCTTATTGCTTTGCTTTCTGCAGACATCATTAGTTTAGGACCACATGTTAATTTCTGTCCTGAACCAAGCAGAGGAAAAGCAGCTGGAAGCTCTGCACTGCAAGTACAACTCCTAAATCATTCACAACTCCAACTGGCTCCATCCAGCTAGGAACTGCTGTGACTAACTTTTACTTTTTCAGCTGCCAATTAGAAAGAAAAGCCAAAAAGAGACCTCATTCTTCATTTGCAAGTCCTTAGGGGAGACCTGAAGAAAAGTGAAGTTTGGCCCTTCCTTTCCAACAGAAAATAGAGCAGTGGAATCCATTCCCCCTCACACCCCCCATAAATCTGAATGCAAACCAGTTACTAGTGAAATGGAACAGGGAGAAAGGAAAGCAAACTACTTAAAGACAGGAAATTCAAGAAGAAATTGAGCAGCTTCTGGTGTTGCATAGGCAGCTGGATCATGGGATTTGAGTGACTTCATATGATTTAAGAGGTCACTAGACATCTATGCAGTCCCCTTGGGCATTCTGCAGGATTATTTCCCACTGGAGATTGATAGAAAATGTAATCCAGTGTTCAAGAGTCTAATGTGAAATGATACAACTAAAGATGGATTCACCTTCTCTCTTGGAAAAATAATAGTGCACTCAGATATCTCTCAGAAAATGTTTCAGCTGAAAGCTTACTGTTTGATAGCCCATAATATGCAAGTTTAAACTATTCAGACACTCTTACCAGAAAAAAGATTGGTCAACTGATCACAAAATTTAATTTACAATATTTCAGATACCAAATACTATACAAACATAGGAGTTCCTTTTGAAATGGATTATTTTTCTGATGTATAGGACTCATGTCAAAGAAGCAGGTCCTAGACTTTGACCTAATTTCTCTCTATTTTTTCCATATAACCAAATCTAGTTTCTAATAGAGGCATCAATTCAGAAGATAAAAGCCATCTTAGTACCTGTGAGTGCTGAAGCAGATAAATTAAAGAACACATGGACTGCAGAGAACTTGAAAATACACATATTAAGTTACTTTCTGAACAATTTCCATTAAGACTTCTTGATCTACATGTCATTTACACCAGAACTAGACATTCCTCAAGTTCCAGGAGGTTAAGCTACCTAGAGCTATCCAAGCAGGTGACCAAAGCCTATCCTCTAACAATGCCACTTTCAAACACATATCAGAACTTGGGCAGGTTTAGAACTCCAATTCCAACCTTGCAACTTAGAATTTTATATTTTCATAAAAACACAAATCTTTATTAAGTTCCACACAAATAAAAGCCTTATGCAAGGTCAGATATAAATATGATGCTCAATCTCAGAGCAAAAAGTTTGTTTTGCTTATTGAAGTGCATTGGGGAGCATATAGATGTCAGCTGCTGACTTTAGGGTAGAGTTAGGATCTGTGCCCTTTTGGGCTAAAAGCCAATTCATTTGCCACAGTCATGGCCACAATTACCAACTTTTGTTTTAAAGACCAGAAGCCAGGCACACAAGAGTCATAACATCTTCACTACGCTCCTTTCCCCTCCCATCCAAGTAGTCATTGCCATCAAGGCCAAGACAAGCATAAAGCTGATAGATTACATTAGAGACAGACAGGCAGCAGTAAACAATAAATACCAGAGACATAAAAGTTCATGAGGAAAACTGTGGCCTCAAGGCTTTTTTCAAGGACAGGGTGTTTAATAATAAATGCAAGATTAATACAGCTCTCAACTACCAGGGCAGGCCTTCAGGGAAAAAGACAGGGCTTTAGTCTGTTTTATTAGAGTCATTTAGCATATTCACAATGTTTGCTCCATACCAAAAACACTCCACAAAAAACACATTGTTCAAATTTAGCTCTTCAATTTCCCCTTCTTTCGAGCATTTCCACACACAAAGCATTCTTCAAAAATATCTTTAAAGCAGCAAAGAGAACAACAAAGCCAGTGAAAAATCACCAGTATATCAAGTGCATCATTCCTGCTAAACAGTAGAACAGTGCCTCTTCAAAATAATCTAATGAGAAAGCTTCCAATGTGATACTGGAAAAGAAATTGCTTTGAGCATACGAAGAGAACATCTGCCTCCAAAGCTCAGACTTTCCTAGTGTTTCTGGAATAGAGGTAACAACCACCAACCTGCCCCAGCCTGACCTTGGAGCACAGAATACTATTGACTGCCACTGGTTTACACAGAGATGCCAAACCACGAGCCACCACACAAACTCATTATGTCTTAAACTCCAAGACATACTTGGGCAACAAGAACTATCAGGTGCCTACAGCTTCAGCATAACCACTTAAAAACTGGGCTTTTGATACATATGCAAGCCAAGGCAGTTCTTTAACCCTACACAAAAGGCACTAAGGTTTTATTTCACATAGTGAAGCTGAAAGAACACAGCAAGTCACAGCTGCTCCTACCTCTTCAACCAGGTCACTGAAACAGCAGGTCACAGTATTTTTTAACTCTTGTGGCCTCTGCCATGGGATTATTTAAGTATGCCCACTCAAGATAAATATTCACAAGTATAACTTAAATTTTTTTTCACCTTAAAGTAAGTAGGCACAAAGAGCTCTTTAGATTTGTTGACTTTGGTTTCTATTTCTATTGCCCAAATTGTAAACCAAGAACACCAACTAAGGTATTATAACTGAGATTCCAACAGTCACCAGAAGATTAATTACTTTAGCACCAGTAACATTTGGGGATTTGCAGTAACAATGGCTCATCACTTTCACATTCCTCCACTACATTATTTCAGTAAAAATCTTACCAAAAATGCAGACATATACAGAGCATGTGATAAAGAAAAAACCTTTCCATACTAATCCATTCCTCCTTCATGAGAATCTGTTTCAGTTTCATACTGCAAGTACTTGCTTTTATCTGCCCAGAAGGAACCCTGCAGCTGTGAAGTAATTTAAAGTTCCATAGATTAGTAAAGCCCAGTTAATGAGTTTAGGAAAGGAGAAAAATCATGCAACAAATTAATACAATTCATAACCTGGAATGAAATATTTGGCTCAAAGATTCTAACATTTGTCACCAGAAACACTTAAACTCAGATTTATAACATCTGCTCTACATTGTGTATCAGCAACTAGAGAGTTTCCAGAAAGCTAAGCACAAAAATGGAGCTGACCTGAAATGTGACAGTCAAAACAAACATTCCCATTCAACATTACTACAAGACCAACCCTCATTCATAAGGCACTGTTATCACAAGCAAGTCCTTTCTCCCAGCCTCCCTTCACTATGCAGACTCTCAATTTATATCACCAAGCCTGAGGCAAAGGGAACAGGTACACAGAAGATCAGATACCTCAAACAATTCTCATTTTCCAAGGACCTACAGCTTCTCACAACCCTATGGGTACTACTTCAGTTCATACTCCTCTTTTTTGGACAGGAAAAAGCTAACCATCAATAACAAATATTATTCATAGCAGCAGAGACAATTGTGAGGGCACTAAGGAAGCAAGAACTGTAGCAATAATAGATTATTTACTAGTCAGAGGCAATAGAACTTAAGACTTGAACTCAGGCTTCCTGACACCAAAAGCAAGGGTCTCAAGACTTTTATATCCTCTTTTAATTTTTTTTTTATTATTTTATTTTTTAAACACACATCCTTAGCAGATATCCCCACAACCCCACACCCCACCGCGTGCAGGCCTTTCGCCCTCACACAGCGTCACACACACACTCCTGGGCCTGCGCACACAAGATGGATTCTGATAGAAAAAAATTATAATATTTACCTGTGTTTAAGGTGTTGCATTGTGCCTGGTGGCCCTTGAACTCCAAGGGGGGCCCAGAGCAGCAAGTAGGTGTGAGGGGGCCACAGGTGTGAGGGAGCCGCAGGTGTGAGGGAGCCACTGGAAGAGGCCTCGTCCTCCCACCAGGCTGAGGGTCACTGGACAGGGCAGAACCTTCCAGAAGCAGCTGCCACCTGGGCCCCACCCCACTGAGGGGCAGCTGCCCCCCAGGGCAACATGGCACTGAGTTACCCACCCCACACAGCTGCTTCCCCCAGAAGAGAGGGGGCACTTAATTACCCCAGCTGAGCCACCCACACAGGTGAGTCCTCAGCTCATCACAGGGAATAAATGCCCCACAGCTGTGCCCGGGCTCCCCGCTGAGGGCAGGGGGAGGAGAGGCCTCACAGAGCCCCTCCTCAGCCTTCTGTCACCCCACACCACCAGCTGTGCCCTCAGGCAGTGACACGGTGGCACACACAGGTCAGGGGAGTTAACTATTGCAGCCCACTGCTTCAGCCTCTCTGGCAGGCCATGTTCTTGCCCCCCTGGGTCCCTGCAGCCCTTGTCTTGCCACCTTCCAGGAAACCCTGCTGACCTAATTATTATTATTAGGAGCATCTTGTGGGAGGTTCCCATTGATTGCAGCTGCTAATGCCTTTGCTCAGACACTCCTGGTCTTTTTTCAGTTGCAAAGTTTCTTTGTTTGAATTCCGCAGTGCACTAGATAAATATTTACCAAATAAGAACTTTCTCTGGGGTTTTTTTGACTTGTTTTGTTGTTTGTTTTTTTGCCTTTGCTGACACATTGCATCCCTAGATACTAAACTAACTTCAAGTGAGTACCAACCTAGCCTACCCAAGATACAAGGAAAAAGGCTTGCTTTATACCATTTTCCCTCCAAGCCTGCAGTTCCAAAAGTGGCTGTCACTGTGCTTAAATTTCAAGATGCTTCTACAAATTATTTTGGGATTGCATTCAGGTGACAAAGTCAGTGTGAATCCAAGTTTATAATCACTTCACTACAAATCCCTCCTTTGTTTTCAAATCACCTGTGTTAGGCCTCACTCACTGAGACTTCCACTTTGTCAAATAAAAGTTTCTCTGTAAAACATCTGTCTTCACTCAAACCTCACTCCACATCTAAGGAGTGCTCCAATTCATCCGTTGTGCTCACAGCTCCACGGTTTTGCAGCCTGAAGAGTGGTTCCTCACATCCTGGGCTGCAGAAATTTGTGTGCTTTTCATGCTAACCTTACAAACCTTAATTTCAGAGCAAGCCTTTGACTTCCTTATTTCCATCAAGAATATATGCTGCTGCTTTCCACCTTCAATCAACATTTTCAAAGTGCAGCTTGAATTGCTAACCACTTGAAACACAGACTGATTGCTGCTGAGAACATTGATTACTGGAAATCATCTGTTCTCTATGGATGCCAGCAGGACACCACTGACAACTGGGAAGTCAGATTTCAAAACTAAATACCAGAAGCTAGCAGAACAGAAAAGGGAGTATCAAAGGACAGAGACAGCATAGCACTTAACACAAAAACATGGTGCTATAAATACCAACTCACACCACTGTGCAGGCATCCATGCATTCCTGCATGAAGTGTTTGCTTAACATCTTAACTCACTATCTAGACTATCTTCATAAATGACAACTAAAGACATCAAAGCCCTTTACAAGTTTTGGCTTTACTTGACAAAGCTCCATCTCTTGTGCCACTGCTTTCATCCATGCAGGATGAGGGACTAGCACTGTAAGCAGAGCTTCTTCACTAAGGAGTATTCCAGCACACCTTGGTTTTTAAGTAGCTGACCACCCTTCCCACAGGTCTTCAGGGAAGATTTTAAAGGTCTAACAGGAAGCATAACTTTACTCCCTGGTAAAGGAGCAGGAACTTTCCCTTTTGATAAAAAAACCCTTTGTCCTCAAAAATCCAGCATTTTTTTCCTAGCCTTCCATACCTTTCAGCCTGGAAAAGCTTCTCTGAAGTCAACCACAAAACTCCAGTGAACAGGATGTGGTAGGGCCTCGCTTTTTGCAACACACCAGCAATTGCTAGTGCTATTTTAAGCTTTCTGTAATTTACTTAATTTGCATGCAGTATATTCTGTAGGGCAGGAACTATATTTTATTCAGTGTTTACACAGCACCTAGCAGAACAGCCTCCTTGAACATGTTAAGCAATAATAGGAATGGATTTATGTACCCTACTGTTGAGCTATCTCTGGCCTGGGGGGTTAAATACAGTACCTCAGCTGTAAGTGAGGTCTTTCAGGGTATTCTGAGTGACAGGAGTCAGACACCACTGTCAACCATTTACCCTTAAAAGACCTTCCTAATGGAGAATTGTGAAGATAGCACCCATCAGACAGGGCTTCTGTTCCTGTTCCAGTTATGCAAAGCCTTTTTAATGAAGCTGGCATTCTGGCACTTGGAATGGTGAGGAAAGTAGATTAGCAAACTCAAACAATGCTATTTTATATACAACCCCTGCCAATGCTTCTGTAAGTGTCATACTCTTCTTCCACCAACACCCTGTGCCATCAGTGTACTCTCTACCACATCCCTTATTTTAGACATCCTTGCCTTAATTAAGTTCTCAACTGATTCTGTCATACAGGAGAATCCACAGTCCCAATATGCCCTCTTATGCCTTATTATGTAGTCTAGAGCACAAAAAACCCCACATGCCTCTTGAATTCTTCTCAGGTTAAGCAATTCAGAAGACATATTTGCATACATTCACTTACATTAAATTCCTTTACATAGTAAAATGTCCTTTCCCCACCAGCAACACACAATGCATCTGGCCTAGCTCTTAATTAGCATTGCCTAATAAGCACCTTCCAGCTTGAATTTGCTTTCCTCTTATGCTAAATAGCAGCTTTCCCTGCTAGTCTTACATAAAGGACTTTCACCCAAAAAGCAAATAATTGCATGAAATCTTGTTAATTGCACAAGTACTGGCTCCTCATTTTGCCTTTAGGGGATTTTGTTAGCATCCTGTAACAGATAAAAGCATACACAGGTATTTGCAGAGAACATTGCTAGGCCATTGCTGTGACATCTGGGAACAGCTGAAGCAGCCATCTGTTTCCTATACAATCTGGTTTACTGTATTCCTGTCAGCTCCTCCTGAAATGTGCCTGTATAGGAAATAGCCATTCTATAGGTTGACATACCTGCAAGACCATCCTGGCTTTGCCAGTGTACATGATCCAGTAATTTGTTTCAGAGCATAAACCCTGACATTTGGCATCAAAAAAAGTTTCCTGGAGAATTTATCACACAATGAAGAGCGTATTTTACAGATATAGATCTATATCACTCCAAAGAAGTCTTGTAAGCAGCAGCAGACCAGTGCAGGTCACTGAAACACTGTAGAACTGCAAGAGTGATCAGGCAGTGTTTCCTTTTGATGGAATAACCAAGATGATAACATACTATCTGCTGTGAAATAAAGCCAAAAATAACTTCAGATAGAAGTACCACATACTATTTAATACCACTAAACACATACCATCAGGACCTTGCTCTTTCACACCACAAATGCATCTCATGGAGTACATTGTCCACTGAAGTAATGTGGAAAAAATCCAGCATAAATAATTTCTCCTCAGACTTTTTTTTATTAATTTAAACCCCTTCATTCAAACATTAGCCTAGGCTAACCTTGCTAAACTTCCAATACCAGATAAAAATCATGACCCAGAAAAAAATTACTGTGGAAAGCAGCAAAAGAGCATGCTTCTGATTGAAGTACAAGGGAAAGAAAGATAAAAGCACTAGGGAAAGGCATTCAGTTTCTTTGGAGGCCTGAGGAGAAACATATTTAAGCTTTCATGTGGTATGACATGAGTAGACTGAGTAAAGTGTTGTTAGATCATGATCCAACCAACTGCATCCTCTTTAAATTCCTAGCAGAGATGAAGCACTGGGGCTCTGGTCAAGCTGTTGAGTGCAACAGGTTTACAGGTGCAATTTCTTTTACCTCTGCTTGTCCTGTGTAGCAATTTCTTTATCTTCTGGATCAGCTCATGCAAAGAAATAAGGTTCAGCTACTGCTTTTTTTCCTTCTTACCCCACTAACCCTTGCCTTGCAGCTGTTTCCAGACTTTCTGCTTACCAGGGTGTGTTTAGCTGATGCAGCAGTAACTGGAAATGGAAAGCCTCGGCGAGAGCTCCATCTACTGGGACGCAGGGCTGGCCTCGGGCTCTGGTGGCTCCTCATCTCTCCAGGGATGCTGGCAGGCAGCTCTGTGCCTCAGGGTTACAGCACTGATGCATACATTGTGTTCATACAGCTGCAAATCCAAGAGGCAGACACTTGAATAAGACAAAAACTACATGTCCTGGACTTATTCAGGCTTTGAGCTCTACTGAAACTAATTTTTTATCTTTTCATCTGCTGGACTGAAGTGATCTACGCTTCCCAGAGTATTCATGACAGAGCTGAGAACAAAAGGAGACAGTTCACAAAGCAGGCAAGTGTGGCTTCCAATCCCTGCTAACAAGGGCTACATGTGAACAGAGATCCCAGCTCTTAACTAGAGCAAACACCTCCCAGCCAGCCTCCTCTGTTTTCTTCTACTTGATACCTTCACATCCCCTTAGCATTTGTAGTTTCTGTGCTAAGTGTGTTTTCTAATGGGCCCAAATCCTTGTCAGGCAGTGCTTATTCTGTGTATCAAGATAATTGCTAACATGTAAAAACTGTTGGCAGTCTCCCTCAGGAATGTTTGTTATGAGATGGAAACAGAAAGGGTGTTTCTGGTTTGCAGGCAACCCATAAGCTCATTTCACACGCACTTGTGTTTTTTTATGACAGAGAAATGTATTTCAGCAGCAGCATGAACTAATAGGCAGGCATTTCCAGTTTATTTCCTGCTAGCCCTCTGCATTTAAGGGGATTCTTTGTGAGATTCTGCATGCATTTCATTAAAAATGCAGTGGCTAACATCTATTTTCCTTTTCAAAACCAGGGGAAACAATGGAAAATACAGAATTTAATGAAAATATCAAAATAGCTGTACATGTACACAATTTTTTCAGTCCAAAAACTCTTGTTATTTTTTACAGCAATAACAGCACAAAGAAATTAACAGGAGAACCACATAGTTCCAGCTTGCCATAATTGTATAGATATATATCACATACCCAACATACAAGTGGTTCATCCCTAGCAAGGGATAGATTCCTAAGAAGCCAAAGATAAATACAGGTGGAAAGATGAGGTGTTTTCTATACTACCACCACACTGGCTTATCAATGCTAATTGGCTTTGGGTAGATGAGGAGTTACTGGAGTGTAGGCAGTTGCCATGTGTCAGCTGCTACACAGGAGCTGAGTGAAGACACGAAGCCCACTCCAGTTCAGGACTAGGTGTGAACGCACAGGTTAGTGATGCACATGGCTCAAACTCATGTGGCTCTGTTAGCCAAAGCCTCTTGGCTAAACCCTCCTTTTTCTGATCACTTCCCCTTGAAATTAAAAAGGGTACACATTGTTCATTTCACAGATGAGATCCACCAGTTTCAAGCCACTGCACATATTAACTCTGACATAAGACTTGTGGCTAGAGCCCAAGCAGTAAAGAGCTCTGCCAGCATGCAAAACACTGGGAGTCAACAAGACAGTCATTTTAGGAAGTTAGAGGATTGTTCAAATCTTTTATTTCTTCACAAATATTAAGGAGACATAGTGGGGAGAAGGATTCTTTTTTTCCTCCCACAAACAAGTAGAACAAATCCATGTGACTACCCTGTGCTCTGCCATTAACAATTGTTTTCTTCTCTCCATCACTGTCACAAGATATCACAGCATGTAATCACTATTTTTTTGATGTTCCAGGCCAAAGATTCCAAGTGTTATCTCTACCACCCTTGCCTTTGAAAACATCCCACATGTTTTCACTAGGAAAAAGAAAGGTGTCTCAACTGCTCACAATTATTATTTATTTTTTTTTTTAGGACTTGAAGACAGTACAGAAAATCAAGTGATTGCCTTCTTCAAAGGCACCTCATCAATATGGGTAAGTGGAAGTGCTACAGGACAGCCCCAGATATTAGAAATATCAACAACTTTAAAAGAAGCCACTTCTCCATGCCTCATTATCTCAGATAGATGTGGGATTTAACTACATTAGCCAGTCTGAGCTAAGCCCTTTGAAATCTTCAGTAAAGGAGCAGTGTTCAGGAAATACAAGTTACTGGAATGCCCAATTAATAAACTATTGTTGGCATTTTATTTCTTTGATATATATTTGATAGAAATGTCCAGAAATTCAAAGTTACTACCTGCTGCTTTTAAAACTGCAAATCAAAATCCACCAAATAGGCTTTCCCTTACTACAAAGCAAGAAGTCAAAAGTAACTAGATAGTAACTGAGTAACTAAGTATAAAAAGTAATTAAAAAAATTGTTGCCAGGTAAGGCTGTATAATAAGGCATAAACAGCACATTGACAAAGGCAAATCCCACCAGTCTTTCATAAAGACCCGAGAAGATGCTCTGCTCCCTCGTTTCCACCCGTGCCCAGTGCAGGCGGCCGCACCGCCTCACACAGCCCAACGTCCTTCCCCCTGCGGCCACCAGAGGGCGCCATTGCTACCAGAACAGCCGCCTGGACCTGCGGGATTTCACAACCCACTGACCAGTGGTTAAATACAAACCCTGAGCTTCTACTGAAGTTGGAAACTGCACTTCCATTAAACACAGGCTTATTAATGCTCAGCTTTCCCTTAGCCCAACACTAACAAATAAAAAGTCAGACAGCATTCGTGCACAGCTCTGAGTGAGGCTTTTCAGTGTGACTGAAACTCAAATAACATTCAGCCTCTCCCTCTGAGGGAGATATGCAGGGTTGCTTCACTCTAATTTTTATTATTAACAACAGCTACTGTCTGGCCTGTAGTCTTAATAAACCTGTGTCTGTCATACCCCAGAGCTTTCATCCTGTTGTGCATCTCCTCTCCAGTCCTAATTTTCATAATAACATCAACAGAAGCACTCTCAGTTTCATTGGTTTTGACATATGCCTCAATATTTAATGTCTGGAATAGACCACTGTCAGCCATCTCTGTGTCCTGTGTTCCATTTCACATTACAAGTCTGAGATTTTTTCCTATCCTATCTTCAAATGATAAATATGCTCTGATTTTCTATTAAAATGCTGTGGCCAGTGATTGCTGAGAAATGTTGCATTTCCATTTAGCCCAGTGATACCTGTATACTTCTCCTTTGCAAAAAAAGTAAGCATTTTTCCTTTCTCATGGTAGCAGTTTAACAAATATTCCTAAGACAATGTTAATAGCCACATACTATATATTGCAGGTATCTAATATAAGCAGAAATTGTGCCCACCAGATAAGGATCAAAGCTCTGGAAGCAATTACATCTCTTACCTTTCACTATAACCACCCAGCTCCCTCATAAATGCAGGAAGAGATGTTTGGTTACAACAATGCATCCTTATTGTTCTTGCAATTTATTCTTCCAGCTGACCCTACAACATATAAAAAATATCCAGTAACTGAGATTCTAACACAGAAGCTATGGAAAAACAGGAATGTTGATAGGTATCTGCCAAGTTAGAGGCACTAATCCTAGCAGAGCACAATCTGATTTATTCATTAAGCAACACTTTTCTTTCCTTTTCACAGGTAGACATTGAAAAAAGCAGAGTATCTGTAACATTATCTGTAACAACTTGCATACCTTCCTGAAAATATTTTTCCTTTTAACAGGCTTCTAGTTAAGTTCAGTAGAGTGTGTAGCTTCTACATTCAGCTATCAAGGGACAACTCAAAGGTCCATGTAGCCATGTCAGAAGCATGCAGGCCCAAAAGACTCAGCAACATGGAATCCAATTCTTGAGGTGCACATCCAGCCCTAAGTTCACATCACAACATTAACTCAAATATCTCATCTGCTGATCAAAAGTGTGATGTCAATCTCCTGTCTTTCTTCTCTATTACATAACTGCTTCAACCCCTCTTCCCTTCAGACATCCAATCATTCCACTGTACTGAGGTCATGTCAAATCTGCTGCCAAATTATTCTGAGGAATAGATAACTTGAGAGCTGCAGAGCTGTCAATCTAGACCTCTGAATGAACATCCACTTTCTAGACAGAGCATCAGTCAACAGAACAAGCAACAAATCACTTGACCTTGATAGTGCAGAGACAAGTCTACATTTTATAGCTAGTCTTTTATTCTCAAAGACCAGGAATATTTGTTGCTCCCTCCCCATCAACCTTTCCACCCTTCAGTGTTCCCTCCCACCCCCATGCCCACAGTCTAAGGGGGAAACAATTTTTCACATCACAGTAATGGGACAGTCTGGTAAATAATAAGTGCTCCTTGCAAAGAGGATGAAAAGAACACAAGCAGACTGCTGTCCTTGACCCTGAGGAGATTTCAGACACACTGTGGGCAATAGCACCAATTTCAGACACTGATGCAGCTCTTGCTCCCCAACCTCTAAGTACTCAGCATTTCTACTTGAACTCATTGAAGCTGCAGTTGAAGTGAGGTGAGGTAAGGGCCAAGTCGCAGCCAGCACTTCAGCATAAGCAAAGCTTTCACTTAGAAGTGACTGAACAAAATACATAACAGGGAATCCTCCTGCCAAACAAAAGGTGGTGGTGCAGGAAAACCTAAAAGTCACAGTCAACTATATGTGATAGAAAGTTAGTGCCAAAAACCAATGGAAATATCCTTTTGTCTGAAAGGCCAAGGTCACTTCTATTTCAATTCCATGCTCATGCCATGCAAAGGTTAGAACATGGTCCACTCCATCTTTTAACAAAACCAAAAATACTCCTTTTCAATTAACTATAGCAGCATCAGTGATTAAGTGTCCCATTTTCCCAGAAAATTTACTTCTCAGCAAATTATCTCACTGTTTTTCTTCTCACCATGAAAAATGGGATACAACATAAGAGAACAGCTACATCTGCATGCTTAACAATGCCAGAACTTGCTTCCCCCAAGTGACAGACCACCCAGCATCCTCCTCCTCCAAGACAGCAGGGCACAAGTTCCTACAATTTATGTTCCAAAATAAAGCTCTTTGCTTTATTATCTCCCAGACATGTTATTTTGTCTTCAGTTCCAAACAGACACACAGTGTACTTATGAAAGATATTTACATTTTGAAAGCATTTCCATTAACTGGGTTTTCTTTTTTCCTTGCTTTTTGAAGGTCAGTCATAAATAATTCAGAGCTACATACTGAAAGAACATGCAGAGCTCAACTTTTTACATACACTAGAGTAAAAGAACTCATTTTCTATTAATAGAGAACCATAGATGTAATAATCTGTGTGCAGTATGTTAATCTACTGAAGCAATGAAGGAATAATGCAGCACTAAGTACAAAAACACACCAGGTGCTTCAAGGAATTCAGTTGCAGTAATGCACAGGCATAATTTATCCCATAACACAAGCACATGTTGATAGGCCATCGTATCTAAATGCATAGTTTCAAGCATAACTAAGCATACAGTGACTCACATTAAAGCCCAAGACTGCTTATGCTTTCTGAAATTTCACAGAAGCAATGACATGGGGTGCTAGATAAAATATTGAGCCATATACTGGTAAGAAAATGTACCAAGTCATTAATAGACTAGATGGAAAAAATTGTTTTTTTTCTTCTTCCAGATTAATTTCATCATCAGGCAAAGCTTCTCTTTGTTTCCTCTCTCTAGTATGACTCTACTCCATCACATATCTGGAAAAACCTTCCCAATAAAACCAGCCAGGAACAGTTGGACATTCTGTGACTTTATCTCCTAAATTTATTAACACCAGCCTTTCATTCTGAGGTCTAATCAAGCCAGAATATTCTACTTCAAGCATTCTTCTGTTTCAGTAATCTGAAGCTGGAAGTGTCCAAAAGCAAGTAGTTCCTGCCCAGGTGCAAGCAAGCAAATAGCTCCTAAGGTACTGTACACAGATTAATTCCCCTAACTGCAAACTGAACTGGTTATTATGCAAAGCAGTTTCCTCCAAGCAATCAATACACAGCAGTGCTCCTACCTATGGAGCCCAAACCAATTCCAGACTGTGTGTCCCAGGCTAACATATCTCTTGGGTCAAAGGTTTAATATTTGGTTTTATTTTATCCTTATAAGAAAGCACTAGTGGGAGATGGGGATGGAAGAGCACTCACTCCCAGGTGGGAATTAAGACACCATTCCAAAGTGGCCATCTGAAAGCTGAAAGCATGACCTGGGTTGAACATGAGCTTAATATAGAGGATCCCAAGCACTGCAGCCTAAGCACTGTCTCCCAGCACAAGCTAAACTTGCAATCAGAGGTTTAATAAGAGTTTAAATAACTGTCACAATGCAACAGACACAGTAACTGGTTAAAGTACATTATCTTCATCACATCTCAAGTCCTAAGACTACATCTTACACAAGCCAGTCTGCAGGGTTGATTAATTTAATGAAATTTATTGCTGTGATAAAAAGACACAAGTGCTGCCCAAGACAGATGCATGTATCTCTTAGAAGCAGGAAATGAGTCACCTAAATTTGGGATCTACTTTCTTGTAGCATCTGCTTCTCATCTGATGGTAGATTACTAAATAGCATGAGATACAGAGAATTAGCTTACATACAGGATAAACATATTTCCATCTAATACACAAAAGAAGGTGCAGCTGGTAACCCAGGAGGGGTTAGCCAAAGGACCTGACTAGTGAGCAGTTTTCTCCATGTGCACTTGAATGACAAGAGAAGGAAAATCCCATTCAGAGTTCAGTGTTTCTGGCAAAGGCACAGTGTTCTGAATGACTAAACCAGCATGCAAGTGAACATCTTCAGCTGACTAGCAGTGTACAAATAAGATTTCTCCCCCACACTGCTTCTCCAAGCTGAATATTTCCATTTCTACCTCTAACCTCTCTGTCCTTCCCCCCCACTCCCTACCTCCACATTTTAAAAATATTTTGTCTTTTAAGTTAGTTGCAGAAATTTAGTTTGGAGCTTTTCCAAGTTGGAGCCTTCAAGTTCCTGTCAGCAGAAGCCTGTGAGTTAAAAGAAAGAAATTTGCAAAAATCTGACACCTGCCACTTTCCATTGAGCTTTGGGTGGAAAATGTCCCTGGCCTCTTCCATTTTTAATGGCAGACTCAGCCTAGTGGAAAAGATTACCTCCAGGTAAAGTCATTCAGAACAGGAGGTTGTCTGCCAGGCCCCTCCTCTCTCGACACTCCACTGATGTATCAGAACAGCCATGGGTACTCAGGCTGAGCATCACCTTCAGTGCCAACTTTCTATAGGGGAGGTGCATGCAACCTGCACAGAGAGGACTGCTGCCTCTCAGACTGTGTTTCACATGTTAGTATTTTAATGATATCCCAATTAGATTCTCCTCTGCAGGAATGGAGCAGGCAATTCTTTCACAATACCCAGCTCATTTCAGGGGGTGGAAGAGATTCCAGAAGTTGTCACTACAAGAACCTCCCGTTTCCCAGATATTTAGCAGCCATCAACTGCCCTTATTAGTCTTTGAGGGGTGAATCTCAGCTGGAAAAAGTCCATTTTGCTCCAAAACCTGTAAGATTACACATTTCAGTTCTTCCCAGCCCAGGCTACATCTGTACTAAGTGAACAGCCTCCTCCTGTGCTATATATCAGCACTTCCAGAACATTTCTATGCCACAAATAGGAAAGCAACAAGCATATAAAGAGTTAGGAGAGTTTACTGGAGCCAGAAAACTATTGGGGATATTCAACATTTGTATGGAGGTCAGCCAGCTTCAGGTTTTAATACATTTGGATTAGAAGGGAATTACATTGAAACACTTATTTCCCCCAGTTCCCTCTCAGAGATAAAGATCTCTAGCCCAGCTGAGGAGGTACTACATGGAGGAACTGACAGACCAACATTCCTCTTTAGAAGAGGACTACATAATACACAATCAGCAAGGTGGTACTACACCAGTCTACAGGGGTACAGCTCTATACACAAGAAAAGGAGACAATTCCAAATAAAAATACTGCTTTTCAGATAGGACTCAAGGAGTAGCCTGTAGACTGCATAAATCTTAAGTAAATGGACAATAAGCAGATCACTTGGACAGGGAAATCTAGAAGGGGCAAGGAATTCTTGAAGGAAACTCAGGAACAGAATAGTCTAAAAATGGTTCTCATTATTAAGGGATAGCAGTTGTGACATGATGAGAGCAAAATTTTCCCAGATACCAAAGCAGCTAGAGAGGGCTTATCTCTTAGTACTGGACTAGTTACTTTAATAAAACCTTGATCCTTCTGAAAAAATAGGATTGAAGCTCTGCTAGTTACCATCCCTGACAGGACACCAAAAAAATCTACCAGCTCACTTTACTTGCTTCCTTCACTACATATACTTATTGGGAAATCTGCATTCCTGATACTGCTCCAGGACCACTCCAGCTTGGAGTCAGGGCATTCAAACCTGCCAGCCAGCTATCTCAGACACCAGGCTGCCCCATGGAGAGGGCTTTGGGAAGTCTTACACAGCTGCGCATCCTCCACTGAGCTTAACTGATTCCTTTAGTGCAACACAGTTTTTTTTTTAATCAAATCCTCAGAAACCTGCTTCAAGTGTAATTTTGAGCTGAATATTATAATCTGAATGTTCCAAAATAGAAGGAAATAAAAGCAAAAGAGATGTCATTCTTTCCTCAGTAATGTCATAAGATACTGATGCTTTTTATTTATTGATAGTGCTCTCACTTCAGCCTAGCAATCTCAGCACCTTCATGAATATTTCTGTGCACACAGGAACAAGATCCTTCTGCTTCTCTCTGTACTGCTGGGACCATGAAAATTGTTTTCCTTAGATATACTAGGCTATTGTAATTTGGCTATCCAGAAACCTGAGCAAACCCATCTTATCTATCTGCTCTCCTTAAACTAGAACTCCTTCTCATCAACAGAAATCCCCTTTCAAGTAGCCAGAAATACCTTTGAAAAAGACAACTAATTTGATAACATGATTAATTCACTGTACAGTACATGTGTGGCAAGCCTTTTTCAAATGCGTAAACCCATGCCATCTCCCAAGAATAGTCACAGTAGGTGGGGGAAAGTGAAGAATAGAACAGTAGCTGTTAAGTGAAATTTATCAGACCCATATTAAGAAGCAAAGAGAGAATAAGACTCCTTCAGGACTTGATCAGTTCTGGGCTGAGTCAGTCCAACACACCAATCTTAACATCTATACAAAAAATTCCAAGGGGAACCAGGCTACAATACCTCAGAGGAGATAAAAGAGAATCAGGTAATACATCAAAAGAGATGCTCTTGTTAAATAGCAGAGGACTTCAAGGGTCAAGCCTTACTTCAAGGGTCAAGAGAGACAGCTTCTAATGAGATGCTGCCTCCTGTGAGACAGCTAGCTTGTATAAAAAGCAATTGCCCCCAGAAATACTGGCCTGGCAGTTACCAAATTACTGCCATTAACCATGGTCCTGACTCTTCCATGCTGCCCACTGATGCCTGAATGATTTGACTATCACTCAGACCACCAGACAAGAACATGGGACCATGTGGAAAGAGTCAAGGGATTTCCTGTGTTAGCCTGCAGCATTCACTGCTTCTTTTTTTATTTCACTGCTTGAACTATTCTCAAGAATGATAACAAAGGCTGAGCTGTAAAAGGAATTGTAAGTAGGTTGCCCACATTGGTATCATAGGTTGCCATGCCCTGTGTCCCTTGTCTGTGTTCAAGATTCCCTATCACTTCTTAAGAGTCCTTTGGGTTTAAATGGCTTTGATTGGTGTAACTGGGACTGTCAGAAAAGGTTTAGCAACTGAGCAGCAAACCTTTCTGAGCCTTTTATCCACAGAGTCAGTGTCACTGCTTCAGTGACCACACCAACATTTTAACAGCAGCTAAAAGAACAGATCTTGGAACCTTCAGTCCTTATAACTCACATTAAATTAGTAATATACATTAAATTATTATCTTAGATGGCTTTATTTAAATATAACCTCACAGGACATTTGCCTCAAGCAAACTGCAACAGAAAAGCTGAGAGATTATGCAGCTCATGTGTGCATGAGCATCCATGTTTGCACATACAAGTGTGTCCAGGCAAGTTCATGAGCTTCAACATTTTTTTACACATGTGGAAGTTTTCACCTGGTAGTTAATAGGGTTGCAGTCAATGTTTGAAGAAAATTAGTTAATGTCCTGCTAGATGTGTCATTCACTGACACACTAAGACACACAGCACATTTACAAGTATTTTTTTTTCTGTTTTGTATCCAGATCTAGCTGGATTCAGTCCAGTAAAAGCAGTAATGGACTAATAACAAGAACTTCCTACTTTAAGTGTCAATGAATAACATGTGGCTATTTAAATAGAAGAAAAATACCTGCTAGTACCTGTACTATAGGCAAAGTGTAGCATTTGAATGCCAGCTTTGATGACTCAAACATGTAAACACAGATGTGAAACATCTTAAGTTTTAGGTCTCCTTAAAATGCACATCACACATTTGAGCCTGTCAGCAGCTCAACTGCACAACACTGATACAAGAGCTGAACAGCAATGACCAGAGTATTTCAACAATGTGTTCAGGCAACTCCAACCCAGAAAGGAAAATATGCCAGTCTTACCCAATAATATATCAAGACAGCCATGAACACTCATTAAATCTAGATGTTGAGCATTTTAAATAGAAACATGCAGACTGCAGCATTCATATTGTTTAGAGTTCCTAAAATTGACTCTGTGAGGAACAACATGCTCAGCACAGCATTGGCAAACAACACATTTGTCCTAATGGCTTTGTGAATGTTTCTTGCAACACTGGATACCTAATGAAATTATCTAATCATTCTAGCCACTGTGGTTAGAAAATTTAACTGCTAAGAAAGGAAATACAACTCAAGTGCAACAATTGTAAAACAAAGGAAGAAACAGATCCCATCTAACCAAGCTACCTAATAACCTACAAACAGGCAATGTTGATCAGGCAATGTTAAAGTGCTTAAAACCAGGTTCTAAGCAGCTTAAATTGGTTTTTCCAATGTATTTGTGGACCTGTAAACTGAGGCACAACTGAAGAGTTTGTTCTATCTCTCAGATTAGGCAAAAGAGGCAGAACAGAATCCAGGACCACAGATGTCCAAATGCTACACAATTATCTCTATAGCAGTCCATCATGCCATTCTAGTTAATGCTTTCTGTGTGTCATTCTTGACTAAATAGGCTCTTTAGTTATTCCACACACTCTAAGTGAACCCTGTATTAAAGAAGACTACAACAAAAGCTCCAGGGACAAAAGGCTTCTGCCTGGCCCCTGCTTGCAACACACTGGCTGCCATTCAAAACCACATTACCCCCTTGTCATTTTCACTCCACAGTATTTTTCAGCATTGACCTAGAAAAAAAATGTTTAAGAATGAGCCCACAAGTCCCCACCAATCATTTTAAGCATTTCAGTGAAGTTTCCAAATTTGTTTCCTGTGGCTCTGTAAACAGCCCCTGCACATGAAAAGCTTTTTGCCCACTTCAAAGTTGAATTGGGTAATAGTGAACAGATCAGTTTTACATATGCCATGGTCCTAATAACACGTTTAATAGATGAAAGAGAGAAATTTCTAAGATACAAGCTGTTTCTTTGCCTTCTCTGGTTTAATACAAACCTTTTCTTTAGTGTCACAGGAGATCTTACCTGGTTGTTAAACACTGCTGCTAACAAACTCATGACCGCCATAAAGGAGAAGTGAAGCCAGCATGGATGTGGAAGTCAGAGTGACCATTTCCACATGGAAATGACCTGCTGGTTCCTCCTTTCCCCCTCTCTAAGGCTGAATAAATGAGAAGTACAAGACAACCAGACTGGGTTTTGTGACTTGCAGTTTCACTCTTAGCATGGGTGTTCCTAGATGGCCCTGCCTACTACATACAGCAACTTCAAGTTCAGTGTTAAGCATTCATAAACATATTTATAGGAAAACTCAAAGCATTTCTTCCTTCCCCTGGATTTTTTTAAAGTACTTTTTTTTCCTAAGACAGCACTTCTAAATAATTAATATCTTCTAATATTGGAAGGAAAATATTTGCTAACCAAAACATCTGTTAACCAAGCCAAAGGACTTTTCTGCAGGCAGCTAGCAACACTGTGTCATACAGACTGCATCCTGTGATGGAAATGGTCAGGAATTTAAGCTTCAGTCTAGTTTATTAGCAGAAGAGAATTGAAAAGGGCAAAAAAGTACTTGGACTGAAGTTACCTGAAAGCGATTCAGAAGCACATTGCAGCTTGCTATTGTGAGGCATATTATTATAAATTTGTTCAAAAGCAGCACTGATATTTATTTGAAAGTATCAAAATATTTGTTTAAAGCTCAGAGCCAAAGAAGGCTCACATGTGTTCACCTTTTACCTTCAACAGTTTCATTTTAAAAGGCTTAAACTTTTGTTCTTGAGGTAAAAAAACTCCTCAATTTTTTTTACAGGTCAGACTTCATCTCTACTAAATTGTATTAAACCCTTTAAAGATGGAATTTTCTACAGAGTCAAGACAGTGCTCATTATGAGCCTTCTTATTTCCATTGCACTTGAAGACAAACACTTAGGAATAAAAAAAAGAGCTGCAAAGAGTTTTGCAAGTCTATTAATCAGTACTATAGGGCTATATTTTCAAGTTAATTAAAAAATTCTGTCCTCCAGTATTGACTTCTCATCTGTTTAATTGTAATAAAAAACATTATTGCTTTCTTTTGCTTCTAAGCATCTGAGCAAATTCCTTCTTTATGTTCAGTTTCATCTATTCCTGGAATTCCAGCATTAACAGTGTTTTGCACTCAGAAAACATTTGGCAAACAGACTTCCTATTTTTTGTTTCACGATGATGTTTGAAGGCTCCAGCTAAAACACAGATTCCATGTTGCCAGATGCTACACCAGCAACTACTGTGCTATGTAAAAGGAGCACAGAAGAAAAAGGGAAAAGAAAAGATGCAAAGAAATAATGCTCTGAATATCACATAATAGGTCAGTGACAGGGGTAGCAGGAAGATTCGAGACTATCTTTCAATTCAGATCTTTCAAGTTAATAAGATATTTCTGTTTCAAAGAAGCTACATGCTAGGAAAAGTAATTTTAAGAGTGGAACCTAGTAGGAATTGTGTATCTGTCTTCCCTCATTAAGAGCTTCAACAGTGCAAGCGCTTCTCCAACAGAAAGCTACACCAACACAAAAAGCACCATCAAAAATGAACTATTAATGCTCAGAAGTCACAAGCACTTACTAGACAGACACCACAGTTACCCAAGCCTCCCTGAAGTATGGTTTAGGCAGAGTAACACTTAAGCAGTCTCATTCAATCTTTCTCCAGCATTTTTTCCCCCTCTCTATCCTTTCTTAAGTTTCACTTACAATAGAATTAACTTCACATGTTCAAACCACTCACTAACACATAAAATTTGTACTTTAAAAGCATAAAAAAGGAGAAAGTCCTTGCAAGGCTGCTGTCTCAAAACTAACACCCTAGTTACAAAAAACTCAGATTATCTTGAAAAATTCCCTATTTCTTCAGGTATCATTGTATTCTACCATTAGTGACTTACTTCACTGTGTTTATAAAAGAGCTACTTAAGTAATGTACATAACATTATCATAAAGTAGACTTTATACCTTTATATGTTTGGTATTTACTGGTCAATAATACAAAACAAAGTATTTTTTACTTTTTACCCCAAATAAAAACAAACAAAAAAGCAACCTGCCTGTTTAAAGCATTTTTAAATTAAAATAAGCATACACTAAAATAGTTTAAAGAAACAAGGGTTTTACTCACCTTGCAGTAAACTTCACTTCTCTGTTTTTCTTAGCCATTACTTTCACATACATAGTTCTTCATAGCTAGCTTACTTAGCTTTTCCTCCAATATTTTCTATTGCTATCTATTACAAATACATTAAAAAATAAATGGAAAAAAGTTAAAAAACCTTCAAACTTACAAACCATCATATTTTTCTTACCATATCTCCTCTACCTAAGAAAACAACTGTTCCTCTCTCCTGCTTTTTAACTTGTGTTCAGACCCTCCCTGCTTAATCTCATATGCTCCACACCTGTGTCCTGACCCTTCCCTGTAATCTCCTATGCTCCACACCTGTGATTCATAGAGAATCTTTACTTGCCAATTTTCCAATCTCACAGCTGGGAAATTAAAGCATGGTCTTTCATTGGCAGGTTTTTCAGAGGAAACAGAATAAAATCCAGCATTGTTGGTCTGATGGTTTCTGGGTTGTTTTTTTTTTCATTAACTCTGTTTTCTTGTGTTTTATTAGGTAGAGTCTGAGCTCTTGAAGGTAAAGTGAAGTTGCTGTTTGCTTATGATGCTTCTGTGGTTTTTTTTAGACCAGTTGGTAAGACTTTAGTTGAGGGAATGTTGTCTTTCTCAGGGAAGTCTTGTTTGGGCTGTGCTTGAAAACAAAAATATTGTTGTATGCCAACATTTAAAGGTTTTGGTGTTAATGGAAATGAAGCCTTGTAGGTTTTGACCTGGCTTACCTTCTACAATAGTTGCTAGTACAACAGAAGTAATTTATGTTGTGCTTAGTTCTTAGCTATTGTTGTATCAGTGTAAAGTTATTAAAACCTAAAACACTGTTTCTGTGTATGCAGTACTCTTTTATTTTCTTTTGTTCCTTGAAGTAGAAATACTGAGTGTAGTTACAGGCTTCCACAGGAAATAAAAGTATCCAAAGAGCTGCTAGGGGTGTATTCCTGTAGAACAACTATAAAGACAACTGGTGGAGTAACAAGCTGTGTGGATTGAGGTCAGAACAGCTAGAGCTTTAAGGAGCTTTTTGGTTGGTTGTTTTCTTTTCAGAGATACACTTAATAACAGGGTGAGTGCTAAGGCTTGTTGAAGTGAGACTTTTCACTAATACTTAATGACTAATGGTGCTTTTATGATCAATTATTGAAGCTTACTTGAAAGATAAGAGCTTTTTAAACAGCAACTGACCTGCAAGTCAATATTTGAGTCCTGCTTTAGTATAAAGCAACCTTTACACCAGTGGCTTATTGTGAAAAGAAATCTGTGTGAAGGGTTTCATTTTTTTTATCCTAATATTCCTTATTGCCTGTTTTCAGTTTCCCTGTTCAGAGACTGGTTTGTTTGTGTGGTTTGCCTTTGTCAGAGGCTTTTTGTGTGCTTTTTCAGTTGCAAAGCCAAAAGCTGAATGGAACATGGTTTTGTTTATCTGGCTATCCTGGTGGATGAACTCTGTTCTTCTACTGGCTATGTCAATAAGCTGCTTAAATAACTTAAACTGTGGGAGAGAAGTTTGTATTGGGAGTCTCAGAGAACAGACTTAATAAAGAATCAACCCAAACAGGTAGCTGAGTAGTAATGGTTTGCTATATAATAAAAAATATATAAAAATACAGCTTCTGGATGCACTTTGGGTGATGAGGGTGTTGGAGCTGCTGTTGCTAGGAGTGTGCAGCACCATTTGGTGCTGAGGAGATGGTGTGCAGCTCTGCAGCAATGGGGGCAGCTCACTCTCAAGGAGCTCTTTCCCTGGGGTGGGATGATATCAAAGATCAATTTCTCTATTTCACTATTCTCACTGCTGAGAAGTTTGTGATACAGATCTCCTGTGCTGTGCTAGTGTTGTACAGGAACTGGTGACAGCATTCACAAGCCTACTAGAAGAACTTGCCCTTTCTGGAACAATAATGGGCTGCAGATAGGATCTCCTCCAAACACAATCAGCACAGGCCTTGGGAGGATGTGCTGGTGTGAGTGGCATCTGTGTCCTTATATGTACTTACACCAGCCCTTTCCAGCCTGTCACTAGAACTGTTATACAAACAAGTGGTATATCCTTGCCATAATGGGTATGAACAACCCCCACTGAACCCCAAAGCATAACCTGCTCTTGAGGAGCTTCCTGAAGGGGCTGAATGTAATGTGAGAACAGGCTGTGGAATAGCTTCTCTGAGATGATAAAGAGGAGATTTTGCATGCATGGCTTCCTCTCTCATTCTCCACATCCCCCCCTTCCTCTGTGGATTTTGGTGGAGGCTGGGCAGCAAGTGCAGAGTGACAGCACTTCTCCCTGTCTTGGTTTCTGATGCATTGATTCTATTAAAGCAAAGCAGCATGCTGGGTATTTACAGCATAGCTTGGGACATCTTCTGTCAGACTCATAATGCAGAGAGACAAGCTCAGTGCTGCTTGGCTTCTAGACAGTGGGGGAAGGGATTAAATGCACTTTTCTCCATTGATTTTTGTCCTGCACTGAAAATCAATGATGTTCTCTCAGATCCACTCAACTCTTTGGAAACCAGCAGCCTGTTTGGTCAAGTGTGTGGGGAAAAGTTCTGAAGGAATTGGCTTTTAAAATATGGGTAGGTGGGATAGATCCAGCTGCTCTGTAGGAACTGCTATATTCAGTTGATAATGATTGCTTTTGTATCATCAGTCTGTATTAGTTGAATATGCTGTTTAAAATGTTTTCTCACTGTTACACAGTGAACAGCTATTTTAGAGAGGAGGAGCCAAATGCTGCTTTTGTTTCCATCTGAGGCTGGGAGGGGCAAATGAAACTTTAATGAACCAGGATACAGAAGGATGATTTTTATACATGTTATTTCTCTCTTGTAGGATCTACCTGAATCTAGGGTCTGATTTTGTCCAGGGTAGTGGTGTTTCTTGTCTTCCAGTAAATGCATGAAAAGCTTGTACTGGAGTGAAGAGTTGAGGTACTGAACTCCTGTAGAGCTTCTAAGCTAGTGCCCATCACTGTGGACTTCAAAAAGACTTCTGTATTTGTCTTAATCCCTGAAAAGGGAGAGCAGTGGACTATCCCTGATTTTACCAGGGATGCATATAGAAAATAGATGTAGATGGGGTTACATGGGGAGCTAATGAGAGAGCTTGAAACTGAAGTCTGAGGTCTCAAAAACCAACCCAGGCTGACAGCCTTGCATATTGCCTGCTCTTTCTCTTAGGTCTTACAAATGCTTTTCTAAGTGTTCTTAAGGGAAGGAGTTTTTCTTCTGTCTTCCAAAGCTTTCCTTTGGCCCTAGGTTGCACAAGATGGGTAAATTTGTTTGAGTGGCAATCAGCTGTGTAAGATGGACATTTCCTTGTGAGTATACCTATTTTTTTGTTTAGAAAAATATGCAGTTAGTGCTTATGTAAATGCATGTTAGCAGATTTAAACTAACTAGGTGAAGTCTTGGTATTTCTAAAGCTTTCTAATGCTTACTCAGGTTCTTGAATGGTTTTACAGCCACTGTAGAGTTTCAGGTAGCCAGTGTTACTCTTCTCTTAATACCAAAGTAGGCTAGCTGAAAGTGCTTTACTTGATTCAAAAGCAGATATATCCTAGGGCACATGGATATGAAGGTGTAAGCATGACCTGTATGCATGTTAAGTGCAATAGATGAGAACACTTGTGTGTATGCACACATGTAAAACCTCACTGTTTCCATGGCCTTGCTGTGAGCAGCAAGACTTATATATATTTTACTAAAGAATAAAAAAGGTCTGTTTTAACTGGTTCAGCTCAGTAGATGGTCAAAGTCATCCTCTGAACTCTACTCCCTACCACATTTGATCCTTCTTATAGAAACTGAGAGGTTTGTTTTCACTGCTGTGATGGCAGAAATGGAGTATCTGAGCTAGCTTTTAGAACTTGCTAACTGCACTAAGGTGAAGCTGAAGATGGACTGGCTTAAAATGGCTTTTAGGAGTGAGTTGTAAATTGCATCCCACAGCAGTTACAAATGTAGACAACCAATGTCTGCTTGATTTGGCTTTTTTCTCATCAGTGAAGCACAGATAAAATGCAAAATTAAGTGAGTTTTCAGGAATTTTTTTTCTCTTAGAAACTCAAAGAAAACCATGGGGCAAATGGAGAAAGTATTCCAGTAAGACTAAGAGCTTTAATTATGCAATTGATTAGGTACAAAAGAGAATAAAGAGAATGTATTCATGTGAGTGTGTTTATTATTCTGAATGAAGAGTGTGTGTGCTTTTTTCTGGGACTCTAGTGCTTGAGTGGTGAATATGATTTTTTTTCCGTGTTGGATTTTTACTGCCTCCAAACTTAATTATTCTCACACTAGAGAAATCCTCTTGTTTCTCCTCCCAAGGTAAATATACATTATTGCTAGAAATTAGCTCTACCTCACCCACATGACTGGTCTTCACTATTAATCCCAGCTGATGGTAGGGAGGGGCTCTTCTGGGAGGCAGCCATGTGGTGAACATTGAGCACAGTGTTTTCCCCTGCTTCTCTCCTTTTCAGACAAGCAAAATTGTTCTATGCTGCTGTAGATGTGAAACTCCTTGCCTCTGCCTCTTCTTTTCCAGAAACTCAAGGGCCTGAGTTACCAGCTGCGGAGATCTGAAAGCTCTCACTGAATCTGGATGGAATATGGACAAGGAGATGAATAACAGAGGGGAAGAAAGAGTGAAGTTGGTTATTTTTCTGGCACATGGATGCAATTACACTCAGTGCATTCCAGAGGCGTTTCTCTGAACCCTGGGCAGGTCTGCCTGCCATTCCTGGGAGAAAGGAAGAAAAAGGGAGGAAAAGTCCCTCTTGCTTCGAGACGGAATGTCTGCACTTCCAATTCTCTTTTTAGGTAGGTTGGATTTGTTTTGTTTAGTGTTTTAAATCCAACTTCCATGTGCCCTCTCTGCATGACTGAAATTCATTTCTGGTGAGCTAGAGAAAGGGATTTGTAAAGAAAAAACTTTTATGGAAAACTCCACTTTGTGTTGTGTGTGTGTTTTGATGCTTTTCTCATTGCTTTATTAGCAGACTGATAGTGATTTCTTAATATCTAGATTAATTTTTTAGAAGTGGTGGTTAAAGATACTCCTGGAATGAATGTTTCTTGTTTAAAGAGAGCGCATTTAAGCAGTGAACTAGTGAGGGGCTTGAACCTCTTTGGTAAAACAGGGTGAACAAAATGTCTTTGTTTGGTGCATGGTGTCAAATTTTTTAACTCTGTTTTGGTTTACTTGGGCATTTACAATCAGATTTTAAAATAAAAGGGGGTTATTGTTTCTGATTGCCTGAGATTAGAAACAGATGTGTTGAAGTGCAAAAGGGAGGAGTTGGGGGGGAAAGGATGGGAGAAGGGAGATAAAGGGGGAAGGCAAGAAATGGGAAGAAAGAAGGCTGCTAAAAGAAGGGAAAGAAAGAAGGTGGAGGCTGACTGTTGAATAGGAAAGGAGTGGAGAATGGGAAAGGAGACGTTAAAGGAGAGAGCGTAGGCAAAAGGGCTGAAGAGAGCTGTTTGTTAAAGCCATTGCCTATGGAGAAAAACAGTTTGTAGCCCTGAGGTCTTTGAGGGGGCTTCTCTACAAGACTGATTCCGAAGCAGCCTGGGTTTGTGCATCTCCAGAGGCATTGTAATGTGATGAGTGAGCTTCTGTCTCACTTCTGCTCACTAGATCATGCTGACAGGCAGACAGCTTGGAAATCTGTTGTGATTGGGCAAAGGCTGTGATTTCTGGGTCCTCCTGTCCCCCAGGAATGTGGGTACAGGTGTGAAAAAGTAGGTTGAACTGTGATTACCTGGGGAGAGTTGAGCCCCACAGGGTGGTGGACTGTTGTGGCTGGGCATGGGTGGAATAGAGTTCTTGGACAGCCATAAAGAAATGTTGCAAGGGACAGCCTTGTTCAAGTCTCCTAGGTGTGGAACCTGGACTAGCCAGATTTCTAGATATCTGAAAGATAGGCAGCATTTGTAGAACTGCTGAATCAATTGTAGAAAACATTTTTGCTCTAGGGATGGCTGTCAGCAGGTGTTTTACCTGCAGGAATGTGCTGGGGGTTTGGACATGCTGCAGAATCTGCAGGAGTGCAGGCAGCAGTTTGTCCCCCCTGCACATCTGCCTTAGCCATTTGTGTCTCATATCTGGTGGAGATAGTGTTTAATAGTGTTTAAAGAAGACTTCAGGAGATGGGACAGCAATGTTAGGATGAACAGCTAGGCTTCTGCCTAGCTGGGCAGGTATCCTAGGTATCTGGGGTGGGTTAGCTCTGCAGAAATGGCCAGGAAAGCAGCTCTGTGGAAGTCAGGAGACAGAAGGGTGGGTTGCTTACCTTGCTGATGGAGACAAATAGGAACTGCAGTCTTTGATCCACCAACCCTATTCAGCACCTGAATATTGCCATATGTTAAAGGCTTGGAGCTATTGCCACAGGAAAGGTGTTTTTGATTGTAATGTAATGATGACTTACCTTTGTCTGACCAGTGCTGCTTTTATCTATAAAAATGGGCTTTATTGTCATTTTTCTTATGTCTTTGGCATCAGGCATCTCCACTATGCTAGCAACACATAAACATGAAACAAAAGACAGTCTCTGCCCTCAACAGTTTATGCTCTCACCTGTGAGTTGAATTTCTCAGCCTCTTTGTGGGAGGTGTCCCAGCATGGGTAAAGGGAAGACAAGTGGCTTCCCCAAGCTCACAGCAAAACCTGCAATGTTTTGTCTCCTGGTACTACATGAGCCATTGAACTGCCCCTTGTCTTGCCCATGCTTTACCTGTTTTGCCAACAGATAACTTGGTCTTTCTGCTCTGTGTCCAGCTTCATTCACCAGTGTTAGAAGCATGTTCCAGGAAAAAGTAAGGAAATATTGTAGTTCTGTGTTCCTCAGTTGTCCTAAGAAAAAGGAGGCTGGGGAGTCTCCTTTGCTAGCTGGAGAGAGTCTAATTGACTTGCTGCAGTTGGATGTGCCAGTGATGGATTGCTTTTCTTGCTGATAAAGTGAAAGATTGAGGGGGAAAAAAAGGATTTGGAGTACCCAAGCAAACTTGAAAGGAAGGTTGCTTGGTCCGGGTTTTCATTATTAAATATATTAATAGCATGGCTAATATATACAGTCCTTGTCTCTTGCACTGTTTGCTTCTCTGGGGCAAGTGAACACTGGGAGGAGACAGGAAACAGGAGCCAATTAGTTTTGAGGAGATTTTTAAAACAAGACAAGATGAAAGACTTACTGAAGTGTGGGTGAGAGCATGACCATGCTTACTTCCCTAATAATTTTTAATGAGCCTTTCATTAAAGTAAAAAGCTAATTTTCTGGTAATCAAATGTGTTCACATGTATGCCTGGTTTTAGTATTACATAGTTTTTCTTCATCTGTTGGCTGGTGTATGTGCTCTGCCCTTCAGAAACTACTGGGTCAAAGATACAAAGCAGTAGATGTGCCAAGCCAAATCACTCATCCAGCTTTCTTGTGTCCTGCTATTGGCAGTGAACCTTTACATTTGTGTTAGGGGTTCCTCACTGCAATGCACACTTAGTCTGGCTGATGATTGTCTGATAAAGCTGTGTTCAGTGTGTTAGAATCAATGTTATACAGGGGGTTATTGCTAGAGTGAGTGCAGCTGTAATAGCAGAAGTACCTGTTGTACTGATGTAGCTGAGCTCTGAGGTCAAAGACCCTCTTCAAGCATTGTCCCAGGGGGTTAAAGTTGCTGCACTGAGCACCAAGACTCTGTCTCACTGTGCTGGGAAAAAGGTTACTGTGCAGATCCTTCCAGTGCCTGTTGGCATGAGCAATTGGCTCTGACAGCATGCATTTGCCTAGGTATTCACCAGACTTCTAGCTTGAAAATCTGTGATGATATGGAAGCAGCTCTGCAGCATTCAGCAGTGGTAGGTCAGCCTGGGGCTGTGCTCCAGTGTACTGACCCTGGCCTTAAGAGCACAGTCAACCTGCAGTGTGCCTGATCACATCTCCTGGAGATCCCTCTCCTTAAACCTTTGCAGTGCTGCACTCCAACAAAGCCAGCAACCACTACAGTGTTAGCCTTTTAAAACATTCCTTCTCCCAGTGAGGTTACTGGGAAGTTTTACCTCTTAAGGGAATGCTTATGTCTGGAACTAGAAAAAAACCAAGAGAGATTGTTTTAAGTAACTTGAAAACTAAGCTGTGATGGACCTTATTCCTGCTGCTTTTCCAGGTATTTCCTGAATTTCTCAGTGATAACTAGTGGTATATAATACACTGTTGCCTGGTTTTCTCATGGCTCCTTCTCTGTTGCCTTTGCCTGTTTGTTTCATGGTGTCCTTAGAAGCCTGATGGGACAAGGATTTTGCCCTATGTTTTTACAGCACTTAACAAAAACAAAGCCTTGGCTCAGGAGTGGAGTATAAAAAGAAGAATCTGTAGCTGTGAAAAGATTGTGTGTGATGTTGTTGTGTGGATTTTGCCTTCTGTTTGTGTTACTGCATTCTGAAGGAATGCAAGTGATTTCTTGGTGTATTTAGCTCAAGATTTCCTATAATTCAAGGACAGCTTCATATAATTGATAACTGACAACTCATTTCTACAAAACATCAACTGTTTGCAAGATCCAGCCTGTTACAATAGTGTGAATTTAATTCTGGGACAGGGCAAAGAGCTCTTTAATAGAATGCTACTCTAGGAATACCTAAGGAAAGGGAGCAAAGAGAAGCAGTGTATCTATTTGACACTCCAGGAGCAATTCAAAGGAGCTAGGCATAGTGAGTTGTTATCTGGCAAGATATCAGGGTTAAACTCCTTGTGAAACACTAGAATTCTTTTAAAGCCAGGAATGGTTTGCATCAAATATTTTCTGTCAAGACATTTGACAAGAAATGGACTGTTTTTCTTTTTTGTTTTTATGAAATAATTTGGATTTTTAGCATATAAAAATGTTTATTTTGAGGGTTATTTTTGTCCTTTCTTTTTTCTCCATTTTACTGTGAGAAAGAAGATGATAAAAAGGTAACCTTGCAGAGTGAGGAAAAGCAGCATGCAAAAGTAGAGTTAAAATTCTGAAGATCAATTTATTTTGTGGGAAATAAGGCTGGGAGGGCCGGCAACTTCTCTGAATTTCCCATGGAAAACTGGTGTTTTGCCTTTGTGCCCACCCTGGATCTTGTCTCCTCAGTGCAGCATTAGTGGTGTCTCTGTGGGGTACGCTGGCCCACTTCAGAAGGACGTTTTGTGTAAGAGCAGCACAAGCTTCCCAGAAATGTCATTGCACAACTAGCTTGGAGATACCCTGATGTTTACCCTCAGGATCACAACAAATGCCCCTGTTTTCTTCAAGGCAAATAAAGGGCTTTATAGGGAACTTAGCAGGTTTCTAATCTGGGATTTGTTTGAGCTTTAGGAACTGCCTGAAAAGAAATGTAAACACTGACTGACAAAGCCTTGTGTGTATTTGAAAACTATTTGTGTGTATTTGAAAACTATTTGTGTGTATTTGAAAACTATTTGTGTGTATTTGAAAACTATTTGTGTGTAAGTGTGGTTGCTACCCCATGCTAAATGACTGCAAGTGTGTCTAGTACCGATGAAGTGGGGTGCTGCAAGCTGGTTTTTGTGTCATTTCTCTTTAGAAATAGTCAAACTATACCTTAGATTTCTAGTTAAATTAGTCCCCTGGGTTTGCCAAGGCAGGAGTCATTGCTTGTGTATCTGTAAAGTGTTTTATACACTTGCAGAGAAAGCTTGGCTTGTGTGCACACAACATTGTGCATCTCACATGCACTGATGTGTTACAAAAGAGGTGACTTTGGGTGCAGTTGGAACTTCTTGGTGCCCTGTCTAAAAGATGAATGGGTCTTTTTTTTTTTCCCCCTAAAGCTGTTTCTTCATCCTTTTTTAGAAATGGTTAGTTTACAGAAGCAGCCCAGCAAAAAGCCAAGGGTGAAGTCAGGTCACTGAGGTCTGTGAATAGATCCTCAAATGACAGGAGAGTGGAGGATGCAGAAATGGCTACACAGGAAGCACAACAATAGAAAACGTGAAGTGATGGAAAATCAGCAGTGAGGAGAGTGAATTTCTATCTTGTTCATATCTTCTGTTCTCTTCTCCCTTCAATCTGCTTCAGTGTTGCTGAGTGGAATAGTAACAGCCTACCCCTGCCAGCCAGGGGTTCAAACCTTGCCTAAAACATGCTTTTCCCTGGGCAGAATACAGAAAAGGTGTGTGCAGTGGTGACTGGGAGCTCTAGCAGTGGGTTAGGAACCCAGAATAAAGCTGGTCCTTTGTCCAGAAGCTCTAAGTAGTGGAAAAAGCAACTGGCTGATGTGAAGAGGGATGGGTTCTGCCCTGCCTCAGCAAAGCACCATTGCTTTTGTCAAGCCACATTTTTTTATCTCCATTTCTTCATGTGACTTGCTAGGTAACTCTTATTTGCAAGAAGTTGCAAAGAGGACTGAGCCAGTTGTAAAATGCATCAAAGGTGGTGAATGTGATAGAAGATCATGAAACAAGTCCTGTCCTCATCTGCTCCTCAATCTTCTCTAGGAAAGCATGTGACATTTTAAAAAAGCTAATGTTGTAACTTGTTATTTCTCTTAATGGGCAACAGCCAGATTCATGTCAGAATTGCTGTCCTACAAGAGTCAGTAGATGTTACAGTATATTTTCAGTCTTTTTTCTGTTGTAGCTGACATCCATTTTTGTGGCTGGGGAATGAGTATGAAGCTTTAGTGTATGTGACTTGTTCCTGACTGATGAGGTAGAAAGGTTGAAGTTCAGCTTAGTGCCTGCAGTTTAATTGCCTTTGGTAGGAAAAGGTCAGTGAAAATTTTGTTGTGCTTATAATATGCCTTGGTGGAAGAGAGGCTGCTCTCCTGGAAACAGGCTTTTGAAATAGAGCGTGCACAGTTAGAGGCAACTGATGACCATAACTGGGCTGTGTTTGGACTGCCATAACACTGCACTGCTGCTGCTTGTGTAGTGTGCTTTGTGGTAGGTGTTGCACTCGTCTATAGCTTTGGGTAACTCAGTCCAGCAGGGCTGTGTTGGGTAGAGAAGTGTGTAAAGCCCATCAGACTGAGGAGGAAACTGAGGCACAGGGGGGTGCACATTGCCTAAAGGCAAGGTAACACTTATGTTACATGTCTAGAACCCTTGTAACTCTCACTTAAAGCCATTTTCCTTTTAATATGTTATCAAAGATGGGTAGAAGTAATGATGGGCAGATGATTGACAAGCATCTGAATCCATCAGTTACGAGTTATCAAGCTGTGGTCTTTGACCTGCCATCTGGAGAGATAAATTTTAAGCAGAGGGAAGGTTTGACTTATCTGTACTTTGTAATTAAGATAATTGATAAAGTATTAGTGGCTTTTTAGTACCAATGTGCAAAGAAACTCTATTCATGGTGTGAATGACTGCTATGGTATCAGGAGAACCCTCCCAGAAAGAACTTTCTGGACTGTGTGTTTAGTCTATGAATTACTGCATGTGAAAGAAGAAAATCCAGAGTTTCTAGCTAGCAAACACCTCTGGAGTAATCACCTGTAGTTGTGTCCACTGTGCTGAGCTGCTTAGCAGAGCAGAACCTGGAAGCCAGCTATGTTAAATGATAGATGGAGTCCCCTGTCCTCCCTTGTGGCTTCTGATAAAAGGGAGTATTTGTATGTCTGTATGGAAGTATGTGCACCAGCATTCACTCAAAATTGAACTGCTCCTCATCTTTTAACTAGCAGCAGTTGTACAGCAACTACCAACACTGTACTCTGGCAGGGGCAATGCCTCTCCAAGGCTGCTCGCTAGAGGGAAATGGTAATGCTTTGCTGGAGGATCTGGAGGTAAAACAAAAAGCAAGAGCCCAAGAAAGCACTCTGGAGTGGTCAGTGCGTAGGCTGAGAATCTGGATGCAGTTCCCTGCTTCATTCTAGATCTTGGCAGGTATGTTGGTCCTCCTGTAGCACTTTTTCAACTGCCTTGTGCCTCTTACTCCTTGGCTATTTAGGATTTAAGTTCTTTTGAGCAGTGACTGACTTTCCCTATGTGCCTGGATGACATTTACTACAAACTGGGCTGGTAAGAGGCCTTTCTGTATGTAACTGGAGTGTGAAAGAGACCCTTCCCCTCTTTGTGCCTCAGAAAATATCAGAATTAAGTGGTTTTCCAGTATTTGGAATATTTGAGATGCTTGCTGGCTGAGTCTCATATCTGACTGCTTAGGTTATTTTTTTCTTGAAGGCTTGATGAAATTTTAAAGGCCATAGAAATATTTAATATAGATATGAACCTTTATCTGTAGGGCAGGGCTGCAGAGTGCCAGGAAATGATGGGGTGTTTGTGTGCAGGGGGAAGTCTTCCATATAACACAGCAAGCTTTGAATATTGAACTAAAACAGTCAGGCACTTAAAAAATAAAAAAGCAGGGTTTTCAACCTTGAAGGCAAATCACTTTATGACTTCATTGTTTAAATTTAGGTTTTGTTTTGTGGGGGGGATCGTTAGACTCGAAGCAAAAGCCTTATAGCCCAGGGACTGTCACTTCTGATTACTTCCAGTGACACTTCCAATTATTTCCAATCACAATTCCAGGGACAAGAGGAAAAAGGGGCCACGTTCTCCAACACCAGGGCTTTTTTTTCTGAACAAAGGACCATTTATCAAACCTCTGCAGAAAAAAGGTACAGAGCCAGATTTGGAACTCTGCTGTGGCAGGGTAATTTCAGAGCAAATCTACTGAAGTGAGACTCAGGGCTAGTGTCTGGCAGGGTGCTGGGAATCCTGCTGAGGATCCTGCAGTGTTGAGTAATATTAAGGAAATTGCTTCATTTTCCCCAGGCATTAACTGGCACTAGGACTCATTTTGGTGTAGAACATGCAGCTTCAGTGAATGTCTGCTAAATGATCTGTGGGCCTTGTAAGATGTGAGTATGCAAAAGTGCTGCTTGTGGAAAGCAAACAGCTTAGTGTGCTCAAAATGGGAAACAAGAGTCTGAGGGAACTTGACTGACTTCTAGGTACATGAACTGATGAATTTGGTGCAGTGTTCTATCTGGTGGTGAGCCTATGAACTATTGTGTCCTTCAAAAAATGAAGCAACACATGATTGCCACTGGAAGCTGAAGCACTAGCTAATTTTCAGATGTCTCTAGCATTACTTCAGACTGCTCAAGCATAAAAATAATCTTAAAATACTGTCACAGCTTTCAATCACACTTAGTGAAACCTTTCATTTCCTTAGTCATGCTGCACTAGGCTGTGTGTGAAGATGGGCCTGCTGAGTGTAGGAGTTATTATTAGCAACTGCTTGCTTTATTTGCTTTATAGTAGTTCCTAAAGGTCCCAGCTATGTTCAGGGCTCTGCAAACACTGGGGAGAGTTTTACATTGGACTAAGATGATGAGCAGCAGACTTGGTCTGACATTAGGAACCAGATATTAAGGAACTGGAGTCAATTTACAATGGAGTTGCATAGTAGACCTGAACAGATGTTGAAAGCAGCATCAAATTAATGCTTAGTTTCATAGAGTGACTGAGGATCCATGACCCTCTACTTTTAAAGTGGGATTTATCTCTATGACTAATCTGGTTGAATGAAGTTCTGGTGATTACTTATCACTGCTATAAAACCCCTGTTGTTCCTCAGGTGATGGTCATCTTCATTTTTGTGTGTTTGTTCTGATCTGCCTGGGGTTGAGTGTTGCTGAGAGCTGCCTGTGCTAGCTCCATCTGTTTTCCTGTAAGGGAAGACTAGTGTCTTTGTGTAGAACTGATGCTGCTGTAACATACAGACTATGGGTATCATTTGCCACCTAAGCACAAAGCAGACCTCATACATTTTGTTTGTAACAGTTCAGAAATTCAATTCCAAATTAGTGATTTGGTATTACCCTTGTTCTGAGACCTTCAAAGTATTCCTGGTCATCAGCTCTGACTTGTTGTGTTGTTTTCTGTTTTGATGCCTGGAGTAGATTCTGTTGCAGATACCCATCACAGAATGTGACTGAGGTGGCACTTGCAGAGAGCTTGGTGCTAATGCCCTGGGAGTCTCAGCATTTCACATAAGGAACTGTTTTACTGAATCTATTCAATCTGGATGGATGTTTCAACAGTACAGCTTTGTCTTGTTCTAATTTAGCCTGTGCTGTGGACAAACCCCCTCTTCATTTCCATTGTTTCAAGCTCTTGCTTGGAGACAAAAGGAATTTAAACCAGATGAAGCATAGCTTTTGTGTTGACAGATGCTGTGATTTTTAAAATTTCTTTTCCAAAGGGGAATTTTAAGCAATTGAGTGCTTTCTGGTCAAAGCAACATTCAGGATGTCTAGATTCCATTCTTGGTTTGGCCAGTGGCTTGGTGATTTAGTAATTCAGGCTCTTTTTCTAAGTGCCTGTTAGGTTGGGGTGTCTCCATTTGAACTGCTATAAAGGGTCAGTACTTCTGAAGATGCAACTCTAGGGACACATAAGCTTGGCCACATCAACTATGTGCTGTCAGGTGGCTTTTAAGCATTTAAAGTTTTAGGGGTGCATTTGGTTTCAAATGCTGGCTCAACTGCTTTGTGCCTTGGATGCTTTTCTGCAGAGTAAGAGTGCTCACAAATGTAGCAACCTGTCCCTCATGAGCTGTAAAGTGCTTTGAAATCACTGTAGAAATGAAGATGCAACAGTCCAAAGTGTGATAGTGTGTTAAGACATGGTAAGCATTAGTGGGTGAAGCTAATACTGCAGTTCAGGAGTCTTCCCATCAGTGCCACTCAGTGTGGCAAATGGATCCTGGCTTGTATGGCTTTGTCAGAGCTCCTTCCATTTAGCCCAAGGCTACCCCTGGAGTAAACAGAAGAGACAATTCTGCAGCTGCTGGTTAATTCAGACTCAAAATGACCTGGTACAAGAGAAGTAGAAAACTCTGAGCTCCTCTGATCCAGAGCTAATGATCCTGCACTGCACAATACTTTTCTCTCTAATTACTTGAGCTTGTAACTTTTTCCTATTTAGTAATGCTCTGGGCATGTTACCTCAGTGGAGGGATAGCAGTGAACACTCACCCATTAGTAAAAGCCATTGAATGCAGCGGAGGCTGCAGTGTTTCTTTTTCAAGTTATCAGCAAGTATCTTCCCCTGCCCCATATCCTCATCTGTGAAAGCACCAGAAAAGAGGAGGAAAGCCAAAACCAGAATGTGAGTGGAACAAACTGGGCCTTATTGTGCCAGACAGGATGGTATTTTTTGAGGTTGTAAGTGCTCTGAGGCAGGGACTGTTTATTTGTTTGTTTGCACTGTTCCCTACAACACTGCAGACTTAAAAGCTTGCATAGCAATCTAGAATGTTATAAATCTAGTTTTCTTCCTGCTTGCTGTCTAAACAAGCCAGGCACCAGGTTAGCATCCATTTGTATTTCTAGAGCATAAATTAATGCAGGCACCAGGTTAGCATCCATTTGTATTTCTAGAGCATAAATTAATGCAGTGAGAAGGCAGAAAAGTTGGGAACCCAAGATATTTGGACATCTGAACCACCACTCAGATGGGATGCCAAGGGTGCTTGCTTATTGTGGACTTATGTCAATCAGACTTGTTCTGGTTGGATCACGAAGCACTATCTGCTAGCAAGTTTATTGTACTTTACTACTGGTCCTAACTACTGAAGAGCCCTGGAGTGTGCTGTTAGGAATATTGGACTTTTTTAGCATATCTGGATTTGAGCACATTGAAGCCACAGAAGAAAATGTAATGTGAATCTTAGAGAAATATGAGAAAGTTTTGAGATATCCTGTTATATCACTTTGCTATAAGTGATTTACTACTGCTTAAACTACACTGGGCACTTTCTGTGTACTTTAAAACTATCACTTAATGGAGGTTGTGCAGGGCAGAGGCATGTCCTTTACTTTGACAAGGCTGCCTTCCCTGAGGAGAATCCTTTGAATGCAAATACTTTTTCTCAGTTTGCAATGCCATATGACATAAATAAGAACATTGCCTCTTCCTGTGCCACTCCTGCCTGTCTTCTCTTCTTAAATAGCAGAGCTGCAGCCTCCCCCATACCATGTGGTGCCAAACCATGTGTGCAGCGTGCTTTGCTTCCAGCTATAGCTTTCCTTGTAGTCCCTGTCTTCAGGGTTGTCTGCTCAGTATTTCCTTTTCTGCAGCTATGTGCATGGAAAACCTAGCCTATAGAGGAAAATGGCAATTTCAATAGCTGCTGGCATCCTTCATTCCAGTGAGACATGCTTTAGGTATGCTGAAGCTCTTTTAACTCTATATGCATATCTTCTCTTGTGATTTTTGGGCTTCATAAGCCTTTGATGGGGTCTAGGATGGTTGCTGTAAATCTCCAGATTCTGGCATTGTCATAGCAGTGGAGTGGGGACTCTCCACTGAAAGCACCTCATGGAGTGAGTCTGGCACAGCAACATCTTTAGCCCTTGCAAGGAAAATAACTTCTTGTTCCTGCAAAGGAAGAGCTTATTCAGGAAGGAGTTGGCACTGCTTTTCCATCCTTGCTGCTGATTTAAATGCTTGTTTGTTTCTTATTTTTGTGATAATCTTGTATAAGCAGAATAAAGGGGAAAAAAAACAACTGAAAAAAAACCTCAAATAAAATCTGTTTTTCTAAAGTACCTGTATTGGAACTGAGCTCACTCAATTCTCTCTTGAAAAAGATATCTTCTACCCCCCTTTCAGCATGGAGCTGCCTAGCAGTATGGTCTGGTTTAGGAGGGTTGTGACATTCTTAGGTTTATTGAGTATATCCAATTCTCTTCATCCCTTTATGGCTTAAAGTCCTAGTTAGTACCATTGCTGTTGTGACACTGGGCCATAAATGCTGTGGTTCCTAGAGGGGAAACAGTGTGTGGTCTCCTTGTTATTAAAAATTGATAATTTTATCAGCAAGTGAACAGTGCATGATGGGGTGGAGGCTGTCAAAGGGTCTGATGGGGTGGAGGCTGTCTCTGGATCAGGTCTGTAAGTATACAGGTTTAGACTGCATCTGAGTTCTAGGAGGAAAGGACAGTAATAGCTGTATATTCCTGATCTTGAGGGAACAGCCCTGCTCATTGCTTTAAATCATTCTGGGGTTTTATTTTTCTGTGTCAGCACTGTCAGAGCCTATCAACCTCAACCAAAAGAGGCCATCCTGCCCTACCAAGAGAAGGACTTAACGTGAGGAATCCCCTTCAGCAAGGATGTGGCAAGCAGACTGACAATGCAAAGAAAGAAAAAATTATCTGAGCCAATATGCATAACATTAGGGCCTGATTGTGATGCAGAATTAAAAGCAAAACATGAGGAATTCTCTTAGTATGGGGAGCTGGTGGAGCCTCATAATGGGCAGCACTTGCTGCCAACTATGCATCATAGCAACAGTAATTGAGCAGGTCATGATTATGCATGCATTATAAACACCTGCTATGTTCATACTGTGCAGACAGGGATGACTTGATGTAGCAGATAAATGTTCTGCAGATATTTTAAACAGCAGTCACTGTTCCTATATTCTCTACATCCCCCTCTGATCCAGTAGTAGTACATAATATATGAACATCCAGAGTTGATGCCAGGGAAAATGTCTTGGGCAGCTGTGAGAAATTAAAGATAGTGGAACATTAGACTTGCATCAGTCCTGAGCTGTGCTATGGACATTGAGACAGGTTGACCTTATGGGCAGAGGAGCTCTGTTCATTATCTGGCTTTCAGGTCTCCAAGAAAACTGAGCAAGACACTACACGTGTGCTTCAGGTGGAGGTAGAGACTTCCTGTAAGTAGTACAGTGTAATTAATGCATGCAGAATGGTATATGAAAAACTTGGTAGCACCTTTACAGTAGGAGAGTCAGAATTCTTAGTAAAGAGAAGAGATGGGAAGGCAGGAATATCTGGTTTTGCTTCCAGTTCCAGTGGTGACTCTGTAGTCTATTGGAATGAACTTTTCACTGACAAGGTGAAAAGTGATCTGGTCATTAACTTCTCATCTCAATTGTACAATTTACAAGTCCTTTTGGAGCCTTGATTTCCCCATCTGTAAAAAGGGAAATGTCTCATGTGTAATGTGGTGTATGGTCTTCAGACCTAACAATGCAGAGTGTTGATAAACAGTTTGATTATGGCTTTTATTATCTCTTCCCTTTTCAAAGAGCTTATAGCTGCTGTCTGTTTGCATGTGTATTTCATGCCACTGAGATGTAACTGCCCTCTGACAGAGCTGGCTTTTTCAGCATTGAAGGAAGGAGAGTTTGAAATCTTCAGGAGCAATGCAAATCCTTACTTCAATTCTTTATAAATTTTGTAGGAAATACACTCAGCTGTACTTCCTAAAAGAGGAAATGCTTGAGTCCTGTCTCCTGTGTTTAGAATAAACAGAATCGAGATAATTTAATCTAAAAGGAACATGTTCTTTTGAGGATAAACAGCCTGAATAAAACATTTGAGTAAACCCATAATGATGCTCCTCCCCTTACACCATCCCCCCAAAGAGCAGCTTCCATCCTGAAGGATGCCAGAAGCAGCTGGCTCACTGCAAACCAGACTGCAATTTTTCCTCAGGATACTTTGTTATGCTGGCTCCAATTGTGCTGGTACCTATAACCATCCCAAATGACCTTTGAGGATCAACTGGGACCCTGCAAGTGGGCACATATTTGGCTTATTCTGCATAAATATCAAATAAGACCCATTGCCTGGCAGATAGTTTTGTTTCTAGATGTTAATGAGGGCCAGATGTAGAGACTTGTGTGGTCTTGGGCCAATGAACTGCTGTTATCTACAGTATGGAGCTGTTTGATTTCTTTTCACTTCTCCACTAGGCAAATGTAATAAACTATTTTCAGTGTTATGAAGTCACTGTTGCAACTTTTCCATTTGCTAAGCTTGCTGGGCTGAAGGAACACAGGAGGCAGAGGCTCAGAGGGTTGTAACAGGGAAATGAGGGGTGTGTATCTCCTGTCACTCCAGATGCAGCAACCAAAGAGCCAATAAGCATGTTAATTGTCAGTGCAAGATTCACACATTAAAACTGTGTCCTTGACAGAATGCCAGCATCTAATAAGCATGTGTTACAGAATAAGAGGTACAGTAGGGGTTAGGATACCCACTTGGCCTGTTATCTTGTTTCCAGTTATTAATAGGAGCTGGATTGAGGGAAAGAACACAGGAACAGAGTAAAAAAGGGACTCTTCCCTGGCCAGGTTTTTCCTCATATTTATACTCAGCAAATGGCTAATGTACTCATTTAGCCATCCTTCATATGGTGGCCCATAGGTTTGCCACAGTTATTCATGCCCTTGATTCAGTCCCTGTGAGCTGTCACAACTGCATCAGACTGACAGATGCCTTGGAAACTCTACAGTAACCCTAAGAAGTATTTCATGTCTCTTACATAGATTTAGCCAGTGAGTCAGACCCCTCTGCCTGAGAGCAAACATGGAAATAAGGAGCTAAGAACTAAAGGACCAGATGAGACTAACAGTTTATTGAAATGACTGTTTTACTCCAAAATGGTTCAGTATCAGATGGAGGTGGAAGAAAACCCATCACTGACAGAATGTGCAATCACATGCTCATCTGGGAAACTTAATACTGAATGTTAGGCAGTTAGGGAAAAGTATGTATTTATGTAATTGAATAAATTAATATAACTTGTGATTGAGCCTTCTAAATATCTAATGTCCTACTGAATAGAAGTTAAGCACTTTGAATCTCTTTTCTAGTAGCCAGATACTAATTTCTTAATATGCATTCTTGAGCAAAATGAGTCTTCTGCCTTTGCCAGTCTAATATTACAACATTTGGTGCTTACCATTGTGTGTCTTCTCACTGAGGGCAAACAGCCACAAATGATGCCAGTTTCAGGAATGGTCTGCCCTGTGGGACTAGATCTTTTCAGGAGGGAAATGAGGAAGCCTATTTAAAAGACTGCAAACTCAAGTCTTGCTTTTGTTGTTCTCAGGCTGTGGGAAATGAGTGTGTCAGGTTTGCTGGTACTGTAGGTGTACTGGTCTGTTACAAGCCCACTGTGACTGCAAGTCTGTCTTCTCATGGATTTTAAGAGCATGGCAGAAATACTGAGTGCACAGAGAAAAAACTGGGATGCTATTTAGCATATACACACTCTTGACATGTACCCAGTTTGCCATGGAAAAGAGGGAACCAACTATGGAAGAAACTTGCTGAAGGTGTGTTTCAGTGTGAGCTTACTGATATTCTTTTGGAAAACATGTTTCATGGCCAATATCTGAGTATAAATAAAAGGTATGGATGCTGCATGAGTATATAGGTTTAAACTTCAGTGGATCTGAGTTGGCTGTCATAGAGAAGACAGGCTGCATCATTTATCGGACTGGAGGAGCTGAAGCAAAAATATGCTGTGGAACCTGCTGAGGAATTTGATCTTTCTCTTTGTAGAGAGTTTAATGCAGCCTCAGGTGGTTTTGAGAGCAGCTGGCCTTCCAGATCTCCCTGCAGCATCACAGCCATGCTTTTTTTTTCCTCTGGCTGCTTCAGGACAGAAGAAATGTGTAAATAACTAGAATGTGGTGCTTTGTTTAAGAGCTTGTGCCTGAAGAATCTCACTTGGTCTGGGTCAGGGTAAAGGTCCCCGCAGTAAATCCCTGGCACAAGGCTGCTGTTCAGCTTGTTGAAACAAGGCAGCCGAGCGGGGTTTAGCTCAGGGAAGGAATGTGAACTGTTGAAGACTGGGAGATGACTCTGGGCTTTGCTTTCTGTCAGATATACACCAAGCTCTGTCAAAATGTGCTGTCTGGCATCTCTTGGCACCTCTTGTGTTTTACCTGATTACCTTTTACAGTAAATGTTTTTTTGAGCCCCATGTGTCCAGGTGAACACAGACACAAGGATGACACGATGAAACTTTGCCCAGACCAAGAGGCAGGGTGCTGTGACTGGTTCCCTGGAAAGAGGGAGGGAAACTCATAAAGTCAAGCAAATCCCACCCTCTATTCTGAATGAGCCCTGGATCCTAACATCATCTGTCAGCAAGGGATGGTTTGTGCTAAACCTCCCCCTTCATGGATGGAGCCCAGGGTTGGTCTGTCCCTGCTGTCCTTACAGAGCTCTCTGGGACCAGTTATCTAATAATCTAGAGTACAAGTCTTTAAGACCTGGTAGCTAGAAGTTGAAACTGGACAAATGCAGGATAGAAGCTAAGATTCAGGACTTATCAGGGAGTTTAATGTCCCACTGAAGCAGTCTCAGTGGAGCAGATGGGGCTATTTCTTGGCAAGAGATGCTGATGGAACCACAAGTGTATGCTGTACTGAAAACTTAGATGATCAAAACTGATTTATTCCAGCTTTGAAAAACATCTATTAATAAATGTTGTGCTTTTCTTGCAATTGTATTATGGACTGAGATTTAATTTGGCAACATTGCTGGAACTATGCACTTAATCCTGTAACAGTTGACATGGGACACTTTAAAACATGTATTCTGAAATAAAACTGCAGTAGTTCAAGAGCTGCATAGTGCAAGTGAGGTGGCAAATGCAAACGTGTGTAGACAAGTATATATCAATAATGAGTGGACCAAGTCATTTCTTAGACTTTAAAAAAGACTGTGCAGATATCTGACTTACTCTCCTGTTTCTTTGTGTTCTTTAGTTTGTCTCTTTAAATATCTTTTTTCCCATCCATCTAAGTTTCATATTGGACTAGAGGCCTGACTTATCCTCAGTCTTATATTTTTTTAAAGATATGTACAAGGCTTCTTTTGTTTTGAGAAACCACATGAGGTTTGAGACTTTGACAACCTCTCCAGCTATTTAAAAAATATGCTTAAGCAGAAGTTCACATATCAGTTTTTCCTGTTTATACCCACAATTTTTTTTAGCCTGAATCTAGTCTTGAAAACCAATTGACTTTCTGAATATACAGCAGCTATTTGGATGTTGCATCAAGAGTGCTAGAATTGCTTTCAGAGTAGCAGGGGCCAAGCAAGCACTATGCATACATAGGTATAGAGTATGCTCTTTTATTCTCCCTCTTTCTCAAAGTACAGGCTTTTAAATTCACATCTGAATGAGTTTGAATTTATGTGAGGATTTAACATCCCTGTTGCTTTGCAGAAATTCTTCAGCTGTCTAGCTTTGCCACAGCCACTTGATAACCTAAAGATTTTAAGTCTCAAGTCCTCTTCTGAGTTTCCTGATCAGTCCTGACTTGCCTGTGGTCTCTTCTTTTATACACAAATTTTAAGATACCCAGAATCATGACTGTCTTTGTTATTCTCTACTTGATGCAGCTTCTAAACAAAATAAATCCTTGTCTGAAGGCTTAGCCTAATGTAAATAATACCAAGCCACATGTTTAACAGACATCTTCAATTAGCCAAATTATGTAGTCAGAAAAACGAGAGTAGAAGCAAATTTTACTAAGTAGTAATTTGGCCCTAAAAATTAAAGCTTCAGATGCTCTATTTCTCCACTGCCTTAGCCTTTGAAATAGTCAGATTCACTACACCAAGAGCCTTACAATACCAGGGAGCTGCTGCTTGTTTGTCACGTTTATTTTTGATTGTTTATTCATTTGATCTTAAAAGTTCTTTGGGGGGAATCTCTTTATCGGCTCTAAAATGTGGTTGCATGGTAAATAAGAAGCAGTGACATTAAAAGTAATTGACATTAAAATGTTGTGACATTAAAATTAATCATGTTTGATGGATGCTACAGACTGAATCTGCAAGGCTCCTGGGTTCATGTTTTAGCAAATTGTGACATTCATTCTCCCCCTGAGTTCCTGCAGCAGTTGCATAACTGCCTTTGCCACCCACTGGTCCCAACACTGCAGGGAGGTGGTGTGGAAGGAGGAGGATGCTGCTTTGGGAAGGAGAAGGGGGTTTTCTTGGGATTCACTAGTTAGTAGCTTGGGGGGGAATGGCTGTTCTGTTCTCCATCCAGTGAACTAGTGTCAGATTCTCAGTGTCAGCATGGTAGTGGTGATGTTGGCTTCCTCCACAGCAAGGTAAGGCTGAAGGTGAAAGGAGGGACCACTGGGATGTTTGCAGCAGAGCTGATGGAGTTGTTCTGGAGTCTGTGTTCCCTGTGCTGTGGCAGTTCCAAGCAGAAGAAACCTTGCGAGAAAACCTGGCTCCTGCAATGTGAATAGGAATTGTTTTGTTACCATTCTTAGTAATAATGAGAAAATATTTAGTTTATGTAACAATTCTGTAAGATTCAGAAGGAAACACTGTCAATTGCCAGTTCTGCTTGTGTTGCACCAGCACGAAGTGCAAAGGAAACACAGTGGTGTTCTTCAGGACCTGGAGTATCTCAGAGAGCTGGAGGGGATGTGGTAAAACCTGACACCTGTATTGTACAGCCAAGTGCTTTTGCAGCAGACAGGAATATGATGAGTGTCAGGAATGGCTGATGGCTGGTCACTCTTATGCCTACTTTGTGAACCAAGATTCAGGTGAAACCATAGCAGGCATCTCTTCTTTTGGATGGCTGAAGCTTACCTAAAGATGTGCCCTCCAGGCAGGGAGTGAGAGGGAGAGATGCAGTGTTTGTTTCCACTATAACATTTTCCAACTTCCTTTTTTAGCAATGTGAAGCTTGAAGGGGCCTCAGAAAAACGAAGCGATGTATTGGGCGAGAAGCCAGCTACCTCTCTGCAGCTTGAGCTCTGTGCTGGCTTCACTTTCTGTACTGTTGGGAAACTACAAGCAGTGAGCTGATATTTTTTCCTTTCCCACTGTGGTCTGTGTAGGGTGCCAGTCTTTGTGAAAGCACACTGGGCACAGCCTTTTTCCATGGCTGCCTCTTGGCCCTGACTGGAAACTTGCATGAAATTCAATATGACTTAACTTTTATAAGAAGCAAAAGACTGTGCTGTAACTTAATTTAGCTGAGTTAAAGCTTGGCCTGGTGGTTAGGGGCACTGACAACTCCTGCCTTCTACAAGGAGCAAGTCAAGAGGGGTTTCCAGTGTGTAGTTTGATTTGGATGGACCTTGTGAATTGTAGATCCTATTCCCAACCTTGACACTGATTCCTTGTGACCTTGGTCAGTCTTGTGTCTCTAGTTACCCATGGGCAAATTGAGCTTCAGTATCTGCTTTTTCTTTTGCCAATGGAAAGTAGTGATACTGAGGAGCTTCACCAAGGGGCTGTGAGAAGAGCACTGAGATCTTGGCATGGGAGGGTGATGATTGTCTTTTTCATTGTACAATGTGCACCAGTCACTGTGGGGCACCAATGGGAAGAGGTAATGTTACAGATGTTCTGGTTTATGTGATATGGAACTAGTTAACTGACTGCCACTGGATTAAATTGATAAGGTTTAAAAAAAGTAAATAAACTATAGGCTTTATTGAATATACTACCTCATTTTTTTTTTTGTATTTTTCTATTTCTCCTTGGTGATATCCAAGTCCCTAAGAAGTAATAGATAGGTTTGAGTATCCACAATTTCTGGATGTGCAAGGTGAAGTACAAACAAGTTACAGTTGGGATATTTTTTCCCATGGCTGTTTTGCAGAGGTGCTGAAGACTTGCAGCTGTACCTGCTCTCACTGAAGGGTATGAGGGTGAACAGCAGCCTGGGGAGGCAGAGAAAGACCACAGTGCTCAGTTTAGACAGTGGTTTTTATACTGCCTTCCTTCTGACTGAAAATGCTTTCTTAAAGTGGGGAGGAGAAACTGTCAGCTTGTATTAAAGAAAATGGATTTTCCTAGAGAAGCCAAACCAGCAAAAACCCATGAGTACAGCAGAGACTAGCCAAATATTTTGGCAGCTTTCTGTGGCAATTCTGGCTCAAGAACATTGGGCATTTTTGAAGACAAAATTAACCCATTGGAACACTGAATAGCAATAATATAAAAAGTTGATTTAAACTTGCAGGAAAGTGTCTTTTGTGGCTTTTGCAGAGAGGGTCCCTCCCTGCAGACCTGGGTTTATGTGTATTGCCAGGATATGGAGGAAATAAATTATGGAGACAAAGGAAGCAAACTGGAGTGTTTGAGCTTCCCAGTTCTTGCTTCAGTTCTCCAAGTCAGAGCACTGCTGGATGAGGTAAAGTACCATGCAAATATTAAGGTTTTACTGTAGCACATTTGCTTTGGCTCTTTTTGTGACACTTTGTGTGATCTGTTAATGATTTAGCTATTTTCTGGCACTTTGAAATAAATTTTAGTGTTGCCCAAGTCAATACTGGGGAGAACCCAATGTTAAATAGATGAGTCTTTACTTGAAAGTTCAAGTAATCAAGAAACAGTCTCTGACCAGTTACAAAAGCTTGTTTTTTTCCACCATGGTGAGAGGAAAAAAAAAGCTGGTATGGGAGTGAAACGTGGAGACAGCTGTGACCTGCTCACAGATACTGTCAGCAGTAAAAAAGTTTGAATTCATCAAATTATGTGTTCAGTTATCCCCACAGACCACACATGCTGGGAGAGCTGGGGTTTACTGTAAACGTGGCTGACAGATGGCTGCCAGACATTGCAATGAACTTAATCACTGAAGAGCCCACCACCCTTATCTGGCAGCTGTGTACACAGCTTGTGTCATGGTGGCTGAAACCAGGCTGTAGCACTTGGGACCTTCTCTGTAGCCAAGGCAGTGGGAGAGGAGCGTTGTATGTTGTTTTTTTTGGGTTTTTTTTGAGCAGTCCAGTGAAGCAAGAAAGTCTAAGGCTTAGGAAGTGGGACTTGAGTCTCATGGGTCTCTGCTGTAAGACTTAGAGCTTGTCACAGAATAGTATAAATTGGAAGGGATTTCTGGAGGTCTCTGGCTCAAAGCAGGGTCAGCTTGCATCAGGCTGCTCAAGATTTCAGCCAGTCTAGTTCTGAATAGCTCCAAGAATGGTGATTCTACACCTGTGAGCCCATGTTCTGGTGGCTGCCTGTTCTCATAGTGAATTTTTCCTAATATCTGACTGGAATTCCCTGTTTTGGAACTTGTCTGTTGTCTGTCATCTACTCATTGTGCACCTCTGAAGTCTGCCTCTGATTTCTCCGATTTTGTTGTTCTCTCTGAAAGCTTTACATATGCATCCCTGAGGCACACAGGTTTTCTTACATGAATTAAAAAGGACAGAAGTGAGGTGCAGAGAAGCTGCAGCTTGTCCAGGAAGCCTTAATTCTGCATCAGGGCTTGAGGTCCTTTTCTAGCTTGAGTTTTCCTACCAGGAAGCTTAGATAAATTTCCAGAGAACTTCATACTGCCAAGTCTCCCAAATAATTCAGCAGAATTTTTTTCTCCATCACTTATCACACTGTACAGACCCACTGAGATCCTTGTTTCCATGGAATGCTTGTATTCCAGCACTAGCTCTGGAGTAATGGTATCCTGTAGTTTGTCCTTCCCCTTTTGCAGCTAAAATACCTGGAGTTCTGCAGGACAAGGTGAATGCTGTGTGCACTTGTGGCAAAGAAGGCCAACAGCATCCTGGGCTGCATTAGGAAGAGTGTAGGTAGCAGGTCAGAGGAGGTGATCTCTCATCTCTACTTAGCACTGAGATCATGTGAAGTGCTGTGAACCACCCTATTCTGTGGTCCTAAAGCAGCTCTGATGAAACTGAGGTACTGGGAGTTTACAGTAGGTGCTAGAGATACTGTCTGTTCTCAGCAGCAGTTTTAAAAGTGGCTCTGAAAGACGATGCATGCACATTTTGGTCAAAACAATCTAAAATAGTTGTTCACAAGATAGGAATAATGTCATATAATATTATTTTTGTTTCAAAGACTAGCCTTTCCTCCAACACTATTCAACATCTGCTTTATGATAAGTCATAGCTGTTGGAAATACTTCTTGATGTTGAGGAAGTCAGTTGGTCAAGATGTAGTAGGGACCTCAGTCTGAATAAGAACACAGGAAAAGTTCAGTGATGCTTTTAAGTTGGTCAGACTTCTTGGATAAACTGAAAAAGGTGGAAATTCAGAGTCTCAGTGGTGGAACTGGTCATGTGTGCTACCCATTCCTCCTAGGCTTACTTCTGTATACTTCACCTGACCTTTGCAGTATGTTTCTTGAGAAGATGCCTGACCTTTTCACATCCAATTAGCAGATGTGTTCAACTGTTGCCTGAAACCCATTTTTACCCTTCTTCCCCTTCCAAAGTCCTTTCCCTGTTCAGCATCTTGGAAACATTGTGCTTGCTCACCAGAGCTTGATGATATACCCTAGCTTTGACAGGGCTCTTTTGGTCTCAGAATGCTGATACCCAATGCTTGTTTTCACAGAGGGCTCTGCCTCCCCATTATTTGGGGCATCCCTCACTCTAGGAAAGGAACATGTGCCAGAGAAGAACTAGATTGCTCTTTTGAGCAAAGGTCACAGGAATATTTGGCAGGCATGATGCTTGTATGTTCTTATTCAGGATTTCCTCTAGCAGTGGCCCTAGGCTTTTGCAGATTTTGTTGCTTTGCAGAGCCCTTGGTATTTGCAAACATGCAAAATATATGTAACATACATTTCAGCTGCTAGCATTGGAGCCTGAAGGTGAGCAGAGAAGAAAATGCACTTCCCTATCAGTCTCATTCCTATTGCAGAGGCAGTTCGAAATGAAGTAGTTCAGTGTGGTTCACTCTGGATTCTGAACTGTTTAACTCTGGAACAGTGTCCCCCCCAATGGACTGCAGGTTTTATTTAGCTCAAGTAATTACCTAAGCTTTGTTTTAGTCTTTCCACCTGCATGTTTGAAAGCCAGTTAAAAATGGATTTTACAAGTCAGTACTTTTGAGCATGTTTCTATTTCTGAGGGAAGTGAAATGGATCTGCTTTCTGTTTTAGTCCTTATGCCTTTTCCAAGCATCTGATGTGGTAATTTAATTTGTGCTTTGAACTTCTAAAATAAGACTAGGGTTTTGATAAATGTACACTAAGATTAGAAAAAAAGCAGCTCAGGTTTATAAGTAAATAAGTAGACAATTGAAAACAATAAACAATATGCTTTTCCATATGGTTTTAATGTACCAAAACTTTTAGTAAAGCAAAAACAGAGTAATCTTTATTCTCTTTTGTTTCTTAGGTTGCAGCCTTGTTGCTGCATTTGACCAACCTGATTAATGCAACTTTATTGTCATGTCCTTTTTAGGATTGTAGGCTGTTGTCAAGTGGAATGGATCCAGAAGTTGGAATTTGGCTCTCAGCACTCGCTGCAGTCCTGTGGGTAGTGGATTAATCTTCCTTAGACTGCACTGTCTCTGGCTATTGTCAGTGAAAGAGAATGCCTTAAGTTCAGCTGTGTTCCTGACAGTCACTGAAAAAATATATGCCAGAGTCTATCTGACTTTGTATTTTGTGTTAAAGAACACTTCCTAATTTCCTGTGTCTGACTGTTCAGTCCTTTTCTTGACTTCAGGATCACTTGCAGCAGCTGTGCAGTGTTGCTGTCAGTTAAAATAGTTATTGTGCTCCCCTTTGGAAAGCTGTCCCTCTGAAGGGAGAATGCTTTCCAAATTATGCTTCTCTTTTAAAGCCAGTGCAAGTTCTCATGAGTTTAGAATTTAGTCTTTAGTCTGTAAATGTTGCTGGGAAGAACCTTGGGATCTTTTTGAGGACAGAGCCTCAGCAAATGAAAGATCAGACTTTCTTCAGTACAATGTGAACTAATATTGAGTGTGTAAAGATTTAGTGAATTGTCTGTGTGATGCCAGCTTCCTAAAATGAAATTGGTGGGAGCCTATTCCAGCATTTACAGTTTAGTTTGCATTCCTTGGTAATCCCACTTGCTCAATTTGTAGCTCTGATTCAGCAAGTGGGATTTACAGAGCTCCACCTCTATTTGTCTGAGACCTTAGTGTACATGTCCAGATGCCATAACTCCTGGTAACTGTGGAAAAAATGAGAGGAAAAAGTATCTGTTCTCAGAGTCTGCTCCCAGCTGGTATGCTGTTGAGCCAAACTCTAGGAAATATGCAGGGAGGGAGTTGAATCATAGTGATAAAATAATTAAGAACCCAATCCTCCTTTTTTCTTCAGGTTCATACTGAAGCTGGTTAAAGGATTAAGAGAATAAGGTTTCTTTTAATTTTCTAACCTCTTGTGGGTTCAGCAAATACCAAACAATTGATCCTAACTACCATAGCATTGGTGAGAAATAGCAGTTGCAGACAACTGGGCAATATGTGTAACATAACTTAGAGCTGAGCTGCTATTGTTCCTGCACTTGGACCAGAAGACTGCATGCTATAGTCATCCCAGAAGTGTGGCAGAGTTGGTCTTTCACAAGATTTATGGGGGTGATGGGGAGGAGCTGCTGCTGCTGTTCATTTTCTGCCCTGTGGCAGAAGGCTGTGGCTGAGGATTTCAGATTGAGTGAATATGAGGATATGAAAAGTGACAGAGTGCTAATACATTAGGCATTCATTTTGTATCATATTAGCAGTGCTTGTAGTGGATAAGTGAGATGTCATACCATGTTATGTGCAATTATGAGTATGCAACTGAACATCTCATTGAGGTAATACTGATGTCCTGAACAGGGATTGAAGCCTGTACCTTAAAACCACATCAAACTTCACTGGAAACCTCTGTGAGAGAAAGATGCAGCAGGGCATGAAGCTTACTTGTACCTTCTGGGTTTTGTTTCTTGGTAAGCTTAAAACAAGTTGAAGTTCTATGACAGAAAGGAGCAGAAAAGCACAACCAGTTCAGTGCTTTCTGGTTAACATCTTCCACTGATGCTAAGGAAAAAAAGGAGAGGGAATTCTTAGTACAAGGATGGTTTTATCAGGAATTTTTATCAACTGCTCAAACATCTTCTCCCTAATTTTCAGTTACCTCAGCTGATGCAACCTACTCCTTGGATTTTTTTAAATCTGAAGAAAGATCTGATGGACAAATACTACTCTGAAAACAGTTTTGCTGTCTCTTCTGGTTTGTATTTGGAATTTTGCTTGATGTCTGCCTTGGGCAGATAACTTCATTTCTGTGTGCCTTCACTTCTATATCTGTGAACTGACAGCAACAATAGGCTGAGGAAGACTGAGGCCTAATCACACTCCTCAGACAGGAGACACTCTAGGAACTATTACTAAAACCATCTTTCTTCTAATACTTTCAAGTATCCTTTGAAACCAGGCTAAAGGAGTGAAATTTCTGATGTTTAGGGTGGAATGTCTTGTTCTCTTGCTTTCCTCAATACAGATCTTTGTAAGGTATGCAATGCAGCCCAGAGATGCTTGCAGAGAAAGGGAATATTAGATTGCCATAGGTGCTTCAGCCCCCAAGGAATCTGACAGGTACTGCCAGGTTCTCTGTACAGATCTAGTCCACACAGCTTGAAATCACCAGCTGTATTACTGAAAGGCTTGGCTGAGCTGTGTTACTGTAAACAGCAGACACCTGGACTGTTTTACTGATAAAATTGCCTGGACTAAAGGCTAAGGGATTTCACACATCCCTCTGTACAATCACTCTGTGAACCATTAAATAGGAAGATGCAGTTCTGTTGCCTTGTTTTCTGTTCTGTAGTCTCCAGGGATGTAAACCCAGAATCTCCTACTTGTACTTGATTTTCAAATGCAATGAGAAAAAGGACAGCTACAGCATATACACAGCTGCTGGCTGCTTATGAAGATCCTCAACTAATGGAAAGCTTCAATGTTTTTCCAATATTCCAGGCTCTCCAGGATTTGGGTTCAGTTGTGTGTGGTGATGAAGGCATACTTCTATTGATGTTTTCAGGGACAGAATTTTACCTCTTGATTCTAGGAATGTATGTAAGATCCTTAGATTGCATGTGGCCACTGGGGTACTGCAAGATGAGTCTTTCATTTACTAGAGAAACTGCATTTTCCCCAGGGAATATTGCATCCTTGCTGCTGGGGCCATTTGTGAGTCCTAGACCTGCACTGGGCAAACCATCTCGTTTGTGCTTAGGGGCAGTGTGAAGACAGTCCATTTAGACATGCATCATGGGCACTGCCACTGTGCTGGTAACAGCTACCCAACAGGTATCTTCTCTGGCTCATCCAGGACTGCTCAGTGAAGGATTGGTGGCCAACCCCTGACCAAGCTTCTGCAGCTGGTAATATTTCTGTTGGTAGGAGCCTGTTTATCACCAGCCTAATTCCAGTCCCCTCCTGCACTCTTGGTTGTTGCAAACCTCTCAAAATCAGAGGCTTTGCTTTGTGAAATGTTGCTTTTTCTGTTCTCCTTCCTAGCTCCTCAGCAGTTTCAATTCCAAATGCTTCACGTCACCACTTGGGAACTCAGCAACACGCAGGACACTTCCCCTTTGCTTTCTGTTTTTACAGCCTCTTCAAACCACAGCTCCAAGCACATGTGGTTCCAATTACAGAGAACCTCTGCAGTGCTGTGTGGATATGGATGGGGCTAGGCTGACCTCTTTATTTTAACACAGCTAGCCTGTTCCTGTGGGAGTTGACTGTTAGCTCACATTTTCCTTATTTGAGATGCCTTCGCTTCACAATCAAATTCCTGAAATCAAAGGGAGGCAGAGGGGAGCAGGTTGCAGGCAGCATGCGCTGGGGGCCAGGTCCTAGTCACTTAGAGCACTCCAGCTCTCTGGAGAAGGCAACCTTTGGCCTTTATGTCTCTGCCAGCCAAGGAATACAGAAAGCAGATGTCCCAGAGCGCAGCCTTGGCTGAGTTAATGATCCTTAGGAGGCTTCGGCTGCCCCCAGCTTCTCCTCCCTTGTGCAAAGAATGCAAAATAGTGGGCTGTAAGAAGACACCATTTTCTATTTATTTTGGCCTAAAATGCTGTCAGGGTAACCAAAACTGTTAGGGCTAGTGTGGTCTGAGGGTGAGCAGGGGCTGTTGACCTTGTGGGTTCTTCTTACAGCTCTTGAACAGACCAATGTAGCTACCCACTGCCTTGGTTTGTCCACAGCAGAAACGAGGGAGAAGAGTCAAAGGGAAGAGAAAAGCCTTTAATGTTCATGTCATCATTACTGAATTGTAACAGTGGGGTGAAAATGTTTGGTTTCTCAATAGAGAGCTTAATTTTAAGGCCTGCTAAGCCTTAAATACTGAAGTGCAGAACTAGTGTCTGTAGTGTCTTTAGCACTTAGCGGATTTGAGCTTTGAAGTCACTCAAGCATCTCTGAAAGTTTTACTCAAGTTGTAATTCTTTGTCCAGAAAAGTAGCTGTCAGCCTCCTCTTTAAGCATGTAGAATTCTAAATTTGCTTATTGCAAAATGCTCAGATTTTGCTCATTACCACTGGTCAGAGCTTTTTCTTTTCCAGCAAGAAGCTTAGTAAACCATTTCCTGCAAGGCTGTAGCAAGATCAAATTCTAACAGATGTGAAATGTCTTAAATTCCTGGCATGAAGGAGTGGTTCAGAGTTGCAACATGGCAGGCTATCCTGGGCTGTTTGTTTCTCAAACATATTATTCTTGTATATATTTAATTTAGATAGATTCTCTGTTTTCAAATACTTTCTTGAGCAAGATAAATGTTTAAATGTTTTGAGCATAACAAGAAGCAAGTCAAATGTGCAGGATTCTTTAGCTAGGGGAACACTACAAGCCTGAATGATTCTGTGGATACTTATTTTCTTTGGGCTAATTTAAACTGTTTAACTAGAAATTTTTTGCTAACTTGCAGCATTTTGACTAAAATAAGTACTTAAACAAGCAGTTCAGCCTGCAGATCTGAGACCAGCTATAGCATGGCACTGTCACATGAACTGACATTTTTTTTTCCAACAGCCTACCTGGATTTTGAGAAGAATGTGTGATACTCAGAGGACCAAAACTTCCTTCTCAGAAGGACCTAATTTTTCAGATAGTGTAATCATACTGATGTGAAAATAATTATTTTAAGAGTATCCCAAGAAGAACTCAAAATCAGAGGGTAAAATTATTGGTTACACTTGAGAGAACTTGTGGTAGGAGACTGCTCTGCTTTCAGAAAGAATGGGATGAGCCTTGACAACAGTGGCCATTCACTGTTCCTGTCACACTTTCATCCAGGACATCTTTTGATATTGATGAACAATGAGAAGCAGATAGAGCACCTATCACAGGTGAAATAGAAATGGTCCAGACAGTGCTATAAACTCTGTGTGTAGACACTGCTGGGATGCCTTCTTTTGCTGTTATATTAAAGCTTTCCTCAGCAGCAGGTTGGAGACACTTCTTTCCTGGGTTACTTCCCTCTGGTGCTAGTACAAGATGTCTGGAGTTGCAGGGGAATTACAGGTTGCATTTCTACTCCTCCATGGACCTTAGTATCTTGGAATAGTCTGTTGCAAATGTCATCCTTGATAAAAAAAGCCCAATAAATTATTAAAAGTGTAGCTGAAAAAAAGTTCACAGAAGTTCCTGGAACAGCTGAAATTTTTCAAGACCCATTTTGGATATTTACTTTTTAAATGAACTTGGTGTAGGTGTAGTTTGGGCCAAGTTGACAAAGCATCCTTGTAGTTTTCTTGTATTTCAATTATCTTCATCTTCTCTAGGCTGTTCCTCTTAATTCCAGCAATTAAGTGATATAGCACAGCTTATTACTTTTTAAAAAGTATAATCTATATTTAGCTTTGCTCCCTAATTCAAACCTCCTTGTGAACCTAATGAAAGATTTAAATCTGGAAGCTCTTTAGCTTTTAGCACATGAATTTGCCCACGAATAAAAATGTCAGCAAAGCATTTATTTTCACTTTGATTTTATGTTTATATGCCTTGCAGGTATGTTTATTTTATTTTGTTGATATGTGTATTTGTATATATAAATATACTTGTTATTGTATCATGTATGGGCATGAAAATAAACTGAGCTTAGTAGTGGCACATACACAAAAACGTGTGATCTTGTTAAGGATCAGATTAAAATACTATTTTGAGTGGTCATAATTTGTTATAAATCCAAATACAGTCTGGATTTGCTCAGCATTTGCTTTGCACAGGAGGTGGTTCCTTCCCTCTAAATCTGTTTTGAAGAGCGGAGTTCTCTGAAATTCAAACCATCTTATAAGATGGGATGCATTCAAAAGTAGCCTTTTAAAAAAGTGTTAAAATGCATTTTTGGGAATTGCTTTAAGCCTCACATCTTTGCAGGGCATTGCACACTTTTGCTTTAAAATCTGCTATGTATGCAAGGCAGAATGGTCTGTTCTTGAGGGGTAGAAAAAATCCCTTTGTGTGTCCTGGCCCCATCTCTGCCCTTCTCCTGGTAAATGTGCTTGTGCTCTTTGGGGTGCTCTCTGGTTAGGAGTGTTAGCCTTGGTATTGTTTAAATTTATTTCTTGGATATTTAAAACATCAGTGACAGATGAAAGAATTTTTCTCCCTTGTCTCTGCAGGGTATTGGGTGAGTTATTGTCTTCTAAACAATAGACTGAACATTTAAACATCACCATGGTCTCCTCCCCCCCAAATACAGACCATGACAGTGCCTGTGGTGTGGCAGCCAGCCTGGTACTGCACCCAGCATGCTTTTTTTCAGGTCCATGGTCAATGCTTTCAAAATGCTGCAGTTGCAATAAGCTCTCGGGTTCCTGCTCCACAAGAAAAACAAACTCTGAAGTCATGGGATAGGGAATGAGTAAAGCTGAAAGAAGCAATTCCTCAAGTGCTCTTGGTAGCATGAAGAGCTGCACACAGGATGTGGCAGGGGATGAGGGTTTTTTGGGGTAAGAGCCTGCATATATGTGGCATTACTGAGTGAGACTCTTGGGTCTGACTCCTGGGAAAACGGTTTATTGTCTTGCTCTGTTGTCTGCTGGAGCCAGCCCTGAAGATGTCACTCAGGGTGCTCTGCCCTCGTGTGGCTCCCGAGATCTTGACAGGGGAAAGGTGGGGACCCGGAGTGCACCCATCCACCTGAGCAAGGGTTCCCCAGGAGCAAGCTGCTTTTGCAAGCTAGCCAATGTGTGTCCTGACCAGTGTATGGAGGTATTTGCTGCTGCAAGGGGTTGTCCATAAGCAGATATTCTCCTTTAGTACTCATTTAAATTAAACTGGGGAGGGGGTATAAATTCTAAAAGCACCATCAGCAATATTTCATTTCTTTGATGTGTTCTTGCTAGGTCTCATCTACACAAATACAAGAGCATTTTGGTGGACATTTATTCTTCACTGAATAATAAAACACTTAAAATAACTTAGCATGGGCTTAGATATGTTCTCTGGTTCCTTTTTCTTTCCAAGGTATATATTGTAAATTCCAGCAGATATCTAAAGGTGAATTCCATTTCATTGCTGCTTGCTCCAGTGCAAGTACTATTTAAAGGCATGAGGTTTGTTTGCATGGAGCTCTCTGGATTTTGTGTGTGTAATTTCCCCTCACTGGTACCCTATGATGAGTACTTTGAGCTTCCTTTTGCCTGTCTACTGATATCGATGACTGGAAAGAAAATGAAGTGAGGGCTTTGTCTAAAACACTTGCAAAACTTAGACTGCCTTGTGAGTTCATGGGCCTTATTAAAGAATTAATAAGGACTAAAGGGACAAATTTTGTGTGGTTTGTTTGGTCTTTTTTCTATTTTATTTGAAGAAGACACACATGTCATGGGAAAAGTACAGTGTGACAATCTGGATCAGTTCGATGGTGAATCAGCTCCAAATTATCTGATTGCATGGACCTTAGAAAAAAAACAGAGGGTGCTGTAGAAATTTGCAATCACTATTTCACTCGATGTCTCCCTGATCTTGCTCCCATTTAGAAGATGAGTTTATAGGTACAGGAATCTCTCTGAAATGCAAAGCATGTTTGCTCAGGGCAACAAGAATAGACCGAGGTGTGAGCTCTCCTAAAAACAGTCTGTCCAAGCCAGAGGAATGAAAATGATGCTTGTTACGCTCCCTCAAAAGGTGATTTACCATCACAATCCATGCTTTTTATATAAAACTATGTTTTAAAACATAGAATACCCTCTAAGGCATGCACAAAACCCGAGTGCTCCACTGGCAGAGGACTCTGTAAATGTTGTGAATAGTATGTGAATGGGTGCTATTGTGGGGCTTAATTTAAATGTATTGATCAGTGATCTAGTGAGTGTCAGCGTGTTAAGGAAGGCAGCCTGCAGCGATGGGGGCTGTAGGAGAAAGCAGGCATTCATCTTCGGCAGAATGCATAATTGTATTTGGCAGATAAGGCTTTGAGACTAGAGAATCCAGTGATAAACTGGATTAATTTTCCTTTTAAAGAAAGGAGCTAATGTGGCTGCAAAGGAGCTTTCATTCTCATGGATTCATGCAGAGGTCTGTGTAAGGGAGGAGAGCTTCATCCTTTGTGAGAATCCACTTGTCTTAAAAATCTAGGTGTGTTATATATGTGTGTGTACATCACAGATGATACCTTTTATAGCAGTGGTTGGCAAGTAGTGAATAAATATCAGGAGCTGAGGGATGGTGATGCTGACAACTCAGAGGCAGATCTGAGAATGGGAGCAGGACCAGAATGAATTTTCTAAAACCAGAGTTTGTCCTGAAGAAACAGAAAAAGATGAGGAAGTCTGGTGGATGTAATTCTTCCTGATTTTCTTTTTCCACTTAAAAGTAAAGGAAAGGTTAAAGATCCACTATTTAAACACAAGTTTAAGAACAAATTTAGCCCATGTAACTAGAGCTCCTTATGCTCTGGCTAATAATCTTGCTATGTAATCACAGGACTGTGTGTTCAGTCACACGTGGGGCTTCCGAGTGCTACCAACTCTCACAGTTTAAATCAGTTTCACAGTAATTGGTCCAAGAAGCAAGATCTGGCTTCATTTCACAGAGGGAAAAAAAAAAAGGAGAAAAGAAAAGAAAGGCTTTTAGGCTTTCTTCTTGCACAATAAAATTTAAGAAAAACCTAACTGCACTCTTAAGATTCATACATCAAAGGTAGATGGTATTTGTGCCCCAGAAATAAATCCTCATGGAAACTTGGTTGGGAATTTTTTTATTAGGTGTCATAGCAGACCTGGGTATCTCTGCCCTAAATGCCCATAATTTTCCATGCTTCCGATCTTTTGGGTCAGTTTTGATTGAGTTTGAACTTTACCATGGTGATTTCACATGTTAACAGTTGGAGATGGGCAAAGCCAAGGACGGAGCCCCGGTTCTGCTCCGGTTTAGGGGGGGTTAAAGCGGGGTTTGGGGGTTACCGGGTAATATTTGACAGGCTCTGCTGCCCTCTAGTGGTGCAGATGGGAATTGCGATTTATTGATTGATTTATTCATTTATTTCCATCCTGACAAACCGTTTTTGACAATTTAGGATGATTTTTTTTCTTTCTTTTTGACGTTGCTATTCAAAGATACTTCATTAGCCTACTTGTATGGTGCTTTTCTGAAGGTTAACCCTCTTGTTTCCAGGCTAATCTCTTATTTCCCGTGCTGAAATGCACACAATGAACATTATCCAGTGTTTGGGAAGAAAGTCTAAGCCTTGTCAGGCTGGCATAGGGATAAAACAATGGGCTCTGAAAGTCTTTTGGGTGGAAATACTGCTTATGCATTAAGGTAATGGCAAAGATGAGGAGGTAGTCTGAAAATTTGAGTGCTTAGAGGATATGTGTGACTTCAGTATTGACAAGTTTGGAGTGTGAAGCTGTCTGTTCTTCACACTTAACTGTGAGTGTGAAACTAACTGCCTGTGTCTGTATAGATGTCCCCTTTAATCAGCTGCACTCTGTCCAGGAAGCCAAGCTGTTGGGTTTTCTTTGATGTTATGGTGCAAATTAGGAAGAATCTGGGAAAACCTAAACTAGCAACACTTGTCAGTGCAGAGATGCATCCTTAATCCTGGCCTCTGACCACCAGCATCTGTCTTTCAGCTTTCTGTTCTGTTTGGCTGTCCGAGGCTCAGACTGAATTTAAGAGAGTGGCTGAAGAAAACGTGACTTTGCCGTGTCACCACCGCCTGGGCCTCCTGGAGCAAGGGAGCCTGGACATTGAGTGGCTGCTGCACATCTCTGAAACAGTGCAAAAAGCGGTAGGTTTGGCTCTGATTAGCATCTGTTGAGAAAATAGTTAAATTCCTGTGGTAGCAGTCATTGATTTAAAGAGACTTCTGTGATCTTCCTTGCAAGTTATTCTGATGAAATAGAAGAGACTTCTGTGATCTTCCTTGCAAGTTATTCTGATGAAATAAGCAGTGTTTAGAAAACCCAGCTGATTTATTTAGAGACATTTGTAACGTATAAAAGTTATGTGACATTCACATGTGCTGTGTTGGAACAGGTTGTGTTACAATGGAGTTTTCTTTAAGCTAACACTGTTGTGTAATCAGTCACCGTTGGATAAACTTCAGAATTGCCCTTCTCATATTTAAAAATGACCTTGGATTTTGTAGGTCCAGTTCTTGAAACTTTGGTTTCAGGAAAAAAACCTATCAGATCTGAAATAATTTAAATTAGCTAGCCAAAACCAGCCAAGATTAAAGACTGCTCTTCTATATTGTGGCATAAGCTGATGTCTATTTTGACACTAGTATAAATGCTCTAATGCAAATTTCTAGCATAAATACAGGCTAAGTATCAGTCTCAGACTTGAAATCCAGGTTCAATTTTCTACTATGTCACAGGCTTCCTTGGTAAGTCACTTCACCATGCAGAACCTTAGTCCAGCAGTTCCTGAAAATGCTTTTTTTTTGTTGTTCCATGTGAAAATAACATTACAATTAACTGATCAGTGACTGTCTTTGCTCCCCAGGTGATCACTTACTCTGGAGGCCGTGTTTATGATGACCTGAATGAGGAACAGAAAGGGAGGGTTTCCTTCACCTCCAACTTCCTTGCTGGAGATGCATCGTTACAAATCATATCCCTGCAGTCCAGCGATGCAGGGAAGTACATATGTAAGGTTAAAAATGCTGGGCAGTACGAGTGGGCTCGCATCACCCTGAAGGTTATAGGTAAGGTCATTTTGTTGTTCTTCCAAGGGAAAAACAAAATAAAAATAATGCTAAACTCATTTCCTGGAGAGAGATTTGTTTCAGTAGAGTATAAATACACAAAGACATCTCACAATCAGGTTTCACTGTCCAACTCCATATCTGCCTTTACATTTTTTGGCAAAGGACAGGACACAGGAAGAGGCTAAAGAACTGTTTTGAAGTAAATATAATCACCTGCAAAATCATATGAACTGTTCCTTCCAAATGATCTCTATGATCTCATCACACAAACTAAACTGATATTCTAGCTTAGCTGGCGATCACCCTGTCCAGATCTCCTGCTGAGCATTCTGGGGTCACATCCCAGGACCCCACACTGATCCAGGTCAGTGAAGGTGACAGATAAGTTGCTGTGTTTAGTGTTTCTCTTCCCTGATTTCAGTTTGTTGGTTGTTTTTTTTCATGTACACTGTCACCCTGTCTAAGAATGTGGCCTGACAGATGCTGTGGGGAGAAGAAAGAAATGGAGAAGTAGGGGGAGGGAAAGGATGTTCTCTAAATAGTACCTAGAAGAGGAATGCAGGGATACAGCTCCACTGATGCGAGTATCCATGAGGCAAACTGCCCCAGAGCATTGTCGTGTCATTTCTACGTCTGACCTAGTCAGCTCCATTTCTTAGGCTATGAAGTTGCACACAGTTGCAGCTGGAGTCCCTTAACAAACAATCACTGGTGTAATTCATTAATGCCTTCCAGAGAAGCTCTTGCAAGCTGCTTAAATTACCTGCTTTTGCCAAAGAAAAGGTTTTCCACTGAGAAAAGAGTCTGCTGCATTTGCATTGACCTGCCTCCTGTCTCTCCTAGAAAAACCTTCCAAGCCCAAATGCTGGTTGGAAGGGGAGCTGCTGGAAGGAAAGGAGCTGTCCCTGGAGTGCCGCTCCACCTCTGGCACCGCACCCATCTCCTACCGATGGCAGCGCATCAATGAGGAGGATGAGAGAGCTGAACATCTCCCACCTACCTCCAGAGTCAGTAAGTCAGGTCACCTCCCCTTAGAGCTCTGGGTACACTTAAAGCCAGATAACCACATGTGCAGTCAGGTGCTTGCTTTTTAAACAGGGAGCACCCGATGGCAGCAATAGCAGCGGTACATCAGTACCTCTCATCACTGCTCCACCCTGAACAAGGAAGTGCATGAGGAGTTTGTTCAGTGTTTTGCTGAAAGTTCACAAATTATCTTTTGTGAGGCATTATTGATTATTCTTGAACTGATTTGATCCAGAAGTTCCATTTGTGCTTCTGTGTCCTATCTCCTGTTAAGGTTTCTTGGTCTTTTTTTCATTAACCCTGTTGTTGTGTTTCCTGTTTCAGATATTTCTAATCCTGGGCAAGTCCTACTGAAGAATCTTACCCAGATGAGCACGGGGTTGTACCAATGTATTGCCACCAACGAGGCTGGGCAAGAAAGCTGTGTTGTGCAGGTGACAGTGCAGCGTAAGTAGTGGCACATAACGAGTATTCACCTCACCATGTCAGCAGTGCTGCTTCGTAGCTGTCCCATCTCAACTGGTAAATTCTTTGCCACACCTTTGCCCTTTCATACTTGAATCACATGAATTAGTTCTTATTTATTGCACTTATGGTTTACACAGCAGTCCTCTGTATAACCTAAAGTGCATCATGTTAGAAATCTTTATTTTGAGAATAACTAATGAAATATGAGGAAAAAACAGTGAGTTAGAGGTTACAGAGTCTCTAGCTTTTGAGGTACTTCTAACTGGAGTAATTGCATGAGATCACTCTCAAGTATAAAATCACTGTGTTGATAATCCATTATTCCAATTCCAAATTACATATCTGTTGTACATGAGACAGGACAGCTGGAAAGGCTGACTTAGATGTGAAGTAATGTTCAGAGTAAAAAAAAACCAACTAATCCAGATATAATAAATTCTGTCCTGAACACCAGAGATTAAAATCAATGTCCTACCTGGTTAACCCCATCAAGGGTGTGTGCATGTCTAGGTATCTGTGTCCTTTGCATATGCATGCAAGGAAGAGGGTGGAGTTTAGCACCAGCATTGAGGACAAATCCAAACAATACAGTTTAGCAGGTTTTTATCTGCAGCTCTCAGGGGAGATCAGCAGGAGCTGGAACTGCTCTGATAAAAGACTGCTAATAAAGAAGTCTTTTCTTGGAGATTCCATAGTTGTGAATTTTTTCTGCCCAGCCAGGCCTGCAGTAACTGGAATATAGTCATGTAGCAAGGAAAACCTGTTTGCCTCAGGCATCTGAAGTAAAAGGGTCCAGGCAGCTTTTATGCCAATTGAACTGAATTGGTTTAAAACCTCACTTTGGTTTGCTAAACCCTCCCTAGGGAAGAGCCTTAAGGAAACAACTTTCAGCCCAACCCAACCTAACCACTGTTAGGAAAAGAAGTTGTCAAAAACTATCAACTAAGAGCTCCTACACACTAGGAAGCATTCTCTCATTAACTTTATTATTTGGGGTGAAAAATGCCGTGCACCTGCACAGTATGGTCTCCTTTCTTCCTTCCTCTCTACCCCACCACCTCCAGTCACTTTTTTCCACAACTGAATAATTCATTCTGCAGGTGGATTGTAAGCATCTTGGGGTGAGTTGAAGGGGAAAAAAATTCCTCAGGGAGAAACATCCCTACTTTGAACACTCTCCTGCCTCTAGGAAACTGCTTGGTGCTTTGTTTCGCACATGGGTTGTCCTGTCTGTCCTTCCCGTGGTTCTGTGTGCTTATGAGGGGAGTTTTCCTCCTCATTTCAGTCCTGACCCATAGCTGAAGGCGTAGGGCTTGTGATCTCACCCTTCCAGGGGTGTACACTTTTCTCACTGTTAGCTCAGGTTTAGAACCAATGCCTGGAGATCAATTGTTTCACCTTCTGTGTGGAGAGATGCCTAAATAAGCAGACTGATGTGTTCTGTTCTGCTTTATACTTGGTGCTGTATGTTGTAGTGTGGACTGGAATGTGACCACATGAGCCTAGGGAGAGTTTCCTGACTAACAGATTTGGTTTCTGGTCAACAGATGCACAAAATATTGGCATGATCGCTGGAGCAGTTTGTGGCGTGGTGGTGGGACTCTCCCTCCTTTTCCTGGTGGTGAGGCTGACAATAAGGAGGAAAGAAAAGAAGAGATATGAGGAAGAGGAGGCTCCAAATGAAATCAGGTGACACCTTTTATTTAATCCTTCACCTCCCACCCTCCCTTCTTTCAGTTTCACACATCTTTTCACTTCAGTTTTAAGTAACCTAGATATAAGTGTCTTAAAAGATTGTTCTAAAAAGCTTTTAAAGTTTCCCTGAAATAAGTTAGAAATTTATTGACTGTGAGTAAAATCTTTGTGAAGACTTTCCAGAGAATTAGATGAAAATGTGGGGTTTTTTTGTTTTTTTGGGGTTTCCCCCCCCCCCCCCAGGATAAATTAGCATAAAACTCAACAAAATATTCTCTCTCACACTTGCGTTTTGAGCATTTCAAAGCACTTGCATAATAGTCTCCAGAACTAAATTAAACCTATTTGTCTATTGTAGTTCTGAGAGGTTTGGTTTGTTGTTTGTTTTGTTTTGGGTTTGATTTTTTTTTTTCAACTGCAGTTTCTGTTGGGAATGCTACAAGGCAGGCAGGTTCTCACAGTTTTCCTGAATCTTTTGAACAATTGTGCTTCTGGATTTATCTCAGTGGGAAAAATCCCCTGAGCTGCTGTGTGCAGGGCTGAGAAGCCTCACCCTGAGTGGGTGTACCCAGAATGCTGATGTGTGTTCTTTGAACTCATCTGTTACAGACGTGTGAGGTCTGCTGCTCAGCTCCCTGAAGCAGGGATTGGTCTCTAGCCAATCGAGCCTAAACTTCTCAGGAAAGAAAGTGCTGGAAAAAGATCTTTCCAGGAATTATTTTTAGCTGTTCCTGCCTTTGAAGAAACCCCTTGCCTTGTTTCACCCTTATTTTTATTTGTAAGAGACTGCCTGCCCCTCACAGGACATCTAGGTACCACTAGGCATCTTATAAACCACTTAGCAGCTGATTATTCTGCCTGATGGCCAGGTTGCCAGCAAGAAGGTAGTCTCTGCTGATTTCTTCCCTTCCCTTTTCCTGTTCTCTTTACTTTCAAACTTTGTGTGCCTTTTTATTTTTAATTTGAGCTTCAGCCTCTTGTATTGTCTTTTCATGCCTGATTTACCTCTTCTCTCTCTCTCTCTGGGCTCAGTTCTTGCACTTCTTTCATTGCCCATGGTTTTTTTTAACTAGGAGAACTGGTTTCAGATAGTCCTGTCTGGGTGATTTGTCATTATGAGTAAGGATGACAGAACAGGCAGTTCTATCTGAACTGTTTGCACTGACACTTGGCATTCATTCCACAGAGCTCAAAGCTGCACACAAAGAGCCAGTCCTTTGCAGCCTGTATTCTAAATCCATTTGACCAAAAGCTCCAGAGAGCAGCAGGGAGTTCGGTCCACAAAGTTACACAGCACAGAATTCAGAAAACCCTGTACCTTGCTCAAACTGCTCATTGCAGCAGCAGGTCAGTCTGGTAATATGGATGTGTGTTTCTGTTCTTGGGATGTTTGAGCCCTCTCATCTGTTTGATTGCAGAGAAGATGCAGAGGCACCCAAGGCTCATCTGGTCAAGCCCAGTTCCTCGTCCTCTGGTTCCAGGAGCTCACGCTCAGGTTCCTCCTCAACCAGGTCGACAGCCAACAGTGCCTCTCGCAGCCAACGGACTTTGTCAACAGAAGCTACTCCCCATCTCACTCCTCCCCAGTACAGCCAGAGGGAGACAGAAGGAAAAGAAATGGAGCCAAAGAAAGTTGACTACACCAACCTGATGAAAATGGGAGCAACGCTGGTCATGGTGCCTGCCCAAAGCCGAGCGTTCCAGACCGTCTGACTGCTCCCCAGCAGACTCCTGCTGTCCAGAAACACTTCACATCCCACCAGCCACATAGGAATTGTTAGATTAGTTATCTTCCTGGTCAGCTTAATTTTTATCACTTGTGATTATTCACACCACAAGAAGCCCTCCCACTCAACTCTTTCTTATATCTTCCAGCACCGAGGTTCTGATACATAATGTTTTATTTTTAAGGAAGATACCTTTGAGGGAAAAGGGAGCCTTCTTTTTAAATTATCTGGTTTTTGGGGTTTTTTTTTGGAAATGGAACACTGAGCATTTTAAAACTACAACAGCTAAGAGCTGTACAAATGAAATGAAGCCAAACCTCAGGATTTTTTAAAAGGGATCAACAGAGACATAAAGATGCATAATACTCCAGAGAGGTTTAGTGGGGAGGGAAAAATCTCTTGTACTGGTTTCAGAGAACTTTCTCAAAGATGCATTGTCTTATCTGAAGATTTTGAGGCAGGCTCTCTGCTGAGGGTGGTCTGGTGTTCAGCCTCAAAGGGAACTGACAGACACTTCACGTTTTCTGCATTCAGTCTGCTAGCAAAAAACTTTTGGATGCTGCAACTAAAGTGGAAATGAAAGGATCACTCAAAACAGTCAAGAGATGCAGTATTAAGGCATGCATCTGAACTAACCTCTGTACCAAAGAGAAAGGACCCTTGATGTCAAGGAAACAGAGGTGCTTTAATTGCCAGAATGAACTCAGTGATGCACACAGAGATATGGCCAGGAGCCGGACTCTGCTTTTATGATCAGCACTGCAAAGCCACAGTAACTCCACTGCTGTGGTATCTGTGGCAAATGAGCCTTAGTGGGATAAGAATGGGGCACTGAATCCACAATGAAGGCAGTACCCCAAAAAGTGAGGGCCATTAATCTACCAAAAAGCCTGGACAAAGCATTTGGAAGATATCTTTGCTATTGCCAGGTTGTAAATTCACCAGTTTTGGGGTGGGCCATGCTGTAGAAGCCTTATGGAGAGCTCTTCCCAAGACTGAAGGAAGAGTATTCTGGAGCTGACCTTCCAGGCATCCAGGTAAGACTGAAGGATAGAGAGACAGAGCATGTAGTGAGAAAAATACACCAGGGACAGGTAAACAACCACAGTACTGCTTCCCTTAGAAAATATTTGTGTGTAATGTCCCATTTATGCACCAAACACTGGGCTATGTGCTATTGTTGAGGCTTAAACCTTAGCAAGACTCTTAAAAAAAATTGCAAGAATAATAAAAATACTTTTTATTCTGGTTAATTTAATCACAAACATTTCCAAGGAATATAAAGTCTTACACTTCAAGTTGAAGGCCAGTAAGAAACGATGGGAGATAGGGACAGGCTTCCTTTGGAGGCAGATGCTCACATAATTGTCATTTATATTTTTCTCTGAAGGACTTGGCTCTGACCACTGCTACACACAAGACACTGAGCTTGTAGGTCCTTGGTTCCTGTATTCCTGGACTGATGATTTTCTATTAAAAAAAAAATGAGAGTATTTTTTTCCTTTGAAGGAGGGAAGGTTTTCTCCAATTTGTGGAATGAATCTACAGGAGATGGATGAGAACAGAACAACAAATGTATAATTCTTTCACTCCAGGGACTGTAATTAATCTCCTTTTCTGATTGATACCCAGAATTCTAGCTTCTTTGCTTGAGGTCTTAGACAATCTGATCAAAGCCAAGCCCTGCTTGGGCTATTTCCTTATGGGAAATAGTTTTCAAATTTGCCCTGTACTATTTGTATAGGAAGAGAACTTCTCTTCTTAGGAGCAGTCATCACCCATTTTCATCACATGCACCAAAATTTCACTTGCTCTCCCTACCCCAGAGTCAACTTAGCCACCCTTGGCAGGCCAAAGTACTGATCTGATGTGCAGGGAAGGCAGTCCTGAGTCACAGATTTAAACAAAGGAGACATCTGCTATTAGGTGTTTGATAAGCTTCTGCTTCTGTGACAGCTCCTGGTGTTGGATACTGTGTCATTTTAACTAGACAGTGTCCCTGGATGCTCCAGAGTCACATTCCTGGACCCAGCTGTATTTTGGTGGGTTGGATAGTCACTGTCACTGCTTGGAAGCAGTAGCTGTAAGTGTCTGTGATGCCTCTGCAGCTGCTCTTTTCCTGGACCCTGAAGGCTTAGGTGCTCCAGAGTGCTTACAGGGTACTCCAGAGCTGGGAAAGTCCCACAGAGCATAAGCAGGACTGCCAAAGTCGTTTGTGGCTTCATCTGTGGTTGCTTATTGTGCTTAATGTTATCTGTGTTGCATCTGAGGATACTTACTCTATGCAGAGAAAACCAGGAGTGCTTTGCTTAGTAAAGAATACATGCCTGAGCAACCAGAAGCTTATTACCACAAAATAAGGGTCATAATTCAAAGAGCTGAGCTGGCTACAGTCCGAGAACCAAATGCTGCAGGTTCACTTTGAGTCACAGGTCAGGGCTGCAATTAGCAAAGAGGAGGATGCTCTGTCTACAGCCTAGAGGCCACTTGCTGCTGGCTAGGAGAATTTGCCCAGCCTGCTCTTGGCAGTGTCTTCCCTGGAGGCCCTGGGGAATAGGCTGCAGGATAGATCAGCTGTGGCAGTCCTCTCCTGGTCTCCAGCTCTCCTGAAGCAGTTAAGTCACTCCTTGTCATATGAGTTATCTGTCTGGTTGCACAGAATGAAAGGTTGATGGACCTTCAGCACTTGCTGAAGCCTGGTGTGTGTGTGTGACCATTCCTGGCTGTTCCTAGCCCTGTTGGGAAGCTGGCTGTATGTGTGCCTGCTGTCCAGGCATGCACAGACTGCCCTGGATACAAACTGTGTCTGAAAAACCACTGTGGCCCTCTCCTGCCGTGGAACAAAGATGTGTGGTCCTGGTGAGAAAGTGTGGGCACCACAGTGATTTCAAATCACACTCTCTGAAATGCTGCTGTGCTTTTCAGACCATGCATCAGTGATCTCACAGGTGAACACAAAGTCAGTTCTGCACTTCAGTTGCTAGCACGAAGCCCAAAGGGAAAACTTCATCATCACTCAAAGGAAATACAAGGAGGAGATAATTTAAAAGGTATTTTATTTTTAAAGGGATGTTTTCTAAGCTCTGGATGATACTATCAGGAGTTGCACAAGGGAAGCCAATGAACCACATGCCAAACTCTATTTTGTAAAATAGTGTATTTATACTGTCATATACCAGTTATTATTAGTGTGATTAAATGCATACAGTGTTATGTAGCTTGCTTTTCTTTTCTTCAGCAGCTAAACTAGGCTTACATCTCTTCTACCTGTTATAATTGGTGTACTTGTACTGTGTCTGAACAACTCAGAGGAAAGCAAATATTTATTATTGATTCCTTTGAATCAATTATTTTGTGGGGTTTTTTTTGTTTGGTTGTTTTATAAATAAATGTGCTGCAGCTGAAGTGCTACAGCTCAACTAAACTTGTGCTAATGCTCCATTCTGTGGTGTGATGGGTTATATGCTGTCAAGCTGAATCCAAGTAAAAAAAGTACAGAGTCAAAAATACCATTTTTAAGATAACAAGGACTATGTGCATATTTGTGTAGAAAGTGTGGGGAAGCTGGTCTTTTTCCTGGATATTTTTATTTAGTCTAAATTATGTCACATGGTATGAAAAATGTGAAACCTTGGCTGTGTTGAAGTAAATGATGTTTTGACTTCCATGCAGCTATTTCACCTGAATTATTTTGGCTGAGGGTGTAGATGTTTCAAGCTAATATGGTAAATAGTGCCAGGGCAGACACAGCACAGATCCAAACCTCTGGTGACATTGTCCTCCCACTCCTGCATCTGCGACCTCACTCCTGAACCAGCCGGTGCGTTTCAGTTCATCGCCTGAACTGGGCGTGAGATGCAACCAAGAGCTGTGTTCAGACAGTTCAGATCTTCTCTGCAGATGAATGTTTTGAACCAGCCAACAGGAATCTCCACTCAGGGAGATGTAGGTGGAATTTAGGGTAACTCAGTGTGACTGTGGTTGATTTATCTCGCAGTGGTTCAGCCTTCGTTTTCCCGGAGGTGTTTTGCGCAGAGGTCTCCCAACATCAGCAGTCTTCTTTTACTGAAATCTGGGAGTAAAAATTGCAATATAATTACACAGTATTCAAAACAAAACCCAGTGACAACACAGTGGTCTCCTAGGTGTGTCCTGTCTATCTCTGATTCATGAGGAAACGTTATTACTGGCTCCCTCCTGAGTTGATGACATCCAAAATCCTGATTAGGTGATACACATTTTGAGAGGAGTTGTGCAATTGCATCCTTTTGTACAGTATCAGGAATCTTGGGTTATTTTAAACCTGGATCAGTTTGTGTTGACACACTGAGGGGAGAGAACACAGTGGGAAAGGGAAGAGACTGTTGGAAATGCATGATTTTCAAAGTTGAGCCGGGGTGTGCAGATGCAAGTGTTGCTTGTGTAACAAAGGCTGCTGTTGTGAATAGGAAGCAGGTCTCTAATCTCCACTCTCTTCTCAGTTCTGTTTTAAACACTTAAAGGAGAAGCAGTGCTTGATCTTTAATGTATTAAATTGGCTTAAAAAAATAACAGTGGAATTAATAATTTGAAAAAAACCAAACTCCACACAGAATACTTGTCAGTGTCCAGCCTGCTGAGCCTTAATTTTTCTGATATACAGTAAATGAGCTACATTTGTTCAGCATGTTAACAGCCTCTAATTGCTAATGTAATGAGTCATTTGCCAAAGTGCCCTCCTCCCTGCACTGACTCACTGTTGTTTCAGGCTGCCTTCACTTGCTATGGGTCTGCAGTGTGAAGTACGGTTGCACATCTAAATGTCACTATTTAATTTCAAGGTGCTATTCTTAGGTCCCACTGAAATTCTGCCTGTGATTTAAGGGCAGGGGGGAGGCGGGGAAAGCAAAGGCAATCCCTTGCTAGCAGCATGGTTCCCATGAGAATTGGTGCACGATGCATTCAGAGCGAATGTCTGAGAAGCATCTCCCGTGTAGCCTGGGAGCTGAGAGCTCGGGCAGCCTGTACCCTGAGCAGGGTGGAGTGAGCTTTGCACCCATACCTGATGAGATACAGGGTGATGGTTCATATTGACCTCCCTTATCTCTATTATCTCTAAAGACAAGGAGAGTCACAGCTAGAACTCTTATGATGTGAAGCTCCTTTCCTTTTCCTGATGCCCCTCCTGTCTGTAACCTTGTACACCCAAGTTCCAACTCCAAACTGTGCTTCTTGTCATCACCCAAAGGTCCCACTTCAGGCAGATGGCAGAGCAAGAACGGGAGCCACAAAATGTTGCTTGACACAAGTGGCTTCCCATGGGTCAGCACACCCACACCTGCCCCAGGAGCCTGGTGGCATGTGGCAGTAAGAATCTGCACATTAGTGGTCTGATAATGGGTGACTGGGACATGTTCCCTAGAACAGGTCCCTCAAAACTGCTGTGAAATAATGTTAACACCTATCTGTCTTGGGGTGCAAGCGTGCACACAGCGAAGAACCACAGAGAGCAAAGTCACTTGATTGGGGTAAGGCTGAAAAGAGAGATTTATAGCACACCCTTCCCAATATTGGATGTTAAAGCCGGTACCAGGAGTGGCTTTGTCTAACCTGAGGATGGTGTTGAGAGAACCAGAAATGCTTTTTCACACACTTCTTGCCCCCAACTCTAGAAGTTCCTCTGCCCCTTCTCCCACTGCGTGGGGTCACAGAGGCTGGCCAGGATATGGGTTTTGTGTGTCCCTCCTCCTCCTGGCGGCTCCCTCTGGCTTTTCCACTCGGTGTTTGATGCCGTGTAAACATTTGATGCAATTCACAGGGCTCCTGCAAGAGCCTGACCTTACGTGATTTATGACCTCTGCTCAGCTTTCAGCCTGAGCTGCTGGGACCAGCTGAACGTTCCCGGTCATCCATGCTCGCTTGATTCCCAAGGAAGCTGATCAGCCACGGCTTTCCACCGTTCAAAGCCTCAATTTCCTTTCCCCTGGAGTAAATCACACCGGGAGCGCGCAGTGCTGGCGTACCAAGGGTGTCACCTTGTCCCTTAGCGCCGATTATGGGCGAGAAAAACCGGAGATGCTGCGGAGGCCAGAGTCTGCTCTGTGGAGGAACCGGTGCTGCCCTAAAACACTGCAGCCAACGCGCCTTTCCATGCCTGTGCGGGAGTGGGGGTGCGGGGGATCGGAAGGAGATCGCCCTCTGCCTCGCTGAACGGACCATGGAGGGTGCGAGCAAGGCGCCGCCGGGACGGAGAGAGGTCGGCTGAAGCAAAGGCGGCGGGAGGCCCTGGGGAAGCGTTAAGCAATGAGCTGCGGGAACGAGACATGCCGTCATTCCCCCCGGGCAGAGGGTGATGGCCCCGGGCAGCGCCCCCGCACCTCCAGCGTGCCGACCGGAAAGAGAAACGCTCTTTTCTGGCTGGATTTGACCCGCCCGCCGTTAATTCTGCCGGTAACTGTGTTTAACGGGGCATCGCCGCGTGGAGCGGTACCCGAACACCGCTGCGGCCAGCCCAGGGCGGCCCGGGCAGGAGGGGAGAGCCGGGCACCGCAGCACGGGGGGGATCCCGCGTGGCGCCGCCATTTTGTGCCCCCCCAGGCCTAGCTCCCCTTTCCCGCAGCCCCCCTATGCAAATCAACCCGCCAGCCTCACGATCTGATTGGTCATTGCCTCTTCCCCTCGCGCGCGGAATATGCAAACGAGCCTGCGGACGCCGTGTTGCGATTGGCTGCCGCTCGCTCTCTGGCGCGTTGTCTCTGCCCCCGCCTCCTCTTTCAGCCTACGCTCGCCGGTGTCGTCACACGGCTGCGGTCGCTGGAGGGCTCTCATTGGCTCCCGCGCAAGCGAAGCTCCTCCCCCCGTCCGTTGCGGGCGGGGGACGAGCGTTGCGGAGCGGTAGGCGGTTGGGGCGGGGGAGCGGGGAAAGCGCATGAAGGTTCGAGAATACCGGCCGGCCGGCGGCCACGCCCCCTTCCTGTGTGCGTCACGGGGGGTGCGGCTTCCGGCAGAAGGCTATTGGCCAGAGGGCGGCGGCATACGCGAGCGGATAGGCTGGAGCGGAGCGAAGGGGCGGGCGCTTCTGGAAGGTTCTGAGAGGCTATATAAAGGCTGCGGGGCGGGCGCTGAGCGGTCTCATTGAGCAGCAACCTTTGTCGGGTCTGTTACCCCGTTCGTGTCCGGGCCTGTCCGCGCCGTTCAGGTAACGGGGCCTGCCGGCCCGGGGGAGGGTGGGTGGGTGGATGGGGGGGACGAGAGGAGCCGGCGCCCGGCGTGGGCACGGCCCCAGGTGCCCTTGAAGCGGGAGCGGCCATTTCGTTGCGGGGGATCGGGCAGGGTCGGGGGTGGGGGCCGTTTTGTGGCTGCGGTGGTGGGGTTTTGGCTTTGGAGGGGCTCGCTCTGCAGAGCCTTGTGCGCTGCTGCCCCTTTCTGGCCTAAACCCGACGTAACGGCGATTCCCTTGGTCCCTTTCTTTGTCCTCCTGAAAGAGCCGGGGGGGGCGGGCAGGGAGGCGGGACAGAAGAGACTTAGCGCCCATGTTCCTCCCGCCGGGAGCGCCTGGGGACATGCGTGGGAGGGGGAGGGAGAGGTGGGGCTGTGTCCGTGGGGCGGCCGAGCATGCTGGGCTTTGTAGTCCCTGGGGGCGGGAAGGGGAAGGAGCGGGCTCGCAGGACCGCCACGTGGTGCCCGGGGGCTCGGGGAGGGGGCTCGGGACGCGGTCTCTCCCCGGTGCGGGCAGGGTGGGTTGGTGTCGCAGCGGGGCTGGGGCCGTGCCAGGCCCACGCCAGGCGGGGACTCCATTTCCCGGCACCTAAGATGTCGGCTGCCGGTCACGTGTCCCGGGCGGCAGCACGTGGCCGGCCCCCTCCCCGCTGCCAGGGGGTGGAGCTGTCGGTACCGGGTCGCTCAGTGCCGCGTCCCCGCTCCGGACTACGGCTGCATTTACTTATTTATTCATTGATTTATTTATTTTCCTCAGCCAAGATGTCGAAGGGACCAGCTGTCGGAATTGATCTTGGCACCACCTATTCCTGTGTTGGCGTGTTCCAACACGGGAAGGTGGAAATCATTGCCAATGACCAGGGGAACCGGACCACCCCCAGCTACGTCGCCTTCACAGATACAGAGAGGTTGATCGGCGATGCTGCAAAGAACCAAGTTGCAATGAACCCAACAAATACAGTTTTTGGTAAGGCTTCAGCATTGGCATGCTTCAGACACAGAAGCTTAGTACACTGATGGTAGATGGTCCTTGGCTGTAAGAGTTACTGACTCATAGCAAGGTGGTTAAAGCTGCTTTTTGGAAATGAAATCTAATTAAGTTTTAATAAAACTGTATTATGACATAGTGGGAAAGTATAAGCCTTACAGTAAAAAAAACCAAACTTGTTTTGCCCCAGGTTGTTTTCAGGAGTTAGTGTTCAGCAACCTTGACTCAAGTGTTCCAGTCTCATTACTAGACTGTGCTATGGTTTATGGTGCAGCAGCTGTCACATTGTTTTGGTGGCTGTGAGATAATACTGATGAGTTTGTGCATATCCAAGAGATGGAACTTAGCAGTAATAGACAGCAGTAATTCCATGTTGAGTTTTGTGCCCCCCCTTTTTTTTAGGAAGAGCTTTAGGTTCTCCTTTGTGAATGAACATATTTAACATGCCTAACCATTCCTCTGCAGATGCCAAACGGTTGATTGGGCGTAGATTTGATGATTCTGTTGTCCAGTCTGATATGAAGCACTGGCCTTTCACTGTGGTGAACGATGCTGGCAGACCAAAAGTCCAGGTGGAGTACAAAGGCGAGACAAAGAGTTTCTACCCAGAAGAAATTTCTTCCATGGTTTTAACTAAAATGAAGGAAATTGCAGAAGCTTATCTTGGGAAGGTAAGGTTTAGGACTTCAGTGAAATATAGCAAATAATTTTATGTGCATGAGTAGTTAACATCCTTAACCAATTTTCTTGTTTGCTTTGTTTTTGCAGACTGTTACTAACGCTGTGGTGACTGTACCAGCCTATTTCAACGACTCTCAGCGTCAGGCTACAAAAGATGCTGGAACCATTGCAGGGCTCAATGTACTGCGAATTATCAATGAGCCAACAGCTGCTGCCATAGCCTATGGTCTGGACAAAAAGGTATGCTCTTGTTTCTGCTGTCCAGCTAGTGAACCTGCTGTGATAGCAGTAGAAAATGAATTGCTTTATGAAAATTGATCTCTTCTTCCAGGTTGGTGCTGAAAGAAACGTTCTTATCTTTGACCTGGGAGGTGGCACCTTTGATGTGTCAATTCTAACAATTGAAGATGGCATCTTTGAGGTGAAATCCACTGCAGGTGACACTCACTTGGGTGGAGAAGACTTTGACAACCGCATGGTGAACCACTTCATTGCCGAGTTCAAACGCAAGCACAAGAAAGACATCAGTGAGAACAAGCGAGCGGTTCGCCGGCTCCGCACGGCGTGCGAGCGTGCAAAGCGCACTCTGTCATCCAGCACCCAGGCCAGTATCGAAATCGATTCTCTCTATGAGGGCATTGACTTCTACACATCCATTACCAGAGCTCGCTTTGAGGAGCTGAACGCTGACCTGTTCCGTGGCACCCTGGATCCTGTGGAGAAGGCCCTGCGGGATGCCAAGCTGGACAAGTCGCAGATCCACGACATCGTGCTGGTTGGTGGGTCCACTCGTATCCCAAAGATCCAGAAACTGCTGCAGGATTTCTTCAATGGCAAAGAGCTGAACAAGAGCATCAATCCTGATGAAGCTGTGGCTTACGGTGCAGGTAATGACAAACTGGGATCTTCTGTGTGCTGGAATTGACAAACTTGACAAACTATCTGAAGTCTCAGAGCAGAGCTGGTGTAGACCCTAGGTCTTCCACCTCAATCAGTAAAGCTTTTCAAAGCAGTAAGAAGTTGGACTTGCAATGATGAATCAGATTCCAAAGCCATTCGTAGTTTCCACCAGAAGTCTAATGATGGCCAAAACCTTCCTTGGATGTCTGAGCGAGCCATGAGTTACAATAGGAGTGTGCAGGGTATCTTTTGCAGGGCTCTTAATGTTTCTTTTGTCTTTCTCCAGCTGTTCAGGCTGCTATTCTGTCTGGAGACAAGTCTGAGAACGTGCAGGATCTGCTGCTGCTGGATGTGACTCCTCTGTCTCTCGGCATTGAGACTGCTGGAGGTGTCATGACAGTCCTGATCAAACGCAACACCACCATCCCCACCAAGCAGACTCAGACCTTCACCACCTATTCTGACAACCAGCCTGGTGTGCTGATCCAGGTAGGTGAGCAGCACTGAGGTGAACTGATAACACACATCTTTACAAGGCCCTGTAGTAAATCTTAGGCCAGAGATGTGTTCTTCCATGAGCAAGGGATGCCAGTGAATAAATCCCTGGTTGCTGTGATGAAAGTGATTCCAAAGCCATTCGTAGTTTCCACCAGAAGTCGAAAGACTCGTGTTGGTCCAAGTACCTTCCTTGGATGTCTGAGCGACCTTGTCACTTCAAGATAACATACCCCACTATGGTGTGTGGTCAGACTTGAGACTTAACTTGCTGTTTTTCCTGATCAGGTATATGAAGGAGAACGTGCTATGACTAAGGACAACAACTTGCTGGGCAAGTTTGAGCTGACTGGTATTCCCCCTGCTCCCAGAGGTGTACCTCAGATTGAAGTAACCTTTGATATTGATGCCAATGGCATCCTGAATGTGTCTGCTGTGGATAAGAGCACTGGCAAGGAGAACAAGATCACGATAACAAATGATAAGGGTAAGGATCACGTGTTTCTGAGGGTGGGACACTGGCTAGCTCCTTAAATTTGGCTTTTCAAACTGCCTTCTATCTTGATCAGAACTTGTCCATAATGCACATAGTCCTTGCTAGACAACCATGAGCCTTTTTTCAGTGCAGTAGTCCATGAACTTTAAAGAAGGCCCATGGATGAGGGCACCTGATAGTTTATGGTGCTCTCACTGCCTGCCCACTCAGCAGCATAGGTTTTTGTAGTGTGTGGGAGGTTGTAATCCCCCTTAAAAAGCTGACCAGAAAACCTTGATCTGAAATGGTGTTGTGTGCTGCAGGCCGGCTGAGCAAGGAAGACATTGAGCGGATGGTTCAGGAAGCAGAGAAGTACAAAGCAGAAGATGAGAAGCAGCGTGATAAAGTGTCTTCCAAGAACTCCCTGGAGTCTTATGCATTCAACATGAAAGCTACTGTTGAAGATGAGAAGCTTCAGGGCAAGATCTCTGATGAGGACAAGCAGAAAATCCTGGACAAATGCAATGAAATCATCAACTGGCTGGACAAGAATCAGGTAGGTTACATTCCATGTTTGGTCAGTGGCTACTGGTCAGTGGCTGCTTCTAGAGGCTCAGTAGAAAGAAAGCTCAAGAGGAAGAGCTCCTGGTTGCTGTGATGAAAGTGTTTCCAAAGCCATTCGTAGTTTCCACCAGAAGTCGAAAGACTCGTGTTGGTCCAAGTACCTTCCTTGGATGTCTGAGCGACCACAGCTTGCTGGCATACGTTCTTCCTCACACAGGCTGGCTGGCTTGCACATACAATTTAACCTTAAATGAGGTCTTGCTCCAGGAGCAGTGTAAGCTCTAGGAGTAATTTGAAGTCCTAAATCAATGGGTTGATTTTGGTGGAGTTTGATCAGGCAGAAGTGCAGTCTGATGCAAGCCTGACTTGGTGGGGCTGAAGATAAGGCTAAAAATAAGCCCAGACTCAGGTGTATAAGCCAGGTAGTGCCAGTTAATTTGGGCTGTATCTGCTCAGTGAGAGCAGCAGGTGCTGAGCTCTTGGTTTTTGTTTTTCAGACGGCTGAGAAGGAGGAGTTTGAGCACCAGCAGAAAGAGCTGGAGAAGGTGTGCAACCCCATCATCACCAAGCTGTACCAGAGTGCAGGAGGAATGCCTGGTGGGATGCCTGGTGGATTCCCTGGTGGTGGAGCTCCTCCATCTGGTGGAGCTTCTTCTGGACCAACCATTGAGGAAGTGGACTAAAGATGGGGGGAAATGCATTCCACTAGCAGTTAGTATTGGAGGGACCCCAGGTAGGGGTTAGATTGAAGGACCCAAACCTGTAGGCACATCTGGGTATATCTTGCCAGATTAAAACTCCATAACTGAGCTGCTGTAAAAAAATAAAAACATTTTCTGGGCATTTTAAATACTTGAACATGTGCACAGGAGGGGAGATGAATACCATTGCACTTTACAGTACTGTAAACAAGTGGAAATGCAATTCATGTCCTAAGGAATAAAAACTATTTAATGGGCATAACAATGTTTCTGTGTTTGCTTCTTTCTGTGTATTACCACTGTGAAAAGTCAAATGAAAATGAATTCGAGGGTCAGTAAGGAGATGATACCTATTGAATGTGGTCTAACCCCACGGTTAAACAACCTCAAGTAGTTTTGAGTCCAGTTGCTTCACGTTTTGTTTCTGAAGCCCAAGTAATAAGATGAAGCCTTGTGTTTTGGGGGCCAGTGCTGTTGGTGACACAAAAGCACCTTTGGAAGCTCCCAAGCTTTCAGTCCAAGGCTATAAAGCTACACAAATAAAAGGTTTTTAAGACTTCATCCACATGTTTTCTTAGCCCTTCCCTCTAGCTGAAGGTACCTGGCTGTGCTTGGCAGTGCAAACTCCCAGATTGCCCCATCATAGTGGGGGAGCTTTGGGTCTGAGGGTTTCAGCTGCCTCTGAGGTGTTACTGAAGAGAACCCCTTCTGGTGTCTGGGTAGATTTAAAGGGCATGGGATTTAAAATAAGCTTGCATTGAGGAAGTGGTAACTGAAGCAGAGTGACCTCAACATTTTGTTTCAAAAGGTCTAGTGGCATTTACAGAGAACTTGCAGAGCTGGTTACCACTGACCCACAGCAGGAAAGAGCACCTTTAAAATCTGATATAAAAATAAAGTGGGTAATGATCCTTTGCTCCTTGTTTACCAGTGCAAGGATCCTGTTTGCAGGAAGGCAAGTGCAGAGGTAGTTCAGAGGTTACAGAAGGCCCTGCTGGGGTGGGAGGTGGCTTTAGCACCCTCTTCAGCAATAAGGAACAATGTTGTTTATTATATATAATATTTTATTAAATATTAACATATACATGTTGGTACTCTAGACCATAAAAATTATCACAATTATTACATTGCTGCTTCTATATAGAGAGATTCTTTAGAATAATCAGTGATTTGGTGCTGATTGCTTTTTTTCCTGGATACTTTACAAGTTTAAACACTTCTTTGTTTGCTGAGTAACTTCTTCCCCTACATTGGAGAAGAATTGCAGGGTTTTTATTGTTTTTTAACTGCAGGTGATGTTTCAGGGTCCCTTCCAATCCCTGACATTCTGTAGTTCTTAGGAACATTGCTGGCAACTGATCCCCAGCCACTTGTAGCCCATTCACTAGAACCCTTTGAGCCCTGCTGCTTGGCTGGTTCTTCATCCAGCACACCAAGCATCTGCTCATCTCACAGCTGGAGAGCTTGGCCAGAAGGATGCAGAGGGACAGCATCACAAGCCTTTCTAAAATCCCCCAAAACAACATCCACCACCTTCCCTTCATCTGCCAGGTGGGTGTCGTGGTTGAACCTTGGCCAGCAGCTCAGCCCCACCGGAGGGATGGGAGAGAGAATCAGAAGGATAAAAGGGAAAACTTGGGGGCTGAGATAAAGACAGTTTAATTGGTAAAGAAAAAGCCACAGGTGTAAGTAAAGTAAAATAAGGGATTCATGGACTCCTTCCCATCATGGACTCCTTCCCATCACCAGACAGATGTTCAGCCATCTCCAGGAAAGCAGGGCTCTGCCTACACATAACCATGAGGCAAATGCCATCCCTCCAAACACACACACACACACACACACACACACACCCCCCTTCTTCTTCCCCAGCTTCTACTCCTGGACAAAATGTCACACAGTGTGGGGTATCCCTGTGGTCACTGGGGGTCTGCTGTCCCCTCTGCATCCCCTCACAGCTTCTGCTCGCTAATGGGGGACAGAGTGAAGAGCAAAGGCTGTGACACTGTGCAAGCACTGCCCAGCAGTGACCAACACATCCCCCTCTGAGCGTCACACCCCAAACACAGCTCCTGTGCAGAAGTGTCACCCTGTCTCAGCCGAAGCAGTGCAGTGGGTGACCCGAGAGCAGGACAGGGACCCTGGCAGGACTGTCCCTTTGCGACACCACGTCCGTGCCTGCGCCTGGCACTGCCCTTTCAGGAGGCTACTGGAATTTCCTGCCCATCGCTGGGGCACCACCAGAACACGAGTGTCACTTTCGGACTGCACAGGGGCGCGCACGGCGCTGTCCGGCTGCTGCCCCCCCCCCACCCCCGCCAAAGATGTGTCGGGGGGCGGCAGCCGCCTGCACTGGCGGACTGTGGCCACGAGAGGGCAGCTCGAGACCACGAATGGCAGCGGGACCCTCGGGCCGGGCTCCCCCCCCGCCCACTCCCCGCCAGCTCTGTAATTAAATTAAAGTGAAATATTGGTGCCGTTTAACGGTGTCCTGAGCAGCGTCCCCCGGGGGCAGTGTGCAATGCCCTTGTTGCCGGAGCGCAGCCTGGACGCACATGGGTTTGGAAAGCGCAGCTGGAGGGTATCTGAGGAACAGGGGCTGAAGGCAGCCGTGGTTTTGCAGCAGGGCGTCTCTGGGCGTTCGCTGAGCTCCGGTGGGAGATTACCGGGTTTGTCAGGCTCAGGGATGAGGTTTTACGGTGTAAATTCTGAACAAGCACAGGTACAGGCTGAGGGTCGGGCCACAGGGGATGTGAGACCGAGAGGGGATGAGAAGGGGCTGCTGTGGGGGGTTCACAGTAAAAACTGGTGCTTGCACGACAGCATAGGCACTTCTAGTGGAGTAAGGGAATGAAAACAGTGTCAAACTTGTGAGTTTTTACATTCATGGCAACAAAAAAGCCTGGAAAGTTGTCTGCAAGACAGGGGAACTGGTTTTAGCTTAATGTATAGGTAATTCAAGGAGTTCTTGAGTTTTTGGTAAAACTAGGACAGAGATATGCAGCTTCAGTTTGGGCTTGAAGGAAGATTCCTGCTGGAGTCAGTGACCCAGCTGGGGGAGAGCTTGGTTCTTGCTCACCAGTGGGAAGCTGAAGCTGAGGGAGGGTCAGGCTGCTTTTCCATGCAGCCCTGTTCAGGCACCTAACTCAGGTGCTTGGAAAACCACAGCCTAAGGGTTACACAGGGAATCCAGGAGAAGAGGTAAGAAAAAAGCTCTAGTTTTCTTGTACAGCTTTATTATAAAACATTAAGCCCTCTGCTACTGAGGGAGGGAAACCTGTGTTGGCTCTGGGAGTCAGGCTTGGTTTATTTCCTCCACATACTGCAAAATACAAATAAAAGGAGCCTGGAAGAAGCTTTTACTGTTTATTGAAGAATAAAAAAATATTGAAAAGCAGGGTTTTTCGGGTTAAACCCTCATGTTTTGCAAGTAAACTCAGGTTTATAATCTGCAACAGCCTTAAGGGTAATTAACCAAGGTGTGCTTCACTTTTTTTACCTTGGAGAAGAGGGAACTAACTACCTAACACCAAGAACTGCAAAGGTGTTATTAAGTTTTTCAAATAATCCTTAAGAACTCACACACACACACAATAAAAACAGCTCAGGAAAAGTGAGAACTGGGTGTTCTGTGGTGGGTGGCAACAACTGGTTGTAAGGAAAGGGCAAGAATCAAAGCTGTGATCTGAAATTGCCATAATAGAAGGGCAAAATGCAGCTAAACCAGGAGACCAAGCAGCCTTGCTCACTGCTGAGCTTCAGTACTTGTCTCCTCTCGCTGGTCAAGTGCCTGTTTTTCATCGCACGTTTGACTCCGTGGCTGTTTTGTTCAGGCTGAAAGACGGGAGCTCTTGCTGGAGGAGGCAGTCAATGCAGAGGTCCTGGGGCCTTGAAAAAGTGAGGATTAATAGGTTTGCTGCCTTGGAGCTGTGCACCCAAGTCAGCATTGAATAAAGGCTTTTGCTAGCAGGTAGGCAGCCAAAGCCAGGGCTGCCCAGCCCCTTCGGGGTGCCTGGCTGGGAAGTGGGGTCGGGGTCCCCGGGGGTGCGAAGCCCATGTCCCCATGCAGAGCAGTGTCTCAGCAGTGGCTGTGGGTGTGCTCGTGGGGTCCCTAAATTCCTGCCCTAACTGTGCCTTCTGGGGTTCAGCCTGGAGCCCTGTGGCTGGGCAGGCTGCTGCTGCGTGTCCCCCTCATCCTCATGTCAGTTGGTGCCTTCAGTGTCCAAAGCCCTTTCCACTGGCTCTAGAGGATGATCCAGCCTGTGGCAGAGGAGGATGTGGTTTGTGAGTTTCGGCAGTGTTTCATGTATCATGGGGGATTCTTTGACATTTAAAAGCAGCAACAGAGCACCTAAGCCTGGTATCTGGGAGCAAGGAACAGACAACCCCCTAGTCTGTAATCTTTGCCCCATCATTGGATTTCTGAGTAACACTGCCTTTAGTTAGCAGACAAATGGGTACTCAGCAGCCCTCTGCTCAGCCCTCCTTCTCCCCTCAGGCTTTTCCTGCTCTTCTTCCACTATCCCACATCATCATCATCATCCCTTTTCTGTCGATTTTCCAACAACACCTAATTCTATTATTCAGAATGATTTCCCACTGGGCGGTAGTTTATTTCTGTCATCAAATCTCTGATGAAGTCTTTAGACACGAGATATTTAGCCCCATACCAACAAATCGCACATAGTGTTAACTTGTCACAAGCTGCCTAGAGACAGCATTAGGCTGTAATTTGAAAGCGAGTGAAGTGATAATGCCATGCGCACTGCTTTTGTGAGCCTGCATTAATGCAGCTTTTGCCAGGGCTGGTCATTGACAGCAAATCGACTCCCACTAATAGTATGCGGGAGGGTGGCAAAATTGGGAGTGATGCAGAAAATAAAGCATATTGACCAGCCAACTGCAGCGCCTCAGTAGCCTTTAATCTATTATTGCCCTTGATGGGGGTGTTTTAATGCAACTTTACTGTCAATTGCATTTATAGTCACACGCTCTGCCTGCTGGGGAGCACTGTGAAAACGGCAGAACTTGGCTCATGCTGTTGCTTAGAGCTCATAGTTATTGATTGTGGCCGGGCTCAGGAGTCTGGGTTATAATTATTTCATTAAACCATTTAATGGTTATCAAATATGAACCCTTCTACCATTCCATTTAGGAAATGCAGTGAGCTTTAAGTTTTATTGCTAATCCATGTTGATCTTATTTTTTCTTAAACTGTCTGATACTCCCAAGTGGTCGCTGTTCCCCTGCCAAAGCTCTCTGTGGATTGATCCCAGGAGAGCTGCTCTCAGCAAAGCCAGCCTCTCACACGGCACAGGGAGATGGGATTATGTTAACAGGTTGTCCCAAATAATAACTGGGCATCCTGGTCCCCTCTCTGACCTGTTTTTGTCACAGTGGAGTCACTGCCACGATGGAGAAGGCACTCAGTCTCTTCCCTTGTGAAAGTATTTTTTTTGCCTCAGTTTCCCCATGTCTCAGTTTCCCATTTGATCACTGGAGTTTTTTTGTTGGTTTTTTTTTTTTCACTCATTTGGGGTTTAGGGATGAGAAGGGGCAATTATTACAACCAAAATCCTCCCCTCATTCAAAGTTAGGCTGTTCATGCCTGTAAAGGAGCAAAGAAATTCCCTTTCCAAAGTGCTGGGTTGGGTTTTTTGGTTTTTTTTTTTATGAGAATGAAAACAATTATGTTGGTTTTCCCATATAACCAGAGGATGCCTGCATCCCACTTGGCCCCAAGTGTTTGAGGCAGCCTTAAAGGCATGAGAGGCAAAACACAGCCTGTTGCTGCATCTTTGACACTGAGCACTCGCCTCTCTTCCCAGGTGTGTTATCCTCCATGTGACAGCTCAGAGGACCTGGTACCCATGTAACAGGATTGCACAGGGACATGGCAGAAACAGGGTGATTTGGGGGGGCTGATCTTGGTTCCTGAACCTCTAGAGGTGCAAGAGCTGTTTCTGGCACTGCCAGGCACTATCTCTGTGGGCTTTGGGCTTGTTTTTCTATTAAAGTGGGCCAAGTCCTCTGAATTCCTCTTGATTTCACTTTTCCTCATCGTGAGTGGCAGATTAAGTCAGGGTTGTAACTGGAAAGCCCCGTAGGAATCCAAGGGAGTGTAGAAATCCCAGGGCCTCTCATCAGCTGCCCCAGGGCACACCCTTGCCCTCTCTGACATCCAAGTGCCTGTCAAAAATCACACAGACCTTATGATTAAAATGTGGACAAACTGTGTGAACTGCAGTCTAGGGGGATAGGGAGGAAGTATCTCAGTCTGCATTTGTATTCCAGATCCATTGAAAGCCTGTATTCGTTGGCACCTTTTCATTAAAACCCTGAATGCTCTGGAAAAGCTGTATCTTAATTTGAACAAACTGATTCCTTTTTTTTTCTGTGTGTAGAAGATAGAGTTTCTGCAGAGTCCTTTATCAGTATTCTGTGCTGCCTTCTGGCAGCTGCTCATTTGATGTTGCCTCAACCTATGCTGACCTCATTTTCTATCACAGAGCAGTGAAGGATTTGGTAAAAATTAGTTATATTAGTAGCTCCCGATACAGCCAGTTTATTTGTGATATGACAAATATTTCAGCCATTAGGATCTTTCCATCTCTTAGCAGCTTAAATGCACTCACTTATATTCCAAATCACTGCTTAATTTAAAAGCCTATTTGTCTAGATTGTTGCAGGCATGAAAAAAAAATGCAGAACACTTACCCTTTCAAATAGGCCTGTAGCACAACCAGAGTTGTGCCTGTGATTGGATCTCCTGCTCCATAACTTTACACTCAGAGAAGCCACAGACTAATCACTTAGTGCACGGCAGAAGCACATCAATTCCACAGAGGAAGGGTGGGCGTGAGGATGGAGGTGTGGAGGCTGGATTGCTGCCTTCTGCCCTCCGTGCAGCCGTGCCTCAGTTTCCCCACCTGCCCTGCCAGGATGTAGAAGGCATTTGCTGGCTTTTGGCAGCTGCTCAGTCACCCATCAGTGTGGGAACACGATGTGTGCAAGTGCAAGAAGGTGACTGGAGGGCTGGGGAAGGGTAGGAGGGCTACAAAGCCACTCCTGATAGTCAGTCAGGGTGCTTTAGTGCCTGCTAAATCTACCTCTGAGGCCTGCCAGCTCCTAGCTGCTTGAAAAGAGGCTTCTGTAAAGGAAATAAACTCATGGCAATGCCTAACATCTTCAGCCTTGTTGGCCTCTTTTCTCAGTCCTGCAGTTCAGGAAGGGAGGGGAGGGTGGAACTGCAGGGAAGATGCTGGGGTGCCAGTGCTGTGCCTCCTTGAACTCCTCCTAGCATTCAGCCAGGCCATTTCACCCAGCTTTTTTTCCACATCCAGGAGGTCTAAATGTTTATTTTAGAGACCTGCATGTTTTCATTTGTTTGAGATAACATCAGTTTGTAACTCTGGGGTTGCATTAGGAATGCACTGTCTCTTGTGGAGATCACAGTCAAATCCCAGGAGCTGCTGACCCTCGTGCTGTGTGTAAGGTGGCCAGCTCTGCTGGGCAAGCCAGTCTGCCCTCGCTCTCTCCCTCTGTGTGTTCCCCTGGGGAACTGACATTTTTCTTCCAGACAAAAAGCTGGGAAGCAAATGTGTGCTTCTCCCCCTGTCCTGGGTGTCTGCCTGGCCAGTGAAAGTCAGAGGAAGTGAAAAAGCTAAGGTTTTCCTGCCAGCTCCTTTGCTCATCAACAAAAAGAGCTTTCTGCCTGTGCACTGCATTGCCTTTCTCCACTGAGCAGCCTCCAGCTCCAGTACTGGTTCCTCTGTCGGTTCTCTAATGGACATGTTTAAATTCACGGGCTGTAGCTGTTTAAAGCCAGCAAAAGTGAGCACCATCAAAGGCTTAGTTGTTGTTGTTGTTGAAGGGATGAGCCTTCATTTGACTGGTTGTGAAGAATCCAGAGGTAGGTTATGTGATGCATTTGCTGCTTTTTCTCCCACCCACACTTTATCCTCCCTGCAGGTCTGCAAACCTTCTTCCCCCTCCAGGAGCCTGCCCCTGCATCTCAGCTCTCCCTCTTTGGATTAGATACACTAGACATTGCCCTCTGACTTTTAGGAGATGAGACCCAAAGGCTGAAGTTTATTTGTGAGGAAGAAAGGATCCACAGGTTAACCCAGTTAATCTCTGCCTCTGGGGCTCCACAGAGGGAACCAGTTCCATGTCTTTATCCAGGGAACTGTGTTATCCCTTCCCCTGGTTTGCCCCAGCCTCCTCCCAGAGAGGTAGCTGGTGTTTCTGGATCACACCTGGCAGCTTTGCAGGGCAGACAGTGCTCGAACTGACAAAGCACAGACCCATGGGAACTGAAGGAATTCACCTGCTCTAAATGGCAATTGCTGTAAAGTGTCATTTGCTTTTGAGGGAAGGTTTTTTTTGCTTGTGGTATTAGTCCAGGCATTACCTGCTGATGATAGTTCTTGCAGAGCATCTTTTATGCTTGTGAGGAAATAAGAAAAGGAATTTAAAAGTAAAATGCTGCTCATATACAGTTGCTGCTTTTAATTGTGTCAGCTGGCATGTTTGACATCTTCTCAAAAGGTAAATTATCTCTTAAAATATATGCTGTTTTATAGTAGGTTATGGCAGAAGATTCTGACTTAAAATATTTTTTCTAAGATCACTCACTCTTGATAAATTCTCCTGCACCTTTCACAATTAAGGAGTTATGATGGAGACATATTTAATTGCTAGAAAAAGCCATGCAAAACCAGAGCAAATTGTAATTCTTTCTTAGTTTCACTACCCAACTTGCAAGACTCTAGGAGTTCAAATGCTGATGGAAGTGTATCGATTTTCCCCTGTATTGAATGCTTCCAAAAAAAATCTCAACAAAAACCCCAACCCACCTCCTGTGATGCAAGTCCCATGGTTCCAATTAAAATCACCTGTTAACTTAAAAAGGTCTCTTTTTAAAAAGGGTTTAAAAGATTTTCATTTAATTGATTCAATGTAAAATGCCCTTTACAATTACCACTATAAACTACTTGTTTCCCACTGAGTAAGACCCAATTTGAGATGTTTATCAAGACTTTGCACTCTTTCCACTCTTCATACTGAGTTCTTAAATTCCTTATTGACAACTTACATCTGTCAGCAATGGATATTTTTAGTTTGTTGCAAGAAAGCTTTTAAAAGGTTGTAATGGCTTGATTTTGCCTCTGTGGTCTCAAGCGATAAATCAGCTCTGAATGGCCTCATAAGTGTGGACAGTGCTGGGTGCCCTTTATTTCAGAACAGTAAAATGACATGATTTAACAAATTTCTTCTTTCCTTTCTTTGGGTATTTCTGTACAGGCAGTGTTGTTTAGTGCAAAAAGATCACACCCCTTGTTTTTCTTTACTTTTTTGTGTCTTATGATAAACTTATTCACAACTAATAAACGTTGTGGCACTGATTGCTTTCTGCTAAAGTCTTTGTGGCTTTGATTGTGGGGCTTATCTAGAACTTTATCCTCAAAAGACTGACACCTCTCCTCACAATTTCATTGAGATGAAGGTGCTTTTATTAGAAGACAACCTTTTATTACTAGAGCACATTTGCTATCTCGCTGTGCACACAGACCATGGACACTTTATTTTTTCAGGTTAGACAGGCAGAATGGGTTGGTTTTGCAGTGCACAGAGTACATACATGTCCCCTCGTTGTATTTTAGCTCCCAAAATCTATCAGGGGAGGGTTTATCCATCCAGAAAGCCACAAACTTTTTTTGTGCCTGCGAGCTGGATGTTTTTACAGGCAGTCACCTCCCCTGCCCCACGTTCTGAGAAGGGGACCAACACCCCAAAGGCCCCAGAAATTGTCTGACCATCCAGGAAGGAAGAGCAACTGATGAAATGGAGAAAGAAAAGGATTATAAATCAAAGCCCATCTTGCTGGGTGTTTTGAGGAGGCAAAGGAGCCTCGGTGGTTTTTGGTTTAGGATCCTTCATTTAGGAAAGGGCAATTTTCCCCTTGAGGACTTGCAGTGCTCTGAGAATCATTCCTGTAACCACAGCTCTCTAGGCCTGTGAAATACTAACATTTTTAGCCTCAAAACCCCCTTATTTTGCAGTTTTATACCACAGGACCCTTTGAGCACCCTGCTTTCTTGCAGAGGCAGGCAGCAGGGAAGGGTGTTTCTGCAGAGCTGAGCTGGGGATATCCAGCTGGGCTGTGCTGTGAGTCTCCAGGTCCCTGCTGGCAACTGGGTTTTTCCCCAGAAAAAACAGCAGCTCCTTTGGTTTTTCAAGTCCTTTGGGCACCAGAAGGAAAGAGATTTTTCTCCCTTAAAGTCAGCATGGTTTGAATTTAGGAAATACCAGTCCTGCTTCTGAGGAGTGCTTTAAACTCACAGCCTTCACTTTGTTAAGCTGAACTCGCAAAGCTGCCATTTCCCAGCATTTCTGGGGTATTTGGATCCAGCTTTACCCCCTGATATCATCCTGGGTTAGTGTGTGGATGTGAGGGGTTTCTTTTCTTTTTATTACCCTCCTTGTTAGGGAAAAAAAAGCTGAAATAGTATGTTGTCAGCTGCAGATAGACACACAGCAGTGCTTGGGCTCTGCCCTCCTTAGCCTGATGGTGCTTTAAGGCAAGAGGAGATTAAAACCAGGGTAAAAGTTGGAAAAGCTGGAACTAGCCCTGCTCTGAAGTGTGTGCCCATGGCCAGCTGCACATCTTAACCACCCTCTGTTACCTGTTGAGTACCTGGGGTCACTTGGGATGTGCCCACCCTTCCTGACCCATCCTGCACATTCCCAACCCAAGGATGAAGGCAAATGCTTGTTGTGTACATTAGCAGCAAGGACAGACCTGCTGGCTGCTGCACAGAGTGGGGCACCTCGGAGTAGCTGTAAGCACTGTATTTTTCTTTTCCTCTGGGCAAACTGTGCTTTTTTGGGCTCATCTGTCAGGGCAGCAGCTCGCTGTTGGTGCTGTGAGGGCTCACCCTTGCTGCAGAGAACTGAAAGGCTGAGGGGGTGCCAGGTTGTGGAAATGGGGCAAAATGAGGTGAAGGAAGGATGCTGTGTGGGTGATGCTTTAACCCCCTGAATCACTGTCTTATCTCCTTTGTGTGGGTGGGGAAACTGAGGCACAAAGGGTTTTGGTTTTTTTTTTTCATCCCTAAATGCAAGCAGTGACTGGCTAAAGCTGAGAGCAAGCCAGCCAGAGGCCCAGGTACCCATCTGAGATCAAACTCTGCCTCCTCTCTTCTCAAAAAGGCTGTGTTCTAGCAGCAATGCCACACTTTCTCTTTAATAAAATACACTTGGAGTCACCTAGCATGCTAAAACCCAGCCCAGCTCTCTAATCTAGGTTTGCTGCTAAAATGAAAGCCTCATAAATTACCCCAATTACAGTTTCACAAACAGAGAGTTTGTTTGCACACTTTCAATCAAAACTCTAGCCAGACCAAGGGAGAGAAGATGTTAGCTTACAGCCCCTGACACAGCCATGCTAATTACAAACCACAACAGGTTAAAGTGTCCAGCACAAAGGTGATAAATATGGGTGTAATTATGGGTTATTGTAGGAGCTTAATTAGGATAGCTGTAATTAGCCTATTTTTCCTGATCTTCATTTAGCAGCTAACAAAATCAAATGGAAAATATTTTAATTCAAAAGGCCTTCTCAGCATAAGGTTACTAGAAGAGACTTAATTATTCATTGATAACTATGAGGTGGAGAAATCACTTCTTTTGTGCCGGTAGTGATAAAAAGCAAGGCTGTTAGCCAAAAAATAATACCCAGCAGGTTTAACCCTGGAATTTATGCTTCAGTCCATGTAAAAAATCTAGGAGTCCTCACCTTTGGTTTAGTGAGGCTTAACTTGCAAACTGGCATCTAAACCTCCAGGGAAAGGTCTTGTTTCTGTTTTCTGGGCTCAGGGGTGGTGGAGCACTGGCAGTGAGAGCCAGGGGTCCTGGTACACCCCAGCTTTCCTGCCCAGCAGGTAACTGCTTGGTCAGAGGCTGCTTTAGGGACATCTGAGAAGGTTTGAAAATCAGTTTCACCAGGGCTTGAAACTGAGTTTCCCTCTTCCTAATAGAATTACAAAGGAAAAGAAGAGAGAATTTGCAGTTTTTAAGAGGGAGGTTTCTGGGTGTAGGTTTAGCAGTGAAGGGACATAGAGTAATTTTTAATTCAGGTGCCCAGGGTCCAGTTAAGCCCTTCTTCTGTTCATATCTGAAATATTTGTGCTGTCAAAGCCTCCTCAAAGCTCTGAAGGTGCCTTGGTGCAAGTGGCAGCCAGGTGTGTTGATGACAGTGTGAAAAGCCCTCTTGCTACCTTGTGTGGGATCTCTAGCCTCTGGGCAAGGAAAAACTGTGGAAATGCTCACTTTCCTTAGGCTTAAAGCAAATAACCAACTCCTCAATCACTGCTGGTGTTGTGGGAACAGGACACAACTCACAGTCAACATATCAGGGGTTTGGGGCATTGCTTTTTTTAGAGGAACCCCTCCTGCTAACATCCCTGTGGATTAGGTTGCTCATTTGCTAGGTTTGAAAACATTTTCCTGTTCACAAGCTAAACAGATGAGCCTCTAAGATTCCTCTCTTTCTTGTTCATTTAGGGGTGAAAAATTGCCAGCAAGAATTCAATTAGCATCATATCTGCTTAGCCTGGGCTGTGCTGAGGGCCTTCCTATACCCATACTTTCACGGCATCGTCTTCACAATAGTAGCATCTGCTTTATTATGAGTTGCCTAATTGATTCTGACATGCCCAGTTATTATATATTAACAATGTCCTCTAGGGTGAATAGTTAGAGTGAAAGGGAGGGACAATCACAAAGATGTTTTTCTTCTGTTTCTTAGACCTCCTTTCAGTATTAAAAGCTGTGGCTGACCTATTGCATTGCCTTATTCACAGCAAGGTCCCTAACTTCTCCTTAACTTACTTGCAAGTGCTGGTGGCACATTTTCCTGTGGAAGTTTGTTTTGTTTCCCCCCCCTATTAGAAAATGCATATTCAAGGCTTCTAAATTGTGTGGAATGGGGTGACATGTTGTATGAAAATGAAAGTTGCCTGTATGATTTTTCCTGGTGGTCCATGAGACAAGCTGGCAGCAAAATGCAACATCTTTCACTAGTTCAGCAGATCCAGTTAGAAAAACTGCTTTGAAGTTCTTTGTAGGTCATTTGCTGTGATCTTTGGGCAACTTGTGTATATTTTGTGTCGTGTCTCCTGCAGTTAGTAATGGTGAAAACACGCTAAGAGTTAAATCATGAGGCTGATGTTGAAAAGTACAGAGCACCCATGATACCCACAACTGCTGGTGGCTCATACAGGCTCTTGCTCTAGGACTCATCAGGATCCCACTGCAGCCAGTACTGAGACAGTCCTGTGAACAGCTTAGAGTCACAGCAAATAAAAAAACAAAAGGACTTTATGATCCCTGCTTCATATATGAGGAACTGAAGGGCAGAAACACCAAGATATGCAAATCTAAATCCTGTTAATGAGAGTTAGACTCCCCAATCCTTCAGACACCCAGACCAAAGTGACTTGTGCAGGGTCACACTTGCTCCAAGTCTAAACCAGAAACGATAACGAAGCCCAGGCTTTGTGAAATTGCCTTGCTCAAGCACCTCCAGCCTCCCTGTCTCCTGGGGATGTGACAACTGACCATCCTCATGGCCCAAGACCAGGTGGGATGAAGACAGTGAGCTGCCACCAGCCTCACTTGCTCCAAGTCTAAACCAGAAATGATAACGAAGTCCAGGCTTTGTGAAATTGCCTTGCTCGAGCACCTCCAGCCTCCCTGTCTCCTGGGGATGTGACAACTGTCCATCCTCATGGCCCAAGACCAGGTGGGATGAAGACAGTGAGCTGCCACCAGCCTCCTCAGTGTGCTGGCTGGTAGGTAAGATCCCTTAGAAGTGCATTTTAAAGGGTGTTAATTCTATCCCGTGGCTTAGGATAAAAAGCAAAAGAAATGGAAATGGGCTTTGTTACAGCCCTGGCAAGATGTGTTAGAAGTGGCTGAGGTGGGTGAGTCTTGCAGGTGTTTCTCCCTTGAGCTGGGAGTCCTTGGCTCATTACAGACAGTGCCCATTGATGCTGCACATTGACTGGGCCATTCACCGAGCTGCAATGGCAAGTGTCTTGAATTTGGTCAGAGTAACTTATTAGGGAGCATTAATAAAACTTGTTACCCTAATTGAAACAAATACTTAAATAAAAAATCAAGGCTTCAGTCATTAATGGATGTGTGTGTGGGAAAGGGGGCTGCACATGAGTAACTAGGCTTCCTGTCCTTTTAGGATTGGATAGCAATAACCTTCCAACGATGACAGCTAAATTAGAGAAGATGGCTTTCCATAATTTCTCCAAACAATCACTTAATGGGAGCAGTATAATTCCACGAAATAGGTGAATGGAGTACTGATCCATTTTATGGAACCATCAATAAACTAAACCTTGCCTGCTTTTAAGATTAAACTAAAAAAAAAAAAGAAAAAAAAAAGCAAAAAAAAAAAAGCCTACAGCCAGAGAAGGGAGAAAGAAAGTGTATTTATCTTTACACATAAAATTTGTGTGCTAGTAAAGTGCAGGCAGTGACAGGAATTTCAATTATTTAATCAAAAAGAAAATGAAAGTGGCTTTAAGTGTTGTGATTTGAGCCAGTGAAATCTAATGTGGGCTCACATTGAATATGAGGAAAATGGGAAGAAAATTAAAGCTGCTCCTACTTAAATCATGTGGTTACAAATGGTAAATTAGTTTCTCGATGTTTTCATTTAAGTGTTTAAGTGGAAGGTTTTATTCTTAATGTAGTGTTGTGACACAGAATAAAAACCTTATCTGTCTCTATAGCTTTTTTTCTTCCCCCCTCCCCCTGCAGCCTTAGAAGGCAAAAGGGGAAAAAGCTGCAGCAATATTAGACTGCTTTTGTTAAAATTGGGAGGCAATATGCTTTCACCACAAGCTCATTAAGGTAATAGATGAATAATGTCTATTAAAAATGCACTAGGCTAAATGAATTTAATGTGTGTTGGGAGGGAAATTGTATTTGCCAGAGGATACAAACTGGAAAATTCTCCTTTTTGTACTTATTTTGAGACTCGAGTGCTGATCTCAGTTGGACAGAAATGCACAGACAGGCAGACACAGAAGTGTGCCACACAAGTCTCTTATTTGGGACCCTGTTAGAAATACACATAAGCTTATAATATTCTAAAATACCCCCTTATCTTTGAGGACATTTTGTATGATATGTTGTTTCCCATAATTGTGCTGCTGTTTTCCTCCATTCAAGCTTATGGCTCTTGACCTGTTGGATGTCTAGGTTTAATTTTCCATGTGTAATAACAAATGGCAAACTAATTTGCAAAGATGGCTGTAGGCTGTTGAAGGCCAAATCTTGATCCCTCCAAGGTCCAAGGAAAACAAAAGCAGATTTTGGCAGAGAACAAATACTTTCTTTACATTGGTGAACCTGGTGATTACATGGCATTGATTGTTTCTAGCATTAGCTTTGAAGAGCAGACAACATATTTATGAACTAGGAAACCCCATAACTCGTTACTAAAAATACAAGCTGAGTGGAAGCTAAATCAAGACAAAAATAAAAACCAAATTTGTGCATCCTGTAAGTCAGAATGTTCAGCATGTTTCCAAGTCTGTGCAGTCTTCCATCGTGCTCCTCCAGTTCTAACAAAAATGCCAAGCTCTGCATGTAATGATTTTTCTTCAAATTGGGGAAGTCTTGAAAAACTTGTGATTTGTAACACAGAAATGTTTTAGTTATCCAGAATGTGTTTAGCCTATAGACAGAATTCTTCAGCACGCACACGAGATGCAAAACTGATCCCATAGTCCAGTTATGTTTGCCAGAAAGTTACCATTCCCCCTAGAAGCACCTGTAGGTTTAATGAGTAATTAAAGACAATCCTATAGCCCTGTCCTATAGCCTGAACAGGCCCTGGCTGGCTGTCCCCTGTCCCCCGGAGCCTGGCTGTCTCCAGTAGCTGCAGAGGGAGCCTGTTAGCTGGGGTAGGTCCTTGCTTGTCGGCAGCAGGGAATGGCTGGGAGGGGATCCCTGATTTCTTCCAGCATCAGAAACCATGGTCAGCTTTTTAGTCAGTCAGATTTCTCTCAGCTGCTGAGACTGTTCTAATCCCTGTAGCATCCTCCCATCAGCTACCTTGTGTGTGCTTGCTTTTGCCATGCCAGACCCAAAGAGGCAGTGGGGTTTTGGGGGAGCGAGGGGTGTGTGGCTCCTCCTGCCTCGCAGGTCAGATGCTCACTGCACTAGTGAAGCTCCTGCCTTCTGCTCAGCCACTTACTTAGGAAACATTTTGGGGAAGAGAATGTTTGAGACAGCTAATTGTCCAACTAATATGATTGAAATTGGCTTCTCTGTTAAAACCTTACCAGGGTAAGGAGGAAGAGGAGAGCTAGAGAGGGATGTAGAAACTTAATTTTATTTTTTTTTTAGCAGCAAATCATATTAAAATAAAGTATCAAAAAGAGCAGGGAATATCCTGGACTGAATCAAATATTGTTGAACTCAATAAATTGAGTTTATTTTTTTGAAGCGTGGAAAAATCATGTAAATATTATCTTACAAATTTATTCTGAGGCATCCACCTGCATCTTTACTTGTTTCAGATGACCTAGAGCATTTTAATATTTCCATTTAAAAATAATATTGACAAATGTGAGAAAGCATTTTTTTAACATTAGACAATATTACATTGCATGCTATTGCCATTTGAATACCTCATCCTTGGAAATGTACAAAATACCATTTCAAAATGTAATTTCCAGTTTTAAAGCATTATTTGAAGATGCATTTGTGAGATGCTGACCACATTCTATCCTTTTCCCCCAGACCTGTCATCCACTTCTGGAGTGCTTAAAATAAAGTGCACAGATACAGAGTAAGCTGAAACAGTCAAGAAGCAATATAATACAAAAATGTTTCGAGTAAAGTGTGTTACTCAGATCTTTCTGAAGTACATTTCTGCCTTTATTTTGAAGGCCACAGCACAGACAACTCTGACTAATGCAAGTAATGGAACCAATCTCTTCCTTTGATCATCAAAAAGGTTATCTTTTTTTGTAAACTAGGTACAACTAGTTTTGCAATCTGTTTGGAGCAAACATGAAAGAAAGAAAGAAAAAAAAGTCTAATTATCTTTCAATCAAGTATTACTCCTTTTCTTTTAACAAAATGATCAGCTAATACAGCATCAGTTTGTGGCCATCACTGTGCATGTGACACACATGGTGTGAGAGATGTGAGATGTGATGTTGTGGACATCTTCTATCTCAGTGTAACATGATAGAACAATTTGTGTATTTAAGTCAGGAAGAAAAACTAAGCCAGTATGTTGAGGCTTGTCCTAAGTGCTTTGTAAAATTCACTCTCTAGCAGAGATTGACCTTTTAACTGAAGGCTGAATCATATTTACAAAGGCTTAGTGTAGAGTTTGTAAATAATCACAGATTTTCAGTGGAGCTAGTCAAAACATAAATGCAGAAGAATGGAGATGCTAGCTGGAGATCTAGAGAAAAGAGAAAGCTGCTCATTCACCCTATTTATAAACATGTATTTCCTATGTATACATTGTGATGGATCAAACATAATCTAAAGAATTGGAAAACTAGTTTTCTTATTCCACAGTCTACCTAGGTTGGATGTTTTTTTCTGAGTTTGATACTGGATGAAACCCTGGCTCATGTGATTCAGGAGGTCAGATAGGGTGGTCATAATAACTTCCTCTGACCTTGGAGTGCATCATTTGTGTGCTTTTTATTTTTAAGGCTTCAAAATGAGACACTTGAAAGTTGAAAAATAAAGAGGGGAATTGAAAAGAATCAAAGTGTTTGCGTCATTTAGATTTATATGGTCTATTGATTTTTGTATGTTACTCCTGACTTACGCCAGCCTGAGGCTCAGGGTTTCTATATTCAAAGTATTCCTCTAAGTAGAAAAGGCATATGGGGTTTTCATTAGGAACTTGGAGCTACAGAAAGGGTATGACAAGTAATCAGAGGAAAAACACAAAGAATGGTAGGAAAACAATGGGAGTAAAATAAAGGTTGAATGGATAAGAAAGGGAAAAGGAGGATTATCCTGCCCCAAAGGTTAAAAGCAAGGATGTACAAGGTTCATAAGTCATGAAATTAGAGCAACAAGGGAGGTTCTGAGTCATTAATGCAAAAAAAGTGAATCAAAACATTGAAATGTGCAGATGATTGTTCCACAGCTGGAATGAAAGAAAACAAATAAGCACTAATGTGCTAAAGGTGACAGCAAAGCAGGGACTACAGCAGCAAGAATGGCTTTTTGAGAGCGAAGGGTTAGCAGAGATCCCAAAGTACAGATGGTCTTGGGTGAAATAATCACCTTTGCCTCCAGGGAGGAAGCAATGCCCATGGGCTGGTCACAGGATGAGGAGGAATTGATATGTAACCAAATGAAGGGAAGACTAATTGAAAGCAGGTCCCAGGGAAACTTCTAAGCCTCCCTCCCAATTTCTAATTCATTCCAAAAAGAAAGAAAGAAGGAATAATCTTGCTGTGTTTTGGAGCAGTACAGATAACCCTGATGAAGATGAATACAAATAATAGATAATTAGAAAGGTCCTAGGTCCTAAATGATAAGAGCCACTGTTCTAGATGAAGTGTTTAGACCAAACCTATCGATGTTAATATTTTAGTTTTCTTTATGTAAGTACCCTGCCTTCAGAAAATGTTTAGGATTATCAGAAAATGAGGGAAATTTTCAGTACAGAGACAAAATTCTGGATTTAGGAAGGAAATCCCTGAGCCCATGGATAGACAGTTGGGTTTGGAAGCTGTGTAAGAAAGCTATAGTTTGAGATTTTATTCTCTGAAACAGTTTTGGCCCATCATTGATGCCATAACCCTTCTTTTCACAGAAATTCTTGCAGTTATTGGCAGTGATACAAGCCTCAAAAGTACCTTCCCATCTGAATCACTTCTTAATGTGGTCCCCTGGCATCAGCAACACTTCCATCACTTCCTGTGCTTTTTACCTAGAGTTGTAGCCCAGAAATTACTGTGATATTTGTGGGTAAATTCAGTGATTCTGTAAGAATAATACAGACTCAGCTTTTAAGCTGAGTGTTGTCTTGGAGTAAAATTAACAGGCTGATTACTTCTTTATTCCTCATTTTGTTGTCTTCTCTTCATCTCAGCTACAAATGAAGCAGAGTGCCGGTCAGAGGGCTACAGGATGATGTAATTTTGAGGCTGCAAAAGCCAAGGGGTGGCAGAGTTACAAGCCTTGGAAGACCTGGCTGGATCTTCTGCAGGTGCTACCATCAACTCTGGCAGGTAAGTAAACTCTCCTCTGGTGCTTTCTTTCCCCTCCTATCCTCTCAGCCCCCTTGTTTGCACTATCCAACCTGCCAGGCCCTGTTGTTTTAGACAGCACTTGACCTCAAAGCCAATCTACCAAGCCCTCCTTAAACTCAAGCTGGTGTCAAGGCATACTAGAGTGTTACCAACATCAAAATATTATCTGTGGCAACACTGAAATGCCAGTGAAAGCTACTAGGGTAGACCTAAGTTAGTACTGCAGGGGTTTCCCACCACTGCTTTTGTGTCATGTCAGTGAAGCTGATTTTATAAAATCTCTGATCATGAATACAGTGTCACTGCTCCTGGGAGCCATGGTTTTCCATGGTGAGTTTGTAAGGTGGTAGGGGGCAGGGTTGGGTGCCAGGTGGGATAGGTATGGGAGACCTGCAGAGAAAGGATAGACATAGGCAAAGGCAAATGGGATGTGCATGGGGAAAGCAGCTGCAGTGAGGTGCAGAAGTGTTTTTCCCTCTTGCCAGCAGCACCCAGTGATCCTCTGGGCAGAGGCACCCTGCTTCTGAGGGGTGGGGAGTAGTTTTGCCTGAAACATCATGTATGGAACATTCTCCATTAAGCTATGCTTTGTGTTCAAAAGACCTTTCTCTGTGTTATGTGTGTGGCTACACAAACTGAGCTCTTCAGACCTCTTTCCTGCAGCAAGGCTCCCATTTTGATCATATCAAGGCTGTCTGTTTTTAATTTAACCCTTCCTTTTTGAGTGGATTTGTCTTGAAAGCCATGAAAAGGCTGGGTTCCCAAGCTACTTTGCCACTTCAAGAGCCATAGGAAGGTAAGTGCATGTATTCTTAAACTGCACCAAATTTTTCCCTAATGCAAGACACTGAAATAAAGGTACTAACGTTAATGTAACCGCACTGACCTTTTAAATGACTCCTTAGGTTTTAAGTCAAATAAATTTCTGTTTTCCTGGGCAAAATTTCCCCATAATACCTTCAAATGATCCCAAGTCTTCAAGTAATGATAAGTGGTGGTTATGTATGCAAAGCACATGTGTATTATGTATGATATTAAATTATGAAGGGGGTGGGGCTGGTAGAGGGGGGGATATGAGTGCATCGCTACCAACAAAGTTTATAAGGGTCTTTGAGCCTGTAAAAATAATTTTATTTTATTGATGAAACAATGAACAAACTCCACAGTAGCCTGGGTACCTGGGTTTACAGACAGGAGTTTCTGGAGGAGGTCTGAATTGTTTTGGGTTGCAGGCTGAGATTTTACGCAGTCCTGCAAGGTGTTCAGGGCAGGATGCAAGAGCACAGCACTGAGAGACAGCCCTGGTCCCTCACCATGGGAAGGGAAACACACAGTGAGTAAACCAGCCAAATCTGCTCCTTCTCCTTACCTTGCACTGACCCCAGTCTTGCTCATTTTCTCTCCTAGATGTGTCCTTCAGCCCGATGAGACCTCAGCTTCTCCCCAGGTTTGGGGCAATTTCTGCCAAATCTCAAAAAAGCTGCAGAACCACCTCAGCAGGGGACACCTCTCCACTGAGAGGAGGCGACAGGGGGTCTCTTTGGAGACCCAACTCACCTGTGAATTTGTCAGCAAATAGAACTGTGTGTGAATGTGATAATACATAGGAATATTTGTGTGGCTGTGTCCGGCTGGCCAGAAAAAAGGCCAATCTGTGTCCTGGGGGCTGGTCCTCGGGGAGGGCTGAGGGTACAGCTGGAGCAGGGAGTGTTTGGAGTCCCAAGGTGAGATCCATACTGCTGGGTGCCCATCACTGTGGGGACCTGCAGAAGAGGGCTAAGAGGGCAAGAGGCTTGTAGGGCAAAGAGGCCACCCTGCCAACACTGCCCACGGATGGTGGGAAGCATCTGGCACTCCCTTCCTGTCACAAAAAGCCTAGACTTGTTAAATTTTCAAAATCCCTGGATGTAAGGACTGCAGTGCAGAGGTTCCCCCTTCCTGGGGGTTATCTTCCTTTCAGGGGACTTCTCCACAGATGAGGAGTTATCACCTCTGCTTCTTGCCCTTGAATTAGCACTTGGGAGAGGCTGTGGTGCCTGAAGTGTCACTGCTGGGTTCAGGGACAAGATCTGCTGCTGCTGCTGCAAGGTAACACTGTGAGAGTGGCCCTATTGCCCTCTCCCTGTACTCTAAATAAAGAGGGACTCTGAAAAGCAGTCCCTCTCGATGTGGCTGTCAGGTAAGCAAGCTCTTACCTCAGACCTAAAGCTGTGACCCAAGCTAGCTGAAGTAACACATCGTTAATCTTTCAGATCTGCTTTAAATCTATATATAAGGACATGTAGATGTGGTGTTCAGGGACATGGTTTAGTGGTGAACTTGGCAATACTAGGTTTACGGTTCAACTAGATGATTGTAATGGTCTTTTGCAACCAAACTATTCTAAGATTCTAAGATCTATACACCCCAGTGATGAGTAAAGCCCCAGCCCTCCCGGAGAAGCAATCTCGGCTGATGAAATGGCCAGTTAAGCGGCTTACACGCCCCTGGCTGCACTCCCTCCATTAACAAGTCGGGCATTAGACCCGTTTCATCACTGTTAATTCATTTGCTTACTCATTTGCTCCTCGGAGAAAGTTGTTATCCTGTTGTATTTTAAACCCCTGTCCAAAATCCCGGGCTGATGCTGAAACGGGAGTTTCAGGAAGGGATGCTGCAATAGATTTTTTTTTTTTTCATTTTTTTTCCCCTGGAGAAAAAGAGGGAGTTTTGCCGGCAGCACCGGGAGAGGCAGCTCCGCGGTGGGAGGCGCGCAGCCTCCGCCGGGTAGCGGGGAGCCTTCCGCGGGCTGCGGCCAGCCTTTCCCCTAGCCCTGTGCCTCCCGAAGCCCCTGCCTCGCTGCTGCATTGCACCCGCATCCGTACTGTGTCACGCTTAAGAGCGTGGGCACTACCCGTGTAAAACGAAATGTGTGCGTGGCTGCAGCACGCACTCCCTGGATATATACAGAAAAACGCTCCCGTCGGTTTTCCGGGTGAGAAGGGGAGCTCTCTAGTCCCCCCCTGAGTTTTGGCCAAGTGGAACTGAAGAAGGAACCACATCTGTATTTTAAAAGCTCCCACGCGTTATAACTAATTGTTCTTAAAACCCCCGAGCGGGCTGCCCGTGCCCTGGCCCACGCGTGACTGTGCCCGGCGGAGGAGAGCCGGCACCGCTGGAAAACTCGGGAGCTCCCAGTTCCAGATTCATTAAAACCGGACGATTGCAATTTCTATTCTTTTGAAGGTTTTTCCTCATCTATTTACCATTTACCAGCTCATCCATATGGAAGACATGGCTTACACTTCCCTGAGAACTGTACTTTTAGGACTAATTGATTCTGGTAATTAATTTGTTCTACCTGCTGGATCAGATGGAAATGCTGTCCATGTGCCCAAGGATTAGCACTTGCCTTTCTAACATCTTTCTTAATTATCTAATAGCATGGGTTGCGCGAATTCTGGCTCTATTAGAACACTTTTACTATTAACGGTAGTGATTGGAATTGTGATGACAACTCGATTTCAACAAATTAGAGCTTAAAATCAGGAGATGAAGGAGAAGTGCCTTCTTTTAATTTCCCTGAGTTTAACATCAATAATTAGAGCAATTTTCTGAGATGCGAACCGAAATTATCTCGGCTATGATGTGGTATATCACCCTCATTTTAGCAAATTGACTCCGGGGAAATGAATGTTACAGATTAGGGGGGGGAGGAAAAAAAAAAGACAAACAGAGGAAAGACCAAAAAAAAAGAAAAAAGAAAAATAAAAAAAAAGTGTTAGCACAACACTGAGCGGGGAATGGATGGAAACAAAACCCCAACGGGGTGATAACCTGAGCAGGAAGGCACAAGCTGCATGCGGGGGGACAAGTTAGGAGCGGAGCGTGGGACAGCTCTGGAAAGGGCCACTAATTTTTTTTTTTCCCCCTAAGTTTTTGCTTTTTTTAAAAAAAGGAGAAAACACTGATGTTTGGAAAAACGCCCCAACCCCGCCGCTAGGACTGGGGCTGAGGGCTCGGCGCTCCTCGGGGGGCTGCGCCCCCGTTGCGCGGTACAGGAGCGGTTCCGCGCCCCCTCTGCGCCCCCGCGGTGGTTTGGGTGGCCCGGCGGGCCCGTCCCCCCGCCCGCCCGATCGCCATTGGCTCGCTGGAGAGCCCCCTTCCCACTGCGCCTCAAAGGCGCGCATCTCCCCGCGCAGCCCAAACCCACCCGCCTCGCATCCCCCGGCTCTTTCAGTTTATTTCTGGCTGGGGGAATAATGGTTTTTTAGATAATTTTTTTCCTCCATATTTTTTAAATTATTATTTATTTGTTATCATTATTTTTATTTATTATCCTCGGCCCCGGGAGGTGCAGCCGGCTGCCCTCTCTCCTCCGGCAGCCAGCGCTCAGCCCAGCTCTCTCCCTTCCCCGCTGCCCGAGGGGCGCACAACCGAAATGAACCTCAACTTCACCTCGCCCGTGCACCCCGTCTCCGCGCCCAGGCCCACCTCCTTCTTCATCGAGGATATTCTGCTGCACAAGCCCAAGCCCTTGCGGGAAGTGCCCCCTGAGCACTTCCCCGGCTCCCTGGCCTCCCGTGTCCCCCTCTTGGACTATGGGTACCCCCTGATGCCCGCCCCGACTCTCCTGGCGCCTCACCCGCACCCTGCCCTGCACAAGCCGGAGCATCACCACCACCCCTACTTTCTCACCACCTCGGGTAAGTGCAGCCCTTCGCAGGAGGAACCTGCGGACTTTGTGGCCAAGTGGCGTCGAGGTTGGGACTCGGGTGGGGGACAAGAGCCCGCGGTCCCGGGACATGCTCCAGCAGTGAAAGACGAGCCCCTCTGGGGCGGCGGGGCACCTTCCTGCATCCTCCACCGAAATTGTGGCCGCGTCCCCCCGGGGCCGGAGCCTCAGCGGACCCCGAAGCGCCTTTCGCCGCGGGGCAGCCCCGGCTTCGTTATCGGGGAGAGGAGCGCACCGCGCTGCTGCTTTTCATTCGCTCCATTGCCCGAGATCTTGAGGGTTTCCCTCTCCTCCTCCTTGCCTTTAATTTTTTTTTCCTTTTAAAACATTATTTTTATTTTTGGACAGATAAATATTTTGGACTTTTTCCTTGCATTGTCCCTCCAGAAGGTGACTGGGCTTCTCTTTTCCCTCTCCAGCAGCACTGCGGGGACTGTGCTGGCTCCCTTCCCTATGCTGGGATTCGCGCTCAGTCTTTCCCGGGCCCATGCCTTGTTCTGGAAGGAATACCTCCTCAAAAGTTTCCCACCGTGCAGCCCAAGTTGTGCACCGGCGTGGCCGTGGAGGACCTCTCTCCTGCCCGCTCTCCTCTTAGCCTTTGCCAGGGCTCCTCTTTTTTTTCCGCGTCCAATTCGTTGTGGTTTAATTGCCAGGAGAGTGAAGGTTCCCCTGTCAGTCTCGTAGGCTTCAAAACGAAATAAACGAAATAATAATAATAATATTAATTAAAAAAAGAGGCAGGGGAGAGCCCAGCCCCGAGTCGCTGCAGCCCACCTGGGCGGCCCCGGCCCCCTGCCCGACCGCAGCGCAGGTCTCCGCCGTGTCCCCGCAGGAGTGCCGGTGCCAGCCCTCTTCCAGCACCACGCTCACGCCGAGCTGCCCGGGAAGCACTGCCGCCGCCGCAAAGCCCGCACCGTTTTCTCCGACTCGCAGCTCTCCGGCCTGGAGAAGAGGTTTGAGATCCAGCGCTACCTCTCCACGCCCGAGCGGGTGGAGCTGGCCACGGCCCTCAGCCTCTCCGAGACGCAGGTACCGGGGTGGCACGGACCGGCACCGCCCCGCCGGGAAGGGGTCTGGCACCTGTCCCCACCCCTTATCCGGGGCAGCATCCCCACCTTCTCTTCTTCATTTTTATTCTTTTTTTTTCCTTTTCTTTTCTTTTACCCTGTCCTGCTCTCCCCAGGTGAAAACCTGGTTCCAGAACCGGCGGATGAAGCACAAAAAGCAGCTGCGGAAAACCCAGGACGACCCCAAGCAGCCGGGAGGCGAGGAGAGCCGGGAGCCGAGCTCCCCCGAACCCGAGCTGCCTGAGGCGGCCGGCGCCGAGCCCCGCAAGGGCCCCCCCGGCCCCTTCCTTCTCCAGGACCCCGAGGATGAGGTGGACATCCTGGAGGAGGGGGACCTCTGCGCCGGCCCCCACCGCCTCTAGGAACGTCGTGGCCCGGCCCGGGCTCACCTGCCTCTGCGGGGCGGCTCTGCCCCGGCCCCGCCAGCCGTCCCTACCTGCCCGCAGCCCGACCAGTGCCGGAGCCCGCAGGGAAGGGGGTCTCTGTTTTGGAAGGAGGTGTTGATGCGGGTCCCGGGAGGGCGGGCCCGGGGCGACAGCAACGATGCTCCGGAGGGGGCCGGGGACCCCGCGGTACCGCCGGCTTCCTCCCAGCATCACCCCAAGCCTGAGCTTTGCCTGATGGGGGAGAGCGAAAGAGGGCGAGTTTCCTTTAAGTTTCCCCTTCCCTTCGAAATATCGGACTTTTCTCCATTTCTCGACGTTTTCTCGGTTTTAAAATAAATGTGTGCCCGTGCCAGCATGTTGTCGTTACTGAGAGCGGCAGGCAGGGCAGGCAGAGCCCCGACCCCCGTGAAACCTCGCCACGCTCTCAGCGCACCAGCCAGCTGGGCTGGAGTCGCCGACTCCCTCCCTGGTGCGGTAGGTCGGGTTTGGTCCCGGGCAGAGCTTCCAGGACACGCATGTACTCCAAAAAATAGGAATTGTAGAAACGCCCTGCAAAGAAACAGGTAAGACTAAAATTTCCGCTTATTTAATTAAGGGAAGGGGGGAGCATCACGAATAGCTCGATCCTGCTCGGAGCAAACGCAATTCCAGCGAGCAAAAGAGATTACCCACAGCTTGGGAACCACCTGTATCGGCAGCCTGAGTCCTTCACGGCTTCCAGGTGTGAATCACCTTCCGGAGACTTTTCCTCCCAAAGTGCCCCAGAGCTGGTCCCACGTTTGGCTCCTGTTCCTCACCCCGCGCCTGCATCTGTCCCAGCGCCTCTCTGAGCTCCGCGTTACAGTCAGAGCAGCCACCGTCTGTGTTCGCTTTGCCTTTATCTTCCTGGTTTTAATTTCCAGGTAAATAAAGATTTTTTTTTTTAATTACCTTTTTTTTTCTTTGGGGTGAGCTGCTGGCTGGCAAACGTGCTGGGAGCGTGGCGGGGGCTCCGCGTTTCCAGGGGAGGGCTGGAGGAGAGGTGAAAACTTGGAGGAGAAGCTGTGCTTGCTCAGATGTCTGTGCAGCCCCGGCAACCCGGTGGCATGTCGGTGTCTTGTTAGGTTATTTAAATTTGGGGGGGTTTTACCTTAATTTTTTTAAAAAGGAAAATTAATTTGGTTGTCAAGTGTCGTTAGCACTTTCAGGGCGTTTTGAATTACGGGACAAGTGGTTTGTGAGGGGAAAATGTGTCCCTGTTTAATATATAAAATACAGATGATTGAAATGTGTATGTTTGCTTCCTTTTCATGGGTTTCCCTTTATGTTTTTCCATGTAAAATAATAAAGATCACACGTTGGGGAGGAAAAATACCCAATCATCTGTCCAGAAAATGGCTAGTTGTCTTTTATGTGGTATTTATAAATACTTCCAGGACAATAATTTTCATCAACAAATTTTACTACAAAAAATATAATTCCGAAGGTAAACCCAAACAATCTGCTCCTAAAAATGCCTCGGTGTGATCTGAAGCATTGCAGAGAGCCAACCATGGGGTACAGCAGGTCATTTCGAATTGCCGCGTTGCTGGCTGGAAATGTTTCTCCCAGCTCCCCGGCTCTTCCCTTCTCTCAACACCTGCCCAGCCGTAGGCAGGGAGGTGATGGGAACCGTCTCGAAAACCTTTCCACCCGATGCTGTCATTCGTCTGCGTCCGTACACAGTCACCCACCACATATTTTGTTCATTTTGCTCTGTGCTGATTGTCAGCCTCCCCCTGAGTACACATTTCATTAGGAACTATTAAGAGTGATATAAAAGAGAAGCTCTTCTGTGATATTTACATGATATTTTTTTCTGACCATGCCTACTGCTGCCGTTCCCGGGGCTGGGCACTGTGCACCGCAGCGTGCGCTGCTGTACGGACACCCGTCTCTGAGCTGGCCTGGCCACTTGTGCTCTGCTCTGGGGGTCAGTGTGTAGACATCAGTCACTCAGGTGGACTTACCTTTGGTAATAGGACTGGGCAGCAAAGTATTTGGAGAAACAAAAGAGAAATCTCTTCAGTTTAATGAGAGGTAATGTTAGGAGCAAGTATAAAGATGTAATAATGAAAGAAAAAAGAAATTGCACCTGAATGAAAGGGGATAGTAAAAAAACTGTTTCTTTACATTTCTGTGGGATTCTTTTTACTTGTGCAAAGAATTGTTCATTCTCCCTTACTATCATTATTGAAAACAAAGGCATGTAAACATACACTGAGCTGGAAAGGACACAAAGAAAAAAGGCAGGAGAAAGTAAAAGTAGAAGATTAAGATGCAGAAGTGACAGAAGATCTTGGGCACAGACAGGCAATAGCAACTTCTTCCTCCTCTGTGCATTTACACCACTTTTTTGCCAGGCATCAGTGGATATCAAGAAAATGGTGGTGGCAGCCAGTGGGCACTGCCAGGCTCTGCCCTCCTAACACAGATTGAGGGGTATGATCAGATGTTGTGTAACCAAGTGCATTCCCTTAGCACCAAACACCCCAAAAGTTAGTGCTCACCTCTGTTGCAGTAGCAGGGCCTGGGACATTTGCACACCTGTGGGCTGGTGATATTTACAGCTTGATGGTGGTTCTTGAGTGAGGGAAGGATCCTGGTGTTCAGATGGAGGCACTGGGAGTATGTCCAGGAACAGGCTCTGCAGCACTGGACCTTTACTGTGCCACAGCCCAAACAGCACTGCAGACGACAGCAGGTGAGGTCAGGGCAGCTAACACCCACAGGTATCCTCACCTCAGCCCCTGGGCATGGTTGTGTTTGTGGGACACCTTCAGCAGCGAGGCACCATGATTTCTGTGGGGCCCAGAGATGTGCAAAGAGCCCGTTCCTCTTTCTGACACCAGCATTATCTCACCTAGGTCATGCCACATCTATGAGGAAGGGTCAAACTACGAATCAAATAACAGTGAAGTCTCTGCTGCCTCTCCCTTGACTCTACAGGAACTTTCTTCTTCACAAAGTATTTATGCCAATGTGTAAAATAAAATAAAATCCACAAACACCCACCTATCTTCACATCTCTGCTGTTCTAGGCATGTTGGCTAACATTTAAAATCACAGTCATGCTTAAAATCAAAGCCACTGATTGCTAGCAACCTCAGTGCCAAATACACCTTGACTGTGAACCACCCAGCCCCAGGGAACTCCCCATTCCAGCCCGGACACTGCAGTGGTGTGCACTGAGCCTTGCAGGTAACAGGAGAAGGCTTTGGGAACAGGCTTGTCCCAGAAAGTTTGGTGCAAACAAGGGCAGAAAAAACAGAGGTTGAGAGAGAAGAAGGAAATGGTCACTACCTGAGACATCCCCTCCCTCACCAGCCAGCTCCTTCCAGGCTGGGAAGCAAAGCCTGCCAGGCTGGCGACAGGAGGCTGCAGTTTCTAGACAGTCCAGGCAAGCTTTTGGGAAGAGGTTATCGTGTGTTTGAAGCGTGGAGAGGGTCCTGGGAAGGAGGAAGCACTAGAGAGACATTTTTTTTTATTTCAGAGGTTTTTCTCCAAGAATAAGTGAAATGAGGTTTTATTCCTGGGTCCTGCCTGATTCAATGAGAACTGCTGACTTTTCCCTGCTCTCCCTTGCTGCTCTCCCCAAGAAGCCTGAGGAGTAGGGGAGAGATTTTTTAGAGCTGGTGCCTTTTTTTAAAGAAAAATAAATATTTATGTGTTTGTTTGGGAAATCCTGAGGGTGGAAATGGCTTGGAAAAGAACAACATTCTGTTGTTTCTCTCTGCTGACTGATGCACCTAGTGTGACTTTTTCCATTGTTTTTCTGAAATGAAGTTTCTGCAGGCATGGGCCATGCTGAGGAGCAGAGGGGTAGATGAAGGTGGAGAGGTCGCTGACTACAGCACTGCAAACTGCCGAGCGTGGTAGCCTCCTGAACTGATGACTTTGTTCTTCCTCTCTTCTAGTCACAATAACAAAGAGCATCACCTCAATTAACTGCAAACTCCTGCTTGGATGATCATACTCGGCTTAAGAAGTGGCTTATTTCTGTCTCAGATAGATCTTGTTTCTATAGCATAATGAGCTTAGATGAAACACTTCTATCTCCATGGCTAGAAGTGCCTTGGTGTGGCTACAGCTACTGACATAGTACTCATGCAGCAGTAGCAATACACTGCACTCGGTGATAAAGGCAGGTGGGTGTAAAGTGTATGATTAAGAGAAGAAAGGGTGATCCCACAGTGGACTACAGTGCCTTTTTTTTCTACCTGATGGGTGACAGATAGTCTTTCAAGGAAGAAGCTGGTTTTAACTCATGATAATGAGGTAACTCTATGATACAGGTTCCCGAGATGCCAGCAGCAAAGGCAAGCTGACCAAATTTTGTGACTCACTTTGTTCAGCTATTGCTGAGACCACTCAACTTGCTTTTCTCAAGTAAAGACTCAATATTCTCTGGTGTTGTATATCCTGTTGGCTTTGTTGTGACTGCTGGAAGAAACCCTTAAGTGCTCCTATGACACACACAAAACTAGCCCTATGGTATTACCTGCAGCTGCCTGCTCTGCACTCACGATTATGCAAAGCTCTTGCTGAGCTGTTGGATGCTTCTTTAGCATCTGCTCTATCCAGGTTTTTGGCTCAGTAGCACTTCTGTTCAAAGCAGGCTTTTCTGTGAAGCAGGCTGCTTTAACTCACCCTTGCCAGCTGTCACCAGTAGAGATTCACTGCCTTTACCTATCCCTGTGATTTTGTGCATCTAGAGCTCTTACACCACCCAGAGTTGGTCCTTTCTTCACATGCCTGCTTACTCTTACACAGAGACCACTTAGGTTTGGGCAACATGCAAAATAATAATAGAAAAGGCATTATTCTTTGTGCTGTTATAATTTACTGAAGAATTGATCCCTAATAGAAGATGACAGTGATCAAATGCTTGGCTTGTGGGCTGTTTGGATATTATAGCTTGTTCATACCTATCTGAAGTATTCAATGACTGCAGGAGTTAGCCATAATCTCCTTTGGTTTACAATCCTCATCTTTGACTGCTTGCCTTTAGAGATGTAATGATGGAATATGGCTTTTAGGCTCTGCCTTACTTAATGTTTTTAACTGATAAAGCAGTATGTTTTTATCAGAGTCAGAAAGCTGTGAGCCATCTGTTCATACCTTTTGTGAGGTGGTGGTGGTGAGAAGCTGACTTGAGTTATTTTTGAAAGGAATGTGATGGTGTTATTGAAGTAGCATTGCTCTTAAGTAGAACTGACCCCAGGTCTTTGACCATTGAAGGTGGTCTCAGCTTCTACACTTCCTGAATCTGAAATATTAAGAAATGGTGGCACTAGAAAGGGTGCCAAGTAAATGTTGTGAAGTTCTATTGACTGGTGTACACCAATACATTTCTGCCCCTGTGAAGGCAGCTCACAGTGAGTAACACTGTGCTCTGTGATAGTTGGGCTGGAGCCACAGGACTATGGCAGACAGGTTCTACTCCAGCTCCATCTCTCTGAATACTTAATGCAAAATTCAAGGCCTATTTCTTATTTAAATTCATTGCCTTCCTAATTTGAAAGACATTAAGTTTTGGCCTTTGCTTTTATGCAGAAGGGATGATCATCATTTACTTGTACGGTCCCTTTTTGTGCCACTATATCTTCTAGGTACAGGAAAAATTTGCATTAGTATTGAGGCAGATCAAAAGATTTTCTCTCCACCTATGCTGCAAATAATGTCTTTTTCTGGGAGGGAAAAAAACACAAACCAAACCAGTTTTTTCCAAATAGTTTGGGAAATGATCATGGTCAGTGTTTTTTAAAAAAAGCCCTAATCCATATGCAGCATATAAGTATATATGACTTCTAGTTTAGCAAAGATTTGGTATTTAAATGTTTCCTAAAACTTCATTGTTTTATTAAAAAAAAACCCCAAATGAAACATACCACCCACCCAGAAAGATCACCCTAATTTATGTGAGCTCTAAAAGGTAGTAGGAGCACAGATAGGGAGATAGGTGGTCAATTAAGACATTAAGCATTTTGCACCACATGGACGCATCTGCATGTCAGCCAAATAATAAGGCCATCAGCTCATTTTCAGGGGGCTGTTGCCTACTTCAACTCAATCCTCAGATCAAAGAGAAAATGTCTGCTTGCATTTTCTAATCAGAAAAGGGATGCTAATTTAGGTTCCTTAATGTGTGGTGGTAAGAGACTTCTTCAATTAACTGAATTCTATAGCTCAGAAAATAAAAAAGGGGGATACAAAGGGAGTCAGGCTGGAAAGGCAGAAGTTCTCATTAAATCAAAGGTCCAATATTCATTACCTCCAGCATCTGGGGCTAAACACTAAACATGGAGATCATCAAAGGGGGTTTAATGGGTTAAATTGAGAATATAATCTAATTAAAATATTAGATACGAGTAAATAGCTCTTTGATATTCATCTGAAGGTTTCATTAAAATAGGTACTTGAGGTTTGTATTAAGGGGGGATTATCACTTTTAAGCAGAAACAACAAGTTGAGGTTCCCTAATCAGAAATGCTTCAAAGTGTTACCATTTGGTTTAAAAATAAAAGTAGAAAAGCAGCAACTGGCAGAGCATGGAAACACTTACCCAGCCTAGCTTGATGGATCATCCCACAGGCACATCCTACAAAGAGGGGGCAAATGCAGTTCCCAAAGGCAAGGAGAAAGGAGGCTGAGGTAGAGAATGGTCCTGTTCCAGAAGTTGCAATGGACATTTGAAGATATACTTTGATATGCAAAACATTTTCCCTGCAACCTGTCCCACATTCCCCACACTGGAAGACACTTCTTCCACCAAGTTTCCCTCAAAGATGATGTATGCCACAAACTTTTGCCTGTGGAGTCTAACAGCCTCATTCAGCATGTATGGTGGGAAGCAACACACTGAGTGGAGAGCTTCCTGTCTCTCAGGTGGATCAGGAGGGCTTTAAAGAAAGGAACAAGTTCATTTTCCCTGATGGACAGATGCAGTATGGTGATCCATTTTTCCTATATTAGACTGGGAGCCTGACTGGAGATCCTGCAGGGTGTATTTCAGCAACTAACCCACTTCCAGGAGGACTGAGGCATCCTGAGGACTGTATGATCTAGGTCAAACTCACTCAGGACTCTACAAAGTGGAAGGAATAGTGCTTTTCCAGCAATACATGTCATACCTCCAATGTCTTGACTTCACTGTACACCTACCAGAAAATTATCTTTCCTGTGAGCCATCCAGACAATGAAATGTTAACCCAGAAACATGTTAAGTCTTACACATGTCCATCTCTACCTTTAACAAAAAGGTGCACCTAGAAAAAGAGAAAACTCTTTCAAAGATAATATTTCTTTTATTCCCTGCCTTACCTTCCCATCGTTAGCCTCCTTCAAGGAGACTCAAACCCTTTTTTTTGCCCAAAGAGTAATTCTCTCTCTCCTACCATACAAAAGGAGGCCTAATAAATTGGATAAAGCAATTACACATAATCACAAGGTTGTTGTGGTTTTGTTTTGTTTGGGTTTTTTTTTTCCTTTTAACTAGCCTGTTTTCGAAGAGATTTTAGTGTGTTTTCGTCAAAATTCCCCTGCTGTGTGTTCTAATCACATTTCATATGTTGACTTAATTCATAATTTACTAAGTTAAAGAAATGGAACCATCATAAGAAACCCATCTGTTTGTTGTTATTTTTATAGATTTAATCTGTTAAAAGCTGTTTCCTCTCAAACATGTAGCTCTCAATTATCCTTAGTTACTCAATATATTTTCCAACTGCTTCTGGCTAATAACAGATTGTCTGCATGATCAGCCAGTACTTGTTCTGAATTTTCTTGTCCCAGATGAAGCTTCAAAATGTTGGTCTTGATATGACAACTAGTCACTAACAGATAACAATTAAAATTTGAATAATTAGTACTGTCTCATTACCAATTGCTATGTTTGGGGCACACATTTTTGTTCTTTCTTACCAGCAGTGGATTGGTTTTTGGCTTTATTTTTGGACAATCTGCCAAAATTTCCTCTGCACTTCAGAAAGAGAGACATTGCTGGTATTAAGATCATCAAATGAAACTGATGTTTATTTTTAATGTTTTCTAGATATGCCCATATGCTTGACATGTCTAAAAAATGATCCAGCTGTAACAAGTGAACAGCTGATTAGTCTGAAAGATACAACTGCTAGATCAGTTGATTTCAAAGAAAAAGAACAGAAATGGCCATATTTAAAATGCTACATATTTTTTACTTTTTTAAAAATTAGATATAGTAGAAGTGATTCTAAAATTTAACAATTATCAAACTTAAGCCACTTTATAATTGAATGGAATCAAATCAATATGTGATGGCCATAGCTCATAATTAAATAGTTCAAATATTTTTGCCTTGAAGATAGCCCTAATAATTTCAAAATACTTATAAGATATGAAGGGCTTTGAAAGCAGCTACAACTTGCTTCTCCTTCTCGTGTCTGTTTTGCAAAGTTTCCAAGGATGCAATTTGAGGTAAACTGGCTCCATTTAAAGTCTGTGGTAGAACTCTTTTCTCTTTCACCTCTTCATCTGATGGTTGTCTTGTGAAAGTTTTTGGTCTAGGAACCTTCTTAGCATATTCCAGTGCCTAAAAACATGAAAATTAGGGTAACTGATTAAGAGCAAACTTGAACAATATTTCCAAGAAAATTAAGGTGTTTCTATGCTGAGTCAAACTCATGGTTCTCCTAATTCCTGATATGGTTTCTGACAGTGTTCAATACACACAAGCACTTTCATGGTACAGTCTCATGAAGAACAAGGCAGATGCACGGACTGAGGACTGCTGTTGGCAAATAAATCAGCAACTCTTGGCATACATCTACAGCCACAACAGAATAGATGCACAGATGAGCACTTTCCATGAGAATAGACTTCCTTAAAGTTGTTAAAAGGAAAATTAAAATGGAGAAACTATATTAGCCTACATTGAGTTACACCTGTGCTTTTCTTTTTCCTCCTGCAAAGTTCAGAATCAATCCCTGCATGCATTTTAAAGGACTCTGTTCTTACCTTCTGTCTCGACACTGAAGATACAACCTGGGGTTTTATAGGTAACCTCTGAACTGAACCAGTGCTTTTCATATTGTGTTCCTTAATTTGCTTTGCATATTCCTTTTGTTGCTTTAACCTCTCTTTCTGACAAAAGGAAAAAAAAGTGTATGGTTAGTTAAATGTCTCATTGGATCCATCAATGAAACACTTTTTCCATCAGAGTCTTCCATTTACACCTCTGTTGCTGTTTAACCTGGCTATGCTATTGATCATTCCTCAGCAGAACACAACAGGAAATCCTGATAAATGTCACAGCTTTTTTAGCCACTCTTAATTTTCAAGAGCTTTTTCTTGGACTGTATCACAGATAGAGCTCAATAGAAATGTGACAGGTACATCTTTATTCTGAATGTTTTAATATATCTGTTCAGTTCTAAAATGGCTGTGCTAATTTCTGTCAGCTTTTGCAATGACTTTTAAAACCTCTGTATTTAAGATCCTGAATGACACACTTCACTCACTTAACTGATATTCTATCTCTATATTTCCAGCAATTCATTATGCTCAAATTCAGCAGTGTGCTCTACCTTGCCCTTCTTGTCAGCCAACATCAGTTCCTTCCTTTCAATGCAGTGATGCCCCAGAGGTATGCCAGGTTCCAAAGGTGTTATGATGGTGTTAAAAATGCACAGAGTCCTGGGCTATACAGCACTTTGTTCCATTCCCATTTCAGATCTCTAATCTGTTGCACTTATGGCAGGGAGGAAGAAAATACAGGACTCCAAAGGGATGATCATTTGATCTTTTTTTCCTTCCTGCTGTTATATAAAGCACCTGTTGTCAGATTAATAGGGTCTCAAAGCAAGCAGGATGGAGTCTGCAGCACCTTAGATACACAGCTGCTACCAGACCCTCACTATCAGCAGAGAACAGGTCAAATGATTCCAATTGTTCAGATATTTGTTCTGAACAATCTTTCTCCATTTCAACAGCATAATGTGCATCCAGCTATTTTCTTCTTGTGTTTGCATAACTTCTGCTTTTACTTCCACTTTGAAGGTTAGGCAAACCTTCTACACTGGGAATGACAATGCAACTCAGTCACATGAATGTATAATTTACTGATGTGCAATTAGCCTTGTTGAATTCTGTTGAATTCTTGTTGAATTCTATTCCCTGTCTCTGGAACTACAAAATTAGAGGGTTAAAATTACCCACAACACAGTTGTCTTTCCTTCTATTTGAGTCTCCCATGAGGCTCTCAAGCTAGACCTAGAGTCAAGGCCATAAGGTATCAGACAAACCTAAGTTGCTTCTTAGCAGTGATTTCTTTGCCATTCTTCCCTGCTTAAGTTCACTTTGCATAACTGAAAAGCAGATCATATAATAGGGACCCCTTACTTTCTCTTTGATTGCTTCATAGTCAGGTCCAAGGCCTCCAAGCTTCACATTCAGGTGTACGTAGGCTTTTGAGATATATGGCTGAAAAACAAAGAGCAGTGACTGATTTTCCTTTATATGATTTCATGGAGCATAATTAAAGCAAGTCTTGTAGTGGACACCCAAGATAAGAGCAAGATTCAACTTACTTGCAAGTCTCAGTCTTCCCCCTGGCCTGTCTCATTTTAAGGATTGTAAGTGACTAAGAAGTTAATTGCACTTACACTGTATTTCCTTTGAATCTAAGCAAGTAATTTCCAGTCACCCAAGTCACAAAGCGATACTTTCTCAGTCAAAAATGATCTTTTGTGTGCTTTATTTTTAAACAGTGACCCATTTGACTGTTACTTGAATGAAACTCCAAAGAAACTGTTATAAGAGAAGCAGATAAAAGTATCTGATTTGGGTGGTAAAAAAAAAAATAGGCAAATGTTATTAGTAATAGTAACCTTTCTTTGTTCTCAAAACTGCAATGGAAAATTGTTCACAGACAGTTGAAAAATACATGCCTTGCAGCACAGCAAAAGCTTTACAAGTACATAGGGAAGACAGAAGATGAATGATGGGTGATGCCATTTCAGTTCTTCATGACATTACTGCCAAGACCCCAATACTTCCAGAATCTTTTTAATCTCTTTCAAGAACATTAGATTAATTTTTTGTAGGGGACTATGTTTTAAAAACTTGTCAGTGGAAACTTGTTATGATCAGCTCTATAGGAAGTTCAATCACAAAGTAAATGCAGAAACACCAAGAAATCTCTATATGCACATAAAACATGCATTTTTTCAAAGGGCAGGTTCAAGTTAAACAAACTCAACTGCAGAGAAAGTAATCCTATGCACTGAAATTTCTGGTTTATGTTTCTTTGCATCAGTTATCTCTATTCTTTTGTGATATACTTACACCTAATTTTTAATTTAAGGTACTGTGAAGAGTTAATCAGCTGTCTAGAACAAAATCAGGGTTTTCTCACTTCATGTGATGAGTATGATTGCATTTGTTTACTAAGAAAAGCTGGATTTTTCTGTGAGACATAAACAGTCATTCTCTGTGGCATTCCTCACATGTGAAGCGTGAGAAAGCTCCTGAAAATACAGGAGAGAAACATTGTTTTGAACTCAGGGGAACTGAAAGGGAAGGAAATCTGCCCTTCAGTTACTATCATAATCCAGCTAATTCTTCTTAGAGGCATTCAAGCAGCAATACACAAACTGCCTCCTAGATGAAAACACATGAGTAATTATTCCAGCTTAGTTTGTCTGCCCTGAGACTTGGAGCTAACTTCTTAAACATTTAATTTGTCATGGACACACAGGGATATCTCTATGCTGTTCCATAGCATCGGTGTTAACTGGTTGCTGTATGAAACTGGACACACAGAAAAAGACAAAAAGGACCAAAATGGGATCATCAGGACACTTGTAATAATGTTTATGCTGTTAGCTTTACAAATCCTCTAAGTTTGTTGTTGTTCAGCTCAATTCCCTTGGAAACCAAGAGATTTGAGTTAGATAGCAAATGAGCATGACTAGGATAATGATTTGCTCAGATCTGAGGCCTGGCTACCTGCTCCTTTATACAAATAGCTTTATTCTAAATCATTTTATCACTGGATAATTTAAAGGACAAACACTGCTCTGTGTGTTCTTAGGGCTAATCAAGACTGAAAGTGACCCAGGGAGAGGTAGTAGTGAACTGCCTTGCTCTTTAAAATGATTTTAGTGTCTGTTTCCACCTTTGTTCCTTGGTTTTAATGCTCTGGGCAAGTCAGCCTGTGTCAGTGTGCTCTCTGTAACAATGAGATATTTCTAAGTCCCCCCTTTTTTCTTTTTTGTGAAGATCTTTGTATTATTATGAAAAAAAATTAATCAAAGAGGAAAATAGAAATGCAAACCCATCCAATCCACATCTATTTGCTTACCTTCCTGCTGGCTTTAGGCTGGTTTTGCTTTTCCATTTGCATGAGATATCCTTCTGAGTTGCTTCGGCTTATTTTCACTTGATTTCCTTCACTGCTCTCTGGATCTACCTCTGAACCACTTTGTACCTGTGGAATTATAGGTGGAAGTAGGCTGAACAAGTGCCTGTCAGCTAAGTGAGCTTCTGTCAAGGGAGTGATTTCTTGGTGATGTCGTTCCATCATTTGTGTAAATTGGGAGGTTGTACAAGGGGCTGTTGGAGAACTGTGAACAGAAGACCAAGAAGGCCTCAAAAAAGAAAAGAGGGGGGAAAAATAAGAATCTTTATTTGTATGTAGCAGATAGCTCAACAAGCAACCTGTATGTGGAATGATCCTTGCTCACAGAATATACTGTGAACATGAAGATGGAAAGATGGATATTTCACAAGGACTTTTTCCATTTATTTTAAATAGTTTCCATATTTGTGATATACTTAATAATACATTTGTGATATACTTAATTATACATAATAGTATGGAAACTATTTAAAATAAATGGAAAAATTATAGATGGGGAAACTTTCAGCCTGATGCAAAGCTAGCTTAAGCCAGTGAAAACTGCCTTTGAATAGTTTTGGATTGGGCTTGCTAAGTATTGAAGGAATTAATTGTCTATGTGAAATAAAACCTTCATTTTTATCAAGGCAGGTGAAATCCTACATAACTAAGGATTTTCATGCCCTTCCCCATGTGTAGCAAAACAGAATTGTCACTGGAATGAGTCTGGATACTCATCTTGCAAGGCAAGTTTTGATGCAACTCTATGCAGCTAGTAATAGACTTAGTTTATGCACAATGCTCTTTGCTATCTATTTTTTCAATTTCACCTTCTAGCCTTTCAGAAGGAAAAGTCTATGTGCAAGGGAGCCTGGAGTACAGAACTGTCCTTTTCCAATAGCATATTTAAAGATCAATAGTTATAATGAATCTTAAGTTATTAGTAATCTATAGTGGCAGGTTTGTAGCAAAATAATTTTATGCTTTGGACTTTAAAACATTTTCTTGTCCATTTCTATTTTTTCTGGGTGTCATAGTACTATGATAATACTGTTTCAGCTCTTACATCCTTACCATAAACTACTGAGAGCATAGCTCTGATATCTTTTCTCCACAGAAATGTGCCTTTTGCAGTCCTGAAGTGATGCTTGATCCTTCACCAATTCTTGAAAATTGGCATGAAAAGCAGATGAAATATTCCTCTGATTTGGATGTGCTTGACCATTGCTATTGTCATCTCTTGCAAGAAGCTGCACAGTGACATGGTTGTATAAATGTTGCTGGTCATGTGGAAGTTCATTTGGAGAATCATGCTGATATTTCTTGTTCTCCTTGCTGGTAATTGCTGGAGATACAACTTTTGCTGGGATAAATTTATGTAATGTTGGATGAAAAGGACAGGTAGACGTGGAAAAATCCTGATTAACAAAATGTCTGGAATTGGGGAAATTATTTAAGTGAGTATCTGAATTTGCTGCTGTGTTGGTGTCAGGGGCAACAGAAGGACTTGGATACACCCATGTCTGCAGTGTGCTGCTCTTGTCTTGCTCCACTGCCTGCATGGGAGCAGTCTGAAACTCTGATATTTGATGGTGCCTGTGGTGCCAAGACTTTGGTTCTGCTGGTCTTCCTGGTGGTTGTTGGCTATGGTTCTTTGGGAAAGCTCTGCCTTTGAGACTCTGGTTGGCTTTTATTTTCTTTCTCTGGGAGCACTTATCTTGATGATCCTAAAACAAGTTATCAAAAGAGGGGTGAATTTCAGTGGTTGCTATTTTATATGTTAATTAAGATCAACAATATACAAGTGTATGGGTAAGCTTGCCTGTCACAATGCCTTTCATGTAGCTATTAGAATTCTACAAATTTACTGATTATCTGATGTTTTGACTAGAATACATCATGTTCTATGATCCTAATTCAGGACAACATTCTTGTTTTACCCAGCCCTTAAATAGCTGTGCAGATTACAATGAAGCTGAGTTCTGAACATGTACTGAGCTTTGAGTATGTGTTGATGTGCCTTGAAGATGCCTGAACAGGCTGGAGTGAATAACCATCTGTCCTTTTAAAAATCAGGGCTGTGTGGAGCCAGCCACCCCTGTTTAAGGTACACTCACAACTAGAAAAGGGTTATAGCAATGTTTTATACTGCTGAATGAGTATTGCAATAGAAATTAGTTTTCAAAGTGAGCTCTTAGCAGAGAGTGAAGTGTAAAAGGAGAAGCATCTGTGTCCTGAAGTCTAGTATGTTATGGAGAACAGTCTTTCTTTGTGGCATTTGTAAGGCTTCAGGTTGTGGTTTTTGAATTAACAAAACATATCCTGATAGAAGAGACCTAGGTATGGTATAGGGCCTTCATGACTATGATAACAGTTCTTTAACATCCTGATAAGAGTTAGGCCAGTTTGCACAACTTTGATTAGATCCATCAACATTACTCCATGCTGCTTGTATTTAACCATGACTCAGTAAATTAGGTTTCTGGCTATACCAGGTAATGGCCTGGCTATACTTAATCCAAAATTAAAATATGTAGGAACCTCTAGTCAAGAACAGAAGCACAGATGCTATTCAAGTGCTGCACAGACATTGCATGATACTGCATTAAAACTTTGCTTAGTGGCCTGAGACAAATCCAAAAGCAGATCACTATAAAAATGGTCCTTTACAGATGCAGACTCTATCTAAGAAATGATGCTGTGGTTAAATATGGAATGAGGGAGTTTTATCTGAATGAGGTGCAAACCCAGGTGCCTTTAAATGCACAGGACTACTTGTTTCTAGTCCTGTAGACAAGCGATAGCTCACTGTCAACCATCTGGATGGCTGGACAAGGCTTTGAGCAAGCTGGTCTAGTCAAAGGTGTCCCTGCTCATGGCAGAGGGGATGGAACTACATGATCTTTAAGATCCTTTTGAACCCAAACCATTCTATGATTCTATGATCGGAGGAAAATGTTTCAAATATCAAATCAGTTCTTGGTTTTTATCCTCTAAGGAAAATAAACTGTTCTAAATTTCAGGCAAAGATGTCTATGTACACCTTATTAGACTGGTCCACAGTAGAAACAGACTGAAGTGAATGTTTTAAATTATTTCCTTTTTAAACCAAGCACTCCTTCCTGCCCTGTATCCTGCAAAACATTATCCAAATGATAAGAAACAATCTAAGAACTTAAGCACACCAGGACTTGAGCTAAACTGACATAGTCTAAATGTGGAGTTTATTTAAGATTTCTCACTTTCCAATTACAGCATCAGGTGTTGCCCATTTTGAGGCAAGACATGGCTTTCCTTCTAGGGAATATACAAATCCATTCTCAGTCCATTTAATCTCTGTCAGCGCTAAAATCCTCCATTTCATCCTCCTGTCTCTCTAGGGTTCTTTTGTTAGCAACACTTGCAATCACTGCATAGCATATGCACTCAGAATAACTACTTAATGGTAGGTATTAAATCCACACATAGAGCAGAATGTTTTGGCAAAAGCTTTAGCACTGGGGAATCCTGACTCCTGGTGCCAAGATGATGATTTGTTAGCTCGACCTCTGCTGTAACGATTAAAGTTCTGGCACACTGTGCCACTGGTGGAAAGCACAAGCTGCTGCCAAACTGGGACCAGGCCAGTGTTTTTTTCCCATTTAAACAGAATGAGCAGCCTGGTAAAATACCTTCTTCATTCTGAAATTCCATATATAAAGCACATCTCTCACAATGAACAGCAGTATGAAATCTTGTTTCTCCTTTACAGTCTTAAGTGAACAGTGGGGAATTTAAGCAGTGTGCCTGAATCACTTCAAATACTTGTAACACAAAGGGAGTAATTAGGTTTGCCAATAATAATTGCAGTTGGCTTGAAGTTTTGGTTCTGAAGTTCTTGGTTTTTCATCAGTGATGATAACCTGGACCCTTTTATTTCTCCAAAGACTACCCCATTGCATTGGTTTGAAAGGGCAGCATAAAACAGATCTACAGACCTATGGGTACAGAGGAGGTAAGTGCAACTTTTTCTACCTGCAACATCTTCTGGTTTATGGTAACCCCTTGATGTTCATGAGGATTAGTTCTAGCTCAGAACCCTCATGAACCATCAAAGATAATAATGTACTAGTTTGCACTTTTTTACCTTATTATCAACCAAATAGTGCCTTAAATAGATAAGATTTTTTGAGCTCAGAATTTCTTGGGATTTGTGATTTATTTAGATTTTAAATCATTCAGTATATAAAGCAGCATATGCACTAAAGTTTGGTGATCATCTACTGATATGTATCTAAGGATTTATTGCCAGTAATTGGTACTTTAAAAGTAATGAGATTACAGCTTTAAATATTCAAACTTCAATGCTTTTACATGTGTATTTCAATTATCATGTTCTATCAAAAAGGAACCTTGAGCTGCTGTGCTTTCAGGTACCATTTGTCTTCAGGCTCCATTTTCACAGTCTGGAATGGCAGGATGCTCTGAACTGGTTCCTCATCAACAGTATTAGGATCTGTAACCTAAAAAACAAGAATGTTTATTGCCACAACCCAACTAGATGAAAGGATTTAAAAGTCTTGGGGAAAGAACAGAGAAATAATTTGCCTCCTATCAAAGATAAAATGCTAAAGTTAGGCATTGTATAATAGATAACAAGAAAAGGAATAGCTAAAAGAGAAAAAGAAAAAGGAAGCAAAAAAGCAATTAACAGTGGTGTGGTAGTAGGGAGTATTTCTTCTACTTTTAAGAAGAAGAGAGGAAAAGAAAATTGCAGGAAGTATGCAGCACAGAAACCTACTTGTAACTCAAATGTCTGGGCTCCTCCATTTATATGAGAGCCAGTGGATTTACCTAATAACAGAAAAACAACTAGACAATCATCATTGTCCAAGCAATCAGCCAGTGTACCGAGATACTGATGGATAACACACACTACAGCAAGGTCTTGAACAACAGGAAAAGGTCATGCAGAAAAAGATGTCAAAACATAGTGATGCTGATAGAAAAGTACAAGGAGTAGTTGCAGAAATCAGACATCTAATACACATAGCCTGGTAACAGGATCACACAGCTCGTGCAAAATAGCAAGCCCATGAACAAGAGCATCTTAATGTGGCCACAGTGGTGGTAGCATGATGGCTGGAAATCAAATTTGAGCAATTTTTGAAGGGTGGCTGCTGGCACTACAGATTTCAAAGCCAAGAGATATCCTTATAAATATGGCAATAATTAAAATTTTTCTTGAAAGCACCAAACTTTATTTTTCCCCAGTCCATAAAAATTAATGAAAAACAATGCTTTTTAATTTTTTATTTATAAAATGTATATATTTATAATATAAATTTTGTGTTGTCCCAAACTATCCTTCTAAGTATTATAAGAGACTACAGCTAACTACGTGGTGGACTCATGCTTGTGCTCCCTATGCACCACTGCAGAGTGACACTGGCTAACATGGGAGAACTTGAACTGAGAATATATTTGTGACCAACAGAATTAGTAACTGAAACTCATAATGGTGAAATCAGTGTGAAGGAAATGTTAAAACCTTCTGGGAGCCGAGCTTCTCATCTTTGGGGCTGAGAGATTAGGACAATTAAGAAAAGGTAGGTAGGGTCTATTGCTGAGTTTTTAGGTGATCTCATTGCTCCAAGTGGTGATGCAGATTTTATTAGTTGTGTGGAGAAAAGTTCACAAATTAAAAGTTACCACATAGATTTCCTGAACTGTGGAGAGATACAGCTTTGCAGTCAGTAAGATGTTTTTGGTGGAACCAACTGACTCACTGTATTGATAGTTTACTGGGCAGGTAAAGCATACTTCTACATTATCTCTTTGAAAGAGGAACAGGACACAACCTCTGCCAGTATTTTTTGTGAACTATTCTATTAATACCAATCAAATTGAGAAAATGATCAAATGAAATTGCATTTTGAGCATCATAAGCTGTGTAATGCCTATTCTGTTAAATTGAGGCCCATAATTGCTTCTCTACTGAAAAGAGACAACAAAGACAGCAATCATGGCATGTCATTATCCCAGACTAGAAAACCGGCCTTTGCAGTGAGGACTTCAAAGGCTTGTGGTTCTCGAATTGCATTTGGCTGCTATTGTTGAAGCGCAGGCAATCTTGATTAGGTGTTTACACTGAGGTAAGGCACAGTGCACAGAGAGTCTGAGTGCCTTGGTCTAGAGCCATTAAAAAATTGTACATTATGTTCCTTGCTTTGAAGTAAGGGGCTTGTAGGTAGGAAAGCAACTCATATTGAGTACAGCTGAGCTAGATTGGGCCACTACTTCTCTTTCTTTCTCTCTCTCTCTCTAAGAAACTCATCATCAGGTTCTTAAAGAATCAGGGAACACCACAGAGAACCTGATGCTTTATAAAATGCTATATAAATTAGTAAATACACAGATCAACACACATTTATGGTATGTTTTGGTACATACAGCCTGCTGTCTGTATGCAGAGATAACAGCTGTAAATCTTCCAAGAATGAGGCTGCAAATATTTTACCTATTGTTATATCAGTTAAAAAAAGCTGTATGCAAGGTACTTACTTCACTGTAAACACTATTTCACTACCACAGTACATGACAGCCAAGTGATAGTAGGGATAAAAACAGCTTTAACATCCTGCAAATCTCAAAACAATACAGTTTAGGAAGAAACAGCATTCAGATCATGTTTGGTCACTCCAGCAGAAGACATGTGGCTTGTTTGCTTCTTTGCACACTTGGTGATTTTTGTGCTTTTGATGCAGTTTTCCAGGTGAGGTAACCAAAGTTGGCTCATGGGCCAGCTCTGGTCAACAAGATGCTCCTGTCAGGTCTTCTTTCATCCCTTCCAAAAAGATGGAGCAATGGAAGTCTTGACTAAGAACAAGAGAGGTAAGTACTTCTTCCTATGCTTATCTGCAGCAAGTACAAAGGTAGCTGACAGTAGGTGGTGATGCTGTTGTGACTGGATCAACACCTTTTTACACACATGCTGGCTGGCTCCTGCTATGTCACAGGTCTGCTGTCCCCATGGCTCCTTCATCAAGGTCATCTTAAAACATAGTCTTGATTTTAACAGATTTTTTTTCTATTTATATATCTTTGAATAGTGTCTACACAATGAAGTCCTGATCCCTGATTTCAATACTTACATAGGAAATATTTTCAGAATTCCCCAAATAGTAAACATAATCATATCAACACAGCTTTAATTATCATCAATCTACACTAATTATTTTTACCATCAACCAAATTATAACTGAAAAAAACCCAAGTGCTCTTAATAGCTCTGCTAGAAAAAAGCTTGTCCAGTGTTACACTCATTGTAATGTAGTCAGCAGATGCCCTCTAGTGTTGTGTCAACTGTTCATTAGCCTTGGAAAATGGGTCACTTGAAGCAGAAAGTCTCTGTAGTTCTGCAATTTAAGTATTTTCTATGCTACAACTTGTGGAACGATTCAATGACTCCCACCTTCCCATTATGCCTAATAAGTAGCAAGTAAAAACAAAAAACTCATGTGTAATCGTTCATTAGGAACTGTAATTACATTTCCACTTAATCCTTAATACAAGTTGTCTGACAAATACTTCACAGTTAATCAGAAGAAAGCTAGGCTCTTCAAATCCAAGTATTGTACACACTAGTATCTGCTGACTGATTTCAAATACAAGGTTTGGTCTGGCTGGGAAAGCAAGTAGGAGAAAAAGGCTGTCTGATCACCCAAACCTGACCCATATTTCTTGGCTATTCCTACATATGTGGCCCAAAATGACAGTGATAAGCAAGAGCATGCATGGCCCTTGAAAGCAGTATGAGCACAAGAGGTTTTCTGGTTCTCAAATTCGACTGTAAGTTCACACACACTTCAGTGCAGGTGGAAAAGCACTAATACAGCTTTTTAAGGCAAATGGTGACATCAAGGTTTCTACTGCAGTTAAAAAATTGTGAGTGTTCTTCTGTTAGAAGTAATTTGCTTGTGCTGCATTGAGCAAAACTGGGAATGTGCTATTAGCAGAGAAAATCATTACCAAATTCATGTTGGCCAAGCAGAGAAAAATCAGAGGCAGCAAAAAAGAAAGAACTAGTGATTAAGGTGTGATGTAGATCCCATAGGAAGGAAGACAGCATTTCTGTTGCATCAAGATTAAGAACTACTGAGAGATCACCTCTGTGAGCATGCAGATATGCTTCACAGCCAAGAATATACATAGCTTAACCAGGCTTGTTACAAGGCCATCACTGGAGCTGTCAATTATTCCATAAAGGGTGAAGAAGATTCTCATGGGAACTCATAAGTTATCAGTTGCATGATAGATTGTAGATCTGCTTGCCTCCTCTGCAGACCTGATCACACAGCTATTCCATTTTAACACTAGACAGTCCTCAGCTTATACCAGTTAGAAAAGGTGTAAAAGTTACCTACCAGCTCTTGAAGAACAGCTTCTTGCTTTTTACTATGTAATTGAAGGTAGGAATTTATCTTCTCTGCAGGTAATCCTAAAGTCCGTTTATTTTTTTCCACAAAGTCTTTTTTTGCTCTTGGTGGTCGATTTTGAATCTGAAGAGAAAAAGCACTGCCATATGGACTGGGACTATCTTTGAAATGAGAGATGCCTGCAGATTCCTTCCCTTTGGTTTGTAGCCTAAAAGGTTCATTGCTGACCACAGTGTTTGGTTCATGAGTGCTTTGTAATTCTGTACCCAATTCTGAGAATGAATCTTGTGATTTTGCTTCCTGTTGATCCTTTTCTTCTGGGGACCCATTGGAATGGAGGTAAAATGAATCTTGTGAAAAGTCCACACTGCTTCCTCCAGCAACCTGACATGCTTGTTCTGCCTCAGAAAATTCTGCTACCTGTTTTGTGTACTTCCAGTTAGGATTGTATCTTAGGCTGAAATATTTGTCCACAGACTGTTGTTTCCTATTTAAAAAAAAAAAAAAAAAGAAACACACAATTATTTATGTATAAACTGTATAAATTCTATACTTTTTCAGTGTGCAATTTGAGCCAACAAATGTCCTGCAAATAGGGTCAACTGAATCATTTGAGTGCATACAGTATGGCCATTTGTGGGATGAGGATTAGAACAGTTTTATTAAACATTTTTTTTAGTAGAAAATTTAAGCAGGACCTCCTCTTCATTTTTAGTTTTCATTATCAGTGAATGATAACTTGGCCTAACATTCAGATCACAGCAGAATACAGTCTTTATCCTGAATTTAGCATAGAAATCATAAGCACTAGTAGAACCTACTAAAAGATGAAATTATTATAACATACTGCTCCTGTTGTTCCCTTCAAAATGATGTAGCCTACAAAAGACAGTGTGTGTTGCTCCCTCTTCAAAGACTCTGCTGTGTGAAGAAAAGTGATATTCCTGGCAAAATCCCTCTCTCCAATGTCAGTAGAACTGTCTGTCTAAGCAAGCACAGCGTCCAGCTCTATATTCTCTCTTCTCATTCCTATGAAACAGCCTGATGTTTCAATTAAAAAACTCTCTACAAAAGACTTAAAGTAACTTCTCCTTAAAAAACAGGCTGTAATTGAGATAAGTGTAGAAAAGCACAAATTGAAAATGTTTGTGGGTTTGGCTTTTTGGTTTTTTAACAAGTGTCCCAAGCATTGCTCTGAACTACACTTGTCATAAAGCAAAGATGGTGTGCCTTAAAAAAAACCCCACAATTGATTCTGTTTATGATTTACAGTCTGATCCAAGAAGAGGAAAACCAGCTGCAGGAGCCAAATACATACAAATTGGTTTCCAGGAGACACTTGGCTAGTGGCAGGAGTAAGGAGCATGGGAGAAAAAAGCTTTTAGCACTGTTTTTTCTTAACTGGACCTGCAGTACAGTCCTGGCTCGTTGGACACTGACAGCTGGTGAGCCTTTCAAAGTGACACTCACAGGCACTGAAACCTGGTTGACGAGGATGATCCAAGGGCTGGAGCACCTCTCCTACGAGGACAGGCTGAAAGAGTTGGGGCTCTTCAGCCTGGAAAAGAGAAGGCTCCCAGGAGATCTTATAGCTGCCTTCCAACACCTGAAGGGGCTCCAGGAAGTCTGGGGAGGGACTTTTCATAAGGGCAGCTAATGACAGGACAAGCGGAAATGGCTTTAAGCTGAAAGAGGGGAGGTTTAGATTAGATATTAGGAAGAAATTCTTCACTGTGAAGGTGGTCAGACACTGGAACAGGTTGCCCAGAGAAGCTGTGGCTGCTCCTCCCTGGAAGTGTTCTTGGCCAGGTTGGATGAGGCTTTGAGCAACCTGGTCTAGTGGAAGGTGTCCCTGCTGATGGCAGGGGGGTTGGAACTGGATGAGCTTTAAGGTCCCTTCCAACCCAGACCAGTCTGTGATTCTACGATTCTATGAATTAAAGGAAACATACTGATATGCTAGATTCTCCAAACTGTGGCATATTTAATTATATTAACATTTCCATAAATCACTTATTCATCCTTTCTAAATTAGTTACATGCCTATGCCTATATTTCAAGTGGCACCCAATAATAATCTGTTTCTCTATTCATTTCAGGCATTCATGCTGGGGTATCCTGTGTACTAGAGATTACATGATTTACATCAGTGAAAAAAGTATTATTTCTAGTTTTCATGTACCACAGGTAAACAGAAATAGGTGATCATATTTTGAAATGAGTACAGAAATATGTGATATAATTGCAATGATTCAAATAACAGAGTATAATACTAAAGAGTTCTATTGTGCTGAAATGTGTGCACAGCAGCTCAATTGTATCATGCAGGCCAGGTCACTGCACAGGAACAAAATGAGTGTGAAGAGCTGCTTCATCTCTAATCATCTGCAGACAAAAAGTGCACCTTTTATTCCTCCCCCCAACTTGATATAAAGGTTAGATGGACTCTGTACTCATCAACAAAAGTGTTGTACGTAGACAACAGATGCAGTGTTTCCTCTTCAAATTCCGAGGTTAGTAATGGATGTAGAGAGGGGGTTTCATATGTATATGCTGTGATATTTGCTCCAGTTAATGGACTGTATTTGAGTACTTACTAGGCTAAGTTCAAACAAAATAAAATCAAATTTCCATTTAATGAAGAGCCTCACATTCAGCATAGTATTCAGTCAAAAAAATTACTAAAAATTAGAGCATGTTTCTAGTACAATTAACATCATTTGCACTTACAATAAAATATTCAATAACTGGCCATTTTGCCTGTTGAGGAGGTGAATAAAAGCATGCTATTAATCATTTAGCCTTCATTTGTTTGCCATTTTATTTTAAGTAGACAATTAAATTGAAACTGCCATTATTATTACTTTGGGTTTAATTTAATCCCTTTAAACTTGAGAATTATTCCCAATTTATACAGTGTTAAACCTTTTATGCATATGACAGCAAATTAAATTTTATGTACCAAGTTAACACTTTCTAAAGAATATTTAAAGGTGATGGTAACCTTGGCAATTTTAATTTTAGATTTATACAGCTATAAGGACAAAACTGCATTTATCCAACCCACCCATTTTTGCCTGTAAGTTTTCTTACAGGAAGTAGCCTGGTTGCTCAGCACAGGAACAAAAAGAGGATGTGTTGGTACCAGTCCTTGTTTTCTCTCTGGTCCTTTTTCACACCCCAGCTCCAGAAACCCTCCAGCTCATGATCTCAGAGCTGCTGCACCATCTAAGGCCTGACAGATGGCAATGGTTGCCTATTTGAGATGGTAGCCAGCAGGTACTGCTAAATATTGTAGTGCCTGGTCCACAGCCTGTTGCAGTCATGGGGCTCCTTCCACTGACTGCAGTTCTGGATCAAGTACACAGGAATAAGAGGGGACTTACATTTAATGGGCCTTTACCAGAAGAAACTGCAGTTAAATGCTCCCCCATTAGCTTACCCTGTAATGTTTAAGAGTAGGAGTTAGCATGTATCTGTTCACTGCTCCCTACCTTCTGGCCTGCCTGTTTTAGAGGCACCTAAATAGCCATGTAGTGTCTGCCTCTGTATTCAGTGTCCAGAGCCAGTATGTGGGGAGCCTGTACAGGTCTGTGAGGGATGTTTGCTTTTCCTCCTTCATCTCCTACACTGGTGGTGTAGCCAATAAACTGTTGAAGCTATGTTGGAGAAATGGGAATAATAATCATGGGTAAGATGAAACAGTACATCTTTGTGTGTAACTAAGTCCATAGATGTTCTTAATAGCCCTTTGGCAATATAAATTGGTTTTGAATATGTATTGTATCATCTGAGGAGCATAAGGTTTTAAAGTGTCAGAGCTATTCTACTCCTCCACTAAAATCCTGTGCCTTACCTTCCATTACAATCGATCCTTTGTATTCCATTTGTATATTCATCTGTGTCATACTCAGCTCCTTCTTGTTCTTTTAAACTCCTCTCCTCCAAGCTATCTTCTTCTAAGCTGTCATTGTCCAACTCACCAGAATACAGTCCTACCAGCTCTTCATTTTCACGAATCCGCTGCTGGAGTTCTAACTGATACCGTCTCTCCTGAACAAGGCTTTCAGAATCAGACTCTTGGGAATCATGCAGATTGGAGGCAAAGCCCCCTTCATTTACAGATGGCCTTTTCCAATTTGCAGGATGGAAATCTGGTTCCATGAGTATGCTTTGGGGAAAATCTTTTTTACTCATGTAGCAAGTGGGTGGAGAAGAAACTGAAATATACTTCACATCTGAAGAATTCATTCTGTGTTTTGCAGCCCTGTATTTGGAAAACATGAGAGCAAACATTAAAAGGTTGTTCACTCTATGATAATGATTATTTGTTAAAAGCTGTGATTGTGGGTAGTGTTATTGGCTTGGGCTCAGAATTTGATCTTCTATAGTTAAAACAAGTCTTTACTGTCATCCATTACACTGATTTTCCTTTAAGCATTTAGTATCAAGGTCTCTGTACAGGAAATCCATGACATTACTATGAAATCTACCTTAAACTGAAATATTAGTGGTAACAAAGCTAATAGTGTACAAACAGCTCGTGAAAATGACAAAGCAACAAAATTTTATGTGTTAACTTCTGAGAGGTAACAGAAATTTTGTATGTTCTCTTTATTTAACTTTATACCATCTTGACAAGTTATCAGCAGGAAAGTGTGCATGACAGAGAAGAACACAGTGAAAAGAAATTGAACACTTCTTGAAGAACAGAGTGAAAAGAAATTGAACACTTCTTAAGTTAGAAAGACAGTTTTTCATTTGATTGCATTCAAATATTCCTAAGTCATTTGCAGTACCAGATATTGACAAGATAAAGTGTCTGTGAGGAAGGAAATAGGCAGTGTGTTGTGAGGAAATGTACATTGGTCAGTTACAGTGTGTACGCTGTGAACAATCCCTTTAAAGGTACAGAATGAGTTTCATTTTAATACGTGGGTGACTGTGAACATATGGAAATGCAAAATGTACTTTATAATTTTTCAGGGTTAGTACTGCTTGTCACATGCATGTTTACCCTCGAGGAGGCCTTTCACACCTGGGCAGACACCTGTATTCGTTGCTCCCTCCACATCACGCCGATCGCTGGTGGGAGGCAGCAGCCCGGAGAGGAAAGCCGGGCCCGGGTAAGGAAGTTTTGCCCCCCAGCCAGACTCCACAACCTGCCCTGGGAGTCTCCCTCCGGCCTGAAGGCTCCAGCCCTCCCTGGGGAAAAGCCAGGCCAGGCGTGCGTCCCCTCACCCCCAATCCCCTCGCCCCCAATCCCCTCGCCCCCAATCCCCTCACCCCAAAACCCCTCACCCCCAATCCCCTCGCCCCAAATCCCCTCACCCCAAATCCCCTCACCCCAAATCCCCTCACCCCAAATCTCCTCACCCCGGACCCCTCACCTCAGTCCCCTCACCCCAAATCTCCTCACCCCAAATCTCCTCACCCCAAATCCCCTCACCCCAGTCCCCTCACCCCAAATCCCCTCACCCTCACAGGCCTCGGCTCTGCCCCACGGCCTCGTCCCCAGCCCCGACCCGTGCGCTCGCGGCGTCCCGTTGCCATGGCAGCAGGAGCGGACACTGGGCCGCACCTACCAAGCGGGAGAGTGGCCGGGGGTGCACGTTCCCCCCCCGCGGGGAAGGTGGTAGCGGCCGGGCTGGGCGAGGCGGGGCTCCAGGGAAAAGGCACTTTCCACTTAAAAACGAAATGATTCCTGGCGGTCACTTCACGGGCATTGATTTAAGTCGGTATTCAAAAACAGTTTTCAGCATTTTTCTTACTTCTGGTGAGAAATGATAATCTCTAACGAGAAAACGAAACACAGCTTTCTGTTGTAATGTGAATGGTCTTTATTTTAGGAATTCAGTTTCATCTTTCTGCAACAGCAAAGGTTCCCGGGGATGGGGTGGCAGAGCTCTGCAGATGTAAAGCTTTGGCAATTCTCCTAGTTTGTCTGCTGGCAGGCAAGTGACCTGGTCCCTGGGTTTGGGGAGTCCCATGTGTAGCATCCTGCATCCTCTTCACGTTTGCCAACCCTTGCTTGAAGACTTCCACATCCCAAATGTTTTGGTTTCAGAGCTCCTGGCAGACAGATGCTGATGCAGTCTTGCACAGCAGAGCGTGGTGTTATCATTGCCCAGGTGAGAAACTGAGGCAGAAGTCATAGCTTTTTTTTTTTTTTTAAAATTTTATTTTTTAAAACCACTTTGGACATCAGGATGCTTTCCAGCTCAGTTAAATACAGCTGGATGTCCAGGTTTGGGGTCAGAATGAGGTAATACAAGTCCCAGTTGGTTTGCAGCTCCCAGGTTTTCCTGCTCAGTCCTATGTTTGCAGAGGAGGTGGCCAAAGTGTTACACAACTATTTTCATATACTGCAGTCCTCGGTGCTAATTGCATGTTCCCTTGCCAGGACCCTAATTGCTGATAGGAGCTGAGATGGGATCAATGAGCTCTATTTCTGGCAGTGGTTAATTAAATCCTCTGAGGATTACAGGTAAATCAGTGTGTTCTTTGCTAATAGGTTTCTAGGAACACCAGTCCCATCTACCTGTCCCACTGTTTAAAGAAGAGCAGTCCCAGTTGGCTTTTGGATTGATGGTAGATGTTTGTACTTCTGCTCCTTGAAATCATATTGATATCTGAATGCTGTAACATAAATATCAGGCAACAGTGGTGTCTCTGCACATGGTACAGATTTGCCATTGCTATACATCTGTTTCCTTTCCACATCCAAATAGTTTCTCACTCACTGCACTGTTTTTGTCTCTTGGATTCTGCTGTGTTGTTTCCACAGATCCTTCTGTAAGATATTGCACGTTGGACTTCTGATTGACAACTGAAAGATAAACACACATCTATTACTCATTTTGTAAAGGAGGAGGAGTGTACCTTCTTTGAAATATGTATTAGAGTATTATAGAACAATAAAATATGACATTCTTTCATTGACATTGTTAGGGCATCCATCACAGCAAAGACTGAGATGCATGGTGTGATCTAATGCAGGTTACACAATACCTGCCAAAAGCTGCCTTTGTTTAGATAAAGTCCAAGTGTGGAGCAGAAATACCCCAGCTGAGGAGGCTGACAGACCTGCCTCTGTCTGTAGTCACTGGCTGAGAACAGGACTGATGAAGCACTGATGTTTTGTTGGCAGTGAAATCAGATAAGAGCCATTCAGGAGAGTTTAAAAATAGTAGCATTCCTGGTACATACCACGCATATGGTTTTTAATAGTGTTTCAGTAAATTATGTTTAGAAACTAGATAAATGCATTGTCATTATCCAGTCAAACCTATCAAATAAAAAGCAATGATTTTAATTTTGTGTGGTTCTGTATCACTCTTGCTGAAGCTATAATATCTGTGGTGGTCCTCCAGGTATGAAAGGTTTGGGTTTAGAATATTCAGGTCTAAAACGTGCAATTTGCAAATATCTCTGTACAGTAAGACTGATTGCAGTCTGCTCTGGCTTTGGTCAGCAGCAATGCTCGAACAGGAAATAGTTTATGTTGGTTAAAGCTTTTTACCATGTCCATTCTTCTCATGGCCTGGACTGTCTTCATTAGATTTGGATTTATAACTCTCCAGTGTCTGCTCTGAAACATCATTTTCTGTGAAGAAAACAAATGTAATTAAGATGATGAGATTTTGCCATGACTTTTCCTCACTGTCTGCCTTGAGCATAAAAATCCTGAGAGACTAGTTGTAAAATGGGGGTTCAGTCATCCTGACCATCTAGGAGACATGCTTAAGACAAGAGTTTTGTTGGCTTTTGTGGCACCTGGTATCAGTTGAAGCTTGGGCTGAGGCCATCAGTTACAGGGACTCTTTAACAGTTGTTTGCAACAAGTCACAGTCATTCTCTATGGGAGAAGGACATTTAATCGGTGGCTGCAGGAGTCGTGTCTTGTCTCTGCTTAACAGGCTCCTCAGCTCTCCAGAGCCTCCCAATAAAGCAGTGTCAGAATTGCTTGGACAGGGGCATCACTCACCTCTCTTCCACACTCCATGAGCTTTTTTCAGCTTCCTCATAAAAAGCAGGACAATGATGAGCAGCACAAAAATCAGACCAGCCACCAAGACTGGCAGCAGGAGATTATTCACCTTCTTTTTGATGCCTTCAGATTTCACATCTTGCTCTGTAAAAGAGGCAGGTGTATATTTGTGTTGTTAAGTAGCTTTCTCTGAGTCTTTGGTAATTAAGACAAGAATGATGTACCCTGGACCAGGCCAGAGGAACATGGTGGGAGAGCAGAAGTCACCTCATTGGACTTAATTTTAGGATGTGAGGTCAAATTTTTTCTTCTTCTACAAAAACTGATTTAAATCAGTGGACTCGTGCTCTAGTACAACAAACAGTACAAATTGTCTTTTTTCTAGATGACAATAATGGTTGTGTTTCTATGGTCTCTCTTCAAGATTGCAAGCCAGCATTACTCTAGTGTACTGACAAAAGGTTTGGAGGTGGATATGTGGTCAGAGAGAACCAGCTTGGTGTCAGAAAGCTTGTTGCATGTTTGGAAGCTGTCATTAAAGCGTTCGTACCAAAGGTGATGATGGAAATCACAGTTACATTTTCACTTGGTAGTGGAGCTTCTGTCCTGGGAAGTTCCTCTTCTGTGACATTGCCATTGAATGCTGTTTCAGTCCCTGGAGAAATGGAAAAGAGAACAGTATTTCTCTGAAGGGATGCTTAAGAAATGTGTATTTTCTCAGCAGCTTTGAAGTCCAGGGCACCTGGTATTGCAGCAGAAAGGGATTTCAGGAGACCCTTGACTTAAAGCTCTGTGCTCAATTCCTTAATGTTGTAGTTTGTTTTTAATCTGAAGACTACCTAAGCTTTATGAACAGAAAATCTTCAGTCTCTTACACATTGTTGAACTCAATGTTTTCCATTTGCAGCCAAGTTGAAACAAAGCTGAGCTTTGACTCTATGGACATTTGGGGGCTTTCCCTGTCCCTGAGTTTGCTCCTTTTGCTTGCAAAGCCAGGAATGAGCATGTATCCTTTTCCTTAAAGCAGGTGGGTGGGGTTTTTTTGGTATTCATATTCCTAACTACTCATTTACTGTCTTCATAGCTCACAGTGGTGCAGTCACTCAGAGTGAGAATCGCTGTCCTTTGCCACTGCCACCCATGTCTGATGATGTAAGGTCATACCATTGGGAACATGATAACTCAAGGAACCAGCCAGTTCTTCCTTTCCTGCTGGTGTTACTTCAGACCCTGTGCAAACAGAGAGGAGAGCTCTGACTTTCTTACACACATGGACAATATGTCCTTGTATAATAAACATTGATTTGTAAGGCTAAAATTATAATGCATGTTGTGTCTACCAAAACTTCACATTCATAAGAGATTTCCTTCCTCACTGGGTATGTAAGCACACCTAGTGAAAGTCCTGTTAAAAGATTCAGACTCCCTCTCCATGTATGTTTATCAACATATGTATGAATTGTTTATTGGGATGTAGCCATTCTGTGATGTTTGTAATCACTGATGTAGTACTTTTAAACAAATATAAACAAAGAGTTCATGTGTTTCTAAACCAGACAATTGATTTTTCACGGGGCCTGTCACACTGAGCAGGCGTGTGCACCCACCTTGGTGGGTTTTGGCCAACCGATTTGGGCACTGGAGCTCTTAATGCTGCTGGAAACAACTCAGTTCAGTGACTGCAACCTGCAGCCTGCTGTATGCACTGATAACCGTTATTGCACAGTGCCACCTAGTGCAACTGTCCAGAGAATCCCAGCTCACACCGTGCTCTCAAAGTGCCTGCTCTGGCTGCTGCTGCTAATGCTGATGCTCTTCTGCATCTAACCAGAGAGGCTTAGTCTGGTTTCATGGCTGTAAAACTATCTGTCCCTGCACAAGCAAGAAAAGCTGTGTTTTATGTTACATGTTTATTTGTAATGTGGAATATAACACTGTTCTTGGTAGCATTTCTGTCCTGGTTTGGTAGATTCATGTAACTTAAGATCAAACTTACAAGTAGCTGTGACATCTGGTTGGAGGTTTTGCTGGGTTGGTGTTGACACTGAACTGATAACAACTGGATCCTCTGGTACTGCAGAAGGGACTGCTGGTTGTTGGGATCCTAAAGGAAACCCCCCACAAACACAAGAGAAAAATCAGAAGACATACTTTACCATTGAACTGATCCTTGAAAAACAAAACCTGCCCTGTGTACTCCATGGTCTGGACTGTTTGGGTGCTCTATCTGATCTGTGGTTAGACTTACAGTCCTACCCTCCCACCTGCAGCTTCCCTGTCCTCTGAATATATTTAATGCTATGAAATGAGGAAAAAAAATGAAAGTGAAACCCTTACCAGTATGCTGTGGGTAGCTTGGAGCAGAGGCTGTGCTGCTGTGGTCACTGGGGGAAAAAACTAAGTGATTCTGAAGGCTGTGCAAAATTGATGGCACTGGTGATAGATGCTGTGGTTATCTGACCTGGGCATTAATTAAAAAGAGGCCAAGCAATTAATGCCTACGTGCAGGTTGCTTGTTCTCAGAGACATGTGTGTCCACTTCTAGTGCAGCTGGTGCAGGATTTGGTTTTGTTACTGAAAAAAACCCCAACAAATTTCAGAGCATTTAAAAGCATTTGTTGAATCAAGCAATCTAAGGAAGAATGAAGTAAGAATAATTAGATCCATCTTCAAGATGAGTAACTAGGTGGAAGGCAAACTCTACTCTGAGAATTATTAGACAAGCAGCTTCAGTGTAATTTACAATATTTAGACCCTGCTAGTTCTCCAGGTGGATGTGTCTAATACACAGAGGACATGGGAAGCTCACAGCTTTTTGAGAACATAAACTTTGAGTTCTCTTTAAAGCTTTTGAACAAACATCACCTGAATTCTAGCAGCAGCATTGGGGAACTGACCTGCCTGGGCTGCTGTGGTTTAAAGTTTAATGAATTTTAAGGTAGTTAAGAAGCAGGAAAAAGACATGAAATCTGAGTTTGGAGTTCTTCTTTTGTCCCAGGTAGCCCTCTCATTTAAAAATAGATTCCACACATGGGGCAGGAGACTATGGGTCCACACATGGGGCAGTAGACTATGGGCTTCAGCTTTGCATATGTATCTGCATAACTTTCACCACTTCAGAGTAGTAAAATGGGATTGCCTCTGCTGAAGGAGCCTGCAGTACCTGTCCTAGGTAGGTCCTCAAACCGGAAAGATGACATCAGCTTTTCTTTTAGTGCTTGGTGGTGAATGATGCAGCTGGCTGTTGAATTTGGCCCATAGGCAAGGACTGTCAACGTGCTGGTTGTGGTCCATTTCTTCCCATCAGCTTCTAACTTGTGCTTAGTGTCACCTATACACCCATTGGAAGAAAACGTTTAAGTGCTTTCTAGTCAAGAGCAATTTAATGAAAAACCTTCCAGGCACAATCTGCATTACTTTGCTGTGCTAAACCAGCACCTGATGACTGTGCACAAGTGGTTCATTGTGTAAATGGATTACACAGGAGCCCAAGGGCAGCAAGGTCATGTTTTCATCCTGGCAGTTGTTTAAGTGCAGACCTGGCTGCACCTCCTGTGCTCAACCCAAAGCCTCTGCCTGGTTTCATGACTCATGTGGGGAAATTCCCCTGCAGCACCCTGCAGTACCACAGTGAAATGCCCAAATGCCCCCTGGCACTTTTGGACCTCACTGAACAGAATAAATTGCTTTGCTGTGTGCCACAGCCATGAATGGCCCACGGTGGGGAGCCTCAGGGCAAGGACCTGCTGTTTTGCAGCATGACTGAGATCTAGAAAAGTTCTGATTCTGCTATGGGATATCCAAGGACAATGAATTTGTATCTTAATGGTTGTGGATTTGTTACTCCAAACATTAAAATAAATTGTGCAATATTTGTTCATATTGATAAATATGCACAATAAATATGGATGTGCAATATTTACATTTGTAATAAATAAACATCTATATAACCCTATGAAATCCTGTGCAAGTCCTCCATCATCTCTACAATGCAGGTTTGAATCTTCCCCTGTTGCAGCTGGGGGAAATTAAACACAAAGATTAATTGCCTTGCCACAAGGAATTAGAGAGAGCCATGCAACTTATCTGATGTAGTTCCTAGCCCTCTAGGTAGTACTGACTTCTACTCATTTATACAATATGAAAAAATAAAGATGTATTTCATGTGACATGAAGAGATGGGTGGAGAGGGAGGCTTTTTCAGATGTTTACCTTAAATGGCCATGGTGGCACAATAATTTCTACTGTCTGTTTATAATACAGAGGTTGTCTGGAAACAAACCAATTCTTTCTCTTGATCTGTTACCCTTAGTTCTTAAATGAAATAAATGCCTTGTTTCCAAATTAGCCTTTACAGATAACTTGCTGTATCACATAGACCAGTATTTCTCAATCTTCTTTTTCATCCCCAGCAGGGTCACATAAGAGCTCAAAATGATTTAAAAGTGGTTTTGCTAGGAAGGAAATAATCTTTATCAGTAAGAGCTCAGTAATTACAGCTGGTTTGCCCCTGCTGAGCCCTGGTAGAAGTGAGGTGCTGCCAGTAACGACGATGTTTTAGCTATTTTCTAATTAGTATAAATATTTGCAGTGAGTGATTAAAGCTGAGAATGGAAAGGGGCAAAAGGAGTACTGCACAAAGACAGTCACCTTCCCAGGACAGAAAGGCATGTGCAGAAAGTCTGAGAAAGAATGAATTAATTTCTTTTTCCTTTCAAACATTTTAATTGGTCTCTGCAACAAGCAGGCCAGAGAGTGAAATCAGCCCCTCTTCATGCAAATAATCCTGCCACAGATGAAACCAACTAAGTGGGCACTGCAGAGGCCTGAGGTGATGAATTGTGTTCCCAGGTGCCTGTGGGGTGGGGGTCTGCTCTCGATGCTGACTGCTACGAAGGCAAGCAGGAGATGGAGGTAAATATAAGTTTTTCTTAAAATAAGGGGAGAAACTTGTGGTTATGGGTTGTAGGAGGTGTTTGGTGTATGAGTTGTGTGTTGTGATGCTACAAATAATACACTTCATGAGGCCAGAACTGAGGTTGTTTCAAGTTGAAGGAGAACTCTGTTTTTAGAACACTGGGGAAAAAAATGGATATAGAAACTTGAGGGAATGTATTCCTTCTTGGAGCTCTTCATAACTTCACAGCTGGTGTTCCCCCAAGCCACACACAGCTCAGCTCTTCCCAGATACAATGCAGGACTTTGGAACCTGCTTTTCCAAGACCCATGCACTGCTCCAGAGCACTTTTCCCCTACAATTGCAGCTAGCTCTCTGCCCTGGCTTTCATTTTTTTCTCCACACCAGCTCTGCTGCTTTCCCTGAGTGCAATTCCTTTAAGCATAGGGTTTTATGGAGTTGCATTAATGCATGTGTATGTGGCAGCCTGGATTTGTTTCTTCAGTCTTGATTTCTAGCTGTATTCAGGCAGGCCAGCATGCTTCTCTCTTGTTCTCTAGAGCCCTTAGTTAAAAACACCATCTAGAGGGGGAGGAGGATTACAGGCTGAGCTTTGACTATGTTGCTTGATGATACAAAATACAAATAACAGCTTGTTAATATGTGAAAGAAAATACATTTGCATCTATGGGTATTTTCCTCATACTTTGATAGAGATGTGCATTCCCTCTCCACTGTGCTGCAGTTACAGCTAATGAGGTAGTTATTATTAGGACATGGTCTTCAAAGCAGCTTTTTATATAGTACACAAGTTAAATTGAGTGATGTTGTGGCTCTGCTCCTCCTCATGTGTGTCCACCCAGCCATGCACAGACCTCTGATGGGGGAATGTCACGGGGTGGTGTGGGCTCTGGTTCCTGAGCCCTCTTATTGTTTCTGCTAGTGAGCTGGCTGGGTCTGAACAGATTAATGAGAGAGAGAGAGCAGCTGGGGGTGTTTGTGTGTGTGCTGCTCAGCAAAGCTGAGGAATATGACTACTGGTTAAAACATGGAAATAGTTATAATGGATTTGTTAACTGAGTTATAATGAATTTGTTAACTGGCTTAATACTGGAGCTTTAGAAATTGTGCCTCCAGAGTTTTGGTTTCATTTTATTTCAGTGGAATTTCATTCCAGACTCTTAAGGGATTTTGGTGCCAAATGTTGTTTTTCTGCACTGACTGTAAGCAAAGCAGATAAGCTTTCTCCCTTGCACAAACACTGGAATTTAGTGCTGACTTCTCTCTAAACCTGCCTTGTGGGGGCCAAGTTGTACTAAATGAGTGGAGAATGCATGGTATTGCATTGGCAGTGCATGACTGATGCATGGCATCAGTCCCAGCTGATAAGTTGCAGAAGGTGTTTCATCCTCTGGTATTTTTAAATGTGCCCAAGGCTAATAACTTAGTAATCAATCCCTGGCCCTTTAGCACTTACCAGGGAGCTCTATCCCGTTGTCCAACAGCCAGGTAATCTGGGCCTGTGGTTTACATCCTTGGGTATAGCAAGACAGCGTAATGCTTCTTTCTGTGTCTTGGGATGCTTCCAGTATTGGATTAGAAGGAGCAGCTGCAGCAGTAAGATTTAGAATCAGTTGTAGTATATCTTTCTACTCAGTTTTATGAATGGCATGCATAGCATTATTCAGGGGGACTGAGCTGAGACCAGGGTTATGTTATGTTAAGCACCATACAATTGCATGCCAAAATGTGGGTCTGGACTTGAGGAGTTGGCTTTGTTGTCCTGCTCCTCTGGAACAAAGGAGATGAAGGAACTTACCTAATACCTCAACAGTCTTGTTCTTGCTTTTGAACGGGACACCATAGTGGAAGCATTTATATACTCCTTCATCATGCACTGTTACATTAGACAGTTGGATGGATAACTCATCCTTTGAATAATGGATAAGTTTGTACCTCTGATCTCTTAAAGCTGTAAGGAAAAGAAAACCCAGGATGTTATGTGTGTTGGTACATAAGAGGTAGACAGATAATCAAAGCAGTAATGAATTAGAATAGTTTTCTTTATTGCATTTTGTTAAATCATCAACTGTTTATGTAAGAGAGCAGTTCTAGCACAAAGCATTCCTGGCTGGTGCTGTGCTAATACAGGGGCAATGTTTTCCAGTAAACTGAAAATGGGGGTGTAGGTGCTGCCAGCAGGGAAAATGACATGGTTTTTCTTGCTTTTATTTTCAGGGAGTCTTATTCTTGTGTATCATAGTTTCAAGTATTATAGCAATTTGGGTTCTTTAAGTGTCTAGATGGATAAATATAAGCAAACATTGAGGTGTGGTTTATTGGAGAAGCAACATGACAGAGGTTCACAGTCGTGATTCACAATAAAAAATGAAACTGTCTGTGTGCAGTGTGAAGTTTGGTTTCTCTCTAAATGAGGACTCTTTTCTCTTGTATTGCAAAAGGAAGATAGTCAGTGTGTCTGACTTGTCCAGGATCCAAATCCTTTGCAAACTCTAGTCTTGTGGGTGTTTTATCATGCATTTCACTGAAGGGGAATTGTGGGATGTTGAAACTATGGCTGGAATCCTCAGGTGATTTATGACAGATACTGCTTTGTTCACTTGAGTTAAGAGTCTTCTATAGATACTGGTGGACATGTTCTTTCCCTAACATTATTTAATTGCTGTGTCAACTCAGCAAAGCTTTAAGCATCAAAGGACTAGAGCCATCAAAAGAGGGAGGTGTTTAAAACTGGATGTGGGCAGAATAAAGTGTCTCAGTCCAAAATGGTTTGCATAGGAAGAGAATGTTCGTGGCTGTAGCCAGGGCCTTAGAGAACTTGCATAAATGAAGGAATTCTTCTGCTACTCTCGCCTACCTCTGCAGTGTAAGATACTGAGGACAAGCATCTATGTCAAAACCAGAGATAACTGATGGGGAAGTGATTTTCTGCTAGATCTTGCAGGTCTTGGGGTGCATGACTGGACTAATAGACTTGAACAGGGGAGAGGAACCCCTGCCATAGCCTGCTGTTGTTTTTGGAAGGCTGGATATCAAAACAGCCCAGGGTGGGTTGCAATAGCCCTATTTCCTATATTAATTAGCTGTCAGTGGCTCAGCACAGAGTTTTTTTGGATCCCATTTGAATTTAATGGTTCATATACATTATACTGAGAGTACTGAACTTGAGATCCTGGATTCCACAGGAAACAGTTCCTAATAGAATGTGTGAGTCGTTTAAAATTGCTAATGAACACTCATCCCATTTACTCTTGAAACTGAGTAAATAGGAGCAGCAGTCACTCGTGACATTTTCCATTTAGAAACACTGGCAACACTTGTGGGAAATACTAGTAGGTTGGTTTGATGTGAGTGGCAAGACCTGGTGGCTGGGATTCCCAGAGCAACCAAAGAGGACCCTCAGTTCCTGGACAGTTTCAATGGCAGTTTGGTAGCCAGTGTCAGTTGGATAAATCCCAGTCATTATTACCATGAAAGCCTCAAGGCTTTAACAAGCACAGATGCTGACTAAGTACTGTACAAATGTGGAAGGCCAAGGCAGTCCTCATTCTGCAGATCTGTTGAATTTGGACCAACAGGAGGAGAGATAAGGAGAGAGATGAGATGTAGGGAATGGAAGGGAACACAATAATTGTAACTTTGGCTTTGTCAGCACCTAGAAATCACTGCTTGTTTTCTAAAAATGCCTCTGGATGTATTGCATTGAATTTCCTGATAGGAAGAGTAGCCAGGGCTTTCAGGCACATCTACTCCTGTCTCTCTTGTAAGGCAAGAGTGGATTTTTGTGCTGATCTCTTGGTGCTGTTAGTAACTACAGTTCATTGCTAAAAGCTCTAGTGCCAGACCACTCTTGTGGGGGTTTCCATTTCATCAGCTTCCTTCCAGAAAGAGGCTGAATGTAAAACCATGTTGAGCAGTTGGGTAGCAGGTGAGTCAGACTGGCCATGGGTGGGAGCTAGGAAAGCCCACTTTGGAGTGACCCTCCAGCCCCACGTGGAAAGTGCTGCATTCAGTTTTCACACTTACCCCGCTGGGTGTTAAGAAAGATGCTGAACCCGTGAGGGTTTAACCACTGCTGGGGAGAACTGATATCACTGCCCAGGGTGCAGCGGAGAATCAGGTCCTCTCCTTCCTTTAGGGTTATGGTTTCACTGCCAGCTCCTGGAAAATCCCCTGCCAGAGATGAGGGGAAAGAACAAGTATTAAAATGTGACATGAAGTAAAGTGACAATGTTTCACACAGAATAATGTGTCAACTTTCCTTTTTTTCAAGGGTGTAAAGGTTTTTCTATGTTAGGAAACTTATCAATATGATTATACTGATATAAGTAAATCACAGTCAGTAGTTAGGTCAGCACAGTCACTGAGTAAGAACTTGTACCATAGGTTTGTGATCTTCATCTGCTGGTACCACCAGATTTAGTTATTGAACTTTATTCCACATGAGTCAGTGAAGAATTGATAGCAGACCCATTTAATGCACGTTCTGCCTGTATGTTAATGCAAGCATTAATTATCATTATTCTGTGTTCCATTGTGGAGCTGTTGAACTTGATTTGTAAGTGTGTGCAACTGAGCAGTGAATGATCAGCACCTCTGAAAAACGAGGCTTTTTTTATTCTGAAATTGCAATGCTGCAATTTGAAACTTTGAACTGGTTTTGAAACTTCTTTCTGAGATAGGATCCACAAATCTGGCCTGGCACAAGTTACTAAAATGAAATTTCATTCTCTCTCCTCCCAGTTCATTTTACAGATCGTCAGTAAAGTGTGTTTTTTCTCTCCACATATTCTTTGTGAAAATATTTGATAACTGGAATGAATTACCTTCTCCAGAAAAAAGCATGCCCTGGAGCAATTCCTAAGAGCAGTGCCTGGGTCAGAGTTAAGTAAATTAGTTAGTAAGAGGGTTTTATTTTTCATTCCTCTTTGGTGTGTTTTGATTTTATTTTCCAGGTAGCTGTCTACTGCAAGTTCCTACTGCAATACATGAGCTCTGCAGTTTGGGGAAGTGAATCTTTCTGGGCTTCAGGAAAGCTTTTAATTTTCTTAAAATAATTCAAAAATATAGCAGAAATAAAACTATAGTAGGTCATTCTTGCTGGACCGGATCTTTTACCACTAAAATCAGAGGAGGAATTTGTCTCCTTGTAAGACAGTTTCTCCATGGGGATCTGTTGCCATGCCTCACCCTTCAGTTGAGCACACCTAACGTTTCCTGGGCCAGTGGTGGAATGGAAAAATGGTCAGTGACATAGTTTGAGGCTTCACAAATAGCAAACACACCATAGATCTTTTATCTTCCTTCACTATATAATCCTTGGAGTCTGTAAGCTTGTAGAAGAGATTTCCTTGTAACATCTCAATATTTTTACTTCCAAATTTTAAAGTATGATGTATGCTGCCTTAGCTAAGGAGAAACCATGCAATACAGATCTACTGTCTATCCTTACTGCATGGTGCTGCCACAGGCTGGTTCAACTGAATTGCTGTGCACCAGTGAAAACCTGTTGAACTTGGAGTGGCTGTACCTGGTTTACCATCACATATGGCATATCAGTGCCTCTGGCTTATATTTCTGCCTGAGTCCACCTCGATTTCCTAGGGTTAGTGTCTCAGCTGGTTTCTCAGGGCTTGTGCCATGTGGGAGTCATTTGCAGAGGAGCAGTAGAAAAGGAAAACGTCCTTGCATGGGTTCCACTTGTGAAGATCTGTGTCTGCATGTTCTTACAGTAGCAGAAAGGGCTTTGTCTGGGGTTTTCCACGGGGCCCTTCTACATTTTTTTGTAGTGATGGTTTCCTGTTGCTAACAGCAGTGTGGGGTCTTTCAAGTCACACCATTTGAGGCAAGAGCAGCAAGACTAAACTATAAAAGGTAGGAGTGTTGATTGCTTTTCCAAAACAGAAAAAAGCAGCCCCTAGAACACAGCATACATGTAATTTCCATGAGACTATGGCTTCATACAGCCCATGACTCACAGGTCAAATTTCCTTCCTTGTAAAGGGGTCAGTTTGATGTGTCTGTGGTCTTCAAGCCACTGTAGCCCACCACAGTATGGTCACTGGGGTATGGGAGATGCTCCCATCCTAGCTCCAGATGACTGGTTCTTATACTGTGTGGATCCTAGGTGCCAGAGCTACCTGCAAAAATTAGTCTGACATCAAGTATGGTGATATATCCACCTTCTTGGCAAGAAAAGGCAACAATTTCTTACTAGAAATAGTCCAACAATTTCTTACTAGAATTCTACTAACTGAGCAGAATGGTTAATGCCTCTGGTTGCTATTGTTTTAGCCATCAGAAGTGCAGAGAACTTGGTGATATGCACTCAATGCATCATTTCAGAGTTATCTTTAAAACTGTAGCCTATAGAGACATCCTGTTTAATGAGTTATTTTTGACCTGTGGCTGCTGACTTGTGAGTGGGTGTCTGAATTTATTCTGATGGCCAAGAGCAGCAAGTTGTTGTTTAGCAGGTAGAAATTCCTCATGCAGGAGTCTGTGGCAATATTGAGGGATGACTGTATGCTCAGAGTGGAAGCTGCTGATTTGGAGTAAGTCTAAAGGGCACTGTCTTGCTGCTTTCCTTACTTAAATCTCTATTTGACATGATCAAATATGAATCTGTCACACTTTTCTGTGTATGAAAAAGGGAGATTAGCAAAGTAGGTGTAAGCTACATCCTCCAGTAGGAGTAAGGATATTGATAATTTAAAGTGCTTTTCATTTTCAAAGTATTTTCCAGAGCTTTCTAAATTACTCTTGACTCCCTATATTAGACTCTTTTTACACAATACGTGGACAAAGGCATACACAGATATCCAAGCCCTGGGAAGTAAGCAGTGATCTGCTGTCCAAATTTAAGGGATAATATTTCAATTTTCCAGCGCTTTCCCATCTCAAGCACGCTGCCAGCTGCTAGGAGGTGAATTGGTCTCATTGATGCTGGGTTCAAGAGTCAGTTGGAATTCAGCACCAGCATGCTTTGGAAATTGAAAGTGTCAACAAGAAAACACCAGCAGCAAAGCTGCCTGGTGCATGGTGTGCTGAATCTCTGGAAATCAAGTTCTCCAAGCTGGAATACTTGCAAAGGGGAGATCGTGTAGGATAAGGCATATGGCTTACCTTGCATCAGGAACAGAGCCACGATGTGGAGTGCCCTGGTGACAGTCATGTTGTGGTGTAGGTGCAGGCGGTCTGTGCTGACTTCCTCTCTCTGCTGGGGCCACTGTGCAGCAGGTCCCTTTTCAGCACTGGGGGAGCAGATTTACCATGACTTCATCACTGCTGGGGTCTCTGCCTCCTTTCTGTCTCTCTGCTCTTCCACTCTCTTCTCCCCCCATCTCATGTTTCCTATGTGTTGGTGACTGCTGAGAAATCGGTGATCTCACAGGTCCCTAAAATGAAACTGGTGGGCGACAGGGCTGAGGGCGCTTCACCTTGCACCCCCTCCAGCTCTGTCTCACTTGGTGTCCGTGCTGGGGAGAGACATACATGGGGGGAAGCAGGTAAAGGTGAAGAGAAAGATGGGCCTGGGGTAGCCCTGCCAGGGACCCCTGCTGTAGTGCTCCCACACAGGGCAGGATTTAATTCCCCAAGATGGGGAGGCACCCAGGGTGGCAGAGCTTATTTGGAGGATACCTCTGTAGTGCAGTAATTGGCAAGGTTGCTTGAAAACCCAGCTGTGTGGCTTAAATCCCTGTAAAAATACCCTTGCATCACTGTGCATCTTGTACCACTGTGTGCATGGGAGGTTTGCTTTACTCTGCTTGCAGGGATCCTGGCAAAACAAATAATGAGGGAAAAGTTAAATTTGCTGCGTGTGGTTTGTGGCTCTCAAGGGAAGGAGGCGTATTGGTGAGGGCGGTGTGAAAGGTTTGCTGAGCACCAAAGCGCGGGGCAGAGGGATGACTACGCCGAGGAGGTCCCAGAGGACGGATGGCAGAACCTGGGTTTCCCATGTGCCCTTGCAGGTCTGATTATTGCAGCAGTAATCTGGGGCATAGCAAAGCTTTTTGTGTCTCCTGGGTATGTGAAGTCCAGTAACATCACAAAATTTATCCAGGCCTATTGTAGGCAGAGCCTCTTTTCATGATGTATTCACAGGTGCTGATTTCCAAATAGGTTTTGGCAGATTGTCCTCTAGCACCTCTCTGCAACTGCCCAACATTTAGTGCAAATGACTAATACTGGCAAAATAAGCTCACTTTAATAAGAAATAATATTTAAAAACCATGTGCATTTGCAGGACATGGGTTTGAGTGAACTGGACAAAATGGTTAATTATAAATACGTTATGCATTTCACTTCTAATTGATTAGAACTTGTTTCCATTAAACTTTCAGGTGCATGGATGTGTGTCACTCAGTGTCTGTTTGATTGATAAAAGCTATAGCTTTTATCTTAATCATAATATTATCAGTTTTACTGGAAAACAGAGCTGTAGGTTATAAAATTTAATGTAGTTGGTTTAAAAAGAGAGTCTCACTGGCTGATAAAACTACTGCTGGATTAAAAAATCCAGATCAAGAAAGAAGTTGTAAAGATAAGTATTGCTTTGGTTTAAAGGTTTTGCTTCCAGTTGTACACATTTAAACCTGACAGTAAAATAACTCTGGGGGAAAAAAAATGCCATCAAGCAGTAGAGAGACCTCTAACTCAGAGGGAAAACTCCAGTAGATGGAAAACCAGACTTGAGATGATTTTGTGCCATCTGCTGTCAAATACATGAACTTCACCTTTAGTGGAGGCAAGACAAATGTAGCTCAAATTCCCCTTTCTCCTTTATGTTTCTGAGGCTTGGATCCCATCTGTGTGGGCATCCCGAAATGGGATGTATTGAGGGCATCATTGCAGCCCAAACAGAAACAGCCCTGACTCCCTTTTTGTTTCAAGGTCCCAGTACAGCTGTTCTCTGGGCATATGCCCAGTACAGGCATTTTTCCTACCTACATCTTACTGCTCAGGTGCATTTCAGTGAAGGTCTGTGTTAGAATAATAACTCCAGCAAAGTCTAACAGCTTGAGAGGAAAATTTAAATAGGAAGGGCAAGGTGTAGGAGCGTGGCATCTTTATTAAATCATCTATGAGACATTTTTGTCTGACTTCCGAGAAATCCATTTAATGTCATAAGCAAATTAAAATACAGTGGTTGTTTTAACAGTTGTTAGCACTTGAAACTGAGATTAAAAACAACCAACCACCCTCCCTCCCCCGAAAAAAATAAAAAAATACAGATGTCACAGGTAATTACAGCTATTTTTGGCAATACAATTATTGTTTTTTTTTAAACAGCAAACGTTTTTCTCAAATAAATACAATCTGCTCACACTGAAAAACATAATAAACAGAATGATACAACAGGTTTAAAATGGAAAAAAAAAAAGTATCCATTGATAACATCAAGTTTTAAGAGATGTCCACAGAAACTTCAGAAAATACATTTTAATGGGAAGTAAGAGAAAGGAACTGGCTGTGTATTTTCTGTTATGCAGCATGTATGGTTCACAAATATTCCCCAGGGAACGAGTGTTTGAGGAAGTGGTGAGAAGTTAAGTAGTAATTTCGAGTGTATTCAACCTGTCACACTTACTGCTTAGGTCCTTTCTTCTGTTCATTCATTCACTGTTTTAAGCGTGTCTGCTACCACCATAATTTCATGTTTATTTTAAAAATTCAAATAATTTCCTCTGTGCTTAAGACTCTTTTTTAAAACCAAACCACAAACCAAACTTTTTTTTTTTAAAACAATAATTTTAATTGGGAATTTCAGTACATTTTAAGTTGTGAAGCAACACAAACTCATTCCCAGCTCCAAGTTTAAATGAGGGTTAGTCGACTACAGCCTGACTCAACAATCTAGTGTCCCTCTTTGTGAAATGAACATTGATATAATCAGACACTAAATCTCACCCTACTTCTGCATTTGTTTCTTAAATCAGGACTGAAAGGGCTCAACCCCACACAGATATGAGTCCTCCAGATTCCTTATTAAGTCAGTGGTGTGTGGGGTGGAGCAGCCTGTGGTAGGACCAGGCTTCACCCAGCTTCATCCCAAGCTTAAGGAAATAATGAGAAATCTTCCTCCTTGTTTCCCTGGGCTCTGGATCATGCCTTTGCAAGGACCCACGGGACCCAGAGGGAAAAGATAAAAACCCCTCACACCCAGGAGCGAAATGGAGAGGCTGAATTTGTCACAGTGCTGTACACAACCCTCTCCCCATCCCCTGACCTTTTTTTCCAAGAGCTGCAGTTAGTGCACAGGCCAAGATGACAGTACCCACATCCCTGAGATATTGCTACCTGGGGGGCTCAGGGCTATGGCTACAAAATAATACACTGCTCTAGCATCCCTTCTACCCTCTTTGCTTTGCAGAATTACCACTTGTGTTGCCTTCACTAAAGATAATTCCTGCAGATTTCTTGTAAACAACCATTTATTTGGTGACCTAAATTATTACTTTCATAATAATGTTGACACTAGAAGCTAATATCAGAGGAGAGAAGGAGGCTCCTACCATCATCTGACTTCTTTCTGAAACTGTTCAGACTGTGTGAAAAGGGAAATACGTTGGGTTTTTTGTCTGAAGTTATGGCCTATATCCTCAGTTTGCATAAACCAGTAAAGCTCTGTTGATTTGAGTATACAGTCTCAATTTACACTCACAGAGAACCTGGCTCCATGCTTAGAGGATTTAAATAGTTGGTAGCAGCTCCCACTGCACTAAGTGTAAGGGAAATGCATGGAACTTTAGACCTGGCACGTGTATTAGACCAGAAAATTATCCCCAGGCAGAGCTCAAGCCTTGGTTTTGGGGCATCCTGCAGCCCCCTCCCATCTGCTTCAGCAAAGGGAGATCCAAAATCCAGTGATAAGGACAAACTCTTGATCAAACCTGAACTTTTTAAAATAGGTTTTGACCTTCTGGTGCCAAGTGTCATCCCGTTAACTGCTGCTGTGCTAGGATTGGATTCTGCACTTTCACTCTTGGATTTTTCTAGCCCAACTCTTAAGTTGCAGTTTATGGAAATACTGAATGAACAACTTATTCTTGGCAGATTTCCAGCTTTATTCCTTCATTGGGAAGAGAGGGGAAAAAATCTAGGAACTGCTATTTGCCTCTTACACCTTAATTAAACTGTTGGGATCTGATGCAGCTCACAGTGCAGGCAAGGAAAAGACTTGCACACACTTTACATAGAGCAAGTCCAACGTTCTTCTGGGACAAAACACTGAAGTGACATTAAATAGACATTGATAAGCAGCAATGTAGCGAGAGTGAAGCAGCAATTGTGTTATTTCCTTAACATCTCAATTAAATATTTAAAAGGAACATCTTTTTTTTTCTTTTTTTCTCCAGTAAGCTTTATCAACATGAGACTACTTAACACAAAACCCCTATGAGAAACCAAAATGCTACAAGAAAATAAGATTTTTCTTTCTGAGATCCTTGACACCTGAAAAATCTAATTTGAGATAAGACTACAATTGTCAAAATACTTTCCCAAACATCCAAAAATATACCTTTTTTTAAAGAAAAGAGTATTTTAACATCTACCTTATCAAACAGAACACTCTTTTCTATGTTACTTACTGTATGCAAAGATCAGCTATTACAATATTCAAATTGTGCATTTAGGTTTTGTTCCCTCTCTGTTTCATGCTTCTGTCTAAATAAACTCCTTGTAATGTCACTTAACTGCAATAGGACCTGAGCAGCCTCCACTGTTTTGTGTAGGCAATATTTGTTGCCTCAAATTACATTTTGCTGGCCCATAGCATGAAACAAAAAGCAGTCCAGAGAATTACACATGCATCAGTAACCAAATTAGTTTCGGTGTGATTGTCATCTATTTAGTTTTAAGCTCTCTGCAAATTTGCAGTGTGTAAGCATGGAGGAAAACAAGGCAGAAATGCTCTTCAGAATGTCTGTACACAGCCAAAAATAGTTTAAATTACAGTTAAAAACTAAAGTGACAGCAGTATAACTGCATGGGTGCAGTTTTTCTGTCATCTCATAAATTATCTCCCTGACTTTTCAGTATACATCCCTGGTATAATAATGCACTTATGAATGTCCTACTGTGTCTTCCTTAGTCATAAATGTATAAATAACAGACTCCCATTACGGATTGTGACAATGTACATATTGCACAGGATGAGCTCTCTGCTGACTCCAAATCTGTACAGAATCTGGTGTACTCTCCCTGACAAGCTCAATAAACCCCAGAGAGAAAGTTGAGCTAAAAACCCTTCAGATTTGTTACATCACAACTGCTGAGTGTTTTGCCTCATTTAGGTGTTGCAGACACTAGAGATGTTGTACAATCAGAGGCTTAGCAGAAGCAGCGAGGACATGAAATGGCTCAGCTTAGGCCCTTGACATAAGTCAGGGTAAATTAACAGAAGTCTCCAGGATACTGACTTGTCCTTGAGACTTCAAACAACTTTAGCAAAATAAGCTGGGAAAAAGAAGGGAATAGCTTTAAGCTGGTAACCCCAAAGTAAGGAGTATGCTGTTGACGTCCTTGGGACGTGAACAGAGCAAAAACACCTGTTGTAACAAAGAAGTTCCCAGGATAATTAATAAACCAATCAGTATAGGTCTTTAAGAATATGCATGAGCTTAATTAACCACTGTATATAAGGAGCATGTATGTAATCAATAAATGGAGCTTGCTGATCACTCACATTGAGCGTCCGGGTCTTCCCTCCGTCGCGACATTTAGGAACATTTAGGAAGAAGGGATTGAAGTTTATCACTCCCTGTTTGTTCCAACTGCTGAAAGTGCAGCTCAGTCATATCCTACTAAAAGTGAGACCAGTCCTGCCAAAGGCTGGAGGGGTTAAAAGAAACCAACACAAAATCAAGCTCTGGATCTTGCTATGAGTAATAAGCCTTTGCCAAAGTTGGCCAGCATAAGCTTCTGTGCCGTACAAACATTTCAGATGAGGACACAAACACTTTCTGCAGAGGGAAAGCTGGACAGAAGAGGGCTATTTAGGATGCCAGAATTTCTTTCCTGCTGCTTCTGAACTTGCTTTTGATGCTATTTATGGGAATACTCAGACTTATGTCCCAAACCAAGACAGAAGTACACCTAAGTCTCTTTTATCCCACTTAAGCACATTTTTAAGTACCTTCTCAAAGTGAGCCTATGCTGATAAGACCTGTACAAACACCTGCAGGAACTCTTTGACCCAAGGCTTATGACTTAAGATAATATTAATCTAAAAGAAACCTGCTCTGAAGCCAGTTCATACTATAAACTACCCACTGTGGTATATTTTGCTCCTGTGAAGCAGCTGGTACTGGGATCTCACAGGCTGTTGCACTAAGAGGACCCTTCTTATGATTTCAAAGATTTTAGTTACAGGTGGAAACCCTTCTCTTTCCCTTCTCCTCAAAACCTAACTTTTCCCCCACCAGATAAATGGCACCTTAATGTTGCTCCTTAATTTTTTTGCCTCCTTTAATTAAAGTGTACTGCTTTTTCAGCTCTGCTTTGTCTTTATGACAGATGGCACTTAGGAATTATGGCAACAGAAGCAAAGCATGCAGCAGAGGCTGAATTTCAGCGTCTTTTTGATTTCATCATGACCTCCTGAAGAAAGCTGCTTACTGCAGAACCTCATCAGGGCTGATGGAAAAGCTCACAAGGGACAGAAAGCCACCACTGTGTAAATGAACAGCACAAAAATCTCAGTATAAAAGGGAAAACTCTTTTTCAAGGCCTTGTGGAAGGAAATTAAATCACACAAACACTTTATGCTGTGTTTGCACAAGGGTGGATTTCAATAACCTAAATAAAGGAAAAAAAACTCCCTAACTTTCTAAATCCTTCAGGTTTGGTTGGAAAGGGCTTATTTCATCTCCACTTAAAAGAAACTGCTCCCAGTCCATGTTCACAATGGTGCTGCCTTTTGATATGCAAACTTCATCTTCAACCTTGGTGAAATTCAGATTTTTCTTCTGACACGGATCAGCATCAGTCAGTCTTTGCATCCATGGTATGCCCATCCATGGTATGACACAGTGCTTAAATAGAGGAGAGCAATAAGCTGAAGCTGCCTGCAGAGGCAATGCTGGACTCTCATTTCCAGCTGGTGGTGATAGGCTTTATAGAAGGTGTTGAGAAGTTGGGCGTTGTGAGTGAGGGGGGTGTCAACACGTGGTCCTAAACAAGCCTGCTAATGCTTTGCAAAAATAATACTGGAAAAAAAACAAACCCCAGCATCTTGAATGCTCAACTTTTACACAGTGCTAGTTGTTTCTAATGTGGTACAGAAGGCAGTGAAAGCTACTGGTGTTATCAGAGCTCAAGGTGGGAAAATCTACCGGAGCTACTGACTAAACAGAGACTCCCTGCTGTGCAAGGGCTTTAATCTATATTTTAATATTTTTTTTCCCTCAAATCATTCCCTTTTCTATTTGCCTAGGTGTACATGAGAGTTTTTGCATGACTGTGGCTGTGTGAGAGATATGCTAGAACAGCTGTTTGTGTGATCCACTGAACATATCGTGACTATTTTTCTGCTGTCAATAAACACAAGAAAGAAGAGACATTCTCCAATGCTTAGAAAGGCCATGGGTTTCCCTTGCTCATGTAGCTTTGCCTATTCTTGTAGCAAGGTTTCTCTCCAGTTAAAGCCTCCAGTTGGTCCATGCGTGAGAGGGAGGATGGGGGGATCTGTAAGCTGCCAAACACCCGTGTCTCCGAGTTCTTCGCACGAACAAAACCCCAAGTATGGAATCTGTGTGAACAGAGATGGAAATAAAGGCAATGAGCAGGGACTGGGCAGTGCAAGGAGGGGGCTCCCCTAAGGGCTGAAGTCCTGCTGTGCTACTGATGCAAGTTACTGTCTTCTCTCTCCTTCCCTCTCCTCAGAGTCCATTTTTAAACGATGATTGTAGGACTTGGGTGTGACAGTCAGACTTTGTGCACCATTGTACATGCAGAACACCGGGAAAGATAGATGATACCCTTGTAACATAGTTAAATATGGGCCATTTCAAACCAAAGATGTCCTCTTGGCTGACACAGTCCCAAACCCTGAAGGCCAGCACAGCGATGGAGTAGAAATATGGATTCTACTCTGGCTTAAGTCTCCTCAGATCAAGTGTCAGCTATTAATATCCCAAAGAGTGTCTGCAAGGTTGGCAGTGGGCAATGCCATCTCCTTAACCAGGGCTGGAGTAAAGGAATGAAGGCAGAAGACCCCATTATAATTTTTCAGTCCTTTTCTCTCATGGTTATTAGCTCTTTAGAGTGAAATGAGAATGGGAAGTGTTATAGGGCAGAAGTGCCCTGTTAACTGTGGTTAGGTGTTTTTGGCAGTGGAGAGCACTGTGGGAGTCTGTACAGCTCCAGTATCTACAAGCATAAAGCAGAGTCCCTGTAAGCTCATTTATAGGTGGGCACCTGATCCCATGTTGGTACAGAAGCGACACGTTAAGATAAGCCTCTTAAACCAATCTGCTTTCCTCTCCTGTCTTCTGAAATGGGTGAAACTCAGGAATGTGTGGAACCATCAGACAAGAGGAACAAAGTGTCCTCTGCCTGGTTAAGCAGATTGCAAATTTCTTTTCTCTTTGTAAAGCCCATGAGCTTTACTCCTTGGTGGCAATTACCTTTCGGACCATCTGTACAAAGTCCTTGGAGTTCTGCGGTGAGAGCCCTTGGAGCTGGCAGGTACAAGCTTCCAGGGAGGATGCGTGTGCCACTATCAGGATGTTATTTCCTGAAATAAAGGGAGAAATGCAGGTTGAGGAGGGAAATGAAGCCAGCTTTAAGGACTGGTGCCCAAGATCAAGCAGACCATTTAAAATGTTCAAAATGTGTTTGGTTTATCATGTAACAACACATTAAATTGTGTATATGGGGGGGGAAAGCATCAGTAACATATTTAGAGCATTTCTCAATTTTCAGGGTAAAAGTTAACTCAGTGCTACTTAGTTTTAAAATGGCTTTCTGAAGAAAACAAGAATTCCAGGGAGATTTCAGCTGTCTTGTGAAGCAAATGCTTTCCTCCTACCTAAAAATTAATCCTGAATGAAACAAGCACTTTAATTTCAGTTGCTGGTTTCCCACAGTGATAGCTTTAGATTTCTATTTCCAAGACCCTTTACAACCAGTGCCACACTGTGCTACAGAGGTCTATGTGCAAACTATTAAAATAAAAGCTTAGAATGTAGAGATGGATCAGTGAAATGAAATCAATGAAATCACCAGAACTTAGAAACATCCTATTCCTATATTGTGAATGAAAAATAAAAGCTAGAGATTTTTTTATTTCAATATTGTGTTTGGAAAAATTTTCTACAGTCTTTATGGGTAATATATTTCAGAAGAGTAGCTCAGGTAGGGGATGGAGGGTGCCCCATCCGATGCTGGTAACAGACAGCAGAGTGCAAATGGCTTTTTTATTCCCTTGAGAAACAAATAGCTTGTGGTGGGTAGGAATCCCTAAAGTCCTTCTGCTACTTATGTTTGTGGACCTTTCTCATAAGCTGAGGGTATCTGAACTCATGGTTCTGACACATACAGTTGAACCTGGAGTTTCCAATGTCTCTGTGAGAGGGAATAAGAGATTCAGGTGTGGGGATTCCCCTCCTTGAAGAGGGAAAGACTGGTCAGGAATATCAGCATTCATGGTCCAGAGAGCCTGTCTTGGTTTTCATGCCCTCTGTAGCACTTACCTTTGCCTTTACATTCACTGATGATTTCTTTTGTTACTTGGTAGCTTCTACTTATGTATGTATCATAAGATTCAGAAACCACTAACTTGCTGACAGGAATATGAGGTCTGTGAGCAGAAAAACAAGTCTGGTAAATTGGAAGAAGTGACAAAGTTTTAAGTGCAAGTTATGATTTACCTGGAAGTATCTATTGCTTTAATTCTTCTAATTCCCCAAATCCCCAGAACTGCATCTTGTGTCAGGACCACTCTGATGATTTTTAAACTTCAAGACTGAGATGTTTACCATTCCTACATTAAGACATTTCAGTTAGCTGGGAAAATGAGAACTGCTTCCTCTAACGTGGACTGGTTAGTGGAGGCAGCATATGACTTGCTGATTATATCTGTGTTCCTTTTGCAATGGCATGCAGCAATAATGATGTCACTCTGTGTTTATTTAGGCATGTGTCCTTTGATCAGCAGATTTCAGGGCTCACCCAGCCATATAAAGTTGGTGAGTGGCAGGAGAACAAAATCTGTACCCAGCAGGAGTGGATGAGCTGGAAGGGACAGTGGGACAAGGATGGTGTTGACAAAGCTGCCTGTGGACAGGTGGTCCCAGCAGTATGATGAGCCACTGCCCAAGCTGTCTTTGCCAGACTGAGGTCTGCACTGTGCTACCACAGCTTCCAGCCTGCTGAGAGGGTGGGCTGACAACATCTGTGTCTGTCTGAGGAGGATGGGCAGACACAGGGAGAGACATGGAGCGTGGAGAAGGCAGATGCTGGCTGCTCATGCTTTGATGGTGAAGGGCAGAGGCAAACTGCTGCTTTGGCCATCTGTAAAGCTGTATTGCTGGGAAATGCCTGGAACTGGCTGGCCCCCTCCTGGGCAAGGGCATTTCAATGCATTGCCTGGCAAGTCTGTCACCTGGAGTAGGCTGATGTGCAGAGAAGAAAGGAATAGGAAACAGAAGGCTGTATTTTCATGCTGTGGTGCAAGGAAAAGACCTAACTTTTCCCTCCATCCAGTGATCTGAATATATCTACAGGAGTTACCCTTGTGAGAGAGGACAGAGCACCAGGAGGGCTGTCACCTAGACCCCCACCTAACCAGCTGACCACACAAGAGCAGGCTCTTTTCTTGTGCTGAGAATATTCGTTACTGTCTTCCCAGAAGGTTTGTGTTTTTTGAAGCAGAGACTCTCCTGTGTTAGCCATATGATACCCTTTCAGGGAAAAATACAATATAAGGACTTCTCCTGAGATACCCTCTGAGTGTAGGAATTTTAGCTGCACACTGGAGGGATGCAATGCAAGTGGTTTATGGTATAATTAGATATGAAAAAAATATTTTTTTTCTTTACATTTTCCTTCTTGTTTTTAATGCTTCAACTGCTTATTCCACTTGAGGGTGCTTAAACACACAGGTACTCTGAGACACCAGGAAACACTAGTGTTTCTGATGATACAATAAACCACAAAACCCCAGCCACAAAATATTTGTCACCAAGACCATGTAGGTGGAACTCCTGTGTATATATACTATGTGTGTATTATAAATGTTTGGTCTTCTCTGAGATTGTTCAGGCAGTGATCAGGCTCACACTAAGAAAGAAAGGGCTAGTCTCTGCAAGGAGTCATAGCCATACAGATATTTCAGCAGTGAGGTGCAGTGGAGAACTGGAACTGTGTGACCTTTTTGGAGTTTCCTTCTTTGTGGGAGCTCTTTGAGTCTAGCTTGTATAAATGAATCATAAGTTTGAGAGTAGGAAGCCTGAACAGATCATCTTGTCTGTTCTTTGCCACATGACTCTTTCTGCTGGGTTTTATTTAGCCTTTCTCTCTGTAGCTGACAGTAAAAAGCATTTGTGTGTTGGGCTGAGTGGCTGTGATGCTTCACTGGGGAGTCAGAGGAGAGAGTTTTGCGTTTCCCTCCAGACTCTGGCTGTAGGTTGCTCCTAGCAGCCCCACTGTGTTTGCTGGCAATGATATTGGGAATGCAGAGGTGGGTTGGTAAAAGGAAAGCAGCAGAGGCTGGCAGCAAGAGCGTGAGTTTGGGATATGGAGCCTAACCAGGCACCAGGGCTGGTCTGTGCAGGCACAGGGGTGGCTGGCAAGAATGCCAAGCTCTGGGAAGGTCAGCTCTCTGCTTTTGGAGTGGCTCTGTCAGTGCCCCTGAAAGCTGAGCAAATTATCTTTGCATTTCCCTTTTCTGCAAAGTGGCAGGAAAGATCAGAGGCGTTTATACATTCGCCATTCAAATGGTTTTTTAACAAGATGTGTACTTTGTTTGCTTTCACCAACTGTTTTTGGGTTGAATAGAATGAAAACTTCAGCTAGAAACCTGCAATTTTTGACACTAAAAACTTCTCGGATATAATTGCTGAGAAGTGACAAATGCTTAGCATTTAGCTCTTTGACAGGAAACCTCTGAATTTTGATGTCACAGGAGACCCTGAATTCCTGACAGATGTAAACATGTTCTCCAGCATGATGCAAAATTTACAATTAAGATCCATCACCAAGCCAATCATAATAGAGAGCCAGACAAGCTTTCTCCTCTGGGGAAGGGAAGGGCAGGTGTGAATGAGCCCAGGATTTGGTTCAGTCTATGAACATGATGGTAAGGGAACTGAGTCAGCAGAGCTAGTTCTGTTAGCTGAGCCCAAACTCCTAAGTTTTAGGAAAAGGATTAAAACAAACAAAAATACTTTGAGAGTTTCCTGGGCACTTGAAAGATTCCCAGGACAGAAAGAGTACTGGAAAAAGGACATCTATGATCAGCAATATAGCTGGACTTTACCAGTGATCTGGGAAATTTGATTTATAATAAGCCATTCTCAGGTCATGTTCAACACAGCAGCCTCAAGCCTGCTCTAAGTTTATTCTGGGAGCCTCAGCAGCTCTTCCAGACACTGCTTAAATTTTAAAACTCAGCAGAGTGTTAAGTCTTCAAAAACAAAACCAAAAAGCAATGTAAGACCCTCTCACCCCCCTTTCTGCTACCTGTAGGTTGTATCAACGCTTAGAGTAGCTGCAGCTAAATCCATGGGGGGTATCCAGGCAGGTAGTGTGTTCCCAGAGACCCACTTGGTCCATTCAAACAAGCCTGGCTCTATTCGAATTTTCAGGTTGTTCTCTTGTTGCATACCTGGAAAAGGAGGAAAGGAGACCAGATATCAATGAAAGAAGCTAGGAAGGCAGCAAGACTTTGCAGCTTTAATACTTCAGTGTGATTATAAATTATTTTTTTTTCTGTCTAAGGAGTGAGTTGTTTAGTAGTAGGCATGAAAGATGAAGTATTTAATGTATGTACTTGGCATATGATATGCCAGGGAATGTAAACCTCTGGCTGGTACCTACATGCAATATACTGAACCTAGGCATGACTGTATTTTGGAGGTGTTTTTCAACTGTTTCCAATGCCTGGACATCTCATGTCTCTATCACTATTTCCCTTCCCAGTTTCTGCACTAAATTACTCTAACTCAGGGTAGCGAGTTTCTTGGTGGTAGCAATTGCTGTGGGAGCAGGCAGCAATGAGCAGCTGCAGGAGCGTGAGCAGACAAAGGACACAGGGCATGATGAGCTGGATGTGTCCACCCATCCTGAACGCACATCTGGCTTCTGCAGGGTGGACAATAAACCCAGCCCTGACCGGCAGCTGGTGTTAGGGCCAGCACACCACTTGCCTGAGCCCTTGTCACACTATGCAATTAGAAAAGGGCTCCTTCTGGACAGTGTTGAGCTAATGGGAAGTAAACTTCCATGGAAATAATCCTCACCCTAAATTACCATTTACTGTGGTCTCCCATGCCAGGCTTCCTTTTCTGTGGTTTGCTTTGTTTTTAGCAGAAAGTGAGGAGAATGCAGCCTTTCTTGCTTGTTTGGGTTCTTACCTTTCAGGATATTGTGTGCTGTCTGTACACACCGGAGGGATGGGGAGCTGTAGATGTAGTCCACAATGGTATTTGTTTCTAGCAAGGCTTCACCTGCAAATAAGTTTCAACACCCATGAATAAAAGCAGACAAATGACATTGTAACAGCAACAGCAGCATGTAGGGTATCTGCCACCCAGCAAGTAGCCAAAGCAGCTTTCCCAGCTGCACTGCTTATGTTTTGGGAAATATGTGCACCCATTGTATTTTATTTCAGTGGTGTGTTGGGCACTGTAATGTTCACAGCTGTGGAACCAGGATACATTTCTCTGTGTGTGTTGCTCCACGTGCATCTAGGTACTTCACCGGTATGCAAAGAAATCACATCAGCTTTTGCTCAGTTTCTGCTTCTCTTAGATTTAGCCAAAAGGCAATGTGCTGAGAAAAACTGGAGAGAGATGGAATTTAATTTAATTTCATTTATAAGGCGTAAATCATAATGACTCAACTCAACTCAAACCAAACTTAATTCAATTGGCTTCACTAGTTTAAATTACCATTTCATTACACAGGTGGAAGATCACTGAAAATGAGATAAGAATCAACTCCACTATTAGGGTTATTAATATTCTTGCAATGCCTAAGGGAATCAAATGAGAACAGGAATCTGCTCAGCATTTCACAGACCTGCAGTACAGAAGAGTGATATTTTTGTTATATTTGAAGAGGCAGGACAAAGAAGTGGGAGCAAGTAGAGGTTATTAACCTCAACTTCATATATTTAATGATGGCTGTAACCGTGTCAAACCACTCTATAAATCTCTTGAGAGAAGTGGGGTAATTCAGAAGGAGCAGCACATCTAACAGCCCTCCATCATGGAGAAACTGCTCGTTTGCTTTCGTCATCAGAGGAATTACTGTCGCGACGGAGGGAAAACCCGGACGCTCAATATGTGATGATCAGCAGGCTTCTGTTTATTGATTACATATGTGCTCCTTATATACAGCGGTTAATTAAGCTCATGCATACTCTCAAAGACCCACACTGATTGGCTCATTAATTTTCCCGGGAACTTTCTCTTTGTTACAACAGGTGGTTTTGCTCTGTTCACGTCCCAAGGACATCAACAGGATACTCCTTACTTTACGGTTACCAGCTCCCAGCTACTCCCTTCTTTTTCCCAGCTCAGTTAAAGTTATTTATCTGAAGTCCCAAGGGCAAGTCAGTATCCTGGACTTCTGTTAATTTACCCTGACTTATGTCAAGGGCCTTAAACTGGCTTACTGCGGCCTCTGATTGTACAACATCTCTAGTGATCTACAACAAATTACAGCTCCAGTGATGGCCAAGGTCGAGCCTGCGCTGCTGCAGCGGGGAGCGGGTGCCTGCAGGTGGCCGGCACGCCGCAGCCGCGCTGCCAGGTCGATGGCATCTGGGTCACGTCTGCAGTTGCATACTCAGACTCATTTAACGATACCAGCAATGTGATTGCTCCCAGATTTGCCTTCTGTTATGTGCATATTGGGAACCCTGATGCCATGTGGCCTGGAGTCTGAGCATCCTCCTGTTATACAGTGATTTCTATTTGTTTAAAAAGCAAGTATAATTTTAGCTGCCCTAGTTTGAATGTGACCAACATAAAGTACTCTAAAGGATCTGAATTAGAGAAAATGCTAAGTACTGCTCTTTGAAGCTCATGTCTTTAAGGGGCTGGGCTCCTGAATCACAGTGCTCAATATATGCTCCTTGACTACCAAATAATTTTCTCTCTATACACAAACCAACAGGCTCAGAAGTCAGGGACAAGGATGGGGGTGGCAGACCACAAAATAATTTGGACTGTGTTTTTGTCACATAAATGTAAAGCCAGAGAGGCTGTATACACCAAGTATATTGGTGTAGCAAACCACAGATTAAGATTTAAGATTATAAAAACCTAGGGAAAAGTGTATTTTGCATGAGGTGATCATCACAGTGCTGCATTTCTCATCAACATTGGTAACGACAGCATCTTCCAATGCGGCACGTTTACAGGGCAGTAACGAATGCTCTGCAATCGCAGTGCTAATGGCTCTGATTTCATACCATGTCCTAGATTTTGTGCTTTGTCTTTTCTTCAGCTGCAGCAGCTGAAGGAGACAAAGTTTCCTTGGAAAGAGAGGGCTTGCCAGGGAAAGTGAAAGTTCTTGAAACATCTAAATCCCGTTAGTTCAGGGCACCCAATTCATTTTTTTTTTCTACCTTGCACTTTCTCTTTCTCTGGCTGAGTGTGGGAGGAAGATAACAAAGCTTCCTGGGCAAGGTCTTGTTTGCTGAGGACAACTTACCAACAAGCCTTGCCTGTGTACAGCCCAGGACGGTGATTGGAGCATCTTTTTCATAATCCCTGAAACCGCCGCTTCTGTGAGGTAAGCTGTGAGGCATATTCAGGTTACTACGCACGTACCTGCCTGTGGGGGAAAGGTTAGAAGCAGTTGCTGTTATTGATCAGAAAGCAGCAGAGAGCATCATGCCTGTTTCTACTCTCTTTCACCACATCTTGCAGGCTCTGCCTAGACCTGGCTTGTCGAGCAGTTTTTCCCATGTAAAACTGTCAGGAATCTGAGAAAATGTAATATTGGTTCGAAATCAGCAGAGAGTGTTGCTCATGTTTTTAAAGTTATCTTTATAACAGATTTAATACCTCAAAGGGATGTAATTTCTATCCCACAACAAATGAAAATTCAGATGTTACGCTTTTACAGAAGGCTAAAATGTCAGAGCCCTTCAAACATAATTTATAAAGAAGGTAGTTGTAAAATTATCTTTTTTTCCAATTATTTTGGCTACAAGATATTGGCATGTTTTTAATAAAGACTTTTGATAAATTTCCAATTAGCTCTGATGCTAATGGAGACTGAAGTTATAGTCTGTTAATTGTGGTTTGAAATTCAAGCATATTACTGGGTTTCAAACTCCAATTTATGCCCCAAAAGGCACTTTGAACTGTACCTGTAGGGGTGGTGTTTTCCTTTAGGACTGAGAGCCAGGTGGAGATAGTAGATGTTTGCACTGGACACTGACTACTGTTATCATGACTTGATTTGCAAATGAAAATGCTCTTTGGCAATGTTAATTTAATGGAAGATTTTCTTGCAATAATTTCCCAAATATTAGCAAATGCAGTATTTAGTCCATGGTTTGTGTTTCTGCTTCTGACTGCAGCCCTAGCATTGCTCTGCACCCAGGTTTTCTGCCACACTTTGGGTTAGGAAACCACAGCTGCCACCTAAGCTTTGCCTCAGGCACTTGCCACTCTCCTTCCTTCATCTAAACCTAGAGCCTAAGTGACCCTTGGGAGCCAACTCACCTTTGGCATCAAAACACTGTGACAACCAGTACTTCCCAAAAACCACATCCATCCTTTCCCCATGTCTGCAGACAAACAGGCAGCGTTTCTGAGGCCCTGGCTGGCTGGTAATTCTCAGGGGCTGGAAGAAAAAATACAGCATGCTTGACCTTCATGGAAGTGGGAGGGTTTTTCTGAGATCTGATTTACTAACAGGAGTCAGGACCAGGCACCTCTTGCTTTACTCTCAGGCAAATGTGGGTACAGGGAACACCTCTGAAGTTGGTAAATTCATACTGGTATAAAGCTTCTAATTGAGCAGAGGATGGGGCACTGCTGCCCCATTCTAAGAGCAGGTTTGAGGACAGCAATGTCTTCTGTGCCTGTGGTTAATCATGTGATTCAAAAGCTTGTCAAGAACTTTAACTTGTAATTTCTGATGCTGGCAGAAAGGAGACCAGAGGATGAGTTGTTGGGGAAAACCCAGTTGCTGGAAACTTGCCAATAAAACTGTGTGTGGTTTGTATGCAGTGTGTGGGTCCATACCTGCACATTCTGGCAGATGATAGTGAGTGGCCCTGCATCCCCAGGTCCTTGATCTTCCTGCTGTCTTCTTTCCAGAGCTCCATCACTGAAGGCTTGAAAGGATGGGGAAGATGCAGTATTCAGAATGGAGTAGGATCTGCCAAAAATAGAAAGATGTTGTCTTTGGGAATGCTTTGGACTTTGTGTGCTCTGGCTGCAGTGAGGACATTTCTGTAGTCTTCAAGAACTGATGATAATTACTGTTGTCATGTTATTACATTATTATTTGTATTTTAGTGCTGCCTAGACAGCACCTTGCTAGGTGATATACACACATGAAGAGACAAATCCCATCTCAACAGGCTTTTTGTTTCCTTAGAAACAGTTTCACAGAACAACAGTTCCCAAACTTTGGTCTGTGAGGTTCTGTCAGCCCTCAAATATTCTCATGGAAAATGCCAAGACCTTCCTCCCAGCCACAGGATGCTCACTACCATCATCTGTGGACCAGCTGCACATTACTTACCACGGTCTTGTGGACCAAAGTTTGGAAACTAATAGCTACAGAGAGTTTTCACTCACCTTTGTGGCATAAGCTATTCCTTCAGTAGAAAGCTGGAGCACAGCCCTGCCTCTCATGCTGGGCAGTTTTCAGGGTTCCTGTGCACAAAATAGCTTGTATCCCCTGGCAGGGACATGGCATATTCGCTCTGGGTTGCTGTTTGTACATTTTTTAGTGCTGTCTATTCTGTTTCCCTTATACAGTGGGAATTTATTCTCAGCAGTTCTTCCTGTTAAGTGTAGCCAAAGGGACATAATAGATCCCATTCTCCCTGAAGGGGCTTATCTAATGATGGTCCCTCTGAATAAAGCTCTCAAGCTCAGACATTCAAGGACTTTGACCAAGACCCTTGGGAGTAAACTCTGCCAGGCAATTACAGAAGCTGCAGTGACCTTCTGCTGATTAGGTTACATTGTATGGGTTATCTTTGCTTAGTCATTAAAACAAACCCAACCTTGTTAGGTAATGTATATGGTCATTTACTCTGACAGAAATAGTTGCCGTTGCTTGCACTTTTCGGTGCCTTAAATATGTCAGATGTTGCTTCCTGACTAGCACCTAGTTAGGATAAAATCTCAGAGGGGTTTCATATCTGTTAAAATAATACTGAGTGCCTCTACCAGTGGAACAAAAATAGGTCATCTCCATTTCTGTAAAGAACTGATCGGTGAGATCATACAATTTCCACCAGTTTAAAGAAGAAAAAAATACTACCCTGTTGGTCCTGATGTTGGGGTTTTTCCACACAGTTTCCACGCTTATTGGGTGGAATTAGGGTGCAAGGATGAGACTGAAGTACTGTCTTTTTCAGTCAGGTGAAGATGCCATGCAGAGAAGGCAAAGGGGAGTGGGGGTGGGAACCAACTGTGCTGGGGAGAGCATTGTTGATCCCCATCCAGCAGCATGAGGCAGCAGCCACTGTGGGCACAGCCCGCTGGCAGCAGATAACTTTGCCAGCCTCTTGCTCTTACTCTTCCAGACCTGACCTTCTAGCCTTTCCAGTTCTCCTAACTGTATTTATTTTACTCATGGTGAGTTCCCAACAAGGGCTGGGCTTCCTCCAATGAACTGCTCCTCTCATTGTCCAAATTCAGGTAGAGCATCAGAGGTTGGAGCAGTAAATACCTCTGAGTTAGGCATGGTATGATGCAATGGGGGCAGTGGATCTTGAAAAGGAGTTAAATGTGGGCAGCAGAGCTTTGCAGATAAACTGAGGGAAGTATTGCCTGTCACCTCTAACTGTCCTCCTCAGAATATATGCATACAATATATCGCAGGCACAAGTACACTTGGACCATACTTCCAGCTGGCAGGATAAGGCCAACTCTGATCCAGAAGTTTCCTGAGTGTATTAGCATGTGCCAAGCCCAGGGCAGCTAAGCCCTGAGCAGGGAGCACAAACATTCATCACTGTATCATGTGGTCAGCTTTGGAGTGTGGGTGCAGCTAGCACAGACACATCCTCACTGACCTGGAAACCTGAGTATCTCAATACATGAAGAACCCGAATTCTGAGCTAAGATCCATCTCTATTGCTGTACAAAGTGGATCTTGAGCCTGAACTCTGTCTTTATTTCTTTGTTGCACCTTCTAGCCTCATCCTGTCTCAGCCCATATGACATTCTTTTAAGGACACTGGCCTGGAGAATACTAAGGATGTGTTTGGTTACCCCTCTTCCCTTTACCCCCAGGACCTGCTGCACAATTTCTGAGACTTTCTTTATCTCCAAGCCCTCGTTAAAAGGCCATGAATGCTTTACTATCTATTAATAGATGCTAGGATTTGCTGCAAATGATGATAAGGCAAAGGCATACTATCTTGCTGTGTCTGGAGGAGAGCCATCAGCCTGTCTTCAGTGGTATCTCCTTGATGTTGCTGGAAAACAGAAACCACTGAAGCTATTTCAGCTTAGTCATCTTCTAAGCATAGGTCATTGTTTGGAAGCTTTTCTCAAAGGTTTCTGTGGTTCTCTGCTTGGCAAACAGAGACTGAAGGCAGACAACAACATCTACTGTCTTCTGGATGATGCCTTTCCTTCACTGCTCTGTCAGTGATACTGCTGTGTCCCTGAAGGCAATGTCCCAGCCAGGAAAGGCCCCTTGAAGAATGGAGATGCTGCAGCAGAGGCTGGAGAAAGGGTCTCTGTCATGGCACAACAGTGCTGGTCCTCAGCTCTGTGAAGGAAAGGACTACTCTGCCACATCACTCATCATTATCTAGAGGAGAGGGATCCCTGGGGAAAATGAACCAGCCATTGCTGCAGAACAGGAGGAAGGCAGAGTGGAAAAAACCTACTGAGGCCCAAATATAGCTTTAAAAATTAGGTCTGTTTTTCCTCCCCCTGGTACTTCTGCCAAGTCTGATTTCTCAGGCTTATTAAAGGGGCAAGGAATAGCTTTGGCATCTCACGGGGAGCTGAAATAGACTACTGTGTAATATCTACAGCACTTCTACCCATTTTGGGGCAGAGGAGGTGACTATTTCTGGCTTTGCTGGTCATGGAAAAGCAGGGCAGGGAACCACCAGAAGTTTTCCCTTTTGAGTGATGCTGGGTCTGCAGATACAAAGATAGCCCACTTCTGCAGTATGCCTTAACATGTATATGCAGAGACACCCATGGGCTTGAATGCTTGGGTTTTGTGGCTTCTGTGGGGCAAGAAAATTCTTGTATCTTTCCTGGGCTTCCCACTTCCTCTAGGCTCCATGTGCTGAGGGTACAGAGTTTCTTCTTTTGCCTTGGTAGCCCACTAATTTTCAGGCACGAAAGGCAACTTAGAGAATACCTTGCAAGTAGTTTGCTGGAGAGCTTTTAAGGTGCATATACATATGTAAATCTATATATCTCTTTAATACTGGATCTGTAGTTTGGATTCATTCCAAGTAGTTTCAGCTCACCAGTAGCTTCTGCTGCTACCAAGAGAAGATTTCCCTTCCCTTTGTAACAAACCTGCTCGCTGGTGTGACTGTAACCAAACTTGTGTACCTGCTGGAGGGCAGTGGGCAGGAACGTGCCTCTGCCCTCTCCTTGCCATCTTGTGCTCTTATGTACAAAATGCTCCCTATGCTTTGGGTTTGTCAAAGGTGTTTGGGTGCTTAGAGATGCAGACAGCCTTGTAGGAGTACCCAGACCTATCCCTTAAGCACTAGATTTATTGCTGTTTAACTAATTCCTGTCAAAATCAAGAGGCATAAGGCATAACCTTATTCAAAAGGTGAAGTCTGCATTCTCATTGAAGCCAATAACAGGCAGGAAACTAACTGCTTCTGAAAATCTTGCTAAGTATCTTAAGAAACATTGCTAATCCCAAATCCTTTTCCATAGGGAATTATACACAGATCTTGCTTCCCAAATTAATGCTCAAATTTAAACCTTCCTGATTCTAGTCCTACCACAGAGGTGTCTACACAGCAGTGGCTCTACAGCAGCCATCTGCTCCAGCTCTAGTAACCAGCAGCAGAGATCCTATGAGTAATAGTTGCTGTATCATCTTAGCTAAATAAATCATATTGTCCTCTAATCCCATGCACAGGGATAGCATCTGCTCTTCCTTTGCTTATGAGACAGAGCTTTGTGTGCCAGTACGTTTCCACCAAGTGACCTTCTCAGCAGCCCTAGGAGACTTTTCACTTACCCAGGTGAAATCACAGCTGCTGAGTCCCCTTTTTACAGTGATGGAAACTGGACTGAGCAGCTTTACCTACCCATGAAACACCCAGGTCCCACATTCATCCGCCTTCGTGATGTAATTTTCAGGCAGTAGCCCAGAACAGCCAGTTGCAAGGGAAATGCCATAAATCCAGCCCTCACTTGTACTGGTTTGTTCCACTGGGGACATGAAAATAAAATCCCCTGGGACCAGCTCCAGTTCGTCATCATTCTGGGGGGTGTAAGGATAGATCACTTGCAGAGTCTAGGGGAGAAACAGAAGCACAAATGAATGCAAGGATTGTTAATGGAAGGGAACCTTTAGCAGAGCTGGGCAGGAGCCCTCCCATACTGGACCTCTAACCTTAGCAAGGTGTGAACAGCCCTCCTTGCAATGCATCACTTTGTGGTTATCCAGGAAAGCTGGATTCAGGGAATTCCTGCCAATTCCCACTCTTTGCTATTGGAAAGCTTTTGTAGGTGTTTACTCCTCCTTCCCTCTTTGATTCCAGTCTTGTCTTTGATAACCAGGAGGGAAAGGGAGGGATGATTTTTTAGAGCGAGCAAAAACATGACCATGTGCTTAAATCTAAGCATCCTGTTTAAAATGGAACCAAATTCTCATTGTGACCTGGAATTTACACAGCTGTGGTGGTCAGTGACCATTTTTGGCTTACCAACTCGTGCTAAAAGAGCAGTTCTCCCTTTTGCTATTGCTTTCCCACACGAGGCAGAGACACTGTCAGGGAGCTAACAGGTTTGAATCTGCAGCACCGTGCTCTCAAAACAGTTCATGAGAATGGACAGGTAGAAATACTGGGATGTGGCCACATTGTTTTCTTTAGATTTCCTAACATGAACAGGATTAAGTTAAAAGCAAGAGGAAAGATCAGTGAGAATAGTTCTGTAATCTTCACTCGAGCATGAGGAATCCAGATGTATTAAATATCTGTCAGTAACTCTCCTTGGAAATGGCTACAGCAGTCCCCCATTTAAAAGAAGAACAAACATGCCATTGTCCCTGGCCAAGCCTAACTTCTGCAATGGCATGATGCAAGAAAAAACATAATCTGCTGAGCAGCTCTGATCTCCTGATGGTGTCAGCCCCTTTGCTCACTAATCCTCCTAGATTATTTGTGGTATCTTCAAAGGAAGATGGAAACTTGTCACTGTCACCCAATACCACAAGGCCAAAACTTTCACACATGGCTGCCTGAAGTTAGATATGCAAAGATGTGAGCTGGTTTTCATCAGCAACTCCTTTCACAGTTGGTGATAGTGTTGACTGCTTGCAGCTTCTGAAGGGCAAGATGACTCTTTGGTTAGGAAAGGAGGCTGTCATGCATGGGAAGCATGGCCTTGGATGGATCAGGGTGCTGTGCATGAAAGACTTCAGCTCTTGAGAAGCTTTGGCATCTCTTTACTCTGTGGTGTATCGTGTGCTGGACTAAGATAACTTTTTCCCATTCCACCACAGGTTTTGTGTGTCTGATTCTGGAAAGTGCACTTTGGTGGGATTAATCAACCCAACCTCAAGGATCTAGTTAGCTGCCTGAGCAGGCACCTCTTGGAGGTTCCCTCCTCTAGAAGTTGATTTGTCTTATCCTGAGATAAGACATCTTGGAAGGGACATATGCCTCCCTTTCTGGAGGTGCCTGTTTCCCCCCACAGAGCCTCAGTACGAAGGGAGTTGCAGACTGGTTCAGACTTAGAGGTCTAACTTGGGGATCTTTACAGTGAGGTGAAATTAATCTTGTGCATGGTTTCTCTGTGCCCAACATCCCAATCTACAAAATAAAAATAATGTATTTTTTTTTCCTGTATATTATGTTGGAAAACAACATTACTAAGAAAACTATGTTAAGACACTTAGATACTGCAGGTACAGAATCCATATGAGTAACTGAAGTATATAGGCCATGAGGGTAAACTTTTCTTACATGATGAAACTAAAAGCTGTGATTAATAATAATATCAAGTCTGTACAGAAGAAATGGATAGCGGTCAGGTTATACACTGGCCTGGTTCTTGAGAGATCAGGCCAGCTTATGTTGAGCTAACAGGAGAGTAATTGTTAGAATTAATTAATCCAGCAGGACATTGTTCCCACAAGAAGCAAGAAATGAGGTGGGTGAAATAGCAAGTCTAGACAGTATGAATAAAAAGCAAAAAAAAAAAGGCAAGATGGTCTGTTTGATAAGGTGATTGGTGGGATGTGGGAGATCCATGTTCTGGGTGTCCTTGTGGGACCTCAGAGAAATTTCTGTGTAGTCTGTGCTGTGTTATCTGTACAGCAGTGAACATGGGAGTCCTCAATCAGCTTGCAGCTTGTGAGCACTCTTGAGCTGCAAATGCAGCTAAACCAGCCTGTGACTCTGCTAGGTCCTGTTTTCTTTTAATTTTTGGACTGAAAGAGGCTCCAAAAAAATTTACCTCATGATTAACGAAGCGTATGTCTCGGGAGAATATCGCGGCGACCCAGTCACAGCCCAGCTTGACATCTATGTTCTGCGCTAGCTTCTCCAGCGTGGGCAGGTGGCTGGTCTGGAAGTGATAGGCCAGTGTCACGTGAAGCTGCTTCTTGTGGGGCTCCACGTGAACATCTGCAAGGAGATGGCAGTTAACAAGCCACTGTCAAGATTAGCAGCTTTTCAAAGGTGTCAGAGCGTCTGTCGCCTCTGAACCGGAGCTGGGGGTTGAACATTGAAAGATAGCTCAAGTGGAACAAATTGTAGGGCAGCTTCTGAAAAGGCTTTGGAGAAGTCAAACTTGAGTTCCCTGTATCTGTTGAACCTTGGATCAAATTATTAGATGCATGGTCTGATTCAGTCCTGAATCACACCAGGGTGGTAGACAAGGCATCCCTGCCAAACTGCCAAACCTAATTTGCTTTCAGAAAACAGTTTCTGGATGGTGTGATAACGATTATAATTTTGAACCCAGTGTGTCTTCTGCCAAAAAAGACACTTTTCCAGGAAAGGGGTGGCCTTTCTTTCATTAGCAGATGAGGCTCAATCCAAAATAAACAAGTTAAAAATATTAATTTTTACTGTCTCTCCTCTGTTCTATCTCCCACAGTAGTGATTACAAATCCATGGGGTTTACAGGTTCATGCAAGTTGATGACATCTTTTCCCTGGACATTAGTTGGATTACTAATTTTCCCACTGAGGGTGGGGTACTCCAAACTTGTGAAAACAGACATTGATATGATAATGATTCAAAGTGATCCTGAGGAAAAAGAACCCTTATTAGGAAAAGATTTCAGGAAGCAGAAAGGTGAAAGTGTGTGAAATATTGGGACTCTTCCAGGAGATGTGGATATCACAGGATACATTGTTTGCATGTAATTTATTCTTGCTTATTCAACCAAAAATAGCAATTAAATTTGACTGATTATTCAGTCAAAATTGCAGCTATTCAGAGACTTGGTTCCAAATGCCAGCCAGGGGTAGCTTTGCAAGCTCATCCATCTTTTTTTTTGGATCAGCAAATAAAAATATGCTCTGGATCTCTGAAAACCCCCCAGAGACTTTAATGTGATAACCTGACCAAGCTGTGGACTGCAATGCAGCAACTGGCTCCCCCTAAGAAACAACCACTTTGGTCTGAATTGGAGCAGCTGCAGGGGCAGAAGGTTGCTAGAAGACATTGATGCTTCCTTCTTCTGGGTCAGTTTTTTTGGGATAATAACTGCCTCTTCTGACTGTGTTGGTTTGGAGGGTGTGTCTGTGCTGTACAGGGGAGCACTTGTACCATTTTCACATGGCTGCAGCAGTCCTTGGACCTGCCTAATGTCCCTCTGCTTGTTGTTGCTTTCCAAAATGTGCATTTGTAAGGATAACAGCCACTTCCTCCCTTTTCTGAAGGGAAGAAGAGGTCTAGGTCACTGTCAGGTGAAAGCAATGCATTTCAGAGGTGTGATGAATCTGCAACACATCTGTATCTCTTCCTCTGAACCAGGGGCAGAGACTCGTAGCTGTTCTGCATGGTGCTCTGGGGTGCCTGTCTAAGGCAGAAACACCCCAGAGACTCAACAGTTGCCATGTCTTGATGCACTTAAAGCTCCAGGATGAGCCTGTGGTAATGAAGGACTGAATGGGTTGTGTTGTGACTGGTCCAGGCTGAGTACTACAGCGACAGAGTGTGGGAGGATTAGTCAGGGAGCTATGATAGTCCTCTGATGCTGTTCTGATGTCCAAATTGGAGGTAATCAGAGGACACCCAGAGAGCCCATTCAGCAGTGGAGATCCTTGGAGCACTGGGTGCCCTGCTTATCTCTCCCCTCTCGGTTCCTGATGGGTTCCCCCCTCCAGAAGCAGTAGAGGACCAGCCAAGGGAGCCAGCCATGTTGGTACTGATTCTTGAAAAGGTTCCCCCTCGGTTGCCAGGGCACTTGGGGTCTTCTCGCAGAGTCCTCTCTACATCTCAGAAATGCAGCAAAAAACCAAACACAGCTTTTACGTGGCTTGAGGAAAGTTTTGTGGCAGTGGCTCGAGGTAGCAAGTGGAGCAGGAAATGCTCAGCCTTGCAGACAAAGCGTCTGTCTGAAAGGTTAAGGAACCACCAAATGTCAACTTCCCTTTCAGGAGATAACACTTGAGACCAAGTATGAGGTGATCTTTTAACTGAAAAAGCACTGAAACCCACAGAACCCGATGGGGTGTTCCTCTCAGGCTCTTACCCTTCAGGCCACTTTTAAAGATCAGTTATTGGCTTAATGAGCTTTGTTTCTCCATGCCATCAAAACTTTGGTTTCTGAAAATGCTCAAGCCTTGACCAAGCCATGAGGTCTTTGTAGCTGCCAGCACAGTCACTCACCTGCTTTAGAAGCAGCCTCTGCAGCGAAGTCTGCAGCAAACTTCTTGAGCACCTCAGCACTTTCTTCCTTGACAAAAAGCCCGATGAAGTTTGAGGACGTGTAGAGCTCCAAAGGCAGAGGGGCAGGGAATTTGCATTTCCACCGCATCACGGTGGCCTGCAGAGCTTCAGTGAGAGCATCAACCTTGCTGTCCTCACACTGCCAAGGGAAATGGGACAAGCATTTCTCAACTGGAGAATCATTCCTTATGCCTATGCTTAGCTCTCTAGTGCAAGGCAAGGCTTGGGTGGGTGGGAATGGTCTACCTTTGCTATTATGCATAGAGAAAAAGAATAAGGGCATAGAAAAAGATACATTTAGAAATCATCTGCCCCTCCCTTGCCCTCGAAGCAGGATCAACTATCCCCAAGTAACCTTCCTAACCGCCTCCCCCTATCTATTGTCATTATAATGATCACTTGAGATCATGAGAATTTGGTCTTCTGCTGCTGCTCTTCCCCAAAACAACCTGTTTAAAAACCAGTTACCTCCTCAACAAGCCTTAGGCATCAGGCCGTTGTGGTAACAACCCCCCCAAAACCCCTGAGCACAAACCCTTCTGCAGCAACTGAATGAAGCATGTAAGGACCTGGCAAGGGCTGCTCATGAATGCATGCATAAAGGCAAGGAAGAGAGGAGCTCTGGTTTACCATAAAGAACTGGCAAAGGGTGATATGTGGGAAAATGTTGTGAGCTTTGTTCTTCCCACAGATCTGCTTTGACTGCTGCCAGAACTCAGACAGCTTCTGAGCCAGGGGGCCAGTGGGGCGCAGGTAGAGGACATACTCTCGGGGCAGGGTGTCATCGAGGAACGGGTCACCCACATGGGAGAACAGCCTGAGAGGGAGAAAGAACTGTTAGACTGACAGACATATATTTTTTTCAGCACAATCAGCTTCCCCTGTCCTCACTCCCTTTTGTTCTCCGTTTATGGAAAAAATCAGCTCTGGCAGGTCAGGCAGAGAGGTGCCCTCTCTCACTTGCAGCCCATTACCACCACTAAGTAATACAGAAAATTGGTTTTTAGTTTCAGACTGAGGCTCTGAAGATGTAACCCATGTCACTGCTTCTGCCTTTCTGACTTAGGGTGTACAAAACACAGGGAGGAGAGCACTAGAAATTGCTCAACATCTTTGAAAAGGCAGCTTTCTGTTTTCTGTTTAGGTGCTAAGGTGGTGAGAGTAGCAGTTCCTTTCTCTCACATCTTTTTGCTATTACTGGAGATCACAAACTCACTGAGACAAGGCTTGTTTCTGGATTGCTGATCTACAACACTTAAATAATATCTCACTAACTTTGCTAGTGCTTTTTAGATAATGCCCCTGATTAAATATTCCACATTCTAATGGCTAAAAATCTTAAAACATTAAATTCACTGATTTCTTTTACTCTTTTTTTTTTAACATTTATTACTTCATACCAACCAGTCGCATGCTGCTTGAACACTTCTTCCACCTGTCGACGCCAGTGCTTTTTGTCTGAGGAGAGAGCAAAAGAAAAAAGATTTCAGTGCTGCTGGGTTATATGGTTATAATCACATCTGTTGCTTGATCCTGGGTCCTTGCTGGGGAAGGGCTGTAATGGTGTGTTTGGAAACCTGTGGGTTATGCTTTCTGGGCTGATTCTCTCAGCCCTGGGCTTTGCTTTTGGATGTGATACCTGTCAAATTGCCATACACAGGCTGAAGGGCAAAGTCATGCAAGCTGTGCCAAGGATGAGATATGGACCTCTGGGTTTTCCCTGCTTGGCCTGGTGCTTTTCTAGATAGTGAAGCACTGGCTGTTAGAATTTCATAACCTCATTTGCTTAGCATGAAAATCAAAAGATTTGGGTCTGGAAATGCAGACATTGCAATAGCACCGAGGACAAGAAAAATTCAAATGCCACCAGGGGGCACAAACCAGAGATATTTCAGGTTACAATAACCTGCTAAAATTTGCTAGCTCCCTTCAGTCCTTGCTACATTGAAAGTGCTCTTTTGCTTATTTCCCTTCAGAATGCCTGTAAACCTCATTTCTCTCCAGCTAGGAAGACCCAAGTCTTCTGTTCAGCAAATTTTCCAGTTGCAGAAGAAAGCAGCTCAGTGCTGTTTAACCTGTAGACATATAATAGTCTTTTCCAAATACTTGCCATCAGCACTGAAATGCAGCTGTGGATCAGCTCAGCTTTGTAACACCAGAGACTCCCAAAATGAGGAATTCACCCAGAAGCCAAATGGCATAAATATTTAGCAAAATTTATGAATGAAGGAGGCAGAAAAGCATAGAAACATTAGGGTCATGTGGCAGAAGTCAGGAGGCAAATTCCCCATGAACAGATGATTTCAGAGCTTCCTACTTAAGTGAAGTGCAGTATTGCTCTAAAACTAGTGCTACAGGTGTGGTAGGAAAGAGGCAAAAATGAACAGGGTGCTGGTTTAATCTAGTTAACCAGCACACACTCAGCATACACCTGCAAAATGGTGTGTGTGGAAAAAGGTCTGAAGTGCAAGAAGCCTTTGCAGGAGGCAACAGTGGGGTCTCCAAGCAGCTGTCTCCCAAAGCCAGGCAAGGGGAAGGGATCCTACAGATGGGCAGTGCCAGAAAAGGATCTACATCCTACAGATCCACCACGCTGCACTGGTAGACAGAGGTGTCTTTCCCAGTGTTAGACAACAGGGAATGCATTCAGGCACCAGTGCAGCTCCCACTGAAGGTAAAGCTTTGCTGGCTGCCATCCAGTGTGGGAAGTACAGCCCGGGGACTGACCAAGGTGACAGCCAGTTGTATTCTCCTGTTGTTAATTTGGCTGAAGCAGCTGCCTCCCTTTTGCTCTGTGGGTTATGCACCATGTCTCAGAGCTGCCTGCTGTTAGCGACAGAAAATCTGACTGAGGACAGGAAAACTTCTAGTTTACACCAGCTGGCCTCAAGCTATAACCTAATATTACTAAATGTGGTATATTGCAACTTGATAATAATGCAAAAGACTCGCTGACATCTTCAAGCTAGAGGGAATGTGTCTGACTAAAGGGACAAGATCAATGTACTGTGCACCCTGTATTATCTGCTGCAAGAAGGTGCTGCTGGTTGGTTAGAGGAAGAGGGTCCAAGTGAAGGAAAAGGGTCATGATTTCAGGATCCAACCTGTGGCTCTAGGATCAGGGCAGCTGGGACCCTCCAACACTTCTTATTTCTGCCCATAGTGCTGTGTAGGATGTTTACTGTGCTTCTGTCGCCCTTTTTGTCTGCAGTGATGACTTTTGAAAGCACCCTGATAACCAGGCAGGAATATGCAGTGTTACCCACCAGCTTGTAGACATGTGGTGTTGACTCAGCTGTGTTTCAGCTCTGCCTTTGGCTTCCCCACCCCTTGAATATACATATTTTTGTTCATTTTGAGAGTAAGAGGAAGGCAGAAAGATAATGCTGCAAAAAAGGGCTGTGTTGCAAATGCATGATTATGAAAATACTTCCTCCTGAAGCATTTTGCTGCCCTTATCTGCCAGCATTCATTTAAGATCAGCAGAGTGCTGGTCCCAGCACCTGCCTTCTGGAAGGATGTCCCTTGCCTGGTCACCATCCTAGTTTGGTCTGTTTTATCTCGATGACCTTTCCCTGGTCCAGCTCAGATGCACTATGCAAAACAGCCGCTGCTTTGCCTTGAAAAGTAGCTCAGGCAAGAGCAAAGAGCCAAAAGCTCTTCCTTTGCACAGGCTGGGAACCTTTTCTGGGAGGCTGCTCCTTGAGCAAAGTAATGGTCAGCTGTGGATTCTCCCTACCCTGGTTTCATCATCCATTTCTCATTTCAGCTCCCCTCTTGCCTAGGTTGTTTATGCTCTTTCAAACACGACTAAAGCCTGACTCTCCTAACAATGCACATTGCCACTGAAGTGCATCTGCCTGCCTTGCATCCCAGGCAGTGAATCAAAAACACCCTCCCAGTAAAGCTCTGGCTTTCAAATGAGCAGTTTCTCCTGTTGCACAGTGAGGGCAGACAAGCTGGCTGTCACTCATTATTTACTCTCTCCAGACCCCAAAGCAGATCTTTGAAGGAGTCATGCACAATCTAGCAGGACAGACGGTTCTGCCACCCACCCTTGTTGACTCGTTTGCTTAATGAATTGATGTTTCCTTGGAACAAATCACACAACAGGGCTCTACTGGAATTAACTGCAGCTCCTTCTCCGCTGCCTTTGTGCTCCCAGGACCTCCAAAGGGCATTAGAAAACACTAGGCTGGGCCCCACACACTTTTGTTCATGTGTGATTTCGAAAGGTGACTATCTCTTCCATGGGGACAATAAACTCCCTTTTCAATTTGTTTTTCAGTGCAAGGAGGAAATAACTGCATAAAGCAAATAAAGCCAAGGTATATTTTTATCATGGGACCTGAAGCTGAGAGGCACTTTTTTTCTTCCTTTTTTCTTTTTTTTTAATTTATTTTTTTTTAAATTTAGTGCTGGCAATGGTGGTGATGACTGGTAGGTGCTGGTTAGTCACAAAACAGGGCTTGCACTGCTTCCCCCCCAAATACCCTCCTCTGTAGCCACCAGTCAGAACCTGGAGAGGACACATCCTCCAGGTGCTCCAGCTCCCAGGCCCTGTCAAGATCAACTTTTTAGAAGTTGAGTATTTGAAACTAGTGTTTGGCCACTTACAGAAGTGGCCTGATTTTCACAACTGCTGAGTGCAGCGGGAGCTGGAAGATTGTATTCTGCTCCTGAAAAAATCAGGTCACTTAATTAGGTGACTAGCTATGGCTTAGGTGCTCAGATTTACTCATGCTGGGTAGCAAGTGTTGGCTGTAGTATTGTAGCTAGTGGTAAGAAGTGGTTTTGTGACAATTGCTCTAGAGAAGGAAAAAAAAAGACAGAAGAAAACTTATTTTTCAAAATCTACCAAAATGGCATCGCACAGTAACCATTTTTGGTCATACAAAGATTGCAGCTGGATTCAGATAGGAAGTAAAAAGCTTTGTGCAGCATTAATAGCCCCTTGACCCACCCAATTCCTCCATCTCTTAACTTCTGTTGCTTCTGAGATTAAGTACAAGGAATTGATTCAACAGTGCACAGCAACACATAATAGCAATTTCAAATAGAGAGCGAGGGAGATGCCATGTCCAACTGCAGGTCTGGAGATGAAGGATTTAGGGAGGGGGAAAGACAATCCTAATAGCAATGTCTTCCAGAAGCACTGTGGGTATTTTAGCTACCACAAAAAAATCATATTTTTTTGATTCTTCAACCTCAGGCACCTCCCTGTGACACTCTTCAATGTCAAGTAACAAGGAAAATCTTCCTCCACTCAATCACAGGTTAAACTACCAAAATATTTCTAGGAAGCATCCCAGCTCAACAGTTTGACCCCTTTGCCTGAAACATTACAGCAGAACTGGTGTTGCTGCCCTGGAATACATATTAATATGTAAATAGTGCCCATTTTAACCCCAGCCCACTTAATGGGAGAGCACACAGCTCTGCGTGCTACAGAACTTAACTCATTACTGTTGAAGGGTTTTTGGCTTCCTGCAATTTCAGGGTAGGAAAAAAAAAAGGCAACAGGGGAATGTCAATTCAACTAGGAAATATATATCAATAAACATAAAGTATAATGGCAAAATCCCATTTACTTCAGAGGAAATGACTGTAATGGGGAATGATGCATTAACCATAAAGAGAACCTTCAGTCTCAAGAAGCACCACGTAAAAATCCTTCCTCTTTAAGTGCTCAGTTTTCTTATTCTAGTCCAGTTTAAAAAAGGAGGGGGTGTGTGGCTGCCAGGTTAAAAAAGGAGGGTGTGTGTGGTGCTGTGGTGCACGGGGTAATGAGCTGCCGTGCAGGAAAGTCAATGCAAACAGCGCAAGAACAAGGGACGGGGGTGAACTGTTTTGAGATCATTCTTTATCTACACCTGCATTATATTTTATCACTACAAAGGTATGCAGACTTTGGGATGTTGATGGGCTCAGCCAACGTGCAAGGTGCTGTGCTGGGGTGGGGAAGTTGAGTGTGATTGTGCACTGTGGCTGTGCAGGGTCCCCAGCCTCCACTGCAGCCAGGCTGGGCTGCAGGGGCTGACACCTTCAAGACCTTGTTGCTGGCCCTTCAGGTGTGTACAGAGCAGAGACTACTGCAGAAAACCTCCTCTCCTCCTCACATGTTCAAACCCACCAAAGCTGAGTCACACAGCTCATGTGAACCCTGGGGTCTGGAAAGCCTGTTTGTCCTCTAGGAGCAATTCTAATTCATATAAAGTTGGCCCCTCTGGCTGCTGCTTAGGACTGAATTTCCCCATTTCCTTTGGCTCTCCTTTGGCTATAACAAGCAGAGATTCAAACCCTGCTGTCAGCAGCGCTGACCTCTCTCTGTAACAGGGCGCTTGCTCTGCTGTGTGCTGCTGCTTGCAGAGGCAGGAGAAAATGCTGGCAGCAGCCTCTACCTCCGATCCACCTATGAGCTCTCTGCCTACGGAGGCACTGAGGGATTTGTGAATGAGCAACGGAAGGATGGAGGCAGCTTGTAAAAGAAAGGGAATGACTAAATCTTCCCTTTCATTATGTGTCTCAAGCCCTAGACAAACTTTTTATCCCTGAACAAAACCCCTCAGAGGGATGAATTCATCACTTCAAGTAGCCCTGAATCTTTGGCCCATAAAATATTTAGCTGTGTAAATAAAGATTTTTTTTGGAAACTGCATGAAATGTGATGGAAGGACTTGGCTCTCCTCATCGTTAGGTTCAGCTCGAGGGACTGCCTGACAGTATAAGATAGGAGTTATAGATCATAATTCTGCTAAATGAGTTTGAAAGAAGAATGCTGTCAAGTAGGACATTCTTGTTCAGGTTATAAAATGGGCACCTTTATTTTTGCTTGTGTGTGTATATAAAATATGTATATATATAAACATATATTCAAATAGGTATATGTATATTTAAAGCTTGACTTTTTTCAGTCTATGTTGGTTTCTGGTAAAAGAATAGAAAACAAAATGCTGGGTGGCTCCTGGGAATGACAAAAAATAAAGCTTTTCTAGATGTGGCTGCAGTTGCTGTTTGGAGCACACCCATCAATCCAGTTACAGGTCAGAAGCCTCATAGTGAACTCCCCCCTCAGCTTACATGTCAAACTCTGTCATGGTGCAGGAGGTGCTGAATTCAAACTCTGCTGGACAGCAATGTGTCAGGAAGCAGTTATAAATTCTTTGCAAACAGTAACATTCCCAGCTTTGTGTGTTTGTTTCCAGAAACTGCCCATCAAGTGACCTTTATAGAGTCCTTAATTTTTGCAGTTTTCATCAATTGTTTATACCATTAACAGTACAATAGTGGAAACATTTCTATTTTAGGCATTCAATAAACAATTGCACATTGAGAATAGTTTTGCAAGCAAGATTTCTGTCCATCTAATGACTTGATTCTTTGATGTAGGGAAAGAAACACAAATTCCAGATAACGGACCGTGTGTCTCACGAATTGCTTAGTTGTTCTACACAGAAAAATGGCCACAGTGAGGTGTTCCTTCTCAGTAATTTTTGATGTGGATTATGCAGATATGTTCTTCTGTATTCTCAATATGCAGAATTCAGTTGGTCACCCAAAATCATATGATATCGTTTCTGTTCTTATTTGGGTGACCTTGCTTCTATAAATAGGGACAGGACAGGAAGATATCACTAGGGATCAAGTTCCTGTTTAGGGTAGGGGGTTGGGTAGGTTCATTTTCTGCACTTCATTAAGAAAAAAAAACCACCAAAAAATGGGTGTTTTTGCAAGACAGGAATGACTCTAACATAAGTTTATGGCAGAAGAATTACTGTTTCTTCCCTTCACTGAGCTTTGGCTCAATCCTTCAAGGACCTGCTGCTGGAAAACCTATCAACAGCCACTGCGATGGACCACACCCCATCCACCCTAACTTGGAGAGGGCAAGATGGGAGGTGGAGAGACAGTGGGATACCTGATGTGATGTAGTTCATGGAAGAGGAGATGGTTTTGCTATGGATGCTCTGACATGCTGTGCTGTGCCTGGCTTGGGGTCCCCTGGAGAGACTCACATTTGCTTTTCAGCCCCCGGTTCCTTAAGGCAGCCCCACTTTACTCTTTTGTATGTTGAATATTTTAGTATCACGTAGATCTTTAGGAAGAAGAAAAAAAAAAGCCACAACTAGCTTATCCTGCTGTTGCTTTCCACACATGATGAAGGACATAAAGTCCTCCTCACGTTTATTGAGTGACTCTAATTGCAGCCACATCCTCCATAAAACGTGAGCTCACTGCTGTACGCCAGGATCCGCCGAGGAACGCGCCGTTCGGGACAACATCCCCCATTTAGGTCAGCGAATGCTCTGAGCAGATCACAGCTATGTAAAGACTCAGGTCTTGCCTGAAATACAGGAACTTTCAGAGGAGTACGAGGAACTGCCTGACTGCACAGTGGCTACAGAGGCTGCAAGATTTCAAGCTGTGCTATATCCTGTAGGTCACATAAATATTTATAGAAGGTGCCTGACAGTATGATAGGGCTCGGTAGTTCTCTTCCTCCTCCTTCCCCAGCGGTGGCTGCTTACTCTCAGCTACAGAATACCAAGCTCTGGTAATAGGAAAGAGAGAGAAATGGGAAATGCCATCAGAAATCAGTTTGGGAAATGTGCTCCTATGTGTTTCTAGTTTCCATAATTTAAAATGTTCATTTTTTTTTTTCAGAGGACAGTCCAGCTGGCAAGCTGCAGTCTGGCCACATGATGATAATGATGATTATTTTTAAGTGCAAAGAGTGAGGGCCTGGACACGTTCCTCTGTTTTACGTGTTTATTTTTTAAAGTTATATAAGATTTTGAAGGCAGATTTTCCCCTCCTTTCTTCAGCACTTGTGCACTAAGTCATTCCCCTAATCCTCTGCTTAGCTGGCTTGTTAAAGCAAAAGAAGAGGGAAGTACAGACTCATAAAAAGTGTCTGGGATAAAGGCAGGAATGTATCAGCCATTTAACATTTTTAAAGAGATACACAGTTCAAAAAGGAAACAGGATATTATGTTCTTCAGAACAATAACAGTACAGCTTTTTATGAGGCATGGGCTTAGATGTGAAAGTCCTGAGCTCACCGTTGCCAGCCACTTCTCCAGGTCCCTGTGTGATGGAGGAGAAACGAGGTGCAGGTATTTTGGCTGATTTGAATTGGTCACATACCATCAAAATTCCTCTGTCCTTTTATTCTTCCCTTCAGCTTTAGGTGCAAAAACTTGTCATTACTTTTGCTTACAATCATGATACAATTTTTTGTTTGTTTGTTTTTGGTTTGGATTACATTTGTTGCCTGGCTTCCTAGTTCACTTCCTGAAGCTTTTCTCCCTATGTGCCAATCTAGAAATGTACTGCTGCCCAAACATAGAGCAGCAGCCTCTGTAAATAACAGGAGTCCTGAGATTTAAGAAAATGATGCCTCACAATTCACTAATAAAACCGTAAGAGTTGACAGATTGAGAAAGGATTAAATTTTTGATGCAGAGCAATCACTGGAAAAGGGTGACAGGGTTAAGGAAAACAGGTAATAACTGCTGCTGTTAAATGGTTTGCAGAATTCTGAATATTAGCAAAAGAGTCAAATATAGATAATAGAAATAAATTCAAATAGAAGGTGGTTATAACTGGAACACATTCAGCAGAGGCACATCCCCTTCAAACACCTAATTTTAATACTAGCCAGAATGCTGCAGAATGACCAAGATTTCATTATTCAAACAGCGCAGTGCAGGAGGGCATGAGCTTTCATCCCAATTCTATTAATACATTTGTAGCTAACCAGGAAGACAATGTCTTTGCAAGGAGCCAAGTTAGAGGTTTAAGTACACTCAAATGTACCATCTGGAGTTTCAGTGATAGCCAGAAAAGGAAGCAGTTGTCATACTGATTGGAAATGAAAAGTTCCCTCGCAGCGTTCAAGACCAACGTGATGCTTTCTTCTTTCTAATTGCTCTTCTTCCCATACAGAAATGAGCTGGGATGGAACAGAGATTTGCTGTATCTCTGTTTGCTGTATCACAAGGTCCTCTTATCACTAGGGCCTCTTTTTTCCATCATGAATGGGTTTTAGGCAGAGTGTGGATCTGCCACATGGCTTGGCCAAAGTGGGAAGCCAGGCCAGGTGGCTGCTCATGGCACGTGGTGCCCGGTGAGTGCTGCTCAACACGTGAATGGCAATCGTCTCGCTGCCACTTCATGAGCACCTGTCACTCCATCTGTCACCTTGCCTCCTGCTCCAAGTGGCACAGCTCGCCTTCGGCAACTGCCACTTCGGCAGGTGTCCACTGTGCCCAGCACAGCTCCAGCTGGAAGCACCAGGACCTGCTGCTGGAAAATCTATCAGCAGCCACTGCGATGGACCACACCCCATACACCCTAACTTGGAGAGGGCAAGATGGGAGGTGGAGAGACAGTGAGATACCTGATGTGACACAGTTCATGATGGTTTTGCTATGGATGCTCTGACATGCTGTGCTGTGCCTGGCTTGGGGTTCCCTGGAGAGACTCACATTTGCTTTTCAGCCCCCGGCTCCTTAAGGCAGCCCCACTTTACTCTTTTGTATGTTGAATATTTTAGTACCATGTAGATCTTTAGGAAGAAGAAAAAAAAAAAAAAAGCCACAACTAGCACTTTAAAGTGCCGGTGTTAACATTTTCCAGCTTCTTGGGGTTTCAAAACAGGAAGTTTGGGGGTGGTGCAGTTGCACAATTTGCCAGAAAGCTGCTATTCTGTGAAGTCAGTGACACTGGGCTGTACCAGGAACTTGAGCCTTGCAAGCCAACAAGGCCTTCATTTTCTGGGACAAATTCTCAGTGTAATGCAAGGAGGTTTTTATGTGCTGTTCCTATGAGTAGGAACCTTATGGTTTTAGCTCCTCTTGACTGTCAAGGAGATTTGACTTGTTCTCCAGAGATAGAGTAAACCCCAGAGTGAAAGGGAAGTTTTCCCAGCCCGACAGAGAGGAAGCGGGTAGAGATAACATAGACCAACTTCAACATGGTATAGCTAAAGACTGAAAACAAAGCATTGAGCTCCTCGGTTTGGATCTTGTGATGAAACTTGTGATGCAAACTTCCTTCTAGGTTAGAGTCCAGGTCTTTGTATCATGCACATCCTCGGAGAGAGAGTTTGAATGTTTGTCTAAACTTGCTCTGACTTGACAGCAATGAGATTTGCACCAAACCATTCACTTATGTGAAACCAACCAGCACCTCCTAAAGCTGTGTTCAAAAGTGATGATGAATCAGGTTGGGACCTGCCCAGCCAAATCTATTTACTGTTTCAGTCCCTTTATGTCTACTAGAGGGAAAGGAATATACCACAACTAAATCCCACTGTGGGCTCTACAGTAAGGCTTCATGGGCCTATCTGGAATTTAATATTAAAGTTGGTCATGCATGAGAAGAAAGGCAATGGTTAATATCAAAGCTATGATATTTTGTTCTTAGTCTGAATATCTGTTTGCCAGAGATGGAAGAGTTAAGATGCCCATGTCCTGACAACTAAGTGTAATTAGGTATTCTTTGCCCTAGTCAGTTTTTGCATTATATCCTGCATTTGGAGCCTAGCTGTGTTCATTCTGACAGCTTATTTTGTTCTCAAGTACTTTGTTTTCTCTTCTTTATGGCCAATGTCTGTTTATCATGAGGAATCTTACGTGTTGTATGTACTAATGGACCCTGGACTTTGCTGAAAAGGCAAACCCCAGAGACAGAATATGGGAAGTAGATGAAACTAACCACGATCTCACACCTAAAATAGACTCACGCAAAGCAACAAGAAGGAAGTCTAAGAAATTAAGGAAGGTGGAAGGAAGGGTGGGGTGCTGAGATAGTAGGGTTAAAGGCAAAAAGATGTTCTCAAAATAGCCTCCTGCTCTAGACAGCTCTGTTCAGGAAATTTTTTAAGCCTTGCTGTTTTCAGTAATACAAATACTCACAAATATTTCAAATAAGTATTCCTTGCTTATCCTTCTTGCCACCTAAATAGGACCAAGTTATGTCAATATTTGTATGGGAGACTTGGGCAAGACCCCCAAAATGCTGTAGGAAATGAGGGAAAGGAGGGTTAATGTAGCAGATGAGGCACACTTGCCACTGACTCAAGGCTAAAAAACCCCACTCCTCCCCCCCCAAAAAAAAAGGTGTTGGGGCTCGGGGTGCCATAGTACTAGAAGCTCCATCTTGGGGTGATAAGTTGCACACGGGTCTCAGCCTCTTGCCTCAGAGATTTTGAAGTGTGTGGTTAAACCAGTAAGCTAAAGCTAATGTCAAAGTTTCCATTAGAGGAAAAAAAAAAAGTTGCCCAGCAAGCTCTGGTCTGAATTTCAATTTGAGTGACTGTATTTGGTCTTCTTCAGATCACTCTTTAGTTCTCAGCTGACAGAGTCTTTGCTAGTTGTGGTGAACTCTCTAAAACGATCCTGTAGACCAGGACATCAGGAAAACTGTGGTCAAATGAAGCTGTAACAAAAACTTGGGTGGAGATTTTAAAATTGGCTCAGCTTTGGCTTACCTCTTCTACTTCTTGTTGCAAGAGGAAGAAATTTAGGCAAATACAGATGCTTTTGAGTCCTGTACACTAAAGTAAGGTGAGATATCCAAACTGGAATGAAGTATTGCTGCGTTAATATCTGTCCTTTACTAGCTTCAAGTGGCAGAAGCTGGAAAAATGCATAGTACAATTATTTTGCTGTTATAACATTAATAACAATGAGAAGTCATAAACTCTTGGTCAGACTTTAAACTCTAACACCAGATTAAAAGGTGTCCTTGTAGTGTCTGGCTAAATTATCTGGAATTTGTACATGAGGTCTAGCCAAGACTCTCTGAAAGGTTTAAATCCTAACTATGGAAGGGTTAAAAAAGCACCACGTTAAAAATATATGTTTGAAGTCTAAAAGGGAACAGGAAATGAAGAATTGTGATAAACTGAGAAACAATGAGATAAAGAAGGATCTAAGAATGTAATGAGAAAACTTTACCACAGACTGGGAATATTTCCCTGCCTACTTTCCAGATTTCCTTAAGGCTTGTCAGTGCTAACTGTATAGTCTTTATTCCTGTATCTGATCACATTCTTGCAGAATAAGTATGTGAATTACAAAAAAGAAAATAGGAAGACCTTAATGAGACCTGGATTTAGTAATTATCCCTACAGCAAAGAGTACTTATGCATATATTTAATTTCAAGTGTGTACTTAGAGACTTCAGCGAGGCGTATGCACACGCCAATTGCTCTTCTGCAAAGCATGTGCTGAAAGGTTTTTGCAAATTAAGGCTTTGGGTCTATTCTTCCTTCCAGCAGAATTTCTAAGGATTTTAAAACAAGTGTTTGCCATAATAGAAGTAACTTTTTTTCTGTTCACTGAAAACCTGGGGATTTGATGCTAGCAAGTAACAAATGGATGTGTATTTGCTGGAGCAGGACTATACTTAACATCCCCAACCCCTCTCAAAAAACCCCAAAGCTGCATACATGACTAAAGGTCAGTCACAACCTTCAGCACAGCACATCACCTGTATAGCCCTGTTCTGTCCTCCTGCCACAGGATTCTCCTTGACCCAATTCATAGCCTTCAATTAAAGGCTCCCTAATCTAGCAGGTACCGTGATGCACTGGTTACTCCAGCACTCAGTTCTCATGTTTCTGGAGGAATAACTTAAACCTTTCTGAGATGTCTGTTTAACATCGTAAAAAGCTCTCTGCAGGGCTCTCCAGTGCATGGCACAATGGGCCTCAGAGATCTCAGCAGGGTGCAACCACAGTATACACCACAAACCAACAGCTCAGCAGGTCTCTCCCCTGATCATTTCAGTCTCTCCTGAGCCATTTGAGTGAACACAAGCAGCGTTAGGTCTTAAAAAGAGCTCAGCACACAGTTTCATCCAGCTGCAAGGGATGGGAAACCCAAGGGGGTAAGCACTGCTGAAACCCTGCCAGCTTTGCAGTTCCGACCATAAAAATGCTCAACTCCATTCTATGTGTTGCACATCAAGAATCAATGTGAAGCAGATCCCACAGTCTAGTTATGTCTCCTTCCTTCTCCTCCTCTCAGCATTATCATTTTAATTTCTGATGCCTAGGAAGTCAGGTACTGGGCACAATGGACTGGGAATAAGTAAGGAAATAGTCCTTGCTCCTTTTGCCTGAGAAAAGCTCGCAGTGTGTGTGTATGAGAATCACAGACATAACCTGGCCTGTCCTCTGCCTCCTCTATTCATGTGCTTGGCCAATATGACTAGTGATGTTTTGTGATTGCTTGGGTACCTAAATGGTAGTTGATTTGAGGCTTCCCTTTAGTTAAGAGTTTTGACCATAAGGAATCTCAGATGAGATGTGTTGTCTGAGTACAAAGTGTTTTTTCTCATGATTTTTCCTTTGCCAGTCACCAAAGGCAGCTAGCAACTCACCATAGCACTCCACCAGAAGGATTTCATACGTGGAGGCACACTTCATCCCATTGCCAGGGTTGTGTAGGAGGCCAAGTCTTGGATGCTTGCCTTGAGGACCTTGTTATCTAGATTGATCTTTTCAGGCAGGTATTGTTAGACAGGCAGACACACACACACACTAGCATCACCTCATTTCCATAGCGTAGCTCTCCCACACTGGACTGTAAGTACTGGTGTGGGGGTGTATTTCTAAAATTATTCATGATGCAAATCTTTTACAACTGATCCCCATCTTATCTATTTTGCATGTGTGTCTGATATCTTGAAGAATACTTAAGAAGTGCAGTTTTTTTCTTAAATGCAGAAGGAATGGTAATATTGCAGCCTGTCCTTTTGACACGGTGATGAGGCAGCCTATCCTGTTCTGTGTCACTGAGCCACTTCAGCTCTTGCCAGCCAGCCAGCTGTCACTAACAGCAGCATTAGCAAGTGCAGCACATCAGCAGTGGTACCCAGGAAAAGCACCTTGTGGTGTCAGTACTGCAAAATAATAGCTATGCTGACAGCAAGACCCCCTCTTTCTACCTTGTCAGTGGACTCTTATGGAGAGAAAATGAGAAAGAGCTATAAATTTACTGAATGACAGGTGTTTAGTGTGGATAAGGATGGTTTTAAAGTCTCCTTGGTTTTTAAAGACTACTTTGTTATGCAAGCTTGTGTGATTAGGGTAGATGATGTAGACTGACATGACCTTCTTTCTTGATAAATATTTAAGAGCAGCATTGTGAAAAGTAGGCAAAAAAGGAGGATACTAGATATCAGTTAAAAATAATTATTTGCAGTAAATTTCAGAGGTTAGTAGCAAGGCATGTATGGTAAACTGTGTGTGTAAGTGTGCTGTAAGAGGTGGCAGGGCTCTTCTGGAGTCCAGAGTCTCATTCTTCCAAAAGACAAACTCATTCCAGTGGTTTTCACAGGAATAGAAAGCTGCAGCCTTGCTTTTATCCTTGCCCAGCATTGCCTTGTGAATGCAAATGCATTCAGGGAGTCACTACCCATTTGAGATGCTGCCCTACAGTCTGCAGGCCAAGTCAGCTGCAGGTTTGCCATCACCAAACCAGGCTCAGAGATGCTCAGATTAAGGCAAAAAGAGAAAATAAAAAAAAATTAACTCAGAAGAGTTTAAAAAATAGAACCCACTTCTCAAAAATATTGAAAATATTGTGATTTCTTACTGCATTTTTTTCTAGGTTTTAAAATTTGAGGGTATCCTGGGAACATATTTCAAGCTTTTCCCTGCAGTGAGGCCTTTCTTTAGTCTGGTTCTCAAAGGAGCTGAGGCTTACAGTATCATGCTGTGTCCATGTGTGTGTCTGCAAGTCTCTTCAACTTCCTACAATAACTTCTGAACCTGTTAGTATATTTAAACCCAGTGTGACAGAGACATAGAGGTATTAAGAATATTTCATGTCTTGCAGCTTCTGTAAAAATAGGTTCCTGGATAGTAACCTTAGGAGTGCACCAGCTGGAAAAGATTGTGAGGTGCGCTTAGTTGTTATTAGACATCAGAGGATCTTCACAGAAACAAGCCCTAAGAAATCCTGCAGTCCTAAGAAAAGCATCAACTATCAGAAAGACATGTGCACAAAACCAGGCTTTGTGAGTTCTGGCATTCCTGGAGCTGGTTGTTCAAAGACAGCAAAGGTTCAAAGGCAGCTACAGCAGCCTCTGTGCATTTTTCTGCTGTAGAATCATCAAGGTTAGGCAGGGCTTTTGTGCAGACAGGGAAAGCCTAAGCAAGATCAGGACTGTACAAGAGTTCAGATCTGAAAGTGCATCAACTATAACAACACAAGCACTTTTATAGTGCCACAGTTGCAGATATACTGGGAAAGTTGTGCAGAAATTACTATCCTGGGAAAGCTGAAAGAGCAGAATGTGTGTTTCAACAAGGCATACATGTCTGGGGGATCCCACAATGGAAGGAGCTGAGGCTTAGAGAAAGTCAACAAATATTGCAGGATAATAGCCTCCTGGCTGCAGATCTACAGGCTCCTGGGCTCCCAGTGCTGGCAGCTGCTGTTTCATATGTGTATGGGCACATGAGATAACTTTTCCTTAGTCCTTCCCTGTTCTCTGAAGACACTTACTTCTGCTAGCCTCTCACTGCTGCTCCTACCTCTCTCACCAATTTCACTAAACACCCTTGGGAAGCACAGATAAGGAGGTTCCATGAAATATGAATTATTGTGTGCATGCAGGGATCTTCTCTCTCTCCTTTTCACCTGTGACAATACATGATTTCAGGCTGCAGCTGAAAACAGACCTTCCTCAGTGCATTCCCCTTCGCCCCTTCTGCAGTTTAACATTTAACACTTTATCTCTGCACAGCATGTTGGCAGACATGTTTCTATAGAGGGTGAAAATAAATTGCATGGAGTGAGGCTAAAGTGGAAATTAGGGCAAATTCTGTTGGTAGGAGACAGACTTCAGTACCATTTTCTGCTGCTCAACATTTACTCTTTACTGCATCAAGGTTTTGGGATGTTTGTGTATGCTAAGCCCATTTCTGCATAGATTCCTGTGTGGATGGACTGAGCTGCATAGAAATTACTCCATCCTGCAAGACAGATAAACATGCAGTGTGCTAAACTGCATCAAGAGCATGAGGTTTTCAGAAGAGCTCAACATTAGCCTAATTTTGCTCCCAGTGGTATTGAATGAGGCAGAATTAGGCTAGAGCTGAGCTTCTGAAAGCTGTACCTCTTGCTGTAGTTCTCTAAAAATAAGGAGTCCAATTAAATCAACAGCAGTACAGAGTATGAGGGAATGTATAATTAATTAAAAAAATCAAAGGCTGTCTTACAGCACTGATCAGCATTTAGCAATCCTGCCACCAGCGCTTACTCTTTCATTCTTCCTTTTTAATCAGTGTTTATTGTTGTATCTCCTTACATTACTATCACATATTCTGGTAGTATTTTAATGTGACTGAGTTCCTTGGGAGCAGTAAACCTAGTCACAGGAGGAAAATGAGAAAATTCATTAAAAGAGGAATGGAAAAATCTGTTACCAGCTGACACCTACCTGGAGCCCTGATATCAGTGAAGGAGAAAGATTTACTCACTGTGATAGTCAAGGCCTTCGTTTACAACATGGCCCTGATGAAAAACTAAAGCCTGAGAGATAAGAAATTGCATGTCCAAAGTAATCTTTCAGAGCTATTTCTCTCCCTATTGCTACTGTTCTGTATGTTGCCCTCCCAAATAAATAAAGGGGGGGGGGTTTTTTGGTCTAGCAAGAGAGCGTAAGGCAGCCACCCGTGAGCCCAGGGCTCTGTCACCTCCCAAACAAGTGTTTCACACTTTTAATCTTTCAGTACAGTGTGAAGGGAGCTGGAGAGGATGTGCTCTTCTCAGTTATCCTGGCAGGAATCCCCAGAAACTGTGCTGGATTCACAGCAAATCTGGAGTGACTCCATCTGGGTTGCTGGGAGCAGAATCTGGCTTATATTTGGAGTGCCAGCTGTTAGGGGGAAACAGTGGGACAACACAGAAGGAGAATCATCCCGTTCTCGTGGCTTTTCATTGGTTTATATTTTATATTTTCCTTTGTCTAGTAGAATTTCAGATTGAATCTGTTTATTTGTGGTGGTAAACGTGGTCAGTTAAAAAGGCTCCATGCTATGGCAGCAGCACAAGGACAGCCTCAAGGAAAGGTTGAGGGGGATTTGCTCCATTAAAGCAACAGGAGTGGCACCAATTGCTCACTTTGGAGGTAGTTTCAGTGAAGTGAACAAATTTTGTGGTGGTGGCATCCTTCCCTTTAAATACAGTTATTCAGAGTGTAGATACCTGCCACTAGACTCATCTTTACCATCAAAGGAGCCACTTGTAGGGCATGTTTACTTTTGGAAAGGGTAGGCATTTAAAATATGACAGATGACTCATGCTCTGTAAGTGCCTGTTTCTCCCCATTGCCTGGAAAAAGGTAAGGTGATGTGAAAGTACTCCTGCCCTCTATCTTTCTGTGCCTATTCTCTGTCTCTTGTTGGTGCACTCTATCCTTTTCTCCTGTATACTTAGATCATAAATTCCCCTCTGCACTGTAATGCATGATGTCAGCGTGACGATATCTAGGGATCTTTCAGCAGTACTGTCACAAAAATAACAGTATCTTACTTTCCAGTTAGTACAGACAGAAGAAAAAAATCAGTTCTGAGAGAGAAACTATTCATAGTGTGGTCTCAAAAGAGCTGAGGGGGAAGTTCTTATACCTTAAGCCATGAAAGCAGCTTTTCCATATGACTTACAGTTTCTTTATCCTCAACTAAATACCCCTTGTAAGAAGTTTGATAGCAATTATTAGTAAAAGATCACTCATCTCTAGGTTTCAGTGAAGTTTAGTAAAAAGTTATATCCCTGCTGTAGCCTGGGGGACAGCAGCTCGAGGAGGACTAAAAGGGATCGTACTCTTGCAGTACTCTGAGGTTTCAAAGTAGGACTTGTATTTGTACCAACGTTTGCCCTGGGCTATATCACATCAGTGTGTCTGTTACACAGAAGGGATTCTTTTTGGTTTGAAATATAATTTCAGATAGTTTCTGCATTGCTGATTTGCAATGTCCTTTTGGATATCTAGTCACGTATTAAGGAAGAGTTCAGTACTGCAAACCTGGCTGCCCTGCATGCAAGACTCCGGTGTCTGTTTTGTACGGTGTATTCCTGAAGGAGCACCCCTTCAGATGAGTCCTTCAAATAGATTCAGGATTCTAGGATACAGCCCTGCTTCTGCCAGATTTAAATATAAAGATCTGATATAAAGATCAGTTGTCTGTTTTGTACAATGTATTCCTGAAGGAGCACCCCTTCAGATAAATTCTTCAAATAGGATCAGCCCTTCAGATAAGTCCTTCAAATAGATTCAGGATTCTAGGATACAGCCCTGCTTCTGCCAGATTTAAATATAAAGATCTCAACCAGTTACTTTATGTAAAGAGCAATTTTTACTCCTCTGCTGCCTTTGCTGACTGGACACTCGTTTCCAGCTACAGGCTGCTGCTCTGAACTACGCATTTCAAGTTATTTTTGAAATGCATTATTACCCTCAAGTTGCAACTCTCCCTTTTTGATGCATAATTTAGATTTTAGCCTCTTATTATAAGTGACATGCCTAAGGAACTGCTGCTGCTTCTGGGAAAAAACAACAGTAATAAAACTGTACAAAGTATTCTTTGTGGAGACTGTTCTGGATATAAACACGTTTATACTTCTCTGAGTTTTTCATTTTTGTCTCTGGGGTGTTTACATGAATACAGAACCTCTGTTGTTTGATAATTCACCAATACAGATGAGTTGCCATGAATTCCTGCTGCACATTATCCACATCATGAAATCACAGTTCTTGGTGGTACCCTGATGGATGGATGGATGGATGGATGGATGGATGGATGGATGGATGGATGGACGGACGGACTATGGGTGGAAGAGAAATTTTAAGTAGCTTTTTTTTTTTCTAATGGAGCTTCTTCATTGCAGAAAAGGAAGGCCAAGCAAAACTCAGGGAGACACATGACTATTTAAGTCATGAGGGGGCTTGAGTAGCTAGATTGAGTGTGGGATTTGGTTGTCTTTTGCTGGTTGATGTTGACAAATCTATTTATTTCTGGGCACATTTTATACTGTGCCCAAAATAGAGATAGCGAGGTCTCTAGCTGCTGCTGCTGCTATTCTTTAGGTTACTATAGATTTCTTCCAAAACCTCCTGAAGCCCACAGATGAAAATCCCAGAGGCTTACAAAAGCCCTTGGGACATCTTTATGGTCTGGCTCTTTCAGGATGGGCTGAAGTATGGTTTTATGTGTGTGCTCCAGTTTAACACGGCTGCCCGGAGGGAGGGATCTGCTGCCTCTGCGTTTGGTGTCAGTGTCTGTAAGATGGACCAGGGCTTTATCAACTGTGGGCTCCACAAGGCACTGTGAATTTTGATTATTTGGGCTAAACATTTCAAATGTCAGCCACTGAGGTCAGGCTTGTCAGATAGGCACCTCAACAAAATTGCCTTGATTTTCAAATGTGTTGTCAAAGTCTGTGGCTCTGAGGATCAGCAAGCACTCAATATTTTTGATACATTTAGTTGCCTTTTTTTTTTTCTTTACATAGATATTGCTGCTTAACTTATCAAACCAAAGCTTGAATATCTTTGGCTTTAGTATTTCTAATTAAAGGTGTAGGTATTTTGGGTAAAACCCCACAGTATATGAAATGCCACTGCTCCCTACTGAACCTGGATTAAAATTAATAATATCGAGTCCAAAGTTAATTCAAACTGCAGAAAACCTACTGAACCTGGATTAAAATTAATAATATCAAGTCCAAAGTTAATTCAAATTGCAGAAAATAAACCTTCCACTGAAAAACAACTAGAAGGACTGGAGATTTAAGATGGCTCTGTATTGTACATGGTAGCTAACTGTAACTGAGTTCATCTGTGCTGCTCCTGAGGTGAAAAAAAACAAGAAAAAAAAAAAGCCTGAAAGTTTCTATCAAAGTAAAATTGAGATACAGTGGGGGATGGAAAAAAAAAAGTCTAAAATTGAATGTTTTCTAAGTATTGGAGGCAACATCAGCAGGTTTTTAAGTATGTAATTTATAGGGGAAGTGACTCAAATGAAATTAGGCACTTTAAAAAATCAGCAAAGTGTTGAGGGTATAATAACCTTTGAATAATTTTTAAAGCCCTTTCATATTCATATTATTAGAGTTCCTCACTCTTGTAATTTTACTTCCTTTTTTTTTTTTAAAAAAAATGACACAGCTCCTAATATCAAGTGATTATTTCAGAATCAATGAGTTTCATTAGAAAAAGCAAAGTCAATCCATATCCTTCCTGGCTGTTGGGGAAAAAAAGCTTAAGAAAACAACTTGAGTGTATCCTAAAAGCTTAAGAGACCATAAAGAGAAAAAAAAATCAGGTTTTAATATTCTGGTTATTAAATCTCACTGTCTTTAAGCCAATATCATGATCTTCTGTCCTCAGTCATAACCCTTAAGTTTTACAGTCTACTGGACAAGGTGCAAGATGGAGAGAAAAAGGAGTCAGAAACTCCAGTTTTTCCATCCCTCAAACTTTGTGGCAGTTCCCCACAAGAATTAAAAATATATGGCAGCTAATGGTGAGGATGTGGCTAATTTTCTATATCCCTCTGTTCCATTAACAGGGAGACCTGCAAGAGCATTTTTGGGGGCAATCCACTACCATTTAAAAATCTATTCAATATATTAGAGTCTCCATAATTTTCCTCCTCTTTTCTCTCAAATTAAGGTGGTTTGAATTAACATTACTCATGAAGAAAAAGCAAAAAAGCCTGTACTTACTGAAAAAAAACCCCTTCTCTCCGAGCTTCTAATCCACTGTTGATTTTTTGTTTTTATTGCAGTATTTGACACTTGATCTTTGTAATACTTGGTGTTACTTTGTGATACTAAGTGTTATATATTAGATCAGATAAAAAGCTCATGCAGACCATTATTTCTTCCGTTCTTTGGCCAGCAAGTGAGTACTTAAAACCAGTATAGCAGCAGGCTTGCAGGAGTTGTCTTCCTCTGCCCATGTCCTTGCACCTTCCCAGCATTTAAGTATTTCTTGAGCCAAAAAGTGTATCTGAATGCCTGGGATAGGTGACCTCTGAGCCCACATTTGGTTTCACTGTCTACAACACCCTGCCTCTGGGACTTCTACACTTATTTGCTGCATGAAAAAGTTTTTCCTTGAGCTTATTTTAAGCCTTTTGCCTCCTGCACCAGCTGTAGGACCCAGAAAGCCTCTTACATTGCTTATGGCCAAAGCAATGTGTGAAATGGGAACTGAGATGGTCAGTAAAATACACCAGGGAGCTACAGATAAACGATGGAGGACCTCTGCTAAGACCAGAACACATGATCCTGGGTGAAAGCCAAATAAGTGACAGCCTCACACCTTGTCCATTTCCATGAAGATTAAGCATTTTTTTTGGCCTGAAAATCAACTTTTTTTGCAAACAAAACATGCTTTTTTTTTTGTCATTGTTGGAAAGAGCTGAAAATGTTCTGCTTTCGAACTTGGATTTATTTTTAGGGAGTGGGTTTTCTGATGAAACAGAAAATTCTGATAAACTCTTCTAGTGAAGATTTCATCCTTTCTTTGCCGTTGTAATAGAAATTACGGTTTGGTAGGGGTTTCTAAAGGGTCACCTGGAGGCAGGTTGATTTTGTTATCCTCCATACTATCTCTGGTGGAGGAAAGGTAACACCACTGAATAAACTCCCTTCTGCCTTTGACCCAAAGACTGCAAACACTCTTGACAAAGGGGCTGGAATTTGCTTCAAAAGGAGTCAAACAATAACCTTTCAATGGATTCCATCACTTCCGTCATAAACAAAACATGACTCCCTTTCAAGCTTATCTGTGTGCCAAGTTCTGTGGTTACAGTACAATAGCTGTATTGTTCTGGTGTGCTGCAGGCTAAAATGTATTTTGGTAACTGCTGCTCTTTATAACACAATTGTCTGATGACAGTTATTCTAGGAAACCATTAACTCCTTCAGCCCAAGAGGACCTCTTCTAATCAGGCTGGATAAGCCTCCAGAAGTTGATTTCTCCTACTGAGCATTGAATAGAACAGAAAGTAACATAAACTTGGGATTCTCAGTGTTAGATAACATGTAAATTATGGTGACTCATAGTGGAAAATGGTAGATAAAAATTACACAAAGACTTATTTAACTACCATCTTATGATTTTTTTCCCTGTTTGTGAGTGTGTGAGATATACATACTTCAGAATAATGCTACTATTTGTCAATCCCCACTGCTGTCTTGGAAGATATGAGTTACAGAATAAAAATGGACATACAAACTCATATTCACCTCACTTTCCCCATTGAGGAGTGAATGAAAACCCTGAAACAGTTTTAATGACTGATACATTTGTGACAAATGTGCTAATTGCCACAGTTGCTCTCTCTTGAAGAGGCTTGCTGGTTTTTGCTGGAGTGCCTGGGTTACTAATGGGATATTCCCATTTGACACTTTGGAAAACAGGCATAGCAAAAAAACTCCGTTAGAAAGCAGTGAGAAGACTGGAGATAAGTTCAAGGTGATGGTTTCCTAGGCTTCCCTCCTTGAAGTCAACTACAAGCCTACAAAAGTTGCTTGGAAAGAAGGCCAGAATAGGCAGAATATCTGGCTCTTCATGGCAGGAAGCATTGAGAACAAGGGTTTGTTTTTTTTTCCCAGTGTGTGCATGTGGTATTTTTGTAATTCAAGCTCAAGTCACAGCCAATGTCTGAAAACAAACCAAAAAGAAGAACCAAATATGTTAGTGTGAGTTAGAGACCAATTCCAGCAGTGACTGAGAGTTTAATCATAGGAGATATTTCTCCTGAATCAGTAAAGCCCATGCTAGCATTCTAAACTATGCTAAGGAAACATGCCAGTGAGAAGAGAAAACAGCTTGTCAAAAACAACCAAAAAAAGGGTTTCATTTCTGAAGGACACAGGTTCATAAATAAATGCCAGAAACTGCAGCTGGATTTCTAGAGAAAGGCTGAAAAGGTGCCTTACATTGTAGAGAAGGAGTTTCCATATTACTCATCCTGCCCAACTTCCAGACAGCACAGAACTGTTCCCGGTAGAATCATCTCATTTGCTTTCTTGAGCTCAGTATTCAGAGGCTCAAGGAATGAGGCCAGCCGACCTGACAATTAGAAATGTTCTTCCTAATACGCTGCTGTAATTTGTCTTTGCTCATTTTCATGCATTAGCCTTTATGAACTTCATGAGGCAACCTTAATTGCATTCCCTTCTGGCTGCTTAAGGAAGGACTTTTTTTGCATGGATTGAAAGCAGGTTTGAAGCCAGGGTCCTCAGAGCCAGAGCACAGAGCTTTGGCAGTCACATCGAGGGAGCATGTCCACTAACTGGTAACAGCACCAGGCTGTTAGTCCTACCTACCAACCACTTCCCCAGGGCATGATGTTCCAGCAATGGCATGAGATTCACATCCCTGTCACTCAGCAAATGTACATTTTATTCCTTCCATTCATTGCAGTTTTTCTCTGAATTTTCTTGCTTTCTTGATAGCTCTCTGCTGTAGGTACTTCAGCAGAACAAAATCTTTGATATCTTTTTTTTCTTCCTGTGCATTCTGGAGCAACTAAGCTGGGATTTTTTTCTGGCATGTTGAAGTGTGAGCTTCCCAAAGCAACTTTGATTTTAAAAATCACCTTGTTTGGCAAAGATCTAAATTGCTGAACTTCTTTTAGCATCCCCTGAAAACCCCATCTCTGAAAGACTTTGTAAGTCACAGCTCATCTGTAATGTCCATGCTGTGCACGCTCAAATGTTGCTCAGCGTGGGATCAATAACTTGAAGAGGGAAATTAATAATATTATACATACATGGTACATTATAAGGGCTAATGTTTCCATCTTTCTAGGGAGCTCTGTGGGTACAGTTTGGAGTCCTGCACTCTCATTGCTGTGCCAAGCCCAGCTCTGTACAGGATGAAGAAGCAGGGAGTTCTTCCTGTGCTACAGTCCCCATCTTCCCTTGCATTTTGCCTGTCTGTATTCACATGATGTTACCTCTCCATTTCTTAGGTGGAGCTTTTTGTAGGAAAGGGCATCAATATATGTATGGACAGTGCTTACTAGCTTGTGACCTTGATGTCAGAAGGAGGCTTTTTGGTCTACCAGCATATGCATTATTAATGCAAATATCATAACAACTAGTTGTGAGGAACTAGAATTTTCTTCCCTTGTATTATGGTATGTAAAGGTCTGTGAGGATAGATCAAGTGGCTTCATTTGTATTCGCTGTGTCTAAGCTAGAGGACCTTAAAAATGCTGGCATTTTCAAAGCTTCAATAGATTTTCTTATTAACTTGAGAAATTGTTTTTAAAATAGTGAGCATTTTTATGTGCAGTCCACAAAATCTGATTGCTGTCATGCTGAATGGGGACTAGCAGATTGAGGGAGACAACTTACAAACAAATACACATGAAGAGCCATCTACAGAAATGATATTTACAGGAATGATGTATTGAGCTTTCAAGGTGTCAGTGTATGTGTCTGTCCTCAGTGCATGAGTCTCTCTAGTTCCTCCTTGATCTCCGTCAGCTGCAACTGTAGGAACCTTTCTGATCATTTTTTTTTTCAGTAAATTATTACTTTTCATCTTCTAGCATTGCCTGATTCTCTCTGAAACTGAACCCTATTCATACTAAATTCAGTGGCAAAACTAACATCTTTTTTTCTGTTTGTTTAAAAGAAAAAGGCCAAATTGTCTGCTAAGAATTTGTCATAACAATTTTAACTAGAGGAAATAGAAAGTAAAGAAGTGTGGCAAAAGGGAAAAGTCAGTACTGAGGTTTGTGTCATTTACTCTGTCTCCTGCAGTGGGAACATTTGTGCCTGGATATGGCAGTGATTAGATGTGTGTTAGATTGGGAGAGAAACTGGCATTGAAATTTGGGTTCATTAAGGAATACTCACTTATTTATTCAGGGCTGTAATTCAGGCTTAGGAATGATTTTTGAGTTTTGGCTGTAGATACATTAAGTTTCATGAAAAAAAAGCCACTAGGATGCCATGGAAATTATATGTTTTAATCCCTAAAGAAAAAGTATAGATGCCAAGAGTCCAAAAAGCCTTCTGAAGCATGAGGAGTCTTTCCTGGCTTCTTATCGTGTCACTGATGGGACAGCACAAAGTTGCTTTTGTATTGTTGCAAACTGACATTTTCAAGGTGCATAAATAGGTGTGAGAAAACTGCAGGATTAGAATAACCTCTTGCAACCTCCCCAAAAGTTTGATCAAAGCCAGCTCAATGGGCTGTATCAGATAGAGGAGTTAAAAAGAAATAAAAAAAATAATAATTGCTTGTGCGAAAGCAGGAGAAATGTAAAGGCTAAAGGCTGCTGTAACCACTAAGTATCAACCTCATCGCCCACTCACCTCCCACACACAACCAGAAATAACTTTAAATAATTTATTTAAGTGTGTCTATTGCAGTTACATATTTAATGACTTAAAGGGATAGTGTTTCACTTAGGAATAAATTTGAATTTTCCATAATTCAAAGGTAAGCATTACTCCTGCACCCTGTCATCTGCAAATTTCAGAATGCTTTACAGCACTCCGTGGATTAAACTCTACGTTGTTGTCTCAGGTAGTCATTACCCTTATTAACAGAGGAAAAACCATAGCACAAATGGGTTTAGTAGCTAAACTTAGAACACAGTGATTCAGTGAAAGAACAAGGAACAAGCTAATTCCCCTGTCCCGCTTGCTAAAGGTTAAAAGAAAAAAAACCTCTCATCTTGCTCCTGCTCCTATTGTTTGTTATTTCAAGAATTGTCTTTTCATAGATAATAATATATCCAGGGACTTCACAGCAAAATGTTAAGCAGCAATGTTAGTGGCAGGATGATAGGGATATCATTGATAATGAGAGAAAAAACAGAACCATATACAGTAAATTTTTATGTTGGAATTATCTAAGCTTCAGCACATCTGTAGAAAATAATTTGGGTTTTACCAGCATAGGAATAATCCTGAATGTGGGGGTTTTTTTTAATGGGCTCCCAGTCATTCTGACCTTGCAAATGGGCAGAGAGCTGAGCAAACCAAGCTCTGGCTTGCTTGCTTTTTTTACCACGCCACGTTGACTACTTTGAAAGAGAGAAAAAGAACCAAAAAACCCAACAAGCTTGGTTGGTAATTTCTGTGCTTATAGCTTGCTAGGGACAATACACCCCTAGAAAAGGCAGAAATCAACTTACATTTGTGGCATCATTTTTCCTATCTCCCTGAAAGAAATCAGTGTCCTGATGGTAGGATGCTGCATTCCAGCGCAGTGAGGCACTGCAGAGATATCACAGCACAGATAACGTTCCAGTGCAGTGCCCACAGATGTGTCCTTCAGTCTCCAGCTATGGTTGGAGTTTGGCAGCCCTCTATGGAAATACCGAAAAGCACCACAGTCTAAACATACAACTATTTATAAATTCATGCAAAGTGCCTCAAATCCTATGAAATTCCCCTCTCCTTTATCCAAACGCTGCCCCTGCTCACACCGGTTCCTTTGCAAGACTTCACAGAGACCGAAGTATCTCTTTCTTCTGGCAGCAGTGGATCCATCTGACTTGTACAATAACCACCTGGTTCTTGCTCCTTTCTTCTCCCTCCATGCTTAGATTCAGATCATTATGGAATAGGCACTGCCTTTGTCTGTAGGCTGGGATATACCGTGGGTGCCCCCCATATGAATATAATTCCCCTTGGTCTTTTGGTCCAGACCAGAAAGTGACATTTGGGGAGTCTTGGCTTGATGAATATTTCCTTCTTGTAGTTGTCTAGGAAATACTCAGAGAACCACTTCCTGTGCTATTAATGGGGTGAGATGAACGGTACTGCTCGTTTTGCATTCATCTGAGCCCTGAAAAACTCAGCAAAGAGCAAACAGCATGTGGTACAACCATTTGGTTAACAGAGGGAAAATCATGATCTTTAAAGCATCATTTTCCCCTGTATAAATACACAGTACAGAAAAGCTAATTACAACCCCAAGGCTGACAATTATCAACGACAAACACAAAATCCCAAACAAACCCAACAGTTTCTTATTTTCAAGACATTATAGAAATGCTCTTTTAATGGCACAGCACCTGAACTACATGTCAGCTTTCTTTTCTGCTGATGCTTACCTAGAACGAATCACTGCTTAGAGGGAAAGCAGAAAGCAAGGAGGCAGTCAAACCCTGGCAGGCATCTGAATCTCAGGCATCTTGCTTTAATTTCCCTTTCTTGGTGGCAGATGGTAGCTTTGCAGGGGTGTTAAATCTGCTCATAACTAATAGGGTGTTGTTTCTTCGAATGTTCCACAGGAACAAACCATCAATTCTCACTATAACATGGCACAACCCAATAGTCAAGAAACTATGATCTGACTGGGAAAAAAAATCACACCACCTACATCCCAAACCCCCCTATCAAATAAACAGTAATAACCCAGAGTTGTTTACTATACTTTCTCCCTTCTTGTGTATTCTGTTAGTTTAAGAGCTGAACCCAGTGTGCTGTTCATCAGAGCTTTCACAGCCAAGCAACTCAGGCATGCTAAAATATGCAAGCTGAGAGAGATGCTTTAACTTCCATCAGGCCCAGAGCTGCTGCTTGTTCAAAGCATAAGACACAATCCCTGCCCTGAAATATTCACAGCTTCAACAGAGAAAGCAGAGAATGGAGTAAACAGTATATCATCCTTGGGATCTCCTAGCATCAAGGAGGGAGTGGGTCAGATGTGTTGCATAGGTCTCAGCTCGTTTTACTAAGCTTTTCCTTCCCAGTGCAGTGTAATTTCTGCAATAGCACTATCATTTTGGTTATTCCCCTTCCATATAAACTAGCACAGCCCTTGGCTGTATCTGGGAGTGTTCAGCTGCCTGACAAGCCACCAAGTAGGTAAATCCATAATGGCTCAAGTTGCTCTAAGAAATTGAAAAGCAAAGTTTCAACAAGGAGCTTGCAGCACTCTTATGGACAGACAGCAGCAGGGGTCTTGTTGGGACAACTCCTGTGCCTGGAAAGCAGCTTTCATGTAGGACACACAGGGTGGCCCCCTGACACCCCTGTCATGCAGTACAGAAGCCAAAGGACTAATTCTCTCCCTTTAGTATATCCCCAAATTGTAATCCTGTAGACTTTGTCACCCTTCTCCAGTGTAAGATGTGTACAGGATGTGTGATTGTGGCCAGGGTGGGGAGGCAGTGGTTATAAAACTGCCCAATACTTGGTCATTCACATGACTTTCAGCTTCACTCCCAAACTGAAAAGTGACGTGTTTGTGTGAAGCTTTTTCCATACCGTCAGCAGCTGAATCTCCTGTCAACTACAACCCCTGCACCTGCTAAGAGCAGAATCACCAGAGGTCACCACAAAGTAGTTTTCAAACGCTGCTGAGCTTTGAAATGGCCCATGTTTAGATTTTATTCTGCCTTCTTAGGACTGTAGGGAAAAGTTTTAGTTTTAATCCCAGCATCTGGTGTGCATTTGGTTGCAGAATAAAGGTTCATTCTGCAAAATCACTGTCAAAGTGCTCCTGCCCAAGCTCTTCTGGGTAGAGTTCTTATCCCAGTAGCCCTGCCACCTTTTGGCCTCTCCTGTTTTACCAGGGGTCATCTTCTTCTTGCAAACTATACTCAGGGAAAGTCCTCTTGCAATTGAAGTGACCTGTTCTGGAGGAAGAGGGGTAAAAGTGCGGTAAGCATGACGTCACTAGTGGTCATAGCATGATTTCATGGCCTTTGTTGTGCTTACCTGCAGACCCAGCTGAGGGTCCACACACTGCTTGATGCTCAGGGGCCAAGCCACAGCTTTTAGAGCAAGGTCTGTTATCAAAGGTCCAGGACGAATGAACAGACAAAAGAGACACCAAACAGAAGTAAGGTGTTTTCCCACCCACATAGCAGATACAATGACACCTTCTTCTGCTACCAAAAGATGGCCCAGCTGTTTATTAGTCTTAGTCACTTTTAAAATGTAGTGGCTGTGACCTTTCCATTCGGGTCGAAGGAAATGGAATGGCAGGGATCCCAGTGATTTCACAATTTGGCTTTTGTTCAGATTGTAGACTGTGTTAACTGCAGGACAAATTCTGAGGTCCTTCCAGTTTCTTGGTTGTGCAGACATAAGCTCACATGGGGGTACTTTCTTCTGGATAAACTGCACAGACCAAAGGGGCAGACTTTGCTTCCAGCTATTCCTGAATTGCTTCCCCCTGACATTCAGTTAACCTTTATCAGCTACCCAATAATAAGCACAGCTAAGAATCAAAGGAATTAGGTGCTGGGATTAGTTTATATCACACTTTTACATGATTCTGTAACCTGGTTTATAATTCTGTTCATCCCAGAGCTGTCTCAGAGAAAGAAACACATAACTGCTTTGCCTGATAATGGCTCACTCCTGTTTTTGCTGACAACTTTCTGGGGTGTTCAATCTAGGCTGAGTTCAGAATACTTTAATCCTGAAGTATTGCACAGCTCTTATTGCAGACTGGAGAATAGGGGAATCCCAAGCAGCAGGCAGGAGACAAGATTCTCAAGCTAAGAGTTTAAGCTCATTTTTTTTTTTTAATCTAAAAGGGACAAGGAGGATTTCCCAATTCTACTGGATGCCTTTTTGCTTCCATGAAAAGAGAATGCAGCTAAATAGCCACTGATCTGATTACAAGTGAGAACTGTGCTCCCATTGATTTTCATGTGCCTGTGCAGTATGTGTTGGAAACCTGTCCATAATGTGCTCATGGCCTCAGTGGACTTGATGGAGTTACAGATGCCCAGCCCAGATGAACTACGGGTTTGTTAATACCCATTGAAGGCCAGGATTAAAATGTATCTGTTCTAATACTTTCTGTGCTGTCCAAACTTATGCTAAGATTAATAACTAAGTTATATCAAATGCATTTTAGAGAACTAAGGGCATGCCATGTCCATACTTTTTCTCAGGTCTATCAGTTTCAAAAATATACAAGCAACACCCACAGAAGTGGCAGAGGAATAAATAACTTGGGAATCTTTGGGCAATGTTTAGCTTTTTTTTTACCAGTAAAATTCAGTCCCCTCTGCTGAATCTTGTTTGCTAAACTCAGGTTTGGATGCATCTCATATAACTAGGTGTGTTTAACTGAGCCACCAAAAATAAAAGCTTAGGAACCTTGGGCACCATCTGGAGTTGATTCAGGAGACCCAAGATCTGAGCTTTAAAAAGTCAAGGTCTTTTGTGCTAAAAACATAAGCAAACAAACTCAAGTACTTTTAAGATAATGCATTACTGAGTAGTGGAAATTACTGGCACATAGTGTTGTGGAGGCTAAAGTATAAATGCATTAAGAAAAGGAAATAAAAATTAGGATTGGCTTAGTGATGGATTTCAAGCCTTTTGGGCCAAATGCAAAATTTGGCTCAGGAAATTTCCAAGTTGCTGATTGGCACAGACTAAGAACAGAAGAACTGCTTAGTGGCATATTAAACTAAATGAACCTTGCATCTAACGGGCTGTGCAAGTCTTACATTTTTATGTGTGCACATTAGAGGAATGGCAAGCCGTTATTCTTTATAGCATGGACAAATGATTTCTGACATCTCTTGTATCATAGCAGGCCAGGACTGATTGCTGACTTCAGTGTGATAACCGTGGTAGAGCCCCACTGGCAGCTGGGGATTTGGACTGCTTGTTTATCACTGTGCAAATGTGATCAGAATTAAGCCCATTCATTTCCTGAAACCACTGGCTCACATCCTGGAGATCTTCAGCCATGCAATGGTGTGCATCTCTGAGATGAAACCATAGAAAATGAGGCCTTGCAAGACAATATAGACAAAGTACTTTCCCCAAAGCACTGTTCATCTCAATAAGGGCCTGAGGGCAATTTGCCAAGTGTCCTGCTCTTTTTAAGCCCTGCTGTTAATCCAAGCCACAACTTGGAAAGCATAGGTGAAATAGTAATGTAATATGTTGTGCAAATGTAAGATTTTATAATCCAAAATCAAGTTCCTAGGAGTGTGGTCAGGAGAACATACCTCATCAGAGCAAATATGTTGTAGGACAGGTTTGTGTTTCTAGTGCCAGCCCTTGCAAATACTTTGCCTGTAGTCTGAATCGCTTCACACTGCAGACCCTCCACCACAGTTTGCTAGCTGGTTGAGATGTGTCATTCAGCTTTTGTGAGTGATGTTTGTCTTCAGTGTCCAGGGTCTTTTCCGAACCAACAAGGTCTCCTGGCTTTTACTGCTAATTCTGATGGTTTGGTTTGTAATGTAGAGAGGAAAAAAAAGAAAGAAAACCACACATTGGCCACAAATTGCTGCCTAACTTTAATTGTACAGACCCTGTATACTTCACTGTATATACTATAGAAACATATGCTTGTGTATGTGTATATAAATATGTGCATATGCTGGTTTATATATAGTAAGTAGGTATATTGCTATGTATTTTTACAGCCACTAGCCCTAAGTAATCTCAGGGATTTTCAGCATTATAGATATGTTGTATTTGAATAGATATGCAATTGCCTTAAGATGTTTTGGGGTGAGCTGGTTGCAGAAGGGTTGGAGAGATGGAAGAGACCCTTTCCTTTCCTTCCCAGGTTCAGCAACACACAGGAGATGAAGTACCCCTGAGTTGTGTCATGACAAGTTCCCCAAGATGGTATGGGAGGCAGAGCAGGGAGAAAACCTAAGTACCAGTGTTTGGGTGGAGGAAGGGACCTCTGCTATCCTTCTAGGTACTCTGCTCTTCTATTATGGCTTATAAAGATTATGGAAATGGGTAAAAGTCAGAAGTGCTCCAGGGGCTGCCGTGGCCTTGGCAAAAAAACAGAAGAGTACAACTTATAAAAAGTCATAGCAGTTTTAAAACTTGCAGAGTTCAGGGGGGAGAATTACTGTTTCTCTCCTCTCAATGTGTCATAAAGAGGAGGAGAGGGGAAGGGACAAAAATCCTGTATTTCAACATTTCTTTTCACCTAAGATGGGCCAGCGAAATCACCTTTCACCAGAGTATATTTCTGTAACCAGAGCTAAAACCAGAAATGGCCACTGGTGGCAGATTTACAGCTCCAGATTTCTGACCTTTGTTTCCTGCCCAGAGCAAGGACAGTTGTGTGCTGTGCTCTGACATGCTCCTGAGAGAGGGAAGGGATGGAAAGGAAGCCAGGGACTGCGTTTCTGGGACATGTTCAATGCTGCTTTGCTAGGAGCTATCACATAATGGGAATACAAGATTCTGCAAAAGTGGAGACCTTCAGGAGGGAAAAAATATGCACAACAGCCCCAGCAAAGGCTGCCGGTGGAGCATGCCTGGAAAGCGTTAGCATGACGGGGAGGAAGGGTTTGCCACATGTTTACACTAATGCTGAATGACCTCTGCAGGGAGGGAAGGCTGTGAGGGATGTGCTCTGCAGCTGGACAGCAGGTCACAACGGCTATGTCCCTCTCCACATCTGCTTTTCTTGTTTCCCCAAATGTCACTTGCAGGGACAAACCTCTGCAAACGTGTCAGCTGGCACTGAAAGCCTGGAGGGGTGAAAATGGCAGAGCTGGATGCTCACAGTGACTCAGAAACCTTCTCAGAGTCAAACCCACTCGTTACTTCAGTGCTCTCTGAAAATTTTAACGGGTACCAGTAAAGCACACCACTCTCTCAGACCTCAAGGGTTGGGTTTCCTACTGCCATTTGCTTTATGTGGCCATTTTGAACACATGCAAAGTGGGGAAACGACTCCTATTCTGACAGGCTGCCCGCTGTGCTTGGCTTGCAGAGGGTGGGTGACAGCAAAATATTTCTCTACCTCAGTACATCCCATTGACTGAAATCAATGAGATGGAAGCATGTGTTTAGGGCTTTCTTGAATGGGAACCCAAATGTCCTTCTCTGCGTGTCTTAATAGATCCCATTCAGCCATCAGCATAGAAGATTCATTGTCACTAATTATTGCAAACATTTACATGTTCTCTTCTCAGCCTGGTCTTCTGACCAGCTGAAGCCATGCCAATCTTGCTGGCCAGGCTAATCGCATTTCCTGGCTGAAGCTAGTTTATAGATGACTTGGATATCACTAGCACACAAGTGAGGGAGGAAAATCAATGCTTACAACCCGATTCAAAGGCTGCTGAATCCAAGGGAATGATTCCTCTTCAAGTCAGCATGCTCTGAATGAGGGTAGACAAAAGAAGGCTTTGATAGCCATTGATTTTTGAAGGAAAAGAGCTGCATCTTTTGCTCTGTTTGAAAATGAGTTGTTTAAAAGTAAAGGCAAAATCCATGCTGGCTTGTGGAAGGTGATTGTGGCTGTGCAGAGGTTGCAATGATGAGAGGCAGGCAGGCTCCAGTCTCTAATGAAGAGAATTGAGAGGGGCTGTGCTGGATATCCAGAAGTACTCTATTGTGAGAAATGAGACAGTGAGAACTGATAAAGAGAATGAAGAACTTCCTTTGATTATTTCTTCTCATTTCCTATAATGCAATCTACATCTTTAAAGAAAGCTCTTCTGTTAGATGTTAGATCCCCTTGTCTCCTCTGTGTGGTTAGAAGATCTTAAGCACTGGTATTGAAAAAGAAAGGTTAACCTGCCTAAGGTAGAATATAAGTTTCTTTTTCTTATCACTTACATGCCACATTAATGCAATGTAACACCACAGGTGTGAGTGGAGCGATTTCAGATGTACAGCAAAATCTGGCAGGCAGGAAAGTGCAGAATGGTATGTGGCAGCAGCCAAGACAGTGCTGAGAGAACTGCTGATAATGAAAAGGAGGTGATGGCTGAGCCCATCCTGGGTTGGTCCTGGATTTCACCTGGGGACCAGGGCAGGACTGTACCTGCCATTTCTTTTGAAAAAGATAGTTGGAAACAGGATGGAATTGTTGCCTGTCTAGATGTGTAAATGCTTTTGAAAATCTAGCCCCAAATAACCTTTGAAAATAGCTATTGAATTCATGTGTTAGACATGTCATGCCAGGTTGTATATGCAAATTGGACTAGTAGTTTGGCTTTGGACAAATTACCCAGACACAGTTTGTCAAAGGCAGGTGTTGATTTTGAATGCTTCCATTTCATTTCAAAGGTGGTGAGCATGCTGCAGGTGGGACTGGATGTGTGAGCACTCACAACACTCCTGGTTTTACATGTTTCAGATTGAAAGCCAGTTTTGAAAACAGAAGCTTAAAACAGAAGCTTAATCCTTCTGTACTTGCAGTTTCCACATCTGTGAAACGGGGATGGTGATAACACTTATCACCCTGCTGATGGCAAAGAAAGCTGCCGGAAATTTCTCTGCCTTCCTTACACTGCAGGGTGGCAAAATATTCACAGTTATTACAGGGCAATGTCTGTATTTTAAACCCTGTTCCTTTACAAGTAGCAGATCAGGGACATGGGCAACAGCATGGGCAGTGGGTCCAGTAATAATTAGAGCCAAATAATGGAATTGCACATTTCAGAACAAACAGGATGCACATATATGCCTAAGAGAAAAAAACTTCTTCATTAACACCCAAGAGGAAATGAAATTAGAGACTAATCCAGATAACCAAATCGAGTAGTTCTAATGTGGGATGGCAGTTAGCTAATGCTAACAACGACAGCAAAGGACTATCAGCAAAACTCCGCCCTGCACCACATACTTCAAAATAAAATAGTTTCAAAGGCCACAAGCTGGCCGTGCATTTATGTGCCTGAGTAATCTTAATTAAAACCAATGTAACTACTCATGTGTTTGAACTTGAGCAATATGTTTGAATCCTTTGCCAGACTGGCACCTAAATTCATCCTGGTTTCCTTCTTGAACCTGGGGCCCGGTGGGGGAGGCTGTGGAAGCCTGTGTGGTTCCTCAGAGCAGGCTGCTCAAAGGATGGCATTGCCACTGCCCGGCGTGCTGCTGCAGAGCTCAGCTTTGCCTTCAGCATCGAAAGGAGAGCTGCAGGGATGTTTGTACACAAGGCATACCTGAAACTACTCTTCAGCACTGGTGTAAATGGGATGCTGCTAGGATTCACTGATTGTTTTCTCACCGACCACCCGTAACAGTAACAAAAAAGCTGTATTTTCAGGAATTTTAATTCCAAGTGAAAAGTTGTCTCTGCTTTGACGCATACCTTGAAGCAAAGGGACAATTATCTAGTCACAACACTCAATACCATTTGCATAATCTCTTCTAAATTGTTCAACTGCTTCAAATACTTCTGTGATTAGAAAGATTCTCCACAAATAAACTGACTCCGTGTTCCTGACACTCAAAACTGATATGTTGCAAGTAGGACAAAGATAAAGCAGCATGGAAAAAGGATTCCTCCCTTACCAGTACTTACACCTAGCCTGCAAAACCACAAAATTTCATGTCTATTACTGAAATGAAATTCACATCAAAGGTCCTGTAAGATTTGGGGATATGCTGCAGCTAAATTGAAATAATATTTAGCAGGTGGGAAGTTGAGCTAGATGCCTGGAACAGTCCCTAATTACCACATAAGAGTATGGTTTTTGTGATATTTATGGCCTGATGGTAAATCCAAATTACCGAGATCTAAACCCAGTACTGCAAGAGACTCCCTTTGTGTCCCCAGCAAGTACCTTATAGTGCTTTCATGCTTGTTGGGAGGTGTTTAATTTGCAGAGACACTTACCATCAGTTAGCCAAGACTTTCCAAAGTAGTTGCTGACTTTAGATAATCCATTTTGGACCTCTGAGAAGGGCTTGGTTTCTAGACATAGCAAAGCACTCAAGTTCCACAGTATCTATTGGTGTATCAACTCTCATTTGCATGGAAAAAAAACCCCAAAACCCAGCAATACAACTTGCTCCCATGTGTTGCTTAGTAATTTCTCCCATGTGCTGCTGGCTGCAGTGCAAGACACCAAGGCAGATGTTTCTTCTCCTAAGCCAGCAGCTGGTCTGCTGGGCAGGCTGCTCTGCAGTGGCTCTCGCTGCATTGCTCGCTTGAGCTTTCTGTTAGATATGACAAGGTTTTCCACTGACCTTTAGATACTGGAAAGGATGATAAATAGACCCTGGTGACTGTGTCCTCTTCATTGCTCCTCAGTCCCACACAAGAGAGGGTGTTAAGTGCTTGGCTTGGGTTGCACGCTCTGCATATACTGCCCTCACCCTTTCTTTTATCTGCATAACCCCACTGGCCATCAGGAAGGACTGAAATGATGTCTCTGCCATCCTTCTCCCCTAGAACAAGCTGGTGACAGCAAGTATGTAAAATTCTTAAGCTGTTTTCCAGGGGAATCCTACGACACCTCAGCAGGCTTCTAGTCCTACGGTTGAAAAGAGGCAGTGGCAGCAACAGTGGGAGAATTTTATCTCCATTTGTCACGCAGACTGGTGGAACAGAGGTGAGGGGTGAATGGGGGGAAGAAAGATCATTAAGACATGGAAATCCTGTTCTCATGCTAAGAGATCTCTAAGCCCAAAGGATCCCTGTACCTACTTCCAAATGTAGTTCTGCCAATCTGGCCTCAGGCTCTTGCAGGACCTTGCAGTTTCTGCATCATCCTGAAAGATCTATTCATTTTTTTCCCCTCCTGTCACCACATTTCAGCTGGGCAGCCTTGGCTCTACCCTTTTAAAGTTCACTTTGCAGCAGATGGGCCTATCTATAACACTAAGCACAAGCAAAAAAATCAGCAGCTGGTCACGGGAGTTTCCTAGGAGAACATGGAAAGGATGGCAGCAGGCTGCCCAGCACCCTTGGTTAGGCTGACTCACACAAGAAGCTTGGTGAGACACGTTCTTGGGGTGCTCGAGTCACTAAGACACAGCCTAGGCTAAAATCACAGGGCCATGCACTAGCAGAAGTTCCTCTCTGTGTGATTCACTTCAAGGCTGTGCAAATGACAGCTGTCAAATGTTGGTAGGCTTATGGAATCAAAACAAAACTCCAGTGACAACATGTACTTCTAACAAGCTGTTCTCCCCTTTAGAATTCCCAAGGGCTTAACGTCCTTTGATCTCAATGAGGATCAGCAGCTTTGGGGCAGGAACTGGTGGAAGCTGGAAAGATATGTTGACCCCCAAAGTCAGGGTCTTCATAGGGAGTTAATTCCTCTCTCAGGGATGGCATCTGATGAGCTTCTTTGGGAACCTGGATGATGAAATGGAGAATTCTTAGAAAGGCTGACCTTCCCATTTGCAAGTAGAAAATTTTACCTTGGGGAGAAAAGAGGAAATATCATGGGGGAATGAGTAATTTTTTTTCCCCCAAATAGCACTATTTTTACCAAATCAAAGAGAGACTTAAAATACCCCCATACAGCTGGTTTCAGGTTGGTATAAGGGGTCCCAGTTGTGCAACTTGCACCACACAGGAGGCCTCTTGCACACATCAGGGCTAATTCTGAGAAGAGAAGGGGTTAAACAGCATAGAAGGATGGATGCTTGTGGAGCAGTGAACCTGTTATCACTGTAATACTGGAAGGAAACAGCATCAGCTGTCCTGCACCATCGCAGTACAAGCTCTCTGCCCGCTGCAGGGAGTGTGCATGATTCAAGTCTCTGTGGACCCATCCTGACTCATCCTCTCCCCAGCCTGCTGCGCTGAGCTGACATGTTTCAGACCCAAATAATCAGGGTACCTGGGGGACCATCTGCACCCGCGCTGCCCGGGAAAGCATTATTACGTGCACCAGCTCTGGAAAGCGCTGTGAGGCCCCGCTGCTCCCCAAGCACACGGCAGCTCAGCAGCAAGTGTGGCACAGAGCTGGAGTTACTATTTATAAAAGACTCCATGGCCCCAACATATAAAAGTGCTGTGAATAGGCAAGAAACACCTGAGGTTTGTATTTTTCTCCCAGAGGCTTTGGTACTCATTCCTGTGTACACACAGGCTCTTTGCATTACCTGAATGGTGTAAAAACCCTGTTTCTCTAAAGGAAGCTTTTGTAGCAATGCAAGTCGGTTTATTTCTGGGTAAGATCCTCAGCTGCTATGTATTAGTATCACTCCAACAAAGTAAATGGTGCTGGGCTGATCTGCAGTACCAGAGGCTTTGCTCTTTAGAACATGAATGCATTTATGATACTGCTACGCTATGGGAGGGGGTCGAGGAGACTGTAAAGGGAATATAAATGTGTCTTGTAAGGTGCAGCTGTAAATTAGGTTTATTTCAAGGCTCGTTTCTGTTGCCCATGGACTAGTGTGAATATGAACCAGATCCAATTCTTGTTTAGTTCGAGATTTCTTTCAGCAGTGCCTGGGAGAACTGATTACAGCTTATCCATGGGTAATATATTGTGATTTGACACCTGCTAGGACTTGGCAGCTACTCTCAGAAAGAAATATTGATTGTGAAGAATAAATTCAATATAATAGGAGAACAGGGAGCAGGACATCATTGACACCATTTACAGCCTGCAATTCTGGAGTGCCCTTTGTCTCAAGTGGATGGCAGATGTTAATTAAGGTGCCCTCTCTGGCACCAAGCGACTTGATGTATTGTCTTATTTAAAATTTTTCTGTCTGTAAAATGGGAATGATACTTATTTCCAAGTAGCTGTTCATAACAGTGCCATTCTCATACAGTTGTGAATTTCACCTATCAATCTAACTCACTGTAATTATGGGTAACAACTGGTAGTAAAGGATTTTGAAGGCAATGCTTGGGACCACTACTGCCTGTCAGTAGCAGATGATACTCTCTGCTTCCTCATGTGGCCTCTCCCTATCCTCCTCTCCAGAGACATTTGCTCTTTCTGGCTCCTATTTAGATTGCCAGCTCTTGGAGCAGGGATGATATTTTCCTTTTCTGTTTGCATAGGCCCCAGCACAGTACGATTATGGTGCATAAAAACCAGGCTTCTACTCACTGGTCCATATAAAGGAAAAATGACACTCGTTTTTCATGTCAACACAAACTCAGGGCTTGAAATTTGCATCAAGAAACTGATTCAATTGCTCTCAATAAAATGAGGAACAGCTTAGAAGAAAAACAGTACCACTTTATTTCAGGTATTTCCAATGCCATTTAACACATCACCCTTCATGCATGGTAGAAATGTATCGAACATCTTCATCTCAGCTGTTCAAGAGAAGCTCATGCCCAAGGGCTTGGGTGAATCAGGCCATTAATGAGATTTGTGTCGTGTGAGAACTTGCTATATTTCATTAGGTAGAGGAGAAAGAAAATAGTCATTTTTACAGATCAGGAGATGAAAAACACCCGCCTCTACACTAGCAATTATTTCCCAGTCACCAACCACAAATGATGAATTCTGCACTGTCATGAACTGCAAAGCCTCTCTAATACTACATGAAAGGGAAAAAAGTAGCACTTAACTGGTGTTTGATAATAACAGGGGGGTGATGGGTGTGAGTGAAATGCAGTTAGAAAACCTCTTTTGGTGTCAGGCTATGGAAGGCCAGGGTGTTTGTCAGTTACCTGCCCTTTGGGTATGCCTCTGCCTTTACTCAGGGCTGCTGTTTGCTCAGCCACCTGCATAACCTTTCCCTAGTGTCCTCATGCTGATCTCCTGCTGACAGGGACTGGCCTGCAAGGTGTTCCTGCTGGCAATGATGGGCAACTTCAGTCCCAAGGACTTGAATTTGGTGTCTGGGGAAAGCAAAGACATCAAGCACATCTCCTGTCACTCATTCCAGGTTCCAGTTTGTAATTGCTTGCTTTCTGTTTAAATTTTATGCTGCTACTTGGTGCGTGACAGAAACCACTCAGGTCCTGACAATACCTGTCAGGATAGTGTCATATCTGCATGTGCAACTCTGCTTTCTGTGCTGATCTTTATCCTTTTGGGAATCCTTGTTTAAAAAAAAGAAAAAAAAGGGAAGGCTGAGGCTTCCCAGGGAATGGAGGAGTGATGGCTCCTGCTCCCTAGGTGTGCAAGATCGACATCTCTTGGCTGCATACTGTGAGTTGTGGGTATTTCAGGAGTACCTTAAAAAGCACCTTTTGCTTCTGGGACTTGTCAAAGCTTCAGAAGAAATATTGGGAGAGTGGATATGAAAGGACAGTACCTGTGTCTTATGAACATAGACAAGAGGTACAAGATGTCTAAAGCACTGTTTATGTAGGTTGTCAGCTGTTCTGTTGCTTCCCTCAACCCATCCTATTACTTCCTGCTGTTGTTTTTCCCCTCCACTTCATGCTGCTCTCTAGATGGGGTCTTTGTGCACAACCCAGCAGTATAGGATATGGTGGGGACAGAATAAAGTCAAGCAAAGCCAAGGCCTATTCTTTTCAGGACTGTTTATATAGGGGGTGAGTAAGACACAGGCGCCACGGCACACCCCATTGTAATGCACAAAGCCGGCAGTGAGTCTTGGTGATGGAATCCAAAACGCTGTCAGCTGCTAAACTACAGCTCTTTTGATGACTCTGCTTGTTGAGGATAATTAGACTGGTGCAGCACAGACACACACACATGGATGTCTCTATTCTTTTTGCAATTGCAGAGCACATGCTGTGAATCCACTATGAGCGCCAGTTAAAACCTAGGGCAACGTTTTTGAGTGTGAGCAAGACTTGGGAGTCTAAGATTCACTTTCAAAGATGACTGAAAAACCCAAGGCTCATCAGGAGCCAGCAGGATTAGGACATTTAAAAGCACCAAATGCTTTTTTTTTTTTTTTTTTTAAACTTTTGCTCATGATCTTTCAAAGAGCAGAATTCCCTCCTGACTTCTGTCACTGTATTTATTCAGGAGGTCCCGAGGGCTTGCAGCACCCTTTGAACATGGGCTCTTGCATAGCAAAGTGGCAGCAGGAATCTAGGGGTAAACTGGCAGAGGGCTTTATATGGAAGTGCTGGAGAATTCTGCAGAAACAGGCCAACATGCAGCCACTGTCACCAAGCCTCCGAGGGGGAAGAATAATCAGCATTTTATGCAAACAAGGCTCCATTCAAATAGTCCATGCTGGATATCAGAAATAATGAGTTTCTGTACTGAGTCTTTGTCTTGAGAATCTCATGAGTAAATTTAAGCTGGTTCCTGACAGTAGTATCAGGTCTGTGAAGTGAGACAGAAAAAGGGACAGAAAAGGAAAAGAGAACACTGGAATCTGTCTCACTTAAAGCTGATGTGTAGCATGAAAGGGAATGGCATACTAAGGATCAATTTATTATCTGCTTGGGTTTTTGACACAGAAGGCACAAAGTAATTTTTCAGGCTCTGTCAGTGACATGTGGGGTCTGGGTTGCACCTTCTGAAGCTCTTCTCCTTCCTAGTGTAGAAGGTAGGATCAAGTTCAGGACCTTTGCTCCAAGACAAAAAAACCCCATCAGACAGAAGCACAAGCAAATGTTTTCTTGTCACCATGTCATTTTAATACCAAAACGAACTAAGTACTCAGGGATCAGGAAACTTTCTGACAACTCTTACAGTGTTTGCCAAAGTTAGATAGCCCTGAAAAACACATCACAGAGTCCAGGGATTGCAGTCTTCTGACTGACTTGCCACTGAACTAGGAACTCACTGTATATGGTGATGCTACTTAGACTTTTAAAAATGAGATCCCAATGAAGCACAGTGTGTGAAGGCACTATAAAGATATTGGTTGATTTTTTTCTCCTCTGAACATGTGCAAGCTTGCTTTCTGGGCCGCTACCACTTATGCAGCAAGTATTGCAGTGACTTGCTGACCTTGGCTGAGTAATCTTTGTATAGGGATGCTCTGTCCTTAAACCATTTTCTTGATGTTTGTGGCAGAAGCATTTTCTTTGTCGATATCAGACCTGAATATCTGATTGTTCCACTTCTCCTAACTATCATAAATGATTAATGGTAGTTATGTACACAGTATCCTGAATCGCTGAGGTAATATGGAGTGCTACTGCTGCCATTATCATTTTAGAGTGTGATCTTATCACAGGAATGAGTTCTTCAGCCTCTGATAAGAGAAGGTCTCTCTTCATTTGAAAATTTTATACAATGTCATGAAAATAGATGTTCTACTTAAACCAGATACTTAAGTCTTCTGATCAAGCTAATAGAAACTCTACAGATTTAGGTGCAAGTGCTAGCCTAACTACAGATTTGATGTATATATCTAAGCTTCTCTATACCTCAATTCCCAGACTATAGAGTGTAAATAAAGAGCTCTTTACATTTTATCACTTTAGATCTTTAAGGCAAGGAACTGTATGATAGAGATCTCCCCCACACCAAACACAATGGAGCTGCTGGCACGTAGCAGTCTGAATACTGCAGTAATCATCTCTCAGTCCCCCAGCAGAAATCTGCAATAAAGCCAATGAAAAAAAAATCCATATGCAGAGGAGCCATGGGACTCGGTCCCAAATGTATGTTTGCTCAAGCCTTTCTCCAGTACACCTTCCTGGCAGCTGCTAACTCAATTGCAGTATCCATGTTCCACTGCGCAGTGCAGACCTGTTGGATCCCTTCCAGCACAGATGTACAAAATTGTTCAGAGGCCTCTGTGCTGAACCTAAGAATTGCAGTACATGAACTAGACCAGTTAATTGCTCAAACTGTTGCTCAAGTTACAATGAAGAATCTCATCCGTTAAACCCCGCCGTGGGCAAAGAGCTGCCTGCCCCACAACTTCTCACAGAAGCATCGACGGGCACATAGAAAGGGAGAGTCACAGTAGGGGAAGCAGATCTTGTCCAAGTAATCTGCCACAGGGTGCATTTCCAGCCAGTTTTTCCTCTTGCACTATTTGTAGAGTATAAACAAGTCACAAATGCTTCCTACAAAGCTCCTACTTAAAAATGTCCATCAGGCTGATGGCTGATATGCAGTACTAGAAATGGAAGTATTTTGGTTAGATGGTTTCTCTACTGCATGGTCCAGTGGCTCTATCCAAGTCCAAAACCCACTGTCTCAAATGATGGGCACAGACAGAGCATTAGGGGAAGCTTTTGCCTAAGCCCTTGTGGCTATGCCACCTGGACTTTCTGTTCAGTAGCTGAAGATTTCCTTCAGTGCTGTTAACAAACTTGGAAATCCACTTTCAATGGAGCCTTCTGAACTGTTGCTTCTAGAAACATTTCTAGCCATCAACTTCCTCACTTGGGATGGGGTTTCACTCCACACCCCAGGCCAACACAAGTCACTGTGAATCATGAAAACTCTTTTAAAAGCTTGGGCTTAAGTGGGACTTACAGGATGCCTACGCTTTGGGCTGGTCCTTTGTGGTAGGATGAATTTCAGCCAAGAGTATTTGCAGAAAACTAATAACCTGAAGGCAAAGCCATGAAGGAACAGAAACTACTTGCAAATCAAAATATTATCTGCAGCACGTTTTTCCATGCAGTATTTTCCCAAATCCAGCTCAAACCCTAGAGGGATGAGAGACTTTGCAGCCTTTCTGTGCTGAAATACTGCTATGTTGCTAAGTCTGTTACTAGGCAAAACATGTTTTAGCAGCCTAGAAAACATTTTCAAAACACAAGAGAAGATTTTACTGTTTGTAAACTGGATCTGAGCTTCTTTTCTTTGAGAATAATGAAACTCTTAATACTCCTAAATTCTCACAGCTACTGAGAAAGCAAAACAAAATCAGATTGGCTTGGTTCTATTCAGGACCAGGAGAAATGTGGTACAGCTTTGTGAATTAACTCCTCTTCACGCCCATGAACACAGAGTTAAACCCAGGTGGTCTTTTGTGGGAGGGAGGAAGTGTGTAGCATAGAGGAAGTCATGAAGTTGATTCATGGTAAAATGTACAATATTCCTGTCTAATCCATTTTTATGAGGGGGAAGTGTTTGAAATTATATCTCGTATCAGCAGATCCACCTGGGAGCACAGCATTGCACCTTGAACCAACATTATGGACCTGTCTGTAGAAGATGGTTCTCCTTTTTCAGGTTGAGATGATGGGGAGGAACATCAGTTTTGTTCTGGAAAGCTTTGTTACCTGTGTCAAGAACAGCACTCATCTCTTAAGCTTATCAGAGACTAGGCATCCAAAAAAGCATGATGCCTCTGATTTAAGTGTTCTGTTTATGGACAGTGGTTTAACCAGTTTGAGTAATGACAGGGGGCAGAGAATTACCTTCATTTTTCTAGGTTTGGATCTCTTCTTAACCAGTATGTCAGGGCTGTGGCTTGAATTCAGAGCTGTATACAAAAACTCAAGTAATGTTTTAAATTTTATATTTTTATGTATTCATGCACATATGCACACCCAGAATTAAAACAAAGAAAGCAGGATTATTTTTTTTTCTCATATTAGAATTTTAACTTTCTGGTTTTGTGGATGTTTTGGAGGAGTTTAAATTCTGCCATGAAACTTTTAAAACTGTGAATCATTGAACTCACAGATTCTGGAGCCACACTGATTTCTGCACCATGCAGGCTAGAGGATTTCAACTGCTTATCCCTCTATTAGTTCCAATAACTTAAGTTTGGTCAAAGGCCTTCTTCCATCCTGAAAAAAACAGCAGCCCATCACTAAATTTTCCTGTGTTTAGCATTTTACAGAGATGCATTATGCATACTTTTTTTTTGTTTAAATTGCTTGTACATGCATAATACTTTTAAGTGATCACCTGTGGTTTCAATAACCTGTAAACTACATTGTGCTTCTAGTTCTATTTACTCTCAGGAAGACTCTCAGCACCTACACAGGGATTATCACACAAGAATGAGAGGTGCTGGCAGTCAGATTAGATCTGTGGGTGCAACCACTGACATTAGATCCATAACGAGATGAGGTACAATATTTCAGGGCAACTAGGAAATGCTAAGTTATGTGAAATCTCTTTTTAGAGGAAGCCTATTCTTGTGTTTAGGGTCTTGAGACACTGGGGATCTAGTCAGACTTTTGTGTGTCCCTGGGTAAAATGTCTGTCTTGATTGCAAAATGGCAATCATAACATCACCTTTGCCTTCCTTCCTTGTTTAAATCAGAAACTACTTGGGATAGGGACAGCCTCCTCCTGTGTGACTAGACAGTATGTAATATAATGGGCTAATTGCAAAATAAAAAAACAATGATTGTGTGCTGATGGAAAAACCCAAAATAGAACAGCTCTTCATGGTAATGGTCCGAAATAATGACATACTACAGAGGTTTGAGCAAAATCCACAGGTAAATGCATCCAAAGGTGGGTTGTACATCACTGCAACACCATGTAATTTAGAGTAGCCCAGCTGAACTGAAGCTGTTGCTGGGAAGGAGGAAAAGAGACGGACAGACGTCTGTCCAGGAGCACACAACACTGCTGCTTGTCTGCCTGTGCCAACAAGGACTTCACTAGGGAAGAAGGGAAAACCTCCAGTGTCTCAGTCTGTGTTGTGGGACACTGGCATCAGTGGAGTTCTATTAATTTCAATACCTGCTCTCAATTTATCTTACTTCAGAAAGGAAGGATATGCCCTTTGATGGAACCTTCAATCCCAGTCCCCCATAAATCACATGCAGGATGGACAAATAAATAGTTATTTAATAACTCCTTGATTTGAACAAAAGATCCAAGGCAGTTTTGCACTTGATACTTGAAGTGTAAAAACCTATGACATCCTCTTTTGGTTTTAGCCTGGCTCAGACAATTTTCTACCCTTAACTGAGCTAGTCTATACTAACCATCCAGTAATACTTGGAAATCATATTTAGTCTTTCACCTTTGATTATTTTAGCATGCATAGGGTGGAAGTGGCTTGCCCAAAGTAACATGAAACCAGGAAAATAAAATGCACATGAGAATCCTCAGCTCCAGTCAGCAATGCAAGTCCAAGATCATCCTGGCTATCTGAGCTCTTATTGCTGTTATAAACCGTAAGCATGGAGAAGTATTATCAAATAATTAACACTTTCAGTTTTGAGGAGACAAAAGCCAACCTGTCTATTGGTAGGGGTGTGAGGTACGTGAAGTTACTCGAGCTGAACTAGAAGATGGAAGTTAGGCAATGTGGGGTACTTCCCAGGATCTCAATACTGTCTCAATAGCACATCTGAAAACAGCACTCTTTTATCTCCAGGTAGCTCCTGTGTCTCTTCAATGGTTCTCTCTGTCCCCTGCCCCAATTAATCCCCCTGACTCTTGCAAGAAGGCAGGAGGCCACTGATGCCAACAGCGATGGCATTTTGTGACATGCCTGACAGACTAGTCTGACAACCTGGAGCTTTGTTTTGCATAAGCCATCCAAACAGATGGTCACCACTTTTAAGTATCAGCCTGGCTTGTATTTGTACACAGGTTCTATAGGCACAGATCTGAAATCCCCTGTTCGCTGAATTCACCGTCTCCTGTTGTAACTGTGGCTTTGGGGTAGAAAACAGGGGTGGGAGAGTTTTGGGAGAAGGGCTTTAGTCTAAGGCTACCTCCCAATAACGTCTCTGGGAGACAGGGTGTTTAACCTCCTTGGCAACTCGGTAATCTCTTTCATTCACACTTGCAGAGTAATATGCTCAGAGTTAAAAAGCAGCTCTGGGAAGCAGTGACCTTTAGAGAATGTCCTTTTGCCACGCAGTCCTATCTCTCATGCTTCTGAACTTGTGTGCTGTTCCAGTGTGCCCTTGGTGGCAGTACTTAGTGGTTTGGTTTTATTTCCGTTTTGCTTCTTATCTGTATTGTAACGATGAATTATTTGTAGCATTTCCAGCAGGCTGGAATAAGGGCATTAATTGCTACTTCAGATCAGGAAAGTGGTCCTCCTCCCAGCAGACAGCTGAGTTGCCAGACAGGTTTATATCACAGCATCTTGAATTTAATAGCAAGATAGTTTTACGTGGCTGGCTGGTTTTATTTGCAATAAATACTCTTTGCAGTTGGGGATATGTTACCCCTTTCTCTAGCTTGCTCTCTGTGTTTAACCTTCCTTATCTTGTATGATGAAGCTTTGGGACCATTTTTGTCAAATGTGAGTGTTTTCTTGGGCAAGAATATGAACCATAGACATAGTTCCTCAGCTAACTGTTAGGTAAGACCGGGGCTGACTGTCAGCCTTGATGGCACTGTTGTACAGGTAATAACTAGTTTCATTCATAGCATCAAGCTGTTTTTTTTGTCTAGCTACACTGAAACATGCACATCTGTTTTTCCAAACGAGCAGAGCATGAATTCACCAGTCTCCTACTATCTCCATTTGCATTCATTGTATATAAATGCTGTATGTTGATTTCAGTTGATAACTACAGATCACTGACAGATATCAGGAGCCGAAGTAGGACAATGCAAACCATACATTAGTTTTTCTGTATGGACCCATGGCAATCTCATGAATCCACAGATGACATATGTCCTTAAAAATGCACGTGTATTTGTATTTATAAAATCTGCACACAGACAGGCTGCAAAACCACTGAGTTCTGACTGGTATCAACAACATAAGGGAAATTTACGCAGATCAAGGAAACATCCAAATCCTCGCTGGTTTCATTTGCATCCTAAAGCGCACGGTCCCATTTCAGGAGTGACTATGTTTAAAACTGGGAGAGTCATTATTAAGTTATCATTAGGTTGCTGCCTAATTAATAAAAAGCATAAGCACATGCAGGGAGATGACACCAGGGCATTGCTAAATCGAGCAATAAAAACCTACCACCTTGGACTACAGCAATTTTCTTCTATTGCTCCGCTCCCTTTTGGTTGACTTGTGTGCGGATTAAAGAAAATCTCCCGGGTGACCGAGCGAGCCAAAGCAATTGCGCCAAGGGCTCCTTATTTCCAAAGGATAGGAGCGACAGGCTCCGATTGCAACTAGGGGTGCAAGAAACTGGCTCCCAGCCGATCCCAAACTTTGCAGCGATGCCTGCCGGGCGGTGCAGGCGAGCTGCTCCGGGCAGCGCGGGGGCCTTTCAGCACCCCGGCTCCCGCGGGCGGCGGGGACGGGACACGGCGCGCCCCGGGACGGCACCTGCCGAACCCCCGGCACCTCGCCGCCTCCCTCGCTCCCCCGGAGCCGGGGGCAGCGCTCCTGCCTGCGGCGGCCACCGGCAGAGGCGACCCGGCGCTTCCCTCGGCCCGTACAGCATCCCCGGCCGCGCCGGGAGCGCATCCCCCCGCTGCCCGGGCCGCTCCGGGAGCGCATCCCCCCGCTGCCCGGGCCGCTCCGGGAGCGCATCCCCCCGCTGCCCAGCATCCCCCGGCGGCCGGAGCTCCCTCCCGCAGGCTCCGCGCCGCCCGCCCGCCCGCCCGCCGCGGTCGGGAGCAGCGAAGCAGAAAGGCGCCCGTCGCTTCTCGCCGCCGTAAAACGAAAGGGGAAAGAGCCGCGGGGACAAGGCGGCCGTGCGGCGACTTACGCCCGGGCTTTGGGGAAGCCCATCGACAGCAGGATCTCCAGCGACGAGCCATGTTTGATGGTCCCCGCGCGGTGCTGCCGGTTCCGCCGGGGGATGACTTTGCTGTACAGCTCCTCTTTGGCAGCCATGGCGTGCGGTGCGGGCTGCCCGCGCTGGGCCATCACGCAGCCATCGCCGCCCGCGCAGGGCCATGCACGCCCGCAGCGCCCCGCCGGGGGCCGCGGCCCGGGGGCGGGGGCAGGGCCGTCCCCCGCTCCCAGCCCAGCCCACCGCTCGGCGCGCCCACCCGCGGCCCCGGCCGCCGCCGCCACACGTGCGCGCCCCACGCAGCCCGCGCCGCCACCGGCGACTTGGCAAAGGAGCGGCGGGGAGAAGCCGCCCGCGCCGCGGCCCCGCGCAGCCCGCCCCCGCTCTTAAAGCCGCCTCCGGGCGGAGCGGCAGCGCCAGCCCCGAAGGGGCTCGGGGCGTGGGAGCGGCTCGGGGCGCCCACCCGCCGCGGGCGCTACTTTGGGGCTGAGTGCGGGGGGCGAGGATGCGCTGAGCGGGGCCGCCGCGGGAGCAGAGGGGAGGATGGAGGCTTACTCCAGAAAGCACGTGCACAAACAGTGTTTTTGGGGTGTTTTTCGGAGGAAGAGCTGGGCACAATATTGACCCAACTGTGCAGGAGAGAGAGCGGAGGGGAGGGAAGGTGCTGGGAACGACCATAGTGGCACTTCAGGGGCTCTGTCCGCCACTTAACGCCGCTTTGATGTGGCAGCACTAGTGGTTAAACTAGATGTGCTTGGAGGGAAGAGAGTTGCGCTCCCAAATTTCCACCTCCGCCTTGTGTTTCTGCATCCTTCTCGGCCCTCCCCAGGCTGTCCCTTGGAATACATGGCCTCGGAGCATGTCAGTTCCAGGGCAGGACAGCCCTTCCCAGTGACACAGCTCTGCTACTCTCCCCTGCTCCCCTCCCACGCAGAGGCTGCATGTTAACTACGGGCTGGGTGGGACAAATATTGCTGCTTTCTTCCTAGTTGTATTTCAGTTCAGATTTCAGTCTAGAGTGTAAAGCAAGGGGTTCATATGTGGCATGAGGAATCTTCCTTCTGCTTTGTCTTTTTTTCTGATATCCCCTTCTTCCCTCCTTGCCCTGCTTTCCCCTTCACTTCTCGAGACAAGCAGATACTGCCACTGATCTTCCCAGAGCAGGCCCAGCTCACAGGACTGTGGAGAACAGCATGAAATTACAACCCTGCAAATAAATAAAAACCATTAAGAGGCATTTTTTTAAAGTATAATAGTTTATAGGGGATATAGTCAGGGAAGGAAAGCAGTGTTGGCAGTAACAAATCTATTACTACAGCTGTTAGCATTAGGGAAAACAAACAGCCTATTTCCATTTAGTTGTATCAATGAAGCCAGAAAAGGGGAAAAAAAAAACCCCTCTCAACTATCTGCTCATTCCCCTCCTGTGCCAGTTTATTTTCTGCCGCTTTATCCAAAGGCATGATGAGAAGCAGCCACATGCTGCAGTCAGCTCTCCGGTGGGACACTGGGGTCTGTGTTCCCACAGGGACAACAGGCCGGCAAGTCATCCTCGCACTGGCTGAACTAACAAGCGCCACGAAAATTAAAGCTCCAGAAGGACATAGCACAAAGCGCTACTTGTTCATTTCTTGAAGTCACTTTTAACTCCTTTGATGTTGCTGAGCCGCTGATTCTTTCGTTTACCCCCACTATTAATTGGCAAGGGCTTCATTAAGCTGAGTGGGTGAAACCAAGAAGCGTTTAGTCATGCATTTCAGCCGTGTTAGACATTTTGCAACCGTGAAATCAGGATCAGGCACCCAATCTATTCCATTTTAACAGAGGAGGAGAGTTCAGGATTATTAATAACAATATTTGCACTGAAACATACATTGTCAGAGCCCCCAGAAGTGTTTGTCACTGACAAACTTGTACCCACCTGTGCTAGGAGCACCACAAAGATACAGCGAGTTCTAGACCTGTGAAAGGGGAAGATGAAAATCCCAAACTGACACTGACCCCACCTCCCAAACAAGCACCATGGGCAATTCCCAGGAGAATCTGATCAATGTGCAGGGATTTGCAGCCAACAGAAATCTGCCAGCATTGTTGTGTTTTGACTTAGCTTGATACGCTTCACTCATGCATGTTTTTTTGCTCTAGCTGTAATACTCAATCAGGAAATAACAATAAAAATGTAATTTGCTATGGAGGTAGCTTCTAGGGACTTTATCCAGATGACCAACTCTTTCCTCTAGCTGTGACAGATTCACATCATCAATTAAAAACAAAAATCCACATTATAGAAGTTATAATATTGAAGTTTTGTTGGTTGGATGAATACTGCAACTAACTCTGCTGGAAGCATCAAAGATGTTACAACTAAGAAGAAGGAACAGAAATGGGATGTTTACACATCTGGGCTAGCTGAGTGTATGATTTGTAGTCCATCAGTGAAATAGTCTGTATACTGGCTTGAAAGGATTTTGCAAGCCTGCTAAAAGAACTGCCTCATGTCCTTGTAATTTTAATGTCTCTGCATTTGATCTGGATGTGATTTTTTACATTAAAACCCTGTCACTGGGAAGCAGTCCTTTTTTTTTTCCCCCCCCAACAATTAAATATGTGCCTCAAAATAAAGCTTCCTCCCAGCTTTTTTTTTTTGATTGAAAGATGAAAATGAAAGCTGTTTTAGTGATCAAATAGGAAAAGGAAAGAAAATAAAAGTAGAAAGCAAATTTTTAAAAAAACAAAATTGTGTTTCAGTCTCCTAAATGAACAATAATTTTAGTGACAAATTTGAAAGAGATGAAAGTGCCTGTATGAAATCTGTGATATGCAGTTTATTTTAAAATGCTGTCAGATTTTCACATAATACCTTTCTCTTTTTTTTAATCACGTGGCCTTCCCTCTGCTGGCCTGATCCAAGAAATTTTTATATCTGCTTAATTTACTCCTGCTAATTATTGTCCTGACTTCAGTGCAACAGCTTTCAGGTGCCCTAAGCCAAGCAAGTGTGTGACTTCCTGCAGCAACAGGCTGAGACTCAAATATTATCCCTTTACATACAGGAAAATGCATTCTTAGGGGATGATTTGTATCACTGCCTTCAGTGCAACACATAATTAATTGGAGGGGGGAAAGTGTTTAAAAATGCCACACTGGACAGTGAGTGGGAGTGGTGTTATATTCTTCAGTAGGAAGAAGTCAGGCTCCTAAGGAATTTGAGCCAAATTTAGCCATGTTCTCTCAGCCTGATGCTACCTCCTTGTGTTTGCATGCAAAAGATTTTATTCTCTAACAATGGAAATACTTTGAAATAAACAGCACAACAGCAGGAAACAGAGCAGGGTTTTTTCTTTCCTCCTTCCTAACTTCCCTCCCTTAAAAAAGGGGTCGGATGCTTTCAGAAAGTCCTCATTCAGGACTCTGCTTTTGAATTATTACCAATTGAATTGCGTTGTTGCCCCAGGGGGGAGGGAGGGACAGAGACAGGGACAGGATGTGGAGCTCCTCCTGGGCCAGCACCTCCTTTGTAGGAGCAGCAAGGGAAAAACTGTCCCTTCTCCCTCCCGACCCCAGAGAAGAGAGAGAAAAGAAGTCTGTCATGAAGCAAACATTGAGTAAAAGCTGACCAAAGAAGGACACAGCAAGATTGCTGTTTCCTAGACTTTGAGCCTGATCTTGCAATGTTTAAGCCATTTGACATACACAGATACTCCACACAACAACTTCAGGGCCACCAGCAGCTGGAGGGAAGGAGGGCTACAGCCTTCCCCTATACCGTGCTTTGGCAAGTCCATCCTTCAGTTATTTGCCTGCATGTTGAAGCAGTGTCAACATGCCTTTGGGGCTGAGCATCTGAATGTGTTAAATAATTAAAAATAAAACTGAGTCCACCCTCAGCACTTTTTCCCCTCTTTTTTTTGGTCTCCTGAGTTTCCGAATGTCAAGAAACGGTGATTTATCACTGAGAGAAATGAACAGCTGCCTCACACTTGATTCAAAACAGCATGAAGAATTGAGTCAAAATTATTAGTCAGAGTTTTTTTACAAAGCTGAGACCAAAGAAACTTCAGCAAAGTTCAGCCCATTTCCTATGCAGTTGGTAATTGCTCTGTGGGCAGTGTTTTGGGACTGGTTGAGCTTTGTGCTATAACACCCACCTGAGCAGTTTGGAATAACTGCTGAGCTTTGGTGAAAGTGGAAGAACAGCATTCCTGAGAGCAGCTTAGTCTTAAAGCCTAAAACACCTTTGTCCAGATATTTTACCTGTTTGGGCTTCAATAATTGAGCTGGAATGAGCATTTATTTGCAGCTCTGTCCCTCAGGCATAGTTTCCTTCCTTTGCTAAGCATCCATCTGCCTAGGTACTTACATGAGCCTCCTCTTCTCTCATCACCGTAATATTTGAGTCCCTCCAGAGTATTTAAAAATAGAAAGAGCAGCTGGTTTATAGGAGAACAGGATTCTGTATTTTATCCAGAAGGCTGTGAAAGGTCTTTCTCACCCTTCACCATATCTACCTCACCTCAAACCTCTGCCATGAGGTTTGGACTCTGGGAGGATTCATTAGGGCTGCAGAGCACTCCCTAAGGACCAGGGATTTTTTTATCCATCTCCAGCTTTTATTGCCTTGAGGCTGTAACTCCAAACTCTGCTGCAGACGTGGAGGTGTGGGGGTGGATTCGGGTCCAGCGCTGGTCACAGTACTGTTGGCTTCTTTAGAGAGCAGCTGGGGCTTGGGCCTAGAGGATCCAAGCTGGCCACAGGCACAGGAGAATTTGCTTTCCTAGCTTGGATTTCCTTCAAATTTGGAGTGTATTTTCCTCATTGCAAACAAAATCCACTTTAATTTCATCATAATCCCTTCATTTGTGCATAGAGCTGTGGAGTTGAGCAGGACTGTCAGGTATGAGCCAAGAGACAACGTGTCTGACCTTCAGATACTGCACTTTGAGAGTAGGGGGCAGGAGATGACATCTAGTGCAGCTTGCCTAACTTTCAGTCCCAGTTTTCAGTGTAAAAGAAAATTAAAATAACATACATATTTTAAAATGCTTTGAGCTATTTTTGGTTAGAAAGTAACAGGGGATTCTGTGTGAGGAAGAACTCCTGGCTTTCTCGCTGGATGTGCATAGGAAATTATTTCCTGTGCCAACTCTTCTCTGGAGCCCAGTTCTCTCAGTGGGGTTGTTTGGATGGACTCACCCTTTTGGCTTGTACCTTGCAGCCAAACACAGCCTGCTCCCTCACTGCCCTCCCCCCGGCTCCGCCTTGCCCAGGGAGTAGGGGAGAGAATTGAAAGGAAAAGGGCAAGGAAACTCATGGGTTGAGATAAAAACCATTTACTGATTAAAATAAAATGTTAACAACAGTAATAACAGAATATACAATTGAGTGATGCACAGTGCAATTGCTCACCACCCGCTCACTGATGCCCAGCCTGTCCCTGGCTAGATCCTGGAGCAAACTAAACCACAGCTATTCTAACTACTAAGAACAAAATTAACTCTATCTTAGCAAAACCAGGACACTCAGGTTGGTGGCCCCGTGGAGTGAGGGTACTCAGGGTACATGAGAGCAAAATTTGCCTGCTGAGAGGGATGGCAACTTCATTTGGCAGTCTTAGCAGAACGACCTTTCATGGGTCATTAAAAAATGAACAAACCCTGGACACTGGATGTAGTAGTGAGTAGGTGAGGCTTTGCCAAGATGGGCTTTACCCTCTCTTAACCTGTGCAGTACCCAGTTCTTTCATTTATCCAGCAAATAGTTGCATGCAATGAATCTTTTCAGCAGCGCCACTGACCGGGGGGCAGCGCACATCCAGTGTCCTGTGAAAAACACTTGCAGACTCTGCTCAGTAACCTTGGTGGGGCTTTCAAAGAGAACTAAAGCCACTGGTAAGTTAGCATATTGGTATGAAATCCACTTACACTGGGCTTGAGAAGCATGGTTAGCTCATTCCTGTCATGGCCTGCCCTCTGTAATCCTGGTCTTGGTTAGTGGAAGAACAGTTGAGTAAACAAAAGATTAATAGGCTCCCAACTTCTAGCCCATGTGCAAGAAACATCTTGAGCATTGGCTGTGTTATCTATTGGATTTCATGGCTGTTTCTGCTGTGCTTGTATGAATATATTTTATTACGATGATTATTTATTTGCTTGGGAATGAGCCAAGAAATAACAAGATACAATAGAAAGCTGCTGGGATTTCCCCATCTCCCACACACGGTGAAATATGCTGGTCTGCAGGAGGTTGTACAAAGTCTGCAGCATTTCTGCCAAGGCCTTTCTTTTTGGCTTTTGCTTTTGTTGTAATTATTATTTTTTGGGTGATTTGTTTAGCTACATTCCTATATTAATGGAGCCCTTTTCAGATTATTTCAAGAAAAATGCATTTGTTTGGTGGAATATTGAAAAGGGAGGGAAGAGGCTGTCTATGGTTACTTGAAATCTTCCTAATTCTTTGGTAGAGTTGTTTGAGAAGAGGAAGGTTGGTGATTTGGTTTAGCCTCAAAGGCAATAACAAGCTAAAGGCAGTTGAGTGACACTAAGGATGGCTTTAGTTCCTTTTCTAATTTTTCTTTAGTTACTTTGGCTTTTAAACTTTCTTTTTGGATACAGCAACAGCCTTTGAATGGAGAAGAGAGTGAAAGTGCTTACAAGCAAAAGTGAAAATGATTAATCAAATTTCACAAAGTTCATTGATACAGAAACCATAAAACAGCAAAACAGCAGGAATGGTAGAGAAAAAATTAGAATTTTTTTTTTAATGTAGTCATCAAACATGCTTAAGAACATGAGAAACCAATTTTTAATGTTTATGATAAGAATTTTATCTGGAAAACAGCACTGGAATAATAGACATTTTTATTGCAGAAGATAATTGTTTTACATGTACATGCATGCCCATTATAGATACATTTATGTAGCTTGAGAGGAACTTAAAGATGTAATTACAATATGAATGAACATCATCCAACATCCTGCTTCAGCTGCAAATGTTTGCAATTTATTTCATATTTAAATCTTCATTATATGAATGGTTAAAAGATAGAGGCTGTTCTCTGAAAATTGAATTCCACTGTATGTGGCTCCATGTGTAACTCTTTACAATCATTTCCTAAAATGTTATATTCATACTTAGAGCATAAATTTACATGGTGGTTTGATTTCAGCTGCTACTGTCTTTATCCAACTGAACCATGCAGCAAATTAAATATGCTCAGTCAAAACTCTAATCTCTACTAATAATACTTAGCATAAACCTTGCTCTTACCATCTGCAAAAAGAGTAATTAAGATTTACTGGTTAGGGCCACGGTTCTCCAAGTGTACACATGTGTTTAACTTTATAGCTCAGCGTAGCCTCATTGTACTCCCAGCAATGAAATTAAGTCCATGCATCAGTGTCTGCTGGACTGGGGCCCAAGGTAGGACTTGATGCCTTACTTAACACATCACAGGAAAATAAATGTGTTGCTTTGTCAGGGCTTTGTAGCTTTGTTTATCTAGCTCTATGAAGTAGCTTGCAGTTGTCCTATCGTGCTTGTGTTTCTTGTTAGGATTTTGAGGGGTAAACAAAACTAGAGAAGCAAACAAGGAAAGAAAAGAGTTCCTGTTTGCAAATAATTTCCCATCTGTTTCTCATTCTGTGTGACTCCAGGGAACGTTTCCACACTGTATACATCTCATTTTAAAGAACACAAAGTCTGGATGAACGCTTTGAGCTTCCTACTTCTGAACTGGATTCCTCTTTCACTCAGATCTGTGTAAATGGCCCATGGCTCTGCAGGAATCCTTGGTGTTACGCTGGGCTAAAAGTAGCCCCGGAGTAATTACAACCGAGCTCCAAGCTGCTGCCTCATAGAGGGGACAGTCCCTCGTGCAGGGGCTGACACTGACTGCACACTTAGTGAAGCATAGAAAAGGGAAAGAGTAGAAAATGGAGATGTGATTGCATGAGGGCTCAGTGGCCAGATCAGGAGCCAGAGGCAGAGGAGAGCTCGAGATGCACCAGAGCCACTAACACTGCTGCTCGGGAGCTTTCAGCCCCAGCAAGCTCATCAGCTGTTGCCCCTGCATTTCTGTCTGGACCCATCTGCTGTTTCAGTGGAAAAGTGGTGATGGAGCATGAGGGACTTTCATCTCTGAGAAGGGGTCTTTGGGGAGCTGCTAGAGTTTCTAGAGAACAGTCCTTTGGGTTTTCTGGAAATGTGAAGGGATCCTGCATTAATTATTTTTCCATCTTAAAAGTAACAACAACAAAAAACATTACAAGGTTTTGTTGGACAAAGGGGTTTGGAAATGTTCTGTAGAGTCACTGAGGTGGAGAATCGCTGTGGCTGTGTTCAAAGCACAGTCTGAAAACCCCCTATCTGTGTTAAATCTGGCAGGATTTCCCATATCAACCCCTGAAATACTGCAAAGTCCCAAGTGAGTGGATTCAGATTCCTGCTCTAGGGTCTAGCAACATTGTCTTTTTAGAGGCATTCTGTCAAAAAGTGGTAGATGAAACAGTTGAATTGAGACAAGTATAAGTATGGATAATTGAGAATGTACTTTCAGGAGAACTTGCAGTCTAGATGAATTTAACATTGAGCTTAAATGATAGCATTTGCCAAAGTAGTTTGGGACTATGGCAACAACACACCTTGCACTCGCTCTGAGCTTGCAATGTTCACTAAAATGGCCTCCTTGAAGCCCTGTAAACTAAAGGGATTTAGGATTCTTCACGGGCTAGGCATCAGTACAAGGGGACAGGGAAAACGCTCTACCATGAAATGACCCATCTTTGGTACCATGGTGCCTCAGTGTGTGAGCACAAACCTTTAAGCTGAGACTAAAAGCCTGTTGAACTTTTTCCCTGCATTGGGCTGGATTTTGGTGCTGCACTTCCCTCTTGTGTTTGCTGATAATACTGTATTTCCTCCCTGCCTGCTTGCCAGGCACGCAGAGAGCCTCACGAGTGTCCCCCCAAATCCTGCTGAATGGTGAGCAGCTTTTGGTTACCCTTCCTTGATTTTCTTCTTTCCTAAGAGTTGCTGGAATAATTAAATAATTCCTTATGCCATTTTTGATTTTTTTCCCCTGAGGTGAGAACCCTGATTTGTGTGTTGAATACAGCATGAGGTAGTTCTGACCAGCTTGTATACCATGTGGCTGAGGAGTCACCCTGTGACAGTGACATGCTGACTTTTTCATGAAAGAAAAGTCCATGTAAGGGAGCACTTGAGAGGTAGAGCTCCTGTCTGTCCTGTCACACTCCAAACTGGAATTTAAACCAGCCTGTAAACAATGGCAAAATCAGGGTCCAGTCCTAGAGCTATTAAATCTGAAGTACAATTTTATACCCTGACCTTTTTGTTTTAGGCAAGAGGTGAAGCAATGAGGTTTTCTGTCAGCAGTTGTGTTCCAGCACATTTTTCTGATTTTTGCTTTAAAGAAAAATCATGTAGTAGTGAAAGCCCCAGAACTACGGTGACTCCAGTAAATTATTTCTCACCAGGCTGAATAAGTAGGTTGGAGCTGTTTAAGTGGCTTTTTTCCTGGTTTTGCTATTCATAAACTATTTGCCAGAGGTTAAAGTCTCAGACCACCAGTACTCCCACAGAGGTATTTTGAAGGGGGAAGCTACTGTGGCATATGTGGAAGTTCTGCTTTATTTCTTAAAGATTTCACTGCATTCTGCACAACATTTGGGTAATTCTTTGACAAATCAGAAAACCCCAACAAATCCAAACACATAGTTTTATAGCAGATGGGTTGCACAAGTTCAGGCATCCTTATAGTATATACAGACAGATGCCTGTCTTCCCTCAGCTCTGGGTTTGACACCATAAGGAAGGCAGACGTATGAGTTGGGATCAGCTTCCCTTACTTAACTATGCTGAAAGGGACTTCTAACACTGAATATTGTACAGAAATATTTTCCAGTCATGTCTTCAAAAGACTGGGACATGCTCTGCTGAAATTTATTTGTGTCTGTGCTGGGATGCAGTTGCCTATTTGGCAAAAATTCTCCTAAGGCATTTAAGGATGGACTTTCTTTCTATTCTTCCCATACAAAGTAGGTTTGCTTGATGCTATTTAACGTGCACCATGCTGCTCTCAGCTATTGATTTGGAGCAAGGCCGAAGCGGAAGTTTCCAGCAGGTCAGGTAAAGAGAGATGAGAGCACTTGATTTTAATGCAAGCCTCAAATGACTTGTTTCCATTTATCCTCCTCCTTGAAAGCCTGGCAATTATTTATTACAAAACAAGGAGGGGGGAAAAAGTGAATGGAGGTACAGTATCTGCAGGCTAAGTGTATGACTGAAGATGAGGTTTTCAGACATGACGTGAAACCTTTAATGGGACTGCATTAGTATATTTAGCTGGAATGGGATTGTGAACCACATGCTGCCTCTCAGAGCACTGCAAGGTGCTTTGGTAGTAGTGGAGAAAGGGTTGTGGCTTGTTAGCAATGAATTGCCATCCTTGGAGGTACGCAAGAGCTTTCAGCATAGGAATAAGAAACCCAAGTCATTCTGAGCCACAGGCAAGGCAAACTAAATTAACTGGCTTCATTCATTCATACATGCTCTGAGTCAGTCTGGGGGTTAGCACTCAGCCTGCTCGTTAGTCCCACTGAGTCTGGACTGAAGATTTCTTCTTCCCTGCCTTAAACTTATCCCTGTTCACACATTAGTGTCCTTCTCACCAGGAGCAGCTGCATTTCGATAGTGACACCTACAAGATTACAGTGAGTAGACTCATTCCATTTTGGGTGCTTTTCTGTGCGAATGGGTCATTTTCAAGAAGTCTGTTGGAAGTCACGAGTCACTGTGGGAGGGGGGAGAAGGCATGAAGCAAGTTAAAACAAGCTAAAAGTTACCTTTTGTGCACAGGTGTTCAGTGTTACAAGCAATGGGCAATCAGGCACCCAGCAGAGACCAGAGCTGTGCTATAAAAAGAGCCTACAGGACACAGCAACTGTTTTGGTGAATCAGATCTTCCTGGCTTCAGAGAGTGGAAGTTCAGAGTAACTCAGACTGAGATTTTGTTTGGTTTTGTTTGTGGAGCTTCGCCAGGTTTTATTTAGTTTCTTGTAAAGTGGTCTCATGAAAGCATAAAGAAGAAAAGAAGCCTTTTGAGGTGGGAAAATTTATTTCATTAGCTGGTAATTCTGGGTGTGGGATGATGGCCTTTCCATTGGAGAGGAGACTGTGGAAATTAGAAAGATCATTTGTAGTATGTGGTTTTAGCAAATACTGACCTTGTTTTGTAATGTACAGACTGGGGCCTTGGTTTCTGGGTGCTGAACAAGCTACTGCTCTGGGCTGGTGGGGCTTGGAATTATGGTGCAATTGGTAATGGCATTTCAACTTGCAAAACCTACCCTGAAGTTCATCCTCCAAGTGTTTTCCAGGAAGGTTTTGGTGTGTCAGCAACCTGGAGTTTTGTTCTGGATAGCCCGTGGGAGGTCAGTGGAAGCTTCTCCATAATGTTTAGTCATTTCTAATGAGCTTTGGATCAGGATTCTGTGGCCTCACCAAGTCAATGTGTTGTTTGCTAACGTTGCTGCGTGTCATTTGCTGCGTCACAGAAGCATCAAAACTGGAGGACATTGCTTATTTTGGCAGCTTGGTAGTGCAGTACTAGTGAATATATGTAATTTGTTCCTGTCTGTACCTGAAATCACTCTCATTAGGATATCATGCTCATCCTGTGAAAGGCAAACACTGATGCTGGAGGGGGTGAAATGCAGCTTCCAGAACAACTGCTTATAAAACAGATGTCCTGACCCCCAGCCTCAGGGATGTCAATGGTACAATTCCACATGGGTCAACAGTTACTCCATAAGCCCTGCAGCTGAGTGCAGAGCCCAGCCTAAAACACTTCCCAACACCAGTCCTGTCTAGACAAAAGGCTCTCGTATGACCAGAGCAGCAGGGCCTTAAAATGAATGCAGTGGTCCAAGCTTAGCAAATGGTTTGGCACATTAAGCTATGTAAAACGTTTGTGCAGGAGGGAGATTTTTGGCAGGAGCAGAGATGAGGTCCTTGTATTTCCTCTAGCTGCTTTCAGCTTCTTTGGCTCTGAGAGTTTGCGTGGTGTTGGTGGCAGTTACAACATGCTGAGCTGTCAGTCGGGGCAGCTCTGTGTCATGGACGTGTATTTCTGCAAAGGATCTCGTGTCCTTCCTTCCTCTGCAACGTCACGGTGGGGCAAAGGAGTCCCTGCACACCAGCCTCAGCAGAGGATCCCTTTCCTAAGTGATCACTTTGACATGGACTTTAGGTTTGGCTTGATTATTTAATTACTGGCTGTAGTAATTCAGGCCTGGCAGGTCAGTTTATACGTGAGGAATATGAGAGCACAGCCAAGGTGCTGGGCTGCTCCAGCCTGGAGCAGTTTTAGAAGTGAAAAAAGCAGTTTAGCACCCAGAGCTCTTTCTGCCCTGGCCTTCTCCATAGTCCTATGGGCTAGGAGAAACTGTAGGGTTTTTTTCTGTGGGTTTTTTTTTTTGTCTGTTTGTTTGGGTTTTTTAAGCAGAATATAGCTTTTTGCCCCATCTAGTGGGTACACTGTGTATTGAGCCTGGAATTGTAGTGTTTTAATTTCAGCATTGAATTTATCTAATGCAGCTCTCAATCCCTGATTTTAATTTTGCCTTCTGGCTCTTTGAGCAATACTTGTATGTGTTACATACACAGAGAGAGTTAGTTCTCATACAGAGAAATAGCTCAAGCATTAGTTATTGAAAGGAGGTGGTGAGTGAAGAGAGCACATTTTTTTGCACGATGAGATTATGAAAAGATCATCTTGGAAAATGTCAGGATTTTCTAGGTGAGGGTATGAGGTTAAAATAATGGGTATTCAGAACTGGGAAAGAAAAAACCAAAACTTAGACACTGTTCATCTGAAACCCAGCACCTTTCAGAGGATGAGTTCTCTCGGGTGGATTTTTTAATCAACAATGTTCAAGTGACAAATACTTGGTGGCTCTGGCTGTAACCTTGCTGAGGTGCACCACATTTGTATGTGTTCTGCTTTTGAAGAAATAAGGGTTTGCTCTGCCTCAGAGCAAAAGACAAGCCAAGGTGGGGAAAACAGGGACTTACTGTAGACATGGAAAGCATATTATGGGTCTTTCCCTGCCCTTCTGCTTGCAGGGAAGAGGAGAATTGGGACCATGAAGCTGATACCCCTGTTTTTTGGCCAAGAGAGTGACTGTTTGACCAAGCAAGGTGTCTGTGAGCCTTGCTGTGTTGCTGATCTCTGCCCAATGGCAACCAAAGTGCAGCTGAGCTCTGATGCTCCCTTGGCCTTGGCAGAGGTCATGCGTGACGTGACTGTTCTCTTTACTTACTGCAAGCACGTGGCCTGTCGAGGAGCAGCTAGTAAGTCCCAGGAGACCCTAGTCTAGTGAGGGATAGAAAGGGGAGAGAACAAGTTGGTCACGTCCACTGAAGGTGGCTAGGATGTGGTAGCTGTTCCTGGGCTGATGCTTTTGTAGCCTGGGTTTTTGTATTGGTGGGTTGGGGAGTTCTTTCCCCTTCTTCCCTTTTCCAGAATAGCTGTTTCTCATGTGAAGAAGGTCCCTCCTTTGAAAAGCTAATGCTAAGGGCTTATTCATGTTGCAGTTTTAAATGATGCAAGGAGACTCTGCAGTGTGCCATGAGGCTATTATTGGCATTTATGAGAATAAATAAGAATAAGATAGTTTTAAAAATTGTTAAGCAAATTCACTTGGATCCAGGGTAAGATATTAAAATGCTGACACAAAATTAACCTTGCTTTTTTGGGGATGCTGTAAGTGTATTTAGTGTCTGACCTACCCTATTTGTCCTTCACATTGTTTGGTATTTTGCAGTACCATTATGGAACTGGCATCAGAGACCTGAAGGCTCATCCCCATCTTCCTGTGCATCACTGACTCCCTCCAGACTTCTCTGTGGAGCTCGTAATGGTCCTTTGCTCCAGAAAACCCCTGGCAGGGCCAGGCTGTAGCAGTGCCAAGATGTGAATTGTATGGCAGCTCTGCCATCTGCTAGGAAGGAGAAATAATTTTCAGACCTCTGTAGAGAGAAGGCTATTTCTGGCAAGAAATTTTGTTAACACCTTTAGCTCCAGGACCAGAGAGATCAGTTAGTACTAAAGTGACATCTGGTTTGAGGATCAGGAGAGGATTTTAGATGGAAGAAACTACCCAGTCAGTGTGGTGCAAGGGTTGAGGGTCGTGGCTGTGGGTTAGGAGTAACAGCTTCACTTCCAAAAGCACATTAAGGACTTTGCTGTGACTGGAAAGTAGCATGAACTGCAAGGTTTCAAGATGCTTCTGAAAACAGATCTGAAGCTCCTAGTTCAGTTGTGTGCTTTCCAAAGCTTCTCTGCTCTACTGACTCAGTAACACTTGCAAATCAGGCACATTTCCTACCAGCAGAGTGCAAGAGGCTCTAGTATTATGTACAGTGGCCGATTTTTTGTCTCTTGATTCCACCAAGTGGGAATATTTCTTACCTTACAGAGATTGAGTCTTAATTTAATACATGTAAAATATTGTTACAGTTCTTGGATAAAAAGTCTGAGTGGTAAGGGAACAATTATTATTTCATTTACTCTAATATGCTAAACCAGATAGTCGTCTTTCAGGCATACTTTGAATCTGGTTAACTATTGGATGCAATACACCATAAGGGTAATAAAAGTCTTTCAAGTAGGAATGAGCTACTGCCTCCTCATCTTTAGAAAGCAGTAATTTGCTGACAGTGACCTGTGCTAAGGGTAGTGTTTGCAATTGTTGGCTAAAGGAATAGGGAACTGAAATAATGTTAGGTCTTTAGAGTATGAGATGGATTTATCCATAGACTGTGGGCATGTCCTGCCTTTCCCTTCTTGGGTCCTGTGCTCCATTTTCAGTTGCCCAAAGACTAGTTATTGGGAAGCATGCTGAATATAGCCAGAATGTCCCCATTCATTGCAAAAGTGACATAAAACTTGCACAGCATCCAGTTTTCTAGTCCGTAGAGTGAGATCAGGATGGAAAAAGAGATGAGCAGCACAGAGAGAACTGCTGTGTTTTACACAAACTTGAGGAGGAGCCTTCCAAAACTGCTCTCTTGGGTACTGGAACTTGGACCATGGGCTGAGCTGCTCCAGCTTGGAGGGGGTACACACACCTCCTGCTGTGCTGTTGGTCAACAGTGGAGTAAAGGTGAATGGGGCTGTTTCTGTTTGACTGGAAATACATAGTTCATTGCTTGGTGAGAGGGACTCTGTGGGATTTCCTATATGCTTATTTGTGACTGTGCCATGTTTTCTGTGCCTCTCCAGGCATGTATAAAGTAACTGTGCTTTGTACTTTGGTTACCTACCTTGCAGGGGTCTGAGAGCAATCATTAGTAAGTGATTGCAAAGTGCTTTGAGATCTCTGGGTGGAAGGAGCTATAGAAATGCAAACTATTATTATTTTCTAGGTCAGAGGAAGAGAGCAATTACTTGTAGACCAGTCATTTTCTTTTTCTGTTTTATCCTTGCAAATGAATGTGAATAGAGGACAGCAGCAATTACACTGATGGGATGGAAAAAGGCTTTCCAACTTCTCTTGGACTGTCTGTTATTTTTATTTTATATTCACTTTGAATTTCCTTTGAGGTGGGAAGTTTAACCTGATGTAACCTCTAAAGTTCCTACATCCAAGCCTGGAAAGGCAGAGCATGGAAGGATCTCTCTGTCCACATCCTATTCCTATATTCTTCCCTAGAACCATGGTCATGCAGGATACTTGGACTAGATGGGTTATTGATGCTATGGGCATAGTCTTCCCTCCACATACACCCAGCACACGCATGCTTGCCTGCATTGTGTCTCTTGGGAGAACCATATCCAGCATCTGATCTGGGCTGCCTTCAGATGAAACAACCATAACTCTTTGGTGGGGTATCTTCCATGCAGACCTAACTATGTTCCTGTACTGGAAGTTTGAGGAAGGGCAGAAAATTTTGTCCTGTTTTAAGATCATTTAGCAGTTTAGCTGCCTGTCTCTGTGTGTTAGGATGTGGTGATAAAACATTCATGCATGGGTGGAATTGCAAACCATCATCTACTGGAAAAGGTGATAAACATCTATGGTTGGCTGGGATTCAAGAATGACAGGTTGCTTTAAAAAAGCCTGAGTTTTTATTGCTTTCTTCCATACAGATGTGAGGCTAAGCATGATTTTTAGAAAACTTTCATAGGGAAATGAGACTCCTTGAACAGAGCAGCTCCACATAAGAGAATCCCAAGGGTATTTGGCTGGATAGGGATCAGTGTCTCCCTGAGTCTATGATCCATCCTGTGGTTTGGTCCCAAAAGAGAATATCCAACTCAACATCCTTCACTACTTTTTTTTTTGTTTTTGTTCTGATAAATGAGCATTTCTCAATGAAAGTTGTAATAAAAAATTCAGACCAGCTGCGATAGCTCCTGCCAACCACTAATTGCTTTGCTAGTTTTGATGATAGGGACACAGCTGCTAACAGAAAAAATAAATCCAGCAAGGGAAGAGAGGCTTGACTGTTAATTTGCATTTAGCTGGAGTCTGGAATAGTTGTTCTGGATTTGAAACAATTCTCCTAAATTGCTGGACAATGGGATTTGGGTCACTGGAGATATCTGTTGGGATTTACTGAGTATTTGGTGTATCTTTTTGTCCATAGACATCCTCGTGAATCTGGGCCATTGCTTCCCACAGTTGCAGGGGACATGAAACCAGATAGCAAAGAAGGTTACAATAATAATAACCAAACCCTCTCCATTTCACATTCTGATAAAACATACAAGACTCAAGAGATCTCCTTGGTCAAAGTTCAGTTCCTCATACTTAGACTCAGCTCTAGGACAGAGGTGTAGTTTAGAGGGCTCCACGGAGTGCCTGGTTCATTCCTTGTCAGTCACAAAAAACCCAGGAACAAACTGAAGAGCTGCAGTAAAGATATGAAAAAAAAAATGGAGGAGGAAATCAGTCCTATTTCTAGTGTCCTGAGGTCTTTCCATTGATAGTGTATGCATTAAATAAAGTTCTGAGATTATCACAAGAACTGGAGCATGGTCTGGGGTAGAGAGATGTCATTAACATAGTTCTGGACTAGTATACCTCCTGTCTGTACGAGCAGCTGCATCAAAAGCCTGCAAACTTGAGGAAAACAACAGAAACAGTGGAAAGGAAATTAATTCTCTGCCTCAGAGCACACCAGATGGGTCACCTCTGTTGTAGGTAATTTCTCATATTTGTGGCCAGCGTGAAGCAGACTTAGAAATGTCAGTGTGAGATAACTGTAAAACTGTTGCTTGCAACCACAAATTCTTCTGTCACAAGTGTTGGAGGTTTTCATTCTGTCTGTCATCTGAGATTGGAGATCCATTGTAACAGATTTTCTTATGGGGTATAACAAGAGACACTGTCTGTTCTTAGGAAGTTGAATACAAATAGCTCGGAGAGTGGTAGGCACAGCAGAAGCAATAGCCTTCTGTTCCTGGTGGATAGATGAGGAACACAGAGATGGCTAAGGCTTGCCACTTGAAAAATATAACTGTAGATGCCTATAAAGCATAGACCTCTGGGATTTATTCAAGGTCATGCAAGGAGTTTGTACCAGAGCCAGGGCCTGCATCCAGATCTGCCAACTCTCAGTGTGATGTCTTAAGAAAAAAGGCTATCTTTCATCCAGATTAAACCCCCACAATTTTATAGAAGCTTTAGGGCCTCTGTTTAATCTATTCACACAGCATTCATCACCATGGCATCTAGGTGCCACTCTCCTCATCTCTTAACCTTGCCAGAATCTATCATGAATATTCTGAGCATCTAGATGGGTTTCCAAATGAGATGAACACGCTTTTCCACTCTGCCTCGACTTTCCCTTTACACAGCCAGGCTGTATGTCTGATAAACAACTCTATCCATTAGAGCCTTAAAAAAACAACCCAACCAAAAAAAAAACCTCCCAAAAAACCACCTCACAAAACACCAAGAGGATGTCCAATTAGCAAATATTGCACTTAGGCATATTTTGGAGCATCTTTTCTCCCTTCCCCATTAGAACTTACACGCTATAACAACACTGCCTGTCACCGAGCAGCCTGCCAGCTGCATAAAATCAAGGCATCAGGTTTTTTTAATTGAATGCATAATGAGCTGACTGGCAGGTTTAATTAACAAAACTCATCCTGTGTGTGCACCTGGAGGTGAAAATAAGTTTAATCAAGAGGAGTTGGCAAGTGCCAACAGCTCTGTCATGGTTTGGTTATGTTTGATTTCCCGTCCACCACCCCCACCCTCCCATCCCACTTCGGTTTCTTTCAACCAGGCTTTGTATTTGCAGAAATGGCTCTGGGTGCTGATTAATTATCTTTTGCCCAAGATTGATAGATTGTTGGAGCCTGTGTTGTAATGAGAACTACTGCTCCTGGAAAAGCTGCACTCAAAGCTTTAATAATCAGTCTGCCTTAGATAAACTTCTTATGGCAAACATTCAAGGTGCCTGAACACAGTCTTATCACAGTAACCCTTGAGGACCTCATCCACATGAGGAAAATGTGTTCTTAAAATGTGTTGGCTGATGTATTATTGCTAAGAGAAGGTGAATTCCTGGTGAAGATGGTGGTGTGTAGCTTTCTCAGAAGTTACAAGGTTGAGGCAGAAACCATAAGAAATCTGGTTACTTCAGTTGAATTACTTCTGTTTTGAAATGGCAGCTATAGCATCTTTGGTGGGACCCCCTGTGTTGGTTAGCAGTCATAGCTAGAAGGTAAGAAAATGCCTTCCCTGCTCCTGGAGACAGGGCTATATTCCCATGTGTAAGGTCAACCTGTGCTGTCATTCCTTGTCTGCAAGATGGGACACTCACGCTGTTTCAGATATTGACTTTGTCCCTTCCAAAGCCAAGCTAAAAGTACAAAGCTGGTGGAGTGGAGATGGAGAGGTTACTATGGGCAAATGCATGTCCCATGCCTACCAAAAGAGGCCCCAGGACAGTGGAGACCCCTGGGTGTGCCTGCAGTGTAGCTGCTGGAGTCCCTTGCTCCTCTCCCAGCACAGGGAAGGTATCTACCAAGCCAAGTTCTAGCAAAGGTTGTGGGCGTTCTACAGGGAGGTTAATGCATTCAAGCTGTCAAAATATTCTTCCTGCTATTCACCCAGTTAACATGCCCTCTCTTTCTTTTGCCTGAAAAGGCATTTGCTATGGTATTCTAATACATGGTCTGTGTTCAAGATGTTAGTGACAGCTGTTGTATGACTACAGGAAGGAAATTATGACTCCCTAATGATAACATGTCACGGCATGTCTCTTTGCTTTTCCTTTCCTTTCGACGTATGTTTCTTCTGCCAATGTCTCCATCGTTGCACATGTGCAGTTAATTGTGTATCAGTGACATGGATACCACGTGTTGAGAACAGGGCTTTAAAAGAGAATACTCTCAATGCTTCTACCTTGGCTTTAAATAATGTGGAACTGGCAGAGAAGATGCCCCACGTGGTAACCTGATCTTTTGTACTTTGGGATGCTTCATATCCCAACATCAGTATTGCCATCCGGCTTTCCTGAGGGGTGACAGAGCTACAAGAGGCTCAGTTAAGGATGTAGCATTCAGGGTAATGAACGTGTGCGCTCTGGTGTGCTGTCAATTTAATCTCTTCCGTGACTTTTCTGCCTTTACCCTGATAAATTCTGGAAGGGCTGATAGCTGCTGGAGAATGAGCCTGTGAAACACATGGAGGCAGCTGTCCAGATGGGCCACCACAAGCCCTTCTCTGCTGTGTTTCAGCTGTGAGCTAACACCTCCAGCCTTTGCAGGGAATCTTGTCACTAAATTCTAATGAGAAGTGACCAAAAAAAGTCTTTTGCATCTGCTTTAAGGAACTTACTGGAGTGACAAGTATGTTTAACCTAGTTTTTAATTCCCTTGATATGGGAAAGTTTCTGTGCCCAGGCAGAGGGCCCAGAAGGGTTATGCATCATTTACAACCCAGTGTTCAAAATGAGGGGCAGGCAGGGGACGGCTGGGAGTGAAAATGTAGGTTTATAATACTCAGCTCAGCAGAAGCTACTGCTCTGTGCAGGGGCAAAAACCAACTGATGAACAGCTTCTGGCAAGGGCAGCAGCTCTTGGTTCCCTCTTGCTTCCAGCTGGCATGACAGGGGAAGTGTCCTTTCACAATGGCAACTTACCACTATCAGCTGAGTGTACCCTCTGTACAGCTTCCAAGCTGTGTCTGTAAGACTTTGAGGGGTTTGGGGGTCACCAGGAGCAACCCAACAGGTATAATTTTGCTCTGTGAGACACGGTGGTCCCTGTTGATTTTCCATTGCATCTAGGAGCACTGTTTGTTTATCAGTAGTGTGTTGCTTCTGGTCAGTATAAAAGTCTTCTAATACCAGGCTGTTTTAAAGATGATCTTAAAATATTTGAAACAAGGCAGGAACAGCAATAACAAAATATGTCTGGTGATATCTGGAGACAGAACACTCTCTAGATAATGACACTGTGGTTCCTGGGAATGTGTGTGTGGCTCTGAGCATGGGGGTGAGGCAGTACAGGGCTGGGTGCTGCTGAGCATCCCAGAAGGTACCTAAGAGTGTGGCTGAGGCCAGCATCTCCTGCTTGTGCATGGCTCCATGGCATAGACAACCTTACCATAGTCCTGAATGGAGAAATTCCCTGAGGGATTTGCTATCATCTTCCTCTGGCAAGGTGATCCCAGAGTCCTCTTCATCTTGGGCTCTCAGAGGGTTGAGGCACGTGTCTTGGAACTGTCGTATGGGGATATTAGTCTGCTGCCAAGACACTCTCCCCACTCACAACACGCTCTGTGGCAGTGCCAGCCAGAAACAGAGCTGCTCAGGAACAAGCTTGCTTATGAAACTAAGGAGGCAGGTAATGCCATGAATACAGGCCAGACATTTTTTGAGTAAGATTTAGATTTTTAAAGTCTTTACCATCATGACTTTTAAAAGCACTTATATCTGCTGTGGGATTCCTTGCTTCTGTGAGCTCTGAGCTGTATGGCAGGTCAGCATGATTTCTCAGGTGGAAACTCATGTACAATCTGCATTTGTCTCCCAGAAGGGATTTTTGTATTGCCTATGGTAAAAGAGCATAAGCTTGCAGGAAGAGAAGACACTATGGAAGTTGTTTCAACACCTGGTAGCTGTGACAACCATAAAAACCCAAACAAGCTGCCTCCCCACTCTATTGCTCAGAGGAGCAGTATCCCTGGCAATGACTGTGCACCCCGGCTTCCCCGAGACCCTCTTCTGACACAGGCAAGATGCTATTTCTGTTTGTTTAGACAGCCATGAGAAAGAACAGAAATTGCTTTAATGGTGCCACTGAAATATGGGTGGAATTAATCTGTAGATGCCTTCATAAGGGCCCTGCACAGTGTCAACCTGATTTTGTAGATATTTTATATTTTATATTTTATATTTTATATTTTATATTTTATATTTTATATTTTATATTTTATATTTTATATTTTATATTTTATATTTTATATTTTATATTTTATATTTTATATTTTATATTTTATATTTTATATTTTATATTTTATATTTTATATTTTATATTTTATATTTTATATTTTTTTATTTTAATTTTTTAGATTTTGTAGAGGGACATGGCTTTGTCTCTCTGTCAGGGACTAGTTTTATCTCCTAAAAGTAGGTTTTCTTTTGGGACTGATGCCAGGAGTTGAGTAAAGGCAAACTTTCCTCCATCCCCTCTGTGGTGATAGACACATGGAAAACAACGCAAATAGAGGGATGTGCACAGAGGGAGTTTTTCAGCCCCTTTTGTCCAGATAGTCTAAATAATGAACTGATCAGACGAGAGGGGAAGACTCGTTGCTCTGGGTCGTGTCTGAGGAGCAGCAGCCACAGGAGGTCAGTGTTGCACTGTGGATGTGGCTGCAAAAAAAGCATCATGGCCTTGGAGGAAAACTTGACCTAGAAGGGAGCGTTGAGCATTTCTGGATAGTTTGCCACCCTGGCTTACTTCTGTGTTCAACAAACCCCGGTGCTAGTGAGGAATGTGTTCCTGGAAGGAGTGGGGATTTGTCACCAGTGTGGAAGGAAAGCTGCAAGCTGAGCACGGTCCAGCTTCCGCGCCTGTGCGGAGGCCGGGGGCTGGGAGCGGACACTAGATGGCTCAGGCTTGAACTGGTCCTGGGAGCTGCAGACTTTCACCTTCAAATCGCTGCCTTGTTTTTGGCGCAAGTATTTCCTTGCAGCCCCAGACAGCTGTGTGGTGGAGGTGAAGCGGTTTGGCAGACGCGGGCCAGCTGGAGCAGACGGTGTCCAACAGCCCAGCGGACACGGCTGCTGCGCAGGTGGCCTGCTTGTTGGCAGCTTCGCTCCAGTTATCAAGGCTGAAAAGCTCTCTGTGCCTGATCTCAATTCCTCTGCCTGCAATTTATCCTTCCAGGGTGGTCCGGGGGCAGGTTGGTGCAGGAGGCACAAGGGATGCTTGCACGGCTACTGTCAGGGTCGTGTCTGGTTGCTGAAAGAAGATTTGCATTCCTAGGGAGCTCTGGCAGCTATTTGATGTGGTTGCAAGTGCTTTTAGAGAATGGCTGGGACAATGACAGAAGTGAAACTCAAATATTCACCAGTAGAGTCTGTGGTTCCTTCATTAAAAACAGACAGATAAACAAACAAATTACAGCCCATTATAAGCATGTCCTTCAGTTCCTCTTCAAACAGCTTTTTGCTGTTTTAAAAAACCTTAAATAAGGACTTGAGTCTTGAGTTGTAAACTGTTGGATTTAAGCTTTCCTTGTGCCTCTAGGTCTGTTGCCTTTGCTGTCTTCTGTCTGATGTGAGCTTTTCATTCGTTTGGCTTTTCCTGGTGAGAGGCTTCAGAACAAGATTCCTTGTGTGCAGTCTTTGATGTTACACCACAAAGAATCATCCCTTTTTCCTAATGCTCTGTTGAACCCCCATTAAAAAAAAAAAAAAAGTTTTATGTAACTAGGTTGAGAGGAAGTGGGGTGACCCATGCAAATAGTTTTTGTGTCACTTACAAAGGCTCAGATGCTATGGTGATGGGTTCAGCGAACAGATCTGAACTCATTTAGACAGGGCTGAGCTGAGATGTCTTTGCATTGCACTGGCTGGAAGGCAGGGCTAGGGATATGAAGGTGTCCTTGCCAAGCTAGGCTAATACAGGCCATCCTTTCCAGAACAGTGTGCAGACCTGACCAGTTTGCTGTCTCTTCTCTGCATACTCGTGGTAACAGTGATTTTAAGAATACAAAGAACCTGCAGCCCCCAGTCTTGAAAACATGAGGTGAATACATTGTGGAAATTCCGCCAGAATTTTTCTTCCTTCAGAAGTAGATGAATAGCTCTTTTGCTTCATTTGACACTTAGTGGATTCTGCTTTATTGCTTTTTTGACATCGGGCTCTTGATATTCGGACTCTGTCCCTGTTCTCCATGTCTTATGACTTCTAATGCCTTTGCATTTGGGCATCTCGGTTTCTTCACATGCACAGCACTCCTAAAGCTGGGGAGAGGGAAAACCATTGTCTTCATCATAGATTAAAATAAAGCTTTTGATTTTTGTAGTCAGTGTCTTTGCCTTTGCAATCTGGGTTGCTGGCCGATGGCATGCAGCTTCGAGAGTATTTTGTTTGGGCCCCTGCTTGTAATTTAAAAGCAAAACAGGTGCCATCCTGTAGCATGTGAATCTTCAGCTTCATGAAGAGGCTTTGTTATAAGGGTGGCTTTGGAGAGGAGAAACCTATGCACTGACCCTTTTCAGTATCATCTGATGCATGCACCATGATTAGAAAGAGTAGGGGAAGTTAAAAATAACCTGTGGAGGAGGCATTCTAATGAGCAATTATCATTCCTTTCCATTGACTTTTGCAGCAAGACTCTCCATGTGTTTAGTCTTCTCGAAAGAACATGCCAGATGTTAGAGTGAGTGACTTGTTAAGTCCCTGAATACGAGTCTCACTGGCGTACTGAACCATTGTCAAGGTTTTTTTTTAATAACTATTAAAATAATTGGGCCCTGAACATTCTGACCTGATAATGCAAAAGAATCTTGGCTGGCTTTCCTAGGGGTCACGTTTGTGAATAGAAAACTCAGGGAGTGTTTGCCAGAACAAAGAAATGTTTCTGCATGCAAAGATCTTCAATACCTTAATCTGAGGTGGAATCATCTGGCTTCAGCAATCGTGCCTCCTGGCAAAATCTGACTTTTGCATTTCAACATCCTGAACTTTAGTCTTCAAGGAAGCTTTTGTGCTTCTGGGACTCTGTTATTCTCCCAAAAGAGAGATCTTTAGAAATGATTGACGACAAAGCCAATTTCTACCTTTGCAAAATGTTAATATGGGGAAAGCAATGAGGAAAGCAGACGCCTCTTTACAAAGTGACTGAAGCCCTTTGCCGTCCCTGCTCGTACACAGGAATCTTAATTGGATTAAAATACAAATCTGCACATTGTGGTTTTGCATGCCATGGATCCCACCCTCTTGTTTTTAGCCACATTGGCCAAACTCAATGAAGTGCACGGTCAATGTTTTAGCTTTGCCTTTGGTGTCCCTCGGTTGGAGCTCATTAAGCATTCGGGGAATAATAATTCTGGGACTTGAACTTTGATCTGAGGAATCTGGGAAAGAAAGGGCCGGAAATTGCAGTAGCCTGATTAGCTACCCCAAGTTGATCAACTTTGCTGCCAGATGCAGGCAGAGCTCCCAGAGGCTGAAAGACAATAGCACAAGCGAGGGAGAGCTGCCTTGGCCGTGTTGTGTCTGCGCTCCTATCACATCCCATTACTGTCTGTAATGCAGATGGCAGTTTGAACCACTTTGCACACACCCACAGCCAACCAGAATCTTTGTCCAAAATATCTACTTGGCAGAAAAATTATATTTATATTTTTAAAAATTATTATTATTTTTTTAACTCTTAAGTATTTGCTAATTTTCACGCATTTGGGAGTTGTGTGGTTTCATCTAGGACTGGAAACATCATAATATCTTGAGAGAAACTCAGCCAAAGCTCTGAGGGAAAGGGTATCTTGAACTTGTGGAAATTTCAGAGGAACAATATGAATTACAGAGTGGCAAGACCAGGATAGACTGTGTCTGCCCCTGTTTCACACGATGAGCAGTGCTTTACTCCTCAGGAGGAAATGTATATTGGGGTATAAAACCTAAAATGCTTATATTCAGGGTAAGGCAGAGTTTGTAGTGTATTTTCATTTTCCCAAAAATATCATGAGAACTTAAACTCAAATTCAAATCCATGTTGTGACAACTTAAATTCCATGATGAGCCAGCTTTAGCACTCTGCTGCATCTGACTGCAAATTTTCTGACGTTGGCGATTGAAAAATCCCAGTTGTAATTGAGTTAAAAATGAAATAAAGTTGTTTCACAAAGCAGTTTGAGACTCAGATACCTTTCTTCTTATAAAGTAGATGGAAGATGTACCTGCCACCATCAGAATACCTTGAAAATACTGAAATATTGAACCCTCCATCTTTGGAAAGCTTTCCTTATCATTGGCACTTTTTTCTTTAAAAGTTTTTATACCTTCAATTTCTGTCAAGAGGCACATCAAATGTCTACCTCAATATCTAGGGGAAATAAATACCCACAAGCAACTGCTGCCTAGTGCCATGTTTCTGAACACTTGGCCAGCTGGCAAAGGAGGAATGGGATGTGGAGCTTTTCCAGAAGAGATTCTGAGGAAGAAAATGTTTTTTTTTTGTTCCTGTGAGAAATCAAACACTAAATATTGTAGTTGAAAACCCAAATGATTTGAGCTCCAGAGCTAAGACATCATAGTGTCTTATGAATTGTAATTGCAATACTTCTTGGACCCTCTTTATCTGGGAGACACTTTGCTCTCCCCCACAATGCTCCCCATCCTCCCCTCTCAGGCGTGGAGTGATGCAGTGGGCTATCAAATTGAAATGTACTCAGGATGTTTTTCAGGAGGAAAATCACTGTCATTGCAAATAATATTGTTTGAAAGAAAGTTTCCTTTTCAGATGAAAAATGTAATACAATTTTGGCAAACTCCCATCTGCCTTCCATTCCAGATACTCCATGTTATGGTGGTGTGTGGTATCAGAAACCATCTTTAATATGGCTTTGGTAATTCTGTGTCGAGCAACTGGGTCTCAGTTTTCATGATGTGTCCTCTTGTCAAAGAGCCAAATGTTCTGTCAGATTTAAAGTTTTCTATCCCTATATAAAGCTGAGTTTTAGTTTGAGGCAGGAGGCACAGTGACTGAGGAAGCTGACACTATTCCAACATGTTGTTCATATCCTGAAGTCTTTTAATTTCCCCTGGCTACTGTTGCAATAGCACCATTTCACTGAATAAATTAATCAGAACACAAGATTTGTTGAATATGAAGACTCAAAAAGCAGGTTATGCTTGTGACTTTGATAAAGCTGCTATAGTTGGTGGTTAGTCATTATTTTTTCCCTCTGTGGGTGAAACGGTTACAAGAACCTCTGCTATTGTTGCTAGAAAAAGTGGCTTCCTGTGATATAAAGTAATTTTTTAAATAGGAAACATATGGCTGGTCCCTAACAACAAAGTAATATTCAGGTGCTGATGGCATATGCCTCCAGTCATATTACAGGAAGCTATCTTGGAAATCTGGTGGCAGAGGCTTATACACTAATTTTCAGGAAGTGGGGTGAAGGGAAGGAATCTGAAACTGATATCAGAAATACATTTACATTTTTAATTTCGCTGGAGGTTCTTTGCTATTCCTACTTTAAAAGTCTCTGGTATTCATTCCCTGTTAACTATAATAAACAAATACTGTGTGAGGTCTGCATTGCTCCATTTAATACTAATCTGAGGAAAAATCCCAGTAATTTCATAATGAGAGACCCTCTCAGGACTCGGTCTCTCGTGATTTCACCTGGCTGTACCTAAGTGGGCCACCTCTGCAGAGTGGAGGAGTTAAAAATTCCTTTGTAATCATAAGGTTAGAGGGGATGATCTGTAGTCCATCCCCACTCTCCAGCTCAGGATCACAAGGCCCAGAAGGTCTCTTGGCAAACACTTTCCCACTTAGGGTTTTATTGGAGGCTCTGCTGGATCCCTTGGTGAGGGATCCCCCTGGTGCGCCTGGTACTGAGAAGAAGAAACCTTTTCTTCTAAATGATCTTTATTCTCTTCCTTTTTGTGCCAGCCTTCTGGGTATTTGTAATTGTGGTCCCCACCCATCCCACCAGTCCCTCTTTTTTAAAACCAGTAAGTCATACAGTCTCTCAATCCAGCAGTAAGTCGTTCAGTCTTTTCTCATGTGTCATAGCTTCAAGAGATCTTCTCTTGATGTTCATATTGACTCTTTCCAATAGATTCTGGGATTCTGCTCTAGTGGTGACCAGTTATGGGCATTAAAACCTACAGCTGGGGTGTTGCCATAGCATTAGCTCTTGTTTTGCATTTGCCTGCCTCTTTCATAGCTTGCTGAAAGCTCAGAGGGCTGCTGGTGGTTACCATGCGTGTGCTGACTTTCATTGCTCTTGTTGTGGTTCTTTCCTTAATAGAACCAGGCTTCAGGGAAGGGACTGGGACTGGATTGTCGTTGGGGATTTTATTTTTATCCTCCACTGCTGGCATTTTTGCCTACCTGCTTGCAATAATTAATAATATTTACCTTTGTTTCCTTAGCACTGAAACCTGAGCTTTGGCTGAAAAAAACCAAACAAACTTTTGGAGTCTTTGGGAAAAAAGAAACAAACTTTTTTTTTCTGCTGGGCTTTGGCTCAAAACTTTAGATGTGCTGTTCCATCACAGCCTCAATATTTTGGTCCCTTCTCAGCTGAAGGCTTGGGTTGGGCTCACAGTCCAAAGTGATGTGGGTCAGCAGAACCTGATATGGGTGTAAAGATTTGCAATATGTGTACTTGTAGAGAGATGTGGCAAACAAATGAAGGATGTATGGAATCACTGTTGGTGTAACTCTCCTTGAGCTTAGTGGGAATTGCATGCTTTGGGTGTGGGGCAATGTCAAGCCTCTCAAGTTCATAATGGTATGATCATCATTCCCAGAATCTTGCACTTGCAATTGTTCACTCTACTGCAAAAACCCCTTTCCACCATCTCCTGTTCTTGCTTTCATTATTGTTCAGTTATCCAATTAGTGCACTCACACCTGCAGGGTCATCTTCATCTATAAATGTGCCATTGCTTTAAGTCTTTTGAGGTCCACAGCAGGAGAAATGTCGATATATGAGAAATAGTTCTCTGGATTTGGAGTGACTTTTGTGTGAAGAAGGGATATTTGAATTTGTTTGACCCCTATACATTGGGAGTTGACACCTAAGCAAAGTAGGGAGTGATTTTTATTTGGCAATGAGCTCTTCTAAGGGGGCAAATGCCAACATGAAATGTCTTAACCTTCAGCATTAGAAAATACATAGACAAGCAAGAGTCACAAGGTTTTCTAATGAAGGTTCTGAATCGTGTAGGAATCTTCTTCAGAGTTGCAGCAAGTTGCAAAAAGACTTAACAGCTCAGCAGGATTGATTAAGTGCCTACAACTATGCATCTAAGATAGTGCTATAATAAAAGTGACAAATGAGGAAGAATAGTGTGTCTGCTAGAAACTTAGCATGACTGAATGAAAAAAATGCAGTGTGTAATTTATTGTCAATGAAGAACCATCAGCAGGAGAGAACAAACCTAATTCATCCCAATTAATTAGGTATGGGACTTAAACCTTGGTCTTCCACAGCTCTAGCCACAGAATCACTTGGTATCTCAGAGGACTTTGGACTCTCACTACAAAATCTTAAAATGAATTTTAATTGATGGGTTCAAATGTCTGCCAGAACAATAACCATGAAAAACCCTCTGAATATACCTAGTGTGAGAATGTCACCATTATCAGCAGTTCCCAGAGGCTTCACCTGGGCTTTTTTCTGCATGTCCAGATATCTTTTAGCACTACAGTTTTAAATAGCTTGTGCTGATTAAAATAGCCATGCTTTTCCATGCCAGAGGCAGGCAGCTGGTCTGCATGGCCTGCCATCCCTGCTGCTGCAGGCAGTGAGCATTTGCCACGGGCTGTGGTTGGCACCTGCCATGGAGAAGATGACCAGTGTGGGGTGGCAACAGCTTTCTCCAGTGTGAGACTGGACAGAGCTTTGTGTCACCTGCAGGTTTGGCTGTGGTCCACCCAGACTTTCAGCAGCTCCCCCCAAAAACCTGCAGGTAGTTGAACAAGCATCCTCCCCTCCCCAGCCCAATAAACAGAGTGTCCTGCTGCTAACAAAGAGAACCTCAGTCACTCCCCAGGTAATTCTCCCTTCTCCTCAGCCTTAGGAAGCACTAAATCTGTGCAGGTACCGTGGGACTGGGAGGGGGCAAGCAGCAGCACTTTCTGCATATGTGGCCACAAACTCCATTCTCAGGGTTAAAGCACAAAAGATGTTTTTATGAGGCTGGGTGAGGCTGCTGTGCACTGAAGTGATCCCACCATGCCGCCACACACTGATAAAAGGAGAATTTTATGTGATGTAATTCCCAACATGGTCTGCACTCCACTGAAGCTTCAGGCACAATCAGTGTGGTCAGCTTGAGGTTGGAGTGGCTGGGGGAGAGCACAGAGGTGGAGGGCATCCCAGAACAGGAATGTTTTTATAAATAAAGGAACAACAACAACAAAAAAGAGAGAAATCCACTAAAGCTCTTCCTCCCCTGACGGTTTGTCGGCAGTGCCTGGGTTATGTGTGCAATCTCTGCATGAGCCAGTCGCTTGTCCTACAAAAATGATTTGTTAGACAAGTATAGCGAGAGTTGAGAGCCGGGGGAGGTGGAAGGAGTCAGGGTGGAGGGGGAACCTTGGAATGGATTCAGGAATGACTGATGGGCTTGACTGAAAATTTTATCTGACTATTACGTTATGGAGGGGGGGGCTGAGAAGTGGAAGGGGGAGAAGTGAGAAAAGGCAAATGGAGAAAGGCTGGGCTGTCTGCTCTAGCATCATGATATTTTATTTTTCACCACTAAATGCAAAATTGATTTTATTTTTTAGATGCCTAAAAAGAAAAAAAAAAAAGAGCCTCTACCTCTGTCTTATAATTCCCAGACAAAGGAAGCTGAAGCAGACACCCTAGACAATGGATAGTCCTTTCTCCCTTAAGCATTTGCCTTTCTCAGCAGTTAAGGTTAAAAAAAAAAAGAAAAACAACAAAAAAGAAAAACCTCATTGAAGGAATGAATTAAAAAGATGACCCCGGAAAATGTGGCAGCCCTTTTATTTGATGAGGAATCAAGTTCATAGAGTGTGTCACCAGAGGTGCTGTGATTTGGTCATTTATTTGTTTCCTGGCAATAAGAATATTCCTTTTTAATCTGATATTATCCTCTCATCTTCTCCCTTTTTCTGTCGTTGTCTTCCTCTTCTCACATCCTTTTTCCTTCCTCCCTTTTTTCTCTCTCACCCCCTCGCCCTTTTTTCTCTTTGCCAGTTCAGGCATTCTCACATACATTACCCCTTCCTTTCATCTCTGGAATGACCTGAAATGACCTTTTGCCTGGCACTAGACGTGACTTAACTGATAATAGCAGATACTTGGGGGCCTCAAGCGGTGGCTTGTCTGAGCACGTAGAGGGAGGGGGAAGAAAAAAAAAATCCGTTTTTTTTTAATACGGAAAGCATGGGTTTCTCTTTGTAGCAGCATTTCCTGCAAGGTAGCAATTAATGACACTTTGTGCTTGCTTATTGCCCATTAGATAAAATCCTTCAAAAGCTTTCCTTATAGTGTCTATCCCGAAGCTGTTAATAGGAATGAGGGAGGGGAAGAGAAATCTGTCTGCAAGTGGTTAAAAACTCCACACCATCATTTTTATGCCACTGGCTACCAGTGCTCTGCATTGCGTCTTCTGTGTCTTTGTGCTCCCGTCTCAGCCAAATACTTGTTGGAACAGCACAAATGTCCTTCTGTCTTAAATAATCGCCACTTTTTGGTGACTAATCTGGGCAAAAGGTTATTATTTTGCTTCTTAATGTCCCTTGAAGCCATCACGGTAAAGATAAGATTGCAGTCAGACCCACTGGGTTTCTGGATTTTTATTTTTTTAATTTTAACTATTTATTTGGATACTCGGTGAGACTGAGTGAGTTACCACAGCAACGACTCGGAGTCTTGAACATGAAAGGGCTCTTATTGTGCCATGTGGTGCCTCAGAGATACAGAGAAAGAAGGAGGCGGGGAGGAGAATTCCTCTTTAAAGAAACAATAGCAAGACATTATGTGAACTTTTGGGGCTTTATAATAAAGTTTGAAGGGAAAAAAAAAAAGGCTACAACAGTCTGCGGTGGAAAAAAATGTGCTGACTTACAGAACTTTGGAAAGAGAGGTGTATATGTTTATAGAAATATCTGTATATGTTTATAGAAATATGTGTATATATTTATAGAAATATTAATTAATTAACTGTTAAATAAAAGCTTTATATATATACATGTATTTAGTTATTTTCTCTGACAGATCATTTAGCTAGCTGGCCTGTTGGACTGCCCAAGCAGATCAGAGCTCAGGGTCAGAACCCAAGATATGGGGTTTTTTTAAATTTTATTTTATTTTTTGAGCTTTGTTCTGCCCTTTCTTTCAAGAGAAAGGGAAAGGGGTGAGTGTTAAAATGTCAAGAAAGGCACCATAGTGCAGTCTGTTTTCCATTGTCCAAAATAATGGGGCGACTGAAACTTCAGGCAATAGGAAAACCTGGATAATAGGGTTCCTAAGGGATGCAGAGCAGAAATACATGAATGGCTGCATGCAGAATCAAGTTAGGTGCAGGGGAGCTTGTTAGTTCAGATTTTCCACTGTCTTGCCCAGATCCAGTCTGACACTGAATGCAGAGCCACTCCAGTGTCCCTGTGTTGGGTTCCCTGTGTTCCAGAAGGGTTAATTTGCTCCAGACCAGCGCTGGCCCCATACCTGTGCTGAGCCCTGTGTTTGGCTTTACCCTACCAGACCAGTGCTGGTATGGGACCAGCTCAAGGTGTCTCTGCTCCATGGCTTACTCAGGTGACTGCTCTGTATAGAACTGGGAGTGACCATGTGCAAATGTATCCCTAAATATTCAGGTATTAATTTAAGCTCTTGGGGCAAGAATGAGTTTATCTCAAAGAGCAAAGAGCCCCTCTTCTGTACCTAGAAATGGCTGCTTCTCTGAAGAGCTTCCCATCACGACACCTTCTGTCTTAAAGTGACCCTTCCCAGATGTGCTGCATATAGAAAATAAATGTAATGATTTGTAGGCTTCCATTGAAGAGTCCTTATAGCAGGAGCCCCACTAGACAGGGTGGCAGCACTTTGCTTGGGTTAATACACTCTATTTTCTCTTCCCTAGCTGGTTTGAGTATGTATTGCAGAACTCAGGAGCACTGGCACCTTGTCACCTACTGTGCATAATGCATTTCCTTTACAAAGACTGATTTGCAAGTTAATTCAGATTTTTCTCCCAAGTATCTCTTCAGCTCCAGGCATTGCCAGTATTTGGGGTGAGGGCAGAGTGCTAGGAATCTATCATGGGGGAGCAGGGATGGACCTGCTCAAGATGACATCTCAGCAGCTTTCTCCACTGTTTCAGCTTGCAAGGCTTGTTTTAATTAGTGTGAGTTGGCAGTGAAATGTTAACCATTGGTAATGGACAAACCTCAAAGCTCCTTGTGAAACTTGTCCATATCTCCCACGCTTTGACATAATTTATCTGGAGTGATCGTGCAGCTTGCCCTGAAATTCATGTGGTTTCCACACTTCAGTCATTACAACTGAACAAAGTTCTTGGAGTTCCCCTGAAATTTCAGGGAAATATCACCTTTTGACGAAGGAAAAAAGGGAGTCAGGGACTTCACTGCATGTTAGCATTGCTCTAGCAATTTGAAATCAACCATGTGTCATTTGTATGATGCTTCCCATTCCACTTTCCCTTGTGAAAGGCAAATCTTAGTGTATTAATTGCCAGTAATGTTAAGATCAGACATAAAGATATTAAAATATGGCTGAATTAATATTGTGGGAGTAGCCATTTTTTTGTGAAGTCTTTGCCTCTGGAGTGGTTAATCTCATAATCTTGTTACACATTTGCTGTGTATTGTGTGTACATACAATATTTGCTGGCCTGGAACATTTTTCTAACAAGATTGCTTTTCCACCAGCATTGTAGTGCATGTAGTTTAAAACTTTAAATTGTGGATAATATTGTATAACTACTTAGGATTACTTTCCTTCTCGAGTATAAGTTCAAACTCTATTCTTAATTAATTACCTGAGTTTCCAGCTTTTCTTTTTAGAGGACCATCACTAAATTGAGTGAAGTGGTTTAAATTACTGTTGCAGGTGAAGGACAAGGCAAGTCATGGTTTATTGCCTGAAAAGCATGACTGCCTGAAGTGATGATGATTGTATATTCCTAAGGATGTTAAAGTGTCAGCTGTCTAAATGTCTCCGGTGGTGGTATCATAAAAGATTTCTGCTTTCTTTCATATATAGAATGCCTGGAAGTTAGGCTGAGATCTGTCAGGATAATATTGTCACTAAACCTTCCTCTACTTCTCAAAATGTGTGTGAGGTGAAGAAAAAAAAATTGAGTTAAATCTGTAATCTCTTTATCAATAAGAAAAAATGATGCAGGGAAAAAGTGTTTTTGCCTTTGATTGCTGGTCAGGATAAGGAATAATGTTATATTAAGGGTTTGCAGGCAATGAAGTTTTATACCTGTAACTCAAGTGGCAGTGGCCTTTGCTGAGTGTTTCGGGTTCAAAGGCTTTTAATGGTGCAAGAAGGAGCCACAACACAACACCACCTGTGCTTGCAGCCTGTGGCAATGGCCCAGCGCTGGAAAGGTCAGAGGCTGCATGTCCCTAGTGCTCATTACAAAGATGTGGTCCAGATCCAGACTCAGCGTTTGACTGACTGTTACCTGGGCTAGTTATGCTTTCTCAAATGTGTTGTCATTGTCTTTGTCTTCCCTGTTCTTCCTGTGGTTAGACTAAAAGCCACATCTAGTCACCAAAGTCCCTGAGGCTAGTGTCTTCTGTTGTCCCAGGTTCCTCTGAATACCTGAAGCCAGCCAAGAGGTGACATTAAAGAGAGAGTGGATATGAGGCCACGTGAATAGGACTGGTAGTCTTTGCTCCAAAACTTCCAATCTGTTTTTAATTCTGGATTTGCAGACTATCTCTCACAGTTGGGTATCAGGTGCTATATGTCAGAAATGGTTATAACCAACAAATTGACCTGCTAAACCAAACCCTTTACTACTTAATATAGAAATGATTACATGTTTAATGGTTTACCAGTCGTGTTAACTCTTCATTCGTGGAGCTTTTTAAATGGAGCTGTTCTCTAGCTGTAGAACATAAAGGGAAAGGAGCACAGTGTCCCAGCAAGCTGACAAGAGCCCAATACCCAGAAATAATCCTTTGTGTCTACCCAAGCCATGGCCTCTTTGTGAGACCACAAAAAACCTGCTGCTCACTTCTCTTCTGATATGGACAGGAACTCACTCGATACTCTGAGACTTGGAAGCTCGTTTCATATCAGACACCAAACAGTTGTTTCCTCTTTAATCAATTGCTTAACTTCTGCATGTTAACTGCACCAACAATAAGTGATTTAGATAAGCTTGGGTTATTAGGAAATCTTTTGAGAAAGGGGAGTACATCAAGCATGTGGAAATGGCTGCTAAAAGCATTTGTATTACTTAGTAATTTGAAAATGGAGAAACATAAAAAGGAAATGATGTCCACAGTGAGTTGGATGGTATTTGAGCATCTCAGGAGACATGAGCTGGAAACTGGAGCATTACTTAAGAGTTTTGACCCCTGAAACTTGTGTCTCCTTCCAACTGGCAAGCTAACAGTGCTAACCATGTAACAGTGCTTTGGCAGGGGGGTTGGACTCGATGATCTCCTGAGGTCCCTTCCAACCCCGACCATTCTGTGATCCTGTCTGTCTTGCTGAGTTCTCCAGCAGTACTTTGCTTTCTATAGAGAAAGGAGAGAGGAAGCTTCAGACCCCTCTGCCTCTTCCCTTCCCACGTGTCCTATCTCGACTGTGCGTGCTGCTCCGCACATAGTGCGATGTGGAGGCTGTGGGCCTGACTGGTGGTGGAAGCTGGGGCTCCTGATTTATGGTCTCATCTCTTCCATTAATTTCAATGTGTAGCCTTGGGCACATAACTGCAAACTTGCATTTGTTAGGGTGGATGTCTTGAAGTGAAGGCTCCCAGCTGTCCGTGTACTCCTCTAGCCCAGCCCTCCGATAGACGCGAGCTCCCTGCTGAACTGCTTCAGTTAACAGCAAAGTGTTGAAAGGTGCTGGTGGTTGGCTTAGAAAGGCCATGCTGCAAGCAGTGACATTTCAACACCTGGTGATCCACCAGCTCAGGTGAGGGGCAGGCAGCCAGTCTGAGCATCCCCACGAATTGGAGCATTCAGGCTACACGTGCTTTAATTATCCAGCTGGAGATGGCAAGCATTTGGAGAACACCTTCTTAACTGAAGCTTATGGAGCAGGCTGAGATCTGCAAATTCAGGCACAACTTAGGGGCAAAACTTGTGTTGTACTTGAGAGGGCTGCATCATTGTGCTGCATTAAGTGTGCCTGCTCTAGCAGGTGGGTTGGACTAGGTGATCTTCAGAGGTCCCTTCCAACCCTGACCATTCCGTGATTCATCTTGTGAAGCAGACAGGGCATTCAGATTGAAGGAGGTTTCTTTAGGAGGCAGTTATTTTGCCCTGGGACTTTCAAACAGAAGGAAAATAAGCTGATAATATAGAAGGAAGGCAGAGATTTTTTTTCCTGAAATTCTTTTTCTTTTTTTTTTCAGAAGTTATGTGCAATGAGAGCTTTTGGTTTGAGCTGACTCAGTGCCCTGCCTGCCTGCAGAAGGTGTACTACTCTGCAGAATAGACTGAAAGGTCACTAATCCAGTGAGAGGAAATGTGACTCTCCAGCGCTGTAGCACTCCCCTGGTGAGGGACAATGCAGGTGCCAGTGCCTATTCCAAGCACTTTATCTTGGTTTTTATCCTGTGGCTGTTTAATGCAAAGTAAAAATAAGTATTATTGAATTAAGCCTACTGCATTTTCAAATACACATATGTGATAAATATCTCTATTTAGAGGCACTGCATTAAAAATATATGTTCACTCTTTATTGAAAATTGTGAATTTCTACTTAAGTTCATAAGAGAAATTTATTTTAAACCACACAGGTGTATAATACTGTGTACTTTGTAAGTTGTTCTTTCTTTAACATGGTTGATACTTCTGAGGTACCTGAAATGTTTTGATGGGTCAGTAGACAGGTGAACAAGAAAGTATAGCATCTTTCTTTATACTATATATCTATATACCATAGCATCTCCTTGTACCATGGAACAGGAATTGCAGAGCACCATCTATTGTTCTTTCTTTCTTTCTTATATTAAAATTGCATCTTAAGCAACTGGGCTTTTTCTTCTGATGTATAGGTTATATTTGTAGGAAAGGTTCATTGATTATTATAATTTAATTGCATAAATTTTTTTGCATGCTAATAGAAGAACAGGCTCCCTGCAGAAGTATCTGAGGCATTCTGGAGTGTTTTTTCCTCTCCTGCTCCTAGTATTATGACTTGTTTCTCTAAATGGTTTTTTTTTTAAAATGTAATTATTTGTTTAAATGTCAAAAAAGCTACAAATCCTGCAAACACTTACCACTAGGTGTAGCACTCAATACCAAGAGTTTTAGTCCTGCTGGCTTTTTTACAATTATGTATTATATGGCAGAAATACATTTTAAAGTGGTTTCCAAGTAAACATAAGACAAAATTCTGCTTGCATGAAAGCTTTACTGAGATGTGTATGTATTTATTGCATTTACCTCTGTAACAAATGAAAGGCTTTCACTTCCCTAGCAGTTACCAAGGTACTTACTTCAAGGTCTGTAGTGATATGGAGATCTGTGAATTCACCCAGACACGTTAAAAACTACTAAATCACTAAAGGGGCTGATCAAAAGCAAAAGTGTTATGTGCAGGGGTGTAGTGCACAGTTAAAGTGGTGATGATAGCTACATAAATAGACAACAGCATTTGCAGGACAGGGTACTTTTAAATTCATGGGACATAAGACAAACATACCATGACACTCACTTTGACCCTGCAAACTACTTAAACAGGATAAGCTAAGACAGTTACCAACAGCCAGAGAAAGGATAAAGGACATATTAAAAAGAAAGGAGAGTTCTTGGAATAAATCAGCTATCAAGCAGTGACCTGATCAGAGAGGAAATGTGTATTTGATGGAGAAAAAACCCTAGCACATGTTTTCAGGTGAAAGTTAAAAATCAGTTGGTGCAAGCTAAAGATGTTTGGGAATTTCTAGATAAAGAAATTTGGATAGTAGAGTGTCAACATATCCCAACGTGAACTTTTCATAGTGTTGGTTTTAATGACATTTTCAGATGGGAGGATAAAGAATCGTGCTTTCTCTTTCTCTTGTCAAATAAAATACTGTTACATTATACCAAGGTTCCTCAAATCAAGGTGGTCACACTTGAAATACTCCATCTGAGTCTACTTTGGTCATTGGGATGCTGTGTGACTACTTGAGAGCTACAAAACTTAGGACCCCCCCTAAATCACAGGTGCTCCTTAGAGGAGCAGTGTCCTGTGCCTTTGCAAAGTGCTTGCCCCCAGAGGCAAGCTGTTATAATCATAGATATGTGAAAACTTCAGCAAAATCTCATAAAAAAATCAAACATTGAGATGGTTCTGTTAATGTAAATCTTAAAAATGAAGTGAGAAAATTGAACTGTCACCTTTATCCCTCTCTCCTCCACAGACAGTTATGAGTTAAACACAATGTTATATAAAGTAATGCAATATAAAATGCAGAGGTAAAGCTTAGCAATTCTCTTAGTGCTGCAAAATCTGCTTTATAAATGACTTTCCACTCGTCTCACCCCACTCCTATTCCAGAGCGCTGTGCATGCTGGCAATGAAGACTTTTTTTGTTGGAGTGCCAAAGTTGAACTCACCAGCAACTTGAAGTGGAAAAAATGAAATGGATCCATTTGTTTCATGGGAATGATGTGTATCCTGTGAAAAGCACTTGGAGCTGAAATTTAAGGCAGACTGTACTGACTCTTAGCTGAAGGAGATGATGGAGATGGTTATTATTGCCTTCTTTTCTAATGTCTTGTCTCTGCTGTTGTATATATAAACAGTTGTCATTTTTCTCTGAGACATTTATGGACAAACTGTGGAACTTGCTTTTGCTACTAACTCCTGGAAAGCCTGGGAAGTGCTCAGTCTGGAGGTTTGCATGTGGGAACTGGGAGACAGGTTCTACTCTGGCTAGCTGCATAGTAGGGTGTTTAATTTATGTTGAAAGAGCCCATCAGAGGAATGTAGCAGTTGCCTTTCAAAGAAATCTTCCATCTTTGCTAAGGTTGTGTGATCAAGGAGAATAGAAAAGCAAACACCTGACCTTGTCTAAACCTTTTTGGCTTATATAAGAAATTACTAACAATATTTTTTTTCCCTTTCTCTTTTTCTTTTCTAAGTATAATGTCTTATTGAAGTGCAGCTGTGTTGAGGTTGGAGATGTAGCACAAATGTTGTAGCTCTACTCTGCCAGTAGCATTGCATTTCACAACATCTCTCTATGAGTATTTATCATACATACCTATGCACATGAAACATTTAGCCTTGAGACAGCTCTCTCCTGTGAAAGGGGAAAAATTAAATGCCATGAGCTCAGTGCTGTTGCTTGTGCAGTTTGTCTTTTCTCCTCCCTCAATCAACTTTATTTTGCCTGGAATAGAAAAGTGTATGTTGTCATAGCAAATGCTTGCTGTCATTTATTATCCTGCAATAAGATTCTGAAAAATCATAGTTAATCTGATTCATGAAGTTGAAAAGTATTCTAGGTCAGGAGGAAACAAACAGTCCAAATTTTTTGAGAAATGCAAAAGAAAAGTCAGCAAGTGAAAGTGAACCCCAGCTCCCAGTTCCTGTGAGAGGAGAGGTGATGGACTGCTGAGTAAGGTTGGATCAGGGTGTGCAACAAGAGCTGCTCACTGCCCATAGCAGAGCTACAGCCCCTTGGAGCAGGCTGAGCCACAGGTGTGGTGGGGTCATTTCTGCCAGGTAGCGTTCTGCTCCACTGGGAGACAGTTCTCTGAAGGTGGCACTGCCCTCACCCTTAGCTTGAATCCCTTGCTTGAAAATGTTTCTGCTGCAAAGAGGCCTGCAGCCAGTTAGTTTGAGTTTCCAAAGCAATGGCTCAGTGGTATGAGAGTGTGCTTGCTGTGCTCCAATTTTTTCTTTCTGATGTGTAATTGCTTTGCATATTTATGTGAAGTTGAGTTTGAATCCCCTGGAATTTTGTGGCTGTGGCTGGCTCTTCCCTGCATTATTTGTAGCCTTTTGTCAGTGCTGTCTCAGATTTATCATAGCAATCTTTGTAATAATTACATCCAGTTCTTTTTGATTGCTTTTAATCAGAGATGTGAAGTGTCTTGCCCAAAACTGTGTGGGAGACCAGTGGGACAGTAGTACAGACTTGGAGATTGCTATGCTTCACAGGAACTGTTCTGTCCTCCTGTCCTAGCAAAGCAAGCACTTTGCACCATCTTCAGAGTTAAACTTTGTTGTGGTTTATCTTTCAATATGTCTAGATAACCTGCTGCATTCTGGAAAATATGCCAACTTCTCATATTTAGTATTTAGTCAAAAAATAAATGCAATGACTCCTTCTATGGTTTAGTACATCCTAAATTTGGAAGAGTTATTTAGAAAGTTTAGTCAATCTTTGTTTGCAGTCTTGCATTTTCACTCAGTTTCTTCCCTCTGAGTTCAGCTCCTTGGGTTTGACCAAAGTATATCCTTAGCAGGATACATTGTCTTAATTTCCTAATATTTTACCAACCGTAACAGTCCCAAAGCAGGTTAGCATTTTGTCCAAATTTGAATGAATTTGTCAAATTTGTGCTTTCACTGTAGATCCACGAAAATCCATTCTGTAACATGGATATTAAACATTATGGTGGCTACCCTGAGTGTAAAGATAGGTCCAAAATGCAGTATTGTATCATCCTCCCTTTGAGATGGACTACTTTGCCTCTGGTACCAGCTCTGGAGCTTTCTCCTTCAGCATCCTTCACTCTGGTACTTCTAGTCCAGTGATGTGATCTCCTGGAGACACCTCTCTTGGGGACATTTGTGTACACATCATTGTCTAAAACCAGGCTGAGCTCTTCCACCTGCATGGGCTGCCCACTTGTCAGCTGAGTGTCTGTAGGAGTAAGGTCTCCTGGGCCACGTTCTTCTCAGTGCAAGGTAGGAATAAGCTTTGAAGTAAGTGGGAAGCAAAGGAAAAACACATCTTTGGAAATTCACATCTTTGGAAATTCACATCTCGTTGTTCTGCCAAGAGAAGTCTCTGTGGTTTGCTGTCTGGGAGATTTCCAGCGTGGCTGCATTATGGGATGCATACTGGATGCCAGCCCCACGGCTGCTTTGTTTGCAGAGCTGTGCTGATCTGCTGTCCTTCGCTGCTTTGCCCTCACAGCTGTTGCATGGTGCTTGGCCTCACCTCCTTGTAGATGACTTCTCTGCAGACCTTGGTGCAGAGCTTGACACTCACAGGTTGCTGGCTCGTGTCTCCTCCAGATCTGGGCCCTGTTGGGTGGTAGCTGGAAGAGTCCCATGCCAGGGCAAGATCTCCTTACAGGAAGCCCATGCTAGAGTAGGTTTATCCTGAAGGACTGCAGCTTCTGGGAACCCATGAGCTTTTTCATCTGATTTTCTCCCCCTGTCCCTCTAAGGAGGGGGAGTGAGAGAGCAGCTGGATGGGTGTCTGGCAGCCAGCCAAGGTCAACACACCACAACAGGCTCTAGAAGTCACCCTTGAGTTACACCTCGCCAGTCAGACCACCCCTGGATGCCCACAGCCTCTGTCAGGGCTGTCAAATGAGAAGTGGCAAGGACTGGATGTTTCTCCAGACACTGACAGGCAGAACAGGCTTTTCTGCAGTTCCAGCAGGAACCTGGGAACCCAACTCCTGCTGAAAACCAATAGATTTGAGGCTTCTGAGTCAGTTAAGTCCTTTTGAAAAGCTTCTCTGTAGCCAAAAGTTAACATTACAGTTAAGAAGACCAGAAACAGAGCTACACCCTCTACAGTCTTTCTTTAATTTGTCCTTTCCCAATAAGAATTGAAGGATGGATGCATCTGAACACCAGGAACAAAGAAGATGAGAGGCAGCAGACAGCATCCCTTGGGAAATCCTGTTCTTCTCTCACTGTAGTACCTCAAGTGGTCATGAGGAAGAATGGCCAGGTAGGGCTGAGCTCACCACATAGTAGTGCTGGCACATCCTGCAGTGCCTGCTGCTTGCATATGGTGGAAAAATCATGATGTGTCTCCAATTCCTCCGGGCAAAGAAGATGCTGTAAATAGCATGGCCAAGTTTCAAGCTCTCACAGTACAGTGGGAAGCAATCCAGGCTCTTCTGGTGTCAGGAAGGAAAGCAAAAACGCATTTTATGCATCCTAGGGGGAAAAAAGAAGCAAAGCTGCCCCAGCTGGAGTTGTTAGCTCTGGGAGGGGCAACCATTTGGCTCTCATTAAAAGTGACAACATCTGAAGGAACAATAGTTCCCTATTGGATCTTGGTGAATGTGTGTTGGTGGGCTCTGTCATTCACCCCAGGAAGGACTGATGCCATGCCAAAGTCTGTTTCAGGTCTGTGCCTTGGGGCACAGCTTACTGGTTAAACAGAATATGTGGGCAGCATCCCAAAAGCCAAGTAGTTTCTCTGTCCAAAGCTTGTACCATTCCCTATAGGCTTTTCACTTATCCAGCTTTCACCACTCCTTATCCTGACTCATGGATGTCTGAAGGAGACCATGTTCTCCTCTCTCTGTTGCTGATGATCCATCTGGGAGTCACCAGCTTCTAGGCATGGGACATGTCTTTTTCTGCTCCTTTGCAATCCTGGCTGACTCTTTGCTCTTTAAAGGCCCTGACTGCAGAGCCCAAAGAGTGTTTAAACACCTCATTCCCACTTAAATTCAGTTTGGACTGCTACCTGGTATGTCATCCTGCAGCTGAGCAGTTACAGGTAAGACTGATCCCAGTTTCCCTCAAAGAAACCAGTAATCTTGTGTCAAGACAGAATAGATGTAGCTCATCTCATCTTGAGGTGCAGGCATCGTGGCTTTGGCATACAGTGGTCCATAGAGTTCTCAAATAATTCACAGGGTAGAAGAGTTTTGTGGACTTGAATGCCCCACATGATTTTTCTTTCGAGAAGAAAACTGGCAGTAGAGTGTTTTCCATTTGGACACAGAACTCGTCTGAAAGCGAGGCCAGCGCTGTGCTAAATTAATCATCGTGCCAACCGCTTAGGGGTAATTAGGCATGAAGGGAATCAGCAGTCTGCTCCCTCCACTGCGACTTACAGACGGTGTATTTGCAATGTGCCTTTAGCTTCCAGGGCTTCAGCCTTGTGGTACTCGCAAGGAGGATGGATCCTGAGCAGACAGCAGCCTTGAGGTACTCGGTAGCTCTCTCTCTAGCCATTATGGGGAGGAGATCTGTGGTGACAGTGTGTGGCTACAGCGTGAATATCTGAAGCACTTCATGCAGTGGTTCTCTTGTAAGTGCCAGGGAGGGCTGAAGCACTTGTTCATTTTGTGGACAGCTGTGGTGTTCATGTGTTACTGTCTCTCTAGCAAGTTGCCATCCCATAGTCACACCATGATGATGGACACACACATGCTCCTAAGGTGCTTCAATGCTGTGTCCATTGGTTTGGCTCCTACTTCTGGTGGCAATTCATGTTCCTGGATGTCACACTGAAGCATGCATGTGGCCTGTTCATCCAGCTGCTGGGCTGCTGAAGTGGTAATGAACAACTGATGAAGACAAGGATGTCTAAAACCACCATGACTGGTTGCTAGTGAAAATGTGTTTGAGCCTTGGGTTCATCAGTTCAGAGCTTTAGGGTAATTCCTTTCAGTCATGAATAAGATGTACTGTCCACTTGCTTTCAATGTTTTGGGCTCAATGAACACCTCATAGGTTTAGTTCTTGGCCAAGAAAAGTGTCTGAGAGATAGTCCAGAGATAAAACTCCAGTTTACAGAATCACAGAATGTCAGGGATTGGAAGGGACCTCGAAAGATCATCCAGTCCAATCCCCCTGCTGGAGAAAGTCCCCTGTTAGGGACTTACCTAAGCAAAAGAAAGCTTTGGCATATGAAGTGGAAACATACCAAAGGGAAAAAGTCTTTTGGTTAGTGCATTCCAGTTTAATTAGCCTAACAGGGCTGCTTCTCCATATCTGCAGGAAACTTTCTCTGGGGATTTCCAAAATATCTTCCAGTTCAATACACTGGAAATACAGCATGGCTTGTTTTTGTCAAGCAATTTTGGGACTATTTCCTTTTATGATCTTGTATGAAACCAAGAAGAGCAGGGATGTTTGGACTGTTAAACTGTTTTTTTTTTTTAAAAAAAAAAACAAACCAACAACTTTGTTGCATTTATGAGCAAAGGAGCCAGTGTGGTTCTGAAACATATCCATGTGCATACAGTCCCACATATCCTCATATATCCATGTGAGTACAGTCCCACATATCCTCATATATCCATGTGAGTACAGTCCCACTATTAAAATTTGCAGTCTAAATTGGGTGTATATTCTAAAGGTCTGGGGCATTTGGAATCCAGAGATTTAATCTCCATCGTGGTCTGTCCTGTTCAAATCAGGACCCACAGCCTTGTGAAGCCTGGAGTTACTCAGACACTGAGGTCATGATCGAGTTCCAACCTATTTTAAAATGCAGAGCAATAGTCATTATTATAGAGGTCTTAGAGGGATAATGGCCCATCCAGTTGCAATTCTGATTAGTGCTCCTTGCTCTGACAATATTATGGCTTTTGTTATTTCATTATAATTCTTATGACACTTGGTGTTTTTTCTGAAGGCTGTGACATGGCAGTTGGGGCCAGCATAGACTTCATTACAAAAAGGCTAAATTTCTAGTCCTATTGTGGAGGAGAATTGAGATGGGAGAGCTAAGTGTAACCTCAAGGAAAAATTGGAAAGGAACTGAAAAGCTTGAAATATAATGAAAAGCTTTAAAAATAACACATGCACTTTTGTAGAGTTGCTTTTCTTCAGCAACTCTGGTGAATTCTGTGAGGAGAAGGATTTCTGCTGCACAGTGTTCAAACACTCAGACACAGCAATATTATAAATTGCCAATTGAAGTGCCAAAACCAGTCTGTCCTGTACAGGTCACTGAAATAGACACAGCTCTTGCCTGAAAGCATTTGTAATCTAAAACCCCAGCACTATTCCCATTGAAGGTAATGACAAAATTCCATGTGATTGCAAACAGAACAGGATGAGGCCCTAACTAAATAAAAGGCACTTTTTTTTTCTGTGGTCATCAGATATTCCTTACCTATCATAAACTCAAATAACTTTTATTCAGGAATCTAATGACCAAATTTTGTCTGAAAAACTTTTTAATGCAGTGTTCTTTCCTCACTTTAAATCAGGTTTGGAAAGACAAGATTTGAAAGAGAATTCCCATCTGTTGTTGAAGCATTTAATCATTCTTTAAAAGCCAGTGCAGTTTTATTTTCTCTGGGGAGTGAGTAGCATTAGCTGAAGCATAAAGCAAACTATACCAAGTGTAGAAAAAACTCACCCTGATGTCCTGTTTGACAAACTGACCTGCAGGTCACAACCTGAGTTTATTGATCTGTGGGGCCTTGTCTGGGTGTCGGGCATGTTTTCTGGACTTTGGTTTCAGCTGCATTCCTGACTTCTGAAAGAGTAGGGGGTGTGGATTTCTACTAGGAGTAACCACTGGGAAGGAAGTAATGTTCATTAAGTGTGCAGGCAGTGCAGGACTAAGCATGCTCAGTGAAAAAGCTTTTCTCCTTTGCCTGTCAAGCCCTATGTTTGAACTCATTCCAGAATGCCGGATTTACTTTTCATGAAGAAACAGTACCTGGCTGGACTGCATTTTTTCTTTCCCTCCTTAGTCACCAGAAGATTGGAAACAATATTCTTTTGATGATCAGTGCACTCTCAGTAATGCAGTGTGCCTGCATGCAAGTAGGAATCTTGCAGTGGAGAAGGAAGACAAACTTTGCTACCTGTGAAATGAAGACTTCGTAGGTCAGTAAGAGGGGTGCAGAGAAACTAACTTTGTGAGCAGCTTTGGACTTGTAACTAACGCTTTTGCTTTCTGCTCTCCTGTATCCCTTCCCATCTTTAGCAGAGCTGAACTTTGAGAAAAGTTTAGCAGCTTTCTGATTGTTCAGCCTCTCTGATAAGGGAAACTTGTTTTAAGTGAAAACATGATGAGATTTGGGGGAGCTGAGCTTTAGTTTTGGAAAGCTGGAGTTGGTAGTAGCATAGAGGTTTGTTTTCTTTACTTTTTCCCTTTCTTTCTTCTTTTTAGTGGTGCCTATAAATGCAATCCAGTGTGTGTGTTTTGAAAGACTGTTCCCCCTTCTCTCCCTGCCCTCTCCCTTCGAGCTGAAAATGAGACTCATTCTTGAATAATAAACTCTGCATGTTATCAAGCAAATCTTGTGGCTTGTTCATGTGATCATTTCCAGCCTAAGCGTAGATGTTTTGCCTTTTAAAATATATTCACCGTTCTGTCTGCAAAAGGAATTGCAAAACTGTTAGCAGAGGGGTGAGAGAAAGCAATTTTACTTGATAACAACGTTTTAATGTAATAGACTTACTGTGCTTTTACCTTTTTAAGGGCTTCCTACTTTTTGGTTTTAAAGGCATATTTAGAACTCCTGTCTCTTGAGGTTTTGAAATATTCCCAACCTTAGAAAGGGGAAGGAGAATAAATTTTTTTTGAGACTTTGTGCTGCCTAGTGGAGATTTTTCTGAACATAGAAGCAAATGGTCAAGAAACAAAACAACCACTGAATAAGAAGTGAAATGGACTCAGTTAATTAGAAACTGTCTGTAGTTAGTGATTGTTTGAAGTACATCAGAAACATTTGTCAGTTAAATTTTGTCCTCCAATATTCTTCAGAATGGTTATATTGCTTATCAAAAGCTAGCATTTAATTTTTTAAGTGTGACGAGTACCTAAAGCCTTCAATATTTGAATTAATGTGCATTTTATAAACTTGAGATAATTGAAAAAATAACTATACATGCAAATATAAAATCCTTGTGTTTAGAAGGTATATATTTATTATTATTATTTGGTTATTTTAAACTGAAAGCTGATTTCCCATGCAAAAGATCTCAGTAAGAAAAAAGCCTGGCAGGTTAGTCATGATGCATGCTCCTAGTTACAGGATTAGAAGTGCTTAATATCCTCACAAACTGCAGTAGGTTATGCTCCTGCTCAGCACTCTCAGCTGAAAACTGTGCAGAAAAAAAACCCCACAGCATCTCTTTGCAAAGAGAGGGAGTAGAACAGAAGTGACGGGGTTACACTAAATCTCTCGGCTGATTCCCACCGGGATTACCTGCTGCCTTTACGTGGAGGGACGGGGAGCAGCTAGGCCAAGCAGAAGGAATCTGCAAATGACCAAAGCTGAAGCTCTCTGATCTTTCCTTACATTTATCCCCTGAGATCCAAGGAAGTTTTTGATGAGGGAAGCCTGGGAAAATTTCTTTGCATTTTTCCTCTTCTTTGATTTACCAACCTGAAGAGGATTATGGAGACAGTCAGGGTTGTCCTGCAGATGGACACAGACTCCGTGTGGCCACAGCCTTGTCTCTCCCCTCTTTGCATGCAATACCTGCATTCCCTTAGCTGTGGAATTGGGAGGCTGGCCACGAGGGTCTTTTGTAAGGTACTTTGCATGTTTGTAGAGGAAACATACCTTGTACTTTCACAGAATTGGTAAATCCAGGCTGCAAAACTGCATGTCCTAATTTGAGTTTTCGACCTCAGGTCCACAGATTTAGCTTGGATCTTTTTTTGTGTCAGTGGAAAGACAAAATATTGTCCTTATCCAGACATAAACAACATGGCTTCCTCATGCTGTTGTTCATTTTCAGGTATCCAAATCCAGCAGCTATGTATGAATACACTTTACGTGCAAAATATAATAATTAACTACAGGAAATGTTTTTGGATTATTTCATTTCCCCTCCTAGGGTTGAGATTTTGCAATTTATAGGCTTGCAATTTAGAGGATCTTAACAACCCTACCTGTGATGTATAATAGTATAAGTCCATCAAATGAGTATCAGCCTGATTTTGGCCAGTAAACCATTTAGCCTCTTGCCCATCTTTATTTTCATCTTCCCAGGTATTCTCAAGGCAAGTCCACTACTGGTTGTTATTAAATCCTTCTTCATTTTTAAAACAGGGAGGAGAATTCCATAGCTCTTGGAAAGACTGAGGTCTTCCTAAGGTTTCATTTACCTCCAGAGTGGAGCAAGCTGTTACAAATGTGTGTAGCATAGTTTTCTGTCTTTCATTTGTGTGTTGAATCCTGGCTTTTAGATCTACTTAAATGGGGAGAAACTTACAGTGTGTCTCTTCTCTCTGAGTTCCATCTGTGATCTTGCTCTTTGAAATGGAGGCATGTCTTCTGAAACCAGCCATCATCAATAGGCAGAGGTGAAATCTGAGTAGAGGAAGTAGGAGGTGCAGGAATGGGATATACTGTGCCACCTTGAGTGGTAGGTTACCTTTGCTGTGAGCCTGTTTCTGTCCTGGGATGTGCAGAGCAGAAGCACAGTGGTCTTGGGTTTCTGGAGCAGTTAATTGTGGCAGCTTCCTTGTTTCAGTGCTTACATAGGGACATCTTACTAAGGCCTTTTTAGAAGATAGTGATTGCTCAGAGCATTTTGTGTATCAGGATGTCAAGACCTGCTGGAAACACCCCTAGCTAAGTCACTCAGAAAAGCAAGGCAGCTGGTATCCAGCACTGCTGTAGCCAAACAGAGCCCAAATGGGTCTATCTCTAGTGGGTCATTCTTGACCTACAGATGCTAAATGTGATCTGTTGCGATAATAAACCCTTGTGATTGTTGGAATGTTCTCCAAAACTGGGCAGGACTTTCCATATCACTAAGCAGAGTGAACTATAAAACAAATAGGGCATGATTTATTTTAGAGAAAGCTACACTGGGTGTAGGCATCTCTTTGGAGGAAGCACAAAGTTTGCACTATGTGTCAGAATGTGCAACTGTATTTTTTCATGTCTAACTTAGAAGTGTGGGGCAAAATCTGATACTGGTAGCTCAGGCAGTATTTCAGAGTATCACAGGCAGTAAGGTGAATTGTCACCCTTTACTTTTGTCCTTGAGAAGAGCCAAGGAACAGCAGGGCAAGTCATTGTAGGCTGTTCTGTCTAATGTTTGTTTTGAGACAGATGATTTCGGTCATTTTTGGGAAGATATTGAATGTACCTTTCTTTCCCCACTTTCCCTGTCCCCAAGAGTAGCACATGAAAGTAGCTGCAGGGAATGAGCCTTTTAAAATTTTTATTATTTATTTATTTTTGAAGGTGTTTAACCTTTTCACCAGTGGAGTTCTCACAGCTCCAGCACTCTAGAGGAACCACATCTTAACCTGTCCCCTCAGTCAGCTCTCACTGAGATCTGTCCCTGAGCCAGTTATAGCCACATGTAGAGCATTGGTGCCCAGAGTAGGGCCAGCTGAAGAGCTGAGGGTCTCCTCTGGTGAAGAGCTTAAGTAGAACCTCCACCTCTCCTTTGACCAAAGTGAAGCAATCTCTTTCTTTTCTCTCTGCACTGGAACCATCCAATGATGCAAAGGCCTTTAGAGCAAAAGCAGCAAAACATGGATGATTTCTGAGGAACACTTTTTCTCAAGGTGTTGATTTTACTGTAATTTCTCCTAGAAGACAGAGAGGTACTGCAGGTATTGCCTCATCATTGCTACGTGTTTGAGACACAGGACAGTGACTGTAAGCAGAAGACAATCCTTTTAGTGCAGCACTGGTATTAATGGTGAATTCCTCCATTTATTTTTACAGGTAGCAGAGGAAATGAAAACAGTTCTATTTATGATATTGCTCACAGACTCCACAAATGTAAGTACCAATATAGTTCAAAACTGCACTGTATTTCACCTGAGGTGGAAATGTGAGTCTAATGATCAAAGAACTATATGTGTTAATGTTTTAAAAAAAGCAAACAAACAAGGAGGCTAGGGGAAAGTTACATATTTGACATTTTTTTGCTAGCTTTGCACAAAATCAGGGCTCATTTGGTTTTAGATCCTGCTGTATTTGGGCCAAAGTTGTCTCTGGAGAAGTCTGGGAGGGACAGAGCAGGAGAAAAGCTTTTAGCTCTGTCTATTGAGAAACCTCCTGGGTAGCAATTTCAAAAACTCCTGTGGGACTGAGGATTCTGAGTCCTATTTTTAGAAGTATTGTGGGAGCTTAAATCAGGCTTTAAAGCTTTTAGGAACCTGAAAATGCAGGTAGGAACCCCCTGGGATCTATAAAGTGTCTGAACAGGTTATGTGCTGCACTCAGAGAATTAGTCCTTAACTCACCATAGGGACATTAGTAAAAACCACTAGACATTTGCATGAATCTTCATAGATCCCATATCCTTATAAATCTTGTATCACCTCGTTTCAGAGGAACTGTGATTCATAAATACTGAAGCCTGAGTTTAAGGTTCTCAATGGGTGTAAGTGATTTTTGAATATATTATCCATTGCTTTAAAGTCACAAGTGAAAATAATGAATGCAACACATAGTGTCTGTTGGTTCCTCCTGGTTTCTCTGTTCACTGAAGTTGTCTGAGGCTTCAGTTTCTGCCACTTGAGAGGCTGGAGAGTGTTGCAAAATTTCAGCTGAAGTTCAGTGCAAGCTCCTATCTCTGTAAAAGTTTGTGGGAGTTGCAGCCTGGGCCAGAATTCAGCATTTGAATTTTCTTCCTGGACAGAGATGCAAACAAGTAGAATTTTCTGCCTCGATATGCAAATTCTCCAAAGAAATGGGTGCCTTTCTGAATTGCCTCTGTGTTGCTGTTGGGGTTCAGGTGGTTGAAAAAATGAGCTTTGTATTCACAAGGCAGCAGGGACTAGAGTTTCTCCAAAGTGCCTTTGTTTGGGTATATGTAAAGCTATCAATGCGTCATTCTTTCTGCTTCAGCTGTTAGAGACTCCCATCTTCTCTATTGATTTTACCCAGAATGCTTACTGCCCTTGAAGGTGTGACCTGTACCTCAGGCTAATTTATTTCTGTCATGGCTGCAGCATTTTTTAGAGGGCAGGAGGGGGTAGGAGAGAGAACAATGAATTCAACATGGAATATAAATCCAAAGTCTGTTGCTTTCAGACATTCCAGTACATACCCGGCTCCATTCTCCCATTTGACTTTCTGCATGGTCTTGGATTAAAAGGAAGAACAAAACAAAACAAAAAGAAAGGTGTTTGTATAACTAATCAGGTGAACCATTCTGGGATAATCCCTTTGGTCACACATACTGACTTGTATATTAAAATTTTGCTGGGCTTCTAAACCATTTACAATGATGTCCTCGTTTTTGAGCCTGAATCAAAAGTTTTACCTTGATGGCCTAAAAGTGTTTTGGATCTGAGCATCGTTGCTTTAATCTATTGAAATTTGTGTTGTGGAATATGGATGGACAAACTGTGTTTTTGTACTGAAAACTGATTTTGGACCATAGTGGTAGAGGTGTGATGGATATTTAAAAAAAAAAATATGTTTTTTTCATTGTTTCACATATTCTTTCCTGTTCAATTTTTATAGGCAGTAATATGGAACTTAAATGATGTGTAAGCAGAAGTTTAAACTCTACAAATACTGAGCTTAAGCACCTGGCCCCTTTCATTATTGTATTGAAATTAGTGGGTTTTCCTCTCATGACCTGCCTGTGTAGCTCAAGTCTTTCCCTCCTGCCCCACGCAGTCTGACAATAGCATAGGATTTCTCTAGGGCAAACATGTTGCTTTCAGGTTCCCCCACAAAAAAACACTGAGCATCATGTGCTGCAGTAGGTTTGTTGGAAAACTTTGTTGGACTGGTACCATGTCCTGGGGATGCATGCAAGGACTGGGATTGACTGTATGGTGTTTTATGGACCCCCTCCTCCCACCTTGCTTGGGTTTTTGATCAGTAGCCACTGAGTCCTCTGATATTGGAGGCACAAAGTGGTGAACCCTGGATCTCCAATATGATGATGATGATGATATTGAATGATTTCCTGGACTGACTGGTTGGACTCTGCAATTCAGACCCAAGTGTGGTGTTCAGGTTTGAGTTCACTGAGTTCCTCAGCAGAGGAGAGGCAGCTTTAAGGAGCTCTATCAAAACATGAGCTTCACATAAAGCAAAGTTACTGCCTTCCTTGGAAATTTAGGGCTCGTGATTCAGAGCAGTTGACCCAGGAGTACCTGGCCTGGGGTTACTGCTGTGGGTCAGGGCAGTGAGGCCAGCTGGGAAGGTCAAGCTTCAGAGGAATGCAGAGTGCTCTGGAGTTGAAGCGTATGAGATTTCCAGGTGATTTGCTGGGAGCTGCTGCTGCAAAAAGCACTAAATTATCCCAGGATAACTGAGCTCAGTGAAACTTCAACCGGTCTGGCCTGAATTCAAAGTTTATAGTTAAATCTTCTTACTTGCCATGTGATTTGGGTTCCAAATGGGTCCGTGTCACACAGCTATAAATGTTTGTTTTTCTTCCCCCAAACATTTTCTGCAGTGAATCACTCGGAAGCATTTCTGTAGCACCTACTGCTGTAGAGGGGAAAAGTGAAACAGGAGATATCAATTCAGAGGAGAAATGTGGATAAAAAGAAGGTTTATGATTTGTGCAAGGGGAAAAGGGATGCTGTGCCATAGGAAATGAAATGGGCAGTTGGTATGAAGTGTACCTTTTCACACCTCCATTTTCTTCTGCATTGTGGCAAACGTCTATATATGACCTCCACAAACATACTGGAACAAAGCAGCCAGGGTTGGGCATTCAAGCATGTAGTTTCCTTGTATCTTGGCATCTTTGTGTTTATAGGTCTCACTCTTTTTACTTTGCCCCTAATAGCAATAAAGTAAACCAAGATCCGGTCTTTTCATAGCATTGCCACTCTCCTAAAACAGAGGGAGGGAGGAAAAGAAAGAAGGGCAGTTCCAGCACAGAAAAGACCCTGTGCTCCTGTAAATGATTTCTTGGTCCTCCACAGAAAACCTGAAAGAGAAAGGGAGAAATGCAAATGCTTAACTAAAACATGGTAGCAGCCAGCCTTGTGATTTAGCACAACACCTTGGGGTCTGATTTATCTCTCGCTATTGACAGATTCAAAGATTAATTCTGGCTAGAACCTACCTCATGTTTTTTGGGGTTTTTTTCCTACCAAACCACTGGAGAAGAGTTGCCCAAAATGTTATTTCCTCAGTTTTTCCACGAAGGTTGTGTTTTTAATTGAAATAGGAGAATATTGGGTAGTTTACAGCTTGGAGGCAAACCTCAAGATTTCAGTGTTTTTCCTGCTTTGATGTCACTACCATCAAGATGGTTTGGTGCTTCAGGTATAGATCAATGTGTGCAGCTTGGTTACTGTTGTGTACCTGTCTCTCCATGAAACTCATGTCTTTGCAGAGGTCTTCAGTTTTTACTGCAGAGAGTGTTGTGGGATAGGGTAAAGGTGTCTGCTGTGGACAAGTTTGGCTTCTTCTGAGACTCATTTTCATCGTTGCATCATTATGGCCTTTCATTTAAGCTATATTTTCTCCCTGCCTGTTGGGATGGCACCCACTGACCAGGTGTAGAAATTCAAAAATAAAAATATAATAATTAGAATGCCTAATACCTTTAATTGAATTTAACTCCTCATTGTGTTAAGTGCTGTATGTACTGAGTGAGAGTCTGTGACCCTGAAGCCATGGCAGCCAGGAGGTGGCAAAAGTGACATGTTATTATAGCCAGTTTGCAGATGAATTGCCCAAAGTGCCTGATCTGCTCTGTTCTGTTGCCAGTGGAGTGAGGAAGGGAAAAGGAGATCTTAAGTGGGAAGATGACTGGATTTTTTTGGTTCACCATGAGCCTGTGATGGACCACTGTCTTTTTGGAGCCTGTCACCAGGCAGTGTTGCAGCTCAGCTTGCTGCTGTTAGTTTTCTGTAGAACCATGCTTGCTGTCTTCTCTGAGTCGGTGGTGGTGGCAGTGCCTTCCTGAGGAGCTGCTCTGCACTAGGAATTCTCTTCCTTTGGTTTTAGGAACCTCTCAGCAGTGAAAACATGTCTAATCCAGTTCACATTTACTTCATGTCTGCTTGCTGTACTAGAAGTCTTGTGATTTTTTTTCATCCTCTGCTGTCTGTCCTAGAGAGGTATTTGTGTGCCCAGTTTAACCCCAGAGGCAGCCTCGTGTCAGTGATGGGAGAAATGAGTCCCAGGGCTAATGGCAGACACAGGGAGTACTGGCATGTCAAAGAAATACTGCAGATAAGATGTATAAGGTGTAGTGGGAGATTTTAGGAGTGAAAGGCATTCCAGTAATGCAGCTGAGTGGTTATTATTTAATATGTTATAAACCAAAAACATCAGTCAAGCTTTTCAGCATGCAAACAAAGGGAAAATACCTAAAGCTCGGTCTGAGAGAGAGATACTTTGCAAAATAATTTTTTATATGAGAAGGCCTCTCATATGCTTCCCAGATGTACAATTCCATATGTCTGTTCTTTTAGGCTGATTATGGAATACATGCATTTATAGCTCAGAGCAAAGGGAGAATTGATTTCATTCTAGAGCGGTGTGGATATCACCGTGCTCAAGGTAATTAAATATTAGAACTGAAATACACATGCACAGATTCACCCTGGCATTTTGGTCTGTGGAAGAAACTTTTGGGGTGTAGGTAGTGTGGATGTGAGAATGTGTTGCTGGTGATGGAAGATGGCTTAAGATTTTTGTTTTATGCAATGTTGCAGGTATGTGTGCAAGTAACTTGACTCAGGAGTAGTCCAAAGAGGCTACCTACTGCTTACGTGCAGGAGCTGTGTGCATCTGAATCTCAAGAGATCCTGGCCTAAGTGTAGTCTATCTTGTATATTCAGTATATTCAGAGTAAGTTCACTCTTCAAACTGACAAGACAAAGGGAGTATTATTACACATTTGGATGTAAAAGAACTGTGGGCTTGTCTACACTGGAATAGTCAGGAGTTAATTCGTATTAAACTAAATGATGCATACATAAAATGCATCAGTTAAACTGCATTGAATCCCTCTGTGGTCAATCTTGTTCATAGTGAAAGTGATTTCGTTCAGACTTGATTCGCTTCCAGAGTAAATGTAGTGAAACCTAATTAAAGCCACTTTGATTGTGAAGTAAAAAGTCTATACAGGGATTTAAATGGTGCTCAACTAAATTACCTCTAAATTTAATATGCTTTATTTTTTTTTGAATACTCTGGTGTAGGCATTTTATGCTTTGTCCCAGGTCTACTTTCTATTTTTGTCATTCTCTTCTTGTAGTATTTGGATTTTTTGCCTTAAAACTGAGCTACAGGGTAATGTACTAATTTCAGCTTTCATAAAACAAAAAGACATGATTTGTTGCAGAGAACATATCTGAGAATATTAACTCCAAAGGTGTCAATATCTGAATCCAAGTAATTTTAGACTGATTTTAAAGGTGTACTTGCTTTTGAAAGTTTGGGTTTGTCAATGCTGAAGAATTTTCAGTACCCTGGAGGGAGTGATGGATATTGAATTCTAGTCAGTGTCATAACTGGAAATCTAGTCTCTGTAAAATCGAGCCAATGGCTTAGCACTGAATTGTTCCATACGTAGAGGAAAAACAGCTTGGCAGGGTGATATCCATGGTCATGATGAAATTCAGTTAGGCATGGGTTTTAACCTGTCCGAGCCCAGTTGGAACTCCCAAACGTGAGCACACACAGGGAAGGAAGCCCAGAGCATTTGGGAGCTCAGGCTAAAACTAAAAAAAAATGAGCATGTTACATGGCTTAGTGTGTAAACAAACTCTGTTCCATGGGGACTCTGTACAGGCTTTGGGCTACAGAAAGCAGATAAACTCCAGCCCCTTCCCATTAACTCCCCTTGAGCCTCAGAGGCAGCAGGGACCCCTGGAACCCAAGCTAAGAGGTGGCAGTACAGACTGAAGGCACACAGGACATGGCCATCAGTGTTCCTTGGCTCCAGTTAAATCACAGAAGTGTGTAAGTCTGTGTAATGGATATCTAAAATTTTGCTATTACTGCTGAATTTAGAAATGGAGGTATTTGACAGACCTGTGATGGGTGGAGGTATAATAATTTTATATAGATTGGGACCAAGACAAACAGAAATCTGTTGGGTTTCATTTCCACTTGTGTCGCTGGCTTCCTCTGTAAGCTTGAGGGGCAAGTAATTTAAGAGCTCTCTGTGTCTCAGTTTCCTCACCTGTCAGTTGGGGGAATTACTTCACAGGGGGATTGGAAGTATCATTATAATGATACTTGCAATATGCTTTCATATGCTAGGTAGAGGAGTGGGAGCGTTAACGTGTACAGGAGAAAAAGAAAAAAGTAGGTTAGCTTGTCTGAGCTTGTCATGCTTCTCCTGTGTCAGCAAACTCAGGAAGACAAGAGAAAGGAGAGAAAGAGAGATCAAAAGAATACATTAAATTAAAAAGTAAATAGAGAAAGTTAAACTTAAAGTGGCAAGTAAGGAGTTGCATAGGATCTATTCTGTGCTTAGCTGCATTAACCTTGCTTTTTCATTATCTGCCAAGATCTTTGTCATCAGCAACACACCACCAAAAATCACAAGGCAATCCCTGTGTCCATCAGCTCTGCTGAGCTGGCCAAGCTGAGGTTGCTCTGTGTGTTAACAAAGGCCTTTTGAGGAGCTTGGGGGGATTTTTCCCTGGAGATGGAGAAAGCAGGGATCCCTGTCCCTGGACTGGTGTGGGATCCAGTGCAGCTCAGATGCTTGGAGAGTCCCTTTGCTTTCAGTAGGGTTATCCATAGTTAATTGTGGCACGTTAGGGCATGATGTGCAGCTGCTCCATGTTGCAGTGGTGATGGCAGCAGTAAGTTAAGGTTTGTTACCTGGGGTCCTTGCCTTGTATCTTGTCTCTTGCAGTGGCATGTGGTTGGGGAAGACTGTCACAGCGGGGTTTGTGTGTCCTCCCAGGTCTTAGTAATCTGTACCTGAGGAACTCCCTAAAGCACAGGCTGGTGTAATGTCTAAGGCTAATGTGGAACTTTATGTATAATTACTTCTGTCAGAGACATGAGAGAGTTAATTTACCATTCTGTGCTTGCCCTGATACTTCTCTGAAGCTGCTACAGTTACACACAGCAGCAGTATTGGGAAGCAGCCTTTAGAATCTGCATTTTTTTTCCTCCCTCTGTTGCGGTGGGAGCAAAAAAAGTCTCTGTGTGGGATAGCTGTTTCCTCTGAGCTTTGTCAACACGTTCACACCAGGCTGGGCTTCTGCACAAATGTTTCCCTCAGCTTCAAAGTCCGTGTGTAAAGAAGGCAGCTCTGTAATGTGGTACTGTTGTGCATCATGTTGTGGTAGCTCAGGAAGCAGTGCTGTCTCCTGTTGGAGGTCAGATCAGGCAGATTGATTTGCTGCCTCCCCATTTGTGTTCCTACAATGTGGGTTTGTTTTTGGAAGTGGTGAACGTGTGTTGCAGGCCTTCAGAGTTGCTGCTGTTTGGCACCTTTCGACAAACAAGGTGCTGAAATGCTCCCTCAGCTTTTTGGACCCAAGGAAGAGATTCAATCTTTCCCTTTTTTGTCCTTTCCTTACCCTGTTTGTTTTGAAGGTGTTCTGTCTTGGGTAATTAAGGTGACAAGACATAGTTTTGAACTGTGGTTATATTTTATTTAGTTTAACCTGTTCTGTCTGATCATAAAATAGGCCAAGGAGTCTTCATATGCAGATCTATAATACTATAAATTTTCCATATAGAGTAGACTGAGAAGAACAAAAAGCATGTGGAGGAAAATTCTTGACAGTCAATGTATGAAGGTTTAATTATATTTTTACAGAATTATAGGTCAAACACTAGGCTACCAAAAGCAATCACACCAGCTGTAATCTTCTTTAACTGTATCCAGTCAGAAAACATGAAAAATTGTTTTTCTGCCTTTGAAGAATGGAAATATCTTTTTCCATATCCACTTTGACCTGTTTTACTGCAACAGATTCTGCATCCACTCAGCTAAATCATCATAAGCAGAATTTGATGGAAACAAATTGCACCATGAAGCTTATCCTAAAACTCTGCCTTTTGCACCTTCAGCAGCTGGGTGGTTTTTGAAGAAAAAGTGCTCAATTTGCATCCTAAGCCTCCTCAGACTGCATTATCTGTAGCAAAGCTGCACTACTTGGAACCAGGGGCTGTGAAGGATAATCTTATTTTTACACATGGTCAGACTGTTTTACTGTGTGTCACCTGAAATGCACCCTTCCTTTTGGAAAACCACAAGTAACCACGAGCTTCCTCTAAAGTGCCAAGAGAACAGTAAGTTTTCCAACGGACTGATGAGTAAATAAAAGAGTGGCAGGAATGTAGCAGAAATCTCTTGGAAAACAAAGAGGAAGATGGCATCTGTCAGAGACCTTATTAACCTAAGTGCCTATTCCCCAGCCAACTGAACTGAAATTTCAACACCTCTGCTGAGATAACACAACCTAAACACAGGAAAGCCACCCACTTTAAATGGGGAGGGCAAGACTTGAAGCACACACTCCTCAAAGACATTAGGAGCAGAGCATGGGAAGTGCTGTTTACTTTGTGATCTGCAAAACCTTGCAGTGTGGGGGGGAGAAGGGCAGCAGAAACATCAAACTGCCTTACAGCAGTTTCTGTGTCACTGACAAAGAAATGGGGTATGGAAAGGTAGGCAACTCGGTATTTATGTTTTAATGCACATTGAGCCACTTGTATGTGTAATATCCAGGCCACTTTGGACATATTTTAGCAGATTTTTGTAGTTGTGGTGTTGGGGATCCGGATAAGGTCTGTAGAGAGATACAGTGATGAAGTAATGGGATCTTCTTCATCTTTCAAACCTTACCATCTGCAAAAGGAGGTTATTTCACCCAAGAAAACATTTTGAAAGGTGTGGTGTTTCAGTCATCCAAGTGTCTGGGGATTTTGCATACTTATTTCTCTTGATGAGAGCCACAGGACCTGATCAAGTTTACTGTCATCACAGACACCAGTGAAATAAGGAGGTTAGCTTGTACAAATGCTCTCTTGCTGATAAAACTTTTCATCTTGCCCAGTGTGATGGTCTTTCTATTTCTTGAGCAATAGCAGGGTAAATCTTAACCAGCTATTTGTCAGGAGTTATGGAGACTGTTAAAATATTTTACTGAGCACTGTTAGCAAGTATTAGAGCTAGCTTTGATGAAAAAGAAAATGCTGTGCCACTGTTGTGCATTAGAAGCACTAAGAGTCATATTAAAAATTAAGTCTGTCCAAGTAGCTCAATACTTTTTGATAGAAAACTGACTTGCACACAGTTTTAATTGCTGCCTCATGGTGAGGCTAAAGAAGTAGAAGGATTCTGGTGTATTTGCAGAGCAGAGTTACCCAGAACTAACTTAGGGTTCCTCAACAGGGTAAGCAAAATTCAGTGTTGCCATCTCAAGGGTTTCTGGCTGCTCTGACCATGAAGAAAGTGCAAAGCATGGATGGGGAACTGGACAAAGTTGTGGTGTCAGGATACTTACTCTTGCTGCCCCAGTTTTTCTGTCCATTTTGCATAGTAGACTTTTATTTTTTATACTCCTGTATGTTGTTTCTTATGCAGTAATATAATAATAATAATAATAACTGTTTTAATACAGTGTGGGTATCCTAACAGCATTACTTAACTTGGGAGTGATGAGGAACCAAAACAGCTGTGCTTTTCTTGTTCAGAGGCTGGCTAGCTGAGGTGCTCCTGGTTGCACTGTACAGACAGCTCGTGTTAGCCTCCTTTACTTTTGTCCTAGTCATCATAAATAACAGGTTTAGAAGGGGAACTTGAGAAGAAGGTTATCCTGAGAAAAGGGCTCTAGGGAGATAAAGGTGACGTATCACTTGATACGAAACAGATGATTAATGGTGAGGTTTGTGACTCCTTTGAAATGTTAGCATTTAATGCAAATGTGAACTATATCAGAGAAGATAATAATTTGGCTTTTAATTCAGAACTGCATATGGCAAGTCAGTAGTATCTACTGTATAAAAGAAAATTTGAGTTCTGAGACACCCTCCCAGCCCCTTTTTTTTATGAATGCATTTGTTACAGTGTGCTTAGTTGGTTCATTGTTAGTGATGCCATAAAAAAGAGGCTATCTCTGGTGTTTACAGACTTCTGCTTGTTTTCATGGTTCCCTGATTATGCTGTATATCTGCTTACCCTTCATGCCATCTTGTGAGGACGTCTGACCATCGTCAGTTGAACAGCCTGGTTCTTGTTCCTCTTAAAAGACTTTTTTTTTTCTCTTCTGTGCTTTTGTGCAAACCAAATAACAGCCATTTTCCATTTTAAAAGTGGTACCTAAACTGTACAGAAGGCTGGCCACTAGCCAATTCATTTAAGTCTCTAGAATAATAGTTTGCTCTCTAATGAATAGTCTGGCTTTAAATCTCTCCATTCAATTGTGGTGGCACTCCTGAAGTTGACAGGTACTTATAAGACACTGAGGAAAGGTCATTTGTTGGGTGTTAGTTTCATTGATTTGTCCAGAGAACCTTCTAGTCATTCCTCTCCACTCTCCGAAGGCAAAAAAAATAAAGAAAAAAAAAAAGAACAAAAAACCAGGCAGAAAATTCATTAATTTTCTCCTATTGCTTCAGAAGTCACAAATAATCCATTCTAGGTAAGCAGTTTCCTTCTTTTTAGCCTGTAAGTCTGGGTCTGTCCAGTATTACATGTATTGGTGGGTCATTACTTGTATTGGTAGTGCAGCAGCTGAATTTGGGGCTCTGTCAGATCAGTTTTGCAAGCGTATCCAGGAGGAGTCACTTTCTGTCCATAAAAGCTTGTAATGCCAGTAGCCCTGAGAGGAAGAAGAAAACAAGTAAGGATGGATTATTTTTCTGTGGTACAGGTGAAGAAAGATTTGATGATTTGCCCAGGCTCACACAGGGAATCTGTGACAGAGTCAACAGAAAAAAATACCTCAAGGGTTAAAACAGTGTCAGAACTGTAGGACTCTCCTAATGCCTTCACACTGGTTCTTTTGTGTGTATCCTAGAGACATACTTTATATAGAAGTGTGTTTCTTGATAACACTGTCTCCATGGATTTGCTTGTGATTACATGCTTTTATATTTTTGTCTCTGACAAATGTAATGGAATTCAGCTTCACAGCATCGTCTTATTCTGAGTAGGGAAACTGAGGCACAGTGCAATGAGAGGACTCACCCTGGACATCATATATATGAGCTAGTCTTGGACTGGAATCTGGGTGCTTCTTGGAACTGGCTTGCAGTGAGCTGGAGTAACATCACTGTTACTAGATTTATTGCTTACTTCATCCTTCTTCCTCTGTACCAATAAATCAAATACTACTATTTTCTTCCTGAAGCTGGAACTTAATGAACTTAAAAGCAATCTGAGGAAGGAGTCCTGCAGGACAAAAACTGGCTCTGCTAATGCCCTGTTCCATTTACAAAAGAAAACCAAGAGCAATGGCAAAGTTATTTTTACTGTAACTTTAATTTACTTCAGACTGCAGCCACTCCCAGGAGTTGTCAGTCAAGAGCTGGCTTCTTGATGCCCAGAAGAATAAAGCCTAGAGTGACTTGGACATTTCTTAAGCCATGCTGGTAGGGAATGGCTCCTGTCTGCTAGCAGTGGACAAGAAAAGGCTTAAATCACACAGTTTTGAAACAGGTCCTTAATTTTAATTGGAAACTCTTTGTTCAGGACAGGGGGAGGAAGGAGACTAAAACTGAGTAAATCAGTGAAAGCACATTTCTGGTGGTCATTTCTAGCTACCTGGCTTGTGTCCTTTGTTAAAAAAGGAGGCTGGAAAGGATTGTGAAGTGGTTGGAGGAGAGAAACACCGTTAGTGTTTGTGCAGGGCATCCCAGCATGCTCTGAGGAAAAAGCAGAAACCTGCTTGTGAATGTAGAGCTCCAGCTTCTGCTCATGTTATTGGAATTGTTTTGGTGAACCTAAATGCATGTGAAAAGAGGGTGGCATACTGTTAGAAATACTACTTTGAAACAAGGCCCTTCAGCATTAGAGATGTAAGGCTGAGTAAAAGATCCTTTATCAGAACTGGACATGACAGCAGAGTCCTTGAGCTCTGTGGATCAGCCTTTGCAAGGTGGTACAGGAGAAGATATGGAAGTCAGGGCAGGAGAAGGGGGCAAAGGGTTCAGATGTTATAGGGTGAAAGCTAAGGCTAAGTTAAGAGGGAGTAGGAAGCCACCAAAACAGAGGTGTGCCTGGACCTGCAGGTGAGGCTGGGAAGTTTGAACCTGAAGAATAATACAGGAGAGAGTCAGTGAAGCGAGGAGTGCTGTGGTCAGAGCAGACCATGAAATGACTAGGAGCATTTCCCACTGTAGATAAGAGGAGAGCATGCCCGAGGTGAAGAGTTCTCAGCCCAGGGAAGTTATTAAGTGTCTGAATTCCTGGCGGCTGGCCTGAGGACATTGTTAAGAGAGGAATGAAGTCAAGCGTGGACCCCCACTATGACTTGGCTGAATGATATTTAATATTTAAGCCTTCAAAAGTGGAGAGAACTGCATAGCAGCACCTCTTAAAGAGAAAGGAACACAAAACCCCTAGAGATGAACTGTGTGCGTTCTCCAAGATTTTTGCTCACAATGATAGTAGCAATTAGCTTAGTCTCAAAAGAAACTTTGAATAATTGATGCTTTACAGTAGATTCACAAGTCCTACGTAGTCTTTCTCTCTTCCCATTTTACCCAGTGTGTTTTTACTTTTCCTTTGGCTTGGTTGCAGCTGGGGATGGCAGAATGTGTGGCTCTCAGGTGGTGCTCCATGTAGCTAAAGCAAAATAATACCTGTTTTTCTTTTTTTCTGTAGTGGTTTTACTTCCTAGAGGACAAAGCATTCTCTGTTATCTCTGTTTGATAGAGGGAAGTGGAGGACTGGGGAAAGGAAATGACTTGTCACCCAGCAAAACGATAGTGTAGACAAAAATGGAACCACGGTCTCCTCTTGATGGAGAGAAATTGGTCAGACTGCAGCATTTTCTCCAGGATACAGAATGGAAAGTCTATTTTAGAAATTGGTCATTTTAGAAATCAGGCTGTACCAGAAACTGAAGGTTATTTTGTAAGGAAACAAAGCCCTGGTCCAAAGATGATTGAAGCCACTGGAATACTTTCCATTGCTTTCCGTGGGAGCAAATCTTTATTTAACAGTGGTTAGTAACAAGCAAGATAACACCCGATGAACTGCTTCCCATCTCAGTCCTCAGGCTCTGCAATAAATACTGCTCTTCACTTAGAGCATGGTTGGCTGTTAGATTTCCATACAGAAAATGGTCAGTTGGCTTCTATTTGAAGGAGGAAGGAAGAAGAAATGGAGCTGAAGGTAAATTGCAGCAACAGGCAGCACAAAAGTGAAAGAAAGAGGAAGGAGAGTGTATTTACTTCTCACCTGCTACAGATTATCCTGCAGCACAATGGTGAGGAGGAGGAGGAGGAGTGGTGGGACAGACGGCAGTGCAGGCAGTGTGATGGGAACAAAAGGCTTTTCTGTCTCAAAATGCTGTGCACCAAGGTGGAAGCTCTGTGCTTGCGCTGCAGCTCTGGGTTTCTCTGGGCTGTGGTTTCACCAGGCAGACACATACTATGGAAGGCTTCAGAAAGGCTGGCCCACAAGTCTGGGAGATCTTTTGCTCTCTAATGACGCTCAGGCTGTGTCTGCTGTTACTGGTCAGTGTTTTGCTTGCAGGCTAATGTTACAGTTGTACCAGAACCCATTCCATACTGGCGTTTGATCCTGGGAGAAGGGGAAAAATCTGGGCAATACGGTTCTCATTAGCCAAAAAAGCTGTAACATGCTGGAGTCATTAGTAGTTTGTTGATTGAGTTAACCGTGCAAGGCGGGCTGCAATTGATCATCTCCATTCTCATTAAATATGCTGCAGTCTAGGAGAGTTTGTTATGAAACTATTTGGAGCACATGAGGAATCTTGGTTTCAGCCAAGAGCATCAATTTCAAAATATCTTTTGGCTTAAAGCTCAAACTGTGTAATTAATATCAGAGATGGGACTGGGGTATAACATAAAAATAATCTTGCACAAAAGTGTTACTACACAGGGTCTTGTTTCAGCTTAACATTGTGAGAGAGATTGGGGCTGAAACTTGAATCCAAAACTAAACTTTCTTAGGGAATTTTCATTTGGAACTGTTGAGTAGGTATTCGAAGGAAGGAAGCATTGCTGTGCTTCATTTAAAGATAATGAGGTATAGTAAACCCTAACCAAAAGTCAAATTCACTTCATCTTTGCATTGCTCATAAGATTGCCAGTAAGTTAAAAAGATATATATATATATATATATATATATATATATATATAAAGGTGATATAATTTCACTTTCAAGAAATAGGTGAACAGGAGTTACTGAAGAGTGTTACCTTGAAAATATATTGTGATCACTTTAAACCTTGTCTATGTCTTTCAGCTTTTGAAATGCTGAAGATCACATCTTGAGGGAATTTGTTAGAGCCTTTGAAGTATTTTTATGTTAGGCCCCTATGGCAGAAGATTGTACAGATCAAGAAAGTACCGAGTAGATTTATTCACAGAAAATGCATTTAAATTACCCAGCTATACGGGCACACATTCTTCATTTATAGCCTGGTGTCTGGTCTCTGAAATCCTCCCAAGAATTGAGGTCATAGAATTTGAAAATGAGCTTCTGTACACCATACTTCTGGCCTTTCAGATGTAATGTAGTCTGTACTGTGTGGTAAATTGGACCGAATTCAGGGAAGAGCAACAAAAACGATTAAGGGAGTAGAGGAACTAACTTACATGGGAAGATTAAAGGCGTTACAAATTTGTGGCTTGGTGAAGCAAAGGCTACTGCAAGTTATTGGAAGTTTCTGGAGACAGGAATGCAGCTTCAAAATCCCCTGTCTTGTCTAAACCTGTTTTTGTTTGTGTGTTTGTTTTAAAGCAAAAACGTTTTAGAGCAACATCCTCATCTGGTGTAACTTAACCACAGTTCCAGTGAAAACAATGGAGCTAAGGGATCTCTGCCAAATTATACTGTCTGAAAGTGTGTCCTTTAAAGCTGGCAACAGCAGGAGTGGAAGCAGTAGTTGAGGAAGGCAACTGGTGTTTTTATTCCTGCAAGTTAATTCCTGGTCTATTTAGAATAGAGTAGTTAAATGCAGAAGGTATTCAAACATCTTTCTTCTGTAGGGCCTCTGCCTTTGCTGATGCTTGTTCTGGGGCAAGAGTGTGAACAAGCAGAGTGGATACCAGAAGGCTTAAAGTTGCCATGAGAAGTACTGAGAAGCTGCAGGTGTGATCCACTACTGAATGTACATGGATTGCCTCCTTTGGTGCAGCATTTGCACAGAGGAGCAGCCTGTACGTAGCCCAATTAGGGAGTGTAGCTAGTTGGAGTGACATACAGCAGCTCATGTTTTCAGCCTTAGAAACCCTTAGTTCTGTCCTTGCTGAGTTGATTAAGATGGTGACCACTCTACAGACACAAGGAATGAATTGTTCCCAGTGGTCCATGGGAATTGAGTTACAGTAAGACTGGACAATTAAAAACGTGGGCTGACTGTTAGGAAAATTAAGTGTGAAGCCCATTGTACTGTGAAATAAACTCAGAAGAGAAGTGATGGAGATCCTCTTGCCTGGGATGTGGTCCTTTTCATAAAGATAGAGTGTTAATTGAAGCATTATGGCCAAGTTTTAACCAAGAAGTTAATTTCTGGCTCCCTTTCACGCTTCTTGTTCCAGCTGGGTAAGGAGTTATCCTGTCCCAGGGCTGAAGTTCGGTGGGGCTTGGCTGTGCATGGAGCTCAGAAGCTGCCACCTTTCACGTAAGTGATTGCTTTTATGAGATGGGTGAAGCTGCCAGAGAGCAGAGGAAGGAGATGGGAGTGTGGCAGCTTCTGGTTGAAAGTTGCTACAGATATCAGTTTCCATTGTAATTCATGTGTGATCTTCACTGAGGGATGAAAGTGGCCAAACCTCTACAACATAATTAGGACTAACGTTCAGTCTTGCCAATTGCACTGAAAAAGCAAAAGCGCTAAAAGGGCCTGTGGAGACTGTGCTGCCCTGTTGCCTTCATCCTAATTTCTCTGGGTCAGGAGTGGGGCACAGTGACCTGCCAGATACCTCATCAACCCTGTGATATCCAGCTCAATGGATGAATAGAAAAAAAAAAAAGAAGAAAACGTAGCCTTCCTGAAATGAGTGTTTGGAAAATGAGGATTTTGAGTGTGTGAAGGAGATGAACAGTCAGACAGGAATACCGAATGTGGACCGAAGATGCCAGGGGAATTGTTTCCATAGAAACACAACCATGGAGGCTCACATGGTTCCCCCATCTCAGACTTACAAATTCATATGATTATCTTAATGGTCAACATAATGGATTGAAAAGAGGTAGGTGATTAGTAAAATTTGATCCGAGTTTGTTGCAGATGTAGGGAGCATTGTGCTGAAGTCTCTGTCTGATTGCAACTTAGAATGGCTCATATGCTGAGTGCATATCACTCTGATTTGCTGCAGTAAATCAGGATTAACTCCTGAGCAGTGAATGGTATCCTACTGGTGTCAAACAAAAGGAATCAGACCTAGTTTCTTTTAATTAACTTGAAGGAAAAAAAGGTCTACATTTGTTTCTTGATGCATTGTTCTTTCACCTTTGTCATCCAGTCCTTTTGCATGGCTGCAGACATAATCTTTTGCATGTAAATCAATACCATTCAGAAATGCCTCAGGAAATACTGTTCTGAAGTGTACTCAATGGAAGCACATGCCTTTCTGTGCCAGAATTTATGAGGGGCCCTGGGAGTCTGTTTTCTTCATTTGTTCATGGAAATATTCCCCCTTTGAAAATCCAAGATGTTTAGGACTAATTTATGTTGCCCCAGCCCCCTCAAAGAAGCTAACACCTAAAAGTGGTGGTTTTGCACTGTATTGGTAGGTTTCTGGGTGTAATATGGGTGATGCCATGTTTAAATGAGTAAGCTTTAGTAATATTAACAAAGGACTTTTAACTTTCCTTTTTATGAAATGAGGGTGTTCTAGGCTTTCATGGGTGGCATTTCTAGGTTCTGCACGTTATTCAGTCTTCTGGGCTTCTAGCTGAGGTTTTTGTGTGGTGCTGTTGACCAGTCCTGCACAAGCAGAGGGGGTTGCTGTGATGCTTCAGGAGCAGCTGAGAAGATGGTACTTCTGTTGCTCTGGGAATCAGGAAGGATGAGAAACATCCTGTGGGAATACTAATTATCAGGGGTTTCTCACCCAGTAACCAAGACATATCCTGATAGCTCCCATAAATCTCCAAATGCAGCACCCATTTGGGGTCAAATTTCATGTGGGAGAAGAGGCTAAACTATGCTAGGTCTGAGTAACCACAAATGAAACCCTGAGGTTTCAAGCCGTAATGCAGATGTGTGGCTTGGTCTCCTCTCTGCAAAAGCCCCTGGTGGCCTGGCCATCTCCTGTGATTCTGTAGTTTAAACTGGGCTGAGCTGATTTGGTCTGTCTAATTTTTAATGATAGTCATGTGGAGGGGAAGAGAAGAGCAGGAAGTGGAGACAGGAAAATTTTGCAGATCATTTCCAGTAACTGATGTTTGTGAGGAACTGTCCCCATTGTCCAAGACAGTAATGGCTACACAGCCAGAAAAGTATGTGGTGTTATCTTTCTGGGTGCATGTGGGGAGAAAGCAAAATAAAGGCTAAAATGATGGGGAGAATGGTTCCCATCTTTCCCATGGTTTCCCCAGCCTCTAAGATTTGTCATGAAGTTGCTAAAGACTCTCAAAGCTTTCAGACTAGCCCAGCTCCAGGCTGGTCTCTTGGTAAGCACACATAATGCTCCTGCCGCTCCAAGAGGAAAACATCCGAGGTTTGGGAGGGGTCAGCCAGAAATGACATAGCTGCAAATATGAAAGGAAATCAAAGAACTGCAGGGTTCCACCCAGGAGAGAGGAGAGCTCGAGAGGCAGCTGGGCCAGCCCCCACTGAAACAAGATTAACAGGAAGAGACGCCCAGAAAAAAGCATTTTTTCCTCTAAAAGTTCATGTGTGTGAATTCAGGGCTAACCTTGACCCAAGCTTTCAATTGCCTTGTTTTGAACTAATTAGTGAGGCTGCTCTTGCATGTTTTTGTGGTGAATTGAGTACTGTTTGATATATTTCTTAAGGACCTGGATTGTAGAGTGACAGGAGTGTGTCAGTAGCATAGTGGCTCCCTGATTTCATTTGGAACCTCTGGATGACACTGAAATTAAAATAACACCACCATTTTGTAAGGAAAGTGGAAGTGTTTCTGCATTTCCCCACATGAAACCTGTACAATGGTATCATGCAGACAATACATTCATTCCTTGATGGCATTCCTTTGTTTCTCCCATACTGTGACATTCTTTTCCATACTAAAGTCTTCTTAGGACTCTTCTCTTTGCTGAGAGCAGAGTAGCATTTACAGGAGCATGTAACTGACATGGCCTTCCAAGTCCTATTTTAAACAAAAAAAAAGTGCTTCAGGGCTAGAATTTGCAAGGTATTCAGTTGATAATGTCAGGGATAGATTGAAAATGAGATAAAAGCCAACAACAAAGGAAAGACTTGTTGGTTTCTAGTGTCTCTTGAAATAAATGTGAATTTAGTGTTTCAGTGTTGCAGAAGATTCAGTGAGGTTCCTAGTACCATCTTTAGGACCCTAAATGCCTCTAAACTGCTGGTGACTTGTAAACCTATGTAAGCATTCCAGGCTTTTTCTGTTTTCTCCCTTAAGCTTTAAGGCAGAGGTAAGCAGCTTGCCTAACTCAATGTGTATGTCAAAACATGCTATGTCATGAGTGCCACTGCTGTGCTGTGGGCTGTGCTGGTTGTGCAGGCAACACAACCATCCAGGCACCCTGAGGTGCTGTTAGCCCATACTTGGCACAGGGATGCCTGGCAATCCTGCCTCTGGTGCTGTCACTTGCTGGGGTCATGTTATGGGCCAAGGAGGGGAGTGTGTCCTGCCCTGTGTGTGTGCAGTGTGTGGGTTAGGAGGTAGTGGGGACCACTGAGTAGCTACTCCTGACTTCCCAAAACAAGGAGGGAAAAGGTGTGGCCTCTACTCAGACCCTATCTCTGAGCAAACATTCACTCCATCATGAACACAATTGGTAAGTAGAAAGTTGTTTACTGAGGATTTTTCCCCCATCAATTAGTGAGGAACATAGCTTGGACCAACTTTGTCAAGCTTTTAATCTGGGGATACTTTTTGTTGCTAAACTGCCTCTGCATACAAAATGTAATTGGTTGCCAGCTCACACTTCTCTGACCTATTTCCAAAGCTATTTCATTTGATTGTATTGGGTGATCTTTCTGAAATTATTTCTTGATTTTTATCTGAAATCCATTGATAATGGTTATTTAAGCTCTTTCTGTACTATCTGGTTGTTTTAATTTCAGGGAGTACATTAAGGAGTTTAAGTATATATTAGTTATCATATTGATGGATCAGCCAAGCAAGGAACATTTGGAAATTCACATATTCCTTTTCATTGACCTATGATATTTGAAAAGCCTCTTGAATGCCATTAGCAGTTTGAACATCTATAAACATTTCTCAGCATGTTTAGATTTTATTTTGGAATAGTTTGAGTATGTAGGTTTTTCCTTTAATCCATCCAAGGATATTAATTGCCCATTTGGTTTGCTGTTTGCCATTTATTTGATACTTTTTCTTTAAGTAGAATTAGTTTAGTTTGTGCTGAATCAAGTAGACTGGTGAAAGCCAGTAAAATCTAGTGCACTGAAAACTCGCCTGAAAGCTGTGAACTGTAGTGGTCTGTGACTGACACAGACGTGATTTATATCCTGGGTCAGAATATGCACCCCTGCATCTCATTTCACCTGACTGTAAAAGGGTGAATGTAGTACCTTCCTCTCATGAGTGTGGTCAGATTTAAATAGTATTGGTACGATATGACACTGAAATTGTAGTGCTTGCATTTTATTAATGGCAGAGCTCGGTATATTTCAGAGGTGATTTTGTGTAGGTTCTCAAATGTATGAATTATTATTCACAGCTCTGTGCTGCTGAGCAGTTAAATTGCTTCTCAGAATTAGGCACCAATGCATTTGAAAAATCTTCAGAGGAGTGGTGATCCCCTTCTGTTGCTGGCCCACGTTCACCTCAGATTTGAGCTAATCATCCCAGATTCATCTCTGGGGTTGTGCAGTGGAAGCATGGAGGCTATCCTGGGAGTACACCTGCCTTTTGAATCCTGCTTATGGCTCTGTGGCTGGATGACAAACCCTTTGGGCTCCAGTTAGACAAAGTGGGGCCATCTGTTGCAAGCTACTTTTGACTCATTAGCATCCCTTACATCTGTGCCAGGTCTTAACCTGTTGAGTTGGGATGCATGATCAACCTTTAAGTATTTGTGGAGGACAGAAATGGACTGAAAGGTTGAGCTCTGATGTGGCAAGTGTTCAGCTAAAGAGCTTCAGTGGGGTTCATGTAAAAGTCCTGTAGTCTGTTATCATGTGGTGAATTGGCACATAAACGATCTCAGTTTTGGTTTGTGCAGTTCCACCAGGTAAAGCTGAGGTGGTGAATTGACAGACTGGACGTCTCTGCCACTTTGAGATATGACACATTATCTTGTCTGTATACATCATGTAAATAAAATGAATTGGTAGGCTTAGTGCTCTGCTTCAGCTAAGGCAACCCCACTGATGCTAATTGTGACAATTTTGCTGTGAAGTAATACCCAGGAAGAATTTGAAGTACAAACAGCATCAATACTTTGCTTCTGAGTCTACTTGGAATTGATACAGTGTGTCAGAGCAAATGAGGAAAAGGAAAAAGCAACTGTGACTGGAATCACTAAAGCTAGATGTGGAAAGACTTCAGTCATGTAATTTATCCCAATTGTAGGATACACAGGATGGAGTGGGTTTCCTAAACACTTTGTCTCACCCTGTCTCAGCAATCAGGGTGCTGATAGCCTTCTGGTTAAGGTGCGTGCCACTCCACTGGGCTTCCAGTTCAATACTGTGTTGTGTGCTGTTGTCCACTTGGGCAGTGTAAATGGTGTTGATTTCTGTAGAAAATGAGGTACAAAATTGCTAGAGCCACTGATGTATCTCTAAATGGCATGAATTGAGTTAACAGGCTCTGAAAAGTTTCAGTAGAAAGAATTTGGCCTTCAGTATGTTAAGTAGGTAAATTGTTTGTATAAATGCATGGCACTTGTTGTTTTGGGACAAATGCATCTATCTGTCTACCTATCTGTCTGTGGGTTTTCCAGAGGTACATCATCAGACAACAGGGTGGTGGCAGCAGGTGGGTCAGTTCCTGCCTTCACTTCTAAATTGCAGATAAATGGTCTACTGTTACCAAAATTTGCTTTCTATGATCAGATGTACTCTCAGTTTAGTGACTGATGATCCTTTGACAGAGACTGTGCTTTCAGTATGTGAGATTTTTCCACCCCAACTTCTTTCAGATTTAACTCTGTTAAAATAAGTTGAAACTGGTTAAAACTTGTTAGCTTGATGATACATGAAAATGCATGATCTGAGGAGATCTCTTCAATCTTTAACTTAGGTGATCCAGATGTGGAATCAATAGAAATACATTTACACCCTCTCTGGGAGCATTGTGAGGCTTAATTCACTGAAGTGTGCAATTCACTTCTTGATCCTTCGCTAGAAAAATAAAATGCAAGAGCACAGAGCTGTAGGAGTGGTAAAGAATATCCTTCACTTTAAAATTTCACAAGCATTTAAGGTCTCTCCTGCACTACCTCTCTAGATTCCCAGTAACTGCAATAGGAGTTAGATCTGGTCCTTAGGCAGAGAATTAATCTGGATTCTTCTTACAAAACACATCTCTGAAGTGAAACTTTTGCCTATATTTTTCCCAGAAGATTCTTCTCTTTCAGTCCAGAATTTTATCAGCAATTCTTATGCTAACAGGGGTCAGGAGATGAGATGTTTCTCACGTTACACTTGAAGCTTCTCATGAATAATGGCCTGTATCACCTCTATTGTCTGTCCAAAACATAAGCAACCAGACATAAGGCCAGAGGAGAAATTTAGAGAGTGCTGAATAAGCCAGCAGGACAGACCAAGAACTAAGATAGTCAGAGAGTGAAACAAATACAAGGTAGAGCAGATGGTTATTTGGGGAAATATCTGAGCAGATTAACTACTAGGCAGCTAGAGAATGAGTCAGTCTTTAGTTAAAAAGTACCCTGAAATCTTCAGAGTGAGATGAACAGAAGCACAGATGAAGATCACAGTAGCCAAAATAAATGAGAGGTCATTATTCCCTAGTGAATTTTCTTAAGTGTTAAGTAGAGCACATCAGGCTTTTCACAGAAATCTGAGGGGGGTTGCTATACTTAAGACTGTCACTTGGTCCTGTGTAAGGGCAATCTGTCCATTTGGAAGCAATTTTTCCCATCAGTATTGTCCTTCTCTTCTTTCTCAAATTGATTTCTTTGTCTTTTTCGTTCTCATGATGTGTGTGTGTATTGTGTATGGAAAAAAAAAAAGCTGCAGTTTGAGCAGGGTGATAATCTCAAAATACATGGCATTGGAAATTGCCATCGTGGAAATTTTAGTTCCCCCCTAGCCCTCCTATCTTTTTGTTTTTCTTCAGCTGCTGTCTGATTTGTATTTATATATGCTCTTTATAGATATTAATGCAACAGCAGATTAAACCTAAAGTAACTGTTACTACACAGAGAAATCACAGGGCATGGTCTTGCAAACACTAATGCCTCTGAATAACTTTAATCTTGTTCATTGTATATCTGAATTTAATGGAGACTCCTACATGCCAAAGTTTCTCACATATGCAAGTGTTTGCTGCAACTTCAGACTTTCCCCATATGTTGATGTCAATTTGTTTTTGCAACCTCAGGGTGGTTTAGAAACCTAAATCTCTGATCAGGGTTTGTATATGTTTTTTCCGTTCAGCAGACTTCATTGTACCAGATTATTCGTTGAAAAACTGGGCCAAAACCTCAGTGCTGGTAGTGAAAACACCTCCTTACACCAGGCTAAACTTGGCTTGCAAGGGGTTCTGCAGGTGTTTTCTTTGAGGTCTGAGCACACTCATAGGTGACATGAGCTACAGAATGGTTTTTACAGTATCATCTTCTCACCACACATTCTGAAGATGAATTCCTAAAAGAAACTGGATTGTAAAACTTGGAAAATTGTACAATAGTCCAGAAGCCAATTTTAGTGCTTGTATAAATAGCAGAAAGTGTCCAGGAAAGAGGCAGTGGGGTTGTATCAAACTTCTCTAGTGTGGTTGGCCTCTGATCTCTGCATAAGGGCTCAAGATAAACTGAAGAGTTCAGGCTCACTGTGTTTGTTCTGTATCACATCTTCTCTGTGTAGGGGCTTCGATCCCAAAAACTGTTTAGAGGATATTGGTTTTATCAGATTTCCACTAGAATACAAAGTTTTGGATAAATCCACTTCAGACCCAATGTGATTGGTCTCAGAATGCTTTGGAGGGAACCAAAGATGTGTTTCTCTTGGACTCTAATACATAGGTGTATATAATCCTTATGTTCTGCCTTTGAAGGTGTAAATCATTCTCACAGTGCACAGTCAGCCTGTTGTATTCTGCTGCAGAAGGCTGCTGAGTTGAAACACCAGTGGTTAGTTTTGAGTTCAATAATAATGGTAATTTTACAGGCTAATGTAAGGGTAATATTAAAGTCTTCCATGAGGCACTACTGTGACCATCAGGAAAGTTTTATTTCTCCAGGTTCAACAATTTACATGTGACTAATGTACTCTTGGAGAAGAGGTGACTTCCCTTTAAAACATGCAGCAGCTGACTTACAGGAACACTGATATATCTGTGTTTGCAGTTAAGGCTCACTAACCATTGGCATAAATCTGATAAGCAACTGATAGTACCTCAAATTATCCCACTTCTCAGTTTTTCAGTGAAGAAGATTTATTTCTTAGCCCACAGAAATGTAAATAGATTTTTTTTCTTTTCTGTATCCTGACATTATTTAAGATTAAGCTCCTTTGTGTAAGAGTTATCTCCATATCTGTCAAGATCAAATATATATCTCTATATGTGTGGGTACATATATGAGTGTAGTAGAGGTAGAAGAACAATAAGGAGGTGAGAAACAAGATAACAGACAGAAGAAAATGATTAGTCATTTGAATTTAATAAGGGCTTTGTTTCAGTAGCATAAATAACATTGTCCATAACATCTTTCTCTCAAGTTTCCACTCCTGAGATACTAGAGGGATGCATAAGACATATGAGTTTGTATGTCAAAAAGTCATGTGGGACAGCTGAGATACTGCCTAGGGCTTTTGAAATGTGTCATTTTCAAATGATATAGAATATTTGAGATTTTTATCAATTTTAGGTGGCCATATCCCAGTGTTAGTCATACAAGGGTCACTGTGGAGAGGATTAATCTTGTCTAATTTTAAATGTCTTATAATTAGTAGTTTAGGGCTATACTGGTTAGTCAGGATCTCTTTCTAACCAGTGGAGAGAAGGGGACAAGTCCAGAGAGTGAATGATATTAGGTATTTTAGATCCTGTATTAGGAAGAAGTGAGTTGTGTATTGGAAGTGTTGCTCTTTCCAGTCATTGTAGAAGGAGACTACATGAACAGTTCTGGCAACTGATTTTTTAAGTCAAAAGTTATATGAATGGAGTGTCAACCCTAAACGTGTAATGCTGATATTTTAAAAGTTGTTCAGTTTTTGAAAGATGCAGATAAAGGCCCAGTGGGTTTGAGGGGTTTTTTTTGTTGGGTTTTTGGGGTTTTTTGGGTTTTTTTTTTTTTTTTTTTTTTTTTTTTTTTTTTTTTTTTTTTTTAATAGAGCCCATTTATTGGATATTTCTGGAAATCTTTATAGCATCTGTAGGCACTTACACAAGTCTTGAAATAAAAAAAAAAAAGAAAAGAAAAAAGTGTGTTTGTCCTTCCTTAAAACCAAGTTGGCTCTACTGAATTATTGGTGTTAATTGAATGACTGCAGAAACACCCCTGATGAGGTAACAAGAGCTAATTGCTTCTGTCTGGGTGATGATGGACTGTTGTCCACTCCTTTCTGAGCTGGGTGGGATGGATGGGTGTGCAGGGTGGTGGTTCTCTCTCTCTGCTATGAAGCAGCTTCCGAATTTCACTGACTTGTGGAGCAGCTGGGAGTCCTGGTGTGGTTTATTCTTCCACCTTCTGTGCTATACCTCACAGGTTATATCTCCAGGAGGTGCAATGGAAAAATAAATCCATTGGAGATCTGTTCTCACCAAGCCCCATGGCTTTGAGTAAAAATCCTGGCAGGGAGATCAAGAGAGGCCAATTAATAAACTCCTCTCTGTGCCTACTCCCTTCGTGTGCATTCCTCTCCTGTTTCAGATGGACCTGGGGACCAGAGCTTGTCCTCAGAACACCACACGTACTAGAAACTGCATTTTTGTATAAATTTGGAACAGAACTGGCCACCAGAGATTGAAAATATGGCAGGCAGAGCTGATTAGAGGTACTCAGAAGAGCTTGTGGTTTCACTGCCGCGTGCCCTTTGGGCTTGCAGTGAAAAACAAGGCTGAGCACTGCCAGTATTTGTACATGTGAATCTATTGTTTTATCTGAGGATGAGATCAGTCAGAGGAGAGAGCTCAGAACAAAACTAAAGAGCTCTTTTTTAAAATTTTGTGGCATCATGAGGAATATGAAGCTGGGATCACCCTCACCCCACCCTGATCTTTATGGCTTCTAAATCAATGGTCCTCAACCTTTTTTCATTTCAGTGGTGACACCATCCTTTCACAAGGACCCTGTGCCTCTGTCTCATTGAGGTTTCTAGGAAATATAGAATTGTTCTGATATGTGTCCCTGCCTCTTTTGGAAACCAGCACCCTCACTTGAGAACTTAAACCATGTCTAACCTCTTCCAGCCTTGTAATCCCATATGCATCCTCAGAATATTTCGGAACCTAGGTGATCTTTGGAAGTCCCTTCCAACCCAAACCATTCTTTGATTCTCTGATCTCACTTACCTTCTGGTTTTCCTTTAATTTTCTTATCTATCTTTAAATAATATTGTGTTTTTAGATAATTATTTGTAAAATGCAGATGCTGAAGTATAGCTGCTTTTATTTTGATGGAAAGGAGTAATTGCAGTGCTATGGTTTGAATGGGGATTTGGAGAAAGCTGAGCATATGATTCCTAGATAAGGAGACACAGGGGAGGTTTTATAGGTGATGGCTGACTAGAAGCATCCTTGTTGAATTGATTGTTTTAATGCTGAAATTTAATTGTAGTATTAATCATGTGCTAGAGCACCAGGAACATTGTGAAGGTGTCTTTTTAGTTACTATTTCAATAGAAAGAAGGAAATCAAATAATTACATTATTTAAATGTTGGGATCAGTAGGGATTGAACTCAGGATCTTGGTAGCTGAAGCTGCATTTTTCTGTAGCTGAATTTCCAGAAGTGTGTCCCACCACATGGGAGAAGGTCTGACTCCCAAAGATTAGATTTGGTCATGACTTTGAACAGTCCAGGTGGATTTTTTTGTGTGCCTGTCTGTCTGGCAAGAAGACAGGTAGCTGACTTTTTCTGTTGACAGGGGCTAGCAGAGGCTCCCCAGCTTTTGTAGACAGATGCATTACCACAAGGCCAGATGCTGCTGTTGCCCCAGCCACTGAACAAGACAAACAATTACAGAAGCCTTCTCTTTATCAAATTAATTTGCAGTGGTCACTCCCAAAGCTCCTTTGAGAGAGATGAGGAAAAGAACCCTGAGAATACCTACTCAAAGCTTGTCCAAACCCATTTAAAAAAAAGAAAAGAAAGAAAATATCAGTGTGTAAGTCTGTCTGCAGCTACAGCAGAGGAAAGCAGATGTAAGCAAGCCTGCCTGTGCCTTCTGAAGCTCTGTTAGTTCCTGGAAGGCAGCCAGTGCTGAAATAATGGCTCGAGGCAGCACCCCTTTCTCCCCTCTCCCTGACCTGCTAGCAGACAGGACATTTGTATATTATTAAGCTGTGGAGCACATACTGTGCTTTGGAACTGGACAGTGCAGGGCACTGTTCAGAGCTGCAAATCCCCAGTCACATATTTGCTTTCAGAATCTTGTATAATGTCAGAAATATCCCCCACAACTCCTGCAACCACCCTGGGCTTTAAAGACACCTCCCTGTTAATAGATGCTGACATACACACAAAAACTAGTTGGGGTTGTTGTCGATGTGCCGTGTCCTGTAAGGCAGGAGAGGTGATCTGGGCTGACTTCTGGCCTGAGTGGCTGGTTGTACCTTGAAGATCACTGAGGTATTTGTGCTGCAACCGCGCTGTGAAACTTCCTTCTCTGCAATGTGGTGGGATCCCGAGGCGCCTGTGGTTGTGTGCATTTACCTGCTCTGTAGAGAAAGAGCGACATACAGTGACATGCAATAAGAATATTTTGCATTTGGCTTCCTAGTCCAATTTTCCTTTCAGTTTTACAGGTTTCTCATCCTGGATTTCTTTTTTCCTGTTTCTTTAGCCTGTGTTCAACTCTCTTGTTTTATTTGTAAGTGAATTCTTTGTGCTTCTACATGATCTATTTATTTATTGTTCTTTGTCTGCCAGTGTGTAGGCATCTCTGACTGTGCTTTAGTTGTAATTATTTTGCAAGTCAGCTCATGGGTATTGTCCCATTTCACTTATTGTCATGGTGTTTTCAGTTCCCTTCCAGGCTTGTGAGCTTACAGATAGTGTCTGACTCCATGTGTTGACATGGATGGGTACATTCAGATGCAGCATTGTCAAGGGTTTTTTTCAAGGTGCTGCTGAAATTTAGAATTGTTGAAATTTGATCATAGAAGATGCTAAGAGTCAAAGCCAGACATGATCCTTTAAAAGCACCCTTTGGTATTTGAAAAGATTGGTGAAGTGAACCTGAAAAACCTCACTTGTTTTCTGCTGTTCCATTTCTTGTTTTCTCTCATAAAGATTTCTTTTCCCTTTCTAAAGTCTTCAAAAATACACAACCACATTGAAAGTCTGTTGCTCCCAAAAGGAGGTCTTTTTGTAGGTTTTGACCTGGGTCCATCTCCTATCACAGCTGCAGCTTCTTCCCTTTGAAAGCAGCCAAAGCTGCTGAAATAAGTGTCAGCTCTGCAGACTGAAGGCTTCATCTGATCCAGAGAAAGGGGTTAATGTTGGCAGGGGCAGTTCACATCCAGTTTCTTGTCCAAAGCAACACAACAGGATCATTTCTGTAGGCAAAGTGTGTCTCCATTGCCTGTGAGCCACTCTTGCCTCCTGGGACGTCCTTCAAATCACTCCTTCCTTCTAAGTGGCTCATCAGCTGCAAGGTGGGAAAGCCTTTTGGTTTGAGCTCCTATTTCCCTGTGTGACCCAGAAAGAAGAGACTTGGTAGCTTTTTAGGAAATGCATAGCTACATAATATTCAAAGAGAAAGTATTTCAAAAGTCAGGCATTTTAAGGCCAAAAAGCTACCTTTTAAAATAAAAGACAATTTCGAATTAAATCCTTTTAATAATCGCAATGTTCTGGTTAATTGCAGTTTTCTCTTTTCTGTAGCATTCAGCCTCTCCAAACAATACCCACAATGTTTGCAGTAAGGGAATTGAAATGTGCTTGGCAGCTCCATTCTGTAAAGCCTCGATAATTTTTTGTCATCGATCCAAAATCTTATGCCAGTTCACTGACGTGAGGTCACTCTAATTTCATCCCATGGTTGCTGGTAGACTTTTTTTTTTTGTCCCAGCTGCCCTCACCCCCCTGCCCAGCTCTCTTCCCCCACCTCGTTTTGTTGGAGGTTAATCACTGCATGAGGTAACTGCATCCTTGGCATGTTCTGTGATCTGGAAATTTTGTCGCTAATTACTGCCTTCGCACCGGAGAACGAGTCTGCAGAGCCCTGCCCTGTAAGTGACTGTGCTCCTCCATGGCTCAAACTGCATAGAGGACATTTCTGCCTAACAGGAGTCTGGTGGGGGTTGACCAGTCTCAGCCTGGAAGAAAAATGGACTCTTCTTTATAGTCTAGAGAATCTACCTAGAAAACACATAGTGCTTAGCAGCAGAAGAGAAAATACCTGTCTGGAAGGGAGACTGTCCTGCTTTTAAACAAAAAAAAGCCTATGTGATTTTTGCTTTGAGCACTCAGGATTTGGGGTGAGACAGGAATGTAGAACTGAGGCTTATACGGAGTGGCATAAACATCCCCCAAAAATCTTGCTAGGAAGATGAAAATTTCTTTTCTTTTCCCTTTCTGGTCACGTTTTACCACTGGAGTTACTCAGCGAATTAATAGGTATAGAAATGCAAAGCTCTTTTCTTATTACACGCCATCGATCTGATTGCAGTGTCATTAATTGAAAGACTCGGGAAATGTGATGGATGGTTCAGTTCAGGATTCCACATTCGTTTTGGCATAGCCCTGCAGGAGAAAAGCTGCATGAAGCTGATTGAAGGGCTCTTTTTGTCTGACATGAATTATTCTTTCATTGTCAAACCTTGTAACAGCATTCAGACATAGGGAGATTTACAATGTGAAATCCTAAATGGGGTCTATTCTTAAAATAAAAGTAGAAAAAAAAAAAGAGCTTTATCTTGCAATGTTGAAAATAACTATGTTTAAAAAAAAACCCCCCAACTATTTCTACAAATTAAATCTCTTCTGCAAACCCAAGGGGCTGATGTTTCTCACTTAATTTTAAATTATTCCAATGATAAGGCTTTAAATGAAAAAAACAATTGCTTTAATCACATAACTTGTCAACATTTTTATTACACTCTAATGTATTTGTTTGTATGAGAAGGTTTGTTTGTTCTTTCCATGGCTGTCATTTACCTAGCATTAATCTGTGAATCCTGCTTGTCCTGTAAAATAAGACAAGGTTTTCATTTTCTTTGGAGAAAGAAGAGGTTTTTCTTTTCTTTGGAGAAAACCTAGGTGGACATTGTTTAAACACTTGTTTTTGAGGAAATCATTCTGCATTTTAGATAACATAAAAATGTATCAACGTTGTGCGCTGACAAGATTTCATCTTTTTCTTTTGCATCTGAAGGCAGATCTTATCAAATAGCTTTGCAATTTTTTTCTGTTGATCCTGGGCAGTTCTGTTGTTAAATTCCTGTTGCTCTTTTGTCTGGTTAAAAATTTGTGCCATGCTCTGAGTATTGTCTGCAACGTTATGAAACGGAACAGTTAAAAAGTGGCAGGAAGGCGCGGGTCAGCTTTGCTTTACACGATGCCGTTTATAAAGTTGATGAAGAGTTTTGAATGCAAAGTAGCCACCCAACTTGTCGTCTCATTTACGAATAAAATACTGAAATAACATTATTTGAGATCTGAATCAGTGTCATGCCTATTACAAATGCTGGAGCTGGTAGAATAGCTAGATTACACAGAGTAGACAGATTAGATGAAGAAGAGCATTTGATTACATTAAATCTGATTAGTGGTGTCTATTCATTTTATTTATTTTTTTTTTTAAAAGAAAGCTGACTTATTTTATCAAAATGTGATATGTTTGAAGGGGTGACAATATCAGGACTCGGATGAGGAGCTAGAAGAATTGAACATAAAATAAGGTAGTAAAAATACGTAGCTCTCTGGTTTAACCCCCTTTGCCCCTTGGCTACCTTACCAGCTGATGGACCTGCGTGCCCAAGTGGTGTTAGCAGATAGATAGCCACGGGAATTATTACAGGCTTTACTCTTCTATTTAACTACTTTTCAACCCCAGATAAGTATCGAGCGATTAGTTTCTGTTTGAACTCCTAAACAAATGCCCCTTTTACACCCGAGATGTACATTTGCAGGCAACAGACTGGCCCGATAAGAGATGAGTAATTCACATTAAAGTGGGAAACAGCCTTTTCAGACACTAAGAAGTAAAACCCATTGATGGGAAATGTTGTTCTCATCCCCCCCTGCCCCTCCCCCTGCCTATTCTGCATGTAATACCCTCGCGTATGTATATTTTAAGGTCTCATTGTTCGGTGAAGGGCGAGATTATTTTGTAGTTTTTTTTGTTATGCTTTTTTTTCCTGCTTGCTAGGACCTCTCTGGCAAAGGGAGCAGGAGCGTGGTTTGTTTCTGGTGGACTCGCAAAGCTGGCCACTGCTCGCCGTGTTGTGCTAGTCCTCTATGCGGTGTCTTTCTTTCAGACAGCAAAGAGCCTACGATAAACTCTGCGCTTGGCACATTGGAAATCTTCTGTCTCCATAGCGCCTGCAATTCCCAACAGCTAAGTTTTAGGAAATGAAACTGCAATGGTGGGTCAGCACAACACCCCTTTAGCACTGTTTCTTTTAAAGCCCTTTATTGCTTGATTTGATGCCGTACAGTCAGCTCTGGGACGCTTGCACTCAGGGCTTCCTAGGCAAAGATCGTGTTTTACTGCAGCTTTTCTTTAATCTCACTTCATCGTGAGCACCTTCTATGTTGTTAGCAGTGGCCGGCTGTAATTTAGCCACTACCCTGTTCTTAAAAGGTGAGGCAGCTGGGGAGTTATTTCTTTAACGAGGTATTTCTGTTGTTTTAAATTTAAGATTATTATTTTTTTTTCTCTTTATGCTGTCTAAAGCTAAATAAACTTGACAGTTTCTTGGAGCCCCTAAATTGGGAAGAATGTTTTTCCTTTGGTGTCACTAATTATCCTCCCATGGAAGCTGATATAAGTAGAAAGAGAGCTAACGATAGAGGGTTATGCAGCGTGCATCCTTGCAGGACTCCGTGAGCATATTGTACGTGAGGAAAAAATGCTTCTCAGCAGCGAACTCCTTCTGGCAAACTGCTTAATTTTCAGAGTTCCCTGCAGCTCCAAACGTGGGGTATAATTTCGGCAAATTAAATTACAGTTTGGAGCCGTCGCTCTTATCAAATCTGTGTAAATAACATTGTCCATAGACTGCGTTGTCACCTTTGAAATGCTCTCTGCTTCATGGATAGCAACCTAGCTCTGTCTTTTCTTGTGGTGGAGTCAGGGTGTTTGTGGATTTTGGAGCTTTTTCATGTTATTGTTTTTGATTCTGTTCAGGGTATTTATTTTTTTTTTTTTAAGTCCATTTTGACTCTGTCAGTTTTTAAAAGTAAGGCTCGTTTTTTTAAGGTTAAGAAGAAGGAGAGAGTAAAAGGTACCGTATCTTTCTTCTTAATTGTTTGTCATAAGTCTAAAACATCTGAAAAAACACCCTTAAAATGATCTTAAAAGTAACAGTCGCTTAATTAAAATAATAATAACATATGTAGCTTACCCTCTTTATGAACTTCAGGAAATTAGGCATCCTCTCTGTCTCCTCTGGAATAAGCAGTTTCTTATCTAATATATATGAAATGACCAAATACATCTACATCATTTGCATCTTTAACTCAGGAACAATTGGTCAAAAAATGGAAGCACTACTACAAATCAGAGAATCTTTTAGTTTCAAGCCTTTAAGTCACCATTTATTTCCATCTAGTTAAGCTTAATTTCCTTTTATTGTGTTGTTCAAATGAAAATATAGAATGCCATGTCTAATTGTGTTACTATTCACATTAATAACCTGTAACTTTACATAACAATGAGCAAGAAGCATCGAAAAGGCAGAAACAGATGCAATTATTTGTTGCTAGCTAAGTTACTGTACGTGACCCAGGTGCTGTAGTACTATTTGCATGTGTTTCTCACCTTTGTTCACCCAGACACATGGGGATCTCAAGCTATTGCTGACTAATTGATAGTTGTAGTAACTGCTATAGGCTCCTTAGATTAGAAATGCATGCAGACGTGTGTCTTGATTCAAACATTAAGGAACACACACTCTCACTTACTTACATGGGCAGAAAGTCTTCATACTATTAGAGGTGTGTGATGGAGATAGCAGGACATAAAACAGAAGAGAGAGAGACACAGAGAGAGAGAGAGAGACAGAGACAGAGAGATGGCATGCAGCATATATACCCCTACAAATAGTTCTAAAATGCGTTTGCAAATGCAGAAGTCTTCAGAACCATCCAACAGTTCAGCACACCCTTTTTATCTCTTCTCTGCGGGACGTCTCCATCCAGATTACTCGAAAAAAGCGGAAAAGGTGAGAGCTCTGCCATCTTAGCTCTGAATTCATCTGATTTCCTTTTTTTTTTTTTTTTTTAATCCCCCCTCTCCCTTGTATTCCTCATGCCATTGTCCATTCTTATGATGGCAGCCGCCCTTGCTCTTGAATGCAAGTGTCACAGCGGGAGCAAAAAGGGTTCAGGGCTGCATTGTCAAAGCCATGGTTGCCTATTGTTTCTTAGCCTTTCACTGCTCTGCTTTTCCGAGCCTCTTTCCCTATCAGTGGCCCCTGTCAAGGGGAGGAGTAGGGAGAAAATTGCAAGAGTTAGTCGTCCTTTTTATTGCACACTGTTATGATAAACAGCCCAGCAATACATCCCACAAAATTAGGAATTATAACGACGGGACGGGGGAAAAAATTCTTTGTAGGTTTGCGTTTGTCGCTGCCCTTATGTCAAAAGCTTGGTTTCTTAGGAAAGACTTTTGTATTGGTGTTTTGCCCAGCAAAAAATAGAGGCAGCTGCAAAGTGAACAGTGAGCTATTTAGCCACAAGGTAAAAATTTCCTGTTGCTATTTGGATACTGATGCTTTTCAATTTTAAGGGTGGGGGGGGAGGAAGCATGACTGAAAGCATTTCTCTAGCTGTCCATTCATTCATCCATCCATCTCTATTTTATGTTTTAAAGCAATTGAAAATGATTTTTGAAAAGGCCAGAGAGACTGTTTGCAACGTGGTTTTATGTGAAAATATCTCAGTGTAGAACAAGGTTTGTGTTTCAGATGATTGAATCTTTTACTGGGAAATGAAGGGGGAATGACTGTCCTGCTCATGCCAGAAAGTGTTGGTTTGTCAGGTCATCTAAAAGTAAAATCTTGTCACAATTTCTTCTTTTTATAGGAGAAAAAAATGTGTACAGGACTTTACTTGACATTTAAGTATGTGTTTGATTGTCTTGTGTGAACAGGCCAGCTTTTCTCGTGTTCAAAACTTTTGGGAGGTTACAAAGTCATGGCCTCAAAAGTTTTTTGTTTTACTGCGTTTGACATTAAATTGTTTAGAAAAAGATATTATTTCTAAAATATGGCTTCCAAGAAAAGTCAAATGTATTTACGTATTCAAATTGTAAATAATCTGGTAATTTCACTTTCAGTATTTTTTTTGGTCTTAAAATTCTAACAAAGTAAAAGAGAAACAAATGCAATTTGGTTTATGCTTTTCCTTGTTTTTGTACATATGAGTATCTTTTCAATCCTTAAATTTATACTCTCCTAACTGTGCAGTATGTTGAGCAGTTTTGGGATTTGATTTTTAAAAGTCTACTATTACATGATTTTGATTGAACTATTACATTATCAGAAATTATAAAAAGAAAAGACTACAGACGGTCCAAATGTGTGCTGCTTCAGTCTGGATATCTTGAAGCATTGCAAATGTCTAGTGCTATTTTATGTCTAATAACAACAGGCAGAGTGCTTTCACAGATGTAAATATGGTTTAAGTCTTAAAGAAGCTTGCAGAGAAATACTCCTTAAACTGCTGATTAGTCAAGCTCCTGGTTTTGTTGTGTTTGAGAATATCTAGTTGCCCGAGTCTCAGAAATGATAAATATTTGTTGTGAATTTACTTTGAAAGAAATGCAAAAAGATATTTTGCCTGAATTCACTTTTAACCCTCAGAACGCTGAAATATAAATGATTGAATGAACAAATTCTCTCAGTCCTACAGACAACTTGCTTCACCTTTTATTATCTGTATTAGTCTTATTTACACATATATAATGCCTTGCATTGCCAAATTCTAGGTCAAATATGTGTCTGTTTGGAATATCTTTAGAATTTAAACTTTTGAAGAAATTATGAAAGAACTCTGGCCTTGTTTTAAATCAAACTCTGAATGCAGGCGAGGCCACCCTGGGAGTATAATGTTTAATTTCCATTCGACATCTGCCTTATATTTCCCATTGCAGACCAGTGGCTGTGTGGAAGAAGCACTTATCATTGATAAAAAGTTTGGTAGCCCTTTTGTCAGAGGTTGTCATTTTTGTTCTCTCAATCTGGACTGTCATTTTGTAAAATCTTTTGTCATTGGAGCTGAATGGAAAACCTGGAATGTGTAAGACATCAAAGAAATGGGGAAGAGGATTCTAATGTGTAGAGTAATTCTGGTCGCTTGACTCTGAGACAGATGGTGCCTAATCCTGATTTTCCTTACTCCAGTGTAAATCCTGAGGTGTCCTGCTGAAACTACCACTCCATCCTGATGCAGCATCAGAATCAGGCCTGGCTCATTTCTTTGCTTTTTGAGACTGTGGGCTTATCTTGCAGTGCTTTATGCATGCAAAGCTCTCATTTTACCCTGCTGATGATAGATGCCCACTGAGTGACTTCATGCTGATTGCAAACACACGGGTGTAAATCCTCAGTTTCAGTCCTTACTCTGGACTCCTGCTTCTAGAAGTGATATCAGACTCACCTACCAGAATCTGGGAATAAATATTTGCATAACTTGATGTGTTTTCTTTAGGTAGGTTGGGGTAGGGAAATATTATACTCTCCAAAAAACTAGGGTGGAATTTTGTGTGTCTGGACATTCCACGGTGTCAGTGGGAATGTGGTGGTGGTGCCTGAGATGTCAGGGCTACCTGTGAGGAAAAAGAAGTTTATTCAGAGCAAAGGCAGCAACATTTGGCCCCATAGATGTATTTTGCTGCAGAAAGGGTGAAGGGTGATTCAAGGACTGGAGAACTGTTACAGCTTTGGGATTAAGAGAGAACTGTTTCAGGTAAAGAAGGGAAAAACTTCGCTTTGTGTTTAATTTTTAAAATGAATTTTATATCCTGATTTATCAAGACAACTTTTGTTCCTGTTGCTTTTAATATTAGGAAAAAAAATAAAAGGTTCCCCCTGATCAGGTCTGTAATCTGAGGTTGAAGTGCTCTGTTTAGAGTGTCAGCTCAAGACTAAGGCACCTATTTAACTTCTTCCTGTGGGATTTCAGTGAAGCACAACCCTTATAGTCCTGCTCTACATAGGAATAAATTTTTCTTTCTCTCTTTTTTCTTCCCCCCCCACCACAGGATTAACTTGATGACTTCAGTGGGAACTGCTTATAAACAAGAAAGAGAAAGGGTCATCTGGATTCTTCTGAAGGCAAGAGTCAGGGCTAGAAGTCTCCATAAAGGACCTACACAGGAAGAGGATCTCACCTACGGCCTCTTCTTCACAGACTTCATCCCACACTGAGGTTCAGGCAAGTATTGTTTTCCCTTGGTTGGAGCTTCACTAATTCCAAATCCATATCCTGTTAACCACCTGAGAAGCACATAGGTAGGGCAATATCACTTTAAATCACTGATTAAATAACGTGCTGCATTTACTGGCCTTTTGAATTTTACAAACCACCAGAACTAAGCCATTGCAATGAATTTTGTGTCCAGGTAGACTTGCATATGATGGGCAGCATCTTCCCTAGGGATTGTCACTGGTTTCCATATGCTTGTTTATAGAAATAGATAATATTCAATAGGAGCAAGTGATTTCAGCTTGACAGGTAGAAAATAGGATGGTTACAGCCCTGTTAAAAGGAGAAGCATCTGAAATAAGGCATGGAAGAACACATTACCTTCCACTGGGAAAAGCCTGCTTGGAGAGACTCATTTAGCCATGGGAAGCTGGGAGAGAAGTGTGGAGTGAAAGACTAGCCAGGCAATTATTCTGCTAATGGGTAAGATTATGTTGGTTTTCAGTAAATCAGTGCAAATCTGTGATTAACTCTATCTGTTGAAAAGATTGTGAATACAGAGAGTGTAAGGGGACAGACCCTTATCTGATGGAAACTGCCACAGTGTTCAACACCAATTCGAGATCTCCTTCAAGTGCAGGATGTGAAGCAGCCTGAAGTTCTAGTGTAGAAAAACCCCAAACCAAAAACCTGTGACATAATATAGCAAAAACAGAACTTTGAAAGCCAGTAGTATGTTAGCACAACAGAAAACTTTTATGTGACAATATTGGCAAGAAAGAGAAAAGATTTTTTTAAAAAAATGATTACTTTCCTTCTAACTCAGGACAATTGTTATACTTTGAGAATGTGTTGGAAATGCCTTATATGCTTGATCTTAATTCAGATTTCAGAACATCATTTCAGCCTTGCAGGTTATCACTTTACCACAATCTGATTGCAGTGGGAAAATTATTTGCCTTGTAACTTCAGCTTTGTTTATATGCTTGAAATCTAGTCACCTGCTTTCTCCAACCTGTGTATGTAATTCTCACTTTTATTAATGTGAATACATTTTCCTGCAGCATGGGAGCCACTGTGGAAATGTGCATGTGCTGAAAATTGTGGACATTAATTTGTTTCTTTGCATTGACTCTGACTATGGTGAAGGACTTAACCTGGGTGTGAATTACAGGTTTAAAAAGGGCAACATACAGATGGTGTTTCCACCTGCCACTTGCCCCTTTGGTTTTTCAACATTTTTTTTGTCTGTGATTTGAGAAAGGACTGAAGTCTAACAGAAGACACTTATCACCTTGTAGGTCCTGGTCTGTTTTTTCAGTTGCTACAGAATGTGCAGTCATTTCTGTAAGGTTCAGAGGCCTCTCCAAGCTTTTATCAAAGCAAAAATCAAGCTCTGCACTGTTACTATTTTTCCCATTCTTCACAGGTTTTCATTGTCTTCTCCAGCTTCATCCTGCATTACTTGGCAAAATGATAAAGGAATGAGATTAAGAGACTACATAATATGCTGTGTAGAGAGCAGGTCTAATCACCTGAGAGGACACCTGACACAGGTGCCATTTGGCCTCAAGTGCCAAAGGAATGTGCCAATGTTAGGTTTAAATGCTGAGACAGCAATAAACCAGTTGCAAGTCATGTTCTTCCTACAGCATTTACCTCAGATTTTGTTCCTATCTCCCTCCACTCTGCTGATGATGGCTACCTTGACATCCAACTTGGGTTCATATTCCCACCTGTGCATAGAAAAACCTTTCAGTTTTTGCCATGTCATCACCTCCTCAACATGCAAATCCCTCCTAAAACCTCATTTCTTCAGTGTTGACCACATGAAATAATTTATTCTTCTTACATATCTACCTACAGTTACTGCATGTGTTCCCTCTTTGAATTATCAGGTGACATACTAATATCTGGTAGAACAAATAATCTACTAAACATTAAATGTCTCAAAGAATCTCTGTTACAGATCCTATAGGACAAGCTGTAGGTTCATGGCTCCTCCAGGAAGAAACTTGCCCAATCTTTCTCTTCCATGATCTATTTCAGCCATACTTACTAAATTCCTCACAGCTGTAGCTGCAGAAGGTGCCTTCTGCCCATACTTCTGTGGCTGGGTGGGACTATTGCTTATTTTCCACTCAACATAGTGGCAAGTCCCCATGGTACCTACACGTGACAAGCTTGTGGTGAGGAAGAAGAAGGGGTCTCACAACAGAACTGCCTTTATCAGGTTGTATTTTTATTTTTGGAGCTCTGGCTGGTCACAGAAATCATGCAGCTCAGTCTATCCTTGATGATTGGCCTTTGCTTCTGGAGCAAAGCATTTGGATTTGGCTTGCTGGGAGCTTACCCCTTTTGGCAGTGCAAATCTGATGTTTCTGGTGTAAAGACAGACTTTAGGAAATAGATGTAGATCATGGAACGTTTCTTCATTGCAATAGCTGCTCTTAAAATATATTTATAGCTTTTTTTTTTTCTTTTACACCTGAAGAAACTGTGTGAAAGGAGAAATGATTTACTAGTTTTTAGCAAGGGATTTGGTATCAGACCATGATAAAAACAAAGACCTTAATTTGCAGCAAAAAGTGATCAGAAGTTTTTCAGTAATACATTTTTCTGTTGAAAACTATCATAGGTTAGTGAGTTAAATCCTGGGAGATATTTCTTTTTTTAATATCTTCTTGCAAAGAAAGGAAGAAAAAGTTCAGTTTTGATAAATCTTTTTAAAAAATTTGCGAAAGTAGCAAAGATTTCCATGGACTTTCACATGATTTAAGATGGTTATATAGCTTTGTATACTTTCCAAGATGGACTTAACTGTTGTAGGTAGAGTGGGTAAAATTCTATAAAAGGAAAATTTGAATGAGGAGAGAGGGAATTGAAGAAATGCCAGCATTAATTCAAAGACAATAATTAATCCACTATGTGGTTTAATTCAGTAGTTAATAAAATCATGTTGTGAGTGTTCAGGAATTAAATATGTATAGAAAAGTAACATATCACATAGCATATACCCTCTTCCTTGAGTGCTGATGAATGGGTGTTCTTTAATGTTTATGTTCCATATATTGGCCTGATAGTTTCAGTCATTAAGATAATATTTTGCTTCTGAGGACACAGATCCCTGTTTTGGAAGCTTCAGAAGGTGATAGGGAAATCTAAACCTTGGTAAATGATCTTTTGGGCCATCTGCTTCTCACTTGTTTGGAAAGATGCTTTCAGAAGAGCAGAGCAGACAAGGGACTTGGTGACAAACCTTCATTGTTCTGAGGTTTACAAGAAACTTGTTGTGGCTAAAGTTGACAGTGTTAGCTTCCTAGAACGTTGTCATTTCAGTGCAGTCTGCTTTATTAACCAAGCTGTGATTAATTGCAGCAGGGCTGCTTACAATTGGAAACAGCCATCAAAATGCTAATCTTTCCCTTAACATACAGATCCTATGGGGGGCTGACTGTGAGCACAATTTGTCCTTAATCCTGCAGATACTTGTGCCCACGTGTGACTGTGCTGATGTGAATGGTCCAGTTGAAGTCACTGCAGCTACGTGTGAGTCAAGTTGTGTGAGCACGTGTTTGTGTAACCCACTGGTATGTGTCTAATGGGTGTCCCGTTTTACTGGCAGTTTAATAAGTGCTGCTGACCTCTGGCTTGACCTTTCACGCACTTAAGCAGAAATACTAGTTTGTCTGGCCTGTTGATCAGCCAGCCTCCCCAGGGACCAGATTTTCTGCCTCGTGAACTGGATCTGGCCCCTGAACTCACCAGCTGGCTGTTCCACTCGGTGGAGATCTGTAATGTATAGAGAACAAACTGCAGACAGGTTAGTTCAGATGCTCAAAGCAGGACCAGCCTGGCTGCTGCAGTGGCTAATTATGCCAGGTTAATGTGGCATTATATTTTTTAGGTCCTGAGCTGATGTCTTTCCCTGGAGCAGTGCTGAGATATACAGGCATAATAGGTCTTTTGAAGTTAGCTCAGATATGTGACACAGTGCTGCTAATGGAGGCTTACTTGAAGTCCCTCAACTCTAGGTCAAGCTCTAATTACTTGAGTGTTCTGGCCAACACTGTAGTCATCATAATTAGTGGAAGCTCAACAGAGATGCCCCAGGCCTGTCTCTACTGTTCAGAGAAGGGTCTGGGCAGTTGTATGTCCTTTGAGTGCCCAAATCTCAGAGGAACTGGGTCAGTTTTGACGCTTAGATTTGACCCTGCAGCTCATGTTTGCTTTAACTCCAGACATCCTGGGTGCAGTCCCAGGATAGCTGGACCAGGGAACTATGACAAACCATCAAGATAAAAAGCTCATGAACTATTGATACAATTTTGTTCCTGTGACATTCCAGGCTGACTATAAAAAGAGAAGAGGTGACTTTAGGTGTCTTCATGAACTACCTACCGTAAAGATGGGCATTGATTATGATGCTAACTGGTTTTATTACAAGAGAAATAGAAACAGTAAACCTAATTCTCATCTATCACTGCTTTGTCTCTCACTGTAACATTATTTCAATTCAGTGTGATTCTCCACTACAGGCTACAAAACAAGGATACTACAGTGGTTGCAAGGGAATGTATGATACTATGGAAGGTGGATCACAGTGACACACAACCCCCCTGAAGGTTGTATGGAATTGGAAAATAGAGAAAGAATCAAAAAGAGACAGGATAGTTGTGCAAACTGACATTTGTTTAAATAGGTTTAAAGTCTCTGCTCTTTCAACAAGTAGGTGTTTTTATAAATGCATTTTTCATTGTGCTGTTACTGAGTCCTTCGGTGAAAATGAAGTGCAAATTTTGCTCTTCAGTTTACATGGCTATGCTTGCCACATGAACTGTTGAACAAAACACAAGATGCTCAAGTTATGAAATTACTCTAAGTTATGAATCTGTTCTTGATGTCTTCTGGATGGATTTCAGTGAAGTCCAAAGCTTGGTGTGTTTGTTTGGAACTGATTTTAGCTTTAGTAAAAGATTGACTGACACTGGTAAGAAGTGCAAACCAGAAGTAAAGAATGGAAAATTTATGTCAAGATCTCAGTAAGGTACAATTTGTTAAGCCCTGGTGTTCCAATAGGATTGCATAGTTTGCAGCAAAAATTCAGCAGCAATACACTGTAGGAGTGTTGGGTTGGATCCTCACCCAGGATGGCATGGTTGAAGTCGTGGCTGAACACATCTGACTGTCTGGTTTATGGGGTGATTGAGGGGAATGACTCTACTTTCCATATGTGTCACTGCTGCCAATAGGACTGTGCTTAACATATTTTACATCAGTCAAATCTCAGTCAAATCCAAGCAATCTTTGCTAAAAATATTATTCCTTCTTAAGAATCTTAACTGAGAAGGATTTAACTTCATGGAAGCTGATTCAACAGCTGGTAGGAGTCTTTCAGGGAGTTCCAATGGATTTTGGATCAAACTCTTCCTAATATGTGGATTATATCCTATATCCTACATCTACTTATCTACAGTGGGGTTTTCACCTCTTTAAACAGGAAACTACTGGCTAAAATCAGCCACCAAATGGTACAGTAGGCAAAAGTGACTCCCTGTGATAATCTCATTATTTTAAAACACAATGGACTCTTTGGAATACTTCTCAGTAAACTAGCACTGCATTTTGCAACACTTACTCAGTGAGCCTGTTTCAGCTGTGCCAGGAAAGTCATTGTCAGGTCAACAGCATTCATTTCCTATTGAGTTTTCCTAGAGAGTTAAACCACATTTCAGTTTAGTCCTCAGGACCATTCACAGGAAGAGATACAGGAATACCTCAGTCTGTTCCCTGAGTTAGTCTGCTCCAGACAGATGGTGGTTAATTCACTTAGCACTTAACTGAAATTATGAAGGACTTTCTTATTATTTTATTTAGTTTACAGAATGATCTCAGTGCAGATAATCCTCTGTGCTCAGGGATGGTGCTGATTTGAGCAAAAGCCCTTGAGTACCACAAATGTCCCTCCTTCCCCTTTACGGTTTCTTCTAATGCTCTTCTGGTCCCCTTTGGCTCAGGAGCTTCCATATTCTTCAGAATTAAGAATTAGCCTCATTGATTTATTTCCCTATTTCAGTGGCACTGGAGACAGATTAGAGCAGACTGTTTTAAAAGTCAGAGAAGGAGAAGGAACCCAAAAGCAGAATTTACTCTTCATCAACCTGCATATCTCTTCCTTTTCTCTGATAAGTAGATTAGTTATAACCATAAAAGAAGATACAGACACAACATAATATTTATAATATAATTTATATTGTCATTATAGTCTTTATTAAAAAAAATGAAGATTTTGGCAAAAGGCCCTAACTAATCAATATTGTGCTATTTTGCAATAATTTGATAGTTTTAAATAGGATAGAAATGTGCTCATTGTTCCTTGTGCATGATGTCAGTGTTGGTCCAGGACCTTTGCTCTTGTTGCCAAGGCTTGGAATTGAAGCAGCTGAGATCTGGGTGTGGTGGCACTGCAGTGCCTTTTCTTGGTGACCATAGGTAAATCCCTGAAAGCAGCAATTTAAAAAGGAGAATCAGGAACCTACTCCATTCTTAAAAATAACATATGCTTCAGCTCAGAAGATGGTATTAAATTGAGGCAATTAATTCCCATTGATTTCAAAGTTTTTTACTCTGTTGATACTGAGCTTAGTAAATTAGCAAATTGGTAGAAATAATTAGTAGAAAATTAGTAGAATATTATATTTTTTATATATATATATATATAAATATATATATTAAAATAATTAGTAGAAAATTAGTAGAATAATTAGTAGAAAAAATAAGTAGAAATAATAATATCCCAGATATTTATGGAACAGGTCACAGGGACTGTGTGAGAATTTTGCAGGTCATACCCATGGCCTATGCTATATTTTGTTCAGGCAGAGATGAAAGGCTAAAGCCTTCACTGTCACCAGATCCTGCGTCTCTGCTCAGCCCTCCTGTCCTGTTCCATGTTGTACCTGTGCTCACAGGTGTACAACCTGCTTTGGCTTTGCCTTGTTTGCTGTTGTAGCTGCTACTTCCAGGTATTCAACATGCCACAGAGTTACTTTTTTGTTCTATGTGACCTGATGTCAAGGAGACACCAGCTTGGGCTTGAAAATGGCATTGCTATTTTAGTGGAGAACTCGGTTGGAATTGCCAAAGCCCGTCTCTTTTCAGTGCTTTTTAATCTGGCTTGGAGCTCCTTCTGATGAGCTCCTCTCCATCCTCAGAGTGCTAGGCTGGCAGTAGGCTGAAATTTAGCCTGGCCTCAGGTGCCTGCTCTGTATAGGCTCAAAACTCTGATGGACAGTAGCTCAAAATGGCACAACAAACTGCTGCTGGACCCAGTGACCATTGCAGAGCATCTCAGAGGGTCACTTTGACTTTGTTCTGAGAAGAAAAATATCAGTGGAGATTTTAAGGGCAAAAGGTGACAAAAATTACCCTGCACACAGTCTGGGAGAAGGGAGACACCCATATTCCACTGGCACTGCTCGCTTCCCATTTTACCAGTGAGGGCTCAGGTACCTTCAGCTGCAGAAGGTGGAAGGAGCTGAGAAGAACAGAAGTCCTGAAATAATATTTTCCTCTGCTTAAAAGACACAGAGAGAGAGGTTATTCATTCTGATATGCATTCAAGTTATCTCTATTTGCACATATTAACTGGCTGTATTTGCTATGCTTGTTATTTTAGGTGGGTATGGTGTTTCTATATAAAATGGTAATTTATATATAAATGGAAGGCATAACAGTATCTGAGGGAATGAGCAGATCCTGGTTCCTGCCGAGTGATAGCAGTCTCACCATTTGTAGCCCTGACTCCTGCCACATGAAGTGCTCTTACCAGCACTCCTGTGTGTCTCACCCTTATTATATAGTGTATTAGTGATGGTGGAATTGGGCACACAATATTATGTCACAAAATAGAAAACACACGACCCTACACCAGCTGTAATAGCATAATAGGATAAGTGCGAGGGAGAAACAGCAGGATATAATAGGTACTCAGCTGCTTCAGAGATGGGGCCTCTGTATTTACCTAGACAGAAGAAAGCTGGAAAACTGGGGCAATGTAAGAACAGAGTGACAGTGTAAGTGCTCCAGGAGGTGGTTGTGGGAAGAGAATTGAAAATGCAGCAATATGGGATGTTATATAATAAATAATAACAATAATATCTGTGCTTAGTCCTGTTCATCCTGAAATACTTCACCCAGCTGCTTTACAGATCTCAAAGCAGTGTTGGGGCCTCTTTGCTATTAGTTTTTCTAATTCCTTCTCTCCTGCTGTATTCAATCCACCACCTCTATGCGGTGTTTTGTGCTTTATTATGTCTGGAGTGTGGAGAAGCATTCATCTGCCTCTCTCTACCTGAAAGTCCTGAATTTCAGTTGCTTGTGGGGTAGAGAAATGTGTATGAATGATCAAGGCCAGGCGTGCTTTGTGATATTTGAGAGTGGAACTGATGAACTGATGGGAGAATGGGAAATGAAATGGGGGAAATCTCCACATTTCCTGCCTTGTCCTCGTGACAGCAGTACTCCATCACACGCCTGCTGGCTCCCACAGGAGGGGTTTTGCTGCAGGTTGCAGAAATCTCTTTTTCTGTGTTTGGTTGCTGTGATGGTAGCAGGTCTCTGTGGTGAACTGTACACTCTTTCAGGCCAATCCATGACTTTCTGGCACTCATTAACTTCTTTGTGTTGGCAGTGCCACTCTTTGATGTGCACTCTCCTTTGCTTGTGGCTTTCTGCTTATCTAAGTTTCAAATTTTGCTTTTAACTTATTTGCTGACTTGGGTTAAGATCCTTAAGTGATGAGTCATTCTTACTTGCATAAAAATTTGCATTTCCTTCCACAGAGGCACTTAAGAACAGGTTAAATGAACCATTTAGATGATTGAGAGAGAGATGCCAGGGAAAGTGGTAATGTGTGCTGTGATGCTGTTTTGTTACTCTTTGATTCAGATTACTTCTATTCAGTTACTTTCCTAGATGTAGATTGCTGAGTAGTGCCTCCCTCTGCCTTGCCTCCCTTTCCTGTATTTCTTGGTTTAAACTGGTTAGAATTAATTTGTGTATTTTGGATTGTGGTTTTTTCCCTACAGTGCTGTGCCATTTAACAATAAAATTCACATTATGGCTCCAGGAATTGCCAAGGTGGACTGAACTGTTGAACATGTGTGGAAAGATGCACAGAGCACTCTTTAGTAATAAAGGAAGAGGTGTTAAAAAGTAGAAATGAAACTTTAAAATATTGTGTTCTTTGCAAGCTTCCTCAACTGGAGCAAGTGGTTTTAGAAGGAAAATCTAGTTTAAAAAAATCCCAAAGTATGAAACATAATAAATTTTAGAGCATTTCTAAGGGGCAATGTAATCTTTCCACAGCTTTGTGAGATATATTAGGGGTAAATCAATGTTTTTTTTTGTTTCAATATACAGAGATGGGATCATTGTGCTACATTACAGGTGGTCAGACAAGTTACTGAGTGAGGAGCTGAGCTTATTTCCCTGAGGAATATAATGTGAGTTTGAATCCAAAGTAAGGATTTCTTCTATTTCTTCTTAGTGTTATCTTTGAGGACAACAGTTAGGATATCTCCTGCCTCTTCAGAATGAGAGGTTGAAATGTGTGAGCCATTTTGTGTAATGATGATGGCAAATCATCTGCATGCCAAGCCCACCCTGGAGAAAGAGAAGGACGTGTTGAAATAGCTGATACGAGTTTGATACTTTCTTGAGTTGTAGTTAACTTTGAGTAAATGATGTTTTAATAACTGGGTTAAACCATATAATAATTCTTCTCACGTAAATGTAGGTTCTCCCCTGGCCTATATTACTGTAATATCAGGGTGTGTCCTATTTTGCTAATGTATTCTCTTCTAACATCCCAAAGGTGGAACACAGTGGCAATGTCCTGTCTTACAAATGGGAAACTGAGGCACAGAGGGGCTAAGTGACCTGACCCAAAGATAAACAGAGCACAGTGGCATTTTAGGGACTCGAATAAGGACCCTTCCAAATTTTAGGCTCAGACCTTTCTGGTGGCACTGTTGTTTTCTGCTTGCAGTGTGTGTATTGTTGGCTGGTTATTGATGGATGTATTTCTTGTCCACATATTGTCAGTATGCACATACAAACTCACAGACAGCATTTAGAAGCTGGAATATACTTTAATGGTGAGGGGGCGGTTTGGAAGTGGGGTTTGTTATTAAACAGCCTTTTTACGTGGGCAGAATGTATGTGTTTCTAAAAAAGACGGTGTCTCCTTGCTCTCCTCCCATTTTTAGGTCTCTAAAAAAAGATGGATAACAAACATCCATATTCAATCCTGCCTTCTGCGTGTGTCGAGCTTGAATAGACATTTTACCGCAGCTATGGGAACCTCAGAGTGCCAGTGCCTGTGTGTCACATGATGGACTTCAATCAGATTTCAGTCTGCAGTGTGTGGAGTGCAGAGCCTGTTTTAACTGCATTTGCACTGATTTGCTTCATATAGAAGGCACTGAGTTATTTAGCATTATTGATTCCTCTTGACTTATTGGGTGCATTAGTTGCCGTTGACCCTGGCATCTTGCTGGAGCAGACTGGCGTGTCATGTGATACTGTCTGGCTTTGTCCTTGTTCTGAGTCAATTCCTGTTTTACTCAGCAGATGTCTTTTGTTCCTGACAAAGACTGCTCATCCGATTGTTCGGGGGTTAGCGGGTGTGCCCTGTCCAGCCTGAGGTCCCGGGTCTCAGCCCTTCCTGGGCCAGACTTACCCCCCTGTCCCAGTCTGCTGTGAACACCAGAAGGAGCCTGGTTTGCTTTTGCTTTTTTTTCTTCCTCTCCCCAGGGGTCTGGCTGGATTATTTCTGAAGCTGACTTCTTCTGTCTGTGAAAGCAAACCACTGAAAATAGATTTCATTTTTTGGTAGGGTTTTTTGGGAAGCACCTGGGCTCCACCTTGACTAAATCAACACACATTCCTCCTTGGTTTTGATTTGCATCGGTAGAGAATCTGGTCCACAATATCTAAAGAGGTTTTTTTTTTTCCTTTGCTGCATGGTAATGCATTGTGTTGACCTGCTAGAAGGGCTGGGGAAAAAGTTACAGACTATGACAGGGATTTGTGTGGCAGTCTACAGGATCTGCATGCCTGATCCTCTTCTCTCCTATGCCAGCATCTACTAAATTAGGCATTTTTGCTCTTCAAATCAAAAAAGTTAAATCACTGTAAACCAAAGTGAGATCCCTTTTTGTCAACATGACTGTAGTTCTTCAGGTTCCTTTAGGGCACTGGAGTATTTTCTGGGTGCACTGCTCTAGTGAGCATTTTGGGATGTTTGGAGAAGTGGGGATCTGTCTATTACACAGTGTCCTGGTGTAGGGTCAGGTGATGCACAGCAGAGAGGGGATGAGAACTCATTTCAGCCAACACCACCACCTAAAGAACAGCTCATGAGACTGCAACCTGGGGCAGGAAAAACTGATAAATTCTTCATTGTCTACTAATGACTTCAGAGTTGAGGCTTTTCTTTGAATTCTAAGGTTTCTCTTCAGCTCTAACAGCATATTTTAAGACTTTCACTGCTTGTGGGGTACGTGCTGTCTGGGCCAATCAAGGGATTGGGTTCTCACCCAATCTGGTAAAGTTTCTGCTCAGTTCCTTCTGTGTGCTGGATTGCCTTTTCTTTCCAAAATCTTAAGAAAAGATCAATAAATCTGATTTCTGTCTGAGCTTACTGCAGCCAGGCTCTCTTTGTCAGTGTTAGACTATTTCATTGCATCTTTATGCATGGAACCTGAATCAGATCCATAAAAGCTACTCAGAGGCCTATTATTTTCCATTATTATTCCTTTTTGTTCCATTATTAATTTGTCTCAGGAATGAAATATGTCTTTTTTTCTTTAAAAAAAAAAAAATCATTTAGTGTGGTTTAAGTTAAACCCCCACTTTTCTTCCTAAAACCACAATAAATTAGTATGTTAACATCTTACCTCACTGACTGCAGCTTTGTTCACATGGATTCTTGGAAAGGAGATTTTTTATTTTTATTTTTATTTTTTCCCACCCCCCCCCGTACTATTTTTCTGTCACCAGTGGGAATTGAAAGGGGAAAGGGCAAAATTAAATTAATAAAAAAATCTGTTGAAGGAAAATGATTCTGGTGGTAAACTCACCTCTCAGTCTGTGTGTGATCACCCTCTTCTGGTAGTCTGTGGCATTGGCCACGGAAGAGTGTTGCAGACTAGCCCAGACAATGGGACTTTGCCAAATCTTATCGCAGGGGTATCATTTTAATTAATCCTGGTGAAAGACCTTTTTGGATTTATATATCAGAATGTAAATTTGCTGTGTATCTGATTCACCTCGGTGTAACTCGTTTGCTGGTGTTAGTTTGCACGCTGTGTAAGGGAGCTGAACTGGAGCTGTGTGCAGCCAGATGCAGCTCAGCTATATTTGGCGTGGCTCTATTTTTAGTGTGTCTTGCAGGACTGACAATGGGGGAGATTGGTTCTCCCCTGTCTGGCACCTGGTGTCGTGGTTTATGCCTACGAGAAGTCAACGTGTGAAATGCTGCCATTCTGATTTGGTAGTGCTTTACATTTTACTCGTCGAGGTAAAAATCATGATGGGTAGAAGGCAGGTTAGAGACAATCCTAGAACATCCTCAGTAGGGGTTGTGTGAGGTATGAGCAGACAACAGGCAAAAAAATTCATATCAGGTGCCTGATCTGTCTGCCATGCATGATCTTGCTAGCTAAAAGCAAATCCATCACAGTATGTGATGGTGAGAAAATGAAATGGGAGATGAGGTTTGAAACTTCTGGGCTTGAAGTATTGCAATATTTTTCTGGGTATAGCTACTGAGATTTTATTTGGCTCTAAGCATAGGTAGGGGTAAGCAGCCAACTTTATATCCATATCCAAGCTTCCTCTTCCAGATACTGAATCTAATCATAAAGGTCATTGAGCTACAGATATCTTCCTGACCAATTGTCAAACATCTGCCATCTTGCTCCATCATATTCCTCTTCCTTTTTGCAGCAGTAATCACACTGGAGTTCATAACCTCTACCCAGACATTTTAAAAGAGGCAGGAAAATATTCTGGGGAAGGCATTGAATTACAAACTGGAATTAAACTGAAAGAGAGAACTGCAAGCAAAGAGAGATCACATAATGCCTCCCAGCTTAAGGAAGTAGCATTCTCTTACTGTTATCCATGCTTGCCAGGCAGAGTGATGAGATGAACAGTCTTCTTTCTTCCCTCCTGGCCTAAATTTACTGTAATTCCTGGTTGCACATGGCAAAAGAGATTGAACATGGATGTTGAACCCACTGTTGCATGCAAAATAAGCCAGAGAAATTTCCTGGAGCCCAGACTTCCCTGGAATAGAAAAATATCCTCTATTTCTTAGGGCCCTAGAAATCCTGACCCTGAAATAGAGTCCTGTCATAAAAGAAGGTTTCTTCTGGCTTTCTGGGCATGCTCCTGTCACACATGGAAGTGTCAGACAGAAGTTAGTTTCACAGTTGTGTCAACTAGAGGAGTAATATTTTCCTTACTGGACTGGGAGATGATTTCTGAGGGATGGAAATACCAAAGTACTGAGAATGTTGCAAGGTAACTTTGTCCTGCATGTCCAAGACAACAGTCCTCTTGACCTTGGGTGGGTAGAAATTGGCTATGGGCTACATTGGTAAATGGTTTGGAATCAGAGTGTCTTGGTTTTATTTCTGGTGATGTCATTAGTGTGTTTTAAGTCACCTGTTTCTCCTTCTCCCTTTCTTCTTGCTGTGTCTTGCGATCTAAATATCAAAATGTGTGTGGTATAATGGGGCCTCCATGCCAAATAGTGCCTCTGGGAAATTCAGTAATGCCAGTAACATTTGTGTGACCCTTCATGTTGAACCTGCTGCTCTTAAATCAGGTGCCCTCTTACCTTCAGGGGAAGCACTGTAGAAAGGGATGAGTAAAAAACTGCAGGGGCACTGCAGGAGATGTCTGATTGAAACCTTGGGCTCTGCCAGAATGGATCCGTCTCCCTTTCTGCTAGAAAGTTTCCGAGGAGTAATAAATTCACTCTAGGTCTGCACTGAATGCAAAATTGATCAGACTGCAGGAGCCAGAGGGAATCAATTGTGTGTGTGTGTGTGTGTGCTGGGCATGCGTCGGCAGCAGCGCAGCCCGTGTGTGCACTGCATATACATTTGCTCCCTTTCTCTGCTTCCTCCTGCACTGGCCTGTGGATGCCACAGAAAATTGATTTTTTTTTTTTTCTTTTTATGAAATAAAAAGGTGAACCGTGGCATTAGACAATTCTGAGCCATCTGTCTTGTCAGGACTCTTGTTGGAGGGAAGGCACACAGGATGGTTATTTAGAATTATTCATTAGTAAAGAGCCGCAGAAATTGCAGACAAAGATGTCTGCTTCTGTGGGAGGGAGAAATTTTCTTCTGTGTTTTGCCTACAAAACCCATCAGTAAGCACAGGTTCTCTTTTCCTTAAAGACAAGTCATCACACACAGCACATCCAGTTACATGTGTGCTCTCTTTTCTTGCTGCCAAAGAGCCTGATCCTACCAAGGTGCTGAATCATACCTGAAAAAGCCAAGCACCTGCACCATACCCTGCCTATGGGGCGAACTGCGGCTTCCTAGAGCCACTGAGATGCAGTCAGATGTGTCTTTTAAATGTAGGCAATACAATAATGTACTGAAACAAAGCAACAGATGCTGAGTCATTACCCAGCACTTTTGTACTGCTCTGTTCACTCGAAGAAGCTGGAAAATCAGTTATCTTTCCTCAGCTTGGGAAGCAGGAGAAGATAGGAGGGCACCCGAAAATACAGGCGCAGAGCTGAGGTGGCTTTGGTAAACTCTGCAGTATTGGTGTGGTTTTCAGCACTGGTATTTCTTTGAGCATAGATCTCCCCCTTCTTCCTCCCCCCCTGTCTTTTTAATTTTAAACTCACTCAGTTGTTGTTTTTTTTTTTGCTTTTCTTCTTTATTTATATTTTGCTGCAACCTACAGGCAGGGTCTCAGCTGCTGGCATGGTAAAGGGCATTTCAGAATCTTGCCGTGTGTCTGAACGGCTCTGAAGTTAAAAGAGATTACATTATACTCCTTTATTTCACTGATGTTCACCATACCTTGAAGAAATCACTAACTTTTTGGAGGAGATTTGACTTGCAGCCTGTAAACTGCATTGTTTGCCTTTCTGAGGGGCAAGCTGCATCTTCCTTTTGTTCTTTCGATATCGTATCATGCAGAAGAGCCTCTGTTTTCAGATCATGTCAGAGATTACAAAGCCCCAGAACCCTCTTCTGTCCCCAAAGAATCAATCAACCCAAACTAATACTTTAATGACTCCTTTTCCTACCAAGGAAACAAATTCAGGCGCACCCACACACACACATATGAACAAAAAAAATTAAATAAATAATTTTTTATTATTTTTTTTTTAAAGAAGCTAGGGGCTGAGGAGGACCTCGTCTGGTCAATGAAAGAAAGAGACGGATGTCTGGTGCCATGGCAATGGAACAGGGATTACTTTGCACTGGAAAATAGGTTCTTTTTTTTTTCTCTCTCTCTTTTTTTTCTTTCTTTTTTTTTTTTTTTTTTTTTTCAGTGTTTTTTTTCTCAGGCAGCTAAGAGTTGTCACTGAGTCTGAGAGGCCCATTTAGAGGAAAACGAGCCTCTGAGTAGAATTGAATGCTTGCTTTCACCGGCTGCTACTAGAACAGTCTGCTTTGCTTTTCGAGCAAGTCAGGATGCAAACACCCATATTTGTTTAGAGCACTTTCACAGTCACAGGGTGTGTGTGTAGGGGTGTGTACATATCTATATAAAATAAGAGTATGTGCATGCAGACATGGGCCAAAAGGATCATCTGTTGGTCACAAAATGGTGCAAACATTTGATTGTAAAAAAAAGTATCTAACGTGGCTGATATATTGGGTATGATTCTGTGAGAATTTATCACTTCACTGCCAGGGTTATTGTGTCTGATTTGGGGAGTATTTAGCATTTTGTTGCCAATAAGCTAGATTTTGATGGGATTAATTAATTCCAGTTAATACAGGTCAAGAGAGAAAAGAGAAAATACCTTCTGAGAAAAGGTATTTTTTTGTGGAAAATGGTGGTTTATGGAGATTTCACAAGGAGCAGTTTGGTTCTGTGCAGCTTCCTCCTTACCCCTTGTTCTAAATGTTTTTTTGGAAACAAGTTACAAAGTTTCAAACTGAAGAAAATATTTTGGTCAAGACAATGTTGTTTTGAAAATTCATCTCATGACTGTAAATATTTTACAAAGAAATTGGCCAATGGAAACATACCGAAGTGACACTATTTTAAATAGATTTTTTTTTTCTTTTTTAAAAACTGTGTTTTGAATTTCTGAACTTTTTAGAGATTTTGGCTTTTTTTTTTGTCACCTCTTGGGGTGAGAGGAAGGCTTGCTTGCAATTGTGTACCAGCCAAGAAGGTGTTCTCTGATCTGACCCATTTCTTAGTGAATCCACCCACTAGGCTCCAGACAAGGAGGTACTAAGTAGTCTATTTACAGCAGGTAAAATGAAATAAAAGATCTTTATGTGATTTTTCTGGGCTGGCTGAGGGGCTCCCAGGTGATACCAGCTCAAAGCTGTGTGTCACGTTGTGATACCAGCTCAAAGCTGTGTGTCACCTGGGGTTGCCTTGGTGACTCTTACCCCTGCCCTCTGCTGAATTTCCCTCTATTTTCCATCCCATCACACATGGCAGATATAACCCAGAAGTTAATTCCACTCTAATGTGTAGCTTTGATTCTTCAGTGCTTTGGCCCTTCCCTAGCCATGGATTTTGAAGGAACTGAGTTGATTTCTACCATTTTAAGGACTAGGGAGTGTATTAACTTTGCAGTCTTCACTGCTGGGTCATTGAGACACAGATTTCACTGACATGAGTGATGGCATAAGTTGCAAAAATATTTACTCCCTGCTGACCTTCTGAGGTGTTGTTGCTTTTTGCTGTAGTAAAATTGCTTTAACATATGAGCCAAAATATGGGTTTCAGCTATGTTAATCTTATTCTATACATGCCATGCAAGGCCACATTAAAGCCTTTGAAATCCTACTGTAATGTTTTGTGCTCTCTGTCCTTTCTGGGCTGAGTAGATGTTATAAGCTGTGTTGTTGTAAATGGTATGTGTATCTCATCTCTCCTGTCTGGAATGAAAAATAGCTCCTCTCTTTGATCTTCCCTCATTTGCTAAAAAGTAACCAAAAATAATCCCCCTTTTTTTTTATGTTGGGGGTAGGTGGTGAAATATGCCAGGATTAAAAAAATGTGACCCTCCTTTTCAGTGGTTACTAACTGTGAAACAGAAAATCTCTGTCCAGGTAAAAAATTTGAGTTGTCATAGCAACAGCAGGATGGCTATTTATTTTTGGATTTCCATTTTCACTGATTTATTTAACACATTGACAATCCATTTATAATGAAGAGGAATTCAAGAGGTGTTTTGTTTCTGGCTAGGTTTATACTAGACCAAGGTTGGGTTACTTTTCTTCATAGAGAATAATCAAAGATAAAAGAGGTAAATAAAAAAGAAACCTTGTGGCTTTCACAGGCTTTTCTTGTAGACAAATACAGGTGCTGAGTGGTGCACAGGAGAGTGAAAACATGATTTACTTGTTTATTTTGTGTCTTTTAGAAGAACCTTAGTTTTATAAAACAGAACAAAGATTTAAGTCCAGTGCAGCTGTGGGGCACCAAAGCCATGGATGCTTCTCTCCATCTGCCTTTGGTGCATGCACACACTTGTTATCTAGAAGAGGTCATCAGAGCTATTGCAAGTGACTCCTACTTGCAGAAGTCAGTGCAAGTGCCCCAAGACCATAAACAAAAGCTCTCTTTCTCACTTTGGTTGCAACCTCTGCAGCTGGGCTCAGTGCTCAGCTCAGCCTCTCTCCACAGTGTTTATGTGCAAGTGGACACCTTGGAAGGAGCCACAGAGCAGCCAGGAGTTTGGGGAGCCCCAACATGCTCCATGCTTCAGCAGTGGTTGGGTCCAAAAATGGTAAAGGTGGTCTTGTCTTGTTTTGGGCTGTTTGTGTTAAAATGAGCTGTGCTCTATTTTGAGGAATGTTGGTCATTTGCAAGTCCAGGTGAGGCCAGTAGCCCTTCAGATAGGGGATGTGTCTGAAAGCTTTTGTGTCTGATGCCTTAAGCCAGCCCTGGTTGCAGTCAGCTTTGGGTCTAAGCAAACAGGCACCCACAAAATTAGTGGTATCTGGGAATTTTCATAGCTTACAGCAGTGTTAGTCCAAGCACTTTGACAACAGTGAAATTGAACAAAAAGGTCAAGAAATTCCTATCACCTATCAATTCCTATATAGTTTCTCCCCTGGAGATGCAATTCCAGTGTGTGCCTTTGAATGCCATCAAATTTAACTGCCACAGAAGCCAAATCAAGCTTCGATGTTTGGTGACTTTTGAAAGCATTGGAAAATTGGGAAGTTTGAGGCAGATTTTGCAGAAGTGAGCAATGAAATCAGAGTGGAACAACACAGCAAAAGCAAACCCAGCAGATTTCTGCCTGCAGAACGTGTCTGAGTGTACACAGACAAAGCAAATTTCTGCATGGGTTTTCTCACAGCCTGTCTTTCTGCAATGGCTCTGCAGATTCGTTCCTCTCTGGGATTTGTTTCCTGTGATGGATTGGGGTGGCTAAGATTGATGGCTTTAAAAGAACTAGTATTGATGACACATTGGTAAGGCTCAATAAAAATTGTGAGCCTGGCTGATAGTGGGGAAGTCTTCAATAATTTTCTTTTATTATTGCTATTTGTGGCATGAATCTGGACTGTTTTCAAGACAAGTGTGACAGAGGGCCAGCAGCTGAGCAGAGTAAGTGTTGCACTTTTCAGTCCCAACCTGTTAATTTGTGAAGCATGGGCTTGTCTTTGGACCTGACTGGTCCAGGAAAAGGTGAGCTTTGACTTATGTGTTAGATAAAATCAAACATTATTTGTGGATGTGATCTTGAGCATACAGAGAGGAGAGTACAGAGAGGAGAGTACTGTCCATGAGTCACTGGCTCTTCACCCCTTTTTCCTGGTGGAGGATTCAGCTTGCAAATTGGCTTTGGGGCTGAGAGTGGGGGGAAGGGTGGGAAAACCCAAGAAATCAACTTCCAGACATAAATACAATATGGACAAGTCATAAACATTATTAAAGCAAGTCTATCCCTGCAGGGCAGGTTTTTCTTCATAATGCTTTCCTGATTACGCTTCCGCAGAGCTGGGGAAGTGAATAGTGGGCTGATTATCCATGGACCATGATCTACATCAGTGTAAAACTGTTTCCATTGTGTGTGAGAAGAGAACTTTGCATATTTACTGGAAGGGAATAGCTGTCCTGTTTCTTATTCTGTCTTCATATTCACAGTGAGCCTGATCCAAAACACAGCTATGTCAATGGGATTCTTTGTTTGGGCTCTTCTTATGTCCCACATTACCATTGCAAAACCTGCCCTGTTTATCATCTTAAATATACATGCCATAAATGGACCTAGTATTGACACAGTATGTGATCAATCAAACCTCAAACTGATTCATCAAAGGCTTTGGAAAACAGGTATATCAATGGATAGGCAAGGAGGAACTATTCCTGCAAAGGCTGAATATAAGAGGAAGAAAAACAATTAAAAAAAATGACTGTGACATATTAACAGAATTGTTTCTAATTGTTTTTTTCTTAAAAAACTCCCAAACCCTTGAGAGAAATCCAAGTCCTTTTACATAATGCTTTCTTGGAGGCAGACTCTGGTTGCCTAGCTCATCTTAAGCACCGCTGGCTGTGTTAAGATCTCCCATGCAGTATGGCAATGCTTGCTGTGAGAGTCCAGGTCTGATCTTTGGTCAATAGTCAGAAAGAATCAGACTTTATACAAAGATTTGTGTTGGCAATTATATCACATAAAAGGCCACTTACACTTGATACTGTCAGGCTAGCAGAGACTTCTTAAGCAAATGCAGAGGGTGCATTAGTTTCATTATTCAATTATGACATAATTTTTTCCCAACATCTGAATTAGCATTCATTTACTAAGTATTAAACCATTTTTTTTCTGTTAAACATAAAGATCAGTGCTAGGAGCTATACATTCTGAAAGATAATTGCACCATGTAATTCTGGTGCTTCAACAGTTTATACTGAAATATTGATGGATATGTTCCAATTTTTTTTTTTTCCTTTTCACAAGGATATTTCATAATCTTTTAAATATCTCTCTCCCAAAAACTTTAGGATAAAGCACAAGTCCTCTTATATAACAAAAGTTCAATATATTTGGATACTGCTAACCAAACAAAAGCATTTCAGTCTGATTTCTATTTTCAGAAATAAAGTAAGTTGTTAACATAAAGTGTTGTAAATATGAATTTATGAGGGATATGCAGTAGCAGAAGGGCATGACTAAGGATTCTTGAAAAGTTAAGGGCTCCACTTTAGTATTAAAAATATGAAGTATCGTTTCTGATTTTCATTAGCATAACTAAGAATAAAAAAAACTTCAATTTTCAAATAGAAATTTAATGCTAAGTGACACTCTGCATAATCTCCTTAGGAGAGTCACTCTGAAGTCTTCCTGTCTGTGCTCTGGTTCTAGCATTGACCAAAAACCTGTATAATGAAATAGAAATGCAACGAGGTTATACAGAACAATGAAGGAGTATCTCAGAGAAGAAGCTTTGCTCATAAACAGTGACTAGAACAACAGTTAGTTCAAGTGGTTTTTATGTTTGTCATGAAAATTAAACTTCCATAAAGCATATAATAGTCATTAATAGGCATGTGGTTGTGAATATACACCAGCTATGCAGAGAGCTCCTGGGTTTGCTATAGGAGGAAACTGTTGGGAGACTCCAGAGTGCTGAGAGCTCTGCCTCAGGCTGTTGGATGAATTGACATGGAAAGGTTGAGGGGTTTACCTTCAACGCTGCTCTTGGTTCCTAGTCTGTGACCAAAACATAAACCTGTGAAATCTGGTGAAGTTTCTTGAATTTGCTGCAGTGTCCTGGCCAATTGTGTACTTAGATGTGATTTCTGATGATCTGGGTGTGTTATTGTCCTATCCACTTAGCATATCATGCCACATTTTTTCTGCTTTTCTGCAGAGTTATCTTTCCCACCTTTGTCTGACAGCATTCTCTCTCTTTTGGTACTGTATCTCCTCTTTCTGCTTCCTGTCCCATCTGCTGAGGAATTAAGTAGGACTTGTAGAGGCAGCAATTCTGAACCCTGCTACTTTTCCCCAGCTCTGTCCTGGAAAGTCCCCTGCACTGACAATAAGACATAGATCAGCCTTTTTTCCCATTCAGTCCTTGGCTTCTTTGGGAAGACCAGTAAGATGGATGCTCACTGTGATAATGGTGCTGACATTTGCTCACCAGGAATTGCAGTGAGACCATCATTTCATGTCATATAGGTCCCAGTGACAAAGAAATGCTAATGAGTGCCAAGCCATTAGAGGCCTGGCGTGCACTCCAGCTAGTGTCCTAAACTCAGTGTCCTTAGCCCATTATCCATTGTATCTGCTAGGTATTGCTACAGTTTGCCCCATCAGCAAAGATGTTGCACAACCAGCTAGTGACCACCCAGGGCTATTCTGTTTAGGCTGGATGCCATCTTTTCTGGGCAAGGGTACAGATCATGTCTTGAACTGTGCCAGACACACTGTGCTAGTTTTCTGCTTGTGAGCCTGACTGAACAAAAAAGGATATATAGATGTGTGTGTGTGTATATATATATATATATATATATATATATATATATATATATATATATATATATGTGTGTGTATGTACTGGTAGTGTTCATTTTACATACAATCTGACACCCAGTAGATGGTCCTTGGGGATGATAATGAGGCACCCACTGCTATACAATGTGTTTTGGCAACTGAGAGGGCTGGTGAATCCCATGGCTGTCTTTCTTTTGCAAGTCTTTGAGTTTCTTTTTGGCACATACATGCAATGAAGCTCAAGATGCAAATACTGCCAAAGCTTCTTGTAGAATAGATGACATTTATATTGTTATGCAGTTTGCTGATCTAAACATACCATTGCCTTGCCTTGATAGCCCAGGGCAAGTGCTAATCAGCTTGTTTCTTGGGCATCATGCCATCTGAAAGGGTGAACACAAATAGAGACAGTATATGCATCATCTAGGAGCCTTGCAAGAACATGATTCCCAGCTGAAACTATCCAAATGTGTCTGTCTCCTGAGCTTGCATGTTGGCATGTAAAAGATAAGTGACAGCACTAAATACAATGTATTTGGAATAAATCAAGGTTATATTTCTTAGCTGCTTCAAGCTAGTTTTCATTATATAGGTCACATTGTCAACTCATGTAAATTGCCATAGCTGCACTGAAAGCAGTGGAGTTCAGTGATTTTGATTTGCTGAGCATCTGGCCCCGTGTGACTGTTCTTCATGAGAAGCTTTCCTTCTCATTTTGCCCTCTAGGGCATCATCAAAGGCTGTTTAATCTATAAGGTAACATGTAAGATGAGGAGTTTGGGTTCCTATATTGTCTTCACAGCTCTGTCACTAACACTTGATGCTGGGCAATTTGCCCTGTTAGTATTTGTCTTGCTTCACCTACTGTATGTAACAGTACTTTTATTTAATTAGTGCCTTGGTAGTAAGGGCTTTAATCAAGGTTTGCTGGAATGGCTGGCATGGTGGAATAGTTGACAAGAGGGGAGTGTTGCTATGGATGGATGGGTGGGATTCTTTGACAAGGATGTACATGGAAAACAAGGAGAGAGGGTTGTATTTTATGCAGAGGAGTTGCAGTGGAGCTTGTGGGTTGTGATCAGAATGGAGAGGTGTACAAAGAGGGTGTCATGATGGGCATCTCCTATGAACCAACTGATTAAGAGGAAGAGCTGAATGAAGCCTTTAAACAGAAAAAGCTTCTCTCATAGCTGCAACAAGAGGGTAGGATGTACATCATTCTGATAGGATGTACAGGAGGGGAAAAACCCAAACCTGAGAGAGTGGTGCAGCACTGGAGCAAGTGCCCAGTGAGGCTGTGGGATCTCTGTTCTTAGGGATTTTCAGAACTCAAGTGGACAACGCCAGGTTCAGTTTTGAGGTTAGCCATGCTTTGAGTAGAAGGATGGCTTAGGTGACTTCCAGCAGTCTTTTATAACCTCCATGTGAAATATTATCTCTCTATAAATCTCTGACTCTCATGAGTCTGTTCTGGATTAGTGGACACATGAGGTGTGGCCTCTCCATCCTTGTCCTCCCTTTCAGTAGCACCTGAAATATCCTCAGTGCCATCTCCTTCCTTCATTTGACTGTTTTATGTACTGTCCCTTCCCTCTTTCTGTGCTTTTCTTTTCACCCATTTCCTATTTGCTTGCTTTTATTCCTCAGATTGGATTTTTCTGGCCATGTTTTCAGGAAAACACAGTCTGTGGGTATTACATATAAACAATTACATTTGAAAACCCCTAAAAGATGCACTGAAAGTGGATACTTGCCTGAAATAACAGGGCACTTTGGATGTACGAGTAGAACTCTTAATAGCTGGCTTGAATTCATTTTGGTAATCTGGCCCTTATCCCAGGCTTTTTGAAAGATAATCATCGTTCAAAGAGAGGTTTTCATTCACTATAGCATACACTTTATATTTCACTCTGTAATGTAACCTTCCATACACTCAAGGAAAACAATTTACAGAGCTAATTGCTGAACTCTGCAGATATAGTATTTTAAATGAGTTATGTTGGATAAGAGTCTATGTTAAAAAAGAAGACATGTTCTAGAGGAAAATTATTGTTTAGGGAATATTGATTTGCATGAATTAATGTTTTCACTTCAGTTGATAGTTAAAAATGGATATTTAAGAAGCTAAGACACACTTTTAGTGTAACATGAATGCTTTATTAGCTATGAACCTACTCTGTGAGCTGAAGTCCATTGTTTGGTTGGTTTTTTAAGTCTTCAAACACTAGTTGGCATTGGGTCAAACTGTGCAAAATATTGTATTTTTTTTTTAACATTGAAAAAATCCCCTCCATGGACTCAGAGATGGGAGGATGTTTTGGAGTTCTCATTGTTCTCAATCCTCTCTACCCTTCTGTCTCAGCCTACTTATCAGTAAAATTAGGGGTGGTGTTAATAATCCTACTTGTCACAGTTATAGTAGAAATTAACTGAGGAATATTTGTACAATACAGTATTTCTGTGAAGGTGGTGTATTACTTGTACTGCAGGAGCAGCCATCCATCACACACAGGCATCTCAGATTTAAGGACTGCAATGAGTATTTTGAGCTTGGGAAGATTAGTAACTTTTGCAGAACTCTTTTCAACTCTTTTTTTTTTTTGGTGCCTTTTTATTACTTTTTTCCTATATTTTAGTTCAGAACTGTTTAGAAGCTGTTAGTAATGAACTAGACATAATCATTGAGTTTAATTGAAATTCATTTTCTCCTATGTAGCCAAGTGTTGGTGACAGATTGAGAGAGAAGGAATAAACCACAGCATTTCTGTTCTAAAGCAACCCAATGGAACAAAGGGTATGTATATTTGTTTTCCATAGTTCTCATTAATTATCATGTAATTTCTGTGCCATGCTTACCTTGATTTGGTTTAAAGGAAGACTGCAGGTTCATGTATCTAAAGAAGAAGAAACTAAGGGTGATATTCACCCTTAGCCAGGGGAAGTAGAAATGTGAATGTGGAGCATCGAGAGGGTGGATCAGGGCTCTGAAGGTCAGAGTCTGGCTCCCCTCATAGTCGGCAGAGCCTTGAGTTCAGGGCTCACAGCTTCTGTGTTAGGAAGCTCTGCTTCTCTACAGGTAAGGTGTATGCTTAAAGGTCAACAAGTACCTTGAGCTACCTACCTTCTGCCCATGTAACTGCTGATTTCAGTAGCCAAACACTGGGGGAGGTGGCTCAGCCTGCTCTGACCTCAGGCATTATTTCAGTGAGAGGCTCTGGCTCTTGATTAACTTGTGCTGACAGGCATGTCCACTGGGCTCAGCTGGACTCTCATGCACTTACCCATGTACTGAAATACCTGAGTTCTCCAGGCCTAGACTCACTCTCTTTTTAGGCATTTATCAGACTTTCAGCATGTGAACAGGGCTGGCCTCCCCAGCAGTCAATGACTCAGTAAAATGTGGAGATCCCATCTAATTCTGCTATTGAGTGAATTTCCTTCTCTTTCAGCATCTACCAATACTGGTGAAGTCCCTTCTGTGAACTGCACAACAGAAACTGCTGTCCCAATTCATGGTTACTCCTTCCCACTGGCTAAGGAGATGATGTTTATAGGTGAGATGTTCAGCATCCACTAACTGAAGTGATTACCTTTTAGCTCCTTTCTATTAGAAGAGCCTTACCAGTTGTGAAATGAACTGATAATCAGTATGGGACTCACACTTGTGTGGGCCATTGAAAGAGAATGAAGAATGACAGGGTGGACTTTGTGTTGAATAATCATTTAAGGTGGAGGTAATTCAAAGAACTAATCAGAGGCAGACATAAAAAGAAGTTATCTGCTAGAATGCAGAAAGTCAGGTAGAATGAAAGGCAAACCTGAAAACAATGAATCTCTTTTACATCAGTGAAGGCAGAGGATCTTGCCCAGGATTAGTTTGGCTGTTGTCAGTGCTTGGTGCTGCAGATGAGTTCCATAGCAACGAATTTTTAACTTAAAGATTCCTGGATGCAAGGATGCATATTAATTAGAAAATGGACTTGAGTTTCACTGATATAATGAAAAACTAACTTTATTTTATTTTCCACCCATCATCCAGCTCAGAAAGTTGATTTATTTTTGAAGTCTTTAATTAAAGATGAAAATCTAGTGTTAGGCAGATGCTGTCATTTTCTTCCTACCCTTCCAGCAAAAACCCACGTGTAACGTGCTGCATTGGACTCTGAGGCTGTAGGATGGGCTGTCAGTGGTAAGCATCTGCAAAACCTTCAACACATGCCCAGGGACTTGTAGTCATATGAGTCATATGTGGCATGGGCCAAGTTTAATCCCAGAGAGAATGTTACAACACAGGAAGAAACCCCTGAAAATAACAGGAATTGGTACAGTATTTGGGCTGTAAACACAGGTTAGAACAGTCTGGGTATTTGCTTTAATCCTCTCTGATTCTATTTTGGATTGCAGTGTTCCTACTTGCTAAACCACTTTCCATTTTTGCGCTGTTTTACTGTGACATAAGGAGGAGGGATATTTTGGAAACTGGAAAACTGCCACTTGCACCAGAATGGCATGCCACTAATTTTTTGCAGTTTTTTTGAACTGAGCATTGCCACTCTGAAGGCTCTGTCAGCCTCTTCTTCTAGGATTCCCCACAGAGATCCCCACCCTCCCACAAGGCAGGACATGCCCCAGGTTACAGGACTTTTGTTCCTTTCTCTGCAGCCTGTGCTGCTTCACCTGCTTCAAAATCAGGCACTTAGAAATGATGACCTGAGCATTTGAGAGAATGAGGGAGTTTGGATTTATGGGCTCTTCCTCCCTTAGCCTCAGCAGTGCAGGTTCAGTGGGTGCACACGTTCCCAGAAGTGTGAGTGCACCTTTAGTGTAGACAGGATGAAAAATTACTCTACAATGTGTCTTGATGAATACAGCATCATTTCAAGCAAAGGTCCAATAAAAAGGTCCAACTTGCCACAAGGCCTGGCTCCATGAAGTTTTGGGTTTGTGGCAGCAAGGAAGCATGGGAGCTGGGTTAGAAGAGAGGTGCTTGTGACAGTCCTAGCCAGGAAAATGCCTGATCATGGACATTTCAGTGGCTGATGTTGCACAGGAGCTCATGATGAAGCAACCTGGATGGTAGGTAAGAGCTGGAGATGAGGCTTGATTTTTTTTTCTCCTTTTTTCCCCAGTATAATGACATATTACAAGGGTCTTGCACCTTTGCTTACCTGTGCTCTGCCATGTGTTTCGGTGTGGTTTAGCAGGTACGACAGGTAGTCAGGTTGGGAGAGAATCTCAAATGTGTACAGTCACATAGTGAAGCCTCTTTTGTAGAGGAGTAAACAAAGCTTGCTTCTACTTTATTTTTTCCTTTTCCCTTGAGCAGAAATTTGGTAAAGTAATTTAATGTCACCTAGTGAGTTTTAATGGAGGCTTGGAAGAAGAAGGAAAAAAACCCTCCTGTGTCTGCTTGTTTCTTAGGTACACCACATTACCCACAGCTAGTCTCACCACTCCCAGAGAAAGTTTGTGTAAGTCCTAAAATAATTTCATTCCACTAGCCCACAAATATTCCCATTTGGTCAGCCTTATATAGAGTAATTACTGTTTAACATGGCACCACAGCTGGGTTAGGGCTTATTTTGGGTTCTGAGTTATAAAAAGATGTTTGTAAAAAAAAAAAAAAATTTTTAAAAATTAAAAATTACTTTGTTTGTCAATCTGTCATTCTAAACAAATGAGCCTAGAAATTTGTTAGTTTACTTATTCTTTTTTACTTGTTTTGCTTTAAGAGTCAGCGAGTCAGCGTTCACGAAAGCACTGGCATTAGTACCAAAGGCATCCAGCCATCTCATCCTGGTTTATTTAGATATGACTGCACTTCAGTTCCAAAAAATGTAATTGTTAGGTAGCCAGGTGTTGTGATATTGGGTGAGTACTGTAGGGTGGCACATGCTCAGGAAAAGGGGTCAAGGTTTAACCAATGGAGATGTGGGAAGTTCATTTTCGTGAGCAGGTGACAGGTATGATGGGTGGGAAGAAGCACCCTGAGGGAAGGGTCTTGGCTCTGTGCTCTCATCCAAATGGGTCTTTTGCATTTTATGTGCCTGAAGTGCTGTGCACAGAGCAGGCAGTTCATTCCCATAGCTGTGCTGTGGTGTAATTAGCATTTTTTTCAGTCCATGCTGAGTCCAACATCAAAGTTTGTTCTAATTTTAATAACTTTGATATATGCATATATTTTATATATTTTAATATTTTGATCTATTTTAAGAACATGATATATGCATGTATTTTATGTTTGTGCATATATGGATATGTATGTGTGTGTACTACTAGAAAAAGAAAATATGTCTATGTATATACATGTGTCATTTCCTATCTGCTTCTAAAATACAGGTGTCTGTGGGAAACAGGTTGTTAAGCTGTTTATTGTACAAGAGTTCAGGAAGCTGAGAGTATTATGTTCACTTATATGATTTCCCATGCTGAGTTGATAATTCCACCTCAAAAATTACCATCCTAGTCTGTTTCACAGAAGACCCCAATATTTTTAGTGATCATAGGAAAGAATGTTGTCCACTGGGACAGGGCAAGAGGCTGTGGATCGAGTCAGGGTTTGGTTGTCTTTTTCTACTTATTTTATGGCCTGGGACAATTCCTAGCACTCTTCTGTGCCTCTGTTTAATAGCAAAATGGGACTTGTAAAATTGAGTTACCTTGCATAAAACTGTTTAAAGACAGAATTGAAGTTTGGAGACCTTTTACTGGCCTTTGGCATCAGAGAAATAGAGCAGTTATGAGTCGTATTCCTGTGGTTTGGCTTTATTAATGATGTTAACTTCTTGAGAAATTGTATTAATGAAATGGAGCTGGGAAGCAAACCAGAAGCAGATAAACAGAAATCAAATCCCTTCGTGGTCAGTTATACAATGTGCTAAGTAAGGATGGTTGTATCCTTGGATTTTTTTCTTGTGAAGAATTCTGAAATGTATGTGGAAAATAGTTTCCTCTCTATAACAAAAATGACAAGACAACTGACATATCAGTAATTTTTAAGGCAAGACAAATCTGAAAAGAAATGCATTGGTAGTTAAGAAAATCTTTCAAACAGGAAATCTGAAAAGAAAATTGAATCTGGGAACACATACTGTTGTCTCAGAAATGGCTCTCAGGTTTCTTGGCTCCTTGATCTCTATCAGCTATGCCAGACAGGTGATAAATGGCAGCCTGGAAGCCCTGAGGTTCAGGCCTTGAACCAGAAGCAGATACATCATGATAAGCAGAGTTGGGGTGGGGAAATAGAGCTATGGACACAATTTTTCCTCTGCTTGGGCTTGGGATTTCCTGTCAGGTCATCTATCATATTGTTCCTTATATTAATGTATTTCTTATTCCTGTTACCCTAGGTTGTTCCTGCTAAGTGTTGGAGGTGAAGAAGTGCACACTCATCCTCTTTTCCTTTCTTGCTGAGGACAGGTACAACGTGGTAATTCCAGAGTGAATATATTGCCAGGTAAGGGAGCACACCTTCCTGCTGAGGTGGTGAACTGACCACTGTGATAGTCATAGCAGCATGGGTTATAACACACCAGCTCTGCCTTTGTGTTGGATATTTCCTATATGTTCGTGTTAAGAATCTAATTATTTTTCCATCTACAGCAAATGTAATAGGTCCAGATAAATGTTGTTGGGTAGGCACTAATAGTAAGGAGAAAACAAGTTTGATCCCAGGCCATCAGGGACCACATCTTTTCCATTGTAGGTTGCTTCTTGAATTAGTCTGAAAGAGCTTTCATTTTATTTAAAAGGCTTTTATTGATCAAAAAGGCTTCATTCATAGGCTCTATCTTCTTGAGTGGTTGAAGCAGGCTTAACTCCATGATAGGATTTCTTATTTGAGTTCATTTTTATCATTTTGATTGTTGCTAAATTTCATGCTTTTCTTCTCTGTAGAGATAACTGGAAAAGAGGCACATGGTTTAGAGATATAAAAAAAAAAGTGTAGGTTTCCAGTCCATTAATTTTCTTTCATGGAGCTCTGTACCGGTTTGTGTGCACAATTGGGAGGAATCAAAACACAGACATCTAGACTATTACATAAGATCAAAAAGAGAACAGATTTGTTTTGAAGCTGGGTATAATGTATTTGTCCGAAGTCATGAAAATTTTTGAGAGCTCAGAACATTCTTCCTGTTCTGCCTCAGGATGAAACTTAGATCATATGAACTGGAGAGAGATCCCAAAATGTTTGAAGCCATTTAGGTAACTGTAGACCTAATTCAAAGTCCTTACTGAGTGAGGCCAAGCAGGAATTGGAACATGATTTTTTATGCGTGCTCTTTTCTTTTCTTTCCTTCTCTTAACTTGAAGTTCCATCTTATATTGAAGAAACCATCCCTGCAGTGGATTTATTCAGTTCAGACATTTGAGGGGTTTTTTTAACTGACCTAGTGTTTTGTGTCCAACCACCCCTACCCCTGGAATAAACAAATAGATTGGCTGTGGAAATTTCCTTAGAAAATTTTCCTATGCCTTGCCTCATAATTGTATTATTTTACAACAGTTTAAGTTATAACTCTTCCTAACTGAACCTCTGTATGATGTAAAAGACAGAAAACACATGGACTGTCCAGGCTAGGAAGATCTAGTATTTAGGGGACAGCATACATCCAATGTATGTGCACCCAACCACAGTGGATGGCTTCCCTGGGTTCATTGCCCTCTTGTAGTCTGTATACATGTCTGTTGGGAACAGACTAGAAACTGGACTGAGCTCCTTTTGCTGCCAGTCACTTGCAGTCCTGAACAGAAAAGGAAACACCAGTTTTTCTTCCGTCATCCGGATGCTGACTCACCTGTGTGGTGAAAGAAAATAGCCAAAGGGTTGCTATTTCACCAGTGTCCCCGTGCCTGGGGATATTTCATCAGCTTACTTGGACAAGTTAAACTGCAAAGCTTTAAGGCCTGAGGCCACCTCAGTAGCTCTTCACACTTGGTTTTGTGCTTGATGCCCTGGTGTCTGAGGTCCTCATCACCAATAAGTAAGTTTTATTTCACAGTTTGGGTCGATATCTAGTTGTTTGCATTGGTGTTTCATTGATGCATGGTGTCAATTCAAGCCCATTTTGTTTGTAGTAGGAAACTTGTTCTGACTCATCTGCCTTTTCTTTCTCTCTGGTTCTAGTCCTTGACCTGGTCTGTGGTAGGACTGGGAGCTGTCCCACTGCTGCTGTGTGTCACTGCCCAATAATGGGGTTTTGGTGGGGTGGAGAGAGCCAAGCTGACAGGGATGTTGCAAGATGAAGGAACTGCTGTTCCTGAATGTCTGAAGGCTGGCAGTGACCAAGCAGCACTGTTGTGGTAGCTGACTGTCATTGGCCATCCTGGTTCAAGCCAAAGAAACTTTCTGTGGCCTTGTGGAGTGTTTCCATGCTCTCTGCCTTACCCTAGAAGGCCTCGAGATGCATTCAGGCCAAGCAACCTGCTTACTCGAGAGGGCATCACTTATGATGCTGCAGGAAAGAAGATTTCTCCCCTGCTGTACACCTTTTCCTTACCTTCAGAGCCAGCTGCCCTAATGAGTACCCAAGCTGGGGATACGAGTTCAGACCGGCTACCAGAAAGGAGCTTTGCTCTGTGCCTCTAGATCAGTGCGCAGGCAGATTGCTGATGGTCTTTGAATCGTGCTGGTTTGCTTGCAGGGTCAAGATCTGAGCTCCTCATCAGGTGGAGCCTGGCCAGAAGTTTAGGACCAGAGCATGCAGGAGCTGCTTTGCACTGACAGCTCACTGCAGCGTTGCTTTGCCATCTACCTCTGCCAGCATGGCCAGTAGGGCTAATCCCTGCTGATCTGAATGCAGGGACATAGGCGGCGAGAGATTTAATGCAAATGTAGCGTCGCACAGCCCTGTGTTCCTGCTCACAAACTATTGATTACATGTCTGATTTGCTCTCCCTTGATAATAGACCATCAGCAAAAGCCAATAGGGTGAGGAGGAGGAGAAGCTGTCATGATCATTCGATGCATCTGGTGAGCCAATGAGGGGAGAAAGCCCATGGATTGGGCTGGGAGAGAGCAAGGGTGGGGGAACCGTCTTAGCAACAGCACGGAGCGACTCTTTCCCCCTCCCACTGTGCAACCATGCTGGAAGGTTCCTGATGATGTTCCTTAATGTATTTGTCTTGCTCACGACAAGTGTGTACATGATTTGTGTGACTTTGCCGCGTGCACCGGTTTACCCCTTTTCTCCATGGTCCTTTGGAAAGGGTGGAAGGGGATCTTTTCTTTGTCTGTCCTACTAAAACCAGCTAGTGAGCTCGAGGTAAACAGATCTGCTGCTGGATTCATTGCTGTGCAAGCCCTGAGAGCAAAAGTGAGTTTTGTATTGTCTTTTTGTGGTTGGTGTCTTCCTCTTGACATCTTTCCAAGGCAGTCTGTTGTTGAAACAGTCAGTTTCTTGCCAGCTCGTTATGACAGTGGGAGCTGGACACCTTGACTGTATTCTCACCTCTGCTAAAGAGTCTTTATGTGAAGCTAGGTGAATCCCTATCCTTCAAAATCCAGATGACTTTGTCAGGTTGCTGGGCTTTTCGTCTGGGAATTAGAAGAAAAGCTTTTTCAGTTGAGCCCTCCCTGTGATCTGTGGCCTGAGAAAAGCCAGTCCAAGGCACCATACTGCTTTGCCTCTTATCTTTTATCTTCCTTCCAGCAGGAAGTGTTCTTTCTGTCTCTCTCTCTCTCTCATGGTCAACCTATCATTGGTTTAACCAACCGAAAATTAAAATGCCAGTTAAATTTGTCCAAATCCTTTGAACATTTATTGGAACCAACCATTGTCACTTTCAGCACTCCCTTGAAAATGACCTTCGTTGTCCTCCTCTCACCTGCTGCTTCCTCCTGCTCATAAGCATTCACACGTTTATCTCGCTATTTGCATGCTGATAATAGACATAGATTTTGTTAGTCCTGCATCTGTCGAGACGGCGGGGACAAGAATAGAAGCACCGTCGGGACCAATATATATTGGTCTTAGGAGTGTGTCCAATAATGTCTGGGTCAGGAACCCTTTAACTGCAGTGTCAGGGAATTTAGTCAGCTGTCATCACTTCTTAATTAAAAATAGCTGAGACTCACTTGCATTCCATTGCTGTGTGTTAGCTCATTTGTCATCTTGTCCTCTGTTCTCCAGCAAACCCCCTAAACACCTTCAAAAAGAGACAGTGGGTAGGAATGTAGGCAGCAGGTATGAAGACAAGGGAGCAGAGAGCAGATAACCCGTGCCATAAGCTGCTCTTTGGGTCAAGAGTTTGCAAGAGTTTAGCAGGATTCAGAGAGGATGGGAGTATTGAACATTGCAATATGAAAGGTGCTGTGTGTTTGTGTTTTATATATCAAACTAGCCTCTGCACAGGCATGTCAGGGAACTGGATCCCATCAATGACTGCCCTGGAGTTACAAGAAACTTCCCTTGTGGACAAACCAAGTTATATCTTTCCATCTTGAGTTTCTAGCATCTTCATCTGGTTCAGTACTGTCCAAGACAGAATGTTTTTTCAGTATGATCCAGTCAGACTGTTCCTATGTACATTAGTGATTGGATTCCTAATTCCTTCCTAAATGGAATTTAGTGGTATCTGTGATTGCTATCACCTTCCAGTAGGTTTCACTAATTTATTTGTGATATTCCTAAGGGGACAGGGAGATGGGAGGTTACACAGAGGTTCAGGAGCTACGGAGAAAAATAAATAGCATGCTGTAATATCATTACTGAAAGAAAATATATCTCCCTCCCCCTGCCAAAAAAAAAAGAAAAGAAAAAAAAGTAAAAATTATTGTGATTCTAGCTAATGCTTGGAGCCAAGGGACAGTTTTGGCATAGGGAGAATTTTTCTGACTTCCTTTTTACAAGTAAATCAGAGGTGGAAGGGCATTAGACTGACTAACTTCCTGAACTGGAAGTTGCATCCGGATTACCATATTTAATTGTCTGTGATTGACCTGTCTTCCATGAATTTTGCTAATCCATTTTTGAACCTGTTTATATGTTTGGCCTTCACAGCATTGGGTGGTGATGAATCCCACCATTAAATCACATATTGTTTGAAAAAGTTCATCCAGGATGTCCTGTACAATGCTATCAGTCTGTTCAGTGAGTAAATGGATGGCTGTTGCCAGGGCTTCAGATTCCCTCAGCCAAAATTGATGATAATTCCCCTTGAGATCACATCCATCCCTTGCACTCAAGAAGGGAACCGGCACCAGACCTCGTGTGCTTCACCACCCAGCTTGGGCTGCAAGGGACCAGTGTTAACTCCCACTACCACATGGTGATTCTTCTGGCAATACATAGTTATTTCCCTCAGGACTGTTCCTGCTGACTTGACTGAAGATCCAGTGACACTTTATGATGTTCAAAGAATGTTGCATTTCCTATAGAGCTGAAATTCACGTGCAGCTTGTGGGATATACCTGGATTAATTTAAGGTGTTCTCTTCAATCTGGTATTTTTTTTTCTGTGTCCAATTTGAGAAAGCTGCAGAACAGTTTATAGGAATAAAAAGGGAAGCCCACTGATTTGACCTGGTGTTATTTGGAGATTTGGAGTTACTCTGAGGTGTGCTGGTACAGGAAGTCAGAAGGAACAGGCAGAAGCTCAGCTGAACCCCAAAGCATCAAACTAAGGACAGACCTTCATCTGTGCAGAGACATTTTCAGGCTGCAGATTTTTTTTTTTTTTTTTAAAAAACCTAATTAAGCTCTGATGACTTCTGCTGTATTTTCAGCTTCTGATTAGGACCATGTTACTAATTAAACTCTTGAATTATTAAAAATGCAAATTGTCAGACCTGTGTGCAACAGTAGACTTGTGTTTCCATGCTCCAGGACAGCCGCAGGAATATTTGGCAGAGTCCCTTGTGGTGACAAGTTTTTCTTTTTCTTTTTTTTTTCTTTTTATTTTTTTCTTTTTCTTCTTTTTTTTTTTAATGGCTGCACTCCATTTGGTGCAGAACTAAAAGCATCAGCTGCTGGGGTAAATGTCTCAACTGCCTTGCAGCTAGACAAGTAAGTTTGATTGAAACACAGCAAAGTTTTGGAAGGAACTCTGGGTCTCTTGACATCCTGGCTGTGGCATTTTCACTGAATGGGCTGTTGGGATTGAAATACCATCTAGTCCTTAGAGAGTGAGTCTGCTTTCAGGAGCACAACTCTTGGTGCTGCATTTAAGCTACCCACTTTGTTGTCATAGTTCAAGTGCATGATAAATTATTTAGACCTCTGGCTATCCTCCTAGATCCTCTCTTTCTGTCATCCCCTATGACAACACCTACACCTTCAGTGAGACATCCATACCAAAAAGTCTAATTGTGGCCTTTCCTTCAGTCCAGGTATGTTTTGGTTATGGCACTGCTAAACAGGAGGGGATCTAAAGGACATCTTGATCTCTTTACTGTCAGCATCTTAACAGGTACCAAGCACCTCTTCTGAGTAATAGCCATCCTTGTGTACAAATACATCTTTTGAAGTAGGATTTTGTAATCATAAGTAGGGCTCATCTCTAGATGCATAGTACTGCAGAAGTGCAATTAGCTGGTCTTTGAGGTAAGATGGAATTCTCTAGGCTGGGAGTTGAGCGAGCAAATATTGCCTCTCACTGTCTTGCCAGTGTTGCCATGTACCCAGATCATGTAAATTTCAGTGTTTATTGTGAATGTTTTTGCACATCTTCAGGGCCAAGAGCTCCAGTGATACCCCAAGTACCACTTCTGCATCACTGCTTATACATCATCAGTCTTTTGGATGTGCAGCCCTTCTTCTGGTTGAGGCAGTGACCCGTGGGACCCAGAAGTGCCTGTCCCATCCTGTAGCCCTTTTGCCTTGCCCTTGTGGAGGCTCTGTGGGATCTGGCAGCGTATGCAGCCAGTACCAGCTGGGATATTAGAGGGATATGCCAGTAGGAAGTCTAGTTATAACCTGCCCAGAGGGAAGTTTCTTCCTAGTGCCTATTTAGTTCATAATAAAGACATAAATTAAAAAAGGTGCACAGGACACTATTCAAATGCAGCAAGTGCTTGTCATATTGAATAAACTGGAACCTTTGTGGGTGTGAAGTGACAACAATTTATTGGAGTCACTTATCAGATAAAAATATGACCCAGTGTCTGCTGTTGAGCCCAATCCATGGCAGGTGTGGTGGTAAAGCTATGTCATTTTTTGCTTCCTCTCTCGACTGTCCTTTTTAGTATGTTAAAACAAAGAAATAAGTGGTCATTACTTTACCTATGACAACTGATTTTTTTCATCCTCCTGCTATAATGGGCTGCAGGTGTTTCACAGCGAGCCCAGGCTAATAAGGACAGACATTCTGGCTGCATGCCAAAATTATAAAACTGTCCAGGGAGAGAAGAAAAGACAAGGGACGGGGGGTGGGGGAGTGGGAAGAGAAGAAAAAGAAAGCATGGGAGTCACTCCATGCTGAGATTTTGAACTTGTCTCCTGAAGTGAATACATCAGTCAGGAATCAAAGGTTTGAAAAGTCATTCAGCCCCTCCAAATGAGGAGGCGACCCATTTGCACGACAGGATGGAGCTCTCCTCACAGGCTGCAGGCCAGGGCTGATCTCAGTGACACCAGGGTAAGCCTGGAGTATCTCCACCAGCGTTACGACCCGCTCACCCGGGAGCTCAGGCTCTGGCCTTAGTGCCTGTGTCTTCTTGCCAGAATAACATTTTGGACCCAGCCCTTTAATGTTTTATCACCATAGTGATGGGCTCCTCTGCTCCAGAGCTGATGAGGAATCACTGTGGGGTTGTCCAACGTTAATTAATCCCTTTTAGGCAGAACGTGAGCTCAGTGGAAACTGCAAAGACAAGGCAGCCCATTCAGAGCTCTGCAGCCTCTCACTCTGTTTGATTTTAGCAATGCATCTTGCCCTCAGGTCCCACATGCCACAGCAAATCCCTCGTGTTTCCTGGAAGTTAGAGCAGTGGTGGAAAGTCAAGGGGAAGGAAAGATGTGCTGTATGAGAGATGGAAGGCATGCATGTGTCCTTACAGCTCTGCAGATCATGCTGTTTGGAAGGCTTGGGTTGTGATGCAGGCTTCCCAATGTGCTGCATTTTTGGGTGCAAGCCAAACAGCAGCCAGGATCAAGGAGCACAAAGGAAAACCTGGGTCTGAGGCACTGGCTGGCATCGACTATTTGGCTTGAATTGGCATAAGGCCTTGTAGCTAATGGTGAGAGACCCACATCTCCAAAGGTACCTGTCTTGCTGTTGATTGCATGAGTGCCTTGGGGATGTCCCTAACCTGAGGTACCTCAAGCTGGTCCCTAAAGGTATATGAGATGTGTCCAGGCCTAAGGGTATGTCCATGGGGAGAAAGAGATCCCAAAGCTAGTCCTGACTTCAGTTAGCCACCACACAGGGTCACAGAGATGCTCTGATCCCAATGGCTAGACTGCTGATGTAAAATCATCCTGTGTGCATCTTCCTCACTCAGAAGCATTGCTCAAGTGTTTCTGAGTCTGGATTAGCTCTCTCAGACACAACTGGAGTGTCCTTCACCCCAGAGTGCAGGCATACCCCTGGGCAGGATCCTAAAAGATGCCAGAAGACATTATCCAACCCACCAAATAGTTTGGGGTCCAGATATCATAGTATTGGACACATCTGTGGCACATTTACTTCACTGGATTTAATATGACAGATCCCAACCACAAATTTCTTATCCAGGTTAGTTTGGAGCCAAGTTCAGGCCAAGTGTTTTGTTTTATTTGTTTATCTAAGATAGGTTTTTGGATGCTTAGTGGGAAAAAAAAAAGCCTTAACTGATGGATGTTAATTATGTTCATTTCAGATCTCTTTTGACAGCTGGATGAGAAGGGAAGGATTACTGAGGCGAGGTTCTAGTTGCACTCAAAGGAAACTCAAGTGCTGTGCATTACATAGATGATCACCACAGCAGGTCAGTACCTTTTCCCTGGAGTCACTGTCAGAGTTCTCTGAGTAGCATCTGTGATAACTCAGTCAGACCCTGCATATGGATATAAAGGTGATAAAAATGCCACAATTAAAATTCACTTGTATCCCAAAGGAATTACACAGTTGTAAGGCTTAAATGATTTTTAAAATGGCACTAAATCAAATGTTTTGTAGTAAGCAAAATGGTTGATGGAAAGAAGTTTGAGAAAGTGCTTTGTAATGAGGCAGCTGTGAATTTTCTGCTTTTTTGGGTGGCCTTTGGGTTTTTTTGCATTAGCCTGACTAGGTAGTCTGCTTGGAAAAGTCTGTGAATTACAGCTTGCTGTTTGCAAAGTGCTTAGAACACTGTGGCATCTCTGAAAGTACAAATAATATTAGTGGTGACGAACAGGAGCTTATTAAAGTCTTTTGTGATGGCTTAGAAATCCGTGAATTCTTTTGCTCTCTGCTTCACCCCTTGAAGTATTCTGTGCTTTGCTTTCTGTCTTTGGATGCCAGTAATGTGCAGCTAAGATCTGGGGCAGTTCCTAAGAAACTGAATGAAATTTGCTTTCTTTGAAAGAGTTTCCGAAAGGGCGAGGTCTGCAGCTGGGGCAAACCTGTGTCTTGGATGGCTTCAGGAGAAGTTATTCCCTAATCTGGCAGTCAGGATTTGATTCTCCTGCTTAGAAGTTCAAGTTCCTTACAGTTCCCAGAACCAGAACTCAGTTTTACGATTGCTTTCTAGTGCTTTAATGATTTCTTTAGTTACCTTCGATGTGGTTCATGCATATTCAGCTGCCAGTGTAAACCATTCATACTTCATATTTGTGGCTTACTTGGAGACTGAAAACTTTTCAGGTGCATAGAGTTTTGTAGCATAAATACACTAGAGTAATTTTCATTCTCTTGTACTCTTTGTACTCTTGCATGAACTCACTTGGGTGAAGACTGGTTCTGTCTAACGTTAAGTGCGTGGCTGGGCTGCGTGGGTCACAGTCCTGTGCTTCCCAACATACCTTTGGGTGAGTGGAGAGAAATAAGCTGGTGCAGAAGGTGTCTCAGACTTCAGGCAGATTGAATATTGCTTTGAAAGTGTCCATCTCTCCTGCTGATCGTGGAGAGAGCTGAGGGCATAGCAGAAAGGGGACAGATCTGGGGCATTGCTGTGCAGGCTTTTAAACGTGCTGCAGAGAAAGATGCCAGATCTCTGTATGGGGTGTCCTGGTTTGGGAGCTGTTGTGGAGATGGGATACAGAGCCACATGTATATTGGGTAGAAGGGACATTACTTCATTTTCTTTTCTTCTTAAGCTTATCTGAGGGGAGGAAACTGTAGACTTTATCTTTTTCTGAGTGGAAAAACTGATCTCAAGTACACATGTTTGAAGCTAGCAACAGCGTAAGCTGCGTTAACTTGACTAAATAGGCATATGAGGCCACAAAATCTGACTGAGCCTAATTAGAAACCAGGATACCTCCCGGCACTTAGAGGTTTCTTTTAAGATTATGATGAACTGACAAAACATATTAGTGAGAGGTGGAATTGGTATGAGGCATGTTTGGCATTTTACTACTTAGTGGCAGCAACAAGAGGCCCTATATAGAGATCAGAGCCACACGTGTGCAAGCCTGCATTAGTTCACCCTACTGCTTTTTGGTGTTTAACACCAGTACCTTAAGTTACTTGCACAAAGCTCTCACAGTCAATGGGGTTGGCTGAATCCCCTTTGGAGATATTGCTGATCTGCTGTGGACCCCAAGAAAACTATGCTGCTAACAAGGCATCTCAATTAATAGCTTGTACCTTGTTGGGATGAATGCAAGATGAGATGTGGCGTCCACTCATCACAGTGAGATGACACATGGCCTAGGTAGATTGAAAAGGATTGCAGTCTGCCAGCTGTTGAATGCTACTGGGTAGTTTGCAAGCAGAGGTCAGGATTTAAAGAGTTGAAGGAGGGCATGGTAGTAGTTTTATACATTTCTTTCCAAGGATGTGTTCTGCTTTGAGGCAGTGCTCTCATTACCACTAGCCTCTCTTCCTCTGCTACCCATCCTGCACGTCACATTAATACAGGCAGTGTGCTGCCTCTGTTTGTGGGATCAAGCCATCAGCACTGGAGCAGGACCATGAAACTGTTGTGCCTGAGTACAGCCAGGCTGCCGATGAGAAGCAGGGCTGATGGTGGGACTATTGCCTACTAAATGCAGCCCTCTCCATTCCATGCCAGCAGGTGCTTTGCCTGTCGGGGCACTGCCAAGCTTCCTCCTGCTGTTCTCCCGAGTTCCAGTATTTCATCTTTGCCTGTGCTGCTGTTTTTTTAATCCCAAGGCCTTGTTCCCAGCCCTTGGTGTCTGTTCAGAGACTTGGTCTCATTTGCTGTTTTTCTGGTGCCAGGATTTTAAGTCCGAGGCGATGGAGCTGCCTCTGCATGGGGAGGACTCATGCTCGCTGGCTCCACCGTCTGGACCTGGCCCCGAGCACAGAGCTCAGCAACCCCTAACAGGTCCCCTTGTTTTCTCTCCAAGAATATGATTAGAGGTTTGAAACTGAGCAGACAGCTGGTATACTCTCCCGGGGCTGCCTCTGTGTCTGGGCCTCCATTGTTTTTGTCCAAATCATATCTGATTCCTTTCCAAAAGCATTTCGGTCCGTAAAACCAGACCAGGTGCCTTTGGTTGTACTCATTCCTGAAATACCAGCTGTGAAGAAAAGCATTTTGGATTGGTCTTAAAATGGGTATGAAATTAATTTCAAATGGGATTTTTTTTTTTCCCAATTAAAGCATTTGAATCTTCCCTTATGCTTTCCAGACAGAAAACTGACCTTGTTCAAATCAGTCCTTGGTCTTTTACCTGATTTACTGCATCCTCTTTTCGTAGATCTTCAAAGTTGCTTTATGCCACAATGTAGTCTCTGAAATCTGACCTTTATATACATCCTTTGCACCTTGACCTCTTGGGTTTTTTACGTAGAGTAAAACTACCAGCAAGTCAGATGATAGTTTTTGCTGCAATGTGCTTTCCCATTCTGCTCAGTAATTTGCCACAACAGCGGAAAAAGCAAAATAAACCTTACCAGCCAAAATTGGTGGAAGTGTTTAAATGCTCAGGTGACCTCTGAGCCTTGGTTTAGTTCTGCATCCCTGTTAACTGCCAAGCTAAGTGCTTTGTCCTCCAGACTGTCCTTCGTCTAAACAGCAAGAGCAGAACCACTGGCACCAGGGCTACAGAAGGGCTCCTGATGCTGCCAAGAAGATGGGCCCTAGTTACAGAGCAGAGATTTGTCTGCCAACCTTCTGTGCTCGGGAGTTTGCAAACTTCCACAAGGCATCTGTTCTATTTCAGATCATGGATTGCACTGAATAGTCCTTTTGTGTGCTCTGTGTCCAGCTACTAAAACTGGCTCTGAAGAAGCCAAAGATAAATATGACAGCCACTGTTACAGAGAATTCCCTGGATGCTACAGCCTGACCTGCACCCACTGTCTATCGTAACGTTGTCAGTAATAATGTTTATATTGCTGCGTCAACTTCATTTCTTATCATGTAACCAGAGATGGGCCAGATGAACCTGGAAAGCTTTTCTGTACCTCTACATTCAGGGTCATTTGGAGGTCTACAGATGGGACAGGCACTTTGCTGCTGTTTACCCTGACAAATGCCATGATGTTCCATGTATCATTCGAGGGGAAAACAATGCTGTTGGGAATGACAGGAGGGCATTACAAAGGTAGAGTGGATGGCACAACTGCAGATGGGCAAGGCTGCCTACCCACAGTGTGTGTTGTTACAGCAGGTTTTGCAGAGGTAGGCTCTGTCCACATCTCCTGTGGGACATTACCTTCCAAACTGCCACAGATTCTTTGTGTGGGTTCAGGTAGCTACAGTAACACTAACTGCAGTTTTTTGTACTGTTCTTGTGCGTTCTTAAATGGGCTTCATTTTGCTTTGTAGAAATTCTTACCCTTCAGTGATGGGGGAAATGGTTTTGAGTATCTGTCGCTGGATGAAGGTGTGTTTGCATATGACTATATCAATAGCAAGGGAGTATGAGTGTTCCTGGGCCTGGCATAGGGTTTGTCATTATCTGCCTGGGAGTGCTAGGTCCCTGTAGAGTGGTGTAAAGAGGGGGGCCATTTCACTGCACCTCTGAGCAGCAGGTCTCTGATGCTGGAATCAGGGTTTCCATTGGTTCATCTTATCTCCAAAGAGTGGTTATTTTGGAAAATTTGCCCATTTAATTTCTGTTTAAGCTTAGGCACCAGAAATAAGTGCTTATGCCTCCTGTACTTGCAGTTCAGTCGCTGGACTGTCACCAGTTCAAAATATCACCCAGTCACAGCCACTGGGAGCCCAGCTCTCCCTGTGCTGTCTCTGGACAGTGTTTGACTAGACTGCTTTTATCTCTCTAGTCTGTCTGTGGGAGTTGAATCTTTGTGCAGAGACTGCATTGCTTGGCATCTAATCTGCACTAGTTGACTCAGTCAGCCTCAGAAAGCAAGGGGGGAGGGAGATAAGTGGGAGGAAGAAAGGTAGGAGTGGAAAAGAACATATTTGAGGGGACAGCAGGAAGCCTAGTCTCATTCGCATCTTGGGAATTGCTCAGGACATGACCAAGTGAGTGTTTCCTGATTTCCCCCCCCCCTTTTTTTTTGTTCCCCTGTGAGCCAAGAAAGGATGCCTTGTAAGGCATGACTAGGGGAATCCCAACATGGGTGATGCCCTTAGCAAGTGCCACTAGAAAGCCAGTTGTCCCAGGTGGGTGTTAACCTTGACCCACCAAGACAGCAAAGTCGCAAAGATTTTCTTTATATTCTTTTCTGTTGTACCTGGATTTCCACTGAATATCACCCATTCAGTCCAATCCTTGCTTATACCTGGAGAGGAGTTGTCTGCATGGAAGATATTTGAATATACATTTGCTTGTTATTGTTTGCTTTTTCTGTGGGGAGAAGAATCAAAGTAGAGACTAAAAGAGGTTCATTGGTGAGGGAAAGTAAAAAATATTTCTAAAAGACAAAAAAATGTTACTGTTTTTGGATAAAAGGGATGGGGTTTTGTTTCAACCTGCAGGTCATTTCAGCTGAGAGGCCATTGTAGAGATGGAGCTGTAAGGCAGGACAGGAAGGAGGTGTGAAGCTGTGTGTCTTTTCAAGTACATCAGGATGCTCCAACATAAAAGTTGCAATGTGAATGCCAGATACTGTTCTCTATTGTTATTAAAGTTGGAGATCTGCTCTTACTTTTAAAGATCAATGATCCCACATTCTCTGAATAGGCAGAGCTGGGATCACAGGATGCTCATTGCATGTTCCATGTACTTCAGGGATTGATTATGTCTTTGCTTTGTCTGTCCTAATTAAATCAGTAAGTGGCCTTTGTAGTCACCTCTGTAGCAGGTGACAAGTTGAACTGCTTGAGGTCACTGAAGAGGGCATCCCGTCAGCCTTTGAAAAAGAAAAGGATTTTGATCCAGAATAGTCAGGATATCCTAGTTTCCTAGTCCCTTGGGCCAGCTTGTTCCAAGAACAGGGCTCTGAAAGCAAATAGAAAAGAACAGAAGAGAATTGTCTTCTCTCAGGGATGATCTAAGAAATGTGGTATTTCTGTTGTTTCAAGTCTTTCACTGTTTACTCCAGCTGTCACCTGTTTTGTTTCTTCTATGCTTCTCTTATTAACATATTAGTAATGCTGTGATGATTAGGTGAGCAGATAAGGTGTCAATGTTGCATTATGGTTTAGTTTCTAGTTGTACTCGAGCAGCTCCTGCATGTACAGGCATTGATGGGAACTCAGGTTGCTGTATAAACCCACTGCATATTTATCAAAGTGAGATCATTTTAAGTGGAAGTGGGTAGAAAAAATTTTGATTCAGATTCCTCTGGGTCCTGTGGTTGTTTGAAATCCAGATCAACTTCAAATGGATCCATATTTTACATGCAATGCATGTTTCAAATCCGTTCAACCTGAGCCTAAGATTGACACAGCCTCATTTTCAGAGATGAAAACAAATGCAAATCCATGTGCTGTGGTTTGTTCTGTTGGATTAGCCCATTTTTTCCTAGATTGATGCAAGGGCATTTGCAGGTGTTTTCTCTGTGGTAGTTGATGTTTGACATTGGGTCCTGGCATGCAGATGTTTGGAAGAGTGGCCACCATGACTAGCAGAACTGTTGCCATTAGCAGTTTTTTCAGCCTCCTAGGAGAAGGATGGGTGTGTGGAAACCTGACCCTTGTCATGTCCTTCCTTCCCCTCTCTGAGATGGCTCATCATTCCTAGAACCTCCTGCCTTGTTCTAGCACTTGAGGATTATCAATATGAAATAAAGCAGCACTAGAAGAACGGGTTTTTTGGGTTTTCTTTTCCTCAAGGGTATAAAAATGGTATCTTTTAACCTGTCAGTATGCATTTACAACACATCTGAGGTTTGAAAGAGGCTGTCCAAAAAGAAACCCAAGAGTAATAAGAGCGTGTTAGTAGAGCCAGTAGGCATTGAATAGTCTCTGTGGTGGTAGAAAAGCCTTAGGCTTCAACTGATTGCTAATTATGTGGCTCTATTCCTTTTTAAGAAAATACCATGGAATGTTTGTGAAGGAGGTAAAGTGTGTTAATCTGTGGAGAATTATCAGGTTTTGGGTTGATGGATTTTTCCTTTTTTTTTCTTTTCTTTTTTCTTTTTTTTTTCCCCATGCCTCAATTTGGTATTGGACCAGGCTCTGGTTTTAAAATGAAGCCACATTCCCAAGTTCTGCCATCCATCTCTTAGAGCCACTGTGTAAAGGGCACAAGTTATTCCACCTTAAAAAGAAAAGGGAAAAAAAAAAAAAGGGGGAAAAAAAGCAAAACCCACGCTGTGCAGAGAGGGAGAGAGTTACAGAAAGTGGGCCCCCTGCTTTTTTCAGAGGAGGAATGTAAGCAGATCCTTGCTGAAACTGCTTCACTCAGCAGTTTTCAGCTTGTTTTAATTGGCCTGGCCTGAAAGAATTCTGAATGCTGTACCTGTGCCAATGAAAATGCAAATGTTTCCCCGAGATGAGGCACTCGGAGTGCCTGTGCCCCAGCTCTGATAGCAGCAGCAGGGGCATGGAGACATGTATGTGATGGTAAATGGGGACCTCTTGATCTAACTCAGCTTAGAAAACAAAGGGCTTTGGAAAATTAAGCATCAATAAAGCAGATCAGGGCATAATGTAGGGTACCTATTGCATCTCCTGCAAAACCAGGAGCTTTTCTGGAGTGAAATCCATTACCCTCTCACCTGGCACTGGGCTGTTGGATCCTTTACTAATTTACAGGGGAACTTGGTATCTCTTTCTTTCTGTTTTTGTTTGCTTGTTTATTTTTCTAATTGTTATTTGCTGCAGAAGGTTTCCTGTCAGAAAGAAGGCTATTCCTTCAAGTGCAGAGCTGCTCTCATCGAGTAGGTGTGATGGTGCTAGGTACCATGGTGTGTCATTGGAGACTGTCTTTGTGGGAAAACTAAGGTTACAAACTGCTCCCAGATTCTTGCTACCTGCAGGAATGAGTAGGGCAGGCTGGGAAATACCAGTGATGTTTCTGCACGTGGAGTCTGGTGGCCAAGGCTGTTGTTGAAGCAGTAGTTGACAGACCCTGCTTGATGGTTTGAGCTCATCCTTCTCTGTGCTACTGTAGCTTGGGACCCCTGATCTCGAGGGACCTTCTGCTCACACTGGAGCCTCAAGGGGTAGCATCAGGGCTAGTGGATCAGTCATTGACTGTGTCTATTATGGAATTTGTTGGAATGTGCTGGAATTTGTCTTCAACAGAGATTTTTGATGAGGGTATCAAGCTGTTTCTCTGAACCAGTAAGATCTTTTCCCTGTATATCTGGTGCAGCCTAATGCTCCTTAGTACTGAAACTTCAGTGTCATCTCCATGCAATAATGACAATTCTTTTCTAACTCCATACAAACCATTCTTGGTGTTGCTAGCTCAGCTGGTTACAGCATTTCTGAATTAGTTCAGTTTCACGGTCCTGCATCCAGACCTGATGCAATGTAAACTGTATTCTCTCCCAAAGCATCAGCTGAGTGCTGGAGACAGAATTACTGGCATGACTCTCGTTGTGCTCTAAGCTTGCTATTCTCTTAGAACATGAAAGGATGGTTACTTAATTCTTTGTGTTTGTTTTCTGAAGCTTTTTTACAGCAGATGATCTTTCCAATGTGGATAAAAAAAAACCCCAAACAAACAGTTTCCATTTCACTTGAATTTGATAGTAACTCACGCTGGGTGCATCATCACTAAATTATGGTGTGTTTGTACAAGCATGGGTCTGGAACCTTCCCAGGTAGTCCCAAACCTGCCTTTCCCATATCCCATTTTTATGCTCTTTGTTCCCTTGAGATGCTGGCCCTACACAGAATTATCTTTCATCCTAAAACCTACTTTTTTTGCATGCATGTGCATCTCCCTGAAGTTGCTACATTAGTGCAACACTCCCCCACACCCCCAAACCAAACCAACAACAACAAAAAATCATTTGAAACTATTGAGTCTCATGGATTTCCAGTGTATTGATACTCCCCACATGGGCCTGGGTACCAATATTCCTCATAGACTGAAATTCCCCATATGCTGGGCATCCGTCAGTGTGACCATTTTAAATGCAGATAACTCTACAGCATATGTATTACAAATTATAGCCACACAAAACTATGTTCTTATGCATCCATAAAACATACCTCTTCATAAAAGACACATACTAAAGTCCTGAAATTAATGAATAAGAAAAATTACCTGGCTCAGCTTATTTTTCTGCCTCGTGTCAAATTACAGCCCAGTTGTGAATTGGGAAAGTAATTAATTTTCAATAAATGGTTGATCAATTCTTTTCTGTCTTTGTAACTCCCTATACAGTAATGAATATGCATTCTTTGCATTTTCCAGATAAATATCCAGCATCTTAGGGTATTTAAAATTAGATCTGGATACATTTACAGAGCAATGATTATTCTGAATTTCATCTGAGGCAATTAAAAAGCATCATGATGACATTTAAGGTGATATTTTTCTCCCCTCTGTTAAATAATTATAAATAATAATAATGATTAAACAAATTATTCTGTTCCTTCTAGTCTGGATCAACCTTTAGGTTAATAATCTAAATCATTAAAATTCATCTGTCTCTCAAAGGATTGAGCAGTTAAAAAAATTGGAGGAACCTTTCTGCATAAGGGTGATTGATAATTACCAAAGCAAAGATGTTGTGTGGGTAAAAATTGTGAAGGCTCAGCAGATTGATTGGGTTATATATTGGTCAGGTTGAGGTGGTATTTTCAACAATTAAACTCAGCACAGTTTTATCAACTGACAACCTCTTCATAGGATGATGCAGAGGTCAAGTCCAAGCCTGCTTCTTAGTAGACTGGCTCTCAGGAATTCGTGGTTCACAGCTGCAAACTCATTGTGTGACCTCAGGTCGCTGATGGCCATTTTTTGAGATTATTATTTAATTACAGTGGGAGTTAGGCCCTTCTATATTTTTTTATTTTTCCTTAAACTGCCTCTCAGAGTGAGATTTCTCTTGACTAAGTTCAGTCATCTAAAATCCAGCTGTCTAGACCAAGTTAGTACTCAGGGGAATAACTAGTAGTGTCTATGATTTCCATCTGCTTTGGGTTGGGTTCTTTTGTGTCTGTCATTTCCCTCTGCTTTAGGATTGGTTGATTTACCCCTACAGGTGCCTGTATCTCTTTATTTGTGATACAAAGCACTTAAACAATTAGGTGATAATTGAAACCCAACTTTTAGATGGTTGGAGCTAAAAGATGAATTTGACTCAAGCTGTCTCCCAGCCTCTGTAACCATGAGCACTTTTTTCCCACAGACATTGCAAGGGTAAAGTGGTAAAAACTCTAAAATACTGGTTAGCTTCTCTATTGACAAGAGCAATCTAAGATGACTACCTGAAAGGTATATGGACTGTTTTGGACTTTACACCTCTCTGGATAATTAGAGACTTGCCTGGACACAAAGAAAAAAGGAAGAATGGATTTCCAATGTGGAAAGGAAAGATAAGGCTTTCCCTGTGGGGTTTATTGGATTGTGAATTGCTCCACCTATTTGCAGAGTTTCTCAGAAGTAGTCTGTGTTCATCTGTCTTTCCCCTCTCCCTCCGGGCTATTAAATCTCTTCCCACTCTGCTAAAACCAAGCCTTCATGTTGTCTTAATAAATTACTTTTCTTGTTGAATGTGGCTGTGCTTTGCAGGAAAATACCCCCTTCAAAGTAATTGGGGCCAAAGAGATACCCTATATGCAGAACACGGACAAGGGAGACTCTCCTTTAAAATGTGGGGGGCTATGGACTTATACCTGATTTCACTGAACACAGACTCTGGCTGTCGATAAAGTTTCCCCCCCCCCCCCCTTTCTTTCTCCCTCTCTCTCTCCTTTCTCTCACTCTCTTCTTTCTTTCTTTCTTTCCTCCTTTCTTTTTCTCTCTCTCTCCCTTCTTCCTTTCTCTCTCTCTCTCCCTCCTTTCTTTTTCTCTCTCCCTCCTTTCTTTTTCTCTCTCCCTCCTTTCTTTTTCTCTCTCCCTCCTTTCTTTTTCTCTCTCCCTCCTTTCTTTTTCTCTCTCCCTCCTTTCTTTTTCTCTCTCTCCCTCCTTTCTTTTTCTCTCTCTCCCTCCTTTCTTTTTCTCTCTCTCCCTCCTTTCTTTTTCTCTCTCTCCCTCCTTTCTTTTTCTCTCTCTCCCTCCTTTCTTTTTCTCTCTCTCCCTCCTTTCTTTTTCTCTCTCTCCCTCCTTTCTTTTTCTCTCTCTCCCTCCCTCCTTTTTCTCTCTCTCCCTCCCTCCTTTTTCTCTCTCTCCCTCCCTCCTTTTTCTCTCTCTCCCTCCCTCCTTTTTCTCTCTCTCCCTCCCTCCTTTTTCTCTCTCTCCCTCCCTCCTTTTTCTCTCTCTCCCTCCCTCCTTTTTCTCTCTCTCCCTCCTTTCTTTTTCTCTCTCTCCCTCCTTTCTTTTTCTCTCTCTCCCTCCTTTCTTTTTCTGTCTGTCTTTCTGTCTGTCTTTCTGTCTGTCTTTCCCTCCCTCCCTCCTTCTCTCCTTCTCCTTAAACACATTTTTGTATTCCCATCTTGTTTTGCTACTCACATCTCCTCCCACTTCCCATCCCTCCCGGGTCACCTTCTCTTCCTAAGTGTCCCTCGCTACGTATGAGTGCTGCAGTGCTGCTATTCCAGCTCAGATTGAAAACCCACTGAGACGCCTCAGTGCAGCCCCAGCATCCAGGGGTGGGTTGCTGCAGACGGGCTGGTGTTCCCTGGAGAACAGCCTGGCTCAGGAAATGTGGCTATTTCCGCTCCCGGCTGCAGCCAGGAAATGAGGAGGCAGCAGTGAAGATATTTTTTGAATTTTGACAGGATTTTTTTCTTACTTTGTAGCAAGGAATGCTCAGGCTGTGGCTGGTCCTGCAGCGAGGGGTTTATTGAAACCTTTCGCCCAGGGAGGCAGGGCCTGAATTTGGGTTTATGTTACACTCGGGTTCACATGGAGGTTTGGGGTTTGAAAGCAGCGAAATGAGAGCGAATGATCCAAAGATCTGAAGCCAAAATAGTAAACATGACTTCATAAAGTGTTTCTGCTTTGTTACCCATGTTCTCGTTTACTTTTTTATGTTTTCATGTTAGTTTGCTTGCTGGGGTTTTTTTGTTTGTTTGTTTTTGACACAGAATTAAATAATTCAGAATCCAGAGCAGTGCCTTTTGGGTGCTGCACATGTAGAAATTCCCATCTGCTTCCACTGCAATGAAGAGGGTTTCAGATCCCACCCTCTCATATTGGCTCACTTCTATGTTAATTTCAAATAGACTTTCTTAAAATTAATCTCCTGAGAATTTAAAGCAGTCAAGGGTACTTTAGTTTTAATGGAAGATGTGTGGCTAATCACCTAGATTATTTTAAAAATCTCTTTCTTATTAGTGTGAATATCCTGTAAATTTCTACTGCAAGTACTGGTTAAAACACTGAAAGTAAGGATTTCCAATGAAAATGAAAAATAATAATGGTAATCATTTAGTGAACTCAGGTGGCATTTTAGAAATACGTTATTTTTAGAGCTAAATGGAAGATAATTCCTGCAAAAGATTTCACATTTAGATATTTGCCAAAACAGGTCCCATACTCTGAAATTCTCTGGAGGAAGCTTTTCCTCTACCTGTCCCTCTCTGCCTTCAGAGAAAAATACATTTGACCAGAATTTACCATGTAATCAAAATATTTACTATTGTTTAAAAATACAATATGTATTCACTATGGATGGCTTCAAAGGATTTTATGTCAATACTGAATTTTTATTTAATGTATGAAAATATAATAGTAGAGCCAGTAAATATCAAAGCAAAAAGTCATTTCTAATGAGAAAGAAAATATTTGTTCTGAAATTTTTGGATTGATAGTTTTAAAGGTTTTTCCTAGTTTTATGGCATGCAAAAAGATTGTTGCACCATTAACCTGATTTTTCCCAGGTTGTTTCAACCATGGTTCCCTCGAAGCTTCTATGATGATGGGTAAAACATTAGCTACGCTTTCCAGTGCCTTCTGTTTCGTTAGTGCTTTGGAACTGGAGTCACAAACCATGGACCAAAATCTTGCCATCACCTTAAAATGCAAACAAGAGCTGGCCTCTGCCCTAGGTGTGTGCATTATGAGGGTGCCTAGGGCAGACATCTCCCAATGGGGGAAAGCATTTCAGCAGCCATATGTGCACCCCAAAGGGGCTGAGTGTGTTACCTGTGTAGCTCCTAGTGCTGCAGCCACAGGCAGCTGCAGTGTTTAGGGTGTTGTGATATATGTTAGAAACTCCAACACAAGGGATCCAAGGTGGATTGGTGTCTTTTTGGTCTAGGGGTGCTACAGCTACTTGGCATTTTTACTGCATCCCAGGGATTTTGCTCTAAATCTGTGACTTGCTGTGATGCTCTGGCATTGCCTGCCGTGTTGTGTTTTGCTTTCCACAGGTAGGATTGTGTTTAGGTTGGCAAAGTGAGTTGGGTGTCTTCTTGGTGCAGCTCTGTTACTCAAAGAGCAGTGAAGCCTGCAGACTGTAGGTCTGAGGAGACAAAAGGGAGGGAGAAAAGGGGGGAGTGACTTGCTTGTAGTCATCCAGAAGGAAAACATAAATCTTCTGACCTGCAATACAACGCTCGCTCCCTTAGCACCCACTGCCTCGCAAGTGGTCCCAGATCTTTACGTATGTGATAGTCCCACTGAGTTCAATTGTGGCTAAGGAAACACAAATATTGTTACTCACATGTGGAGAGTTGCTCATGTGCTAATCAGATGAAGAACAGAGATATCCAACTCAGCCCTATTAACTTCATCACACAATTCATCATTGAAGTGGGTAACTGAAGGCTCAATTAGGCACTTGTGATTTTGGCTAGTGCCTGCAGAATAGTGTCCTGTTGTATAATTTTGTTTGGTTTTGGTTTTATATAGTAAAGCACAAATAACATTTACTCATGAGACAGACTAGGGACACACTGCCAGAAATAGAGGCTCCCGACAATTATACAGGATGTTGCTGTGGTGTTATCATATGATTCATCCACTATGAGTATGAACAATTGTTAACCTCAAGACACTCTCACTTTCACGCCCTCTGACACACATACCACTGAGGACAAATATCCTCAAGATGAGTAAAACATTAGGACCAGGATTGCAACTCATAAAGGTCAGTTCATCTCAAGTTCATATGTTAAGCCTTAACTTTGCTGTCCAGTCCTTGAGCATGGGGATTATAAGGAGGATTTTCTGTAAGGAGTATGATGTGCTTGCTTAGTAAATCCTTTTTGGATGTTGATTGACTGTAATAATGGCTGTGGATAGAGACTATCAAAATGGTCCATGGTGGAAACCACTGAAATCAATTACAAAGAGAATAAATTTGGCCCAGATGGTCTGATACAACTGAGTTGAATGCAGGAAGGAGTTACACTGAGGAACATATCCAGTAAAGCTGTAAGAAACATGACCAGAGGCATTCAAACGCTTGCAAGACTGTTGTTCTTATGAAAAAACTTCTGTGCAGGCTTTGCTTGAATGTCAGCTTGGCAGTTATAAATGAGTAGAGCAATAGCAGCTTGGATCAGCTGAGCAGCTGGACTCTGAGACTTGTAGTTGCAAACTTGCATGTCCTGAACGTCCCCTACCACGCATAACATCTGGAAAATGGATGAGCTCCTGTGCAACCCCTTCTGTTGTAAGCATTTTGGGGTCTTATGTGCCATAACGCTTATCTTGCCCATGAATGGTTGAGGTCCACCACTGGGGTGTGCCTTTTGCAATTCTTTTTGTTTAATTGAATTGAATTTCATCTGGAGGCTCCTCTCAGGGTGCTTGCTGTTGGGCAGCCATCTTTTGGCAGCTCTTCAGCCTTGCGATCTCGCATCACTAGATGGCAGTGTGATGGCAAAAACCTGCCCTGCCTGGACTGCCAGGGGAAAAAAAAGGCAAATTACACCTAAAAAGGTGCATGGAATTTAAATTTTTCATGCAAAACAACCAGACCTTAAAATGCCTCTTCAACCTCCTTAAATTCCTCTGACATTCTCTGTAAAGACCTCAGACAAGGTCTTCACTTATGACCCAATGGCGTAATAGTGGCACCAATTTATGCCACACACAGATTTGGCCCACAGAACTCACATGAATATCACAGCCATACTTGTGATTCACATGTATATGATATTGGGTCAGGAAAATTGGGTAAGGTTCAAAATGCAGAAATGGTAAAGCAAACAAACATGATATTTTTCTTCAAAATTAAGCTTTCATAGCTCTTCAGTTTTGCTCATGCTGCCCCATAGGGTGATGTTTTGAGTTACTTTACAGTCCCAGACTTTGTGGTGCAAGAAATTAAGCTATACAGGTCATCTCATTTCAGGTCTCTTGAAATAAAAAGCTTCTGCAGCATTCAGTCCCATTTTGCATCCCAAAGGGGAATTTAAGTAGTGCACAGGTATCGGTTTGGTTTTCTGTAGGGAGAATTGCATCCTCTGAGCCCATGTAATTGAAGCATATGGAGTGTGTGCATTCATGTATGTTTGCTTAGATTTGGATTAGTGCCCTCTTTTATGACCAAGATTTTAACAAGGAGGAAAATGTCACAGTATAGAAAAATAAACAGGGTAAAAATAAATGGCAGAAAGACAGCCTTCAGCATGCTAAACATCGTCCTTTTTGGACGTCATGGAGGCAGCTGTTGGCTGAGAGTGAGATCTGAAGGTCTTTGTTAGGAAACGTTATTGCTGAGATTTTCACTGTTTGGATTTCCTGTTTTCCTCACTTCTGAACCCTTTAGCTTTTGTAATCTAAGCAGGGTCGAATCTGGTCATCCGTGGGGAAACAGACTGACTGTGAACAACAAGGCTATGTACTGCAGGAACAGTGCTGGAGAGTCAGTAGGTGAACGGCTGGGTAGGTTATGGAGGCAGCCAGGATCCTCATCAGAGTCTGCTCTGACCTTCTGTGTAGTGCTGGCCATAAGACTTCCCTGTCTGGACTGCATCTGTCTAGATAAAAAATATCTGTCCTTGATTTTAAAACATTGAGTGATGGAAAACCACCCACTGTCCTTCAGAAGTGCTTCCAGGGGTTAATTGCCTTTGACTGTTAAAAATGAGTGTCTTATTTTGGGTCAAAATCTTAGCTTTAATTTCCTTGCTGTTGCATTTGGTTATACCTCCATCTGTAGACAGAAGAGCTCTTGTGAAAAATTTTTGTAGAAGTCTTTGATGCCCAGATATGATATACTCCAAAAGATGCTCCAAGAGCTGTCATCTTCCAGATAAGATGTGAAAGTCAGATTGGAACCATTTGATCTTTCTCAAAACCCATACTTTTTAAAGAATGTGCCAAAATCCATTCAGGTTTGATTATCCACAAACTCCCCCACCAGTATCACTGTCATAAAATGCTTTTATCAGCCCTGGTCTGAAGTGGTGATCTCCTTGTATGCACGTGCCTTTGTGTCTCCATGGGCTGCATACTGTGATACTTTTCTTTGCAATAGCTGAAGCAAAGTTAGCCCTAGAAGGGATGGAATTATATCAATGTAAAGGTGCATGCTTGAAAACACATAGAGAGAAGTTGAAAAGTCCCACCCACTGTGTCCACACTTGGTGGCAAGTCACATAAATCTGCCAGCATAGCAGAAGAGAGATAATCCTGTTGTGATGGATGCTATTAATGTTATTTTCTAATATTATTTGTCACTGCATGGTACTTAACAGTTACCCTAAGTAAAGTGATTAAGCACTGTACTACATGGCTGTGTATCAGGTGAGCCCATGGAGTAAATCAGTGCTGTCTCAGTCCAGTTCTTCCTGTGGAGCCTGAAGGATCGACCACCATGGTGTACTGAGCTCATTTTTGTCTCCTGCATGTGTATTTGGTGCAAGCAAAACTTGGTCCTGTCTCACCAGCCCTGCAGTATGACCAGGTATTCTGCCATCTCTGCCAGCATCTCTCTTTTCCTTTCTACCATTCCGCTTCTTAGTCCAAACACTGATATTCAGCAGTGCACAGGTTAGATCTGCTCTGGAAGGTGGTCTTCACAAGGTTAATAAGAGTCTGTTTCACTGCAACTGTAATTAAGTTCAACTTTTTTTGAAGGGCAGCTGGGAAAACTTTCCCAGGGTGGCATTTAATGGTTGGATTTGTCCCAGAACCTCCACCAAATGTCTTGGTTTTCACCTTCATGTTCATAGGTATAGGGGATGCCACACGGACATTTAGGACTTGATTCTCTTCTCGCTTATGGTGCTGTCTTGAAGAAAGGCAGAGAAATTAACCTGGGTTAGATCAGGGTAATTAATGTGTTTGTAAAAGCACAGTTGGGTTTTTGGCTTGCTGGGTGAATAGTATGCAGTTTCAGTCAAGTTGGTAAGTATCTGAAAGTGTCAGGGCTATTCTGCAAATGCACCTACGATGTGGAGCAAGGAATCCCAGGGTCCTGCTGTGGTATCTGTCTGCCATCTTCCCACTGTGCATGCCTGGGTGGGGCAGTATGCCCCATCTCTCCTTCTCCAGAGCAGGTGGACTGGGCAGCAGCTCCATTTCTCCCACTCACCGACCCTCCTAGCAGCGTTGCTGCAACAGGACGTTGTGATTTACCAGGACGGGCCAGCAGGAAATTCCTACCTCCGCCCCCCTGAGAAAGGAGGAAGCAGGAGAAGCGCCGTGACTCAGAGTCATGCCTGAGTCACCGCGTACGCGGTTCCTGGGGTGGTGCTCGGCTCACACCAGCCCTTATCCTGACCCTGTGTGCAGTCCTGATCACCATCCCCTAAAGTGCAGCTGGGATTCACTTGCACTCCTGCACTGGTACCTGGAGGTATTTGAGGGGGGAAAAAAGGGAAGCTGCATGTAGAAAAAGACCTGATTCAGTTAAAGCTGTTCTTTAAGACATGAATAAACATCTTATGGCAGGTGTCTGGTAGCTTATGGTAATCAATGGGGTATTTCTGGGGATCAGAAAATATACTTAACTTGAACAAGTCTCTCTTCTGTCTTTGGCTTACCACAGACTCGCTGGAATTGGATGGGGTCATTTGCTGTCTAGTCACAGATAATAAATCAAAGGGCTGAAGAAATTGCAGGAGAAAGGGCATGAACTGACCAAACATTTAGCTTATTGTAGTAAGCATCAGCCCAGCCAAAGTGAAACTTTCCCAGCAAACTTTCACTTATCTCAAATCCAGTTATTCCCTGTAGGCAGCTGAGTTGTCTGAGTAAATAGAGGTCACTTTACCTTGACTAAACAATGACTTTGCTGTAGTCGGTGCCAGCTATGTAGCGGTTACAAAATGTACTTTAAAGGCTTGTTGGTAGCAGGCTGCCAGGGTGAATGAACCCGTCAGTCTGGTCTACTTTGGGAAGGATTTAGGATGCTTAGTTAGATGAAGCTGTGGTCAGATCAGCTGATCCCGTTTTTTTGAGTGGGGATGTAGTATGCAAACGAGCAGACGTGTATAAGGAGGAAGCGGACAGGAGCTGGGGGAGTGGAGAAAGGATGACTTTCCTCTGATGTCAAAAATCCCATCATTCAGTGCTCGCAGGGAAAAAGACAAGAGGAGAGGAATGTGGAGAGAGAGAGAGAGGGAGTGAGGGAGAAGAAATGAAGGGAAAGGACACTCATTTTTCTCCCTAATTCCATAGGCTAACACTGTCCCCCCTAATAGGATGGAGAAGTGAGCCTGATCCCGAGTGCCAAGTTCTGAACAGCGTTCCAAGCCTCAGGGATTGTTCACAACCCCATCCCGATCTGGACTTGGTTAGTACTGTCTTGATATGAATAATCAGGTAGATAAAAAATTGTCAAGAAACTTACTACAGTTTCCTCAGGGCTCTCTTTGTGTTGTCTTTTATTTCTGGTCATTTTAATTTTCTGATCGTTGTCTGTGTTTGTCAGAGGTGTTAGATATCCAGCTCTCCTAGGATTTCTGCAGTGTGGAGAGAAAGGACCAGAGCTGGCTGTAAGTGAATTAGATCGAGCACCAGACGCAGGAGAGCTGGAGTTGCCTGGATGTCTGTCCAGGTTGCTAATTCTTCCTTCCGAGGAGCTGTTTTCAAAAGGTGCCAGATTTGTCCTTCATCCATTTCGTTGTGTTTCGTTGCCTGTAATTAGTTTCTCAACTGAAAAAAAAAAAAAGCAAAAAAAAGCAAAAAAGGAAAAAAAAAAAAGCCAAAAACCAACCCCACGCATTTTTTGGCAATGGGTTGTTTTTCTAAGCAATTAATTAAGCATTTATTTTGAAAGAATTTGAATCCTCCTTCCACTCTGTGTCAAGCATGGATTTTGTATTAATCACTTCACTACTCTCTGACTGAATAAGGACTGAAAAAGATGCACAGAGTAAAAATTTCCTCAGGAAATGAATCAGACAAGGAACCTATGCCTCATCTCGCCTCCTACAACTGAAGAAGAGAGGGTTTTGTCAATGGTGGGTCAGTTTACAAATGTGTCCTTTGCAGTGTGAGTCATAAGTAGTGATACATTTCACAGCAATGCAACCACAGATGCAGTTTAAATCCAGGACCAAATGCCAGCTAGAGATAAATAGAAATGAATCCTCATACCCACAACAGTAATGAGAATGAAAATGCAACCTGTCAGACCTGCTTGTGTGTCAGCCAGCTCTTGCTGCTTTTTAAACCAGTGTCAAAATTCTCACTGGCTTTAATGGGAGCAGAATAATCCCTCGGGACATGGTCTTGTGATTTCCATTTGCTGATAAGCAAGGAAGAGATGTGGAGTTTTACAGGATAGAGCTGGGAGAGTACCTGCCCTGCTGTGGGCACCTTGAGCTTGCTGCACTGGAGTCTTAAGGAGTGAGGACAGCATTCCAGTAGAGTACAGTCTCCAATTGAATGGGAATCCTCCCAGGAGGGTGTCACCTCATTGTGGGGAGGTGATAAAGGACACAGGAGCCAGGTGGGAAGCAGTGCTGTCTGAGGAGCTGGCTGCAATGTGTTACTAGTTTTGAGATTTCCAAAATGCTGGACAAATATTTCTTTTGTTCCAAAAGTGCCAGCCTTTGCTAGTGTTATAGCTGTTAATAGATGTGTAAAATCTGTTGTCATGAAACTACCATCAAGATTTGTTGTTGTTTTGGATGTGGGTGAGATAATGAAGTTTAGCAGAAAATCTGAGCTGAAATACAGAAATTGTAATAGTTTTCACTGGTGTCACTTTCCCCAGTGTTTCCTGAGACTAACCCTTGTAAGTGTGTTAGTACTCATATTTTTGTTTTTCTTGACTGAGTTTCCTGTAGTCATCTTTAACTTGACAGGCTTTAAAAATGTGAAACAAGAGAGCAGTTGTGGATCAGATATTCAGTGGGTCTGCCAAAGTCAATGGCACTATCACAATTTATTAGTGGCCAAGGTCCATTGGTGTCCTAAGGTGTGATAAGATGAATAGCTGAGATGCTGCAGGTCTTTTTCTGAAGGATAATGGCCATCTTTGGAAAGATCTTTATATTAAACAAGTTCATAGACACAAATGGTACTATATTTATTTGTTAGTGTATGTGCAGTCTTTCAGTCTCTAAGCTGAAAGGCCATCACAGTTTGCTAATATCAGCAAGTTCCTTTGTAAAAGTGGTAACAGTGGGGCAGCACCAAAAGGTTTGAAATGGGATGGAGAATGGCAGACCTGGAGTGGAGTCAAATTTACATTTTCTAAGCCACCAACCAGCACTTTAACCATAAGATCAATCCTCTTCTCTTTAGGGTTAAACATTTCCTCTTCTAAAAAGAGCCAGAGGCTCTTGATTATCCATGCAAAACAGGCCAGGGCTTTGATTTGTAAGGTTTTGTCTGACACACTTTTAAATGGATGAAGCTCAATTTAGATTCCAGAAGAAAATCTAAATTTGATGGTTAAGACATATACCCACTTTTCTCTCTTATCCTGAGGCACCATACTCCACCCTTCCCCTTTTGTCCTCAAAAAATGATACCACCTAATGCTTTGAACCAAGAAAGCATATTTCAAGATCAGTGTGGAACAATTAAACCAATGATCTGTATGCTTCAAGGAGAAAACTGAGCTGCAGTAGCTCTGCTTTGACAGGTCTTTGGAGGATTTCAAGGAAGTTACACCCACTTCATTCATGATAATCGGCTGTTTAACACAGAGCAGCTCTGTGTTATGAATGAAAGGGAGCATGTTTTGGCTTGCAGAACAACTCACAAATCTAATGCTTCACTCATCAAATAACCATCCACATTTAAAAAAAAAAAAAATCTGACTTCATTCTTGAAATGAAATTAATGAATACAAGATTCAGGGAAAAAAAAAAAAAGAAATCTGACACCTAAAACTGCATCCTCTCTTTCTTTAGAGATCCAGAAAAATTTTGCCTCTAGTTACTGTGGATTTATAAGTCACTGTGGCTGGAAAAGTTGGGGGAAGAACCATAGCCTCTGAATGGAGTTTGATGCAGCTAAAAGCAGGTCTTGGTGGGTTTTGTGCATTCAAACAGAACATGCTGAATTGCTGGATTTCATATAATTTTCATATCAAAATTATTAATAACCAAAGAGAAACAGAAGGAAAGAGAATGCTGGGGTAGTATATGGACCTATGGAATTCATAACTTCTCATGGGGTTGTAGGGGCTCTCATGAGTAGCTGTGGGCTCTGTGCTGTGCCTAAGTAGCCTTGCTTTTTTAGAAACACGGTGATTTTTGCTTGTTGAACTTGGTGTTGTGGAACACCATGATTTCCTCAGGTGTCACGCAGCTGCTGGAGCTGTGCTGTATCAGATGCCTTCATGCCTTCTGGTAACACTGGGTTTATAGACTTCAGAGAGTCTTGGATGCTAGTAGGACTCCTGGGAGGTCATTGCAAGCAAAGGTAGTTTAGGATATCTTGAATTAAAGGCAGGAACAAAGATAGTTTATGGCTGTTTTTCTGCCTTTCCTTATTCACAGTTTATTTGGCAATATGGCTTTCTGGAGGACCAAAGTGTACATCCATCCTGCTGTCTCCTGTACCAGGCAGTGATTTGGCTGTGCCTGGGCAGGAAGGAGCACAGTTACTTTGATCAAATAAACACGCAGAGGTGGTTGCAAAACCTTTGACGTGGAACTGAACTGATTGTTTATTAATTGTAATTTTGGAAGAAATGTGTGTAATCATTTCCCTTCCTGGTTCTCATCTGGATTTGGGATAAAAGTGCCAGATGTAATATTTTTCTTTTTAGCAGTATTTTACATAGCATTAATTGTTTTTTTTCTGAGGGGAATATATCAGGTTTATCTGAGAAATAGATGGTGATATAGGTTGATTAAGTCATTTTTCCAAGTATGGGTCAATGGTAAAAACTAGGATTAACTCTCTGATCCAGAAACCATTATAGCAGATCTGTCTTTTGAGCCCAAGAGCATCAAAGCATGTGTCTCCATGTTAGTGCCTAGATAACTTCTAGGTCCCTAGTAGTCAAACAACCTACAGCACTACAGCACCATAATCTAGAGCAGTGCTTTCTGTCTTACCTTAGCAGGTGGGGAACTGATGCATCACAAGAGTACATGACTGGCCCAAGATCTCAGAGCAAGTCTGCAGCAGAGGTATTTTGGCTTGGATGGGCTTTGGATCCATTTGACTTGAGACTGACAGTTTCTGGTCTGGTGTAGTAGTAATAATTAGTAATACTGTCAAAGATCAACAGCAATAGAAAACAAAAGGAAAGCCCTGCAGCCTAGGTTTCCCACACTTTAATGTTATTTAGGAGAATAAATGATTTTTCAAGAAGTTTAGGAGAATATAATGTCTCTTTTGGTGTCTTCTGTGCTGTCATTGCTGTATTGTATGGACAGAGATGTTGAGAGACCTCTTTTACTTCTGGAAAAATCCCAGAAAATCATAAGAGAACGAGCAAGAACATAACTGACTTTTTGTTGTTCATACAGAGCAAGAGGCAGGGAAGGTGCAGCTCGGCTGTAGGTAGAGGAATCATGGGAGAACCGTGACTCTCTTACTACCCAAATCGATGCATACATTGAACATTATGCATGTGGTTCTGGAACTGACCTCTCTCTGAAAGAGTGAGTTTTACTCAAAAGGCAGCTAAACAAAATCAATTGGAGAAAAGTCAATTCCGTGTGAGGATCTTTCATCTTTGTTCAGCAGCTGAGAGCCTCTGATGGAAGGTGGGAAAACAATTTTTCTCATCCTTTTTACACCAGAATAATTCCCAGAACAATACTCAGCTAAAGAAAGGATCTTGCTAGAGCCCTTTCCACTTAGCAGTATAAAAAAGAGGCAGGTTGGCTTTAATCCCCTGCCTTGTGGCCTGCAGGGGAAAACAGCTGAAGGCAGAGCAAGGCAGAGGTGGTTTGGATGGTGCCTAGAAAAGGAAGAAGGGTGGAGGATCACTTCTTCATCTGCTGCATACCATAAACTAATGTCCTTCTTTCTTTTTCCACTCTATAGAACTGTGTTTGGGGAAATGGAGAACAGGACAGATCCTTTTTTATTTCCACTCATTTTCAGGGTGAGTGAATTCTCTTGTCTTCGTTACTGTTGTCATGTCCTGTGCAGCTAAGAAGTGTGACTTAAGGTTCAGAGGAAAACCTCTCTTTTTTTAATCTTTGCACTGATAACACTGTGCTTAATTTAGCAGCAGTGAGGCAGAACATTTGGATTTTGTCATCCATTTCCAAAACTCTTGTGGCTTCTTATTTCTTTGCCCTCCCCTCAGCTGCTCATTTAGATTTACATTTTATTTTAGGTGCCAAAAGATAAGTTAATGCCAACTTGATGATTAATTAACTAATACTTTCCTCTGCCCTAAGATGGAAAGCCTTTATCTAAGTAACCAATTATTATTTTATTTATTACTGCATGGGTACACCTGAATGGATTTGAGTTCTGCCCTCCTGAGAAATTTGGGCAAGAATTTATGGTAACAGGATGAAAGAAAGACAAAGGAACCTTAAACTAGTTATCAGAAATTACGTCTTAATGTTGGGATAATATTTATCTACATTTTGCAAGCCCCAAGCAATATCCCAGTCTCATTGTCAAAAGTGACTGGTAATATGCAGTTCTGAGGCTTTCTGGCATGCTTGGAAAGGCAAAAATCAATAAAAAGCTTGATTTTTCAAGAGGCTATGAGAATTGTTCAGGCTTAGACATATCTCAGCCAAGTTGCCCAGGCTTAGAAAGAAGTTGTGGAAAAAGCACACCTAGGAGACTTCCAGCCTACCTGATCTATGTCATGAAGGTACCTTGTGTACCTCTGCAGAAGTTACCAGGAGCTCTGCAGTGCCAGTACTGGTACACATCCTTTCTTTTGTGAGCTGGTAACTGGCTGCAGACATCTTATCTCAAATTAGTGTCTTTCCAGCAGGAGATTTGGAATTGAGGGTGAAGTTCAAGGCTGCCTCTCACTGTGGGAATTGTTACTCAAAGTGCCATAAATGCATAGCATTAATACAAGACTGGAGATGTGAATAGGTTTAATTGAATAAATTAAAAGAAAGGAGGAAAATTGGGTTGAACAATGATAATAAATTTATTGGGGGTGAGACTGGTTACCTCATTCTCTTGAAATGATGATTAGACAGTAGGAATGAGGTAACTGCATACTTTATGGCACTTCTGAGAATCTTGCCTATGGGCAAAAATTAATGCTGTGGAAGTGAGAGGTATTATACATACCAGGTAAAATTCCCACCATGAAGAAATAGTTAGGGCAACACGTAATAGCCAGTGCATAAAACTTACAGGAGCACTGTGCCTAAAGGTGAATTGACCCAGTCAATCTGTTTGTAAAGGGCTTCACCTTTGGAGATTTGGAATACTTTGCACTGAGATTCATGTCTCTCTACTTCTCTTAGGTATGTTCTAAAACATATAACACATGCCTAATTGATGGCCCCAAGTGCTATTGCAGATGAAATACTGAATGCACATATGCTTACTGTGTAACATAGTGAATAACACATATGGGTGTAGATAGCATGATAATACAGCTTAGGAACTGATGAATAACGTGGGTGCATGCTTATATAATAAGCATACCAACTTTGTGCTGCTCCTGTTGAATTCTGGGTCCAAATGCCCTTTGCTTTTAGTAGTAAGCCCTGTGCATGAATATGTTGACACCTGTTAATCTGCTGAATTCGTTGGTGCCTAAATTAGAAGTGTACCAAGTTTTCAGAAGTCTTATAACTACTTCAACGGGATTAATCTGTTCCTAGATTGTGTGAATAATGGGCTATTTTTAGGGGGGAGGGAAAAAGGGAGATCAGTGTCAGAATCAGGAAGTTAAGGGAGAAAAATCTACATTCTCCCCTCACCAAAGGAAAACTTTTACCCCCACACCATTTTTTCTTTGTGGTTAACATAATATGTTTACATTGAGGTTTCACAAAGCAAAATGCAGAGCCTTAAAGGCTGGATTTGACAAGATGACAGAAGAGTGGTAGGCAGCAACAGCAGTCATGGCAGCATCTTCTTTTCATCAGGTGTCTCAGGAGTTAGTGTGGTCACCTCAGGTGTGGGACACTCGGTTCGATTGCCTCCCCTACTTCTAGGAAGTTTGAATCACATCCAGCTTGCAGGAATGTGTGCTCAACTCCAGCCTATGTGAAGGCTGTTCCACTTTGCATGAAAGCTAAGGATTGAGAGGCAAGGTCCTAAGGCTGCTCTTCACCTTCCTACCTCCTCCAGTGATTGTACTAATGATTTGACTAGTGGATTGTTTTATTTCAGTGACTGTTTATATTGAGATGATGGCTTTGTGGACTGTTTGTGCATTTTAATTGCTGACTCTTTAGTGCAGAACATATACTTAGTCCTTGTAGCAGGGATCAGAGCCCAGGTTTCCCTTTTGCAGGGTGAGTGCTGCAGGCAGCTCCTCAGGGAGCTGTGCTCCATCTTTCAGTGCACTGAATCTTTCCATCTTTTTTCCACAACTTTAGCAGGAAGTGCAGTGAGTCCTGACACTAGAAAGCAACTGACAACCAGCTGGCTAAAGCACTGTCCTCCAAGATTTGGAGAGCCTAGATGGGTGACATAGTCTTCTCTTCTGTTTCCTTGGTCTTTTCACCAGTGGTCTTCTGCAGAAATGGAAGTTGGTGTGATCTCCTTTGAGGGCTTTGCATGTAATTGGCCATGGTCATTGCATTTTATGCAGAGGCCTGAGCAGGACATGCATGGTAGCAAACTGGGTGGCTAAGACTTGAGTCTGATATTTTGACAATCGCTGTCTTGGGTACCTCAGATTCCCAGATTTCTGTGTAAGGAATCTAAGTCATTTTGTGGAACGAGCTTGAGACCATTTGGGTAGATTTTTTGCAGTGTGAGTTTTGTCTGCAAGAGTTGCAGCCCCTGTGAAGTTTTCATGGGCCTCTTTGCAAGCTGCAGAAATTAGAGCAGTATACTGGTAGCAGCTATTCCCTCTGTTACAAACCTAAAGGGAATTGACAGTAGATGCAGAACAGCTCTAGGAGCATTTGTAGAGCAGTTTCCTAATTTAGAGCAGTTGCTGAATGTTTAAAAGTTATGCCAGTGGACCAATGTCCAGCTCTAAATTTGGAGGGCATTAAGCTATGCCCCTGAGCTTTGTGTCCTGATGGCTTAGTATATAGGGGTCTTTCTCTTGGCTTATTGAACAGCTGGCAAAAGCAGGGAGCTTTTGTGGCTTAGAGCTAGTGGAGGTAACAAAAAGCAAATGTCATTTGAGGCTGAAGCTGAAGGGAAGTCACACTGATGTTTTGGATGAGCCTGTTTCTTGCACAATGCTCTCTGCTTATGAATGTTCAGATAACTGTGGAAAGAGGTAAAAACAAAGTTAAGTCTCCACTATACAACAGAGAGGAAATAGGAACAAGGTGTCCAAAAATGTTAGAACCATCTGGTTTAGGAAGTTGAATTAACTGTATCTTGCATTAATATAGCTGCTTTGTATTAAGTCCTTTCACCCATAAAATACCGTGACTGTGCTTTCTCTGTTTAAAGTCGAATGTACTTAATACTGTGTGTGAAAATATTGTGGAACTTGCTGAAACTTCTGAGCCCTTTCCTACACCAGTAGATGGTGAGTGGAGCAGCAATGCTTGGGAGACATTTTCCACTCTGATTGCCCAAGAAAGTTTCTGTGCTGCCTTGTAGGAAGGAAAATCTCTGTTATAGTGCATTAGTCCTGTTGCATGAATACCAGTGCCTCTGCGCTGACATTATTTGGATGTTTCTAATTCACAGCGGTTTGAGGCATGCTTTTGGGGGCGAAGGGGGTTAATCAGGGAAGGAAAAGCCTGAGGGAGAACTGCTAAGGGGTTTGTGCAAAGCATCATCAGGATCCTATGAGCCTCACTGAAAGGGTGAGTGTTAAAGCAGCCCGTCCCTCCCACCCCTAACCTGGCAGATAGATGGGGCTTAGGCAATGTATTCCCCCCCAAAGAGGCTTTCCTTTTTCAGAAGTGTCTTTGACCAGGGAGAGGAGGTGGAGATGGTAGGTGGAGATAGCTTTGTGTCCTGCTGAGGTCTGTCCCAGGTCTACATGCTTTTCTAGAGACCTAACTTATAGGGACCTATTATCTTTCTGTAGGTCTGCACTCTTTCCTGGACACCTACCCTTTGTCCCTGAGCCTGTGCTCTTTCCTAGAGGTCTATGTTCTTTCTCTAGGCATTGTTCTTTTGCTGAGGATCAGCTGAGCAGTCGCACTGCTGAGCCTCGTTATTGTCAGTGTATTTACAACATCAGAGAGAGCAGAGGTCTACGCTGCAGTAGCTATGGAGGCACACAATTATTAGCATATTTGCAGTATCTGAGAGGAAGCCTGTGGCTGCAATAGCTGGACAAGACTCGAGAGTTATTAGCATCTTAATAGTATCAGAGAGGAGGTTTTGAGACTGCAGTAGCCATGGAAGCTCACGATTACTGGTACATTTGCAATGAGTGAGGCAAGGCTCATGATGTTTATTATATTGCCCATCGGTCTGTGTCCTGATACAGATCAGTCATGCATGCTAGGAACAGCTTATCCATAGTGCTCAGAGAACAGTGTGCCAAAATCCTCTTGTAGTCCATCAGCAAGGCTGTCGGAGGACCTCACAAGGCTATAAAAGGAACAAAACTATATTAGTATCTGTTTCTCCTTTTTTCTTTACAACAAGCAGGGGTATTCACTGTGATTAAATTGTTGGGGCTTTGTAGGAGGTTAAGAACCTAACAAAAGGACTTTATCACACAAGATGGGCTGTCAGGAGAGATTCCCCAGAGAATGTCTGAGGAAATTCTTCCTCTGAGATGTTCACATACCTGTATTATGGATGTCAGAAGCCAAACACAGTACAGTACTATTCAATAGACCAAGAAACAGCACTTTAGTGTTTTCAGCAAGTAGTATGCAGTTTGGGTTGTTTATCTCATTCTTTGTCTGTGCTTGTGACAGAGGAAATGGGATGGAAGTGCCATAAATGCATTTCACGCCCCGGATTTCTAGTAAAACAGTCTCCCCTGGCTGTGGTTATCAACTGTCCTCATACAGTGGGTGATGCATTAAACTTAGTGCTTTGCTTGTTTCTCGGTGAGTTTTCCAGTATCCTTAGACTGAGATAGGTATTGAGAGGATAAGCACATTTGATACAGAAAGAATCAGGTAGGGGTGTGGGGCAACTGATACCTTCACTGATAAAGATTCTCCTGTTCAGCTGTCTTTTAAATGAAACACAGATGTCCTGAGTTCCAGCCTATGCCTGAACCACAAGACTGAAGGGAGGAGAGAGTATATGTTTATTTGAGCCCCTTGTTATATTGCTGGCAAAGTATTGCTAGTTTCCATTCCTATTTTTTGTTCTCTTAGCAATCCATTTGCTGTTGCCCTTTTCTTCCTTACTCAGGCAGTAATCAACGCACTCCAAAACACAATGGATTCCTTTTTGCGGTGCATCCCCTACTTGATGCAAACATTTGGTGGCCTCATTTCTTTGGGATATGTTTCAATGGGAAGAAGAAGGGAAAGTATTCCTTGTTCCTAGTGACAAACTGCACTGGCAGTACACTGGCAGCCTGGGTTATTTTGTCGGACGTGTGGCTTTAAGTGACGCCTTTGCCATCTGTTCTGTCTGCTAATTATGAAAGCAAAACAAACGTAGCCCACAATTGCTTCATTTAGAATAAGGGAGATGGCAGTGACCAAAATAGTTTTATTTTGGTGTCAGATGCTCTTTTTATTTCTCCTGTCTCTTCCTAATCTAAAGCAGGTCTGAAGCACTTCTCCCTCTTCCAATTTGCAGCAATCAACATTGCTATGACAAATGAGACCATCTTCTACATGTTCATGCTTTAGGCCTTTTTAAGGGACAATCCCACATGAGCAAGGAAAGGGAAAAGACTAAATTTTTTTAACTGAAAGGGCTGGTTTTTACTTCTTCACTTCAATTATACTGGTCTTAGATCTGCAAGTATCTCGGAGACATCAGGATATCTCCAAAATGTGTGGCAACAGTATGTGAACCACCTTCTCAGTCTCTTCCATCCCTGTTTCCTCTTACCAGAGGCAAGCTTTGTAGCCATACTGGAATAGTGTGCTGAAAATGAATGGTGCATTCTTCTGTTGCTGTGGCCAGCTGCTGAAGAGGTGAATTTTCTTGGCTTTTGATTGTAGGCCCAAAGGGTTTCCTCCTTAAGTGAGCCATCACTGAGATAGGTGATCCAGCTCCTTCGGTGACTGTACAGAGACTGGGTTATAAGAAGCCCCCTCCATTTGCTAATTAGATCCTGCCTGCTGTTTAGCATTTCCTAAGTTGCCACTGACTTACTTCAAGCCAGGGTTGTGACAAATCGTAGAGGCATCACTAGCAGCACAGTCATGGATGGAGGTGACCTAGATATAGAAAACGAAGATGAGATAAAATGCTCATTGCACTCCGTTCCAAGGGGACGTGCAGCCAAATAGGTGAAGTGGTGGAACGATTTCTCTGAGTCATTTGAAGCTGAAAGAGGCAGGTTTTTTCCCCATTAGGTGGCTCTATGATATGTGCTAAGCTGTGACCCTATTTGCTTCACTTGTCCTTTCTCTAGTCTCGGGCCAAAGAGGAGACGGACAAGTGGACGTGAGGGCTCCTACCCGCCTCCCAGTAAGACTTTCTGCTTTCAGATACACATCTGCTTTGCTTCAACCCTCCTTGCTTTGATATTGAGCATGTAGACACATGTCTCTTACCCCTCCTTCTTTCCCTCCCTAGCCATCACTCTTGCTATGATAATCAACATGCTTCACTTGATTTTCTGGCTGATTCTGTGTTGAAGGGAAATGGGGTTACAGTGTTTTTATACCTGCTGAAAAACAATGTTTTGGAGAGTAGAAAACTTCCCTTCTTCCTCCCCACAAACTTTCTCCAGGAAAACTTGTTGGTTTGTGTTTAAATATTCTCCGTACAAATTATTTTGAAATCCTACTCATTACTTTACAATTGTCCTAAAGTTCTGATTCTTTAATTTTTATTTGTTCCTCTTTGAGGTTCTACAGGACAGGAGTGGTGAGGGACACTCTCTCAGTAAAATACTGTATCTGGAAAAATCTCTTTCACCATTTTCAGTTCCCAGCAAACTGTCATAGCACAGCTGAGGCAGAAATATGTGGAGTGCTACGTCATGTCCGGGGTGTGAAATGCCCAAATCAGATATTAAAAACTGTGTGGGCTGTCTTCCAACAGACAGATCACAAACTCTCTCTCTCTGTCTTTGAACATTGAGCAGTCAGATCAGGATCCTGTCCTAGGCTGGAGGCCACCTCTGCTACAAAACAATTATTGAAAATGCTTTAGGATCTTACAATATGAGAGTTAAAGATTTTGCTGGTGTCCTAGGCCTGAAGGATGATCTTGTGGTTTAAGCATTTGGACTAGAACCAAGAGATGTGAGATAAATTCCAGGCTCTGCTGTGCACTTCCTCTGTCAGCTTCTGCAAACTGCTCCTTCTCTCCGTGCTTCCATTCACTGCCTGTAAAACGCCAAGCTCTGCTCTCACCATTTCAGTAGTGAACTTGCAATACTGAAAGCTCCTGTTTGATGATGCAGGTAATTTTCTGAAAGTCTTAATTTTAGGGTTAAAATAGTGCTCTAGCCTCACGCACCTACAAGGGGGGAAAAAGTTTAAAATTTGAAAGTAAGGGTACAAAAACGCTGACAAATTTGAAGGACACAAGGGTTCATGCTATTTACTCAGCCTGATGACAGTGAGGATCAGCCTGGTTCAGAGTGGCTGAGGGGTAGCAACACTGGGAAATGAAGGTAGGGTACATTTTTCTCTGGGTTCAGTTAGATGGTCAAGGAATTAATGTCCTTGAGCAACACTAAAAATCTGTCTAAGAGGAATCAATTTTGTGTGCCTACATAGCTGTATAGTAATAAGTTTTAAATACAGAAGTTCTAATTATTGAAATCCATTTATTTGGAGAAAGACTTCACAAATGACAATCACAATGTGATGGAGAAGACTGGGATAAAGGTTTGTCTCCCTGGCACCTGATACATACATACAGCTTCATGTTAGGAGGGAAGGGAAGAAGGAAAGAGTTACTGGAAACTTCTGTTAGGTGTGTCAGCATCTATTTCATACTCAATTCATTTGTACCTCCTTGCAGCTTTGTGTGTCTAGAATAATATACAGAATTAATTGTCCTGTTTTGGAGTGTAGCTTTTCTTGTTTGAAGGCTTGGAGTCATATAAACATGACAGCAACGTTTAATGAAACATCTTTCTCACAAATTCCTTCAAATCTGATGAGATGCCAGTCAAGCTTTTTGTCTTTGCACTGGCTCTTGGGGGGCTGCTTTGCTTGATGCTCAGTGAATTGGCGGCCAAAGGAATGAACCTCCCATGGAATAATGCAGAAGGAATGCATAGATGTGTGCACATGTTCTCCCCAGGGGGCATGTGGCAGGCAATGACAGCTCTGGGGAGGGCTGGGCAGCCTGGGTGAGCTGCACATGCACCCACTGTGGTCTCAGCACCCTACACACCTCCTACTGTTAGCCAGGATGTGCTGAGTCCAAGTGAAGATGGTTGCCCAAAGAGTTGTCCATGGGTCGACACACCTCCCCAAGCATTTTGAAAAATGATGTGGTACTTTGGTAATGAAAATAAAATTGCAAACCCCTGGGTGTGTAATTCAGCCTGGGTCACTGGAGTTGGTTTCCCCAACTTTCACTTGGTAGCTGCTTTTTGAATAAGCAGCTGTGAACTGGGTTTGAATAGTAGAAGTTGAAGAAAAGGTCCTCTGCTGTCCCCTGCATGTTTTGCTCACCTACAAAGTGCCTAAGGTTGTTCCCACTCCCAGTGAACTATTGCTATTCTGTCTACAATTTGCTCGTGCTCATCTTGATCTCTCTGTTACAGCTTTGACTTCAGGGTGGAAGAAGGTAGATTTTTTTCTTTGGGACTTCTAGGATAGAGGACATAATTTCTTGCTAGAAGGCCTCAATGGGTGTGAAAAATGTAACCCACACCATTCATAACGTGTGACTCTGTTCACCACTTCGTGCACTTGACCCACTCTTGAGCAGTGTAGAAGCATTAACTCCAAGTACAATATCAAGTCCAAAACAATCTTTGGTCAAACTGGGGCTGTTGCTTGTCAGGCACTGAGATTCTACATGTCTTGTTGCTGGTTGCATGACACATCTGCTTGTTCCCTTTGACATGCAGTTTTGGACATCACTCCTGCATACACCTGTCTCTCAGATTAGACCCAAAGGTTAAGACTTTGGGTCTCTGCTGCTTTGCCCATGTTCTGGGGGCATCCCACTACAGTCTCCTGAAGCCTGATGATGTACCTAGCCCGTCAGGTAACAAGAGGATGTGTTTTGCCTTCTATAGGAAGAGACTGTAGTAGATCTCACTTACTTGCCTGTCACTTGGGAACAGCAATGATAAGGCAATAAAAAATCCCCATAGCTGTTAGTAGCAGCAAGGTAGGTCAGTTAGAGAAACAGCAAAACAAAAGTGGCCTCCTAAATTAAATGACCTGAGTTGCATTGACATCACATTATACAAACCCTTAAGTAGTCCAAAACTACTGCTCTGTCAAGTCTGTTGTAAATGTGACTGTGTAGCTCATTAAATAAGATAAACTGTCTTCTGTCTTATAGTCCAACCATGAAACTATATCCTCATCTTTTACTCCTTGGGATGAACAGAACTCGCTGTGAATGCAGTGTTTCCATTGAAAGCAAATGTACATATTTTTTCTAGATGGCTGTGCCTTGACTACAATCTAGGAACAAGTGGGATATTCTCCTTCTCTGCTGGGGATGTAGCCTATTCTTTGGGTGCTTCTAAACAGTTTCTTTCTTTATGTGACTTTAAAGCGTGACCTGTAAAAGGATTGCTTTTCCTTTCACTGGGGATGCACTAGCTTGTACCAAATGGTAGGTATTATCCCAAAATATTTGCTCAAGGGAAGTAACTCTCAGACCCCCTGCAAGGTTTTTTATCTCCTCATCTTAAATTACACAGTTCAAATATGCAGATAATGACACATGTAATGATGATAAAATGTAAATGTGACTGCAAAGAGTAACATTTAAAAATAATGATATACCTCTAACTAGGTCTTTTAAAAGGAAGTCTTAAATAGCTGGAGAGAAACAGATGCTTTGGGGGACTTGTGGATAAAAATAGTAGCTCCCAATTTGCAACCAAAACAAAAATGTAGCCCCACTTAGTCAAACCTTAGGGCCCAGAACTGGAAAAGCATGTAAAGCACCTGGGACTGCATCTGGAGTGCTTTTAGCATGTTTTTGCCTTTTCTACCTTGCCTGGCTACTTCTCAGTTTTCTATCCTTATCCTTACCCTGTCTTACTGGACCTGATGCTTTGTTCAATAGCTGTCTAGTGCTCTGAGACCTATGGATTCTGTTTTCCTTGGAAAAATGCTGAAGTTGAGTCCAGGCTATGCATGCATGATTGTCTACTCGTGGTCAGTATGGATTTTGACAGAAGCAGTGCAGGTGCACTCAGATCTTTGCCCAGTATTGAACATATTCCTTCAGGCAGGGCTGCTTGGGGCTCAGCTGATGAAAGTGATGAGAGACTCAATCAGCCTCAGCAGAGCTGGGTATGTCTGCTGTGCAGGAGGAGATTTTCAAAGGCAAACTACAGATGGCTCGCTAGAGGTTAAGGCAAATGTCCTCTTCCCAGCTCAACTGGAGTGGCTGAAGGTCTGAATGTCTGCAGGTAGCTCTCCCCCCTGCAGCTCACCAGGGGAAAGAACTGTGTGAGCAGTCCCGAATCCAGTGCCGTGTCTGGTTAGATCTATACCATCTCCTTTGCTGGTTTTAAGTTAAAATGACTGATTTTTCACTGACATTTAGGAGAAGCTTTAGGAGAACGTGATCACTTCTCCTGGCTCTGCTGTAGAAGCAGTAACCTCCTTCAGAAGCAGTTCAGGTGCAACAACATCTTCAGCCTCACTTCAGCGGTTTATAAGCATGTGGACTTGAACACTTGGTGTCCTACAGGCAGGTGCTTCTGCTCTGCATTCAGAGGCTTGGAGCATCTATCTGTACAAAGGAGCTGAGCAAGCTAGGGAAAGGGAAATGTTGATTTTTTTAAATGCTTTTGTTTAACTCAGAAGAACACTAGTTTGTGAGAAATAATATTTTTATTATGCTACCTACTTTTTTTCTTATCTGCTAGGGCAAAAGCCAAACCTTTCTCTTAAATGCATAGTTTTAACCTGTTCATTTGGTATTTTTGTTTCAGCTGGTTCTTCCCAAACAAGGACAAGCAGTCAGGTGAGTCAAATGTTCTACTTTCCAATAGATCTATGGAAAAGGAATGAGAAATGATGAGTGGAGGCAATGCTAGACACATCTGAATTTCAGGGAGTGAGGTTCAGGGTGGTTCTGTAGCCACCTGAGCACTAACCCACTGAGAGGCATTTTAAAAATACATATTTCATTCTCTGACTTCTGTGCAGTGCTACAGGTTCATGTGCTTTGGAGGCCAAATTTAGTCATTAGAACTTAATAATTTTCTCCTCTGTTAGTAATGCCCTCATACTGTCATCTAGAGCTGAAAGACACTGCTGGAATTGGCCCTGCTAGGTGCCATGATAACAGTCTTATGAGTGAAACTGTCATTGGATTAAGTGGAAGATGCCAGTAGAGTTGTTCTTGATGGCCAGCCTCTCCTTTCTCTGCATGGTACCCTGAGTCCAACTCTACTTTTTATTTCAGATTTCCATACTGCCCCTCCTTTATGCCTTGTCAAGACCATTAGTCACAGTTATCCATTTGCATCTGAGACAAAGCCCATGGGATGTGTGGCTGCTCAGCACCCTCACCCCTGCTGTAGCGTGGTGCTTGAGTCCCTCATGTGAATAGCAAGTACTGGGGCAGGGAATGAGTGTTTGACCTTATATGCCCAATGCATGATGATGCTTCTGCTGATGGGGTGGCACAGTGGCATGACAATGACTGTGCTGAAGTGAAGGCAGGGACCACTCTCAGCTCGGGTGTGGAAACCCTCCGAGCTGAGCAAATGGATTCACCTCTCCTTTGCTTTTGCTGGGCTGGATGTAAGGTGCAGACAGTGTTCATGAGGGCATTTTGGGTTCCCCTTCTGGAATATGCTGCCTTCAGTAAAAGCCCCTGCTCAGACCCGAGAGCCGGGTAGTGCTCTAGGACTAGCTCCAAGGCACAGCCCATGAAATTGGCTTTTCCTGTATGTGCTGCTGTTGAATTTGTAGATTACTGGATTCCTCATGTGAGGATTTAAATCCTTGTCTTGTGAAATGCAGTGTACAGAACAAGCAAAAGCAGGTGTTGAGTGGTTGTACCGAGCTGTCCATCAATGGGAGAGGGCTTGAGATTGTGAGAGGTGGAAGGAGGGCTTAAAGAAGGAGATTTCCTGCACCCAGATAACAAGGAGGAGAGAAAAAAAGAAGAAGAAGAAAAAAAAAAAGTAGTTTAATTTTGTCCCAGCCAAGGGCTGGTGCATTGTCAGTTACCAAGGAATGGATTGTGCTCTGTGGTGACAGTCACTTCCCATGAATGGTTTAATTGCCCCTTCCTTAAAAGTACAAGGTGAAAATATGATCCCTAAATGTATGGTTTAGGAGCACCCACATCAGGGACTGCAAAATAATAAACAGTTGTTTAATATGTATATATGACCCCACTGTGCTGAGAGAATGAGGTAGTCTGTGGCCCTGAATGTCTGGTGGCAGCGAGTGGGTCCCACATTGTTAGATCTGGCAGGGTTTCAGACATCTGCCAGGGGACGGGGGATTTTGTTAGGAGAAGTGGGGGAGAGAGAGAGAGAGAGAGAGAGAGGAGCGAGAGAGACGCAAGCAAGCTCAGGGAGCCTTGCAGCTTTATATATATGCCTGGATAACACTTCCTCTTTAAAATTCCCTTACTAAGCTCGGCTCCTATATTTTATATTCAGCACGAAGGTTCCCGCCCCCCCACCCCCCCACCAGCCCTCCCCACCCACCGCCACCCTCTCTGCCTTTAACTTGTTAAGTTTGAAAGATGATATATACACACAGTTTGCTTTGCCAGTCAGCCCGTTTAAGGCCAAGATTAATGCAGTGCATTGGTGCAATCGTGCCGCAGTGGTGCGTGATCGGAATACAAGATGGAATATAGGGGGAAAGGCCAGAAATGTGCCTGTATTCTGAGTTTACACAAGTCTCCTTAGCAACTTGTCTGATTTTTTTTTCCCTTCATGGGGTGGGGGGGTGCGTGTGTATGTGCACGCTGAAGCGTTGTCCCAAATCACCAGTGAATAAAACATTCCCTGAGTTTTTAAATAGCTTTGGTTGATGGTCTTGTTGTTGTTTTTCCTTCTCCTTTTCCTTTTGTTAAATTAGTGGCTTAATTTTTTTTTTGTTTGTTTCCCCTGGAGGGAGGAGGGTACAGGGGGAGACTCAGAAAAGGGGTGGCAGTGGGGCTGGGGGTGGGGGCACTGTAATAGTTTTCATTGTGACTTCTAGAGAGTTGGTTTCTTTCCAGTTGTTCACATCTCAGCATGTGGAATTATTGTGCTTTCTCCCGATTTGCCACAGAATTGGCAGTGGACTGACATTGTTAGTCATTTGAATTGTATTTGGATCTGAGCTGATTTTTTTTTTTCCCCCGTTTATTTATTTATTTCCAAACAATTTCTTTTATTTTTAAAATATGCACAATATATTTTATAGCCTGTAAAATGGAGGAAAGAGAGAGAAAAAGAAAAAAAACAGAGGGTGAGAGGATTATGGCAAGACTGTCCCCCGAACCGTCCCATTATTCCCCTCCCTGTATATTTTTTTTTTAGTTGCCTACTGAAGAAACCCCCTCCCTCCCCATAGGAGGGAGTGGCCTTTTAGTGATCAAGGTATGTTGTATTCTTTTTTTTTTCCCCCAGTTTGTGTGATACTTCATTAATAGCATGGGGCAAGAGAGAGGATGTAGGGTGGGGACAGCAGGGGAGGAGATGACGGCGGGTGGAGAGAGAGAGAGAGAGGAAAGAGTTATCCTCGAAGTACTGTACCTTGAAATAACTCAAGGGAAAATAGTTGCTGCCTCACTTGAGTTGCTTTCAAAATCTTGCTGTGTGCTTTTACTTTTTCTTTTACTTCTATTTTTTTTTAAGCTTTCCGGGGGGAGGGGGTAGGGGAGGAAAAAAAAAGAAAAAAAAAGAAAAAAAAAGAAAAAAAAAAGAAACTGAGCCAAAAAAATTTTGAAGGCTTGATCTTGGCTTCTATACAAACAGATGTTGCCTGTCATTCCGTTGTTAAGCAGGCAGCAGATTGGAGCAAGCAGCAGCAGTTTAGGGGGAACTGCAGCAGAACTGGAAAGTGGGGATATCTAGATATATAAATATCTTTTTAAATTTTTTGTTTGTTTGTTTGTTCTACACACAAATATTTTTCCCCTGGAATGATCTCTAATTACATGTCTATTTTCCTTTTTTTTTAATTCAAATTTTTTTTTTTTTTAGTGGGCAAAACAAATCCGAAACAAAATGGAGAAACCTTAGGAACTCTCACCTAAATTTTACCAAAGCAGCTATCTTTTACCTTGTTTTTGAGAGCTTTTCAGTTTGCTTTTTTGTTCTTTTTCACATAGGTGAACATGTGTAGGAAAGGGGGTTCTATTGGAAATGCTTAAGGCATTCTCGGTAAGTGAATGTTTGCAATGAATTAGGTCAGGGATTCGGTTGTTTTTCTTGCTGCTAACCCTGTTTCTGTTGGGTTTGCCCCGGAGTTCTTGCTGTACGTGGAATTGTGAAGGTTGAAGGCCTTTCTGTCTCCTTTCCAAGTTTTAGCAAGATTGTAAGAACAAGAATCACGTTGTTTATACAGTAGAGATTCTAAGGAAGCACCGATAACTCCATATTGTGGCTCTTTTGTGTTCTGCATGTGCTTGTGGGTTTAATTCCCCCGTTCTTTTTATGCTCTTGTTTTTTTATTTCCCACTTTCTTTTTAATTTCTGCTTTCTGATTTAATCATAATATGCTTGAGAGGAGAGAGAGAATAGCAAAACACGGGGAGTTTTGAGCCGAAAGAGTTAAAAGTTTCTTGGCACAAGAGCAGCAGTTTAGCAACAGATCAATTCATTTAAATGAAAGAAATCACAGACCAAGCCATCTGATTTTGAAATTTCACATCTTATGCTACCACTTTAGAACAAAGCTTCTGTTTTTCTTTCCCCCTTATTAACTCACGCTGCTTTTGTTTCAGACTGTTGGTTTTTTTCATAGAAACTTTAAGTTGTCTGTAGCCTGTCTCTTTTTTTCTCTTAAAATATGAAATAGGGGGGGTGTATTCCTCTTTTGCTAGTTGTAGTGAGTTCTGCTGTAAAATCAGCCGTAAACCTCTGCACGCAGAACAGCTGCTGTCAGAGCTGTTTTCACCCTCAATTATTGTATGTTTGAAACAGCTTCCATTTTCTGGCTTGCAGGCTGTATAAACAGTCACCTATGGACTGTGACAAATAGTCACCTCCAGCCATTCTGACTGCCCCGTGTGCATTTCAGGTGCCTGGAGGTCTGTCTGCACGGGTAACTCAAGGAACCGAATCTGGGTGGGAATTTTCTTTACACAGATATGAAGTATGTGTCCCTCCAACATCTGTATGGAGAAGGAGTTGTTCAGACTGACTGTGTGTGTGTCTCAATGCTCTCCCACAGATGGAAGAGTTATATCATTCTATACTTTGTAATGTATATTAAGTGTAAGCTGCCGGAACGTTTTTAATAGCTAGTTAATGTCTGAGAAGGATCCCAAACAACTTTTTGTTACTGTTTGTTCATTTCAGTGCATTTGAGCTTTGGTACCAGTCCCAGTAGTTTTGTTGCTGCATCAAATAAATTAAAATAAATCAACTCATATACAGAGAAGTTGGGGATTTAAAAATAAATCAACTCATATACAGAGAAGTTGGGGATTTAAAAATAAATTAACTCATATACAGAGAAGTTGGGGATTTAAAAAAAAAATCTACTCCCACCTTCCTTTTACACAGTCTCTTAAAAAAAAATAAATTAAAAAAAAAAAAAATCAGTTGCTTACGATAAGTGAATGTGTTTGATGAAAGAATTCGCAGCCTCGTACTGAATTTTGATGGAAGCTTTTGCGCCGTGATGCTGAGTCCCTTCACGGTGGCATTGCGTCAAAAGAAAGGCCGTGATGTTTGGGCACGGGTGAGCTCCTGTCAGAGGGAAGCAGCGAAAGAGCAGGGTGGGAGTCCGTGTGCAGGGGGGAATCCTTTTGTTAGGCTGCTCCCCAACTTCTGCTTCCCTGCAACCCCCCTGAAGAAATCTTCAATGAGAAAGAATAGCCTTAAGCTGCAGCAAGTGGCTGGTGAGGGGGAGAATGATCAACTTCCACCTCTAACGTGACTGTGGTTGATCACAGATCTGGGTGTGTTTATTATTTCCTTCTCTTAGACTAGATCCCAACTGTGTTGTAGGGAAACGCCAGGATTCTGAGCGTGAGTCCATCCCCCCCCCCCAGTATTGGAAATATTTCTGTGGGTGTCGTTGTGGTTACATCATAGCTCTCTCCTTCCTCATCTCCATTCTTGTGCAAAATTCAAATAATTCCCCCCCCTTCCCCGATAGCAGCTGTGCATGGGTTTTTTTTTTTTTTTTTTAGTCGGTCTTTAACGTTGCGAAAGGAACAATAAAATGAAAGGCAAAACCGGCATCTTAAAACTTGGCAAGTGAAAGCAGCTTGGACTGGCAGCCAAGAATCCTGCTGTGGTGCAAAAAGAATAGCATCCACGAAGCCACCACAATCCGGGGTTTCTCTTCTTTTAACAATCGCATCGGCAGAGAGAAATAATTATTCCTTGTATCAGTGTTAAAAGAGTCAAAAAGCTTAAAATGTTTGCTTGGTGAACCTTCTCAAAAGCAGGTAACGATCCTCCTATTTGATTCTGTTTTATCAAACTTTAATTGGATAAGGTTCTATATATGATAACTAATCAGTTTAAGAAGTTGATGCGTGGTACTAACTAGCAGGGAATGCATTTACTGTTGCAACCTCCACGTCGCTTGATTTTTCTTAATTGCTTTGGTGGTAATAGAATTGGCAAACTTCTTAAATGTTTGTGTTACAAGAAATGTTTTATTTCCATAGATTTAACTCATTGTGTGGGGGCGGGCAGGAGTGGATTGATCCAAGGTATAACGTGGAAAATAATCTTAAAAAAATAAAAATAATAAAAATTGGGATATCAGGAGGGGGGAGTAATTTCTCTCTTAGGACTTTGCCTGTTCCTTTTGCTTCTAAAGCTGTAGCCTCTGGATGTATAAAGGTAGAACCCATTTCTTGAAAATATGCCATGAAAGTATCTATAAATGTTTTGTCTTCCAGAATACGTTTCTTGAAGAGTTGGGCCTAGCAATATGGCAGCGCACATTCGAGAAGAAATCTTGTAAAATGCTGCTACTGAGGTAATTTGGTTTCTCATATATTCTTCAGTCAGTGTCGTCCTTTTCCTTATAATGTCTTAAAATTACTTGAGGTACAGAAATCTATTGAAAGAGGTCTTTAAAGCTAAGAAAGTGTATGTGTGTGCGTGTATATATATATATATATATTTATATTTATAGGCCTAAATAGATGGGCATTAAAATTGGGGGGAAGAGATGGGGGAAAGAATGGGAATTATTTAGCAGTTGTGTTTCTTATTTGTCTTATTTTCGTGGCAGAAGTATGAAATGGCTGCAAACAGCTTTTTACTCAGGCACACAATGCATTCCATAATGATCGATTTTCCTGGACAGGGCATTTATGCTTTGTGGTTTGCAAGAATACCACCCACAGACCAAAACCAATGTTATGTCTTTAGAGACTATATTTCTACATGTTTCCTTCTATATTCCTTTGGCTATAAATCTATAAAATGCCAGTCTTATACTGGGTTAATGCTAACAAAAATGTGTTACTTTTTTGGCTGTCCCAGGTTCTAATACCAAAGCTCCTGTGATCATTGAAATATTACAAAATTAATAGTGAAGCAAAATAACCTTAATATAAAGATATCACAAGCCTTCATATAAATAATATGACCCTTAATGTACAGGTTGAAACTTTGTATTTGTAATCTCAGCATTATAGACAAATACAGTGTGGGGATGATTGATTTGTTTGCCTATCATGGATTTTTGCCACTGTGTCTGTATGTTCATCAGGTTTTCAAAAGGTACAACAGCTGTATAATTAATCAATGTAGGGAAATGTTTCAAAACCCAGTCTTGTATAATCTATGGCTCTCATTCAATTTCCTTGAATATTTTTGATAGAAGTGAAAGTCATCTTTAGAAAAGTAGTGCTCATTAAAAAAAATAAACAAAATTAAAAATCCCTATCCTTCAAAAACAAAACTCTCTTCATTTGCTGCTGCCTTTATCAGTTTGCTGTCTCAAAAATTGTCCATGAGTTTGTTTGCCAAAATGTATGAAAAGGAGTAGTGTGGTTCCTGGATACTTGTAATACACAGCATACAGGTGCCACCACATGAAATCTCTGTGCCACCGAGCTGCCTTTCTCCAGGGCTCACAGGAATGCAGAAGTGGTCAATCAGATTTATAGTGGGGACTTGCTTGAGAGATTTATCTGGCATATATCAGTGCTTTTCTGGAGACAGCTATTGCTGCTTTCTGTTTTTCTCCCTTTCCTTTTTTAACAACTGGAGCTATGGAGATGGATCCTAACACTCCTTCTTCCCTTTTGTTTTGTAAAAGCCAATCAGGTAGTGAGGGAGAAGGAGATGGTTGGCCAGAACTGCAGCAGTGATCAGCCCTCCTTTAGGCAACTAAATAAAGGCTGAATTTTCTGTGTGGGTCAACACCTAACAGCTGCCTTTACAAGCATGTGATGGGCTCTTAGAAGGTCTGGCTCAGTTCTGTCTCTGAGAAGAGCTGCAATAACACAGTAATAAAGAGCAGTGGCTGAAGTGTGTTGGGTGCCCTCAACTTCCATTCAGACCAGTCAGAATTGAGGACACATGTCCTATACCACAAAGAGGTATGTACAGGCCACCCAAATGTTACATCTTGGTTTCCTTCAAGGATTTGAACTATCCCAGTGGTTAGAAAATGAGATTGTGAGCTATTAAGGGGAGGAAAAAAATAAAAGGTTAAGAACAAGGAAAATCTAGTAAAAATTTAACCTCCACATAGCATGTGTACTTCAGTGAGAACACTACTTTTTCCTATCTCATATGAAAAACTAAAGTATTTCTTTGCCAGCAGACATGCAAATTAGCTTACCTTCACATACATGCAGTAATGTAAAGAATATTAGGGTCAAAGTAAACATAGAAAATACTCAGTGTTATGCAGTATTGCATTATAGCACGAGAGTGACATGCAAAAGTCTGACAGAAAAATTCCTGGACATTGTAAGAAATACTGGTACTTGCAGCAGCAATGTTACTGCCTCAGAATATTGTGCCTGTTAGGCCATATTAGAAGGGTCAAAAGACAGTTTGAATTTTAATCTTAGCTTCCCTGAAATAAATGAGCTTTGTAGTTGAAGAGCTTGGGTTATTTTTGGTAAGGTAACATTTGTTATATTCCATTTGCAGTTCAGTTCCAAAGAAGTGCACAATACGTGTATTTGTGCATGATGTGACTCTGTTCTGTCTGCAGGACCACATGCTCCCTGACCCATTGCCTTGACCTTGCTGCACAATTATTGCAGAGCTAGAGCTTTCTGAATTCTGGGTGCTCTTAAATTGCATTTAGGATCCGACATAAAAGTTCTCCTGATTTTTTTCCAAGGTGCTCAACCCCTGCAGCTCCTCTTCTTGGTATGAATTTTGGGTGCTGAAAAGCTCAACACTTTTAAGGTAGGTATCAGAGTATAAGCATAGGAATCTAAATTTAGATGATCAATTTAGATAACCTTTGGACAGATGGTGAAAGTTTAACATCTCTATTGCTGGATGGAACAGGAGTTTCTTGTAACCCAGCCTAAGCAGCAATTCCAATAAAGGAAAATTGTGTTTTAATTGCATACTTACCAGGCTGAAAATGTTGGAGTGATTTATTTTAAGAACATATACAAGAAGTGGGGGAACTTTCTGAAAGGATCCAAATAGCAAGATTATTTTCCAAGTGTTGACTGTTTCATTTCATAGAGAATAATATTAGCTTGCATTAATATAGTCCATCTTCTGAAGAAAGAGAAAAGGTAGAAAGTGAAAAAATTGTGACACTTTAAGCAACAATGAATCACACTGATTTTGTTCACCATTTCTATGTGGAGCTTACAGCCAGACTGCTTTTCAGCCTAATTCCCCAGCAGTTGCCCACCCAATAAAATGTCATTAATAGGAAATGTTAGTTACGCGGGAAAGAAAACTCGGAAACTTCGGGGAAGGAAGGAGCACTTCTTGCTGCAGTGACAAAGCATCGCTCCACGGCTCTTACTCAAGACTTATTAGAGAAATCCTAAAGACATTTTATATTTCTTGCTGTCATTTTAGGAAGAAATAGAGTGAGACAGCAGAGAGCTGGAGTTAGGGGAAATTTCTAGATTGGTTAGCAGAGTTAAAAGATTTATTTTTTTTCTTTAAAAACAGAAACCCCAGACCAGTAATGACTTCTCTCAAAGTTAAAACAATTCTTATGCAGTTGTTTCTTCTGTCTGTTTTAACCAGGCTGCTGGAATAGAAACAAGACAACTTTTTGTGGGGTGGGGGTATGCATGTGTATTGCCACTCTGTCTACATACAAAAACTTTGCTGTTTGATGATTTGCTCCACTGTTAGCGATGTATCTCCAGTGTTGGCTTTTAATTCTTCAGTACTGTGTAATCATCAGTAATTCTGTCCAGCAAAGCACTTATGAGAAAGAAACACAGATCTGCTTTATTTTGTTTATTTTAAAATTTGTTTTATTTTGCTGATTTTTTTTTTTCCAAAGGCTTACAAGGGAGTGGAGGGAACTGTAGCAACAGAGCTAATGTTATAGCAAAGTCAATAAGCAACTCTCCCTTGCCCTCCTCCAAAGGAGGGGTTTTAAGGTGCTGAGGAGAATGAACGCTGCTACTTGCTAAGAGCTCTGAAATTTCCTTTGCAGAAATGGTTTTCTTCTTTAAAAACAAAACCAAAACCCAAACCTAGCAAATTACAGAAGAGATTCCTGCCTGTTGCCACAAACCCGTAGATCCGAACTTGTGGTCATATTCCACACAAGCTTGTATCTATAGGTCTGTGTCTCTCTGGCAAGTGCACAGAGTGTTGTGTTTATGCATTTAAACTGATGATGTTTGACTTTGCTGGTTTTATCTTTTGTCTAATACCTTCTTCCCTCCTCCCTTCTTTTGTTTAAGAAATATAAAATTAGAGCTGCAAATCTTGTTCTGCAATTACCATATCAGTTTTCCACTTTGGTTAGTGTTAAAATACACTCATGCAAGCCAGCAACTCCTTTGTGCCTGAGTAAAATGGGATGGGGGAGTTCTTGACATCAGACTGAAGAAATTAAATCACAGATCCGTTGTACGTAGGTCTGGCTATGGAACACGGTAGGGAATGTTCTGAGGTTATTTAATCCTGAGGTTGTTGGGAAGCAGATAAAATAGTTTCATTTATAAAGTAATATGGATCCATTCTTCCTTTGCTTAGTGGTGGCAATTTGTTTGTGAGGGGAGCAGATGCCTCTGTTCGCCTTTATATCACGTAACTTTGAATCCCTGGGTATACTGTGGGCTTCCAGCTCTGAAACAGTGGAGGGTATTGGCCCTCCAACTCCTATTCTCTCTTGAAAATTAGTTTATTGTAGAATCTCATTCCTTCCAATTTCATGGTATTTCTGTCTTTTAAAATAGTTTTTTTTAAAGGAACATAATTGTGCTGTAAACTCCAAAAAACTGGTAGAGCAGGGAAAATATAAAGCCTGCTGTGTAAAACTAACATTTTAAAGTTGTGAAAGTAAAACAATTATTTTTTTAAGAAGTAATTTTTTAAAAATGCAAAATACAGATTCTATATGAAAATAATTAGACTGTAAGCTCAAAATGAAGTCTCACTGTTTCTTTCCAGCAGCTCTCAGTGTTAATTCTACCAAAGATTTGGTCTGCATTTCTACTTCTCAGTTTCTCTGTTTTTGAACTTGGCTGGTTTGACACACGCTGCTGCAGTCCAAAAAAGTTGTTTTTTTTCTTTCTTGCTGAATTTCCAGGATTTTCTATGTGTTTTCTGTTAACTATAGAAGCATAAAACAATGTCAGAGGTGGCTTCTGCTAATAAAATCCCAGCTCTAACCACTCTTCTTTCTCCCTAAGAATTGAAACTAGCTTTTAAAAAGGAAAACAAGCCACACAGTTTGGCATTTTATGTGACCATGCATTTGGGTACAGGAACCGGTGGTCGATATTCTCCCCCTGCATGTGTAGGAAATCAAGGTGTAAAAGCTGCAGTGCAGTAGGTGAGTGTTTTCCAGAAGCACTTTTGCTCCTGGGCTGTCTCTGTGGTGTAACACAGCTGCGTTTCAGGTGTGTGCTTACCTTTGCCACAGCGTGAGCACTGGCCATCACCGTTGTGTAAATGGGTAAGGTCTTTGATGTGTGTCCACAAGCAGTGATTTGACTCCTCAAAAACCAGACAGGAAGAGGTGACTGAGGATGGGGAAGGATAATTCTCTTTCAGGTGAGGATGCTGCAGGGCCACATTAAAGCCTGGTTGTGGGACACTACTCAGAAAGTGGACCTTGCCTCAGGACCTCTTTTGGGATGTGGTGCTGGTTCCTGCCTCCACTTTGGCTTTGCTAGTGGCTGCTGTTTCATCCATAGTGGAATGAGTAGGTTATCATCATGTGCAGGATGAGACTGCATCTAGTTGTGCCAGTAAAAATTGTTTTTTCCCAGAGAGGCTGTTAATATTCTGGGTTGTGTTTTGGTTTTGGTTTGGTTTGGTTTGGGGTTTTTTTCCCCCCAATGTTGTGAGTGTTCACTGCACTTCCTATGTTTATGGCTATAAAGGAAATATTGGCTCATTGAGTCTAAACTCTAAAGAGAAATGAGCTGGTCAAACCCAGTTCCCAATATAATAAATATTTCTGCATGGGGGTCTCTTCTCTGTAAAGTCATTTGGAGACATCAGGTTTCTGGCACAATATGCTGAGAAAAGCCTGGAATTTGTCACTGGTGTTTCTAGAGGCTGGCACTTCAGGTGACATTGCATTGAGAGTGCCAAAAGCCCATGGCAGGAGAATTGGGCAGATGTGTCACAAAATGAGATACCACAGCTGGGTTTGAAAGCATGTTTTTGGGTTAGAAAATCAATACTTGAATCAAAGAAGAGGAAAGAGGAAACAGATTTTTTTTTTTTATAAAATATTTTAGTGTAGTTTCTCTCTATGTTGGGACCTGCTAATCCATATCCAACTTCTTTTTTTTTTTTTTTTTTTTTTTTTTTTTCCTTTTGATGAGAGACTTGATCTAAACATGACTGGATGCTTAGAAAGCAAACTTTAGAAATGTGCCATCAGAAATGGGGTTGAGATGCAGGTCCTGTGCTGCTGTGAGGAGAACCAACGCATTACATGCTGAGGCTAAGCATGTTTTCTGGTTGCTTCTGGTTTTCTGGTGCTTTGCAAAGAAAAAGGGTAGCTGTGCCACGGCATGGGCATGTGTCAGCACAGTGTGATGTGAGCTTGGAGACACTGTGGCCTCTGCTTTATGGGACAGGGGAAACATCCCCAAGGCAGACTCTTGAATGCTGTTGTCTTCTGCAGCAAGAGGTGCAGCAGCATGGCTGCAGAGAGGATGCCAACATGGGCATGGATAGAGTCAGCACTGCTGTCAGCAATACCAGCACAGCTTCTCTGAGCATAGCCTGGCCATGGTTTCTGCCACGATGCTACATGTGATTTGGGTCTCTGTATGGAAGCACTCTCTCACTGTACCTCTTTGTTTGATGTTGCTAAGGCTGTGCTCTCTGAGCCAAAGTTAGTACTTGGGATGTCCTGGCTCCAACTTCTACCTTCCTGCCACTCCATTGTGTGTCTTTCCCCTCCCCTCCTTCTCCTCTTATGTTTTACTAAATTTTAAAATTCATTTTAGTTTGTTATTAAACTCCCCCCTGTTCTTTATAACTATAGCCTCCAATATTCTCCCCCACCCCTTTGTTTTTCAGCTCAGCCTTTTGAAAAGAGCTGTATTGTGTTTTCAACGTTAATTTGTATTTCTTTTCTGTTGGTTGTATTTCACTGCGCTTCATTAAGTTTTAGAGTGAAACTAGAGTCTGACAAAATGATGTGAAGAACCTTGAAATGTGTCTTCCCTTTAGGATGGGAAAAAAACTAATTGGAGACTGTGGAGCTTCTACCTGTACATTTCTTATGAATTTTTTTCCTCACTTTGTTGATAAGGAGCTTACGTTTCTGCAGCAGCTTTGATCCAAGTGCCAAACAGAGTGCACAGAGATCTCTTCATCTGTCACTGAGGCACAGCAACTGCGTAACAGCGCACAGACACGATGTGAAATTGCTGAGGGCAGGAAGTACTGAGTACTTCACCTGGTTTGTTGTTGCAGGGGAACTTAAAGAAATAGAAGGCAGTTAGTGTAGCTGGAAACAAACCAGAGCACCTGCGTGTAGAAAGTACCAGGAAAGCTTTGGGGACATGAAAAAGTCCCAATATCCTCTGGAAAAATTGGTACCTTAATTAATGCCATCCCTTTCTCCAGCAATAGGCAGAGTTGTTGCTTTAGTACCCCCCAAGAGGTAAAAAATGCCTCCTGTGGAACTACGTGGCTATATCTGCATCTGGGGAGGCTTTGCTGCCATTGTGTTTCATTTGGCCAAGGTTACAGTTTAAAGCAGAAGCACTAGTTCTTGTCTGAAGCAACAAACTCCTCTTTTTTTCAAGTTTGGTAAATTATGTCTTTCTCCCTCAAAATAACAAGACCATTTCTCATTTCTGTTGCTGACATCCTTCACTGGAAGCACCTGTAAGGTCCCTTGCAGACAAGCATGTTGCTCTGTATCCACTGGGGTATGAAAATTATTAAATTTTCCCAGTCTCATCTGGTGTGGAGCACAGCGAGTCCTTGTCAGCAGAGGAGCACAGGAGAGCATTCAGGTAATTAGAATAACCATACACAGTGGCAAATGGGATTCATGATAAGCAGAATGTAATTGTGTACCCTGGAATTTGAACCATATCCAAATACTCTTATTCAGATAATCAAATCTGGTTAAATTCTTAAAAGGCAGATAAATAACTGTTTCAGTAATCTGATTTTGGGTTTTTTTTTTTCCTCTTTGTTTATTTGCTTTTAATCAGTAAAGGAGAAAATAAGGAGAGGAAGTTCTTAGGGGAGGAATCCAAGACTAAGACAGACACCTGCCCTTGAGCCAGGAAGTCTCCATAGCTTAGGAACATGACATAGGTAGCATTAGCCACAGCGATCTGTGCTCCAGCTGGACTGTGGAGGCTTTGATTGTAGATAAACAGTACCACAATGAAATACAGCCTCACTGGGCCACCCTGGAAGTGGCACCAAGTTTTGGTACAGCTTCCTGGCCGTCACCTATGAGTTCCTTTGCTTTTCAGTGTGCATGTGAAATCAGCCTTGGCTCTGGGTCCTTGTCATGTTGTGCTGAATCTCCAACAGGAGCATTCAGCCTGGGCTCACTGAGCTTCACACCAAGGGCTTAGGGCACTGCTCAGTTCACAGAGCAGGCCTGGGATAAGTGAAAAAAACCCTAGGTTTTGGGGTCATTTAGAGACATCAGCCTTGCAGCCCTTGCTAGCTTGTGCCACCTTGTCCACCAGCATCCCTGATGCACCCTTAGACCCAGCACAGAGCATCTGTGTCGTGTTGTCTGCCCCAGAGCTGATGCTGTACTCCAGCTGCTGACAAAAAGCTATATATGGTTCAGGAGTGAGACTGTGGCTACCCTTGCCCTAGAAAGTACCAGATAGTGAAATGGAATATTGAGTAAGTCTTCAGATTGCTGTAACTCTTGCTGAAAGACCATTTTTGTAATGCCTTGAAAAATTTTGGAGGGCTTTCAAAATATTTACTTGCTCTGGATTTCAGCTGAACCCAGATGAGACTTCTTTATTTTGCAGACTCTCAAAGTTCCAGCCCTGTTTAGTGTTTCTGCCAGACTTCTAGGAGAGCTCTCTGAGCTAGAGTAAACCTTTGAACCTCTTGAGGTTCCTCATCACAACCAAGTTCTAATAACAAAGTTTCATCAAGTAAAGCTGAACGGGTGAGATGACCAGTAGGAATCATGTCAGCATTTCCATTGTAAAATCTCTTCTGTCTGAGGTTTATGAAAGCCAGTTGTAGAAAAGATCACTCCAGGCTGAAATTTAGCAGACAGATTTCAGACCTCAAACTGGAACAATATCATTTGTGGGTTTTGGTATTTATTTTTTTCTCAATGACTTAAGAAAATATGTTCGCTTCATGAGTATTTTCTGCTTTCCACCCCCTCCTTGGCTAGCCCTGAAATAGCCTGCCTGGAATCTGAAAGTGAAGGTGGGTTCTTCCTTCTACATCATTCACATCCATAAAGATTCAGAGCCAAATCTCAGCTGATGATTTTGCTGCTGATAATAACAAAATAAAATTCAACTTTCTTGAACACATCTGTCCTGAATTTCCATTGCTGCTATCCTTACTGTCTTGGTCATCTCTGTAAAGTCAGTAGGAGTGGTCTGTAAATGCACATAAAATGTGTGAGGCACTGTTTTTCTGTGTCATTATTTGGGAAGAATCTGCCCCCTGAAACCTTGCCTTTTGGTGGATCATTGCTGCTTTGCATAGAAGCATGTTTTAAAAGAATGGAATATTCCAGTCCTTGAAAATCAGTTCTGGATTTGAATTATCTCCTTTAATTCTTGGGGAAATTAAATATAAAATTTGGGTTCATGTAGTATAGAGTAGGAGAAGCAGGTTTCTGAGTTCTTCTCTCACCTGAAGTCCATGAAGAGAACAGGCAGTAAAATGAGTGATGCTTCTGCATAACTTCCTAGTCCAGACTAAAGCTTGCACCTTGACCTAATGTCTCTGGTCAGTGGCATGGGCTGTTGTTAACTTCAGATGCAGAAACCCTTGATCTGTCTGGGAAGAACTGCTACAATGAGATTTCCTTTCCATTTGCAAATAAGTATTCACTTAACACTGTCTCCTCTGTGATCAAACAGCAATCTTTTGCATTTATTTCAGAAATCAGAGGGTTACACTAAGTTAGAGGACACAGGTTTTTTTTATTACACTGTTGCTTTAAAATAAAACTAGCTGGGCTGGGACAGAGATTTCCTTTTGTCCACAGAAGTGTGAAATCATTTCTGTGATTCTGAAAAAGCAAGAGGCCTAAAAGGGTTCACAAACAATAGGGGCTGGAGCACAAGAACTTATGTAGGAACTCACGGCTCTACATGCGATGCAGTTCCCTCTGCAGTATTTAATAGGAACTTCTATGACATTGGTACATGTCACAGTTGAACATTGTCATTAGATTACATATTAACCCTAATTACATAATTAGGTATGATTGGGCTAATTGGATGAAGACATAATTGACCAAAAAAATCACCAGAAAACAAACATGGAGATTCATGGCACCAAAATAAAGTATCTTAATAGACACTAGTGCTTTGGATGTCTCTTGCTCTCCTCCCAGAAGAAGGTTTATAGTAGATAGGTTGTTACCAGTGAGACAGGCATTGATAGCTGTTGTGAAGATGCAGAAGTAATGTTAGTTATATGACTTCTGTTTGAATATTTGTTCTCAATTCCTAAACTCAATACTTTGTGTCAGTAATAGCAGCAGATATTCTAACTGATGGAATGACTAGACGTGTAACATTTTTTTCTCTGCTTGAAATTACATTTCCTCTGTGATGCAGATATACTTTCATATGTCCAAGCTTCATCTGAGCTTAAAGCAATGGGAACAAAATACTTGTAATTTTGAAGCCAAGCTCTCAGAAATGGGGAAAATTTGTGAGGATAATATATAATAATAATAATTTGGGAGTGTCTAAAAATTGACCAGAGGGTGAGTTAGGTATCAGACCCTGAGACAATAACTGCTTATACCTTTTTTAAAGTCTTTTTGTGTTGCTCTGTGAAGCAAGCATAGGTTGCATACAGGTCCACATAAAGACTTGCTTATTACTCTCACATTTGTGCAGAGAGGCATTGGCATATGTGGCAACTTGGATGAGAATATTTTCTCAGTGCTGACCTTCTCCCAGCAGTTTGTGTGTGGACACTGCCATGGCACCTTGGAGCAGGTCTTGGTACTGGCAGTGGAAGCACTTGTACCAAGCAGGGCACAGCTCCCCGGCTCAAGATAGTGACGGGGGAGGGAGCGAGAATGCTCTTTGAATAAGTGCCAGCACAGAGCTGACAGCTCAAGGATTTGTAAATGTGGTGATGAAGAGGAAGTTGAAGTTGTGATGGAAGAGCAGCAAGGAGAGGTGGTGAGTCTTGAACAAAACAGTCATAGTGGCATTAGCCAACCTGAGAAAAATTCAGGTTATTTAGGCGCAAGTTGAGAGTAATTAATTTTTTTCATGAAAAATTTTCTACTGTAATATATCTATGGAAGGACCTTTACTGAGTTGAGGAGAAAAATGAAACAAAACACTTTCTCCACCTTCTATTTTAGAGCAAATTATTGGAGAGTTTTTTGCTCAGCTCTGCTTATAACTACCTGGTCTGCAAGGTGTGCCTGTGTTATTCTCAATGCAATAGTGATGTTAACAGTACTTTCCTTAATTAAATGTGGGTAGTATAATATCAGAAACAGATAATAGTTTTTACATGTTTTGAATTATGTGGTATTTAACATTAATTGCAAGATTGAGATACAGGAAAATATAGGATAGGTTCTAGAAAAGATTAGTAGCCCAGCTATGTGATCCTGAAATGGTTTAGTTTGTAGCCGCAGAATATGAAATAGGATGTTTTTGAAAGTCTAAAGGGGAGTTACATCTTCTGTGTCCCATAGAAATCAGGTGGGATTTGAGATCTTTCATCACCCTAAATGAGTACACAGGTTCATTGGCTTCCATAGAGCTACATTAGTTACCTCACTGGACTTCATGTCAGAGGACAGGTATTCAGTGCTCAAAAACGATGTTGCATCAAGGAATTGGGCTGGTTTCAGGATGCATTTAGGCAGCAATAAAACTCCTGGTCAGGCTGCAGGGCCAGACAGTCATGATTTCCTTATCCAAATTTGTGGTTAGATCACTGTTCTAACTAATAAAATGGTTAGCAATGACTTTACAGTTAGGGTACTGTACTGTGCCCTTAACTAAAATAATACCTTGTGTTTCTACAGAGCCTATCAGGTCAAAGTAAACTTTACTGAATATGGAGTCATTAGAAATTCCACTGATACTATCAACATCATTTAAACCTTGCAGAGAGAGAGATTATTTTTTTTTAAAGTAAACTGCTGCTGTTGCAAGCTGAATTCTGAAAGGTGGTATTTTTTTCTCACCTTCCTCCTTTATTTCTAGTCAGGCTTTGAATGTAAAGGTAGGGCACTGGCTTTTTTATAATCAGCAACACTGCTTTATCCTAGGAAAATAGAAACAACCACGATGCCATCTATTCAGCACAGCTCAGCATTCATTCATAGGGTTTGATTCCCTTATAATCCTCTTCCAGCACAGAGCTGCTGTGCCTGAGGATGCATTCACCTGAGAGGCAGGATCTCGGGACTGATGCAGTTCCACTGTCTGCACTAGCATATTTTAAGATGCTAATCCCTGTTTGTAAGCCATAATAAATAGGCAGCATACTGCTTTAAGTAATACCTTGGTGGGTAATGGGAATGAGTCACAATGATAACATCCTGGTTGTTTGACTGTGAACTAATGCAAGTTAAAAATGTAATGCATTCCCTGTTAAGGAAACACGGTCTTATTCTGATGGCTTGAGAAAGGCTCAGTGTTGCAGTTCTACAACTGTTAATCTTAACAAGGGATTGATGCAGGGGTAACATTTATTTGAAACTTTCTACCCTTTTTGCAGTTCTTCTCCTAATCCCACTTCTGCAGTCGTCCTTTAAACGTTCAGGAGCGAGGGTGCGTGTACCAAGGTCAATGCTATATGTGTTCAAAAAGGAAAAGATGTGTTAAGACGAATTTAATCCTAAACCTTCTTTAAGTGCTTCAAAAAATGTATTTATATGTTCTGTGCTATAGTGCAGATGCATCTGCTGTGGAGGGGAAAAGTGGGTTTTTTTGGCCAGGGACAAAATTCCTTCCTGTGTGAAAAGTGACCGTGATCTTGTCTATATCTAGCAGTGATAACCATGGTTTATTGTGTCTTATCTATTAATATACACAGTGTGGGGAGCAACATTTGGTTTTGGTGTCTTTTCACCAGCAAAGCATTTATTACTTCTAAATTAGTGCACTGAGCATTTTGGGGGACTTTTTTTAACTAGAAACCCTGACATTTTGTTGGCTGTGAAGTGGTGGGTAGCTGTCAGCATTTTTGACTGCATGCATCCAGGTTGAGGTAGTAGGTTGTATAGTTTAGAATTACACCAAGGGAGATAACTGTACAACCTCCTAGCTTTCCTTGGGTCTTGCACAGAACGGCGTGATGAGCGACCATAATTCCTCAGCAGTGTTTGCTCTGGACACATGGAACAGGAAAGAGCAGGTAAGATGAGCTGCAAAATCTTTTCTTTTCTTCTGCCTCTCTAGAACTACAGAAATGTTCATTTTCTTGGTTTTTTTTTTACCTGCTGGTGCTTTATGATTGAGGTTTTAGCAAATTCAGTGGGCTAGTGATGCTTGCCTTCCTTTATTAAGCATTTGAGCAGTGCAATGTGTTAACATTCCTAAAAAGCACCATGGCAACATATCAGTGTTATTGTCTTCATGGTCAGCAATCAGAAGTCTCCAAAGGTAACATGAAAAACATCCTGTATTGTCTCTGGTACTGAGATGTGTAAGTGGGTTTCCCTTTCCATTAGTCTTTGACTGGTTCAGTTGGTTCTACTAGGAGTTAAACAAGGCTATGCCCTGTAGCAGTATGAGACCTGGCACACTCCTTGTCTCTCAGGAGGTGTAGGAGGCTGGTGCTGGTGCTTCCAGATAAAGCCTGTGAGGGTTTTTTGTGGAAGTACCTAAATCTACACAGTTCTCAGGAGAATATTCTCAGGAAATATCCATTAGGGATTACAGGCAGCTGGAATAATGTTTCTTAAGGGTTTTTTTCTAGGCTTGTACAGATACATTAGGTGTTTCAAAGGCTAATGCTTCTGGACACATCCAATCGAGGTGGTTTGCTTCTCCCTCACAGTGGTTTGGATTAGGAGCTGTGGAACCACCTCAGATTTTGTAGAGGAACTGTGTGGAGAATGGGGAGCCAGCAATTCTGGGCAAAAGACCATGTTTCTGATGTATCTTGCGTGTCTAAAATACAGGAAATACACCAAATATACCTAGCTGCTACTGAAATATACAGTTTTATTTGCCTAACTATTTGAGGCCTAAAAAACCCTCTGAAACTCTGGCATTTATCTAATGATGTTCAAACACAAGAGTCAAGATCTTCATGTGGGCAGTGTTGAGGTCCCCTGGCAGCCTGGATGAAGATGGTGGCCCTAATGCTTGATCAGGGCCCAGAACATGAGCTATGTTGCTCTTTTGACTCTATATATGACTACTTCTGGCAAGAGTTTTTGAGTTCCCAGAAATAAGAGAAACACTTTGCTGGTGGGTAAATTTTCTAAGTTAGTGAATAAAAGTAAAGTGTAGGCACAGGGTTCATTTTGTTAGGCTAATCTAAAAGTGTGAAAATTATAACAATATTTCAAGGTATTGTTATAATTTTAAAATTATAATTTTAAAATATGTATTGTTATAATTATAAAATAACCCAGAAATTATAATTTTAAAATAGGTATTGTTATAATTATAAAATAACACAGAAAAATGTTTTTCTGGTAAAATGGCATTTAAAAACTTTAATATCTGCAAATTCTTGTTTACAAAGAGAAAACAGCAAGGAGAAGCTGTTGGTTTCTCGAGTGTTACTCAGTGCTCAATTATTAGTTATTCAAAGAGTGGGTTACTGGGATTTTATTTCATCTTGTTTTCAACGAGGTTACAGATATTGTAGCCTAGAACTCAGCCATTCCTTAGGACAAGGCAAGTATCCAGGCTAACACAACACTGCTTCAGTGTTTCATGAAGGCACATGCAAGTTAAACACATGCAAGTAGTTAGAAGAGAGGAATCCTTTTGGCACATTTTAAGCAGTACCTTATTTCCCCCCCCTGCTCCTTCCTCCCTGACCCCCCCAAATCTTTTTGCAGATGGAAGTGCAAATTTTAAACTGTAAATCCATAAGCTGCATTGAGTCACATCCATAAGGGTTGATTCTTTTTTTTACCTGTTTGGTACTTCTCTAGGAATAGCTTTATGAATGGGTGGCAATAACTCCCAAATAAGAACAGTCTCTTTTCTTTTTTTGGTGGTAGCATTTTAGATCTGCTTTTCACAGGTATCAGGGGAACGTCATAAGGTTCAAAAATAGCAGTTATTTCTACCAGTGCACACATTTGTGGCTATAAAACTTTGTTAAGTATGTTAATAATATGATTTGTAAATCAAATCTTCCTCCAAAGAACAAGAAATAATAATTAAAAAGGGGAGTGGTCAGTGGTACACTGCAGTTGACAATAAACATAATTCAATGTGCATATTTTCCTTCTGAACAAAATAGCATTCCAGCTCTCCCCCCTGATGAGAGGAATGTATTGTCAATTAATTAGACTTCCATCATATGTCCTCGGATGCCCTTCTATCATATGCCTTCCATATGTCCTTATGTCATATGCCTTCCATATGCCCTCTATGTAATTAGGCTTCTATCATATGGCTTCTATCATATGCCATTTAAATAGATTTCCAGGAGAATATGGCAGCATTACAATTATGGACCTTTTGCAATGAGTAAAGGAACAACTCATGAGCTGTAGATTAAAAGAGAAGGAAGCAGAAGGAAGGTGGCTCCCCCTGAACAGTTCTTTTAATTGCTAGTTTTGTTTCTCTCATCTTGGGCAACGAATGGACAAAAGTGTCCTATTTTCTTTGTTTTCCAGTACTGTTCCATTTCCCATTTTTATTCAGTTAAGCCTGTGAATAGTCAGAGAGATAGCAACTGTTTTTCAGAGAACTTTTCCACTGGAATGTAAAATGAAAAAGAAACAATCCACCTCCCAAAAAATTGTTTGTCCTGGGACAATGAAATGTAAACTTTGATCTTTTTTTTTGTCTCTTTAAGTCTGTAACATAAAGAGAAGTTCTGGAGAAATTATGGTGAGAGAATTAATGAAAATGAGGTGGTGTACTTTAGTTAAGCACGCATCCCTGTTCTCCCTTAGGGACACTGGGTGCAGATAGTGTTGTGCTTTTCTTGGCATGGTGGTTGCTTGGTAGATAGTGTCCTAATGTACAAGAATATGTAGTGAAATGGATTCCAAATTTACTGTGACTTACTAAGGATAAAGGTCTAAAATAGGCACTGATGCTTATATATGTAATGAAGAAACCTGCAAGCATCTGAGGAATGAGGTCTTGGAATGGTTTCCAATGAGAAGACAGCTAGTGTACTTGTTTGCCTTATGTACATTTGTGTATCTGTGCCTTCTTTCTTCCCAACAACACTGAGACTGTTTTCTAATCCCAATCAGATTTAATAGAGGAGCAGTGACTTCTGAGACCATTCTGCTCCAGCAAGCTTTACAGAAATTACAGAAATCACAGCCATATATCCAGCAATCAGGAAGAAGGTGGAAAGGACAAAGAGAAGGTAAAATAGAGTGATATGTGCTGAGGTGTCCAAACTATATAATGGAGAGCAGTTTGTAGCATATGCCAGTTTACCTGGATTAACTGGATTGAATGAAGTAATGAGAGCAGTTCAAACAGATTCCCACTGGCTAGTAACCAGCATGTCCCTGGAGACTTTGTACTCTAGTTGCTAGAGCATGTTAAAACCCATACCATATGACTTCACTGCTATTTTTATGTGCTCTGCCTAGATTAAGCTAGAATTTACCAAAGAATGGCCTTATATTTTGCTGTGTAGGCATACTATTTGTAATATAGATGTAATTCCTCAAAGATAGGTGACAGGTCTTATTTTGGCTTAATCCTTTTATTTTCAACTCAATTCTTGTTTAAAACACACACACTCAGAGGGAAAAAAGAAACAGAACCAGTCCACATGAAGGCTCTTAAGTCATTAGGGAAATTGTTCTGAAAATTCATGTTGTGGTCTTGCACCATCAGTAGTTTGCTGGTGCTACAGTTGTAGGCTGCATACTGAGGGAAGCCTTTAAGCCTCTTGTAGTGTACCACTGAAATGATTTGTCAAGAATAACTACTAAAGACTTGTATTCAGAAGATTTTTTTTCCTGGTTTGCTAGGAAGCAAGAAAATACTTGCAATAGCACACCATTGCCATTTTTCTTTTGCTCCTGTGTTTTCACATGGCTCTGATACTTGTGCAAGGTGGCAGCCTAACAGTCCTGACAAAGGAGGAGCTCTGCTTATCCACAGAATTGGTACCTGATTGCTTGCGATCCCGTAAGCATCTTCTGACCTTTGTATCATGCTGCCTCACACCCCTCCTTGGAGAGGGCCAACCTGTGGTGGTGAGAAGGCTGAGGCGAGGGTTGTCTCATGGGACCTGAATGTTAGAGGTTTGGGGGCCCTTTCCCTTTCCCTTTCCCTTTCCCTTTCCCTTTCCCTTTCCCTTTCCCTTTCCCTTTCCCTTTCCCTTTCCCTTTCCCTTTCCCTTTCCCTTTCCCTTTCCCTTTCCCTTTCCCTTTCCCTTTCCCTTTCCCTTTCCCTTTCCCTTTCCCTTTCCCTTTCCCTTTCCCTTTCCCTTTCCCTTTCCCTTTCCCTTTCCCTTTCCCTTTCCCTTTCCCTTTCCCTTTCCCTTTCCCTTTCCCTTTCCCTTTCCCTTTCCCTTTCCCTTTCCCTTTCCCTTTCCCTTTCCCTTTCCCTTTCCCTTTCCCTTTCCCTTTCCCTTTCCCTTTCCCTTTCCCTTTCCCTTTCCCTTTCCCCTTCTTTTTCTCTCTTTTTCTTTTAACAATGCCTTTCATCTCTTCCCATGCCCAGCTGAAATTATGCTGCAACACTTCTGCTGCTAAATCAGATGCATTAAGTACAGTTAAATTTGTGCATAAAAGTTTTGTAAGAACTGGGATGGGATGAACTAGAGTGGAATGCCAGAATGACTCATTGTTTAATGAATAAGGTCCTAAGTGTTCTATTGATGCCATTTATAAATCTGTATAAAACATATAGAATTCATGTCATAACTGGAATTCCAAGCACAGCAACCTTTGGAGCTAAATTATAATGATGATAGGGTACTGCACAAATTAATATGAATTCTAACACGCTTCTGCTTGAAAGCTGCTCAGACAGTTAAAAATAAGACATTTTCATTACATAGATTCAAAACCCAGACCTCAGATATGCTGCTACTCTCTCCTTTTTGAAATTGTGAATTACTGAAGAAGGATTTTCTTTTTGTGCATGTCAGAGTCAAAAAGTATAACCTCTAAGGGAAAAAGATATCCTTACAATTAGATGTAGATATTGATTACAATGAACAGTGCAATTGGAAAATAAAAGAATTAGCTGGTGTAGAGCAGCTCAATATTTCTACTGGAAATGAACAGTCTGAGGCCAGAGCTGAGATCTGAACACACATCTCTCTTTGATTAACTTTTTACTTCTCATTCTTATTTTTCCCTGTTCATAGCTTGGTGGCTTAGATATGAAACAGGTGAAGTTCAACATTTCCAGCACAAATTCTATATCCATTCAGACTCCAGTCAGAGGCAGACTTGTATATGCGTGGTGTTGGGCTACCAGGATTTAACTTTGCAATAAAAGCTTCCAGTCTAAACTGGAACAGAAAGGAAATCTGGAAATTTCCTATAGCAGATGAAGAATCAAAATGTTTTATTTAGGAAAACCCCTCCTCTCCCTCCCCCTCCTTTTTTTCCTTTCTTTTTAAACAAGACAAAACTCCTAATTGCCCTGACTCTACTGGTGCTCCAGGCAGTCCCAGTTGCATATATTTAGATTTATATATTCAAAATATAAAATGTATTCTCCCTGGGCAAATATATATATATTTTTTTTACATGCAATAGGGTGAAATTAGCCTCTTTGTGCAATGTCATGGCCCTGTTTCTTGGTTAAGTAAGTTCAAGAATCAGGTTTCTGGGGCAGATAGGGAAAGAGATTGAAATTCTGCATTCTGTTTTATATGTAGTGGCTCCTCCTTACCCCACCACCTCTCCCTGCTTCCTTCTCAAATCTGTAGGAAACAACTTCCTCTCCACTTAGCTGATCCAAGAGCTTCTGAGGTGCACTGGAAATGGAATACCACTGGCTAGAAATATTCCAAGCAATTATTTTCTTCAAAGCAGGAGGGAGCTGCTACTGCTGCTAAGGATGAAGTCACTTACCTATGGGGAAGGAGCTGTCAGCCCACAGGTGGCTGCAGGACACCTGCTGGAGCTGCTCCCTGGCTCCTGCCAGCCACCTCTTGATGTATGACCACTTTTTCTGTTCTAAGGAAAAAGCCCACCACATTCAAGACTGCTTTTAAGGGTACTGTTTAAGAGCAGTGTAGGTTTAGCCACTATAGAGTCCTTGATTTCTGCTTTCCATCTATGTTCTTGTGGGTTCCTGTGTTCAGGTAGCCAAACTGCTATGGCATGCCATCAGAGGAGCAAATGTGGTGGTGAAGGGTTCTCCCTTGCCCCTCTGCAGACAATAAGTCCACTTCAAGCATGAGTCACCCTGCTGCCATTTTTCCTTCCACCCTTTGCCAAGGTCTTGATGACAAGACTGATTTCTCTAAGCTTGTCTTTATTACAGGTGTGACACACAGCTCATAGCTTCCATTATGGCTTTCATAATGTATTAACAAAATGTCAGGATCAAGTCATTTATCATTAACAGTGACATGTTAAAGTCATGTCTAACAATTGTAGTGGAAGAGTATTTTTGTGAATGGGCCATTTTTTACACATGCAGCTGTCAATGTCCAACAAAACCATAACCAGTGAGGCAAAGGGTTGGTAAAGACAGGGGGTTTTTATTTCTTTTGTTTTCTCCTCATTGAATTCTTGATGGGCAACTCGACTTTGTTGCCTGTTGTTCTTAGATTCAATACAGATATAAAGCTCAAGCCATGAATGGAAGCTTTTATGAATGTTTTAAGACTTGATCCTGTTATAAACGTGGAGTGGATAAACCCCTGCACAGTATGGGTGTGAAATTCGTTATGAGCACTGTCTATATTTTGGGGGACCAAGGACAGTAAGGCATGCAGCATAGGAGCTGTACTGCCAAATCTGAGGAGGGGAAAAGTTGCTCAAAAAGGTGCCAGCAAAAATGATCTCAAGCAGAGAGATATTTGAAATTGATCTATTGGAACCAGTCCCATTAGAAAGGAAAACAAATTAATGTTATAATGAAAAGAAAAGAAAGAATGGGGAGGTAGACTGAGAAATTCTCATAGTTTCACAAAGTGAATACAAGGGGACATGCAGTGAAATTAAATGGTGACAAATTGAAAATGTTTTAAAAAGTAATTTTTTTCCACTAGTATTTAATTAAAAAATGAACCTAATTGCTTTTAGAAGTTAATGGGAAGTTTGCAAGTCTAGAACAGATTAGATACTTATGTTTTTAATAACCTTACATAGAATTATGGTAATTCATTATATTAACTTTAGAACTGAGTTTAGACTTCATGTTTCAAGGGTTAGGATGAAGTACAGCAATTCAGGATCAGGGAAGGACAGTTTTTGGTTGTCCAAAGCCACTAATACTTGTCAATATTGGAGAGAGTATGTTAGAGAGGTCTGGATTCTGACCTGGTCTGTATCTGTCTCCTGCAAAGGATTAAGCACATGGTTTGCCACTGACAAATAAAAGTGGAGGACTGATAGATGTTTGGCCTTCACTTGGACTTGTGTGTTGAATAACTGCAATACAGCAGCATTACTAATAATTATCCAATGGCAGGATTTTTCCTGCCATGGTTTTAAAAGAAGTTAGATCCTGATTTGTGTTACAAAGAAAATACTTCCCATTGCCTTTTCTGTGAATCCTACTCTGAATTATAGAATCATGTCATTTGGTCAACTTGAAGTCTATAAGTTAGCTTACAGACAAGCTGTAGGCAATGGGACTCAAGCATTATCTTTACCAGCATTGCTCAAGCAGTGCCTTGAGACCCAGAGAGGCAGTGAATTCTGATGTCACTGGTCACCTTGAAGTCTATAAGTTAGCTTACAGACAAGCTCTAGGCAGTGGGACTCAAGCATTATCTTTACCAGCATTGCTCAAGCAGTGCCTTGAGACCCAGAGAGGCAGTGAATTCTGATGTCACTGGTCACCTTTTTGTTTGCTGCTTGTATGACACAAGCCTGAAACCTCCACAGTAATTGGCTAGAGTAATAATGAAGACCAAATGAATCTGTCCTTTGCCTGGGTATCTGAGGGAGATTTAAAAACTCCAAACAGGACAGAATTCACTTAAGAAGTTCAAAGTTTGTCAAGCAGCTTGTTTACTTGTTGTGAAGCCCTTGGTCTGCCTCACGCCACGTTGCATTACACATTAACGCAGGCTTTGCATGATATATTAACACAGATTTGTCCTCAGATACCCTACTGTGGAGAAGGCCATTTTTAAATCTTTAATAGGGCATTAGAGCAATTTGCCTGTGATTTAGTTTTAAGTGGGCAGGGAGAGTGGTGACAAACGAAGCCGGGAGGCCCTAAAATTCTTTGAATATTCCATGTTTTCCTGGAACTGTTGGGAAAAAGCTGCCAGAAAGGTCTTGGCAGGTTTTCTAGGTGGCTGGCCAAGTCTGAAGCAAATGTGGATAGTTAATAGGCTAATGCAGCTCTGGTTCCAAGTCCATACATATAGAACATACGTTTTTATTTAAGAAATCCCACTGCACAGAGGAGCAAATGTAGTGCTAATATATCTTTGTGAAAGAAAATAGCAAGGGAAAAAACAGTGTCATCTTGTAACAATAAAATAAGGGATCTTTTGCCCTTATGTTTTAGGGACTTGTATTGTCAGTTGAAGAAGAGAAGATGTAGGAAATGGAATCAGTAGACAGGCAGTGGCTTTCCCATGAGGTCTCCATATTAATCAGGAATGACTTATATAGCAATAGTTTGCTTCTAGGAAAAAAGGCAAAGTTGTTCAAATAATAGATTTCTGTTGTTAGATTGACTTTTTGTTGTTACCATGCAAGTAATTAAAAATGGCAATTAAGCAGGAAAGTGATCAAATAGTGACTTGGGACCTGCTGCTGTAGTTGGTTCCATGTGGACAGCCCATTCTAGCATGAAGCATGAGGCCACCTGTGTGGGTCAAATCCTAAGAATTAGGTGCTGCTACTGAATTATCCCAAGTAAAGGCTGGTTTGGGAGCAGTTTCTCTGGGCACCAGGGTCAGAATCGTGGTTCTCTGAGGTCACAGGCGCCCAGGGAATAGCTTTTTGCTGTTGTGACTGGAAGTCATTGTTCCTGGGAAACATGAGTTCAGGTTTCTCTGAGACACCAGGTGAATTAGCTTTGTAATTTTAAAATTGTCTCCCCTGTGAGGGATTCTTGTTTGTATTCAGCTCATGGGGCCTGTCTTGTTTTATTATTAATGGAGAGAAGACTGTGCACAGCCTCTACCATTATAGTGGAACAATTCATTTTTTTTTATTAAGCTGTTGGTGCAGACCCTGAAATTTTGCTACAGACTCCCTGTGGGATCTTGGATGAGTCACTTTCTTTTTGTTTGTTCTATTCCCTGTCTATAAAATAGAGGTCCTTGTTCCTCATAAAGAGAATTGTATAGACAGAGGAACTGATCATATGTGAATTGTTCAGAGACAGTCCTGGTGCATGTCATACTGGAATTGCAAGTGAGCATACTGTCTATGAAGAAATGTTTTGTATGGACTTCCTCCATGCTGGCATATACACTTATTAGCTGTACAGAGTTAAAATTGACAATGTTTATAATCTAATACTACTTTTATACAACCAAAATCAACTTGAAAATGTCATTATTACACTTTAAAAATCCTAATTAAAGAATGTAATTTGTTATAATAAGAAGTTAAGGAATCTGATATCCAGATTGTTCTGTTTGTTTTCTTCATTTTGTATCTCATAAAAATGTTACACTGTCTTTTTGCATTATAAAAACAACTAAATTTAAGTTTAGGGTGTACTAGACCCTGCACTGCAATGTTAAGTGATGCTGAAGTACAGACTGGCACTGGGAGTGGGGAGACTGGCTGCTGCAGAGACTGAGCAGTGTGATGGGCCAAGCTCAAGTCCTCAGAGCTTGCCGTGTCTTCTTCACATTCTAACTGTCACATGCCTCTTGATATGTGGCTTTCTAATTTTTAACACACCCTCAACACCAGTGAATTGACTGAAAACAAGTTATTATATGTTAAAACCTCTGTGTCTGGTTTCACAAGAGCTGAGGGCCACCAGACTTACGTTCAGACTTCCCCTGTGTTAAAGTGCCCAAGCCTGTCATTTCTTTGAGAGCAATACCAAAACGGCTTGGCATCGTGTAGATACCCTGTGAGAAGAGAGTCCCTGTCCCCAGGAGCCTGCAGACTCCATAGATAAGGCAGGCAGAAGAAGAAACACGAAGAGACAGAGGGACTTGCCCAAGCACTTGGCACATCAAGCGGCAGGATGGGGAATGGGAACAGGTCTTTGGAATTCTCGCCACTGTTGTCACCATTGGTTCAGGATTCCTCTGGCTGTTTCTGTGCCAGCTTCTGCCTGTTCCTGCCCAGGGATGGATGGCTTGGGCCCACCAACCAGCTGTAGAAAATATTTTGGTGTCCCATCTTTTTGTTTAATTCTTAAGTAGTGGCTGAGACCAGTTTTGTTTGTTTGTTTGTTTTTTCTTGAGAGAAAATGCCCCCATATATTGTTTTTTTTTTTTTTCAAATTCTGTCAGCTGCAGGCTGTAGATGGAGCATTAGAAAATCTGAAAATCATTTATTTGTTTTATCTTTTAAATAATTTCACCCTCTCTTTAAAAAGAAAGTCAGTGCTCATGAAAAGGGCTAAGAGTCTGACAGGAGGTCTCGAGGATATTTAATGATGACTTCTTTGAGGTTCATCAGGTCCCCGTAATCTCTCAGGGCTCTTTACAAACATTCATTAAGGCTCTGAGTAACAACTCCTTTCTTATGTGCAATAGTTCTGTTACCTATTTATGTTGTTTTTATGTTGGGGAGGATTGGAAATAGATTGCAGGACTGAGAGTCCACAGTGAATTCATGGAGGAGATGGGAATAGATCTGTGGACTGCAGGCAGCAGCCCTCCACCCTCTGAATTATAATCTCTCTTTTACAGAGTGACCCTGGCACTTGTTGCTTATTGAAATACAGTTCATTTTAGCTCTGCTCTGAGTGTCATAGATTTCTAATTTTAATTTAATTTTCTTCATTTCCTCACAGGTCAGATTCCCAGAATATCCCTAAACTTTATGTGTGTTTCTGAAGTTCAGAAACAGTTTCTGTTCAGCAGTTTAGATGGTACTGAACAGCCTCAACATGTATTATTTTTACAGTCTTTAAAAAAAAAAAATTAAAAAAAGAGTTGATTGACAGACACCATCTATTTCATGCAATGATTCTATTGAAATTTTAAGTAAATTTTTTAAAAGCATTAAATGTTGACCAGACAGAAAGTTTTTGTAGCAACCTTGTAGGTTAACATATTAATATAACTCCATCACTTAGTGACTGAAATATTTCAAAATTTTTCAGACTTTCAGTATGAAACCTCAGATCTTAAGAAATTGTGCCACCAGCTGAAAACAGGTTAGATTTATCTGAAATTTCAGTGATATTCTTGGAGCTTGTGTTATGTTTTAAATGAATCAAGTCTTATTTGAAACTTTTGGTGGACCTGAAACCATGTGAAATAGGAGGGTTTTCAGATGCTTTATGTGATATGGAAATGGCAAATCATGCAAGAGTAGATGTAATACTTTTATGCTTGATTTCATCCACGTATATTCAAGTTTCACCTTGAGTTTCAGAGTTTGGTTAAACCCAGTATGTGTAGGGGAGCTCATGGATAAGGGCAGATTGTTAATTCCCCATAGACAAAACTCACCTAACTCCAGGTACTGCGTTCCCACTTCTCATACTCTTTCTTTGATATCAGGTGAATTAATCTCTGTAACCTTTCTTTTCAAATCCCTCTGTTAGCTCCACTGACCTTTGGTTGAACTCTTCCCATTTCCCCAAACTTGGTTTTCAAGAAGGGCACCGAATGCAGCAGAATTCCAGGGTGCTTCACCAGGTCCCGTTCACCAGGAGGTGAACCAGCACTGCCTCATTTTGCTTTTTGCTTGCTTTACTCCCCTTGGGATTTAATTGTTTTATTACTTTTTTTTTTCTTAAATTTAAGTTTTTCTCCATTATTGAGGAATTGATATAGTTGGAGCTCAAAGATCCTTGAGAAACCTGTTAACAGAATTGGAGGATGGAGAGAAAATACATCAACCCCTTTCTAAGCTGTGTTGCTGTCAGGATAGTGTTTGAGTGAGGTAATTTGCTAACATGTGCCTTGTTGGGTTGAGGGTGAAAGTTGATGGGTGATTTGGGTTAAAAGGAATTGTTGGTGATGAAAGGGTGTTTGTGATCTTCAACCACACTCTGTCCTCTCTGTTGACTAACAGGGTACCAGAGGAGGATAACAAAAGTAATCTGGACATAGCAGCTTTCTTCCAAGGACCTCAAAACACTCCATGGACATGGTAAGCATTGTCATCATGGTTCTATCTATGGGGAAGCAAGGTAGGAAGAGCTGAAGTGATTATGTCACTGACTTGATGTGGAATTGGACAATGGTATATAAAACAGTGAGGTTCAAATTAGTAGCTTTTGACTCCTCACTTGATAGAGCACTGCTCTGGTAGTGCCAAAGTCATGACACCTTTGCCAAACTTTGCTTTCCATGGATGTGAATTTGTACCTTTCCTCACATCATTGGAATTCTCTGTATTAGTAAATACTTTTTTCTCCACTGAAGACCTTTAATTCATTTGTAAACTGTTCTCACATATTATCATATATGCTGTCCATATAGCTGAGGTAGAACTGTTAATTTAAAGATATTTCCTAGATTATCTCTGTATACTTTGTCTAGAGTGAAGTTACTGACTTTTCTCAAAAAGGCCTTAAGGTTTTATAGTTATTGCTTAAGTCCCTAAAGCATCCTCTCTGGCTGAGCATCCCTTCTCCTATGTGTCTTCTCCTTTGACTCACTAATTCCAATGGGTCTCAGAAAAAATAGTTTTGTCTTTACTCTGCTTTCTGCTGTAACTGTGCCCCTACCAAGGTCTCTTCTTCCTTTGAACGTGTCTCTGTGATCCTTTGAACCTGTCTCCGTGATTAAGTTCATTCTTCCTTTCTGTTTTCCAGCTTCTCTCTGCAAACTTCCTCTAACTCCATTTCTGCAAGAACTTTTCCTGCAAGCCAGGTCCTTAAGAGGATTAGTGAAGGGGATACCAATTTGTTGATACCCACCTCAGCGTGGTGGCAGCCAAACATTCTAAGTTACTGGATTGTTAAATGGCCTGCAGCACATGAAAGAAGCTTCAGTGTTCTGGTGCAGGTCAGAGCTGACCAGTGTCTACCAGACTGCTGCTCTGAACTCATCCCCAATTCTGGTGTTTGTTTTTTTTTCTTTCTTAACCTGTTCACATTGGTGATATGAACAGGCATGCTCAGGACTAAATGGACTGCAGAGACTTGGCCCCTTTTTGAATATCAGAACAATTTTCAGGCTTCTTTTAGTTGCACTTATTTCACTCAAAAAAAACCCCAAACCAAAACCAAAAAACAAACCCACCAAAAAAAACCCAGAACAAAAGAGAAATGTGAGGAGTAGTGGAAACCCCTCAAACTTTATCTGCTTATATTTCAAACTCCTGGTGGTCACAGTGCCAGGTGATGTTGCCATTTGTGTTTTTTTCTGTCATGCCTGGCTTGAATGATCCCAAAGCACCAAGCTAAGTTAGATACATGGCTATGATCAAAAGAGAACGATGCCTCTATTTTTTTTATGCCATCCTGAAGGCCCTTAGGTTTTGGAATTTGAGTCTTTGAAAAACAAGGTTACTGGACTCTAGTAAATTAAGTGTCCGGATGTTAGTGATGATTCATAAAAGCAATTAAAAAAAGGAAAGTGCTTTTCCGCTGAGCATAATGTCTTGGTTTGAAGACATCCTTAAATGCGTGTGTAATGCTGCAAACAGCGGATAGCGACCGCTGTATTTAAGATTATGGATCTGTTTCCGGCATGACACTTCTTTTCACATGGTTCTGATGATCAAAAACATTTTTGTGGTAGTTGAATCTTTCTTATTTAGTTTCTGTTTCAGAATAGTTCCTGTCTCTTCCTTCTTAAATTTGTGAAAAAAAATCTACTGAGAATGTAATATTTTCCATGGGAGAAATGTGTTTTCTGAAATGTAAATACTGCAGATGGCAGAGAATTTAAATTCATCAAATAAGATATTTTTTTTTTTCCCCTCAGTGTTACTCTCTTGCATTTCAGCCCTGACCTTCCACAAACACAAAACACCTCATTTGTACAGCTTTCAAAGCTATTTTCAATAAGCAAGACTGTACTTGGTTAAAACATGATCCAAAGATCCATCAGCCTGGCCACATTATCTAAGTAAGAAGTAGACCCTGAGGCACGCTCTGCAAGCTTCTTCCTACATGGCTTTTCAAGTTGTCTCAACCTACCTGTTAGCTATTAGTGATGGCTCTTAGGCTCTGCTGCTGTTCTAGGCAGATGCTTCCAGTCTGACTGCCTTCTCCAAGTGGATGCTTCTTGGTTCTCTTGGGGCCTGTGCATATTCCAAAGTTGGGGCTTCAATTTGCTTTACCCTCCCCTACTGCCCTTGGTTAGCTCACACATATATGCTAAGGCAAGCAAAATAGTTTACTGATTTATCATGGATCATTAGATGGAGTAACTATTCTTAAGACATCACTAGTATAAATACAATAATTAGAGATGTGCTTTTGTTAACATTGCCAGCCTCTACCCTCTTGTACAGTACCCTTGGGTACTAAATAATTACCCACTTTGTGTGGTTATCTAGCTCACTAATTACCCACAAAAATTGGGGTCAGGTGTTAACTGCTTGAAATAAGTATCCTCCAAAGACTTGGTTAAATTGTATAAAGAAACTATGTGTTTGCAGCAAAACTTAAAAAAAAAAAAAAATCTAACTTTTTTTTTTGGAAGGAAGATAAGGGAATGCAAAAATGACAATGGATGTAAATTGTTCTGTGTGATGGCAAAATCTTGCACACTGCTGTGATGGTGAGGGAATCTGTAAGGGGAGCGAAAGGATGGCTGGCAGATACAGTTTCTCTAATCCAGTCTACTTTTCCCAAAGATTAGATCCTTCAGTACACAGGGTTTGATTCTTCCCCTATCTAGGCTGATGTCAATCAGGATTATGTCGGTATAAATAAGAAAATTTGTATCCATGGATTCCTGGACTGACTTCACTGCATAATCCCACCTCTTCTGTCACCCAGGGACTTCTGCATTGCACCCAGTAATTTAATTATGTATTGTATATTTATTTCCATGTGTTTATTTCAGTTGTTTTAAACTCTGTATGCAGGCAGAATTTCATTCTAAGGCTGCTGCTCATAAAATGTAGCTTACTTTGAGTAATAATTTAATTCCTGTGTTCAGGGAGTTACCCCAGTGAGTCAAAGATTTCTAGATAGCCCCACCCTCCCCAACTTCCCGAACACTTACACTGCAGTCACTTTCTCTTTGCCAGACCCACACAAGATGTCCAACTAGCCAAAATCCCAAGAGGCAGCTTCTCCTACCTCCCCGATTTTAGCCCCAGAAAACTGGGAAATAAAGCCACAGAAGCCCTAAAGCCCTTGAAATACTCTGCATGTGTAACAGAGGGGTTTTTGATAGACCGTCTTCCTAACCCGGGTTCTTGCATAGGTGCTCTCTGTCTTCGATACAAAGGAAACAGATTTCAGTGGGAGCTAAGAAGGTGTTTCTGAAAATCCTACTATGCACCCATCAGGGTCTTTGGAGACCTGGATACCTTTAAGTCCTAAGCACCTGTGCAGCACACAGCGTGACAAAGAAACTGCCTTCTTTATTTATTTCTGTATTTTGTGTTAGGTGCTTCCTCTCCTTTGGAGCGAGCAGCCCCTTCTGTTCCCCCAAGCACCTTTTGAAGCCTGTGCAGAGGCAGGTATTAGGCATTAACAGCCCCACCTCACCCAGCCCCATTGCCTGGCCAGACGTGGGGTCTCAGGTGAGCCCCCCATGGCTGGGTGTGTGCCCTGTCTTTGGGGGCATACCTGCGCTCTGCATTGTGCAGCGCGTCTCTGGGAAATGCAGAGATCAGCCTCATAAAACACAATGCAGATTTAGTCGTCATCTTTGTCTCTCCCTCCCCCCCCCCCCCCCGCCCCGCTCCGCTCCCCGCTAATGTTAACTGTCTGTATTATTATTTATTGTTATCAAGGGATTTGGTTTGATCAATGAAGTGTATATGCGTCTGACGGACATTCGGAGAGGAAATGCTTGGAGAATGAGTAACATGTCTGCAGCGGAGGGTGTGTGTGAGGGAGAGAGAGGGAGCATCGGTGCTAGAAACATTGACTGATGAGTTCATTTTAAAATCCAAGGGCATATAGCTGGTAAATTAGCACATATTGCAAATATAGTCTGGTGTGAGAGTCAGCAGCGCTGCCATTGAGCAGAGGGGTGGGTGTGGAGGTTGGGGGGGGGGGGGGGGGCGGGGGGGGGTCGAGGAGAGGAGATTGTCAGCTCTAAAGTCATCACGGGCATGAGCCAGGCAGTCTGCCTGCCTCAATGCAGACGTGGGGCGTGCGATTTCCACGGGCGGCTGCGGGCTGCAGTGTGGCGGAGGGGCGGAGGGGGGGGCGGCGGGGGGAAACCGAGAGAGCAGCGGTGGATTTTATTGTTTTAACATCCAGATCCAGGCAGAGGGATGCTCGGCGAAGGGCTGCAGTCTCACCACTTCCCCCCTGCCTCCCTCTCAGCCCCCTACACCCCCTTAGGAAGGCGGCGTGGGGCGGTAGCGGCTGCCCGGAGGCTGGTGCCGTGGGCAGGGGCTGCCCGGGGACGGGGCAGCCGCGGCGACGGGTTCCTCCCGGGAGCTTAAGAGATGATTGGGGAGGGGTGAGCAGGGCGGGGGGGTGTGTGCGGGGCTGGCGGCGGCGGGGGGAGCCGGGTCCTTATTCTGTTAAAGATTTAAGTAGGCATGCAAGGAATCTCTAGGATAGTTGGCAAAGGGCGAGGGTGGGGAGAGGGGGAAGGATCCAAAAGAGTCTGTAACCAGACGCTGAAGCTTTCCAGGAGTGAGAGTGTGTGAGAGAGACGGAGACAGAGCGAGAGGAAGAGAGGGGGCAGTGTGGTCTAGTACATTTTCATCTGGTCGTTGATTTGAGCCTGATGCTTGCTGTCCCTCAACAGCCTCCCTTGCCTGTATTTTTTCTTTCCCCTTCTCCTCTCCTTTCCCTTCTACTTCATCGAAGCCTAGGGGAGCCAGTAAAGATTAAATGTGCTTTCTAAAAGGCAGCCACTTCATGCAGCTATGTCTACTCCCCCCCCAGCTGCCCCCCCCCCTCCCCGCTCCCCCTTTTTGAAATAAAAAAAAAAAGGGGGGGGGGAGAAGGAAGGAGGAGGAAGAGGAGGACTATAGTTTAATGATGTCGAGACTGGCTGATCCAGAAGGAGGAAAAAAAAAAAAAAAAAAAAAGATTTGAGATCCTGGACGAGGAAGGACTTTGGTGAATGGGCTGAGACTCCAGAGGTGAGAAAAGGACGGAGGGACGGAGTGAATGATGATGATGATTCCGTAATGGTGCCTGTTACCGCTGCCCCCGGCCGTGCGCTGGCGGGGAGCGCGGGGGCGCGGAGCCGGGCTGGCTCGCCGTGCGGGGCCGGGGCCAGGGGGGACCTGCTTCGGCAGCGCCGGGCGAGGAGCGGCGGGTATTTTGCGTTTTTAAACTCGGGCCCTCCGGTACTTTTCGGCTTCTTCACGCTTATGCCGCTGGGCCTAAAACGGTTCCAGAGATGGGTAGAGGGTGCAGATCCATATTATTTATTTGGGGGGCGGGGGGGGGGGGGGGGGGGGAAGAGGGAGGAAAGGGAGGGAGGGAAGGGGAGAAGAACGGAGAAGGAGGTGGCAAACTGGGGACGAAATCCTGCTCTCCTGCTCTCGATTATGGCCGGCGTAAATTTCCATTGGCTGGGGTTGCACAAGGTGCTTGGAGAGGAGTCGGTGCAGGATGGAGTCCCTTTGTGTGTGCGTGCGTGTGTGTGTGTGCTCGGTGCGGGGGTCCCTCCTCTCCCGGGGAAGCGTTTTTTAATCCAGGTTTTCCTTTGGCAGCCCGGCCCGCGGCTGGCAGGGGAGGGAGGGAGGGCGAGAGGGAGGGAGGGAGGGCGGCCGGGGCTGCGGCGGCGCTGCCCGCGCCTCGCTCCGCGCTGACAGTGCGGGGCTGGGGCTGGCATCGGGCTGGCCCTGGCTCCAGCCACCCCCAGCTGATGCAGGAGTCGGGAGCGGGCCGCAGCTTGCAGATCCCCCAGCCCCATCTCTTATTAATAATAATAATCACAACAACAGCAGCGACAGCAGCATTGGTGGGAGCGCAGAGGGAGGAGGGCGGCAGGCGAGGAGCTGCGGAGGAATTTGGTTCCTTTTCCTTTTCCCCCTTTTCTTTTCCTTGATATATTCCCTTTAAAAAAAAAAAGATGTTTTAAAAATGCAAGCGGCTTGCCCAGCTGCACACACCCACCCTCGCCTCCCTCCCCCGGCTTGCGCACACCGCACGCTCGCACTCGCTCGCTCGCCCGCGCTCGCTCGGGTGTCAAAACCCGCCGGGCACCCAGCCTGGTCCGGGCACTGCCCCTGCCCCGGCCCCTGCCCCAAGCTCCTGCCCCGAGCCCGCTCGGGGGTCCCGCCCGCCCTCCCCCCCGCGCCTCCCCACCGCCGGGCTTTTCCCCCCTGCTCTTGGCGCTGAAGATCGGAGCCTCCCCCGCTTCCAAATGGTGAGTTTCTACCTGATTTTTCTCGGAACTGGGTTTTTTTCTCCATCTCCGCCGGCCGCGGGGCTGCGGAGGGGGCGGGGAGGCAGCGCCTTTATGCTGCTGCATGCTTTGTGCCAGGCGGCTGGAGGGAGAGCCTGCATATTCCTGCTCTTATTTCTGCATTCCTTTTCGTTGAAACAATGAAAATAATTCCGTCAGTGCCCCAAACGTCCCTTTCTTGCCTCCTCTTCGTTATTTAAATGCGGAGACTTTTCATGTATTTGTCGCAAGCGACCTTGTTGGAAGCTGTAAGGAACCTGCCGTGCCTTGTCATTTTTGTATAAACGATTAAAAATGGAATGTATTCTCTCAACAGAGGGTCCTTAGAGAAGCTCTTTCCTTCCACCTGTGTGTCCTGTTTTGTAATCTTGAGCCATGAATTGAACTTGCCTGCTATTCTTTTTCTCCTTTTTATCTTTTATTTTTGATCCCTGTTTTTTTTGCAAGAAATAGTTTGTTGCGCCCCTCTCAATCCCTGAGACCCTAACTTGTGATGTTTAGCTTTTAAATCCACGGGTTAGGCTCTTGGGAGCTGTGAGTTGTGCTTTGACATCTTTATTTTATTTTATAAATATATCCTCCATATATATGTATATGTGTCTGCGCGTGTGTGTGTATATATATATATATATAGACGTATACACACACATACAATAGTGTTTAGTAGACCTTTTAAGGGAAAAAAGTGTCTCTCTTCTCCTTAGGGTGGATCGGCTAATAGTAGGGCGGTGGTTATGGCCATTTACTGTAAAAATCTCATCTGAAATTAAAACTAGCGTTTGTATGACAGAGAGAAATTTTTTTGTGTGTGTATATTCAAGAGATAATTTTACAGCCGATACAGATACGGGGGTGTATGTGTGTACACATATAGTGATTATTATATATGCATGTGTAGATAAGATATGTGTGATATGGATGCATGTAAAAATAGCTATTGAGGTGTGTGTATAGATACACATATGGATGATACGTGTGTATGAATATGTATGTAGGTAAATAAAACCCTAGATATGTATAGATATTTACATATATAGGTATATTAATATACATGCCTGTGTTTTCATATTGAGAGAGAGATTTGCCTTGCTGCAGGCCACTGCATAGAGCATCTCTCTCTCTTCCCCCCCCACCCTTCTTGAGAGCAACACAGAGTACCCTGAGAGCGTAACAGTAACAGCTCGGTACATTGGTGCTTGACCTCAGCTGAAATCCCAGCATGCCTCATGCTTCCGAGTTTAAAACTGAACGATTAATCTTAGAAATGTGCTCTATGGACACACACACACGGACAAAAAAAAAAAAAAGGAGAAAAAAAAAAAGTAAAAAAAAAACCAGGAGACGGGTTGGATCTTGTGGATTGTCAGGTCAAAAATAAACTAAAGAATAAAATGGTTGAATGTACCAATGGTTGGAAACTACAGAAAAGAAATTCTGAGCAACTGCTGAAGTTTTGTTTTAGTCCTTTTCTAGAACATGAAACTTTCCTGCTTTTCCAGTCAAAATTATATGTAAATGACAAATCAGAAATGTTAAAAATGTTTCCTGCTGCTGTTTTTCTTGATTAGATTTTTATAATGCTGTAAAATTAATTATGATTGGAACTGTATTTCTTATCTCTGTTCTGCAAAGCTATTTATGATGAAGTTACTGTACCTTGTTATGGCACCGAATTACTGTTTGATGTTTGAATGCAAATGCTTTAACTTAAAACACAATGCACCGAAAATTAATGGATGGTGTAACATTTTGGTATTTAATAGTGTAGAATATGTTTGGTTCTCGTTGTTTGATAGTTATTGAACTGGAAAAGGTTGCTTGTTTGCTATTTTTTTTTATACTTCTTTTTATTGGCACTGTAATTTCATCGACTATTTTACCTCCATGAAAAAAATGCCACCAAAGCCTTTTACTTCTGAATTTGTATATTATTCCAAACACCTTCTAATTTCAAAATGAGAAACTTATTCCGAGTTGGATTTATTACCTGTTTGGCATGATAAATTAGAATACGAGGGGCTAGAACCCAACCACCTTTGTCCAGCTCTACCTCCACCTCAGAGAAAGGCAGAAAGGAGGGTTTTTTCCTTCTGAAGCTGCCTTCTCCCCCCCACCCCCCCGGGAAGGGCAGGGGCGATCGCTTTTGTCTGCGAGGGGCTCGCTGCACGCCTGTCCTACCTTTCCCTGGGACCCCCCCGCACTCCGCACCCGCGCTGCGCCCGTCCTGGCGGGCGGCTGCCCTGGGTGGGGGGGGCCTCGCAGAGCCCAGCGCGGCCGCGGCCCTGGCCGCACCCCGCCGCGGAGCCCCCCCCACCCAGGGCCAGCCCCTCCCCGCGGGCTGCGGAACCGCTATTGTCTGCGCACTGCCTCCGCCTCGGCTGCGCGGAGCGGAGTGCGGAGGGAGGGGGGGGGGCGGGAGTTGCGCGGGGCTGCGGCAAAACAATGGGCGGAGAGGGGGTAGGGGGACCCCGCGGGTGCAGGGCAGAGCCCGCGCCCCTCCCCGCAGCGCTCAGCTCTCCGCACCGGCGTAACGTGAGCTGGTTCGGCCGCTGCCAGCCCAGACACGGCCATTAGCGCGGCTGGAGGGAGCCGCGGCCTCACGGCTGGGCAGCGCGGCCAGCGCCAGTGGGCAGGAATGAAAGTAAGGAGGAACACCAAAAACTGGGCTCCCGCAGCCTCCTCCTCTAGTGGAGAAGGCGAAGTCCTCGCACGAAGAAAAAGCGGGAATAAGTGCTGCAATCGAATGCATTTTCCCTGTGTGTCCCCCCCGCCCAGCCTGCCAGCGCGGACTCCGTAACTCGGAGCACAGGGCGCGCAGGTTCCGTGGGGTTTCTCAGCCAGACTGGTGCGTGTGATCTGAAGAAATGTCAGCGTTATTGAAACTTAATTACGTTATAAATATCCACTTGGAATAATTTCTTTGTAAGCAAATGTAAATCAATCCAGAACTACTCCTGCAACATTTTTACCTTCTGCAGACAAAGGAAGGGATATTGCATTTTGGTTTTTTTTTTTTTTGCTTTATACATAGAGCTGTGAGTCTAAGTCTTATGTAGCCCCTTCAATGATAATTTCAGCAGTCTCTGAAGCTGCACATTTTCACAGGAATAAAAGGAAGCTGTGGACAAAAAGACAATTTTTTTATCCTAAGAGGAAAGTGGAAGAGAAAATAAATATTAGGCTTTAATTTAATTAGCAAATAGAATAAGTAAGTCAGTTTTAGTAAGAATTGAAGATCTTATTCAGCACCAAAAAAACCCCGAAAACCAAACCCCAAAAACCCGACTGGGACTGGTTTCAATTAAAAGTATATCTAACATGCTATCGTGACATTTAATATAACCCACTCCCAAATATTCTGTGCAATATGTGATACAAACAATTAAAAAGGTGAAAGATAAACAAATCAATGCATATTTTTTACGTTGCTTTTTAAAAAAATAATGCCAATTTTGCAAAACTGGCATCTAGGAGTTTTGTCTGAGCAGCAACTGTAGCGTTTAGCTGTGTGACTTTGACCTCGTTGTAGCTTAGTTGGAACTTGCTTTCCCAAGTTGAAAGGCATGGGGTTTGGGTGGCAGTAAAAGGTAAAAAAGGTCCAAGGCATTCTGCAGTTTTCCATTGTTGCTCTTTTATTTCAAGGGCTTTAACAGCACCTAAAGTTGCATAGTACTGCAGCTCGAAAAATGGAGAGTACTTTTACAGTCTTTCTCATCCTGAATAATTTCTAAAGTACTTAAGGATTTATTGGGCCAGATACCAAATTATAGTTGAGATACTGTGTAGCAGCTAGTGCTGATTGATTGATTAATTCCTAATTGATTTCTAATTCAAAACTTCATTCAGATCATAAATCCTTGATATTAAAATGCAGCTTAGGTTGAAATCTGATTGCAACCTCTTCACAGACAAAGTCATATTAACCAAATCAAAGTGCTAGTTGAAAATACCATAATATACCTATTTTCTGTTGATTTTGTTAACTCTTAAATTTCTCTGTAATTAAGTCTTTGGTCATTCATCAATACTTTAAAGTAATTAAATGTTTATTCATGGTACGTTTGTGCACAACCCCAATAATAATAGAAGACACTGTGCTAGCCAGAGTATAAGGTGAATATTAATCTACACCTCTAACCTTTGTCAAATGATTTTGACTCTTTTAATGGACATTTTCCTTTTGTGCTGCCCTAATTTTGTTCACTTTTCTGCGAGTAAGGTGGAATGCAGATGCACAGTTAAAGAGTTCAAAATGTGGTCTTACAAAAGGTCCAAGTTTCCCAGGGTCTCTGTGCAGCTCTGCACAAGGCTGGTGCTTGTGGTGCTTGGAAGAAGAGCCTCTCTGCCAACTGTACCGCATTCTTGCTGCCCTGCCTTTTTCCCAGGACTCAGAAGGGAAGAGCATCCCAGGTCTTCTTCACTCTTGGGAACACACACATTGTTTCAATAATCCAGGCAATAAATGCTAATTAGTAATGCTTAAGGACCCTACCAGCCAGAGTAATTATCATAATTTACCTCTTCCTTGTTAAAAACGTTCCTTGCTGATTTAAAAATTTTTGAAGGGATAGTTTCTTTCCTTTTCCTCTGGAAAGCATTCCCTGCTGCATGAGCAGTGAGTGTATGGCTCTGCTGTAGCATTGAAACATGTTTCACACACTGCATAGGGAACTGGAGCTAGAGATAAACACGTGTAAAGATTTTCCCACACATAAAAATTTATTTTAAAACTGATATTTTTCCTTTGCCTTCCCTCTCTGCTCTCCCCCCCGTCCTTCTCCAGCACCATCAAAAACCACTTACGGAGGGAGAACAAAGGAAATCGCTAACTATAAAGGCATCATTAAGTATGAACAGCAACAGCAAGATAGAGTGTGTGATATGACAACATATTTTATTGCACAAAAGTAGAGATAATTAAATAATTCAGTGGTATTCTTAGCTAATTAGCACAAAGATCTTTCAGAAGCCATCAAGAAAATGGATCTCATCAAATCTAATAATATGCTACATTTCCCAAAGATCTTGTATTTTCCAGTGTTGCTACTGCTTCATCACCTGATACAATAACACAAAAGGTTACAAATAGTTGCACATTTAATTGGACTGTTTCTCAAGACAATATTTTCTGCATAAGGTGATTAGGTATTTAGAGGAAGTAAACATGGACAGCTGGAATTTTCAATATTAGTCAATAGTAGAGAAAAGGATCATGGCTTCAGAAAAGCCAGATCTATGGTAAGTGATCCATTAAAGAGATTGAATTTTCAGCTAGGGGCTCTTGAGTTGATGGTGATGGGCAGTTGGTGGATGGATACTGGAATCTGAGATCTTTTTTTAAGAGTTAACTGGGCACCTAGATTGCCTCTTCTCAGGTTTTCTCACCATTGAGAAATGTGTGGCAGAGTCTAGGAGAGGTCAGGGCCAGATCCTTGGCTCATTTGCCAGTGGTTCAAACTGGGAAGAACTCCGTTGTCCTCAGTGGAGTTGTTTTAGCTCTTCACTAGGATGCCTATAACTATCAAGCCATGCAGACACTTTTTCCTCTAGATGCATGAATTTTTTTAGTTGGAATCAGTGACTATAAATGTTCAGAAGCACAAACCAGGTTGGCAATCTGTAGATCCTATCTGCAGGGGAACAGACTGCATGGACAAGTACCCACTGAGCATTGATACTGCTACTGGAGAACTTTGTTAGGCATGTTCTCAGTAATTAATTAATATTACTGAGAATATCTCATTGTATTATTCAGAATATCTCATTATACTCCCTTGATCTAAATGCATCCACTGGTTCACGTGATGGATTTACAAACTTTAATTACCATACCTCTATATTTGATATATTCAGGGTTATTTTTTCCTCTGCCAAGCAAAGGAATGTCTGAGAATTTGACTTTGCCAGTCAGTTAAACACCTTTGGTTTTAAGTAAAATGTCAGCATGCAGCTCAGTCTTTAAATAATGGAAGGGGATGTGCATCAGTCTTTTAGATACAGCACTAATTCTTGCTTTTACTCTGAGCCCAGCCTGAACCTTACTTCTGTGTCACAGTTATGGTGCATATTGACTCCATGGACTACCCAGACTAGTGCTGTGGGGTAAGATGCCACGGTTTAGAATTATTTGTTAACACATGTGAGATAGAATTTACAGAATCACTCTGAAATTTCACAGTGCCTGATATAGCAGCGTCCCTAATACATGGAAAGAGACTTTTCCCTGCTCAGAACAGATGGCAACTGATTTATGCAAGGTGGATGGAGGAAAGATGAGGAGAAAAGGCACCAAAAAGTTCTTCACCCAAGGAAGCATAGTACATCATTAGCAAAGCAATAATTAATGTCTCCTCGTTTACAGGGCTGCTGTACTTTTAATAGTGCACATTCTTCCTCTGTGGAACTTTCCAGGTTGTGAATAAGGTTACTGATACACCAAGTGAGCCTCTCATGTACCCCCAGATGTAATTCTGAAATAATATGTTAGTTCTGTGAGCAAGTAATGCATTTTTTTCTCTTTTATTTTTGTGTCATTCACTCAATGCTCTGCTAACTGTATTTGACATACAAGGGCATTACAACCAGTTAAAAAAAAGGGTATTTTTCAAGATGAAAGATGAGTTCCTGATTTACATGGTAGTCAAAATGACTGTGGAAGATTGAGACAACTGCAATTGTTTATATTTAACAGCTCTTCCCACACTGTAGTCGATGAATCTCTAATCTCTTGGACTGAAATGTCTGATGTTTATAGAATCATTTATTTGCTGGCCCTTGTGTCTGTGATTGACTGTGTCATGCTCACAGTGCCTTAACAATGGGGTGGTGGTACATGGGGTATAAATTGTATGTTCTTTAAGGAAGGTGGGGGTGCATAAAAGGATGTGAACATAGGCTTTGCTGTGCAATGTGTGCTTGTCATGCTATCCTTTCAGTAAGGGGTAGTCTCCAGCAGCAACTGTTGAAGGATATCTTGGGCTTCTGAGAAACAAGGAGTAGCTTGGCTCTGGCAGAATTTTTTTCTCACTGCTGTCTCTCAGACTATGGCTACTCATCTCAAACAGCCAACACTGCTGACCAAAACTTGGTGCTATTTGCTGTTGTGTACCTTTGGAAGATGGGATAGAAGGGATGCCCTTTGGTGTCCTGTGTGCCAAAGAGGAGGTTAAGCTAAGTCAGCTCCTGAGAGAAGTCTCCAAACAGCTCCCTCTGGCTACTACAAGAAGCTGAACTGCTAGTTTCCTTTCCCTGGAAGCTGTGTCTGATGATCACAGACCATTATATGCTTCTCACTTGACTGCCCTGCTGCTAACTCCACTTTTAAGATGAATTATGTAAGAACTGCTGTGAAGCATCAGAAATTCAGGAGCTGAGGATTGGGAAGAGTCCTCTCTCAGTGTATGAACTCATTGCTGGATAAAGTCTGAGACTCACCTCGATTCCAGCTTCTCCAGAAAGGACAAAAAGTGGAAAGGATCCAAAAATAATTGGTGAACTTGGGTTTTCCTGTGCATGTGTGCTTGTATCATGTCTGAACTTGCAAAGAGTATACTTGGTTATTCACAAGGGATCCAGTAAATGGTGAATCTTTAAATCAGTTACTTAAAGTGTGTTTGTCTCATTTGATCCCCCCTTTCTCCCCTTTCCCCCAGGGTCTCCCCTTGCTTTTAGAGCACCTTGTTCCCCTTGAGGAGAGGATGGAGGGGTTGGGGCTGTGTTCTTCCTGGGGCTCAAACAGGGGGGGAAATACCATCTTGGGAAGAGGGTTGGTGAGCTCATGGAGCACCTCACACACAGACTGATCAAAATTTGCCTTCAAATCTTTATTTTTTAGTTGTGTTTTCACTTCACAAATATCTGGCAGGGTAAGGTGATTTAAAAGACATGTTGCATCTCACTGTTGAGGGCGCAAATACACAAAAAATCTCATGAAATCTGTATTTCTCTCTCCTGTGTTTCATAGGTAATTCAGAAATAACAGTACAGCTTTGGCATAATTCCTGTTCTCCTTCATCCCCCTTTGATCTTTGTCATGTGACCTAACATCCCATGTGTACTATTGGGGTATAATTTGGATTTTGAAAGATGCTGGAACATAATTGGAGGAGGAGGAGGGAAGCCCTGATTTTGAATTAGTGGTGTTCTGCTTGATGTCTTTACATCAGCATTCAGTTCCTTTTGGAATATATGAATAGAAGAGTTAAAAATAGTGATCAAAACCCAGTAAAAACATGACATTTTGGTACAATTGCCAAAAGTATTTAGTAAGATTCTAAAGTCCCCATATTCCTCAAGCAGCCAAATGCTTCTTTTTCTTACAATCATGGCATGCAAACTGGCATTGTGAAAGCAAATAAAATTGCTTTGTTTTTTTTTTCCTCACTTCTTATTTTAGGAAGAACTTTCCCCAAATTCCCATCCCAAAAAACACAAGTCTCTATCTATTGTGCTTGCATGGAGAACACTGTATTAGAGCACGCGTAGTTGGTATGAATTCACTGGGAGCTGGAGATAGAAAAAAGGAGATTCCAGTGCAGAACCAAAGCTTAAATTAATACTTCTCCTGAGGTATCTCTCCAAGTCCATACATGAAACTGCAGAGGGACAGTGGGGGAGGTGTGTTTCCACATTTATCTTTTCAGTTGAGATATAAAACCCAAGGTCTCCTCTGTTGTTCAGGGACAGAAGTCCAGGGAGAAGTTATGTTCCTTTGGCATGTGCTGTCTGAAAGCTTGCTTTTATTTTTTTCTCTTGTTTCTTTAAAAATAAAATAAAATAAAATAAAAATTTCCTATTTTGGTTTCAATACCCAAAAAGAGGCAACAATGTTGTTGGAACTCTCTCTTCACCTCAGAAGTAAAAAGACAAAGTATTCTGGGATGTGTTTGATCCTCTCCAGGTTGGAATGTGTATGTCTGTTGGAAAACAACACAGGGCTTAATGTTATAGAACATATGGAGGAATATATGAGTGTGTTTTGTTCACATATGATCCTACCTCATTATTTAGTAATGCATCACTTCTACAGCAAGTTCCATCTGTGGATCTCAAGGCACTTTCTTCAGAGAGCTGAGTTAACTCTCACAAGTCCCTTTGTGAGGTGAGTATGGAAATGTTCCTGTTCCTTGTTCTCCTGAGGGGAAAACCACAGACAGAGAATGAATTCCCTTATTTTCAAGATTTTTAACCTGTGTCCTCCTTTTCACACTTTCATTTTCCTGATAACATGGAGTAAGACTATTCATTTTCACCCCAACTATCCAAAAATATATATTGAGCATAGGAGAATCAAATATACTCTGATTTTGTGGGGTTGTTTTTTGTTTTGTTTTGCTTTGCTTTTCTCTGGGACAGGGGAGGAGGACTGGCTTCCAATACAGAGGGTTTGCTCTTCAGAAGACCCAGCACCTGTTATTCTATGCAGAGCTCATTGAAGGGAGAAGAGGGAGTGTGGGGGGGGAAGTTACTTAGCACCTCTGAAAATCAACCTAACCTAAAAGCACTGATTAGAAAGTTTGGCTTAAGCATTTAGCCTGAGATGGCAGAGCTGATAATTGGATTTCAGTTTTCTGAGATCCAGTCCATTACTGCAGCTATAAATCACAGTGCCTGCAATCACTTGTCTAATGCACCTTTAGTTTTAAAACGTTTCCTTTCCAGCCTTTTCCATCTGTGCCCATGAAGACGCCTCGAGTGTAGGTAATGTAGCAGTGGAGGGATAAAGCTGTGCCTTCAGTAGTTATTAATGCAGTGCACTGTAACTTGTTGCCTCCTGCCCTCTCTCCATAACACAGTTTTGGATGTACAGTTGAGTGTGCTACTTTTGGCAGCTTCAATAGCTTTTATACCTGTAAGGATTTTACATCCTAGTCAGGGAAGCTACTTTCTTACATTTATTGTTTCATGTTAGGCTAATTTCAACACAGACTGCTTAATAATCCACACCATTTGCTTGCTCTTTAGCTTGAGTCTTGGGACAAAGAAATTTGCTGTCCACAGTAAGAAGTTCAGGAACAGGATGGGGACCTGCAGCCTCTGAGACTACCTCTGCAGACTCCATCTAAGCCACCTTCAGCATCTGAACTTGAGCTTGGGTTTAAGCTTGTGAGGCCCTGTGAACTGACCTAAGTGCCAGGTTCAGATGGATTTGCAATGACAGTGAGCTCCCATTATATGAGTAGTACCTGTGGTTATGATTTAGCAAAAAAAAAAGTTCCTGCATTGACTCACATTAACCTGAGTAAGACAAGTCACATGGGAAAGGTGCACATACAAATCTTTGCTAAGTCAACTTGAACTTCTTCAGATGCTAAGTGTGTTTTGACTTCAAGACTAAGAAGCTGCTATCTGCATACAGGGGAAGTCCTGCTCTTTTGTTTTTTTAATAGATCATGATAAAAGCCTCACTGACTCTGCACATATCCTATTCTATCATTAAATTTTCCCTTACAGGGTAGATTGATAGCCAGATCTCTTTTTAGATAAATATAGCAACAATGAGGTAAATCTGTGAGGAGTATGCAGGATCAGGGAGTACCATAGCTTAGTAGCAGCTGAAAAATAAAGCATGTTTTTTGCCATGTGAAGCATTAACTTAGATTGGATGTTAGGATCCCTCACACTTGCATCTCACCATGTGGTTCAAAACTGGCCAAGAGAGGTTTGGAAGCTGTGGTTGGGGGAGTAAGTGGGAGGGGTGTTCCACAGAACATATCTTTTGATTTTGGTACCAGCCTGCCCTTATTTTTCACATTGCCTGACCCAGAGTATCTTTCATACTGACTTCAGCTTTTCCCTGCTTGCCCCTAAAACAGAAGACAAAGGTAATACACTTTTTAGTGACCTTCCCCCTGACTATCTCTAGACAATTAATTCTTGAAATCTCCAGTGTTGTTGATGCATCTATGTTGTTTTTTTCTATAAAACCAAATATTTTTAATGCTAGAGGAGAAGCAAAAGTAGAGATGCTGAAAAGAAAGAGTACTTAAACATGCTTTCCCCCTGCCCCCCACTTCTCTCTTTTAATGAGTTTATTTCTGAGTTTTGGCTTTTTCTCTGTATGTACCTTCAGACCCTTGCCTCTTTCCTAAGAGCTGGATTTTGGTTGATGCAAAAACCACACATGCAATGAAACAAATTCTTTCTTAAGCTGACTCTAATATTCCTGGTCAGAATCGCACCAGGCATAATTTTGACCCAGAGACAGTCAGATCAGATGTTAAAACACTGAACTGAGAGCTCATCAGCAGGAGGTCTTCTTCCTGCTGAGATTAGTCAAGCCCATTCTCCTGGACGTTTTTTATCCATATCAAGAGGAAGTTTGGAACTAGATTTAATCTATTTCCCAGAAGCTAGATGGACTGGATGATCTTTTGAGGTCCCTTCCAATCCCTAACATTCTGTGGTTCTGTGAAGCTGCTGATGCTTTCATGTAAAATTAGGGGTTGGTTATCAAGACAGGAACAAATTTTTGGAGCCATCACAAGACTTTCTGTGATTGGTGTATCAAAGAGGTGGACTAATTTGATATATGAGGGCCATAATGGTAATAACTATCTCTCCAAACACACATATCAAATTCCTTTCCTACCTTCACGCACCCATAGACCCTGTCCTGAGCTTAGGAACACAAAAAATGGAGAGTTAGGCCCACTCTACCATGCACTGTTCATAAAGAGATCCAGCTGAGTAAACCAAAGCGATTGGAACCAGCCTTTCATCTACTAATGGTCTAATGGGATCCCTTTGTGTTGATTTTAGCACTTTCTCTTCTTGGCTGAATTAAAGAATCCACTGCAGTAATGCCCAACCTTTTATTGTTGTGCCATGTTATTCATGAATTATTCCAGTTGCATGGTTATTTTTGTTTTGGCATGTAGCCTGTTTTAAAATATTTGTAAAACAAAAGAAAGGAACATAGTTTTTCCACTTCCTGTCTGTCTGTCTAGAGCTGTGGGTCCAAACAGTTTCCAGCTTTGAGAATCTAGCTAATAATTTATGAGAGTATGAGATGGTGTGAACCAAGAACATCCATAGGCTTGTGTGTGTTCTAGACAAGTCCTAGCCCCGTTCCTGCTCCTCAGCTATGGTCATTATTGACCCATCCCTAGAAAAATGTAGCAAAACCAGAACCCATGACCCAATTCTCCTTAAACTGCAGCCAAAATTTGGACTTGAACTTGATTTATCCTGCCAGTCAATCTTTCTTTCCTTCAGAAGGAGACCCAGCAAAGTGTGTTGAGAAATTGGTCCCACCTTTGCTGAATAAAATCCTGTCTCATCCAGGTCTACACAAACCACTTAGAATAAAATGCAGAGGTAATCAGTATTATGTGATAAGGGAAATTCCCCTGCCCCTTCAATAACAATGGATCAGTCCATCTAATATTGCACAAACTGACATATCTTCTCTAAAAATAGATGTTTGAACATTCAGTCAATGGAGTAATCCAATTGCCTGAACATTCTTGGGTGCTTTATCATTTAAACTGTAATAAATCACAGTATGCCACAAGTTATATTGAGCTGCATCAAGTTACATTCCCACCAATAACATGCGGTAACCAGATGAAATCAGTGTGATGTGATGTAATTGAACTGCAAATTCAATGCATCCACTGTTTTGTCTTAAAAAGTTGGCTTATATAGATCTCTTAAAAATTAGAGGGATTTTCTTAAAATCATGGCCAGTGTGACATTTTGACTCCCTATTTCTGTCCTTTATTTACTTTAAATAATGAGCACATGGGGCCTGCCCTTAAGTCTATTGAACTGTATTGAAAGATTGCTATTGATTCCAGACTTTGGACCTGGCTGATTGGGAATTTTGCAGTAAATTATACAAGAATCACTATAATGCATTTTTTTAGGACAACTGCACTAATACACTAATGCTCCCATGAGTTCATCAGCAAGATGCTTCCACAAATTAATACCTACCATGGTTTGGAAAACTTTCCTTGCATTTAGTTTCTCCTCATGCCCTTTCTGAAGTAAAAGTAATGGGATAAAATAACTCTCCTAAGCAGCCCCTTTTTCCTCAGAGTAATATTCCCCTGGACCACCTTAATGAATTCCCTCCCCTCCTTGGTTTTGGATGTTTCAGATATTTATACAAGATGTATGAACCCAAAAGGATTATTCATAACATTGTTGTTTCTGAAACAGGGAACTAAAGCTAAACATAACCTGGTTCAATCCCCAGCTGATGTAAATCATTCCAGCTCTCCTGGAAGTTGCTGATGAAATCTTTTTGTGCATCCAGTTAGGGATTGCTCTCTGCAGGAATGGGAGGAGGGAGAGCATCGTATAAAACCGACAGGAGCAAACTCGTGCCACCTGGGATGATGTCTGTGGATGCCCAGTGTGCTGGAAATTCATCACAGACTTTGGCTCTGCTGCTAGAGGTGTAAGATGTGATGCAATTATGGCTTGGGTTACTAGAGCCTATGTCACTGCTAACAGGTAATGGTGGGGTGGAATGCAATAGCACAGAAATTAGACTGACCTAGTTACCTGGATAAGTGTGCAGAGCCCTTACTGAGCTAGAACATGGTGATGTGAATGCTGGGTGTTTTGGCTAAAATGCTAAGGTTAACTCGTTCAGGCCTAGCTATATATCCTGCTCTCAATTGCTGTGGCCCATGTCTAGTTCTGCTAAATTTATTGCTGCAGAGTGACAGTGACAAAACTGAAACCCCTCGTGGGGGTGAGGTTGGTGGACACTTGCAGTGGATGGAGCTGAAGTGTAAGAAAGGGGAATATTACATCTGACTCATTTTCCCCAAAGTAAGAGGGATATAATAGGACATCAAGAGAGATCTTGAGACAGATTTTGTCAAGAGACTTGATAAGAAAGATGAGGATAAAATGGGAAACCAGAGGACAAAAATGTGGGAAAGAGGGACAATAAACCAGCAAGGCATATGTCTGCAATTATAAACTCTGACCCCAGCTGTAAAAGGGAAGGTGCTGGACAGTATTAGCCCATTGTGTGCAGCTCACTCTCACAGTGCAGGGTCACTGATGAGGCACTTGAAATGCCCCCACTGTGAAGTGTCCATGGAGATAGAAGTCACTGTAGCGCAACTACAACGGAGGGCAGAATTTGTCGTCCTTACAACCTGACCAGCCCTGCCAGTGCTGATGCAGGGTGCAGCCATGCCTTCCCTTAGCCTGCTCAAAATGCTCCACCACACATTAAACTGTCTTTTTTAAAAAGGACTTTTAAAGCCAGATCAAGAAGTGATAGTGCATGCAATTGTGCTGGCATTTCTAGTGGGAGACACCTCCTTTATTCCCCCTCCACTGAAAGCTGCAATGAACAGCAGCTGCTGGAAATAGCTTTTGAGACAAGCTCTGCTGCAATGAGAGCACATGAGCATCCGTGAGCAGAGCTTAATGTTCTGCCCTTCTTTCTTCACATGCTTTAGAAAAATTAATTAAAGGAGGTTGGGATTTGAAAAGTGAGAAGTACCATTGCCAAACCAGCTCTTCAGTGTTCCCTTTATTGTTCTCTCTGACCAGAACATCAGCACAGACCTCATTCCAACTACTTACATACCATATTTCCGCAAACTTAATGGTTACAATCTGGTAAGGAGCAATGGATTATCAGATGTTCAGATAAGATGGATCTACTGGCTGTGTTACAGTTTGTAGGGTAAATACAATAATTATTTTACCCCCCATTTTATAGGCATGGGAAAATTGAAGGATTTGCCTCAAATTTCACATTAAGTCATCCACAGAGTGAGGGAAATGGTAATAACATGACAGCAGTGAAGCAACTGTCAGGATTTCATCAGGTAGCTGTAGGCTCTAACGGTTGAGTAGTGAGTGTGCAGGGTTACTGCAATAAAGAGACTGCTGAAACACAGAGTGGTGCACCTTGTTCTCCTGCACCAGATGATAGTGAATAAATATCACCTTGTTGTGGAAGAGATTTCCAATAACTCTCACATCCTGCGAAGTCCCAGCCAGTTGTAATGTAATGAAGCAGCAGAGACAAAATCTTTAACAAATGGGGCCAGGAAGGAAATGGCTTTAATTCTTTGGCCAGAAAGACTCTCTGATGAGCAGCGGTTTACATGACTACAAACAGACAGGAACCCTCAGGGCTTTTTTTAAAGTCTTGTGGTCTTCATATTTATAGGAGAAAAATGCCAAGAAATATCAAAGCTGTATCTTGTCATAGTTTTTTAGCACGATTCCCCAGCCTGCAAAGTTGACTCTTTTTATTGGACACTAAGAAACCCCTCTTTTCCTGTCTCTTTTCAGTGAGGACTATCTAAGCTTGGCATAGAGGCTCTCCAACAGCTTGCAATGAGGTCTTCAGCCTCTGGCCTTGAAGCTGAAAGTTACCATGGCCCTTTCATGTTGAAATTCCTGGTAGGAAGTTTGGTTTCCATGCTTTACTATGGTTTTCCTACAAACTTTGATCTTCACTCTTGGGAGTCTCACACTCAGCTACATCCACATGTCTGGCCTTAATCATTCATAACTGAGTGGCTCACTTATCGAAGTGAGACAGCTATCTCAGCCCCCCACCCACTTGCCAATGTAGATGTAGGAGACTTTCCAACTGTTATGAAAACAGGTAAGTTAATTGACTAGGCTGTTTCTAGTCATACTCCAAATATTTGGTCTCCTTTGTCACTAGAGCTTGAGTCCATCAATTCTCTATCAATATGGTCCCTGTCTCCATAGCATCTGAGTTATTTTTTCAGAGTAGCATGTTTCCAAGAACAACTGATTCATTTTTGCTCACCACTTTCCTGCACACTGCTGTATTCTTGAAGGACCACCTTATCCCATGTGAAAAATAATAATTACTATCTTTTAAACATGCATGTGTAGTAGTTACAGCTATCTAAGCATGAGTCAGTAGTGTCATCATATTTGGATGTTGTGTATGACTAATAAACATGTTCCTCTACCAAGCAGAGCCTTGGGTGTAGGACAATGTCTTCTCTTGGGTCTGTGCTTCAGTAATGACATGAAACAATCACTCTGTAGGGAAAACAGCAAGAGTGGTTAGAGGTTTATGAGTAATGACTTTTGAGGGGGGGGAAATCTGAGAGAACTGGGGTTTTTTATTCAAGAGAAAAGGCTGAAAGTGAAACTTGAAAATTGCCTTCAAATACATAAAAGAAAGAAGCAGAGAAGGGAGTACATTGTTCTCCATGTCCACTGGAGATGAGGCCCACAAGACAGTTCTCCCTGCCTGTGATTCTTCTGAAAGAAAAAATGATACTGTGCCAGTGCAGTCTGACAGAGAGCGGGCTGCAGGGTGTAATACATTTTGCCTGCATTTGTTGGTCTGCTGTGGATTGGTGACAGGTCTTTTTTTTCCCTAGCTTCCTCCTTGGCAGTCCATTTAAAAGTGCCTCATATTTTGTTATTACCTCTGATGCTTAGCAAATGACCTTATCTACAAGTTAACTCTCATTTATGATCTTCTCATAATGATAAAGTGTTTCTTTTAAGAGTCCTGTTGCTTGCCAAAAACCTATTATTGCAAGAGTCTAAAGCCATTTCCAAAATAATTTATTGGACAACTGCACTCTGAGTAAGAAGCACTAGGAAAGCTGTCATTTAATACCAGCATTTAAATACATTTTAATGTACCCATAAGCAGAGTATCCAGATGCTGTGTGTGTAAGCATAGCATTGTGTCTCTCCAAAAGCCATTTTCCCCATTCTCCTTTTATAAATGCTGCTTTTGTCCCTGAGATAGTATTCAGGAAGGAATTTTGGAGAAGCTTTCTGGGGGCCTGCCTAGGCAATGGATATACCTGAGCTGGCTCTCCACAAACAGCGAGCAGCAGAGGAGGACTTATCAACACAGGCAGGTGCAAAGGGACCAAAGTTTCTCTTGCCTGTGTCCAGAGCTGGCTGTGGTCTCGAAGCCATACAACCATGTTAATATATTAGGTTATATAAACTAGGGCTGGAGCTTCTTCATGTCCACAGCATGGACATGAACAATGATGCAGGACCATCAAACTTCATGGAAATTAAGGGAAGCTATGCACCTTGCCACAAGTAGATTCTTCTCCCAGAGGTTGGCCATGAGGCCAAACCACACAGGGTGGTTTTGGGTCTAGATACGAAATTCATTAAGTATATAAAGATGTGTTCTTTGTGGTATTTCAGAATATTTATAAATCATTCTCTCTTCTTTGAACACAAGATCATTCACAAAAGGGAAAGCCTTGTTAACTAAGTTATTTCCTTTTTTGAGCCTCTTAGAATTAGGGGGGGTTTGGGTTTTGGGGTTTTTTTGTGGGTTTGTTTTTTTTTTTAATCACATGAGTTCTGTGACTCACAAGGGCTGTAGGTGGTATTATTTGTTTTGGTGTCTGGAATCCCAACGTCAAACTGGTCTTTGTCAGGAGATTGATACAACGTTGGTTTTGGCAAGAAGCATGGTAGGAGAAAGGACATCACTTAGCAGATGCTTAAAATGTGGTCAGGCTCTGAAAATTGACTCTTAGAAATGACATTGTGGTTTTCCATATTTATTTTCTCTCAACAACTTCCAGAAACAATCTGCTGAGTTTACAAATCTAAAGGTGATTTGTTGAGCTGTCACCTCTCCGTGCTCAATGGAGAGTTTTGAAAACCCCACCCTTTTCCATGTGCCTCTTCCATCATCACTGCTAATAAGGATTCCAGAAGTGGAAACTAGCTGACATGTTGCTGATGGATGCATGAGGCTGAGTAAACTCTAGCTTGCTCTTCCACAGCTCCCTCAGCTTATCAGGGATAAGAAGAACCATAATTCAGCTTCATCTTGAGTTAACAGAAGGAAGATTATAAAGCAGCAGTAGGATGGTCTAGTGGTTAAGACATGTCTCTGAAACTAAGGAGGTCTTAATTCAATTCCCATCTTTAAAACAGAGCATAGTCATGATGGCAATACTCTGTAGTGCCTTGCCCAGCTGTGGGCTTAGGCAGAGCTAGGAAAAGCAGTTTAGAATTAGTCAATATGATGAATATGTAGATATTTGCTTTTAGCATGATTGCTTTTCCATTTGGCCAAGGAAGGTATAAGGAATGCCCAAGGCTCAGAGGAGCATTTCCCCAAGTTTGGTTTTCACAGTTCTGCCATTCAGCTGTGGGATCTCCCATGTGGTGAAAGACATCTATGCTACGTGATGGTATGTGATAGGGGAGAGATAGAATTGAGATGTAGTAGCTGGAGAAGTGCTGTATTTTACTGTGTTCTCCAAATCTCCTGCTTTTTGGGAATTAGTGAGTCAAAAAGCAGAACTTCTTTTCTTCTTTCCTCACAAAGCAGAAACAGGAGAATGCAGAAAGGACAGAAAAAGCAGGAAATTTTAAAATCTAAACACTCATTTTTGCATTGGACAAAACAGATTTGGGAGCTGCAAGATAACATCATCAAGAGTAAGACCTCCACATTTTACAAATCCAGTTGGTGACAGGGAAATTCTAATGAATATTCCTGTTACTTCTTGAAAACTGGATGGAAAAGATGTGCAGAAGGAGTAAGCCAGCTTTCAAATGAAGGGTTTGAAAAGCAATTTGCAATAAAGACAAGTTTGTAATTGCCTTAGTGACAATTTGCCTGGATGAAGACTGGCAAATTATGTAGCCAGTTCACTCCTCCAGCCTGAAAGTCGCTGGCTTCCTGGTACCTGTGCAGGATGTCAGCTAAAGCTACGTGTAATGTGTGGATTATATTAATCTGCCTCCAAAATTTAGCATAACTGTACTTAATGCAACATTTTTTGCCTGAAAACCAGAGCTAATTAGTCCATGTGGAATGAAGCTGCTGATGCAACTAGACTGCTGCTGATGCTAGAGCTAGCAGGGGTTCCTCTCCTCAGTGCCATGTAGACACAGTCAGAGAATACTAGTCAAGCAAAAATAAATCAGGATAACTGCTATGTCCTGAACTTGTCATGGCAAAAAAGTCAATCATCTAAGTGATGATATTGAGAAAAATAACTTCATTTTTTCCATGGAAAATATTCAAAGACAGTCAAGATGCCAAAAAATTAAGTCATTCTTCTATAATCCATTATACTGGGTGTCTATAGAGAAACATTAGGAACGTTCACTTCCTTTAGATACCTTAAAAATCAGGTAACTGATTTCCCCCTGTAAAGACATGCATAGGTTATAAATTTTTATTTCAAGAACATGTCATTATCACGACTGACATACTTAGAGTGTAATTTTCCTGTGCAAAGGTGGAGTAATTTTGGTTAAGCAACATTTATTGCTTTGCATTCTTATTTAATTGAATTAACTACATTTTAAATCAGCATGTTGAGAGAGAGCTTGTTGGGAGGAATTTTGTCTTATTGAGGCCTGAAGTTGTGAGCCAGGAGTACAGGGTCCTATCTCACAGTGCTGGGGGAGGCTGGTGAAGCTTGGTCCAAAAGCAGCTGAAGGACAATGAAAAAGTCCCGTTGACTTCAAAGGCTCTGACTCAGGCAGCTTTTCTCTGTGTTGGTTTCCTCATCTTCAGAGTTGGCAGAAAAGCCTCCTTAGGTATGGCAGCTTAATGATTCACCCACACCGTGCAAGGATCATGGGGAGCTTTGCCTGCAGGACAGCAGAGAAATTACAGAAGGCTTCTTTTATCAACAGTTCTTCCACAAAATAGCAGGAGTGAGGTTTTTATCTGCTAACCCAAGAGGTTAGAAAGAGAAGTTGTCCGTAAAAATGTATGAAGGGTGTGGAAGGTGGTGGCTGTGAAACAGGGATACTGTGAGGTTTTATGTTACGAGCTGAGGAAATAGGGTACAGGTTTAGTCAATGCTGCTTGAGCAGGCAGAGCTTTTGTGTTAGCTATGAATATTATTGTGTGTTTATGAAAGCCAGTGGCTATGTTATACTCTGCATCAGGAGTTTGAGCTTTGCAGCTTAGGTATTTTTTTCTAAACCACAACTCATTTGTGTTTTGATTCTATTTTATTCAAATTTTAGGCTACAAATGAGGTGATAGACTGATACAGTTTTAGCTCATCTTCAAAAGGTTCAAGGGTGAAATAAGCCTAGGTCCAGACATCCTGGTTTTTAAAAGTTGATTACAGGTTGGAGTTTGGCAACTGAGTCTTCTGCATTCTTTCTGCTCTCAACTTTTTGCTGAATTCCTCCTAACTCTGTGTCTGTGAACCTCAGCGTAAATCTTGTGTGGCTGGATCTGACCCAGGAGGACTTCACAGAGACCATGGCAGAGACTGTCCCAGCCCAAGGTGAAGGCATTGGATCAATCCTTGGGGAATCCTTGAGTTGAGGGGGTCTTATTTAGCCAGAGATTGAACAACTCAATGTGGAGTAAGGTCCCATGCCAGCTACCCAGTAAAAACTGCAGAAATCAGTGCTGGATCCCCACTCCCAGCTGCAGCCTCTTGGGGTCTATTTGGAATTGGGAGGAACTGGGTGGGGTGCTGCTGGCAGCAGAGTGAAGAGCAGCATTGCAAAGACACCTTTTGCAAAGGTGGATGTGCTGGAGAGACTGCTCTGAGAGGTACTTTTTAAAGATTTCTATCAATTTCTGGAACAAAGAGAGTGGTGGGAAAAACAAGGATAAAAGCCTATTGACAAATGGTATCTGAAATTGCAATACAGGCACCCACAGATACACATATCCTGCATATTACAGTAATTTTAATTGCTTGTAATGTAGCCCCCTCTCCCCCTCCTTGCTCTCTCCTTCCTCCTGTGCTCTCTCCCCCCGCCAGTCCTCTCCCCCCCTCCACGAGTTAATCTGTCGCTAGATTCTCAGCTTTTCTTTTGCTTCTGGTTTCATTTTCAGATGACAAAATTCAAGGCACACAGCTCTGCTGTCTGGTTGCCCTGGAAACGGCAGCCTATTATCGTACCTTGTCATTCATCAAGAAAGAATTGCACTTGACAGAGATAGACCAAAATGCCTGCAGTCTGCAGCATAAAAAAAAAAAAAAGGAAAGAAAGAAAAAAAAAAACAGAAAAAAACTGTTTTCTTTTCTTCCAAGTATGTAAAAGGCCTTTAATGCCTATTTAGTTACATGTTTTATTTAACATTGCTTATTATCCACAGAAGTGGTTGTCGATACTCATAGAAATAGATATTTCCTCCTCAAAAATATATTGAAGTCAAATTTGTAATTCTGCTTTGCTTTCAAACCCTCCCACCCTGATGTACAATATAAAGGAAATGGTTAAATGATAAATGTTTTGCATGTGGAATTCACCAAGTGACCACACAAATGCTGCCTTTCTGCTTAATTATGTCTTGTGTTGGTTAGCTTTCCTGCTCTCTTTATAGAGCTTAAAAAATAATTAGCAGGATATGTAATAAATAATTTAATTTTATCTTTAATTTATCTTTCAAGTACAGAGTGCTATGGAATACAGATAAGTGTATGTACCTAAAAAGTACATATATAGCATGTGTGTACACATACATATGTTGTATGTATTAAAAAGGTAGAGGTTTGTCCCAGCTTAAAATCTGTAATCAGTCTTTCTGAAGTTGGACCAGTCCCAAATTCATTGTTCTTCAAAGGCAGGAAAAGGTAATTGCTTGTTATTTTGTCTACCTCATCTTTGCCATTTGAGTTAACCCAAATTAATTCCTGAAATCTGTGGCCTCATACCTTTTGGTTAGTGAGCATGTTTATGTGGTGAAACTCCCAGTATTGTGATTTTTTAAAAATCTGAGTATTTTTCTGATAATCATATGACTGTTTAAACAGCTGTGATTGAGGGTTGGGGGGTTTTTGCCTCTTTTATAAAAGCTTTTGGGTCAGTTTTTGCTTACATTGGTCAATTTGCTTGTTAAAGGTGAGATATGTTGTAAAATAGGTTTTATTGGCCATGTGGTATTTTAAGTACATATCCTCCTTGCTTAGAGTTTGAATCTCTGATAGTTGAATCTTTTGTCCTGGAGATCAGAGAAAAAGGAAAGTGAGATAGAAGAGGAGAAAGATAGAGTGCACTTAAAAAAGGGGGGGGGGAGAAAAATTCCTTGCATAGATTCTAATGCCAGCTCTGTTTATTTTCATTAAGTGTGCCGTTGGTGTTATACTCAGCCCGCAGGGCTTGGGGGGCTCTGAACTTTGGAACTTCACTTTGCACTCCCCCAACTGAAAATAGAAATCTGTGTGTTGCTCTCTTTTCTTCGTTTGAGCTTTGTGTCTACACAGACTCCCACATGGGTAAGGGATACCCGGGGGTTGCGATGGCACCAAATCAAGCGCAGATCGTGGACGAGGGGTCCACGATGCAGGCGGGCTGGGAAAGGCTCCTGAGGACACATCCTTAACATTTCAGATTGACAAACCCAGATTTCAGTTTTATTTGTAGCAGCAATCCCAACAACAAAAAGAGCAGGGAGAGAAGGAGATGGCACTTAAAGCGAGTCCTAATACCCCGGTTCCTAGAGCCACTTCTGAACTTTTTACTTTGCGCTTTAATAACGCCGCCACACCAGCGTTCATTTCCTGTTCAGCCTCGCTCCTACCTTTTGATTTTTAAATCTCCCTTAGGCTAGTGGTTTCAGAGGACAAAGAAATGAACAGGCAGAAACAATTAAACTCGCAGATACAGTGAAAACCAACACCGCAGCACTTTCGCAGGAATTGCAGCGTATGAACGGATTCTGTCGTGCATTTGATGTTTCAACAGTCGGTCTTGCAGTTTCTTCCAGCCTTCCTCTCAGCTAAAGGAATTCTGCTCTCCCTTAGGACCTCATAAATACATAGAGGCACTGGAAATATTTTTTTTTCTATATATTAATATTACATGATAATCTCATTGAAGAAAAATAAAATGCTAGATGTAGATCTTCTTAACTGCAAAATGGCTCTTGAAAGCCTTTTTAAATGTTCACATGTGTCTTTATGAAAAATTGGAATTTGGAATGTTTATACAGCTCTGAATAGTGTAAGTGAATATCCTTAAATTAGCTTTTCAAGTTGATTTACAGCCTGAAAATTCTGTAACAAGACACGAGTGTTATCTGTTAAGAAAGGAATAGGTTTTTCTGTTATTGTCTGTCTGTGTCTTTGCTGTGAAACAAAATGGGAGCCAAAATGCCAGCTATAAAATGAACTTTCAGGAAGAGAAAAGGCTATGTGGGAATGAACAAAGAAAGGAATAACTTACTCAAAAATTAAAATACTGTGGGTTTTCTAAAGTATTTTAACTGAGATTTATTGATTAAATATTGCAATAGAAGGAAAACCCAAGTCCATGGGAGTTGATATTTGTTTTACTCGAGAAAGGACTAAGCATCTATCAGATCTATCTAATGAATCTGTTCTGTCTATTGATGTGTGTATCATTTATCTCACTGTCTTTCCAGGCTCTTATTTTGTGCTTATAGTCCTGGTATCTGAGTATGTGATCAGAAAATAAGGTCAATGGGACAGAGCTTTACGTATTTCTGAGCATTTTTAACCCTGTGTTCTTATTCAGCCTCAAAAAAAATTGATGACTGGAGCTGAGTGGATGAAAATGTATTTGTAGACAGTAAGGCCATAAGAGACCCTCATAAAAAACTTGTCTGGCCCCCTCCATAAGCAAAGCCAGGGAACCTCGCTCAGTAAACTCTACACACCGTGTTTCAGCAACTGCTTTAGCTTTATTTGTCCTCTGGCACATGGGGAATAGTTGATTTTCTGAAGCCAAGTTTTTAAAGCACACTTGGCACATCTTCTGGGTTTGAAGTCACCCTTAATCTCCGAAATAAGTGTAAGTCGGAGAGATGCTTTGTATGAGTCTGACTCAATAAAAAGCCCCGTCCTGCTGTGGCAGGAGGGAAGCCCATGCAAATGCTCAAAAATTGAGCCTCCAAAAATTGACTCTGGAGGTGAGGAGGGCTGCTGCGAGGTCTGAGAGGAGGTTGCTCCGTGTGAGAGCCAGATGGAGGTTTTATTGAATCCAGCCTTTGGGTATCGACACAATAAAACACCTCCTGTAAACCAAACTCTTTCTCTCTCTCTTCCCCTTTCTTTCTTTTTTTTCCTTTCTCTTTCTCTCTTTCCTCCTACTGCAGTGAAAATTTGAGGAATGTTGTGAGCAGACCGAAACCTCAGCACAGTGTGTGCTTATCTGAAGTTCAGTCAGAACAGAGTCACTCTCCTACCTTTGAATATGTCTGGAATAAACATGTCAGGGCTCTGATTCCCACTTTTTGCTCATGATGAGTTATATCCTGAACGTTTCCTTGCAGTGACTGATGCTTTTCTGAAAGTGAGATGCAGTTGTGGGACAGCTAGAGGAAAGCTCACACTATTTGTCTCCTTGCTCCACGTGTATATAAAATGTGGATATTTCTGTACTATTTTTCCATGTAGAATCACTGTTTTCAGTGGCTCCAGGGAAAGTTAAAGTCTGGATCTGTGGAAGAGACTCAGATGCCAGCTTTTCTAAGTCCTATTTGAGAGATGACAGCTCTGATCTTATTCTGGAGGCACTCAAACTTAACACTTTAAAAAAAAATATTATTTGTTAAAATGGAAAATGAAATCAAGTGAAAGATGTAGTTGGATAGTTGAGGGGTGCACATGCAGGACGGTATGGTGATAGTGGCTTTTTCTGTTAAATACTATGAAAATAGCTATAAATAGTAGAATACTATCCCAATTCTATAGAATACTATGAAAGTAGTGCCACCTGAGCAGTGGAGTTTGGGCAATCCATGAATTATTTGCATCATGGAAGAAACATTATTTTTTATCTATTTTTAGTATTTCTCTCTGATGTGTAACTTTATAATTTTAGTCTCTGACAAGACCTCCAGATCTTAGTTCTGATTTTCAGCTGCTGCCATAGGATGGGTATGCCCCAGAGCTGTGAGGAATTTACATCTTGTGTAGAATATAGTGTTCCATTGGTGGAAAGGGACATTGTCTATGCCCCTCAGGACTGTGCTGGTTTCTACTCACTTCACACCAATGTATTAACTCTGGATCTGGCTTTCCTTGTGGTTTGAAGTTGTACTTTCTGTGTGCTGTCACGGTGGCTGAGGTTCATGGGGGGAGTTTTCCTGGCAGCACCTGTATTGGTGCAAAAGAGGCTGAAGTGGCTGCTGGAACTCCCTTTCTGCTGAGCAGGTACTGGATAGTCATCAGGCATGAAAACCAAGTTGTTTTCTGTGCACAAGGGTGATTGGAGGACTAAGCTGTGCTTCACTAGCAAGTGATCCTGCCTAAAACCACCCATTAAATGCCTGAAGTTAGACAGTGATAGTGGAATCTACTTCTTCTACTTACAGTAGTACTTTCTCTTGCATAGGAGCAATGACTATGGCTCATAATTAAGGATTTTGAACTCAAAGACTTGAATGATCCATTGTAAACTGTGTATGGCAGATGTGAAGTTCTGAAGCTCTGCAGATACCTTTATACTGTCAGAAACAGCTTTACAAGCTGAAATAAATCTTTAAATAATTTTCCTATGTCACTTCAAGAAGGATCACCTCTGTCCACATGGTGGACAGTACCTTTTTTTGGTTTTGTTAAATCCATGGGAGTGCTTTAGTTTACACATGGATAAAACAGGTTTTCTTATTTTTTCATATTCCTCCCAGTTTTTAAGCTTAATTGAATTAATACAACTAGGGAAACCTTATTTCTTATAGCAGGACAAACCAAATTACCCTCTTCAGATATCCACTTCTTTCTTTTTGGAATTTGCTTCGCTATTAAGATTAAAAATTTCTGAGTGAGGGATTGGTTTAATCAGGAGGCACAGGGTATTGCCAGACTAAAAATCTTCAGTGGTTTAGTGAGGCATCAGCGGGTCTTTGTGGTCTCTTTTCTCAATTTAATCTGTAAAAAACTAAATGCTGCTTTGTTTCATTATCATTTGAGTGTTTTGGCAAAGACTTTACAGCCTTTCCACCTTTCTCCTCAAATCCTGTAATTAGGCTGTTTTAAAAACTGGTATCTGATTATTCTTCTATTAGTTTCCCCCCAAACCTATCTTCTCAGAAGCAAAAGGTGATTAGAACCACTAATGCTGCTGGATTACCACACCCAGTACAGTCACCTTTAAAAAGCTGTTTAGACAATGAGATGGAAGTCCAAAATTGGATGAGGATTTCAATTGCAGAAAAAACTGAGAGTACAAAAATGCCTTTAATGTTCTTCTTTCAATTTGTTTCAATTAGATCATTTTAGATGTGATAATATGGATATGCCTATGATAGATATTTCACAACACCAATAAATGGGATGCAGGAGTTTAAAGGAGTTAGAGCAGGCTTTTGCCACCAAGTTGCTGGCTGCTAAATGCTTCTTGAATTTTGATTTAATGACCAATATGGATTTGCATAGAAAAAAGCAGTGGAGGAAGGAAAAATGCTGAAAATTCTGTGTGTGTGTGTAGATAGCACTACTATGAATAAATATTTCCCTGTGCACCACAAACAAAAGGTGACCATGGCTGTGTTGATTGATATTTTAACATGACTTTTTAGTATCAGCTGGGCTGCTAATTTTGATCCTCTGTTTCTTGCTTGCCAAGTGCTTTCTTTTTACACTTTGTAGCAATGAGGTGTTGGGGTAGTATTGCTAACTGAAGCATTCAAGTGTCAGGTGCCTAACATCATGAGCCTTTAAAAGATGAGATTAGGAAAGTAATACATGGGATTTATTGCCTTCTAGATTTTTGAAATCATTGGTTCTCTTTGGCTTATGTTCTACAAGATCTTCCTCCTCCACCATAAGTGTTAAATGCATCTTCCTTTTTCTAGCCCCCTTTTAATGAAAAATGATATTGTCACAGATTTCTGTCTTTTCTGTTTCATGGCAGAAACACTCTAAAAACATTGTCAAAATTGTGGTAAGAACATGGTGGCAGGAAAACTCTGTTACCAGAGAGTTAGATATCTCTGAGCTGTAAAAGGCATTTAATAGGTTGTGTTTGAGGGACATGGGGTCAAATATTGCCAGTCTTACCTCATCTGTACTCAGCTGAGTCCTTACCAACTTTGGTGGGAGCTCAGCTGGAGTGAAGAGATGAAGACATGTCCTACTTAGAAGCTGAGACCCTGTCTTGTTGGCAGGGGGTTGTTTTGTTTAGTTGTTTTGATTTGGGAAGGGACAAGAGATAAACAATGCTCAAAGGGAAACAAAGGGAGCTATAACCAGGCCATGCTCATTACAAAAGCATCATATTTAATGATGGGAATTAAACAGAGCAGAAAATACATTTTTTTTCTGGTAGTTCAGGTGCTTTTCCCCCACTGCCTTTGCTGCACTCCAGTCCATGAAAAGCATTTAGATGTATTCAATTCAATCTATGATTTTAGGGCATGATAATTTCTCATCCAGTTTTAGAAGAGAAAGAAGCCAATCTTGTGTGGCAGAAAGCAGGTTTACCAAAACAGTTCTGATCTCAGTATTTCAGGGGATATAAGATCTTGTCTGAAGCCTTTCTGTCAGGACCCCTTGGGGAAAATAGGGGGAAGGTAGGAAAAACAAAAAGATACAAAGGCAATTTTAAAAATTACGTTTTAAAATGCCTTTTAATGAGCAACTCTGCTAAAAGCACCTGTCATTTACTTACAAATAAATTATCTTGGAGGTTTGGTGGATGTTTTACAGTGGTTATTTGCAGTAGATTGTATTATGTATAGTTCTGAGAATGCAGAATTTCCAACAGAAATCCTATCAAAACCTGTGTAAATACAGGTTCCTCATGGGATTAGTGGATTTGGCCATCTACTCTGTATAGGTGTAAATCATACAGTCCAAAACCTCCTGCTCATGGTAGGGACTGAGCAAAGTCCTGCTTTGGCTCAGCCAGAGCTATTCTGACAGCAGACTCTCTGACCAGCCAGACATCACTGTTGGCTACGGACAATAAGCACTTCCAAAAATCAGACCTTGCAGCAGCCTTGTTTGGAGGAACTGGTCACTTCCATGTGGAACAAGAGGGGGAAGAAAGGGCAGACACTAGTGGACAGACTCTAATCTTCATTAATTTCATATAACTGTGGAGAAATACCATTAGCTGCAAATTTGGCAGTTGAAAGCATCAGAGAAGTTATGTGAAATCTTTATTTTTCTAAGCAATTTGATCTATAGCATGGGGAAAAGTATTGAATCTGCAGAGAATTATTGCAAAGAATTTTAGGAAACATTCCTCTGCTTCCTTATGTCCAGTGCAAGTCTTGTCTCTAATAACCCCTTTTGGAGGTTACTGCACGTGTATCTGTATTCTGCCATGGAATGGATATATTCTGTTCAGTTGAAAACTGAAAAACTCAGAGTAGAGGGATTTTTGGTCTTGTTTGAGTATACCCAGGAAAAAAAAACCAAAACACTTTTCTCTGTCTTTTTAGCATCTTAATTTAAAATAAACTCCCTCAAATCTATGATGCTATGAAACAAACAAAAAAGACAAGCTCTTAAAGGAAATGCACTTAAACATAAGGATATGAGATAATGAAATGGGCTCCTGGGATAAGCATATTTATTGGGTTTGTTATGTATCAAATGTAACAAAAGTAAAGTGTCTGAAGAACTCCATGTGTGGTTCCTTCACACTCTTTGATCACACAATTCCCCCTTTAATTCAGATGCAGTAGAGCTTAAGTGGCTTCATTGATGTGTTAAGTGTGGAATGATTTTTTGTATAAAATAAAAAAAAAAAAAAAAAAGACCCCATTATGTGTCCAGAAAAGCCTTGTGTGCACTTGTTTATTGAGACAGGAAGTCGGTTTCCCACACCGAACAACAGTGCTGAAACACTGAAAAATTGTGTAGGGAAGAAAAGTAAAGGAAACTTAATTTTCTACCTGGCAGAAATCGGCCTCCGGAGGAAGAAGTAGACAATGAGATTGGGTTTAAACTGAATAATGGAGCCTGATTGATTTTAGCAAAATGCTCCACACCATTTATATAAGGGGTTCATGTGCTGCTTTTGTTAGTAAAATAGGAGGCTTTGGTACAAGCGTCTTTGTAGTCAGCCTGCCGCTTAAGTGTTGCTGCCACTATGGCACTGCTCGGAAGAGCAAACACCCAGAAGAACGGCTGTCAGGTAGAGACACACCATTTAAATATATATTAAAAAAAATAAAAGAACAACAAACTACTTCTAGGTCATTTCTTATCAGTTTCTCACTGACAGAAATCTCTGTGAGGCTCTTCTGAACAAAGCCTTGGATACTGCAGTGGTGTAAATCAGGACGGTTTCTTTTATCCAAGACAAAGGAGCTACTTGCTGCTCCCGCACCTGATGCCCTGGGCCAGCCTTCTCACACAGCAAAAAACATAATTGATAGAAGACCTAAATTTTAATATTAAAAGCAAGGAGTAAAAAAAAAAAAAAAATCAACTGGGGAGGTTTTTAGGCTGATACTTAATACGTATTTACTCATACCTAGGAATTTTAACGTGATTAATATCAGGCTCCAGTATTCAGATTTGTCTCAGTCTCCCATTTGGTCAGTGAGTGTTATAGGCTGGAAGTGAAATACCAAGTACAGGCATTTATTGGTGTTTTCAGAAGCAGCTGTAAGTACCCAGAAAGGTCAGAAGTGCAGTGGGCCCAGTGCTGTGGGCTCTGAGCCCAGAGTTTTAATCGGAGGAAACAAACCCAAGGTCTGAGAAGCAAGACCAGCACAAAGAAATCAAGTGACTCGCCAAAGGTCACGTAATTCATTGGTAGCAGAGACCAGAATAAATGTCAGAATTTGCAGGTTCTGTATTTTGCTGCAATTTCATATTTCCTGAATTTTCTCTGGTTTCATTCAGCAAATAACGATGTCTTCTACCTCTGCCACAGCAGCGTGCTTTTGTGCTCAGTGCTAAGGTCTCTTTTTCACTTTGGAAGCTTGTAAAAATGTGCGGTTTCCTAGACTCTGATGCCAAAACCAAGACTATTCAAAGCAAACAAACACAAAAGCCCTCCAAAATGCGGAGTGGGCCTTTGTAAATATTATCCTGAGGTGGATTTGTGCAAAACAGTCACAGGGAAAAGACACCCCCTTCCCTTTGCCCTGAACTAGCAGGTTTGCAGGACCTCAGTGACCACAACCATCAGAGCTTCTCCGTGGCTGTTTCCCTCTTGGAGTGAGAGGCACTGCAAAGCACTTGTTCCTTTCACCTGAATGCCAAACCTCCCTCAAGTGTGTGTGTTTATACATCATCTGAACTTCAGTATTTTTTTACCAGCCTCTTTTTAATCCTTCTAAGGCAGGACTTGGAGGGAAACTGCACATTTTCCTACCATGCGTGTGCTTTCCCACTGACAGATGCAGCTCCCCCTTCCACAACCCTGGTCTCCTGGAGCCTTTTCCAGCCCATATAAAACTCTTCTTCCTTTCAGCACCATCTCCCCACACCCAGCACATTCCTTTCATGTGCACAGACCGATGGCCTTATCTCTCACTCTCGCCCTAATTATGAAATGTGTGGTATGTTGCTGCTCCATGAGAACAGAGAGAACTGCAACTGGGCAGAAGTTAAAGGACTCTTCTTACTGCTCTTCAGACAAGCCAGGTTCAGGGTAAACTGGCAGTCCTTGGTTGTCTTTTTTTTTTTTTTTTTTAAATTCCTTTTTCCTTAAGAACAAAAAAAAAAAAAAATTGAAATTATCACTAAATCCATCAGCTGTATTTTGCTTATAAGGATGGTTTAAGGAAGCTTGTTTGCACTGAGCTAACCTTTTCAGCACTGGATATGGAGCTGAAGCATTAGTACATTTGTTTGTCACACCCGACAGACACTGAGGGTTTGATTGCTGAGCTCCTGAGCTTGACCTGGGGCTCTGGCTGTTTTGGTCTTGCTGCATCTTGCTGTCAGCATAGGTCAGCACAGACATTTCTCTCTGTTCTTGAGAGCTGCAGGACCTCAGTACATAGCAGGAGGCTCTCTGTGTCTGGCAGGCATGTGGTCCTTAAAATGCAACTGTCAGACACTTTGCAGTGGGATTTTCAAAGCGGATGACTACTGGCTTATGTCTGCTTCCACCAAAATTGTCTGTAGCAGCAAGACAGCTAGGCCAAGATACAAATGCCTTTGAAAATCCCACCGTGAAGCACTGTGTATCTGAGAGCTACATCTGAATTGTGCAGAACCCTTCCTCTTCCCTAGCTGCTTAAAAACATAAGCTATACTGCGTTAGCCTGGTCATCCGTTCAAAAAGAGGAACATATTCGTGACCTGTCACCAATTCCTGCTCCTCCTGACCCTCCCCCTATCTCCACTTTGTCGGCCCTTAGTGAACCAAAACCTGGCTTTTCTGATTTGAATCATGATTCAGCCTGATGCGATTTGAAATGCCTGAATTCTTAACCCCCTGCATGATGGGATTTTATCTAATGGAAATGCCAGCAGCCTTTAAGTCAGGCATGGCAGCATCTTGCCAGCATCTATACCCAGCATGCTAAATAAATGATAAATATTGTTGCACATATGTTACATCTGTCAGAAGTCTCAACATCATGCAATCATCATGTGTCCTTTATAAGGTGATGAAAGGAGCCAAACCAACAAACCCCAATGCAAACATCAGATAGGCATTAGATATTCTCTGCCAGTGCAAATAAGATGTCCTGTTAGTGACACAGGCCTGTAAGGAAGGGGAATATCTTTTATTAGGTAAGATAGAGAACTGAAAATGGTGGACATGCTGTGGATTCAGTCTCTCCATCAGGTCAAGTGATGTCCAGCTCCCCTGTGTCCTTATTCTGCATTGGATACGGTGCTGTTACTATTTTAAGAGGTTTCAGGTTCTGCTTCTAAACACCAGTTTCAGGTGTGGGAGAAGGGAGGGTAAATTAAAAAATATTCTTACAGGTCTTAGGTACCTATGCTATTTCTAAATGTTAGCTGTGTAGTCCCACGTCTCACCAAAACATTTCAGGGTGCTGAAGGTTGGTGTAGACTATTTTAAGACAAGACTCTGATCAGTCTTAATGCCACCGTTAAAAAAGGTGCAAGTTCCTTGCCTATCTGAGGATGGTCAGGGTTACCTTGAAGGGCACCTCACTTCTGCCAAGGCCTTGCTCTGCCTGAGGGAAGGAGAAAGCAGGGAGAGGGGTGAGCAGAGGGAAGAAAAGGCTGTCAGTATGCTGGGCCATGGCTGCACTCCTCTGCACCAGCTGGGTGCTGGGGAGGAAGGATGCTGAAGTGCTAACGCATCTTCCTTCCCTCCAGCAGAAATGAGCTGCTGCGTTGGAGCAGATCCTCAGAGGAGTGTTTCAGAAGCAGGGTCCCTCCTGAGGGGAGGAGCGGAGGGGAGGTGGAGCTGCTCCACCTCTTGCCCAAGGCTCTGCCTAAGGGCAAAATCTCAGCCTAAGAAACATATTTCTCCCTCTCCCTCCCTCCTTAAAAATAAGGGTCGCCGTGGCATTTACCTTGAAGTCTATAAAAAACATTGAACTCCCAGAGTGTGCCATGTGTGTTTCCTGCTAAGAAAGCAGTTCCAGACTAATAACTATTTTTAATGGCTGTTGTTGTGCTTTGCACTAAATGATATCAGCTATTATTACATGAGAAAGGCAAAGGAGCCTGGAAAATTAAATGAAATCCTTCTGTGGAAATTTCAAAGTGGATCAAAGATGCTCCCCAGCTTTTGCTTGAGCCCAGGTGGAACATTTCCTAGTTATGATAAGGTAGTGAGCCCCTGGAAAAGCACTTCTGCAGAAAGCAAGCATAATTTTCCCTTTCCTTTTTTGTCTTAAACCAAGTCACTGTTGGAAGTCAGATAACTTAATACAAATGAGAATAGAATCAGGTCCACTGGGGCTTAGGAAGGTCAGTGTAACTGCATGGCAGAGGGCAGGGGGAAGGGTGTTTGATCAATCCCTTCACACGCATGAAGGTCAACCTAACCAACTTGAAGTATCCCTCTAACGTTGGATATGACACATCCATCATCCCTCATTGATAGAGAACGGTGTTGGTTGTGACTTATAATCAGTGTGTACTGACATCTAATTTTCTCAGTGTTTGCTCTGCTGTCCTTGTTGTGTGGATGTGGCAGGACTTGTAGCCTGTGGCTGCGGCACAGCGCAGAGCAGCTCAGTGGTGGTTTCCTGGCTGAGCCTCCAATAAAGCCTAAAGCTGAGGTCCCTGTTGATGAGGCTTCTGTCACTCAGAGGTAACCCCAGTATTAGAGATCAGGGCAGAACCTGAAGTAGTAAACTCTGCTGGGCATGTCTGCATCTGAGCTAATTGTCTAGACTCACTGGTGCTCTGCAGAGGAAATAAATGCTACTTGTAGGGTGTGAATCATCTTATCCTAGAGTGCAGGCACAAAATGTGGCAGATGAGTTGTACCCTAAATATGGCTGTTTGTCTCCTTTGGCTGTAGTAGGAGCCAAGGATGACTAGGTCTAAGAGTAAAGAACTTAGCTTTGGGAAATGACAAGAGGGAGAGCCTGGGGTAGGTTTATTGACCTCCCAATGTGTTTCAGATTAGTTATAGGCTATGACTGCAAGTTGGGGAAAAATTAAAATCAGCCTAATTGTACTGAAGCAAGTCAAATTTTGTTGAGGTCAAATGGTTTGTAGTTTTAGGCTGTGAATCTTAAAAATCCCAAACAGTGGGTCTTCCTGGCAGGTTGTGCATCTACTGATAACATGGCAGTGAAAACAGAGGGGTTTATCCTCAGGGCTCCATTCTACCAGGTTTCAAGCTCCCCAGACCTCCCACTACTCTGTGGGAAGTGAAGGTGCCCAGCACTTTGCAGGATCTAACCCTAAGGATGGGATGCACACTCACAAGGATAAATCATCTTTGTCCCATTAACTTCAATGGAGTTACCTTCATTTAGGCTACATGCAGAAGTACTCCTGGTATCTACAGAGCAACCCTGTTAGTTGGGGTGATTCATTTTGATTATCCTATTAAAAGGATACAGCCTGATTTCCAAATGCACAGAAATCTAACTAACTTAGTTGCTCTGATTAGCCCCTGCTGCAATTTCCACCATGCTATTAAAATATGTTATACTCAAATGCAATGAAATGCTTGTAAATCAAGTGAGATTAAAAATCCCTTTGGCTGCAGAGATGTGTTTATCATAAAGACTTTAACATCCTGAATTTAAAAAAAAAAAAGCTATACACTACTAAGGGAGTCAGGGTTCATAGGGAGGAGCAGCCTCTTTTATTGGATCGTCTCATGGAGCTGAAGAACAAAACAAAGCAAAAAAGAAAAATTTTCAGGCACATAAATCCTTTCTCTGTACCAATGCAGGACTGAAGACTTATGAAATCATACAGAAATGAAAAGTTTAGTGTTAACCCACTTTTGGGGGTGAAATGAGTCCAGTTGCCTGTGTTTGGAGGTTTGCAGAGGTTTGGATGTGGTTTCACATGTACTGTGCCCAGTACCACTTTCCTTTCAGGAACCTTCACCTGTGAGAACCATGCCTGTGCACACTGAGTTTTGTTGTGACATCCCTTCGCATACTGCTATCATATACTCCTTTTTTTTTAGCACCAGATAGGTAAAATTCATCTGTCTAGGCTGAATGTGGGTGTTGTTAGGTGCAGAACCTGCTCTGTGGATTCATTTCCCAGTTCAGGGTTGGGTTTGAATTAATCTGGATCTGAAAGGGAACTTCAGAAGATTATTGTTTGACTTGTAACTAAAGAGGTGTTTTATCAATTTAAAAAAAAGATTTTCTTAAAAAGGAGAACAGTATTTATAAGTACTGTTAAGTTTACATTTGACTAAGCAAGGGAGCTAGACCCTCATGTAATTACTTTAGAACTTTTATGGCTATTTTGGCAAGACTGGGGTATGTCAGGTGAAAACCTAAACCTAGAATTTGTGTCAAAATTTACTCATTGCTTGGTAAGCTTATACTGGGTTAATTCCTGCCCCCACACACTTTTTTTTTTTTTCTTTCAGATCTATTTGGTTTCATTTATACTCTGCTATCTCCTCCCCTTCTGTGCAAGGAAGATGGAGAAAATGGGCCCAATATATCTGAAATGCATGAGGATGTGCTAAGATTTAGCCTCGGTCCAGCTTCAGAGAGGTTAATTACCTTGCAGAAAATCAGTTAGGGAAGACTGTGGCTAATCTTCAACCAAATCCCCCTTTCCAACATCAGAGGAGAGCAAACTGGCTATTTTAAGTTATTACTTATGTTTATTCTAGCCGAATACTTACATCCCTCCCCTCCGGCTTCGCCATGGCGGCTGAGAGTGTTGCTATGTTGCTGAAGAGCCTTCCTCTTTACAACAGTTGTGCAGAAATCACTTTCCTCTGTCATTCCTTTTCGGCAGCAGCAATTTGTTCTTTGCCAGGAATAGCTGCAGCTTAGCACCTGTTGTGCAGCCCAAGAGGCTCTCATCTGGCGCTGCACAAACAGAACTTCTGTTTGCAGGACTGGACCAGGATCCGCTCGGGGGTTTTTTTTGATAGAATTCTCCTTCTGTTTTACCAGACAAATAATCTGTTGCGACTCTTCTTGCTTCTTATCTTTTGCAGCTTGGCCTGGTTCCATGCACCATTTTGTTCTCAAAGATGCCTAAGCTGATTCTTCAGCGCTAGCCAAAACAAATGAGAGTCTTGGCTGCCGGTGTGGTAGCAGCAGCTGGTTTCACTATGGCTCCCTATGCCTAACACTGGGGCAGCTTTGACTTGGATACTAAGATCCTTTTCCCTACTTAGGGGTCTGGGAAGTGCTGAGGAGCAGGCAGGAGGGAAATGAAGTCCTGTAAAGTTGTTCAGCTGATGGAACAGTGGAAGTCTTTATTTGAAGTGTTTATTTATCGTGTGTTGTCCCAAGGCATCCATCACAACGACCTCTTGAGAAAGATTGAATGGATAAGGCATAGAACTGGGAACTGAGACACCCAGGATCTGTCCCAGACACTCACCTGCTATGTGACTTTGAGTTTTCCCTGCCTTGCCTTGCAGTTCCCATTCAGACTGCCAGAACTCACAGCTGGAGCTGACTTCTGCTGCACGTCTGTGCAAACTCACATGAAAGGCGCCTGGTCCCAGCTGGGTCCTATGAGCATTGGTGCAATGTGAAATGTAATGTATATGGTCCAATTTATCAGTCCTGGTGGATCTAGTGGATAGCACAGCATCCCTGGGAGGTGCTTAATGCCTGCAATGAACACAATTTGGAAAACAATTGGAAAAACAAAGGGAAGGTGTAGAAGAGAGATGGCGGTTAATGAAAAAAAAAGCGCAACAAAAGACAAGATCCACCAAGGTTCTGAGCTTTGGAAAAGATCAAATCTAGACTCAGTCTGGATCTGAACTTTCTGATTCTGTACTGCCAGTCACTACTAGACAGGAGCAAAGCAATTATGAGAGCTGAATGAGTTCTCAACTTCTCTTTTGCAGATTGCAACCCTCTTTTCCATGCTGCATGTGTTGCTTCAGCTGGACTGGAACGGTTAGGAAAAAGCAGAGGTCTTGTAGTTGGGAAGCTCATGGTAAACCAGATGGGTTCTGGGACTACCTATGGCTTTGGGAAAGTTCCCCTGTCTCTCATTGATTCCCCTTAAAGCCTCATCTGTAATGACAGTTTTTTTCCTACAGCTTCTGTAGGGCTGTTGTGGGATAATAAAATGAGCAAGGTGTTTGGCCGTGTAGGGACCATGAGACAAGGATGGATGGATGGATGGATGGATGGATGGATGGATGGGTAGATGTGTTCCCTTTGCAATATGGGAAGGCCAAGCCAGTAGAAAACTTCTAGATACACTGTCTCTCCTGAGCCAAAAGAACATTATGTCACCGTGAAAATGCCACGCATTTTATTTTAAAAGGATGTTATGGCAAGACTATAATCAGATCTCTTAGTGCCTTAGACAGCTTCAGAACCTGATTCAATAAAAACATGGCCGGACTCCAGCATTATGAGGAGAAGCAGGCTATCTGTGGGGACTTATCTCTGCCTGTAAAACCTCTACTTCGGAGAGCTTTTGAGCACTCGAGTCCAGGCTTCTCTTGCTTGTTTGTTATTGAACAGAGAGTTTGTGAGGGGGACACCAAAAAATATGGCAATGTGATATGATGTTTGGGTGGGGAGAGCTAATTGATTTGACAGTTAATCAAAAACTACTAAGGGGAAATCAATATAGAGTAAAACAATCTAGTCTTCTGTTCTATACCGTATTCCCAGTGGCTTTGTTGATTGTATAGCATCAATGTCATCTATTTTAGATGGAAATGTTACCAACTGTAATGCCACTGTTGATGTTTCAAAACGATTCTAATCTCATTTCAATAATAGCTTCTGTCTCTCTTAGTGACACACATGCCATAACATTCTTGGCTAAGTTGACAGCACTAATAACACGCTCAGTTTTTATATGATTCGGACCACTGTCTGAATTTTTGAGTGTTCACAGTATTGCACAGCACAAAGGACCTGCATCTCCCTCGAAAGCTTCAGGTAAGTGAGTGCCACCAGCACTCTCATGGCTTGCCTGGACATTGCCAGTACGGTGTGGGCATATCTGAGAGTCAGCTCCTCAGTTAATAGAGATTTGGGGGCCAAATGGAGGCCCCTGAGCTTGAAAGGTTTGACTGGAGACAATTTGCCTAGGGTCACAGAGAGGAAAGGCAAGGTTAAGAATGAGATGATAGCCAGCTTTGTGGTTTAACTGCTGGACTATGTGCTTCCTCCTGAGGTCTTGAGTCTCTCAGAGTGGACTAAAAAAAATCCCACAGGGAAATTCCTTGCTGGCTTTCTGGAAACTCCTCCTTTGCATCAAAGTCTGATTATCAAACTCAAAGCCTCTTGTGTGGTTTTACAGTACATTTTGCTTTCATCCTTCTTGCAGTCCAGAAGTGAAAAATAAATGTGCCAACAGCCCAGATGCTGCAATGATGGGCAAAGGATGAGATGGACACCTCATGATGAATCAGGTTCTCCAGACAAAGCAAGGAGTTTTCAGTCCCTGGGTGCCTCATCCAGATGAAATTCAGAGTGCAGCTCATAGTCCTTTCTTCAATAGACCTAGAGATAATTTAACTTCAGAATTTAAGGAGGTCTATAAAACTTTTTGTGGGGAAAATTCTGGTGTCTCATCACATTTACTGTCTTCCCCCAGCCTTCTTGTGTGCTGGGTTGAGCAATAAATGCACTGACCAGGCAAAACACTTAAGCAGATGCTTAGCTACACACTTAATTTTAACTCTGCTGAGCATGGCTCAGGCTTAAACTTTAGCAAATAGAAAGGTCTCGTTGGAGTCAATGGACTTTAAGCCTGTGCTGAATTTTAAGCATGAACTTTAACAGAGCTCTACACTTGAACCTGCTTCTGGAATATTCAACACATAATTTGGAACACAAAAATAAAATCTTTCAAATAGATACTTCATTTAAAACAGCTTTCCTCTTCAATTATCAGCTGTGGATTTAAATGGGATGAAAATTCAGTCTTCTCTTTCTGATTTTATCTCTTATGTTCTCCTTTTGCAGGGGAATTTCCCCTTTATTAACTTTTGAGCATAAAATGCAGAAAATAGATGAACAAAAGAAACCTGGAGCAATATGCAAGAACTTTAAACTAATTCATCAGTCATTGTTAATGACATCAGGAGAAAGAAATTCAAGAATACAAGTCTATTGCTGTAAACTGGGATTTTCGGAAGAGCCTGTTGGAGTTTGGCACTCAAATCCTATTAAATCCCCTTTATACTTTTCACTTCTCTTTCTTTTCTTTTAATTTATTTTTCTTTGACATGGGAAAGGCCCAGTGCATTTTGTTAGTGTGCATTATTACATGATGTTTAGGATCAGCATCTGGGATTAAAGCAAGTTCAGAGCCCTTGTAGTGCACAGTCATAGACAGTTCCTTCTCCGAAGATGTGGTGTCTGCACATGGATGTGCAGCCAGGTTCAGTGTTTTAACACACCAGCTTCCCAAGCTGTTTATTAACTCCCAATGACTGATTACTTTCTTTAAAGTGCTGTTTTTCTGTCCTCCTGGATGAATTTGCACTGAAGCAGATAAGGAGTGTTCCCTCGGACATTTACAGCGCTTCTGCTCTGGGACAGAAGTGCTGCAGGGGGGGAACAAAAACGAGGTGGTTTCCCAGATCTACCTATGCAGTTGCTACATAGAGCAAGAAAAGGGAACAGAACACACAAGTGTGATGCTTTGCAAGTGAAGGGTGAGAGGATGGAGAAGAGGGAGCCATGGTGTGGGACAAGGTAGCTGTTATGAGGCATGCAGGATGAGGAGGGCCAGGGTGTGATGTGGAGTGTAGCCACATTATAGACCCGTGTTCAGGTGATACCAGTGTTTTCAGCCCAAGGGCTTGCTGTTGTCAGGTTCCTCCATGAATCTTTTCAGCCAGAAGACAAGTGTATCAGACTTAAAGGCTGGTTACCAGTAGCCCCATTAGTATGTATTTCCTGGTGTGCCTGGGAACATGTTAATATATAAGGTTTTTTGACACCGCCTTCTTGTTGTGCCCAGTGTAGGGTCATGCAGATCCCACACTGCAGCTCATAACTGAAGTGAATAACCATATCTGACTACCTTGAACACAGCTTGTGGAGGGGTATGGGGGGCATGTTTTCTTATTGCCCAGCTGTAGAACAACTTGTGCTTGTCTTACAGTAATATCTTTCTCATTGGTGGCAAAAACCTACCCTGTTGGGCCAAGCCAGCCTGATGCTTGCTGTAGTCAGTTCAGCCAGCCCTGAGCTCTTTTTTTCTTCTTCTTCCTGACAGAGGAAAATTTGTATTTTCTAACACACCTAGTAGAAACTGATCAGTTTTGCCTGTCACTTTATTACATAGGAATCACATCTTCAGCACAAACCAGAAGTATGAACTAGATTCTCTGCCCTTGTGATCAAAGCTCTGAAAGATTTCAGGACTGTCACATATCTCACATTTTTGATTTCCTACAGCAATCCTTCCCTCAGTCTGGCAACCACTGTGCTGATTTCTGACCTCATTACAGTCTCTCTTATGAAGATGAGGTACCCAAATCTAATGCCTGGTGTAGCCTCTGAAATATGGTTGTATGCTATACTGGCCTGACCTTTTCATTATTCTGCAGTTTGACTGACTGGCTATCCTAGCCCTTTCCCACAAGTTGAGGAACCTGTAATGATGGGAGGAATGGAGCTGCTAGATAATCAGCATACAGAATGCAGAAAAGGTCAGGATAATCCAGGAGATATAACAGATGGATGCACAGATAGGTGATACACAAGCAGAACTTCAGGACTAGATATGTGTTTTCTAATCTTCAAAGCAAGTTATGTTCTTTCATGTATTCCGTCTCTGCCCAAAGAAAGCCATAAACTGGTTATTTGTTAGTTTAAAATGCATATAGTCTTTATAATTTTTCATATACCACAGAAAAAATGCATTTCCTGCCTGGCTCTGCAGGACAGGAGTGACAAGGTTCTGGGAAAAATACTACAAACCTTTTAGCACCATTTTCTTTCAGAAAATAGATTCAAACTTCTTGTCTGTTGAGTTTTTTTTACTTTCTCCCTTCCTTAAAAAAAAAACAAAATCAAAATAAAAGTTATCAAAACAGGAGAAAGCTTATTAAAAATTGCAAATAGAGTATTGGGAGTTGTTCTCCCTTTTCCCACTGGTGAAATAGTATCAACAACAGATAAGAAAGGGAAGTGGGAGGGATTTTTAAAAGCAATGTTTTGTTCTGTTCTCTGAACTACAGGAGTGAAGATTTGAAACAATGAGAAATTACTGTTTTTCTTCTGAAAATTTCATGGCCAAATATCCAATATTTCTATTATTACTCCTACTTCAGAATAGTACAAATTATTTAGCTGCATGGAAATACTAAGGTACAATATTACTGTACCAAGTCAAGACACCAGAATTTATCTCAGACTTAGGTAAATGTCCTAGTTCAAATTTACATGCCTAACAGCAACAGAGGGATATAACTGAAAATAAAATATAAATATAAATTAAAAAAAAATAACATGCAGGAGGAAGTTTCATGTTTTTACCACTCAGTTTGGTTATCTTCCTTAATCAAACTAGACATCAGTTGTGTCCTTTCTTAAAGGTTTCCTTCACAAGATTCAGGGTTACCCAAAGGGTAGAAAATAATTACCTACAATTAAAGAATATCCAGGACATGCCAAGGTCAAGGTGAAGCTCTAGGGACTTGTCATTAGCCACTTTAAGGCAGGTTCAGAGTAGGCTAATAAAAATTCTGACCTTCAATATTTTTGTTGTCTGAGAGAAACTGAACCTTGCTCAGCAAAGAAGAAGGGTATATTCCTCTTGTCATTCCTCATGAGGGTAGGGAGTCACAGGGATGATTTTTAGTCACAGCAAAGTTTGATGAATTGAAAACCCTGCAGACTGCTCACTTCAAATACCTGGCTGAGCAGGGTATAAAACCCTAGAACAAGGTTTGGTAGCTGATGCTGATTCATTCATGGCTTGTTTGCCATGATATTGGTTGTCTCTGTCCCATTTCTGCTACTGGAAGCTGCCTTGGATTGTGGCATTGGCATTTCTTTTTATCATCTAAGAAATAATCCCTGGCTTCTAGTCCTTGCAACATCATTTGCCTTGCTCAGGTCTTCATCATTTTCCCATATTGATTGCTCCAGTTTGCTTTCTGAGTTAGTCCTTCAGATGTTCTGTGCACAGCTCCTTTTTCAGAGCTGTGCAAGGTCACATGTCCATGACCTGGGCTGCTCAAGTGGTAGCAAGAGATGCAAATCTCTTCCCAGTTCCTGTATGAAGGGGAAAAGTAGACTATATATGTACCTGGACCCAGGCCAGCCCCTGTGCCCTTCTGTTTTCCTCCAGATTTCAGAAGCCTCTATGCCAGTTCTCTCCCTGAAATTGCAGGTGATGAAACATTTCTCAGGAAACACTGATGCGAAGGACAGGACTGAACCTGGATGTCCTGCTGGTTGGAGGAGGTATCTAACCTCTGGAATAGCATATATTAAAGCAAAACATCTTTATGTCCTAGTTTAGGTACCAAATGCCATCTCTGGTTTGAATCTGGCCCTTTTTTCTCAGCCTGCAGGGCATCTGAGGCCAGATCCTCAGTTATCCAGTTTGATCCTTTTTTTTGGTTTCTAAGCCAGCCTGGACCTTGTGATGCTCAGGTACTGGTTTACTAATTATCCCTACTGTACACTCAGGAGAGCAGGTGGAAGGGTCTGTGTTAATTGTGCCCCAAGGCTGTGACGTCCTCTCCCTAATCAGCTGCCCTCAGCAGCTCTGTTTTTGAAGAACATTGCAGGCATTCACTTCCCACTTGAGCAGTAAACAAAACCAGCTCTCCTTTGACTGGCATTGTAAGATGTTTTGCTTCAGGCCTGGACAGTTCATGACAAAACAACCAAATACTTGGGATTTCCATGGTCATTGTCCAGTGCTCATGCTTAACCCATCCTGTGTCGTAGTGAAACGTGGACACTACTTTGTAGGAATTACTGTGTACTCAGTAACTGCGTCTCAATGGGTAGGACAGGTCATTTCTAGATGATCACTTCAGGCTGGAACTATATTGTAGTCTTACATTTGGCTAATTCTTACTAAGTCTGACTGGGTTTATTTGTGAGTTCACTAGCCAGCCACAGATAATTGGTTTTATTCCTTTTCCTATTGCTGTGGCACTGTGTATGCCTTTCCGTACCAAATTGCCATTTGAATGCAACTTAATCTTCCTTTTCCTGCAGTGTCATTTTTCCATGAGGGTAATGAGGGTTGAAATATTCATGTTTTTGTCACTTTCCCTACAGTCAGATATACCATCACAACCTCCTGCAGTAGGAGGGCAGGTGTCACCTCCTGCCACCTTTTTCATGAAGATTGATGCCTGTTACTTCTCTCTTTCTGTGTAACTAAATATCCACTAAACCTTTAGCAGATGTAGAGCTGCATAGCCTACCTGAAGAGGGCGAAGCTTCAGGCCATGTGGCCAGTGGACAACCTGATAGTGACAGGCAGAGTGGGATAAATCTCAGAGAGGTCTGTCTGTCTAATAGCTCTGGACCCAGTTTCAGCTAACCACCTCTTCAGTGGTGAACTGTCTGTCTCAGTGGAGAGATATAAGCACTTCCAGAGGATGATTCATCCTGTCCTAATAGGGGTGCTTAAGAGCAGTGGGGTGAATTGCTGTTTGGTACTGTATTTTCCTTCATTGTGTGATGACAGAAGTCTGCAGGCAGATACATGTATATTACACAACTTCAGCTGTCTGGGGTGATGGCCATGTGTGAGAACACTGAGGAAAAGGAGGCTGGTCCTGCTTTGTTTCGTTTGTTTTCTGCTACTATTTCTTTCTCCTATTTCTTCTCTGACTTCAGGAGACAATACAGCAGAGATTTATTACTAAGACAAGATGTCAGATTTCTGTGATTAGGTCCAGGTTAAATCTATAGCATCTCTTAGGCCTACTTGCTCTTTCTACATATATTCCAAATACCAAGGGAGAACAGCTTATGAGTTCAAAACTCAAAGGAAAATGAAGCGGCTTTAGGGACTGAAAACTTTGTGGGGTGGGACCTAAATCCCTGCTGTAAATCCATCATAGTCCTAGACAGACTGGGTTGAGAACAATGCAGGTGATGAACACCAGGCAAAGGCATAGTACAGGCTGAGTTATTTCTCTGCAAAAATCTGAATTTAAGCAAAGTAGGTATGGCACAATAACTATTAATTTGATAAATATGGCAGCTAATTAAATAAACAATTTGAATTTAGCCTCTACTGCCATTTCACTAGAACTGAAGTCAAAATATAGTCTTTAAAGCATCCAAAATGAATATGCAGTGTACTTTCTGTGACTGTTTTCATAGTTTGAAAACAATTAAGTCTCGGGAAGAAATTACAATGAACCAAACTTCTTGTGTAACAGCCAGGTAAGAAAATATTCAGGTTATATGAGCTCTTTCCAGATAATAAAGCAGAATATATAGGTTATTAATCTCAACTAAGCAAGGCTTTCTTAATCTATTCTCATTGTCCAGACTAGGGTTAAAATGTTCTAAATGACTGAACAGCTAAAAAAAAGATAATTCAGTACCCACTCCTGGACAGTTTGAAACCAATGAGTTTGTACTCATCCAGAAAAGGAAAACAAAAATTATTTAAAGGAAGTGGTTGGTCACAGGTGGAAGAGATCTGCTGAGCTGCTTATTTCACCTCTGTACACTGTCGTTATTTCTCTGCTCTGGTGGGAAGGAACCAAGGAAGCTCAAGCCCCAGCTTTGCTTGCCCCCTCTCAGAGGACAATCAAGGCAATTTTTAATTCTTCACCTTTTCTGGAGATAGTTGGAGTTTAGGGTACAGAAGGTCAAGTCAGGCCCAGCACACACCAGACCTCATTCCATGTTTTCTTTTCTATTATCTGATCCATCCTATAAGACCATTCCAGCAGCTTGAAACCACAAGAGAATATTAGATTCCAGTCTGTCCTGTTTTCCCCTCTCACTGACACTACCTATTAACACTTAACAGACCACAAAGCACCATGTTTGCTTTGGGCAGCCTGTGCTGGTCCTGTGCAGAGGTGGCAGGGAGATGAAGGTGCTGTCAGCTCTCCTGGGTCTTCCTAGTCCTGTTCTTGAGGAACAAGGAGGACATTCCTCATGGGAACCAGCCCCACGCTTCCTTTTTTTCAACTTTGCTCAAAAAAAATCCCTCCCACTTGTGTCTGATGTCCTTCCTGAACACACTGTTGGTTGTCATCCTTCTCAGTTTACCCAACTGCAGAACAATTAAAAAGAAAATTAACATTTCTCCCTCAGGCATATGAATTAATCCTTGTTGCGAATCCCAGGCAGTTTATACCTTCTGGGGGCTTTGTTTATTCCCTTTGGCATCCCTGTGTGAACTCATTGTTGGGTTACCCATTCACATGATGAACTTGATATATAGTAGCGTGGATAATTGTGTTACTGAATCCAGGGCCAACTACAGGGGAGGACCATTAATAGCTGCCCATGCCGAGACAACATGGCTCCATCCCCTTGCCATGAGTCATTCCAGCTGCTTGAAAATGCTATCTTTGTAGATTCCTCTTTGGTCAGGAAGAGGAGTATGGAGATTGCTCTAGTCCAGCAGTGAAAATATCTACCCAATTTGTAGACAAGAGAGCTCTTTCAGAGACATTCTTGAACAAAATACCTAATAGTGCTGTGCATGGCACAAACACGCTCCAGTTCCTGAGGCTGGTGGATAAAAGACACATATGCTGTCACAGATTAGATATGAAACAAGCATATGTTTCTGCACTGAATCAACTGCAGAATCAAGTTTGCTGGTATATCTGGTCACAGGACAGGTCCCTGGCATATGTACAGGGAGGGGAGTGTGTGTAGGTACGCAGAGTCAAAGATTTACCCTGCTCTGGAGCATGGAGTCACAGACAGGGTGGAACGACAGCAATTAGAGATGGAGATTAACGCTGCTGGGTCTGAGAACATAATTTCAGTGGAGTCACTTCTGATTTACAAGAGAAAATGCAGGTCCAGCAGCTCCAAAACCTCACTGAGGTCTGCTTCACATTTTCTCTTCTCCCATAACTAAACAGTACAAGACACATAGGTACATGCACACATACACACATACGATTCCAGCACAGCATTTCACAAAGAGGGTATGTTTTAAATTTAATCTAAGTCCATGTAAAACACTACCTTTTGTTTGCTTTGCAGTAGAAGTTAAGCATTTTCTAGATAGCAAAATATTTATTTATGTATTTATTTATCAAATAACAGGCTAAATCAAAGTGAGCTTTTTTCCCATGATATTAGTTGTTACTGCCAATTTGCAAACTCGGGTAGTTTTTCAAAGTGGGCTTTAGATTTGGTTATTCTCACTTTCCATTTCCACTGCAGATACCTGACAAACTCAGTGGTGAGATGTTTCAGGTCCTGGTAACTAAAGGTAACCCTGGCTGGGTTAGTCCTGTCCTTCCATTGCTTGCTTTCCCTCCTTGGGTTGCTGCTAAGCAACTAAGGTTCTTCTGAATGTCTAGTCATGTAATCCTTTTAGTTCTCCTTAATTTCAAGGAACTGTTTGCAGTTAAACACAACTCAACATTTGAGTGTAAACTCATTAGAAACAAGATGAAAAGTAAAGGAAAGGTTGATCTCCTGCGCGGTGAAGGAAGAGCGATTATGTTGTGTGGTGGTGAAAAATCTGAATGTAATGCCTCTTTCTGTTTGTTTTTGGATGGTGTTGGAAAGTTAGACATCTGAAATGCAACTGGCCTGATTAACTTTGTCCTCTATGAGTTACAGACTGCTTGGTGCAACCTCTGTACTGTTAATAGCTGTCTCTGAGAGCACGTGGAGCATGAAAGAAGAAATAACTATGAAAGGACGTGCATGATGCTTAGCTCCAGAAGAAGTTGTGTAGAAGAGATGTGAAGTTTGGGAAGTGGCAAATCACAGACTACTCATTTCAGTGCCAGCCCATGAAAAATTATTGTTAAAAAATAATTGAACCAAGGATTTGTTCACAGCTAGAGGATAACAAGGAGGAGAAGATTGCATTGATTTATTGAGCAAATAGTGCCTGATCAGGCTGAGCTCCTGTTCTGGCACACAGAAAACAAAATCCAAATGAAATCAGGAGTTACAGACAAATTCACAGGCAGATCATGTAGGATGCTTTGTATTCTTTATAGTGCAGAGCAAAGATGACAGGAATATCTGCCTCCTAAAGCAGTCCTGTCCTGTGCTTGATTCCATTTCACTATCATGCATTACAAGGACCTGTTCTTCAAGGTCCTCTGTGAATCAGGGATGGCTATATCAAAAATCACCTCCCAAGGCACAGATCACTGAGACAACACCACTCCTCCCAGGCAATGGGTCTGACAGTTCCCAGGAAAAAGCATGCAAAAGCCAGAGATTTTTTTTTTTTTTAAAAAAAAAGATTGGCTAAACCAGTGAGTTTATTCTGAAGTGTTTCCAAATGGCCACACATCTTTGTTTCAATGGTGAAAACCCCTTTTAAAAATTATTTTATTAGATCAATTAAATGCTACCAAATTCTGGATGCACTAACCACAAATTTGCTAAATTCCTGAGCTAATGAAAGGCTGGCTTGCTTTGACATGAATGGGAGTTTTGTTTGAGTAACAATCGAATAAGGACTTGGCCCAAAGACAGCAAGGAAAATATTTAGATGTTAAATATGTATTCAGAAGACCTTTCTTCAAATCTTTTCTATTACAGAAACAGGATAATAATTGTGTTCTCTAGAAGGGACAGTTCAGTGAGACATCCAGCACCTCTCAGCATTTAGCAGAGTGAGCAAGAAACTATGCAAATATTTTAGTTTAGAAATACTTGTAGCTCCTTTTCAAACAATGAAAGACTCAATTAAAGCCAGATCTCTGTTATTTAAAAATTCCAGGCAGCAACTGAGAAAGAAAGAGAGTGAGTGAGTTTCATTTTTTACCCTCACTTGCAAGCATAAAGTCCAAGGTATTTGAGGGTCAGTACAATTGTGTCTAACATTAAGACTGTGAGAGGCTTTTTCTTATCTTCTAAAGAGTTTTGCAATCATCAATACCTAAGGAAGCTGAAGTACAAGAAATTGGTGACCTTAATAGATATAACTCTGTATGGGTTCATTGTACCATGAAATTAAATTTTTAATCTGAATTGATGAACAAAAAATGTTGGTTTGCTCCTCCCCACACACAATAGTTTAAATAGTTTGGTAACTATTTCACTACCAGATTGTAGCTGTACAAATAAGATCAGCAACAGAATAATTCACATCATGGACCATGGGCTGGGATGATTCAGAAACAAAGAGGTCTTGGAGACTTTTTTTAGTTTGTTTAATTATTGCAGGCAAGGTTTAGGATTATTGGGGATGTAAAATTATGGTTTTTTGCTTCTGGTAATTTTCAGACATAGGAGTTAATCCCAAAGTCACTAAAACCAGTGGTTGGTGAATCTTTTGATGGACTTCAACTAGATTTGGACGTGGTTCCAGGCTTCTGTTATTTGCCAGTGTATGCCATCAGTTTCTTGTATAATCACATTCAGCAACACCTTATCCTCAGAGCTCATCTCATTTCAGCAGGCTTCCCTTGACAGTGATGCACTTCCTCCACGTGTACCTTTAAAATACCTGCTGCCAGGCTGAATTCAAAGCAGATACGTTGTCTAGAAGGGAATTGCTATTTGGCTTATGACCACTTGATCTCAAGAATGCTAATATAAGTTGTAAAAGCTGAAATGAAGATATTAATAGGTTTGTTTCCCCCCCCACCAGAAGAAGCTCTATCTTCTTTATTTCATTTTTTGAAGCTAATTTATTTCCCCCCTTTTTTTTTTTGAGCTCATAAATATTAAAACCAGCCCTCAGTCCATGATCTTATTTACAGCTTCTTTTTCCCCCTAAAATTGCCAACAGAGATTTGACAAATAAAAACAAACAGGAAAAAAAAATCCTCTCTATTAGTATAGAAACCTGAACTTGGCTATGTTGGTCAGCTGAAGCTGTTGGAATGGTTGGAGGAATTATCTGCTATTATCTACCGAATAAACACCATTACAAAGTGAAAACTGATGCCATAGCATTTTTTATAGTGCAATAGGCATGGCCCTCACTATTGAGTATTGGAGCCAAATGTTCTGCCATGGCCCTATACAATAACACTCTTTGACAATAGCTCAGTATTTGGTTTGTTATGAAATCCAGTCTATTTTGGGAGGGCCCTATTGTTTCCATTTTATATGTGCTGCAGACTTGTGTCTCGAAAAACACAGAACCAATTGCAGAAGTTGTCACTGTTGCTGTAAAAGCTGAAGGTTGTGGGGGCTAGAGCCCCACAGACAGCTTGGTCCTACAGGACTGCAGGAACCTTTGTCGATGCCTGTGGGAAGGATCAGCAGCAAGAGCTACCAAGCAAAGCTGATGTTCAGCTTGTTGCTTTTTGTAATAATTTCTAGAAGTACCAATGTCTGTCCTGGAGGTATCTCATCTTCTTTGATACTTCCCAGAGAAGTATCTCATTTTAGCACCAATCCCTGAAGGAGGATATAAAATGGTAAATGTAAATATCCGGCTCTTAGAAGTCTTTATTTCCTGAAACGAGGTGTTTTCGTCCCTGTAATGAAGCTGACTCATTGCTGCCATTAAATAGAAGGAGTTGCTTTATCTATTCTGCTCTCTAATGGCCTCATTCTGCTCTCCTTTCTCTCACAAAAGACAAGGTCATGCCATTAAAGTTAATAACATGATGCATAGGGAAGTGATAGGAACGTGAATTGATGGTGTGTTCTCCATCCTTCTCTCTCATGTATGAGTTCCCTTCTACTGTTGTTTTCACCATGGAAAAGTGGATCCTTAGCAAGCAAAGACTGTGATGCCAAGTTGAATACTTTTGCAAAAATAGCTTGTTGGGCCGTTCCTGTGGGATCTTCAAGAGACCCCTGTTACCGAGCATGTCCATGCCTCAAAATGCCCATGGCTCTTGTCTTGCTCTCCCTCTGTAGACCATTGCCTGAGTTTGTGTCTGTGTCCACTCCACAGATCACCTTTTTTCCTTTCCAAACTGCTGGTTCTTGCTGTAGCATTGTAGTATGGCTTAATTTAATAATTTCAGATACATCAATGATCTAACAATGTATTCAGTAATATGTAAGGTAATCCTAGCCCTGCTTTGTCTTATGGAGACAACAAAGTATACAAGAATTTTATGTGGTTATGAGAAGTGGAGAATATCAAGAGCAAAAAGAGTATTTCCCCTGCCTGGTTTGATTAGTGGGCACTGCTGTCCCGTGGTTGATGAAGGGGATTCATGTTAATATTTCAGAGATTCATAATGTTCTGACTCATGATGAGGCACTGGACTAGTCACTTCATTTCTGCTGTTCTGTGTTTCTATTTCTAAGACTGGAAAAAAGAAAAAAAAGAAAAAAAAAGCATTAATATTCAACTCTAGAAGATCATAATCAGAAGGTAGAAATTTATTTGAGCCAATAAAGATGACTAAAAGAAAAGGAAAAAAGTGTTATTGACTCCTTCTTTTAACTTTCTTTTGAATTTTGTCTTGGTTTTTTTGTCTGTTTGGTTGGGTTTTTTTAATATATATATATATGTTTCTAAATAATTACTGGCTTTTCAAAACACCCTGAATGCTTACACAGATATCCTTTCCAAAACTGGAAAGTCAGGTTCAGATTGACAAGTGGACTGAGGCTGGCAGGACACATGAGGCCTTTTAAGCTTCATCACGGTTCCACAGAAGCAAAACCTACCATTATTTTAGAGTCCAAACTCTTTGCCTCTGTTCACACTTCCAGAAGTTCACAGCAGAGCTGAGAACAATCTGAGGCCCATGTCTTCTGCAGTTGACACAAGCTGTATTTGTGCATCCTCATGCAATCTGAAGTTACTGTAAGTTTGAGCAGTCAGCCTTTCCCTACTGAGATCGATCGGGGTAAATTTAGAGCTATTGAACCTCATTAAATATGTACTGATGTTTGTTGTATGTGTATTTTTTTCCCCATTTAAAACAATTCCAAGTTTGTGCATTGAATGCAAATCAGCAAATGAGAGCTGATGAGGAGTTTGTAGACAGATAATGTTGGTGCACTAGATCCTGGTACTTGTTTCATCCTTGCATTTTTAGAAGACAGAGTAAGTGACGGGAAGCATGGTGATGGTTCATTCTCATAGTGACAGTATCTTCTGAAGGACTGTACCCTCTGCTGGAAGTGTCCTGTGAGCATTAATGGAAATGAGGGACACAAACAGAGGAGAGTAGAGGTGAGGCACACAAAAAACAATGCTTGTTATAATATGTTTATGCCTAAGCTCAATGCAGGTGAAAGGAGCTGGACTGACAGCTCATGGGAAGCACAATATGTTCCCACGTGCAACCCAGCATGACAGGAGCAGAATACAGGAGGAAACTTCCCCTGGCTCATCTGCTTAACTTCCAGCACTGACTACAGGGAACAATGCATCTCAGGTTCTGTGTTTCCTTGCTCATGGGCTCTGAGCATGACTGCTAAGTGACTTCAGGGGTGACAGCAGTTTGATGTGCATGTGTTGACATGGATGTGTTTGCACTGTGGCCCACCTTTGTTCTCCAGTAATGTACTCCATCTTTAAAAGAAACTATTAGTGTTCAGACTTGTAGAGGGCCAGATGCTTACCTGGTATGAATCAGGGAAGTTCTGCTGGAGTAAAACTGAGCTGTGCTAGTTTCTGCTGGCTGAGGATCAAGCCCAGAGAAATATATGTGTGTGTTTTATCTGTTTTGTAAAATTGTACGAGAAATGGCTTGCTTTGGAAGCTCACCAACCTTCTCATTCTAAATTTGGATTGCTTACATGTGCCAAAGCATTTCTAGATAAAGGACCATGCAGTCATCTTCCAGACAATGTTCATATCCTCCATCAACTAGAATGGTGTAGCTCCAGTTATTTAAAATATAGCTGCAATCTGCAACATGAGAGCAGTTTCTGTCAGTGTGAGTGCTTTACTCTGAAAGGAAAGTCTCTTTCTTTTCTCCCTGAAGCCCCCCAATGCAGCATGTAAAACCAAAGAAGACATAGCCTGAAGGGCCCCTGCCTTATATCTAATCATGGGAACTATCACTTAGTATTGATACTGCCTTATTAAAGCAATTAGCCAAGCATTTCAGAAGCTTGTTAATGTTTCTAGAGTGACTTCTAATGAGGGATAATGATAACAAGCATGGAAGGTCTCTGGTGAACTTTAGATAATGATGTAAATCTGAGAAAGGTCAATGGTATTCGTGGATTCAATGATAGCCATTCCATTTCCGTTCATTACTTACTTCAGCTTTTATTTTCTCTTCCCAGGCTATTTACATCTGCAAGAACTTGTTCCTTATCCAGTCTGGAGCCCTACCACTTGGTTCACAGGTTGACTTAGCTACGAAGTGAATGATGCTGAGCCTTAGCACTCCTTGTAATGAGCTCAAGTCTAGACAACAATGAATCAATTAGCAGAAGGAAAGCAGGTACAACAGGAGGCACTGTGACAATGACAATGTTTTGTATTTGCATAGCAAAACATTTCCCCAGAAGATCCCAAAACAGGGCCTGGATGTCACCAAGGGCATTGTGTGGCTGTGGAAAGGATAATGCCAGGGGGAGTGAGACCAAACAGAAGGACATAGAAGGGTCCTACAGTGAAGCAAGAAATGGAGCTTCTTTGTCAGAACAGGACTGGAAAGTTCAGGTATGACAGCAAGGTCTAGAGTTCTGGGAACTATTTGTGTTGGTATTAAATAGAAATATCCAGTAGGTGCATCTCATCCCCACTAATGTGTCTGTGCTGACAGACTTCTAATCTCTTCCTGTCCCTGGTCAGGGACTGTGGGCCTAATCCACAGACATCAGTGCAACACTGGTGCTGTGTAGGGCTACAAAAGGACCACAGCCCTGCAAAAGGAGTGCAACACTCTGGAAGGGAAGGGAGCAGGACAAGGCTGTGGTGGTCAGACTGGACACTGCTTCAGTGCAGGCTGTCACATGAGGTTCTGGCTAAACATCTCATGCAGTCCTGTAAGGAGGTAGATGTGCAGGCAGGGTGTAGCAAGAGGAAGGGTATTTCCACCCTTGCACAAAGTCATTGCAGGAATTGATGCTGTATATAATTCTGATATAAACATTGTTTTTATAAAGAGCCACAGAAGTAGCTTGAGGAGTAAAGGAAGTGTCTGTCAGTGACAGACCGAGAGAGCTGTCTATTTAGGAAAAAGACTAGAGAGAGATTACTTGGTTTCTCTGTGCTGGCACTCCACTGGTACATTCATGAGAAGAAAATTCTAGATACCAAAAGGCCATTTAATCTACTAGAGATAAGCATAAAAGCCTGTTACCAAGCCAGGCAAATAGAAAATGGAAATTAAGTGCACACTTTTTTTTTTTTCCTCTCTCTCCAAGGTGGGGATGATCAGCCTGGGGAAGAAACTTGTCTCTTGCAATTGGTCAGGGACTTGGAAGCCCCATCAAGTGTGGATGGTCTTGCCCAGCCTCACCTGTGGCTTCCACACACGCAGCATGCTGCCCATTGCCCCCACAGCTCTATTTAAGCACAGATGCAGGTCCTGTAAATTCACCTAAGCTTTGCTGTGGGTAGGTGTCCTGCTGTTCCTGACCTATAGACTGGTCTTCTCAGCTTGATCCTGGACCTTCTGCATCACCTCACGTTCACTAGATGATCATGGGAGCATGAGCTGTGTCCTTGTTGGTGAGGCTGCCCTTACTCCTCTCTGTGCCTTAGTTTCCCCCTCTGTTTGGCAGACACCATTCTGCTCGTACTACTGACCTGATAGGTGCTCTTATGAGGATTAATAATTAACAATGGGATTTGTAAATCTGAGCTGGCTCTACAGAGCTCAGAGAGTTGTTCCAAACTTGTACAGAAATCAAAGGAAGCAGAAGGTAATTGTAAATAATTTTCAGGAAGTAGTTTTATGCCTTTGGTAGAAAGAAATGTATAAGGGAGATGTATTAAATGAAATGCCTTCCATTCACACTCTTTACTAATATTTTGAGTCTGTAGATCACCTTTTGATTATTAGTGCAAATATTTGCTCTTTGCTTATTATTCTGTGTCTCTTTAAGATAGAAAAGGAAGGGAAGTAGGAATGGCTAGTGAGAAGAACAGATGGGAATTATTAAATAAGTAAATAAAAGGCTAGCCATCACATTAATCACTCCAGTCCCCACTCTGTAAAGGTCCCCATGCTGGTGAACCCCCCTCTCTGAGCACAAAGTCACTGGAGCTGAGGATGTATTTGCCCTCTGGCAGGAGCTCCTGCAGGTCTGGGACCCAGCTCTTCATCTGCATCTCTCCTGGCTTTTTAAACTGCAAGCTCCTGTATGTTTGGGTAGCACTGAACAAGGCAGGTGAGCTGACTCTGTTGCATAATAACTGATAACTGGAGAGAGAGAATGTTGTTTTGGGAAATAATTGGTATTATTGAGTGCTTGAGCAGAGAGAAGCCAAGCCATCGAGGCTCACTGTAGGAAATGAGAAAGTTCACGCACTCAGGAAAGAAAGCTTGAAGGGGAGATGCAGAAATTAAGTGACTTGCCCAGGGTTACACATGTGGTCAAGGCCAGAGAAACCACTTGCTCAAGCCCAGCCTGAGGGAGCTCTGCTCCTTGGGTTACCACCCTCTTCCAGGTATATAATTTTCAGTGATAAGTTTCTTCACCAGAATCCTCCCTCAGTCCTGCCTTAATTTGAAATGTCTTTTTGGCTTGTTAATTTGAATTTATCATGGCCAAGGTTTGTCTGAATATCTACTGTTTGTTCTCTATAACTTTTATACTTCAGAAGTTCTTAATTAGAAGGAAAAAAACCCACCCCACCCAAACCAACACAAAATAACCCACAAAAACTTTGCTGTAGAGCATCACTTGTCTTCTCCCTAAGTTCCTTTCTGAAGAATTTGTGAAGAATAAGAGTTGCTTCATGGTTTGGATGAAATTATGTATCTTTATTAGGTTTCTGTTCTCAGGAAACAATTTATTAGACACAAGAATGTCATGTTATACTACCTCCTTCTTTTTGCCTGGGAATTTACAGTTCACACACTGCACCAGCACATAAATCCAGTTTTATTTCTCAATTTATTCACCTGGAACTAAGTGGATTAAATCTTTTTTTAAAGGAGACCGGCACTGCATTTTCAAATAGAAGCACTGCAAATAATCACGATTGTTAGGCAGGCAAATTAGAGGTGGCTGTGGACATGCAGTTGCTTTCTATGCAAACTTTTATGCTTGCTGAGTTTAAATGGTGATTTATTTTTTTTTTTTCTTTTTCCTGTGCAAAATTTACCTTTAATGACCCTCTTTCCCCTTAATAAACCAGGATTGATTAGAATTTGGCTTTAAGAGATGAAAGGACTCTGCAATTATCTACTTGTATATGCCCTTCAGTAAACTACCTTGTCTCCCCCTTTCTACCTCCCCTTCTTAAGAAGACTTTCCCAGGTCCCTCTTGGCTGCGGTTGAACGATGTTGGCTCATGTCCATGCTGCAACAAAGACCTGGCATTCCAGCTGTCTGCTTCTAATCTCCAGTGTCAGCTCTTGTTAATGTTTCAGCATGAAATCAGAGGGGGCAAAGCTGCATGGAATATTAAAACCATGATCAGAATTCCACTGAAATGCTGATAGTCTGCAAGCACCATTAGGAGGGCCGTCAAATCACTGCCTCGCATTAAATAAAAAGAAAAGATTCCTATCACTGGGGCGCAGGGGAAGTACAATCAGTGAATCACTGAACTAAATTAGCATTTTTTCAATTGGAGATCGAAGTTGATTTATTGTTCTACACAACATTAATGTAACTATGTGCTTGACCTGTTAAGGCAGCTAATTTTTCATTTAAATGAGTTCTTTCTGTATGCAAAAAGGTTGTAATCATATTTCAACTTTGCAAAGTGATCAGGGAAGTACTGGACTGTTTCAAAATTGTCTTAAGGAGTCTCCCCTCTCTCTATCCTCCCCCCCTCCCCTTCTGCCTAGTGGTCAAGGGCAAGCAGTTTAAAAGAAAAAAAAAAATGCTGTCTCAAGTAATAAGCTTAATTGTCATTTGACTTGAGCTATTTTACACCACTTTGACCGTAGCAGAAAAGTATTTGAGTGGGTGTCCATTTCACACCCCCAAGCCCTGCAAAGGGATCTTAGTGTACAAGGAGGATCTGTCCCATTAATAATTTCAGGTTTTGACAAAAGGAGGGAGGGTTGTTATTCTTCCATATTTATTTTTTTTTTCACTATCTTGAGTAAACAGTTGCTGGATATGACCATAGGCATCTCCTATTTTCTGTAGATTAAAAAAAACCCCAACAAAAATCTCAAAGTTCAGTGAGAGAATGAATTAGAGACGGAGAAATGTAGGCCAATACAAAGCTTAGTGCAGAATGAGCAGTGTAGAAATTCCTGCTGGTTTCAATAGACTTTGTGAGGTACTATACATGGAGAATAAGAGTTGTTTTGCAAATGAAAATTATGACTTACTGGAAGTGAAGCTGCCTGTGAGCAAGTATTGCTGATGAGTCTGAACAAAGCATAGCTGTCCAAGAAGAAGTCTACTTTTTGGGTCTGAAAGGGCATTCCATTTTGCAAATATATAGTTTGAAAAGAGAGGAATGGTTTTTTAAAAGGCATAAATCCAATCTGTGTGTGAAACCTGCTGAGGTTGTCCCTTTCTTCTTGGTTCAGGAGGGTGAGGAAGTGCATATTTGCAATCTCCAGTGCTGGCAGGAGGGGAGCCCATTTCTCATCTGACTCCAGTATGGTCCCTGTTAAATGTGTCTACTTTAAACCTGTTCATCTCCAACTGTTGCTGCCTCATAGTCCAACATCCCAATCTGGGGAAAAAAAAACCCACTTTTGTACAAATTGACATTCTGCAGATGACAATATAGAGCGATCCAGTGCCTCCTCCCTAACAAAGTGAAGATAATATACATTTCCAATTAGCGCTACACATTCTAGTCATGTTCTCTTTTTACTCCCTAACTATCTTTGTTTTGCTAAAAAGCTATTCGGTCATTAATGAAATCCTGCAGTTCTGCTAATCCTAGATACAATGCAGCTTTTCTCTAGCAAGCTATCCCTGACATAAAACTACAGTTACCCGAGCTCAGCACCACATTAAGATTCGTTGTCATTTGCCTTTCATTACATACCTGATGTAGCACAGTAGCAGTCAAATGTCCTTGGCAGGCAAAGCAAAGTATTTAATTGTATTAGTTTCCGCTTGCTCTGCCTTAGGAACATTTTTTTTTCTTAGGAGGAAGGAGAGGGGAAAAAAAAAAAAAGAAAAAATACTGTATCATGGAATCTTATACTTTCTGGTTGGATGTAAACGTAATTATACTTAAATTCTCAAAGCAGTCTTGCCCCCCACCACCCCCCCCCATCAACACTGTATTGCCAGTGCCATATGAAATGCCTCTCCATAGAGGCGAACAATGAGGCATTCATCAAAGTGAACTAGTGATTAGATGTTTTTCATTTTCAGAACTTTTAAGAGATAAATAGGGGCCCTGTTCCTTCATTTGATGTACAGTACTGTTGGGATTCAATTAATCTCTACTGATAAATTCTGGATTTCTGCAATATTATTTCAGAAGAAAGTGTGTCACACAGAATGCTGACTTCAATTCCTCAGAATATGGGTGCTGGCTTTTAACAAAGAAACACGTTACAGAGGGCTTGGATGACCATGGGGTCTGGAACAAGGCTATGAAGCTGTACAGCTTTTCCACTGAACAGCCTTATTTTTTTTCCCAATGTTTCCTGTCAGAAAAGGATGTTGGGTGGAATAAGGAGAAAAAGTTAAAACTCTAGTTTATTCTAATTCTAGGAATTCTGTCCCTGGATTTTCTATGGAATTATGGAGTCTCTTGACATATTTGTGCCCAATTCTGTTAATGGAAACTAATAATCTTTTTCTTCATCAAGATATTGGGGATAATATATATTTTTTTAAACTCTCTTTAAATGCTCAAGTGCTACAGTGTTAGGCAGTGCAGATTAATGCAGTTCCTATGTATAATTTCTCCAGGCTTCATTTGAATATGTGGAATTGCAGCCAAAGAGAGCTAACTCTTATGACCTATGAAAAACAAGTTGCTGCTTTCAGCCCTGAAAGCACAGTCTAGGCTTTGTGTCTGTGTCACAAAAGCTGTCTCTGCAATTGATAATAATTTACCCATCTATTCCCATTGACAATTTTATTAATAAGATCAATACCTGAACAGGCCTCAAACACTGAACATGCATCTTGTCATTTCTGGAGCAAATGAGGGATATTGATGGAGCAGGGTGGTGTAGGGTTGTGTTGCTGCTGCGCCATGGTGCATTATCGGTGGGTGGACCAAGAAAATAGGTCAGGTTTGATCAATAGCCCTGCTTTGGTGAGTGCTGAATCTACTCAGATAAATGGTCCCACTCAATTAAAAAAAATTAATGAATTAGGTAACTATCAGGCCTAATTTGAACTTAATCTAAAGGAGGAATAACTACACTCCTGGCAGCAATGCTGAAGTTGTGCGAGTGCTGTGAGGAAGCTCTGCAAGGTGATGCCCATCAGAGAGGATCCCAGCTGATGTGGGACTTGTGTGGATATTCTGGGCTGTCTGTCCACACTGCAGTCAAGAGCTGACACTCTCAGCTGCTGTGGTACCATGGGCTGATTTACACTATTAAAGCCCAGCTCAGCACAATCTCGAAGTTGTAATATTGTGCAACACATTTTAATGAATCTGACTTGAATTACCACAACCCCTTTTGAGTCCATTTGTGGTTTTTATCATGATCACATTTCACTGCTAGAATTTATAATCTGTCTTTCCTTGTGATTATTCTACACTGAAACTACTCTGTTTCTATGTTTCACTATAAAATGAGCAGCCATTTATTCAGAGTGGCACATGCCACATTGCTAAGTTGAAAGGCTTAACAAAAATATTCATTAAGGGTTTGATCTTCCTCCTCTTTACCTCTTTGGCAAATCTGCCACTGGTTTTACTAGAGTAGAATCAGATACTGATTAAATACAAGTTTACCACTGAGGACAAGATAGGGATTTATAGTCAAATGTTAAAGGCAGTTTCCAGTGCACCACAGAAATATCAAGGGACAAGTGGCAGCTGTACCTACAAAATGAGAAATGTTTTTTGGCACAAATCTTCATCTTTGTATTTTAAAGATGCAACAGCTCCTTTGTAGCCATCAGGATTGATGTTAGGCTTGTTGAGGTCAATAAGAATCTTTTAAATTATTTCAAGGGCTTTGGATCAAGTCTAAAGCCAAACTGCTCATAAAAAGTCAAGAACTAGACATAGATTTGGGGAGGGACAAGGAGGTCATTCGGTTAAAAAGTAGATTTTCTGAATTTCTGCTGGTTTTATCAGGTGCTTTCTGAATGCAGCTCAGCTTGTATTATCTGCAAGATTTTATGTCACTGCAGTATCTCAAGCTGCACTGATAACAGGATCTCAAAATGTATTCTTAACACAAAACATGTAGAGAGTTTTGGAAGGTTTAGTCTCTGGATTAACTGAGTGGAAAATGTCTTTCATTGTAGCTACAGATAGCCCACAACACAGGAGGAATCTGGAGGAAAAAATCAGAACCTCTTTGTCTTTGCAACTTCATAGGTTTTCCAAAACTCTGAACAAGACTGGCCATGAAATGAGAGAAGGGATTGAGAATTATTTTTCAAATTTCCTCATTCTTTTTAATCTCCTCACCATTTTCCCAAACAGAAAACATGAAGGACATTTCTCATTTTAAAAATATGACTGTGGAGACCAAAATTTCAAACTGTCCATATTTTTTACCCTATAGGAGAGGCCAATACTTGAAGGAAATCTAGCAAGCCACCTTGCAAAGAACATGAAGAAGTTATAAACCCAATTCAAGCAATTTGAATTGCTTGAAATTTGACATAGAATTTCAAACAATGGAAAGTAGCAATTTGATGACATAGATTTCCAATTTGTTTTGTTTTTTTTTTTCTGTGAGATTTCTCCCCATGAGGAGTTTGATTCCTTTTGTGCTCTAGTGAGATTGCTGAATATCTGGTGTCATGGGAATCCACGTTCCATTCTGACAAGTCATGCTTCATTATGACTATCATCAAAATCAAAATAGCAACATTTTTGCTGAGTGTATTGCTAATCCAATGGAGCCTGGAGAGAGAGGTGGGTGGGTGGGCAGAGAGAAAGCATAGCAGTGATAATGTCACTTAGCTGGGAACAGGATATCTTCCTGTACAAGATTAAGTTATCAAATTAAAGCCTAGTGCCATGATCAAGAAACTCAATTCTCCATATGATATAATTGCTAGTCTGGGACAAATTTATCCTTGATAGAAAGCCATCTATGTGTTTAATTCTGTCCAGGTTGAAGTGGGATTGATACTAAGGGGACCACCATCAGCAACACTAAGACATATGGATGTAAACACCATTCTTGGGTCTTGTGAACAAAATTGGTAAGATGTCGAGGGTGATTTTCATTTAATTTCTCAAGCTTTCACAGTAAAAGGGTCACACCTCCATGACAGAATATCTAGCAGTGAGAAGACATCTCTGCTTTGTGGGGAAAATGAAAAACTAGACCAGCCAGCAATTGCAAAGGAAATCTGCAGCCTGTATTTGTAGCACATTAATAACAAGACTAGTGACCTTTCTGAAGACAAGAAATGTGTAGAAATGATTGTCCTACCCAGGAGTTGTGCAGAACTATAGATTGGTTCTTCAGACTAGTTGTGGTCACATCTTTGGACAGTGCAAATTCAATGTGGGTGTACTTTAGGCTGGTTGAATTCAATTCAGCTGAGTAACTAGAACAAGGTCTTGGTATGGCTGCCAAAGGTCCAGCTGCTGGTGGCCATGCTTGAGCTTGTACATTAGAGTTTCTCCTAAAGACAGGTAAAAGTTTCTGGGTTTTTAAGCTGCAGAATCTCACCTTTCTAGACTATATACACATATACACACACACACATTTGATTTTTCATTATGATCTGAGAGGAGGATGGTAATTCAGGTCCCCAGAAGTTTTTAGTATTTTGGTAATTTCGTACTTTATTAGGGAATAAAATCTCAGAGTTAAGTGTCCTCCCTTATCTGGAATGAATCCCCAGGGCAACTCCATGATTTACTGCTTTGAAAATTCAGAGGTCCCAGATCTAAGGCAATCTGTTGGGTCAGCTTTACTGGTGGGTTTCTCCAGCCTGAGAGTCTGAGTTAGTGGAAATCAGAGCGGGTTCCCTGGGTTATGTCACATCAGTAGAAAAACCAAACCCTCTCTGGAAAATACTTTGATTTTTGCAAGCTAGCCATTTTCACAAACCCCTGATTTTTCTTAACAGTCTCTATCTTCCCTAGTAAATACCTGCCTCTCCTGTGACTTATCACTCCCTGAAGACAAATGGGACGAAGAAAGGCTACGTGATTTGCGGCAGGCCAAGGAAGAGATAGAGGAAGCGTAATGCATCGGATTTTCTCTTGTAACTGCAGCAGTGTCCTTCTGTAAATTCTAAGGTAGTGACAGATCCTCCAGACCCATGTCAGGCCTGTCTGTTTGTCTGTATGCCTAAAAATGGTTGTGAAGCCATCTCTTTTCTCGAGAATCCCACCAGATGATAATGCCCATGTGGCATGGGGTATTCTTAACATCAGTCATTAGATAGTGTCACTTGCTCTAAATTTCCCTTAAAATAATGCTTTATCTACCCAGTACTATAAACTTCTATTGCAACAGGATAACCACCAGGAAGGTTAATTTATGGAGCAAACAACTGTCCTGAAACCTGGTAGGTAATTTGCAAGTTGGGTTTCTTGCAGAACGGCAGGTAATTGTCTGGTACCCAGGAGTGGGGTGGATGGTCTGCTTCCTGTGTGTATCCAGGAGTAATATACAGAATCCATTAGAGAGATGCCTAATCATCTTAACCTGTCAGATCCAAACCACCTTCTTTTAAGAGCCAATTTGTTTTCCTGCCAGATCGATGTTCTTATCTGTAATTGCACAGGCCATGAATGGCACCCAATAACCAGTTAATATTCAGTTCCATTCCATGGCAGGGTGGGGAGCAAGGAAATGTCTTAATTTAAACATTTATTGTACAACTGTGAAAATGTCCTAAGTGAAATTAATTGAAGCTCAGGGAGAATAACTTATAAATCACCTTGTCTGGCTTGCATAAAATGATATAAGGATATGCCGAAGCCTTATCGTGGTGCTCTGTAGAGCTGGAGAAAGCTTTAACCCTAAGGTTACTGCTGTTATTCTGCCTCTGAGGTGGAAGAAATCTGACTCCCAGAGGCTATGTGATAAAGGAAGGACTGATCTAATTAATAATAATCCACAAATTTTTACTTTGCACTTTTCCAACATCTCCCTGCAATGGATTGTGCTAGACAATTTGAATGTAGTGTTAATACTGTCAGCCATTCACCCCTTATACCTCAGCAGCACTTTAAAGAGGGGTAATAATCCCATCAGACTGTGCTTTTCACAGCACAAATATCAGCAGAAAAATGGAAAAACAACCCTAGTGACATTAGCAGAATAGGATATAAACAATACTGGCTAAAACACAAGATGGAAATTAGGCAGGCTAATGGCGAATTTGGAAAGCACATAAAGACACAAACAACTCACAGAGAATTTATTGATTTGTTAGAAACAGTGGGGCTGCAAAGGAAATACTTGTTACACTTGAAGGTTAGGAGAACACTTAAGGAAAATAACAATATTGCAGACAAATAAAAGCCATACCTACCTCTTAACTCTTATGACAGTGGATAGTAGGGGAAGACGTAATGCAGTGACACAGAAAGAAGCACCAAGACAGGGATGGAGGTTTGAGGTAGATTGGATATTTTCATTTGCTTTTGTGCAGCATTCAACACTCTGGAGGCCTGGGTTATGGCTTCTATCTGCTGCCATAATACGAACAGTAAAAGAGCAAGAAGTTACAAGGACCAAAAAGTGCATACCTGTGATTTGTGAAAGACATGACTGAGCTATTGAATAAAAACCCCTGATAATCCTGCTCAAATCAGCTGCTCTATAGGAAGCCTGCAAAGGCTGCCTCTTTGGAAATGTTCATCCTGCATATTGCAAATCAGCAAGGCTTAATTAAGCACTGGGCAGGCTGAATGAAGAGATTATTTAAAACAGAATTCTGTAACAACTACTTGATATGATACAGAGGAACCCATGCAGCTCCTGTAAAGGAAATTCACATCTCTATAACAGACACTGGGAACAGGTCAACAAACCAGTGAATAAAGGAGAACTGGCTGACATAATTTATATAGACATGCAGAAAGTCTTTGGACAAAGTCCCTAACAAGAGGCTACTGAGGAAACCAAGTAGCCACAGACTGCCTGGTAAAGCAGTGTCATTGATTAGGAGTGAGTAAAAAGCTTCCCCCAAGAAGGGAAGTAAATGGTCCATTTTTAATGTGGCAAAAAAAAAATCAGTGCTGTGCCTAGGGTTTTGTAGTTGCTTAAATATATTTACTATTGAGTTGGAAAAATGAAAAGTAAGGCAGGAAAAGCTGATTTGGGCTAAGCTGGAGGTGACTGAATGGTTTTAATGGAACCCTACATAGTAAAAGGGAAACCTGAGGGGCAGGGTGGAAATTCCTGGCTGACAACTCCAAGGGACTCTTCAAAAGAGAATTTGGACAGCCCATATCTATCTAAGTTATCACTGAAGGGGGAAAAAAGAAGTCTGTAAGCGAACAGTTCAATGGTATCACTGTTCAGTCTACAGCAGTGGCTAAGAAAAACACAGTGAAGTGGCAGGGGAAAAAACCAACTTGTATGGAACATGATATTGAAAATATAGATATTATATCAGTGTCCCATGATATTGTCACTCCTACACAAGTAGGATACAGAATAAATAGAAACAGCTGGGAGACGGACAACAGGCATAATTAGATGCCTGCAAAACTTCTCAAAAGAATAATTTCTTGAAAGAGATTGTTCAGATGAGAGAACATAGCAGGAAATAATAAAAGAAGCAGAGAAGGTGAATTGCAGTACATTCAAAGCAGTTAAAAAGAACTGGGTTTTGTACAGTTTACAAAAAACCTGTGGAGTTCTTTGTCTCTTGACATGGCTGAGGCCAGGAATCTGGTGGGATTGAAAAATTCATTGAACATTTGTACAGTGAATGGAAACATCTGCAGTAAAATGGGTGGGATGCTATTCTTAGAAAAGAACCAGCACTAACCCTCCTACTTTGGAGCAGAGTTTAAATAGTGACTGAGAAAAAGGATTGAGAAGAAACCTCCTCATTAAGGTTTTCCATTGTGATCCAGGAGGACATATGTACTTTCTTCTGAAAAATTTAATTGTCAGTGTCAGATGACTTAATAGGTTAGCAATTGGTTTAAATAAATATGGCAACACATAGTTTTTATTATAGCATATTGTCACATTGTCCAAATTTGTGTGAAAGGAAGGGTGGTTTAAAAGTAAATTGAAATTTCTCCTAGTTGCAATATGGCATCATCAATGCACATCTGCACACAAATGCTTAAGGTGGTAATTGAATAAGTTTATAACACTCAGATAAAATTTATTGCACAGGTATATTTAAGTGCTATCAATAAATGACAGACTGAGGGAGATTGTATGTGATTAGTCTTAATGGGGGGGATGAGGCACCTGCACAATTCTGAAACTATTTGAGTTAGAAAAGGACTAAAAATAAATAATTTTGATTTATGATATTATTTTTTCTTCTATGAAGCAGACAAGTAGCATCTGTCCAGTCCATCCTCAGCTGAGATGGAGGGCAGGGTGAGAGATGGGGTGCCCTGGGGGTGCAGTGGATGCCCATGGGGCGTGGTGCCCAGGGGTCCCAGCGCAGGATCTGGGGGCTGCCTGCCCTGGCCACCTCCCCAGCAGCCCCTCGACCCTACCAGATGCCTCCTCCCAGGGCAGGGGCCCAGCCTAGATTTGCTTAGCACCTCTGGATCACTTCACAAAAGCGTCAAAGAAACCTGGGGAGTCCAAAATTCAAGAGCCAAAAATTCATTCCTAGGAAAGAAAAGAAAGCAGAACAAAACAGCAAAGCTCCAAACCACGACTTTAAGATGAGTTGAAACTTGGTGATGCAGGCAGTAAATCTGAGAGCTTCTTGCCACCTCCTCCTGGTAGAATTTACTTTGAACTAGTCAATACAAACAGTGCTAAAACTGTACTCAGGTAGGGCTTTTATGGACAAGATTTGCAACTTTCCTGCAAATTACTGCCACAGAACAGGACACCAACAGTCTTGTCCACCATTCCCTACTGCAATACTGTTATTAACTCACTGAAATTGTACATGCACGGAAGCAGAATCAGATCTTTAAATAAAAAGCAGGAAAAAAAGCATGAAATAAAGAACAAAAAGCATTTTATTAGAACAGAAATTGTATCAGGCAAATAAGTTTTGCTTTATTCTTCAATGCAAGTAAAAAGGATTGAGATAAAATATGCATGTGTGTGTCTATATATAGCTGCACAGGGAATTTTTTTTCTGTTTTGAGATCCAGATCAGTGCAACAGGAAAATAAAATGCTGAGCCACCACACAAACCTCTTGTCTTTCTTTTCTGTGTCAACTCTTACTCGCAGAGAACAGCATTTAATTTCCTACTGTTGAGGCAGCAGCAACTAAAGTGAATGTTCATATGTGTGGTGAGGCATTTGTCCCTGGAAAAATAACATCTCTCCTTCTATTAACGTTTTAATTAATCCCTTTTAGTTATGAAATGTAACTTTACATTACATAAAAAAAAATTACATGCAGTCTCTTAATCTGCTAATCCTTTCTCCAGACAAGCTGGTTCTTTTTAAATCAACTGCCATTTTATCAACCCAATGGAGCAGAGATCCGGACTCAACTCTATTCAACAATACATTCTTTTCATGAGAGACTGGCCTAGCTAATATGACACCACAAAGGGCTTGAGGAATTCCAAATACCCAGCTCTTTGGATTAAAAGCATAATAATCCCATGCAGTTTTTTGTTCAGAATTGATAGAATGGTTGTATAGTGAGTCACACTTGTTTGAACTTATCAAAGTAACAATATATCAAGCATTTTGTAGGATGATATTTTATTTTCTCAGGTTGATTCCACTTCTTTCAAGTATTTTTCCTTTTTTTTTTTTTTTTTCAAGTGTGTATTTATGACTGCCAAATACCCCTGCAGTTAAAAAATTACAACATATAATTAAGCACAGAATCTGATAGCTGTTGTTCTACGACTAGATTTCCATAGTTTTTTATATAGACATAAGCATTGTTTTTTACCAAAACAGTAACAGCAGCACAGCACAGTACACAGTGTGTACCAGTGTAAAAGTAATTTATATTGCTGTGACTCTTCTCCCTACCCATAGGCATGCCTTTACTCTATTTCCAGGCTCCATCGCAGAGCCAAAGCAGGACAGCTTTTGTGTGTCAACAAGCCCGTTGGGAGACAGAAAACAAGGCTGTTAGAATTAGTGGCCCAGTAGCCTTAATAAAATCATGTGTGAAGCTAGGGCTTTGGAAAGAAGTAGGGGACAGAGGAGCAATGCAGAGCTGTCACTGCCCAACTGTGCCCACCCGAGACCTGCTTCTGCAGCAGCGAAGCTCCCGTCCCCCCGCGGGATGGGACCGGGTCCTGCACCAGTTGTTTTCTGCCAGGCACGGTGTAGTTTTCATCTCACATGAATGCTGTCCTGAATTCAGCTGATGTGAGGCTAGCCCACGCTCCTCACTCTATTCCCTCCCACTTTGCACTGGATTAAGCGAGAGGAGACTGAGGCCCAGTGTTTTCTTTCAGATAGGTTTTATAAGCTTATTAAAAAAGCTATCAGTTGCAATTACAAAACAGATAGCCTCTTAAACGTGAGGGGAGATATTCATTACCATCTCGCAGTTCTTGTTGGAGGAATGGCTGCTTTTATTACTAACAGGTTTTTCTGCTAGCAGCAAAAGGACTGTAAGAGAATTTCATGCCTGTGAGCTAGGAGTTAATGGGCTGGAGTGCTGTGTAAGGACCTACACACCTCAGCTGGCATGGGAAGAGCACATTGCAACTGGAAATACTTGAGCTCCAACAGAGCATCCTTACAAGGGGGCTCCATGGCTGTCACTGTCTCTGTAGGCTTCCAGGAGAGCAAGAAACAGGTCTTCTCCTTTCACTGAGCAGCACGGGACACTCTGCAATAACTTTCCACTCCAGTAATGGCCACATACATGAAGCAGGACCCCTGATTCAACATCTTCCCAAAGCAAGAGTGTGGGAGAATATCTTAGTCTTGTCTTGGGGCAGCCACAATTCCCTATTATGAATAAAAACATACAGAACTTCTCTGGCCAGTGGGGCTGAGTTGGTGAAATGGCACAATCAGCCAGAGGGCCTCCAGGGATGTTCATTCACTTGCTGGCCTCCACATTTTCTGTAAAAACTCAGGACTGAAAGAACCCTCTCGTGCTGTTGCCATCTTGTCCATGCACAGCTTGAGGAGCAGAAATTTCTTGTGGCTGGACTGGCGAGTCCTTAGTCATGTCCCCGCAGAGAACACAGAACTTCCTTTCTTTTATTTATGTTTTTGTTTTCATTGTCATAACTCTTCCCTTGAGTTCCCACCCCTCCTACTCCATATGGCATCTCACAAGGGAACAATAGAGAGCTCTTCAGGGGTTTGTACTATAACTCTTCAGAAGCAAAGTATTCTCTAAGGACCTGGTTGAATTTTTCATCCCAATTATTTCAATATTTCTACTGAATTTCAAAACTAAATACATTCACAGAAGAATTGGCAGTGTTGGAGTGAATATTTTTCATTCTTACTTTTGACCAACTGCAGAGCTAACCAGAACATTTTGAAATTTGACTCCCTTGCCAATGCCTGCTGGAAAGAAGGGAAATTTGGTGGCAGAAATGTTTGCTAATTTCCCTCTTTCTTCTCTTTTCAGTTCGGGGTCTGACCCCAAAACCAGTGAGCCACCTCCTCAGGCTAGAGGAATAAAAGTGTTAATGAGGAAGCAAATACAGTTTAAAACTTCAGTTCTTACAGACACAGGGGGAAAAAAACAAGAACAGCCACAGTTTTTCAGGCCAGATTAGTACACTTTTCTTTTGCCAAGTTAATATTGTTTGCATGCCTCCTTGAAGGAGGGCTAGGTCCTTCCATGCTCTGCCGGTGCCCCTTTAAACAAACACCTCGTAACACTAGAGCTATAAATAGCACCGAGGTGGAAATGGCTGGGTATGTTTCTATGCCCTCCTTTGTATTCACATTTTTCAAACATACAAACCTTCTCTTTCCACCCCCCCCCCCCCCAAATCCCCCACAGTAAGTGGTTATATATAGAATATTTATAATAGTCCTATTTCTAAGCAATTTTCACGACTGCCACACAGCAGGCAGAAATTGAGAAATTGCTGGTTGTTTATTTATTTCTTTCTCAGTGGAAATATGCATTTCATCCTGCACAATGTGGGAATACATACTATATATATGGTATGTATTGAAAGGCATACAGTATATCTATAGATAGATAGATGCATGTTTGTGTGTGCCTTTTAAATGCAGACCATATTGATTTCAATGTGGAACTTATAAAGATGGGAGATGTTCTTATCTCTGCAGGAAATAAAGTGTTTTGGGTAATATTTATGGGCAAGATGGTGACCAGCTTATACACCCCATCATTCACAAACCTTCTCATTTCAGTCTAGGGAGGTACACTAGGGGCTAACTGATGGTAAGAAAGGAAATTGCGGTGCAAGTACAGAGATCCCACTCCTGTCTCAAAGTCACTGCACACCACCTGAAACCAGAGCAGAATATTGGGGAATATTGGACAGGGAGCTGCTTGAGAGAGTCCAGCACAGAGCCACCAAGGTGATGAAGGGAGTGGAGCATCTCCCTGATGATGAAAGGCTGAGGGAGCTGGGGCTCTTTAGCTTGGAGAAGAGGAGGGTGAGGGGGGACCTCATTAATGTTTATAAATATCTGAAGGGTGAGTGTCAGGAGGATGGAGCCAGGCTCTTCACAGTGATGTCCAATGATAGGACAAGGGGCAATGGGTGTGAGCTGGAACACAGGAGGTTCTGCTTAAATTTGAGAAGGGACTTCTTTACTGTGAGGGTGACAGAGCCCTGGGACAGGCTGCCCAGGGAGGGTGTGGAGTCTCCTTCTCTGGAGACATTCAAGACCCACCTGGATGCCTTCCTGTGTGAACTCATCTAGGTGTTCCTGCTCCTGCAGGGGGTTTGGACTGGATGATCTCTCGAGGTCCCTTCCAATCCCTGACACTCTGTGATTGTGTGATTCTGTGAAATACCAGTGCACGCTTGCCCTCCTGTCCTGCTCCTTGCTAGGCATCTGCTGTTGGCAACTATTAATGGGATATCAGGCTTAGTGGCTCATTGCTGGGTAGCCCTATTAGCAATGCCTCTGCCGTGTCACAGGAAAGGGGCAGAGGTTTACGGGGATCAGGGCTCATGCCAGCCTGACACCGTGGCAGAAGCTGGCAAGGACTTTGTGGTTTGGGTTTGATAGGGAGCCAGGCCCTGCTTGGATGGCTTCAGGGTATGAGCCAGCCATGGATGACGCTGTGGGGCGTACCCAAGCTCCACATGGCATGTTTGAAAGATATAACCTGTATGAAAAGGAAATGAAATTCCTGTCATTGAGCTTGGCTTGTGTAGTGCAAAGGTGTGTGTTTACTTAAGGTTTGCTTCTCATTCGGGACCTACCCTGTCCAAAAAAAATCCCAACAAGCCAACAAAAAACCCCAAACTATTTTTGAAATCAAGCCCAGTGGGGTAGAAAAAGGGGAGGAGAAAGGGGAAGGGCAAAGCTTCAGGCAGCAGTTAAGTCAGTCCTGGATTTATCCCTTACAGATTTTAGCACAGCACAATGCTTGTACAGAGTTTGTCCATAGGATCAGCTGTGCTGTGCTCAGTTCAAGGTCCTTCTCAGCCAGCTTGGAGCCTCCAGCAGGAGCCGGTAGCTGATGCTCAGAGTTCAAGAACAATGCCAGTAATGCCCATACAGATTCCCAGCACGTGGTATTAACTTCTGTCAGTCTATAGCTTTCTGAGTTTGCTAGCTCAGGTGGGCTTTTCTTCTATTTATTAATCTACATGCACTCAAAATCCCTTTTTATCCATGGATTTTGCAACATCCTGTGGCAATGAGCTCCCCAAATTCATTGTGGGCTGTGTGAGAATCACCTGTAGCTTTTATAAGATTTTGCTAATTCAGAGTGGGAACTCTTTAGGACTGGGACTTCCCTGCTACACATGAAATATGTAATAGAATAGTAGCAGGTTTTGAGCTATTTTTTCTTGATTGCATTTGACAAGCCATGTCTATCAGCTTAGAGAAATGAAAAAGAGCAAGCATCTATCAGCCCTTTTTTCATCAGTATCAGGCAGCATCTGAAGGAAAGCACTATTATTTGAAAGGATTAGACCCTGAAGAATGTGCATGGGACATGAGAAGTATTGAAGCACAGTGGGTGACACCAGGAGCATCTGTGACCTAAGAAGCCCTCAGAAAGGCGAGGAAGAATGCGTGGCTGTTGCAATGGGTTCCCTGGAATGTCAAATGAACATGTGGGTGCCACCGGGTGCTGCTGAGAATGCAAAACCATCTAGGTGGGCGCCAAGATATGCACCAAACAATACAAAACATGCCATGTGAAGCCGCTGTGACAAAGGAGAAGGGTGGGGGTGGGGAGCAGGGTGCTGGAATTAAAACATAGATTAAGCTCCCAGTATGTTTTGCTCTCACTTCTGAAGTATCTGTCTCATGCTGTTCTCCTCTTAATCTGTCAGTTACAGCTAATAGCTGATCAGAGCAGTACTTTAATGAGTCAGCCAGATTGTTTGCATAAACAGTTGCTAGGCTGATGTAACCAACAGCAGTTTGATACTGAATTCTCCCTGTGTGACTTACACCTGCACTCTCCCCCCCTCTGGGTTGTTTTCTGTTAGAAGGGCACCTGATCAGGCACGCTTGAGCCCTAGATTGGGTTTTAAAATGTACTTACATCCATGCAGCATCCTTTTCCTTACCCATTTCCTCCTCTCTCACCACCAAGATGAGATTTTGCAGCTAACGTGCTCCAGGACGTGACTTCAGGTGTAATAATTCCCACCTAGAGCTTTGCCTGAGTACTGCCTTTTGCAACTGGGTGTGAATTATTAAGCTCTGTTTCTCACTTCACAGTGCCTTTATCAAGATTATAATAATAAAAGCAGTACAAGAAGAGCTAAGTGCAGAGCACAAGTCAAGAGATTAAATTCAAATGCTTTTCAGTGTGTTCTGACATATTTATAACTTAAATATTTTGCTTTGAAGTGATTTCAGGCATTTCATATCAAGGTAATAGTTCTGTCTGCAAAACAAATGTGTGCAGTCTCATTCATTAATTACTATTATGAGAGATTTGAGCGACCCAAAGCTTAGAGCTGTGCAGGTTCTGATCCAAATCTGATTTCCTTGGCCTCATCTCAGCACTATTAACAATGTCTTTCCATTTATGCAGTGCCTTTTTCTGTAACATTCTGAAAGCCCTTGATAAAAATTAATTAACCCATAATGCAAATCTGTCAAAGCTGGAAAAAAAGAGCTCCTGATTTTTGAAAGGTATTGCTTTGTGTGAATATCTGGGCAGAATGACTCCCAGGGTGAAACTTCTGATGATGCTACCACGCTTCAAAATGTACCTTTTAAAGCAGTTTTTACCTAATGCTGTGTGGGCAAAGTGAGCATCCAATATCATTCTCTTCCACAGATGGGGAAAACAGTCACCAAGTGACTAAATAATTTGCTTGTAGTCGTAGAGGAGAAGAACACAGTGTTCCTCATTCAAGCCACGTGCCTTTCTTATTCCCTTCCTGCATACTCAACATGATATGGGGAATGTAAAGGTTTAGATCCCTGTATTTTGCAAAAGGTATAAGGTAAAGATCTGGACCTCTTTTGAGAGCTCCTGGTCCCTTGCACCGTCCTCCTTCACCAAGCTGTGCTTGTATCCTGGCCAAATTTAAATCTGCCAAGTTATTTTTGATTTTCCAATTATGCTCTTGTTGTGGACTAGGTATTCCTTCCTCTAGACTCAAGTTAATCTTAAATACTGTGTGTTTTCAAAGGTTGTAGCATTCCATCATTGAAATTTTTGCTAAGAAAAAGTTAAGATGCCTCTTTTAAATCACAGGTGAGAGAGACTTTGAGATCCTCCAGAGAACCTGGAGCCACAGAAATGTCATCAAGCTACTGGTACTAATGAACAGAAAGAATTTCTTGTAGCTCCTTTTAGGACATTTGGACTTTGTTCAATATCATCCAAAGAGTCAAAACCCAGTGTGGCCACTGTGCATTTCTGCTTGCCTGAGGATATTGGCACCATTGTGATAGAAAATGGACAGGGATTCACTTGACTTGTGCAGTGGGAAAGAGTGTGATCAATACCATGTGTAATTTACTTTCAGAGAAAGATGAATAAAGAATATAGTTTAATGAACCTATAAAAATAGATTATTTAAGTCTTGGGTTTGAAAGAGAAAAATCACTTAGCAGTATTTTAACATGACTAATTCATGTTCTTTTTGTATTTTTGATGCTATGTGTTATTCAGCATGATGAAACTTGAACACTTTTGTGACTGCAATGTCAAATATATGCAGACAAGTCCCCCAAAGTTCCCTCTGCACTGCTTCTATTTGTAATTTATGATCTCCCAGGCCCACTCTTCAGAGATGCTGAGGATTTAAAGTGGCATTTAAAGTACCCAGGATGTTTCAGCTTCTTCAGTCCACAGGTGATGGGTATGTTTGGGTGTGGTGATGTATTAAGGATGAAAAAAAGGGAAATTTCATTAAACAAAAGCAAATACTGAACTTCCACTGAAATTCCTACTGTCTTTTTCACTGTTTGTGCTTTGGTTATTTTAGTGTTTGTATCTGTAAAGAGTGTTTTGCTTTTGTTTTCAGTGTTTGTTGACGAAATGAATGTGAAATGATAAATAACCTAAATGTACACTATGCCTTGGCCATATCAATTTTTTTTGTTGTTATTGGTACCAATAATAGATCTGTTGCTGTTGTAAAAGTAACAGCACCTTCTAAACTTTTTCTGGTTATGGTTCCTTATAGAGCTATGGTGTGGTTTTGGTTTTTTTTTTAATACAACCCCTTACTGAAATTACAGTAAAACTACAATTACAGTTGCATAAATATAAGATGAAATGGTATTTGATCTGTGACTTTTTGGTGTAGCAATTACTAGCCCATGAGCAGCAGCTGAGACCATTTTCCCCCTGTTCCCTGCACCCCCAGCTATGTTCTTGATAAGTACATAGGGACAGGTAAGGCAATGCAGTCCCTGCTGGGGTACTTCTAGACTCAATTAATAAAGTACAAAAGGAGAAATAGAAGCATTGCAGAGCATAGTAATGCACACACAATTAGTGGCTGGGCTCAAAGGGCAATATGTATTTCATGATGCTTAAGACTGTGCTGCAACCTCTGGTCTAGGCTGCCCTTTCCTATAGGTACCCTGTAGGTATTTCCTCCCCTTCATCACCCACAGGCACACTGGCTCCTGCTCTCTCCTCACACACATGCTTCTGCTAAAGTATTCACTGGCAGTGTGGAAGCAGCTGCTCTTGTAAAGAAACAACCTTGAATGTTATTAAGCAAGTGTTCTCAGTAGTTCAGGCTGCAGTGTGGTGATGGGAGTAGCCACAGATATTTCCCATAAAAAATGGCTGAAGGCAATTAGGTGCCCAGTCTTGTTCACAGCACTGTTGTGGAATGGAGTCAGTGTGCAAAGGGTTAAAGATTAACGGGGCTGGATATGACAGGCTGATGTGATTTCCAGGTAAGCAGGATAAACTGAAGCTCATTATGAAAGGGATGAGCTTGAGCCATCTGTAAAATACAAGCACCTTAGAGGAGAGGGTGGGGCTGTTTTCTTAGAGAGTGTTAGGCAGCAGAGGCAGGAAGGAAAGCAGGAGGTTTTATTCCTCCCAGTCAATAGGTCTGAGGATGGCTGCTTGCTCATTTATTATTTCCTTAGTGAGGCTCTACTGGATAATCAATATGCTGCAGAGGCGGTTTTGATAGCGCTCATCCATTCTGGGTGTGGTACAGGGGCTGATCTGAAAGCGCTGCTCAGATGCTGTGCTGGTGTTTTTTGTTGTTTTGGGTTTTTTTTTGCTAAGCTGACAAGATAGCTCTCTATAAGTGGTTGGGGTTTTATTTTTTTCATTTCTTTCTTCTTCCTGAGGCAGGCAGTGGGAAATGGCTGCCTTGCTGGAAGAGTCTCAGTGAAGCTTTGTGCTTTATATCTATGATGATTATCTTCCACATCCAGCCTATTCAAAAGGGGGAGATTCTAGAAATGAGCATCATCTCTGTGCTGCAGAGGGGCTGAGCATTTCTCTGTCTGTATACAGGAAGGCTATAGACCTCTACTATATATCTAAGCAAATCTGCACTGCAAAGCACTGGGCTCCTCAGCCCCTGCCTTGATATGTCAAGTTTAAACCTTTGAAACACATTATTTTCATGCTCTGTAGGGACTTTTACAAGAGGATTAAGATACTTCTCCGGTGTGTTCTAGGCAAAGAAACATTATTCCCTTTAAAATAAAAGTATTGGAGAAAAAAAAAGATGTTTATAAGTGCACTACAACTAAGTATCATGTTTCCTAGCATAATATAAGTGCTCTTGCAGGCAGGCTCCTGTTCTTTATAGTGTTCTTGAACCTGTGCTAAGTCTGAATTAATTCTGAGTTGGATATTCATTTGAATATGAAGATGAATGTCCTCTAGTTAGGCAGCAGATGCTGCAAAATGGGTGAACTTTGGTCTCCTTTCTACACTGATCTTATGAAAAACTAAATGGGGAATAGCTGGAACTGAGGAGTATAGCAGAAGTCACAGTATACTTGTCTTGTCATACTGGGTGCAGCCTTGGGATCACAACTGTACTGGTCCTTAGGCATTTTTCTAAACCCTTTATTTCTCTGTTAGGGTCTTTTGCAGTGAAGTTCTAGTTCCCAGAGCTGTGAGAAGTCTCTGTGAGGAGACCTCACCCTGTGCCTCAGTCTCCCAGCCAGGGTAATGGGGAAAGAAGATTGCTGGCATTTTCCAAGGGACTTGGAGGCCATGCAAATGCAAAGTAAATTTATTATTACAGTATATTAGATCTTTGCAAACCTGTAAAAAAAAAGTGGGGAGTTCAGCTTAATTAAAAATTTCCCATGGTCAGAATAGAATTACTAATGATTTTGAGACTTTTTTTGGAGGGAGGAAGTGGGAACCAGACAAACTCCTATGAAATAGGAGCTATAAATGTTTTCCAGTGCCCAGCATCTATTTGCTCCTGTAGGTGCCTGACTGTATGCTGTACAGTGTAAGGATGTCCAAAGTAACTCTGCTCTTAGAAACACAGATCACTTATCTAATGTTGGCTTTCTTTTATCTTTTCCATTATTTCCAGATACTTGCATGAAGAAAATGCAACTTTTTGTTAAAAAAAAAAAAAAAAGAAAAATCCCTTCAACATTTCCTCTTAGTTTTTCCAACCTCTTGGCCACCTATCCTCTTTCTCCTTGCTTGACTTTGTCCTAGTTAATATTCCAACAGGTGTTTCCTTTTTCAGTGGAATTTTTTAGGCCAATGTCTCAAGAGACCTTCTGCATAATAATGCTGTATTCATTATGTGGCAGTGTTACTGGGAGAGAACTTTATTTTCTTAACCCCACCATTTCCCCTTCTTCCAGTGAGTATGGGGGGTGGAGGAGGGAGTGAGTAGTGATTTTTAGCATCTTCTACTACTTTGTCTCTTGACCAGACCACGGTACCATTTCAGATAAGCTCTACTGGGATGGTGACAAGAATTAGGGGAGGGAGACATGAGGTCTCTTCTCTTGCAGTTTGCAAAGCATCTCAGCTTCTGATTCCTGTTTGAGAGACCATTGGAAATCATAGAGTTTAAAAGAATGAAATTAAATCTTGTGGTTAAGAGACTCATCCCTTTGTGCATCCTGGTGCACTCTGATATTGCTAGAAACTTACTGTGGTGACATTTTGGTTTGAGGGTTAACAGGAGCTGCTTGTTAATTCCTATAGCAATTTGAAAGATGTGTTGAGGTGAATTCTCTGCCTCTTGGGAAATTCTCCCCTTTCTATCTCTGGATGATGCTGAGCCATTGTTGATAAAGTACAACAGTATTATACATGAATATAAAACTAAAGAGTGAATATTTTCTTTCAAGGTTTTACCAAGTTTGATATTTTTTACAAAGAAGGATGGAGGGATATAAGAACTATGTGCCAAAGCATTTCCTCAGCTTTCCTAGTGTGTGCAATGCTGGGCTGTACTAGTATGGCACTCTGTGCAGTAGTATGGTGCTCCACTGAGGAATATTTGCAAGTGCACGTGGTAACCATGAGTTTGGTTCATTTCCAATAAAATACCCAGGAGGGAAGAACAGGAACAATGCAACAATGTAAGATCCTCACATTATTTGAGCACTAGCAGGACATGATTTGTCCCCAACTGACCAAAGTAACTAGTATTCCCACCAGTGAAATTTATTTCCATGTGGCATCACCGAAGCTGAAGGCTTATTTGGAAGAACACCCAGAGCTGCAACAGTAAATGAGCTTGTATGTGCAAATTTTGAGACTTGATGGGTACTTTCACACTACAGGACATAAACTTGACCTAGGAGATTTCCAAGTTTATTTCATAACTGTATTGGTAACCCCTGGGCCAGCCTGTACAGCTTCATGTCTAGAATAAGCAGGAGGAATAATTAATTCTCTCAGCCCTGTAGATGTTGAGTTTATACATGTATTTTAAATAAATACTTGTCTGTATAATAGTACCAGTCTGCACCTGTTGAGAATAATAGAAGAGAGAAGACTTGTCAATTAAAGTTTCAGGTTAGCTTTAGAACATCTTACTTGTCCTGGGTTCACTTTATTACCACTCTGTTTTGAGACCCCTAAGACACATCCCTTTCCTTTCTTTCTCTGATGCCTCTCCTACCTACCTATAAGAGTGAACTAATTTTTCTTTTCCTTTCCCTTCACTGATACTTTGTTAGTAATGTCTTTGGAGCACAAACTGAGTTTGGCTCTGTGTATACCCACCAGCACAGAACACTATTCTTGTAACTAGGACTGGTGCAAATGGTCTGATGTTTCTGGTGTTCCACTATTATCTGCTGTTCTGCATGCTGCCAATGGATGGATTGCACAAAGACAAGCTGAATTTCTTCTCCTTTTGTAGCATTGATTGCTCCTTTTTTGTGGGTGCTCTCAGTTCAAGATGATTGTCTTGATGGGGATGCACAATTCCCTGTCCTATATGTGATATAATAACTGCTAGGGGTTAAGAGATCTTGAAGGAAGAAAACAGAGTTTTGCTGCTGTCTGTAAAGATATTTTTTTTGCTAGTAAAGTGGCCAATAAAGAAGTCTTGGCATTCTGAGTATTGGGCATTGATTGGTGGGAAAAGGAGCTTAGATAACCCTTCCAACCTAAATCAGGACCATGTGTGCCAGTATTGTACACCACAGATGTACAGTGTCATGTAACTATATATTATATATGGCAGAAGGGTAAGGAAAGAGGAATGTGAGTGCTGAAGCAATATAGACTATGAATAGATTAGGTTTTTCTGTTATAACTCTATTAAAAATTGAGTGTACAGTAATGTTATACTATTCTTAGTACAGGTAACTTTTAAAAAGGTTAAGACCCATAAATTTACTTGCTGTTGCAGAGCTCCTAATTCTAACATGGAATGGGGTAGGTAACCTCAATATGATGCTACAAATTATTGAAAATAAGACAATTGCAATTCTTGGAGCTTTTTGTATTGATTGCTTAAGTGAATAATCTGTTAAATGGTAATTTAATTTGCAAGTTATACATTGAACTGAATTAGTAAGAGTACTGATCAGATTCAGATCACTAAAGAAACCACAACCTGCTGCTTAGTTTGCTTGATTGAGTGCTTATAAACAAAAGTGGGAGTGGGAGATGAGATGGGCATATATACTTAAGGCTTTTTTTCCTCATATACTGTTAGCCAGACATTAAAGACAAGGTTCTCTGAGAGATGGTACTGATTATTGTGGCTATAATTTTTGAAATACAGTAAAAAAATATTTTCACAGTAGAACTTTCTTTCCCAGGTCACTAATAAATGAAATTATTAAATCAAAAAGAATCATTAAAACAGATAAGATTTATTCTACTTGTTTACTTGGATGATGGAAGTTATAATTTATATTCTTGCCAAGCTCATTGTGAATTCCTAGCCTCCTGTTACATTATTTTGGTGCTTGGGTCTCTGGCTCTTTACAAAGTTGCTTTTTGCTTGGTCATTCTTGAAATAGGCATATAAAAATCTTAATACATGTGAACAAGTCTCTTGAATTCAGTGGGCCCACTGAAGTACAGATTGGGAAGATCTAAACTATAGACTGTGGGGTACTTGGAAACCTGTCTGTGACTTAACCTGCTTGATATGCACAAATACTTTAGAGGTTTACATGGCTCATGCATGCAATAACATTAAAGAAATTTGTCACAAATATAAATATTTTAATGGTTAAATCTTGACTAAAATGTCTCTGTATCACCAAATCTTCATTTGGAGAGTAATATGTTTGTGTTTCTTTACAGTGGGCTTTGTTATGCAGCTATTACAAATGTTTTTCAGTATTTCAAATGATGAATAAATATAATTACTTACTGATTCCATCCTTTATGTTTACATTACATAATTACCAGCCACTCTGGATGTGTCATAATAATTGACTTCATATTGATAGATTAGCTAATATGGTAAATGATTATTCCCCAGTAAATGAATTGGTATGCTTTTGACTTCAAGTGCCATTAACAATAAATGCATGGATTCAGGACAGCTTATGCATTTTACATTAAGGATCCCCTGGATAAACACCCAGAAAGCAAGGACCAGTGCCCAAGGTTGCTTCTCCTTCCCCATTGTGTGCTCTAACCACATTCTGCTCCTCCTGGACTTGCTTTTGTGCTCTTGGTTCTTAAAAGTGCTGTTGTACCTAAAGCATGGACAGGCTTTCCTGGAAGGCTCTGGAGTTGTTTAAACCCTTTGTTGTTGTTTAAACCCTCACCTAAGGGTGAGGAGAGATCAGAATGAACTTCTGGGTGAATGCTCTATCCATTGTGTAAAATCCAGATGTTTCTACCCACCTCTGGCAGCTGTTTTTCCCCCTGAAAGAAGTTAGTGGTATCTACTATTCTCTTTTTGTGTGTGTGTGAGCAGCCAAGCCAATTACTGTAGGGTTGGTACAGTCTGAGCATATCCAGGGTAATTAGCATCAATGTGTCTAGTTTCTGGAGTCTACAACAGTTCTTGAGCTTTATAGACCCATTTGAGTCAATTCTGGACACTGGCTCACTGCAGAGCTGAAATGCAGGAACTTGGAGATAGAAAAAGGGGATTGAGGACCTTCCCCAGGAATAGCTGGCTACTAATCGAGGCAATTTTGGACCCCTGGTGAGAGTTTGGTACCTGAAGATGCTTGAAGTGTTTTCTGGGTCTGACCCAATCTGCTGAAGGAGTTGACAGTCCAAATTATTTATGGGAGTAAATTCTAGACCATGTGTTGAGTGCAATCTTGGCTCTGTTAAAGTGAGTTGTGGGGGAGGCGGGGACACCAGCCTGGATTTCATGGCATCAGGTTTACAGCTGCTGCCTGCATGTGGGAAGGGCAACAGGATATAGAACAAATAATTTTTCTCACTGGCAAGGGGAATGGAGCAAACTCTGAGCTTTAATTCCACTGTTTAAGTCAATAGTAAAATCACTGTCCTAAGGGAACTGAACCTAGTGATAACAATGATTTCTTGTGTCCATCACATGATCTGGGTTTATTTTAGTCATTTAATTCCCTTTACTCTCCTTTCTTTTGTCTTTTGCAGTTGCTTTATTACATGTAAAGCTGTCTAGGTGATGCATGGAACCTCAAATATCAATGTACATTATATAACAGAGAAATATGCTAATCTGGACTAAATGTAGCACCAGGATTAGCAAAAAAGTTTAAAAAAAAAGAGTTAAAATTAATGCAACAAGATTGGAACCAGCCCTTAAATGGATAGGAATTGCAACCTGATGTTAACAGTTCTATAGCATGGCATCCAATTTGCTTTATATTAAGGTCCCAAATCCTGGAAGTGTCTTTGCATGTGTTTAGGTTGGTCACTTCCATGGCTACTTTTTCTGGCCTCTGCTTTATTAGAGTGAATTTGTACCTGAGCTCAGAACTCCCTAGACTTCTGCTGCTTTGCAATGCAATTCAACTCTTCCATCTCTCAAAATTATAAATAAAAATTGTATTTATTTTACAATAAATAATTATTGTAAAATTATAAAGATCCTTAGTGGTACTGTGAGGAGAAATATCTCAGCTCAAGGTCAGAGGATGGAAAAACTTCTCATTGTTCTTTAAAAGGGCAAGTTATTTCCTGGATCAGGTACGTAGATACAGGATTGAATCTTGAGATCTTTGACTGGCAGCCACGGTGCTGGAAATATTTCTGTTTGCAGAAATAAGTGTGTGTAAGTCAAACTTCTAAAGGCATTATGGAACTTGCATGGCAAGAAGGAATTTCATTTGATGCTAACATTTAGGAATTTATGTTAAAAAATATTTTTAACTAGTTAACTAGTGTAATTTTATGTATTTAACCAAGCTGATGGTTGCTTTGTCTAAAGTAAACAAAGTATTTAGTAGCTTTCTTTTTCCTTGAAACATTAATATTACCCTTTTATCAATTTTTTTTCCTTGCCTTTTTGCTTGTTTAATTTTCTTCATGGTTTAGATCATCTATCTTTTTCAACAGTTAGTACTGAAGAAGTCAAAGAAATATGACATCTTGGTATGACATCACAATGTTATAATTCAGCTACTGTCCTTGGTGATTTTTCTCTGGATGGTTAAATAAAATTGCAATAAAAGGTTATTTTGGATATGAAAAATTAATGCATATTGGAATGCCAGTGAAGCAAACAGATTTTGATGACAAAGCAGGACTGGAAGGAACACAACACTCTGCAGCACCATACTGGCTATCAAGGACCTCAGGAAGAATATCCAGCTTGTGTGTGTGTGACAGCTTATTAAGTTCACCTTGGTGATTAGATTAGAGATACCTGTGACACACTGGCCTGCAAAGGCCTGGTTATTTATGGTTGGGTGAAGGAGGATTTTAGAAAGTAGGATGGCTTCAGAAACTTTTGGAGATAAGTGTGGAGAACTGGCCTGCATGGACAGACCTAGGAATCAATCTGTCCTCCAAAGGTAAATGTACTGTGCATGCTAATTTAGCTTTGTGAGAGATCTGATGGGAACACAGCATGAGAGTAAAGCAATCCAGGATGGGCAGATGGTGTATGGAGGAAGTAGTTGCCTGCAGCTGCTGGGTGCAGCAAATAACAAAGCAATAGCAGCCAAAACATAGGTATGGGACAGGGTAAGTGGAGTCCTGGAGGTTGGGAACAAGGTGAGAGATGGGAACAAGTTCTATTTTCAACGTGTGGTCAATGACAGATCTATGTGTGAGCTGAAATATCATCTTGTGGATCTTTATGATCCCTCTGCACTATCTCTTATAGAAAATCAGTAAAGAATTAGCAACTATGAACTGTTATGTTCTAAATTTTGACAGAATGAGTTGACTTAAACCTTATTTCTCTAACCAGCTAAACAAGATTGCTTCCTAAGAAGTGCTTCTGAGACTCCAGGATTTAGTATGAGCTGTTGACTCTCATCCAGAGCAGAACAACTCTGTTCACTATCAACAGAGCTGTTGTCAAGAAAGATTTAAGGAACAAAAGAGCTTGAATCTTAATCTCTCCACAGAGGTACAGTAGAAAGCATACTTGCTCATAGTTCTCCAGTGCCCACCTATTGTGGAGTCCTTGAGCAAATTAACCTTTCAGAAAACAAACCCTGTGGTTATGATATAATCAATGTTATCTGGGTGCAGAGACACATGAAATCAAGACCCCCATGGACTGGTTCCATGAAATTTAACAATAATAAAGCCAGTAATGGAATAATTTATTGGTGAAACTAGAGTGCTTATTAGACAGTAAAGGTTATTTATTTTCTTGGTATTTTTTTATGCTATCTTCTAGAAATATATGGATTGTATTAAATTCGTAAAATGGGTAGATCCTTAGACAAGTGATCATTCCTGATGAAGACTGAAACTTTTCTGTAATTTGGTGGAAAGGGGAAGATTTATAGAATTCCTGTTATCTAGAAGCTGTTCAAAAGACTTCTCATTTGTGTTTATAAAAGATGAAAAGCTTATCATGTGGGAAAATTCAATTAATGCACAGTTCAGACATGTTACATTTTTCACTGTGGTGCTGCACTAAACCCTGACTTGGTGGTAATCTGGAATTCATAGTACATTGGTCTACTGAGCAGGCATAGTTAAATTTGCTTATTGGTAATAATAAAAAAGATGTCTTTCTAAGGAAGCAATGTCTATTTTGCAAAGTGAAACAAAATTTGTTAGAGTTTGTTTTGGGGAGGAGATTATGCAATGAACTGCAAGCATGAGCCAAAGCCTTGTGAAATCTGACTTCTTCAAAATGTCTTCTGGAGACTGGATCTCCTTGTCTATAAAGTGAGTGATGGGTATTTGAATCTCCTTGTCTTGCTCTAATCTTTATCTGGGAATGAATTTTTTCTTTTTCTCAAAAGCTTTGAGTACTTTTGGGAAATGGATGGGCTTGTACAAGTATTGTTAGTTCCAGCAATCATTGAACAGCTCCACTCCAAATTTACAAGAGTTTTGTTTTCTCATTTAGCCTGGGGGTCCTATTTTTCTCAACTAGGTTTTGGAGGTGTGTGTTGGTTGTCTTATTATTTTGGTATACTTATTTTTTGTAAGTCTAAAGCATCTTCTGTGATGAGACTGTGGAAATGTCTTATCTCAGGGCAACCAGAACATGGATAATTCTGGAAGCTTAAGAACTGAAATAATCTTTACTGGTTACTTCTCTCTTGTTACATCTGGAGAGAGGAACTGATGGGAGTTAGGTGCTTATGACTATTAGAAAATCCCATTTGCTAATGGCATTACTCTGTGCATTCTCCATTACATTGTGGTTTTCTGTGTTTTCAGTTTTTCCAGATAACACTGTGGTCTCAAATGTGGTCTCAGGACAGTTCCCTATGTCATACAAGAAGTTTAGGACCCAGCTTGAAGAGAAATCAGATGCTCTTAGATCAAAGAGCAAGGTTTTCAAAACAAAATTATCCCTAGAGTCCTTTAAAAATTGTGTTTTGTAATCCGTAAGGGGTGGATTTATGACGTGAGAGACTAAAGGATCTGTACCTCTCCTTTATCACTAACATCACACTCTCCTGCATTCCTTTTCTGCTCCTCTCACTATGATCATCCTGGCAGCTCTTAATCATAGCACACATGCAATATCATGGGGGCAACGTGACCCATTAGGTTGTAGATGTGGCAAACTGGATACACAACTCTTCTGGCTTTATTCCCACTGCAACTCCACAGCCCATTAAAAGGCTAAACAATTAATTAAAAAAAATAATAATTTGCTACTCTGATAGGATTCATTTGTCATGTGGCAAAACTCAGGAAGAACTGTTAAAACCAAGAATTGTTTTTATAGGAAAATAAATAGTTTATTTAAAAATCCCTGTCACTTGAAGAAGGCCAGTCTTAAAGATAACGAACACCCTGAATCTAAAAGATTCCCCTTTTTCTTCACAAAGTCTAGGGGGAAAGACTCTCTGGCTCTATAAGAAACTGATTTTGTCAACTGAATTTCTGTGTGTGTTACTCCTACAGTGTGTATTTTTGTTAGTTTTGAGATCTCCTAATTAAGCCAAAGGAATTTGGTGTTCTATGTAGTGTTAATTCGTATTTGGGCTAGCAAACAGTAAAAAAAGATCTGCTCTCTTAAACCAGAAGTAGCATTCTTACAGAATGGATCTTTTTGGGGGGAAAAATAGCCACTGTTATTCCTTTTTCTCTGTTCTATCATAAACCACCTCTTGAAAGACTTTTTTAATGAGGTAATATTTGGAGAACATAGCAACAATAAGATATCAACACTTGCATTTTTAGTTTCTAGGATATATTGGTGCCAGGTGGGAAATGAGTGGGAGATCAAGTCCTTGCAACAACCTTTGCAACTGGATCTTTACAGCAAGCAAGAGACAGCAAAAACTAGTCAACATTATTTCAGCACAGTGGGGAAGAAGGGATGAAAGCTCTGCAAATGAATTCATTGTGACAACCTTTGTGAAGAATCTGAGTGTTTGATCTTTTAAAAGATTTAATAATTCTTTTGATAGATTAAAGAAAAAACTTAGTGGGAGGAGGAGAGGAAGTTAACTTTCTTTCCCTGATTCTGTCAAAATAGTAAATAAAAAGAGCAAATCCCTAAATTTAGTAAGCTTCTCCTCACACCACCTCTCTTTTGGGTGTTGGATGCATGTCAACATAGTCTGAGCATCAGATAAACACTTGGAAATAAAACCCTTTAGATAAAGATTGTGACAAGGATCTAATGTGTTTATATTCAATTAAATTGACCCCCCACCCCCCTGTTTTACTGATATATTCTATCACTTGCTGAGGCCTTTAGGTATATGAGTAAAGCAACATTCTTCCTAGAAAATATCTTCAAATCACCTCTGATCAAGCCAAGCTTTGAAGGTCTCTGCATTGACACTACTAAACTATATATTGGAATAATTTTTGGTTTCTTTTAGCTTGAAAAACTTTGTGTTTCAGACTCTACTCTTAAAGAACTCAGATTCATGAGACTGTGATGCAAAAAGTAAATTCCTGTTAAAATTTTTTGAGATATTGCTTAAAAAAACCCCAAACAAGGAAAGAAAACCTCAGGAATTTAAAATGGGTAGACTTTTCTACTAAAGGCCCTGGTGCTACCATTTTTAAAATAAGAAAATTATCTCTGTTGTAGAAAAAGATGTTTTGGGGGAATGAAACCTTTCTCTTTTGAAGAAGTATTTATTCCTAAAAATTAACAGGTTTTGGTTTAGCCTGGCCATTAGGGCTACCTTTTAGCTAACAAACAAAAGACAGTTTTGACTCAGACAGTCATATATGTAAGTAGAAAAGGGTAGTAAGACTGAATAATCATTTCCTCATCAAATGCTGAACAGCCTTTTGTATGATAAGACCCCAGGGTCCTACAGAGTGAGCCAGAAACTCATCTGGACCAGAGCTGAACAGGAAGGGCACTCAATATAGGCATCTATTTCAAAAGACTCCACATAATGAAGATTAATTAGACCTTCTTTACCAATCAAAAGTTAAATACACAATATCCAAGGCCTTGGGCTTCCTCCCATTACCAGAGTTCCCATGGAAAGCCAAGAAGTATAAAAAGTGGGAGACAGAAGAAAGAGGATCAACTCCTCAGCACAGTTACTTTAAAAAAGTACCCAGATTGACTATGCTTATTCACATACAGGTATAAAATGCCATAAAATGTGCTTCCAGCACAAGGCAATGTTGGAATAAGATAAGTCTGTTTGCACTAATGCAGCTGGCTTCTTCAACCACATTACATATATCTTCTTATCAGTGGTTGAGGGCATCGCTTCTCCTTTATTTCATGTACACTGTGTTCAGATGCATGCAATATTCTTCTTTCCTAGCAAAAGGATGAATTAATGTACCTACTTAATTTTTTCAGCTTGAGTCTGTCCTGTGAGCTAGGTTTTGATTTGATTTCAGAGTTTTGCAATGGTACCTTTTCTTTCTGATCTGTTTTCCTCAGACATAGCTTGGTCTACAGCTCAAATGCTGTCTGAAGTGATCTTGTTCTTTGATCCTCCAGTTTCAGGCCTAGGATCTAAACTAATCTCCTTTCAAATTACACCAATGGGGAGTAAGGCACCAATGCAGCATGTACTGGAACTGTGGATGGTAGAGGGGGATGGGAATGACTTGTATTTTTCCAGCTGAAGGGTGTGTTTGAGTAGTTGGCAGGATGAGGGGCCATGTCTGGTGCAGTCAGCAGAGTAGGGGGTTCATTTTATAAAATCCTTGTTAGGTACAGGTTGTCCACAGTTGCTACTTTAGAAACAACAGGTGGTTGCTATGGGCACAAAGAAAACTTAGGCCATGAGTGGAAAAGGAGCTGAGTTCTGACTTCTCATGGAGTGTCTCCAGCACCTTTGGGCACATAAAATCCTTGTAGTGTCTTATTGTCAAGGCTGCTGACTGCTCTCATTAACTTCAAGTGGAATCGAGTGCTCAGCATAATGGAAAACCAAGCCCTTCTCTTCTTTAAAGTGATCTTTTGGGTTTCATATTTATTTGCACAACAGGGTAATGTATCCTGAAAAAAAAACCCCACAATGTTTTTCTCCTCACACAGAGTTTTAGGTAGATGCATCTAGGAAACACATGTTCTTCTAGCACAATAGCAACTTATGAATAAGATCATACTTGTATTTGCATTAGCATGGCTGGCTTCTCCAACCAGTTTTACATAATCTCCTTTTCAATGGGTAAGGGTGTCATTTCCCCTTCATTTCATACAACTGTGCTTTGAAAATGTAGGGAGGAAGTATTTAAAGAAAGTCCGCATTTTATGAAAGGGAAAATTGCTGGCGTTCCTTTGTGTGTCTCAGTAGGATTTGGATAGATTACTCATACTTAAAAAGGAAGGGAGCTTTTGCTTTCTCTTCTCCTTTCTTAAAAACTTGCATTAACATGATGTAGTGACATATTACAAAATCCAAGGAATGCTGGAGAGCAAATCAGCCATGACTTTGTCCACAAGTTACAACAAACTCTGAAGACATTGTCACCTTCTGAAATTGTCACATTTTGGATACAGGCAACTTTAATAAGGACTAAACCTTCCCATATTAGATAGGGACAACATTATACTCTCACTTTTTCTTTCTGCTTAAACATGAATTATCTTTTTTTTCCCCCTTCCTTTCTTTTTATCCAGTAAGCTCAGTACGAATGCAGCACACTTTCACAATTTTCATAAATCAAGCAACTGGAATAGATTTTAATACAGAATTGTATTACTGCAAGAATGCAAGGCATGCAGACTCTAAGCACCAACGTTTCTATTAGTTGAATGGAAGCCAATGCTTTTAGCTGTAAGCATGTTAAAGGAAAAAGAATTCTCCGCTACGTTTCTGGGTTTCTCTGATGTCAAAAATACTCCCTGTAAGTAGCTTGCAACTTTTTCAAAGTTGTCTTTGTCTCCTGGGTGTTACAACTGGTCAGTCCCAGTTTGAAGAGTATGTTTTATTCTTCATGGTCAGATAAGAAAATCTATTGAGCTATTGTTCTCCCTGATGTTCTTTGATTAAGAGAGTCATGTAGAATTAGAATATCAAGCTTCAGTGCTGTAAGGAGCTATGAGTTGAGTGGTACCTTTTCATAAAGCTTTTCTATACTTTATAGGCTGTATATTTGTGTTTGCTGATCACTTTGTCAATTTGACACTTGCTAATCAACTGTTGATGCTAATTGTCATTCTTGCAAAGGACACTTCATCCTATGTGGTCATAAAGATATTTTATATCCTTGAATGCACTGTGTGCAAATGTGTGTATGAATCTATGTGCATATATTTATATTTACAGGAGATGTTTATGCTAACACTACTTTTTTGCTACACTCCCGATATTTCTCTTCCTTCTCACTTGTTACCATCTTTTTCATTTATCAAATGCTGCTCATTGCTAAATTATTAACAATTTTAAAGGTAGAGGTGAATTTGGTTCTTAAAACTGAGGGGAAGAAATGCAAGGAAACTTTAAAAGTGCTTTTATAAAAAGGCTGTTGATAAACATTCAACTATCTCATCCTTTTTAAAAAAGTTTTTTGTGAAATCAGTTGATGACATTTTCATCTAAATCCATTTTTTATCTCATATTTGAAAAGCACTTAGCTCAACAGGGCTCTGAACCTTCACTGAGATTTCTAGGTATCATTATATCAAGCATCCCAACTTAAGCATAGATAAAAGATAACAGTGCTTGTTGTTCTTGAAAAAAATAAGGCAAATTGGTTAGCATTTGATGTTGAAGATGTTGGCCATCAAACCAATTTGAAAGCTTTTTAATTCATATTTTGGCACTGAATTTTTTTTGTCTTGATATTCCACAGACTGTCTTAGACTAGCCATAGTCTACATCTCTGAAAATGAATGGGATTTTGGATTATCTTTTAGGGTACCATGTTTCCTAATGATATACTTGAATATGTGGATTCCTAAATTTGTCTTTTGGGTTCCCAACATCAGGCATTCAACCTCAGAAACAAAGGACTAAAAAAATTATTTCCATTTGTATGTATCATTCTTTGGGGAACTGAGTCCTCTTCTAAATATAGCAACTTCTATCTGTTGTCATGGGGCAAAAAGATAGCTTAGACATTGCAGATTGCTTTTTCTGCTGGAGGGGAGGACTGGTACATTCTCAATTTAATTGCCCTATTTAGACTGGTGTACCAGTCTTGGAGCAAGAGTGGTCAAATAATATGCAGGATAATCCCTTCTTATAGGAATCTCAACCTAACCTCAGTGACTGGTACCCAGAGACTGATTCTGGCTCAAGAACTGACCTCAATCAGAGAGCAGGGCAAATGCAGAAAGCAAATTATCTCACTGCTTCCACAGTTTGTTCCCAAAGGACTACAGAACCTTGCATAAACAAAACTAATTATAACAAATTTTTTTGGTAAAAACTAAACCTTTGCTTGCAGGCTAACAAAAAAGAACCTGAAAGAGTGAATGTCACAGTGCCATCTACTGACGCCAGTCACAGCAATATATGAAGAATACCCAATTACAGTAATAAAATAAATAAAGCTGGGAGTCTTGGAAGGATTATAGTCTTCTGTTTAAAGGAAGGAGATGATTGCTAATTAATCTGACAAGAGAACCTCACCTACTGACAGGTTATTTATCCCACAAATGTTAGGTTTCTCCTCAGTGCAGTATGTTGGTTCTTGTAATTCTTAGAAGGAGACCCTTGCACTGGAGGAACAGCTGACCATAACTCTTGGTGCCAGCTCCCATATTTCTATTTTTTCTTGATGAATGCTTTATCCTGTAGGAGAATTACAGCCTGCTATGACAAGCATTTTGAAAATATTAAGGAATTCCATAAAGGAATGTAGTTGTAGAATAAAATCTGTTCAGTCTACTGTGTGATAACTTTATCTGACAAAGAAAATAAGCAGTAACTTGGAGGCAGGTAGAAGCAACATGTAATCCAGTTGACATAAATGAAAAGATGATACTGGCAGAAGATTGGGCTGCATATGAATACAAAAGCTGTTGAATAACAGGGAATGTAAAATGAAATGCTTAGCAGCAGTAAGGTAAAGATGAAAAGTTCAGAAAACACTTGTAAAGGAGAAGCCAAGTACAAGTCAATAAAGACTGAAATTCCTTGCTCCTAGAAGCAGAGTTGAATGCTGAAGCTCACAGTCCTAGTTGCATTAAGGGTTGCCAACTGGTAAAGTGTCAAACAATGAGAGTTCGTTCTCTGGTTGCTAATGTGCAAACTAAAGTGGTGGCTGAGATGTTCAGCAAAAACATTAGTAAGCAAGGTGATGTATTGTCTTCTGTATTTTCAGTAATTCCAAGGTAAGAATGAAATGAAAGATGAGAAGAAAGTGATTGGGAATTGAGAAGGCAGAGAAAAAAGGTCAAGAGCTGAGGAGACTGTAGATTGAAAAAGAAAAAATATAAAATTCTTAAGCCTTATGTCAAGTATAAGAATTCAGGAGGAGGGTACAAGTGAGCACCTGAACTGTGTTTGCTAAGATTCACTCTGTGTTGTGGCAGATGGAGCTGGCATCCTGAGGGAGGCTAAGAGGTGAAAGTAATAATGAACAATCTTCACAAAGTAAAAGAAGAAATGTTAGAGCTGTTAGAAGAGAGCAAGCAGGAGATGTTTAGATTTATGACTTCTTTTGGATAGGAGCCATGGTTTGTCTTTATTTCCTAGTAACTGGTTCTTGATTTGAGCTTCCTCAGGTGATGAAATTAGTGCCATCAGCTCTAGAAGGCTTTTAGTTCTTTCTTTGGTTCACCTAGCAGACAGGGAACTAACATGTGGAGCACAAGCATGATATGCTTTGGGAGGGGGGGAGAGGGGGTGGGTGTTGCTGTCTGGATAAGTAAAAGCAGTGGAAATAATAAAAACCCCCTCTGTATTCTTACTTATGGCACCATCTGTCTCCTTGCTGTTAATATTTTTTTTTTCCTCAACTTTTTGCAGTGATTTGGAAATTGGATTTAAGGATGGGTGTTGTAGTTCAGAACTTTGCTGCTATTGAGGGATGGTTTCAGAAGGGAGACCTAAGACATGACAGTAGCTGTCCATTCACTACAGCAGAAAGCAGATGTTTCATTGAGGCCAACTGGATGACACTGATCTTTAAAGTAACACACACAACTGAGTCTTTGCTTGGATCAGGGCCAACAAGTGAATTCTAATTTATTGCTCTTCTGGGGTCTTGGTGTAAGCCTCAAGCAAGGCATTTTTCCTGATATTCCTATTTCTCATTCTCTTCTTCCTCGCATTATTTAATTTACAGTCAGTTAATGACAGTCCAGACTTGTTTTGAGCTATCTACATTTATATGGCACCTAGGACCATGGAGCAGTCAGTTGGGACAAACACCTACTGGATGTTACTGAACCCTGGCAAGTGCTTTGCTATCATATTGTGATGCCTTTTTCAGCTGATCCAGAGATTTCAAATAGCAGTGTCATTTATCCTTTTTTTTAATTATTATTTAGTTGAAGAAAGTAAAGGACATTTCTGATTTCTACTGGTGGATCCTGATGAGGACTGAAGCAGTTTAAACTCAACCAACCTTAATCATGCAGGCCATCCTTCTAGAACTTTTGTTTACCTCCTTTTGAGCTGCTGAAGAGAGGAGGGAATAAAAAAAAGCAGTTTTCAGTTACTAAACACCCCTTGTGGTACTGAATTCTAACCAAGTACATCCAGCCCTTCCAGCCAGAACTGCCAAGAGGAAGAAACCTGCTGAATCAAAAGAAAATCAGGATTGGGAGGATGGTAGGGAATTTGAGAGTAGCACTAGGTGAGATTACATGATAGATTTATGGCTGGTTTGTATTTGCAGATCATTTGGGAGTAGACTTAGGTTTTGGGGGTTTATTATTATTTTTTGTTCCCAAATGATTTAGCAAGTGTTTTATGAGAGCAACTTCCAGCATATAGATTAGTTATCACCAGCTATTTGCTGTTCTTGAATAAATTTTGCTGTTCTGAGCTGAACTCTCAAGTTGCCAAAAGCTTTTGAACACCCCAGGCTATGGTCTGAGTAAGTGGGAGTTCACGGTGTGCTGTGCCTCTCGGGTTCAAATCCTATTTGCATGGTGTGGAGTGGACACTTAAATCATGTGGTTTTCTTTCTGCTACCTAACTGAGTGACTCTCAAGGGCCTTTCAAATCATTCATGTGAATGCTCCTGCCACAAGTACTCTGGGGAAATAGAGTAGCCCTGGCACTTTCTCTCTGTCTGTGAATGCAGCTGTACAGCCTTGTGGGCTGGTAGCATGTGGTGTAGCAGTGGGAGATGTTGGAGAAGAAGGTATAGCCTGTGGCCAGGTGCCAGCAGCAGAAGGTCACAGCCTCTGTTCTCTTGCCCCCATCTGAACAGCAACACATCCTTGCTGTGGGTCTGCAGTGCAGATCCTCTTGAGCATCTCTGGTACAGGCTATCAGTAGGTCCCTGGCAGTGAACTCAGAGCAGTTTGGAAAGTGAGCGTTAAAGGACTGGTGTTCTGCTTCCTTGCCCAGATGGAGTGGTCCTGGGTAGACAGGATGGACAAATGGCTCTACCTTTGGAGCCACTGTATGCTGTAATGGACCATCTCCTCACTGTGGCGTGGTAGCAGAATGGCCCACCAGATTTAGCATGCAGTCATTTCTCTCTAATTTTTCAAGCAGAGATGATCTTTAACCCAAGTGTAACAACTTCACCGTGTGTGGTGATGCTGGGAACTCCAAGCAGGTGCTCATTTCACTGTAGACTTTATTGTACCTATTGGGATACCAAGCCAAACCTAATTTAGCTGCATCTTTGACTTCAAGACAATGAGCAGCCCCTGTGGTGTATTCTCAGGTGTGGGGGGAGTGTGTGTTTTTTTCTTGGGTTTTTTTGGGGGGTGGGTGTTTTTTTTTAAAACAAACAACAAAACAACAACAAAAAAAACCCTAAAAAAACCACCAGTCTGCTCCCTGAGAAGTAATATTAGGAAACCTAGGAGATACACAACACTGGCCCTGTGCAGGAATGTGTCTGAGTGTGGTTTGCTACAGTACGTTGTGTAGTCATCAGGTAATTAATGTTGATTTATTTAGAAATACAGTCTAGCCATGGCTGTATGCTTTTTCCAGCAGATCCTGTGTGTGTCCTTTCTCTGCCACGCTTGATGGAGTATGTTTGCTGAAGTTGCTGTTGCATACACTTAGGCAATAAAATATTTACAGCTATTTCAGAAATAGTTGCAGTAGGCAATGTTCCTCATTAATTTTACCATTGTAAATGGGATTTCATGAGGTGCAAAGGCATGTAGAGTCATACCTTGTACTATCCTGATCCTGCTTGTAACACCAACCTTTTAAGGAAAAATGCATTACAGTGAGAAAGGGATATTTTGGGGAAGATGGAGCAAGAAACTTGATGGACAATAAAAGCAGGGACTTATATGCAGCTCCACAGCCAGCAATGTGGTGACTTCTGCTCTGCATTGTGATGTTGATTGTTTTGTATCAATCTACTAATTACTGGAGTGTAATCTGCCAGTCTGCTTGGAGGTGGTTTGAAGGCTTGTTATCACTGAAATATGCTTTACTGCAGAATAGAGCCATGACTTCATAGGTGGTATAACTGCCATTGACATAACCAGTGGAAGAGCCACTCTTCCACTGAAAGGTGAAAATCAGCTCTTACCTACCAATGCCTTCCAGAGTAAGTAGAATTCAGTGTACTTGTCTCCTAACAGTTTGAAAGATTGTTTCCTCAAATTTCACTTTTACAATTACATAGATCTTTTTCCTTTGCTCCACCCTACAAAATTATTCAGATGTGTATCTAGTGACTGTTTTATAGGGCTTCCAGCTTGCACCTGAGAGGAGTATGATATGCTAGGTCATCCTTTGCTCCCTCCTACCCAAGACTATAGACTTAAAAATATCTTTGGGACCCTGCAGGAAGAAATGGACTATAAAAATATAACAATAATGATTTCTTTCTAGCACCTTCAACTAAGGAATCTCTAAGCATGTTTCAAATATCAAAGAGCAAGAAACCCATTGTAGTATTGTCCCCTGGGTATAGGTGAGAAATTGAGGCCCTAAGAGGTAGAAAGAACTGTACAAGGCTAAATGCAAAACCAGCAGCAGATCCAGGAGATAAAACTCAAATCTGGCCCTTAGGTCTGTCCCCATCTTGCCTTCTGTATTAGGATACTTTTAAATAAAAATACAGACACAAACACTATCTGGTAGATATTTTGATATGAAAGATGGTTTTTCTTCCACTTTAGAAAAGCTAAAATGATGCCTATGCATCTGCAACCTAGAATACAACAAACTACCAGATGATAACAAGTTACAGAACACTCTGCTCCCATCCTATCAGTCACAGGGCTGTATCTCTGCTTGACTCTCCTGTAAGTATTAAGACATATGTTAGATAGTGATAGGTCAAAGCAGAGAAGATCTGAAATTGTTTTTTTCATATCCCAAAAGAACAAGCCTTTGTTATTTCTCACCCTTCCATATTTGCCCCAATTTATGGAGTAGATAAGGCTTGAATTTTGAAGAACGACATCATGAATTGCTTTTCTTATTGATCTAGCTTTTAATGTGCAAACAATGAAAACAATAAAACTTGCATTTAAAAACAAACATTTCTAACACAGGAGCTACATTAAAATGACACAAATTGCTTTTGTGGCCCGAGTTTAACAGAACACCCATGAGGTTCCACTTAAAAACAACAAGCCAACAAAAATCAAATTGCATTGTTTTACTAGCAAACAAAATGGTGAACATGCCTTGGGCTACGTTTTCAGCATGTTTTCTTGGAAGATCAAAGCTTAAATCCCATTAACCCTTCATAAGTCAGTATAGTGAATACACTTCTTTACCTCTGGGCTTCTAATATTCCTTTTAACATGAACCAAGCTCTGCCTACATCTCATTCTTTTCCTCCTCCTCCAAACGCAGTCAGTGGTTCCTTCTCTCCCCCACCAGCATCTCTTTGGAAGCACCACCTTGTAAGCAGGTAGAGTTCAGGCAGATGGTTGTCCACTCCATATTGTTTTCCTATTTTACTAACTTGGAGATCTGGAGAGAAGCCTGAACTAATTTTTTTACCATTCACTGTGGCACTGCGTACCCTGCTGGCAAATGGCTCAATAAGAGACTCTTCATTGGCCAGCAGACCCAGTTTTAGAGCAAGTTGGGGTCTGTTTGACCCCTCCTTATTAATGATCTGGATATCAGGTACATTCATACTTCAATGTGTCTGATGGTTGGTTGCTCACAGTGAAGGAAAGCTGATTTGTGTTGATGCTTGTTATGTTTACTGTCACCTGTTCTACCAACCACTGGTTATTTCATGTACCTCCCATGCACATGAGTAAATGCATACAAGCTGCCTCCTCCTGAGGGTTAGCTGCTTTCTGGAGGACAATAAACTAATATATTTGCACGACTGTGCTTGTTTTGATGTGGTGTGCTGCATCCTAATCTGACTTTACCCTTATTTCACTGCTCTGCTGGGACCCTGTTCTGTGTATAAATACAGAATCCTCCAAATAATTATTAATACCAAATATCTGTGTGTATGTTTTATAATGTTAGGAAGATTAGGAAGATAGAACAGATACAATTTTCTGGTATTGGTTAGTCCTCACAGGGAAATGTGGAAATATTTAGATGCACTAGAGAGAAGCAACAGCAGCAGTGTTCTCCCCTGAGTGCTTGGGAGCTGTAGATTTAACCATTCCAGCCCAGGATGATACTGACAGTCCTGTCAGATCCTCTGAGTGTTTGGAAACTTGCCAGAAGACAGGGAGTTAAAAAAGGATTTTACTGTGTGTCCAGAACTGTTTCATAAAATAATAATAATAATAATAATAATAATAATAATAATAATAATAATAATAATAATAATAATAATTCCAACAAAAAAAAACAAGAAACTGAAAGAAAAAGCAAAAGCAACAGCCTGTGTGGATTCAGTTCCATCCAGCTCTGCATTTGTTAACCTGAGCTTTGCAAGAAGGTGAATGTGTGTCCTGGCTCCTACAGAAGCAAACTGTACTTCCCAGCTGCGTTACCCTTCTCGGGCCTCCCGTTGACATGCCAGAGTTCACTCTTAAAATGATTCAGTTACAGTACCAGCCACACAGCTGTCTGCAGCTGTATGCCTCCCAGCTCCACACAACTGGCTTTTCACACAGAAATGGCCCCTTTTAAAAGGGTTCACTCAAACAGATTGCTGCAGCCTAACAATGTGTAAAACATGGTACTTCAGACAGGCTTTCCTTTTTATTGTGTGGTCTTTTTTTTTTTTTTTCTTTTTTTTTGGAGTCTTTTATACCCTTAGATGAGAAGAGCTGTTGCCAAATAACTCCACCACTTTTTTTTTCACCTGAGTGTTTCCCAAGGAGTGTTTCTGCCCCCTTCCACTTTAGAAATGCCTCGTCCTAGCTTTGGTTCTTTCTAAGAAAAAAAAAAATAATAAAGAAAACGAACCCAACTGTCCTTTCTTTTTGAATGATTGTGGTGTAAAGCTCTGAAAGGCCAAGTATACAAATGGAACTGTAGCCCCAGGGGCTGTCTCCTCCTAAGCACCTGCAGGGAAGCTCCTGCAGCAGGGTGGAGCGCTTGTCTGTCCCTGTACAGCACTGGGTGTGGTCGTGACCACGGACCTTGGCAAAGCCCTGAGGTCTGTGATACAAGCTGTAAGCACAGAATAAACCCTCCCTTTTCACTGCTGATGTAGATACTTCCCAGCAAATGCCCTACATCTGAGGGAAGCGAGCAACAATAATAATTCTCAGCAGTTTTTTAATTTTTTTAAATAATACCTGAGGTTTGCTTGATGCTGCATGGACTGGGAATTAAAGGAGAGTCTCTTGCTTGGGAGCACTTGCAGTCAGAGCAGAAGGTGCAGAAGTTTGTCATCTTCCTTTCTACTTGACTATCAATCTGTGAGGAGGAACACTGTTATGATGGGTGGGCAAAAAATCATTTTTCCAATGTCTGTTTCTGGTAGTTTGGGGTTATCTAGGGGTGGTGGGGGTTGTTATTACCTACAGGAAGACTGTTATTGCTTCTCTGCAGTGCAAACTAAGTCTTGTCTCTTCCCCTTTTTCTACTGGGATGAGCAAGTGAAGAGAAAGGAGAGAAACAAAAAAAGCAGCACTTGTTTCCCCTTGTCTATCACTCAAAGCTTGTACATGTGTTTTGGGGGAGAAGGGAAATTAAAAGTTATCTCTAGATAGTTGATTATCCCTTATCAGACATCACTTGAGGAGCCACGAAGTGAGTTGCTTTTGCCACCCTCTGCCAATAGTTTCCTCTCTCCAGTTTAGCAGGTCTTGCAGAGACTTGTTCCCAAATGCACACATACCACAGGGGTGCCTTCCAGAGGTTGCCTTTTCTGTCATGCTGCAATTTTTCTGGGGATTTTGTGAATGTGCAGAGTGAGAGTAATGCTGTGCTGGAAACCCAGATTCCAGGGAGAATTTTGAATTTCCCTACACAGTGGATTGCATTTAAACAGGCTTGCTGCAAACAGTGCAGTGACCGAGTCCAATTTCCAATGTGAAGTGAGGTGTGATTTTTAATTTAGTTTTTATGATTTTTTTTTCCTAATCCCATCATCATTATTCTGTTCTAGGGCCTTTGCCAAATGCTGGTGTTTGGTATTGATTTGAAATACAACTAATACTCTTGGTGCCAGCTTGCATGAAATAAAGGCTGACCTGGGTACTGGATAACTGTGACCAGAGCTGGTAGTACAATGACAGGGCTTTTGCCAGTCCCTGGCTGGTTTAAATCTGCACTCTCCTCTGAATCAGGCTGCTTTTCAGTTAGCTGGAAATACACCCATTTTGCACTAGCTGTAGAGATGATGGATGTAGTTTCCATAGTGGAGAATTTAGTTTCCATCTGAGGGCAATGGGGTCACTGGCGTGCTGTAGAGCAGCAGTCTCACCTCCTTACTGGGCGATGGCAGTGCCATTGGCGTGGGGACATGGGGTTCCCACCCATTTAGTACTCTGGTGAGGTCAGGGCTGAAGCATGCCAGACTCTCCTCTCTGCCATACAGCAAATGGAGAAGCTGAAGTCAGTCAAGCTGAAATTTTCACTGGCCCTGCATTCTCACAAGCTGTTTCTGTAAAGAGACACTAATTTCTTGGCTCTTTCCTTTGGGAAGTGGCTGTGGGATACCCAGGAAGGGAAGGCATCAAATGAGTAGGACCTTCTGGGATCAGAAGGCATCCTGGAGGCATTAGATATGGATGGTATTTGATACAAGAACTGAGGTTTTTGTTTTATTGATTTAACCTATTTGTGGCTGTACACGCACAATGGGCTACATTGAGTGCCATGTGGATCTGTGCTCCTGCCAATAAACCCAGAAACCCCCCGTGAGTGAGCTGAAGGGCAGATGTTTCCCACCCAAATGCTCATTCCTCTGAGGGTGAGAGAGGGAGAGGCAGGACCTCTGGAGCAGAAGGCACAGGGGTGCATATTTCTGGGTATCTGTTCCCAACTGGCCCTGCAGCAGCAGCCAGTAACTCCCTTCCTGTGCAGTTTGCTCACGTTTCCAGCAGAAATAATGCTGTAGGCTGAGGGGTGTCAGAGGAGAACGGCTGCTCTCAGCTGGACTGTGGAGCATGGTGAGGGGTCTGTGGTGTGAACACACCTGTACTTTAGAAGCTTTTGGTTGTTTTTTTTGGGGTGGTTTTTTGGGGGTTTTTTGTTTGGTTTTTTTTGGGTTTTTTTTTCAACATATAAGAATAACTCACTGATTGTTAGTGCTTAAGTTGATCCATCTTTGATAAAATTGGTTTTGGAGGGGATGAGATATTACACCCAAATTTTTTGGAGGGGATGAGATATTACACCATTCTGTACTCAGAATGGGCACAGACTAAATGTGGCAAAGAAGGCAGTGGACAAAGGATCTGAAAACCAAGCTCAAAGTCTCAAGCTGAGCCACTCAGAACTGAAGCTCAAGGGTCAAGGGACACCTAACTCAAAACCAGCAAGTGCTGCTGTGAATGATTGGGTCATGTAGTTTGTCTTGCAATGATGTGGCTCTTTTCAACACAAATCTGGACTCACCCAGGCACATTCCAGTCAAAGACACATTTCAGGGCAATGAGAGAACTGTAAAAAAACCCCCAGGCACTACATCCAGTGGGTGCTTGCTCTATAAATGAGGTACAACCTTGGGGTTCTGGGGTGGTAATGAGTGTTTAATTTGGAAAAGCATAGCAGTGGCAACACTAATAGTTGTTTCTTTAGGTGCTAGAGGGAGATATCTTGGACAAAAGGCATAGCTTGGTGTTTGCTCTGCTCAAATGGAGGCTTGAACTCTGCTCAGACAGCAACGTAGGTGTGAGAAATGGGATCGTGGATCGTGTTCTTCTGTGAGGTTGCAGCAAAGTGTCCTTCACCCTGTGTGGAAGCAGAAGAGAATGCTTAGGCAAATGTTAAGATGCTGAAATTTCTGAGATGGGACATTTTTCCTTTAAGCTGTTACCTTCCTGAGAAAAGGCTTTGTTTTGGGGGAAAAAAAAATAAAAATTACTCTGTTACAAATCAAGATGGAGCATTCCAGTGAGACTGAGACATTAAAATACTTAAATTAAATACTTAAAAATTAAATACTTCAATTTTCCATTTGAAACTGACATTTCAATTCAATTTTTGTATAATACAAATACCTTAAAAAAAAAATAATGAACCACTTCAGGTTTTATTAAAGTGAAACTATTCTGAACTTTGGAGGAAATACTTTGTGCTGGGAACAGAGAGGATCTTTAGGCATTCACTATGTTTGAGTCCTTCTGATTTGTAAAAACACAAACCTCAACAAACTGTGGAAAAATCAGAATTACCCACAGAAGAGTTTCCAGGTTACAACCAGTCCCAAGAAGCAGTTCAGTGTGAGGATTAGCTGTATATGGTCTTGCACAGCACGTACCAGAATATTTTACAGTTGGGACTGAAAGTCTGTATTTAAGTAGCAATAACTTACACAAAGAATTGACAGATTGGAATGCACCTGGTACAAGCTGTTTGTTACTAATATAATTCCAAGTTTTCTGTGGTGAAAGCCAGCTAGAATACTTTATGGGTATGTACCATCATATTTAGGGTTGCTGTACTTAAATATGCTCTCAAATTAGACTCGTGCTGTGGGCTCCCAGGGTGAAACCTCAGAGGGATGGCTGAATTCAGGAGGTTCCCAATATGAAAGGAGCTGATGGGCTCTGCCTCATGTGTGAGTGTATGAATGTGTGCACAGAACTGCTCCCTTTCAGGAGAGCTCAAGGGGGACCCAGAAAATCAGAACCACCCCAAATCACTAGTTGCTTTTGAAAACTGAGCCCAAGCTACTTAGCTGTACTGCTGGCAATATTGTTTAAAAACAATGGGGCTCAATTAGATGAGAATTATTTTAACACTTGGAAGGCTGCCAAGTAATTTCCTTCTCCTTTATTGATTTTTTCCTGTTGCCAGTAAATATATATGCAACAGCAGAATGAAAGAAGTAGCATTAAAAGGGGGTGGGGGTAGGAGGGGGGGGATTAAGTGTTAAAAAGGAGACTGTAACAAAATATGTCCCTTGAACCTCTGGGAAGAAGGAGGACATTTTTAAGACAGAAGGAAGCGAGGGATTCATGTAGGCATTTCACAGGGTTAGATTTGGTAGTAGACAGCCCAATATTATTTTCCTTCCAGTGCTTGCCTGATCCTTTACTTAGATTGGCTCCTGTTTCTTCCCCTTATTGTGTAGCCCCTGCATGAGCTGGTCTCTATGTAAAGACATTCCACCTACATTCCTTTGCCACCGGGTGAGAGGAGGGGGGAGTGCAATTATGTGGGCTAGCGAGACACAAAAGGCTCAGCTCCAGAGCTAAAGCTTATAAACTTCAGTTAAGTTTTTCCTTCAAAAAAAAAAAGGAGTAAAGAAAAAAAGGTTGTTGACAAGGGTCTGACTTGCTCACCTACTTTCCTACCAGCCTGTGTGAAGGTTTTTGAGCTGTAACTATCCCATTTATGAATATCTCCCTGCCCAGCATTCTATAGATCACCACATAATAAATACTTTTTAATTTTTTGGCAGTATCAGTGTTTTTCTGGCTTTTTTTATGTGTGTCTTCTCTGTACTACTGAGTAAGGTGGGAACAGATCTAAACAATCCCTGGATAAAAGGGTCCATAGGTGATTAATTCTGCTGGGGAACTTATGTGATACATCTGCTGGGGTCTAATGGGGGCCATTATAGCAACTGTCCAACTAGTTTCCAGACTTCAGGAGTGATCTTGCCTTTCTCCACGTTCACCAGCATCCTCAAGAGTCATGTCATTATACTGTTTATAAATGCTAGGTGTATTCCACTATGCACACCACTGCAAAGAAACTTGCTCTAGAAAGGAGACGTGTCAGGAGTTGTCTACAAAAGCACTGAGAGACACAAAGTCAGAGTCAATCAGATCCTCCAGCTTACTCAGCTGAAGCAAGCATGGAATAAATTGTTTAGAAGTTCACATAAACTGGACCTTTTCCAGGTGAAAGTCTTCTAGGATGTTATCAGTGCAGGATTTGTTATCAGGGTTATTACACTTCTCAGCAGTGAACTTCATTAGCTATGCTTTTTCCATGTGCAGTGCTTTCTAAATGTTACTGTCCTGCTTACCATATTGATTTCTGTGCCCCTGCACTCTTTCTGCCCATTTTGTCTAATAAGCAAATTTCATTACCTGACTTCACAATTTTTCCTCTGGGCCATTAGAATTGCTTGACTGTATTCCTGGCAGAGCCCTTAATTAGAGATGGATCAGAACTGATGCCATTAAACTGATCCATTAACCACACTCTTCCTGTGACTCCAAATGCAGGTGGCTCAGGCAAAATGCAACCTGGATCCAAATCACCTTTCCATTCCTTGTGCAAAGCCCCAAATCTCCTTAGATTGCCAAAGATGAAGAATAAAAGTTAAATTAAGCTGACCACCTCATGGGCCTCTCACAGATTCTGCCTGAAGTGGTCCTGACACAGGAAAAATTTCTGGTTTTATTCCGCAACCAAAGCATTTCTGATGTATAAATGATTTCATTTCTTCTTATTGCACTTCTTGGAAGGCTAGGTCCTCACTTCAGCAAAATGAAAATGTTATTTTCCTCTGTTTGCATCAAAATCATCTGAGACACACTTCTTCTAGCACAGACATACTAACAGTGAATATATTCCCTGAGCTGGGTATTCTTCCCACATCTCCAGCTGTCTCTGAGTAAGGGTCAGTCACTGTGCATGCTCTGGCACACTGCTTAGAAGAAAACAGGCAAGCTGAGCCTGGCAGGACCAAGCAGTCCTGCTGTGTTACACTTCCAACCCACTGTCCCAGCCTTTCTGAACCCCCAGCTGCCTGGATATATTAACCTGTAATTCTCTCTAACTCCAGGGACTCTGATTTCTGGGATAGTAGAGCATGAAACCAGGGAGCCAGGTTTGGTACATGGGATTTCCTAACTATATTCACTTTGCTTTTAACTAAACACCCTTGAGAGCTCTCTGAAAGCTACTCCACTTTTGAAATCTCCCTATAAAACCCAATTAGACTGGAATACATAGACTAAGATAGATCTTTTGGCTTCCTGTAGCCCTGTCAGGTGCTGCCTCATCCACTTGCTTATAAAGACATTGTTTTCTTGAAGATTAGCTTTCTTCTATTTCTCTGTGTATTTCATTCTGGTTTCAGACATCTCCTTCAGCTGGTGTGTGCTCTCCTGGTAGGAGCCTGTTGTACTGGTGGCTTGTGGTATCTTTTTAGAGCTAGGATGTAGCCAGTGGTGGACACAGAGAAACTGAATGTGATGATCTCAAGAGAGATGCTCTGAATTAAGCAGAAGGTTGTTATGCCATGACAGTGGTGTACTCTTCAGCAAAAGATACTTGGAATGGTTTTTTTTTCAAGCAAAAGAGTCTACAAAGACATACCCTTAGCTGGCTATGGTTGTTAAAAAAAAAAAAAAAGCTTGACAACATCTAGGATTTCATCTCTTACCTCTTGTAGCATCTCCATTTACTTCCCCACAAGCAAACCAAGCAAAATCAAACAGCCTCCCTTCCTCAAAATCCTTGAGTGTGCAGAATCGAACTCTGCCTTGTTCTGATGATTATATTTATTTACATAGATATTATAGTAAAAATAATATTTGATTCTCCCCTTTTTTCCCCTGGAATAGCTGTCCCAAGGTTCCCCCAAGGATGGCTTAGCACATATATCATATCATCCATCTTTCTGGAAAGTTATTCCCACCTTTTCTCCAGCCAGAGAGGGTTAACTTGGCCTTTCCCTGGACCTAGCAGGGGCAGCACCTGCTAGCAGGGTGGGGTGTTGCTTTGCACAGCTTGTCAGAGGCAGATTATTGTTATTATTACTTTGTAAAATAACACATTTGTCTGTGTCCTACCCCACAATCTTCAATAGAGTGTCACTGGTCTCTTAGTCCTCGCTGCCAATTTTGCTGCTTTCCCTGTTTGCAGAAATTTTAATGCTCTGTTTGAATTGGCCTACAGAAAAACTGTTTGAGAAGGGTGAGAAACTGAACAAAAATGGGAGGCTTCCCCTGGTTCCCCTTCTCATCCCCCCAAAAAGAACTGTAATTTGCCTTTAAAGGCTTTTAAACAGCAAACACATTCTGTCTGATCCTCCTTAATAAAGTATCCCAGCAGTGCTACAGTGCCTTATTTGAGGTCTGTGCAGTCTCATTAAATTTGATGTGTCACAGAGGGCTTGGACATGTGAAAGGGAGGCTGCAGGAACCAGGATTGAAGTTTGCCAGATTTGCTAAGGAAAAATGATTCATTATGGCTTTTCAAAATGGACACCCTTCAGGCTTCCTGCTCCATTGATTGTGTGTGGACGGGAGAGCCGGGCACAGGGGCCATCGCAGCCTGCAGATTTAACCCTTATTAATAGCTGGTTAAATTAAGGATTCGGTTTGATCTCTTAAGATGTACGCTCACACTTGTGTGCTCTGAGTAAAGAAAAGAAAGGTTATTAAAGATTTAAGGGCTGGATGTTTCAGCTGAAAACTTGAGGCTTGCTTTTCCTGCCGCTGCGCTGCTGTAGGGGAGGGAGGAGGGCAGCAGCTCCAGGGTTTGCCTTCCTATGCTCAGGCTGTGCAAAGTCCTCTGTGACCCACAGCTGCAGCCAGAACAGCCTTTGAGCTGTTCAAACCAGCATCCTGCTTCCCCAGCACCTTGGAAAGGGGAGAGCAGGTGCCAAGAGCAGTGTTTGGGTCATCCCTTTGACGTAGCCCCAGTGCTGTGGTTTGAGACCCGAACGTGCCAGGAGTTTGCACGGAGATCCAGTTTCATAGATTCCTGCTTTAGTAGGGACAGGTAGTTGGCAGGTGACAACTGTCATGTGTGCTGTGGTCTGGGGCAAAAAACACTGTCAGTGAGTTGTTTTCTGTGTGTCAGAGCTTGAAGCCTGGAGCCTGGTCAGCTCTAGATGATCTCCTGAGGTCCCTTCCAACCCCTACTGTTCTGTGATTCTGTTCTTGCACTGGTGCAGCGGAGTAGCTCTGTCCTGGAAAATCTCTGGTATCTAGGATGAGAGGCAGTGCAGCCCTGAGGGGTTCTGCAGGGGGTTCCTCTCTTACTATCACTTACACTGTCCTAGTGGTGAGTGAGGAGGAGGAAGGTGGCTTGGAAAGGTGTCATAGGAACAGTACAGGAGCAGAGTGATGCTGTTTCCCAGGCAGGCTGCATCTCCTTGGAAATAGGGCAGAGGCAGGCGAAGGCAGACACCAACAAATGATGGGCCTAGAGCTGGAGAGCATATCTGGAGATGGTGTCCTGGATCAGTGCTCCAGGCAGCAGCAGGGGTCAGTGAAGTGAGAGATGTCTCACAGTGTTAGCCCATGCTGCCCTCCCGATGCAAGCAACGATGCAGCCAGGTTTATGGGTATGAAAAGGTGTTAATCCTGGGTGAGAGGCTGCAATAGTGAGCTGATGAGCAACAGGCTCACACATTACATTTTCTTCCTCTCCCTTCTCCCTCTCTGTCCATGAGCCTATAGTATAAGGTTCACAATACAGCCAAATTTCAATTCAAGACACCAGGGAGGAAAAAAAAAAGTCAAGAAAACCTATCCAGAGGATCCATGTCCATTTCTTTGGATAGCAACAACAAAAAGACGGGAGAAAACCAGCAAGGGGGATTTCCTGATGCTGCAAAGATTTCTCCTGATTTGTGGTGTCTGAGTTAGGGGGCTGAAAAGAAAAACATTTATGCTTTTAAAAAGGTGGTAAATCATGCTCTGAATGCTCACCATTTACATTTTAAGTGAAATAGGATGTCAAACCGTTTTGCTTTATGTTTATTTTCAAATAGTGTATGCTTTACTGTCCACTTTCTCCAGTGCCTGTGCCATTTAAATCATATTGTATATAGCCAAAGATGCAGGGAATATAAATCTCACATGTTGTATGTATACACCAATTACTCTTGGGAAATGCTGCCTGCCAGCTAGAATTCACAGTACCTGAGAAACATGCACACAGTGGGCTGTGTTCTTTCTGTGAAGCTTTGGGCATGATTCTTGCCCAGTGTAGATGGTGTGACACAGGTACAAAATGCATGTAAATGAGTTCTTTTAATTTTAGAGAGCAAATTTCAGCTGTAGATGCATGCAGATGCTGTGTGATAAATACAGTCTCTCAACTGCATATTTAAACAAAGCATTAAAGCGTTCACACTTCCTGTTGGAGAAGTATTTTATTTCTTTTCCTTTATTTATACAGCATGACAGAAAGAGCAGAAATAAATCTCATCAGCTTCTTACTGCCTCATCACCAGTAGAGACACACAGGAACAAGATGAAACATTATTCAAATAAAATGTAAATTTAACTTGCGTGCCTTGTCCAGTAAAACACTGTGAGACTTGGCGAGGAATAACACAGGGCAATATGGAGAGCTAGACGGGGCCACAGGAGGGATGGACCTGGTTGTGGTCCAGAACTAAATGAACTGAAGTAGTGGGGGTGTCTGTGTACAGGCTTTGGGCTCAGCTCCATCCCTAACATCCATGCTGGAAGCACGTGTAACCGTTCCCTGAGTCCTGGTGCTAATGAGTTGTCCCTCACTTTTGCTTTGCTCAGTCTTTAAGAAGGTGAGAGTTCCCACTAAGGCTTTTGAAACTCCACAGTGCTATTTGTGGAGTTCTCTGCTGTCTGGCCCTTCATAAAGTGTATCTTTGCAGCTTTTCCATGAACCAGAGGGTTTCCTTCTACCCTGACCTGCCTAGAGTTACAAATATCATAATTCCTGTTGAGACAGCTCTTCCTTGGGTGAAATTGTCTAGCAGGTGACAAAGGAGTTAGGATGGAAACATGGTCAGCATGACCACCCAAGCCTCTGTTCTGCAGGAACCCATACCAAACCTATGCCAAATCCAGCAACACTGATGGTGCAGATAGGGCGTGATCTGTGCTGAGTTTGTGCTTTCTGGATGGATGAACTCAGCGAGTTCTGAGAAAAAAAAAATACTCCTCTACCAGCAGCATAATAAGAGGTTTGGATTGCCTTGCCTTGAAAATAAAGAGACTATCTTCCTCTGCCTGTAAGTAGTGCTGCTTCCCTGATCTCTGGGAAGCCACACAGATTTACACCATCTGAGCACCAGGAGCTAGGGAGTGCAGAGCGAGGTGCCCCCATTCCCAGTGCACCCCAGGAGAACTGGGCCAGGGCGAGGGACCATGCCCACACCTGCAAAGCTGCACCTGTGCTGGACTTGTCCCAACTACTGTAGGAGCCCAGTTAAATTGGGGGAGAGGAATCCGTGTCATTGAGGATTTGATTTGCAATTACTGCTCTACCTTGATTTGTATACGTTTTTCTCACAGCAAGGCTGGAAACTCAGCTAAGAGACAGTGCTAGATCTTCCCTGAGCTGCCCTCCTGGTTAATTAAAAGATATCCTCCCCTATAGCTTCCAGCACAAATCCCATTTACCCAGCTTTCTCATGGGCAAAGAAAGGCTGAAATTCAAACTATAAGGCTAAATAGATCCACATTGTGCTGTGAAAAAAAACCCAAAAACCTCCACACATCACAATTCAGTTATCTGCTTAAAAAGCTGCCTTGCTTATTGCCATTGTTATAAAACCTAATAAATCATGAGATTACTTTCTCAGGGTCCTAGAAGCTATCCTGTGGGTGGAGAGATTTAGATAGCAGATGAAATAATCTGGATGTTGGCTCAGGACACCTTCAAATCTGTGGGCAGGAGTAAACAGCCCACCCTGAGAGCCGCCCAGCCCAAGTCCTGAGTGGCACGGCTTGCACAGGAGGGATTTGTGTGGTCTGGGGGTTTCTGGTGGGATGGGAGGCTTGCAAAGCCTCAAAGCATTTAAGGAGCTTGCAGGGCTCTGCTGCTTTGTATCTTTAGCTTACACCTTCTCTTGCTGAAGAGGCTTTGCTTTCCAGTCACCTAGGTCCCATGATACTTCTGAAATTCAAACACAGGCACCTTGTACAGTGTTCTGCCTTATATTTTACAAAGAATATTCCTCAATTTCTTAGTATTAATAGATCTGGCAGCCCTCAGGATTGAAGCCAGAGTAGAAAAGATTGTCCTGTTTCTGTATAGGGTTCAGTGTGCCCCTTGTACTTACAATTTCCTTGTGACTGAGGAGCTAGTACTTAACCCCACCATCCCGGTGCACATGCCTAAAGAAATTGTGGATGTAATTCCATCCAAATTTGTACTTTTATTAGGGATGATATTTTGGTAAAGAGCTGATGGAATAAACCTGAAAAGTATGTCTGCACACCAGGATAATCTGTGAAGCCCCTATTATAAAAATCTTGTTTTCCTTTAAAATTAGCAGATTTTGTTACAGTAATCTCAAGAACCCTCTTGATTTAATCTGTTATCTTCTGCAGGCATTGAATTTGACCTAAGGTCCATATTTTGCCTATAGACAATAAACTACATTAAACTACAGCTCAGCCTTTACCTAGCAGTAAAACATGACTGTCAGAGCAGGTTTCTACTGGAGACAGCATAGTGCATTGAATGGGCCACCAGCATGAGAGTATGAAAGTACAGGAGCTCTTCCTGGCTCTGCCACTGACCTGTTGGGTGGCTGGGGTGACTCTTTTGATCTATTTCTCTTTGCTTTCATCTATTTAGAAAGCCAGAGCTTTGAGGATGAAACAGGCTGTGTGTGTATGTACAGTGCTGAGCATAACGGGGTCCTGCTCCACGCTGGGACCAATGCACAAAGCCCCACTGTCATAGAAATGAACCCAGAATGAATTTGTGCAGCTCCCTTTCTGTTGGTGGAGCTGCACCAGCTGACACCAGCCAAGCACTTGGTCCTAAATTTAGCTTAAGATCTGACACACTCCTCAAGTCATACTGGGACAATCCTGTTCCTGGGCGAGCAGATAGGAGCAATGCAGAGATAACATATTCCAGGTCTTTCTCATTACAATTCTCCTCATGTAAGATTATCTTTGATTTTTCCATAGCTCCTCCACACTGGCAGCCAGAGGCTTTGTTTAAAACACATCCATCATTATCGCTGTAATGTATTATTGTTATTATAACTTATTCATATAGCATTTTCCCACAACAACCTAGGAATCAGATTGTTTTACACTTTGCAGTCTGAAAGCAATCTGAAAGAAGAAATTTAGGGGGTGAGGAGATTTTAAAAATACCTAAGTAAACCTGAGACTGATTTGAGGTTCACAGTGAAAACTTCGGGTCTAAGTAGAAAGCGAAATAACGATGAGGAGCTGTGGGTAGCTGAGAAGGAAACTACTGTGTTGTGTAACATCAGATAAAAAGAATTTAGAGGACACTTTGCCTCATTTCTACCTTGAAGGATGTTCTCCAGGTAGTTTTGTGATATACAATACCTCATCACTAAAACAGGAATCCAGATCTTGCTTCAGCATGTGGATATATGGGAGCTAAGGTATAGATTTAGCTAGCCATAATTGAAAAGGATCAGGGCTACTACCTTAGTAGAATGCCAGTAATAACAACAGTTGAAGTTCTTCAGCTCTGTGTTTTATTCTTCAGCTATCTGAAAAAAAAAAACCCACAAACAAAACAAAAATAAATAAATAAATAAATAAATAAATAAATAAATAAATAAATAAATAAATAAACAAACAAGAACCCCCACAAACAAAACAAACCCCCCCCCAGAACCTCAAAATAGAAACAGAGAGACAAATGACCAAACAGAAGAGACTTGGAAATGTGTGAGGTCAGTGTAAACCACTGTTAAAGGGGAGAGGTGAAATCCTAATTATGACCAGGTCCATTCTCAAAGAGTAAAGCTCTGTCTGACATCTGCATCACTCCAGTCAAAGACAGCAAGAGACCCTGAAAAAGGCTGTAGCAATACCTTGATTTTAGATCTCTTCAGTCTAGAGAGCCCTGAAGCCTTCAATAATTCATTGTTTTCTTCTCCTAATTCCCTTTCCTGCTATGAACATGCACTGCGCTGTGTATTTCACGCTCAAGGTTTTGCTGAAGGTGATTCTGTTTCTGCAGTTTTTAGATGCAGCCTCTTCCCTTTTTGATTTTAATGCAGCATTTTGAGGATGTCTCTTGAAAACCTTGATGTCTGCTTTGTGGAATATCAGGAAAGCATGAAAAGATATGACTAAGGAAGATTAGGATATCATTCTGGTTAAGTGCAAATGCATTTTATAAAATGCTTTGGCCCCTTACCAAGAGGAAGTGACAGATCATCTTTGGCAATTTTATTAATACATCTTTTCTGTATTGTTCTATATACCCCCATTCTTTTCTAGAAATGGACAAGGGACCAGCATTATTTTTCTAAGTATTTCCTGTCTCATCTCAAATAATCTTGTATGGATTTGCAAAATCATATCCCAGATCAAAATGATCTTTTTCCTTTATGCATATATATGAAACCCCTATTTGAACATCTACCCACTGGTTATTTTATATTATCATTTGCATATTTCAACTTCAGCCTGATTCCTCTGTGAGATTAAAGTACAACAGCCACCTTCTTGACATGTATTAACAGGACTATTACCTGTCTAGGAGTTCACCTAGAAGTCTTTTGAGAGTTGCTGTGTTCACAACTAGAAAATCACAGTGGCCAAGAATTTCCTGGACACCTTCCTAACCAATGTTCACAACAGCTGAGAACCAGCTTCTCTGTCACCACGACCTTCCTGACACGTTGCCATCCTTCAGGGTAACCTCTGAGGTAAACAGGAACATCTGGCCTATAAAGTCTGTCTCTTTGGATGCTTGCTTACTCACAAGAGTTTTATCCTTCTTTTCTGCCCTAACTTCCTTCTGTCATGAGCCTTTTCTGGTGGGACAGGAGGCAGTTTATCCTACATAAGTCTAGTATGAAAGATGTATCTATAAAACACGGTGTCCATCTGTCCAGCAACGCAGAATGAACTGGTGTCCTCATGTTCTGAATGCCACATGGTGTTTTTGCCAGAGGAATAGGGCTAATTACAGTATTGGGGAAATGCTGAGACTAGTAAAATACAAAATATTCCATTCATTTAATATTCCTGATTAATAGGCAAATTACTCTAATCACATTAGTTATTCTATTCATTTATTAGCTAAGAGTGATTAGTAGTGAATAGCTGTAAGAGGATCTTCCAGGTGCAAAAATTAAGCATCTATAGTTTCATGATATTTATTTTCAGCTGAAGCTAATTGTCTTTTTATTTCATCTCAGACATACATACACACTGATACACTCTCTTTTGTCCAGTCATGGGGGAAATAAGGTAGAAGAAAAGAGGACTGGCACACAGGTGTGGAGAGATAAGGACATTTCACTGCAGAATTTAACAGGATTTGTTTAAAACCAGTTGGGAAGAGATTTCTCAAAGATTATGCCAAGTGAATGCAGAGGGATTTGGATCTCTGGTTCCCACAGAGCCCACTGACAGTGCCATTTTAAGCACTGGGCTCTGCTATGTTCATGCTTGATTTGATTGCACTAGCAAGTTGTAGCTTGGCTTTATCTGTAACTCAAATATGACATAGGTCCCTCGTGTGACAGTGGCACTGCCATGCTGCTCCATTTTCAGCATCCTCACTAGCTGCCAGATACTCTCTTGTGTTGTTCCTCATGGGCTAAATGCACGTGCTGCCTGTGTGCAAAATTGTGGTGCCTAATTTACAAACAACACACAAGTTAAACATCTCCTTTATTAGCAACTATATCAATGTTCCTTGATGACCCCAATACAAGAGGAAAAGAAACTAAACTGGCTGGAAATCGGCCTAAAATAATTTATAGAGGTCTAACAAGTATTTATATTCATCCCTGTGCTTACCCAGCTCTTCCTGGGATGGACAGTTAAGCACTAACAGACACATCCAGTGGAGGACAGGTAATAGAATAGCTGAGAAAAACAGTGGTATTGGCTGCAGGTAGCATGAGACACAGGTGAAAGGGAATTTCTGCATGCTTCAACTTTGGCTCTTGTATTGGCATCGTTGCCTTAGGGTTCATCTTTCCCTTCATACCTTGTGGCTTGATGTCTTTCACTAGGGACTCTGCACCAGTTTGTCTCCAGGCATTAAACCACAAGATCAGAGTTTAGATTGCAAGCAAGGCACTTCACTTATTTCACCGAGTAGAAAATCAATGGGCAATAGTATTTGGGCAGTAAATTGACAAAGGTATTTACTTCTGTATTGCATGCAGCATTACCAGGTTGTGTTAATTTAATGTTCTCATGCACTTTCAGAATGTTATGCTAAGCAAAGGCTGAGCTGTCATTACATTTTTATGAAGTCAATGCAGTTTCTAACAGCTTAGAAAAAAAGAATTTTAAAAAATTGATCAAATATCTCATTTTTCTAAGAGAATCTGTTCCTCTGGATTTCCCTGAGCTGTCAGCTTTCATTGATATGATCTGATTGATGCTGTTTGCCACATTAAGAAATGTCGGAAGCTAATCTGTTTTAATCCCATTCTCTGTTTTTAATGTAATACTCTTGAAGGGAACTGAAGGTTATTACTTATTTTAAAGAGCTTAAATATTTGTGTCAAAACATTGTCCTGAAAGGTTCAAATCCAGCCTTTACCACAAGGCTGGGGAGGGGGGGAAAGAAACCCTCCCAAACCACCAATGTTGAGAGCATTTGGAATTATCTAATCCATGCTTCAAATCCCTTTGTTCTCCTGTTCCCTCGCAGTGTTGGAGAGTTTGAGCTGAATGCTATTTATTAGATTGTTAGAGTGCTGGCTGCTAAGTCTCCTTTCAAAGATTTACTTCTGTAGGCTGTTTTGGGAGGCTGCATTTTTCCAACTCCCAGTTTGCTCCCAGTTTGGATGAGAACTGCCATATCACAAGTCCTTTTCTTTAGCAAGGACTAAGAATCTGTTACTGCACTGCAGGGAACAGTCTATTGTATTAAGCTGGTACCTTTATTTCTGGGGGAGAAAGCTGTGCTTTTCTGGGACTTTATAACCAGTATTTGGGGGGATTGGTAAAGAAAGTCATTAGGTAATGAGATGTATGTTATCTTGCAGGAATCATTTATCTCTATGCCAGTTATTTAGCTGGGTTTGCTTAGATTGAAAATTTAGATTTATTAGTGTAACAAACAGGAATGGAAGCATTTAATGGGCTTGTGATCTGTCAAGGAAAAGCAAAGGGAAGTCAGGAGGTGGCTGGAATTGTGCATCAAAGACTTTTTTTTGAAAGAATGAATTCTGATTGCTGAAAGAAAAGATGATTCTTAAGGAATATGCAAGATGCTGGGTATGCTATAGGCAAAACTGGTCAGAATTCCAGCATTTCATCAGGGAATTGATGTCGTGACTTTAAATTCCTGACAAAAGGTTACATTTGAACTTTGAAGTCACACCTTTCCCTGTCTGACCTATATCAGCAGTTTGCTGTGACCAGTCAGCCTGAATCACGACAGTTCAAACTGCCATTTTATAAAGCACAGCTTTGATTTTTTTATAGTCACTGGGTAGCATGTACTGCCTCTGTCTGTCCTATAGGGCACCCAGGGAATAACCAGAGCTCTTCTGCTGTGAGAAACCAGCCCCCTGTGTCCCTTCATTCAGAGAGGAGGGAAGGGCCAGGGCTCTGCTGCTGGCACGGGCACCAGCCAAGGCACCAAGGTGGAGGTGGGGATCTAACCTCTGCGGGGGGCTTGTTTAACAGAAAAGGGACACAGATCCAGTCCACGTGTGCACAAGGGCCAGGAGTTGTGTGCAAGCACAATCCCAACAAGCAGTGCCTTTGTCAGGGCTCTGTTTCTTTCACCCCCCTCGGTAAATCTTCACCTGCAGAACTGCTCCACAGCCCAGCACCGTGGGTGTTTTTTCCTCCCAGGCCGTTGCCAGACAAGGCACCTCTCCATTTCCAAAGGTGCTGGGCTCAAGATGGCCCCCACAGCATATGCACATTTGCTTGTGCTTGTGTTTCACTAGTGATGCTGTTGTTTACACTACATGCTAAAACAGGGCTTGCACTGGCTTCGCAGGAGCAGATGTGAAGCATAATCTTGGACGCTTTCCCAGCCCTTGCTCAGAGCATCCAAGTGCTCAGTATTTCCTGCACGAAGCAAGTCTAGTCTGACACAATGCCAGCTGCACTAAATGTGCTCTCGCAGTGAATGCTCAGTGTCTGGGTGGCTGATAGCCCTCATACAAAACCAGTGCTTTCAGGCAGTCCCATTTCTAGCTCGTTTGCTTCCTGCGCAGCCGAACCTTAAGCGTCGTGGGGCTACTTTAGCCACCCTGGCAAATGTTGGTTGCTCCTGTGCAGAGTATCTACGAGCAGGCTCATGATGTAGAAGGCAGCAGTGGTGAAAATGTGTCCATTGTGCCTGGCACCTCCCCTGTGCACCTGCTGCCTCTGCATGTACCAAATTTCCCCTGGACCTGTGGTGGTCCAGCACAATCCCTCAGGTTGGGTCTGACTACAGCATTCTGGGGCAAGCTATCCTCATGGAAGTACTAACTGTGGTCCAGAGAAAGGGACCTTTTCTTCTGCCTGGCTCACTTGCTTTTGATTATGTCTTCAGATTTAGAGCTAAAAAACACACGTGCATTTATGGTGTATGTAGATCAAGCAAAGCAGTGAACATTTAATTCCTTCCTGCCAAGTTTTTCACTTGCTATAGTACATAGTCCACTTAAGAGCTACAATCTGGTTGCTTCATTTGCTTTCAAATTCAGTTCCCATTTGTTCCTCTAAGACATTTGGGTAAGTGGCAGCATCTGTCTTATGTTTGTGTTATTCACACTGAATTTCCAAATGGACATTTCAAATGGGTGCAAGATGCTACTCTGGCTTGAAAATCAGACTTCTCCAGGCTGTGCTTGACTTACTAGATGTTAAATAGGTTCAGTTTTGATGTGGGGATAGACAGAAGCCCCTCCAGAGCGGCACTGGAGCCTCTGTGAGGAGTGCGCAGTGGGCGCCGTTGCAGCAGGGACCCGGGCGCGACGGGAGCGTGGCAGGTCGCGCACCGATGGCAGCGCCGCTGGAAGGGCCGGGGCCAAACCCGGCGTCTTTACGCTGGCTGGAAGGTCACCTGCCTGTCTCTTGGTGGCATTCTGCTGGCCCAGGGGCCCTCTAGTGGCTTTTCCTGCGGGGTTGATGGGCTCATTGCTTCCCATGGCTTTTCTAGTCCAAGCTTAATGGTGGGAACCCGTGTAAGCAAAGGAAACATCTCTGCTGTTTTACAGTACAATAAACACCTGGGCTTCCTGGATAGGCTCTGTTCTTCACTTAATTATTTCTACAGTTTTTTGTGTTCACTTGACTTCCTTTTTTTCATTCTTCAGATTTTCCCCGTCAGCACTTTCTCCAATTTCTAGAGATTCTTTTTCAGTCTGTTTGCAAATAAATTTGCCACACTGTCCATCCCCTTTTTCATTAGACAATCAATTTTTGGAAGCTGTCAGAGAAATTGTTCAGATGTTTCCCCCAGCAAACAGAAGCCTTAAGTTGTTCCCTGATGGTTTTACTTCTTATCCCTTTCATTTACAGTGGGGGGAAAATAGAGATAATTGCAGATCCTGTGCATCTCAAACTGTTCGTGGTGATAGTTACAATTATCTAAATTTATTGGCAGAAGTATCTGTGGACTTAATGTGCTGGGATAAATTAATACTACAAATACTAACATTTTAACAGTCTGTTTGTGACATTGCCAGTGCTGGATCTTCTGAAATGGACTAAAATGGCCATGCTGGACATAAGGAGGCATGAAGAGATTTCTCATCTCATTTTAGATTGAGGTTCATCTGAACAGCTATTAGGAAAGATGGGGAGGAATATTGCTTGCTCCCATAAGAATCTACTTTCTTCTCAATATAGCTATGTGGCCCTCATCCCTCAAAAGACTTTAAATAGAGACAAAATCTTAATCTGCAAAGCTAAGCACAGGCTGTCAGCCTATGCTACACAGAAAGTCCATCTTCATCAGTGTTTCTCATCTAGTTTGCAAGTAAAACCCTCTTCTGGTTTCTTCTGTCTCCATGTGAGGCCACTGCTTCACATGCAAAATGGCAGAAACTCATTTCAGCCAGGTTAAGGGAGAGCAAAACATCTGTAATGACTGGGTGCACATTCCCTTTCCCTAAAAGAGCAGAGCTGCCTGACTGATGAAGAGTGTCACTGTCCAAAACAAAAAACCTCAGCAGACCAGGATGGGAATCTCTATAGGTACTGAATTTGGGATCAGATCTAGGCAGAGCCAAGTACTCGTGAAAATCTCACGCTTGTAAGGGTGGGCTTGGTCACTCTCTAGATGGAGCCAGTCAAAACCTCTAGGAAAGGGAGAGAGAAAAAGGTTGTGGGGGGAGCAGACAGAGACAGTGCTTTGCCTACAGCCACACAGGCGGCTCAGAAAACAGAACCACAGCTCTGGCTTTGCCAAGAGACCTCACTCCCCCACGAGCCAGACTGTGGGGAGAAAGACATTGGGAGTGAAGGGCTGACAGAGACTGACAGAAGCTTAGCACCCTGCTGGATCCAGCACTTTAAAATCAGCGATGAAAGATAAAATACTCCGTTCTGTGATGGCAGCAAAGTCCCTGGTGCAGCCCTTTGTCTAAAAGATGCCAGTGACGACTGTGCCAAGGTGCTTTTCCCTGACCATCTGCCTTATGAGCCCACATGCCAGGGTTGATGCAATCCAAAGCCTGATAGCACACAGGCCTGCTGGTTTATGAGAATTCATTTCACAATTAAAACAAATATTTAGGATTTCTTCTAAATGAAGTGGCCAAGTCCTTGTAAGGAAAGTCTGGCAGATCTGAATAGGATAAAGAGGCTTCTCTTGCTCTCGTGACAGATGCAAATAGCACTGAGATTCAAGGAGTACAGAGGTCATATACATCATTAAAAAGTCACACTAGACCTAAATAAAAAAGAGTATAGAAACTCTAAAAACACAGAGAGAAAGAATACTGGCTATGCTTCTGGGTAGAAGGCACATCCTCTCCCTTCTACTTGGCTTAGATCTCATAGTGATAGGCAAGGTATAAAAGATAGAGGTTATCCAGTTACCTGGGATGCTGACTTTAACTTCACATTTCCTTTACAATGTGCCACAGGGCACCTACTCTGCACCTGGGAAAAAATGCTATTCTTGCTCAGAATTTTCATACTTCCATCTGAGCTTTCAAGGGCAGTATCTCTTGCAACAAGGCTTGATGTTTCCTGAGCATCCTTCTAGTGCTACCACCATGTTAAACAAACGCATATGCTTCCTGCAGTTCTTTGGCAGTCCTTTAAATATCTGCTATGTGATAGTGATGAGGTCTGGCATGCCACTGTGCAATCCAATGGTCTCACACCCCAACAGAGCTCAGCTGCAGGTCATATGTTCCCCTCTCAACCATATTTTCTGATGGAAACCTTTTTGGCTGCAGCCTCATAACCAGCTTGAGTTAAGTCAAGAAGACAGAGGCAATGACTTGGCCAAGATGAAATGGCAAGTTGGTACCAGAGCTGGGACTGGCAAGGGGTCTCTTGACTCAAGGATGGTTTATTACTGAGCACAGTATGAATACCAACCTACCTTATTAATGCCATGCACACCTTCATCTGCTCATTTGTTTCTGATGAGTAGAGACAGTGAAGGATAACTCCTCTATGATTATTGCAGTGTTGCACATTGCAGAGACAATCCTTAGGCTTCCCCATGGAAGTACCTTCTGAGTGTCAGGCTTTCCCAGATGTGCAGTCAGGCATCAGTCCTGCAGCTGAGACATAGCAGCACCTGTACCTGTAAAATGTACCTTTTGTTTCACCTTGATCCAGAGAGGAAGGACTGGCTTTAAGCAGTGAATGCTCTTGAGATCCTGTGACTTCATGGGATATGGTTTTGGCTACTGTTATCTAGTGTGATGTACTGGTGCTACCTACTGAATAGGGGACACGTGAATTGCTCTACCTCCCTGTGCTACTCTCCCTTTTTAAGCTGTGCTGTAAAAAGGAGTGTGGGACCTCCTTTTTTTTCTGCTGGCAGGGTTCTGGCTATCATTCTCTGTGGATAGTTTCTAGACACACATTCCTTTGTTTAGGAAGACCCTGTATTATGTTGACACAGCAGCATGTGGCACTGGAAAAGGAAATAGAAAAGGCTTTTCAACACAAACTGAACTAGCATTAGAAGAATGCAGGGGTTTGCAGACAGCCCTGCTCCCTTTCAGACAGCAAGATGATTAAATATTAGGGAGCAGTTGAAGTCACAAATTCAGATCTGCACCTCTGCTTAATGAAGAATGTGGGGACAGGAAGCTCCAGTGATTTATTCCACTTGTAGGTCAGAGATACCGAGGTGGGCTCTGCACTAACACCATGAAGTTCCCTGGGGGCAGTCCAGTGGGGTGCTGTGTGGATATTGTGGGTACCCAGAAAAAGGAAATGCAGGGAGCTCTTCTGTTTTTTTGCCTTGTTCTTGTATCGTGTCACTTTGTGGTGCAGTAACTCCCACTGCCTAAGCCTCAGTTTTTCCTCAGGGAATATTAATGCTTATTGGTAAAGTGCTTTCAGGGCTTCTCTGTGAATTTTTAAAACACAACAGAATTGCCAAAAAAATCTGTGGTTTGGTTCCAAGTCAATAATCTCCCACCCCCTAAGGACCATGTCCTCAATCAAAACACATCTGTTGCAGTCAACATAGCAGTTTATATCACCTATGTCAGAAGTTTATCTAAGCTGTTCCACTGATCTCTGCTTCCCAACTTGTTTCCTAATGGATATTCCATGAAATATGCCTCTTGAATGATCTGTACATTCAGGGCTCTTTCCTGGGATTCCTAAGCATAGATTTAATTCCTTATCTTGCTGAAAACTCCCCTTAGGTCTGTGCACAAAACCAGCATTTACCCTTTTACTCAGGACTTGTGTACACCATTTCCATATTTACAGGTTAACTGTTGCTGCAACTCAGCTGGGGCACAAGAAATAAATGTACAGGCACTCAGGCTGGTGTGATAACAGGGAGGTGTGTGATTGTGTGTCTAAGCCCCCAGTGAAAGCAGCATGAAGGGACATTTTACACTGTCTAAAAAGTCCTTTTTAGAAGAATGACATAGGGTAAAAGAGCCATACAGTGCATGAGAAGCAGGTTTAATCTCTCTGTGCCTCAGCTCTGCAACTGTAAAATGGGGATAACTGTTATGTTTCACATGGTTTTGCAAGTTCAGGCTACAAAGACTTTCAGGGTAGGCACCTAGCATCTCTCTTGATGTTGTTGGGTGTCTGGCAGGACCGTGCCCCAGCTCTGAGTGGTGTGCCCAGGGGTGACTGCAGCAGCACGGGGAGGTGGTGCAGAATTTGGCCAACGCTTTGGGCTGCCCCGCAGCCCCCAGGTCTCGCTCTCTGTGCTTTGCCTACCAGTCCTGATTTGTTTATCTCTTGGGGGCCTTTCTGTTTTTAATTCCATTGTTCCTCACCTGGGAATTTCAGGCTATTATTTAATTTCCTTCCAGATTTCAGCCCTTCCCCCTTGCCTCCCAGGTCTCCTGCTCCATCGTCAGCCCCATCCCCTCAGAGAAGGCATTTTACTTTTCTGTCCCTCTGTGCAAGTCAGTTTTCGTTGGCTCTCGCAGCATCTCCTCTTGTCAAGGCATTATCCGGTGGGGAGCCTGATTATTTAGATTCCTCCAGTTTCCCCTTTTAATATATCTCCTCTGTGTCCTGCAGCCTGACCCCGCCAAAGGACCTGCCACGAGGTTGTTTCTCCCAGTCTGAAGCCCTCCCCCAGCTTCCCTTTCATCTGTGTTTTCTAAGAGGTCTGTGCTTCAGGCAGCAAAGTCAGCGAAGGGTTTGGGGCCTCCGGGTCCACCGCTGGATCCCTCCCCCATCACCTGAGAAAAGGCAAAGGCAAAAACCACTTCCAGGGCCAGTCCTGGTGGGGGGTGGGGAATGGCTGAGCCTGGAGAGGGGAAGGAAACCATTTAATCCTCCTTTTTTAATTTGTGCCAGGGTTCCTAGCAGACTGTAGGTACTCTGGGCCAGATTCTATGCTGTACTCTGCAGCTTCCTCTTTGGGTAGCAGACCTGGGAGAAGTGAGGAGGGTGTCTCTCTAAACCAGAAAGGAGATGGTATTAATGCAGTGCTGGCCCAACATGGGTGTGAGCTACTGTGCTGGAGGTCAGCAGTGCAGTCTGGGCTGGTCCTTGATGGGTCCAGTATGCCCAGTGTCCAGAGAGATCACTCTGAAACCCCACCTGGGGACTTCAGGGGGGCCTCACACTAGGTTCAGTATGAGGGAGAGATGCTGGGTGATGTGATTTGGTTCCCTACTCTATGAAAATATTATTTAGCACTTCTCAGCCACTGATCTCTAGGGGTTTTGCATAGCAAGGCATAAGCAGCACCAGTGAAGTGCCAAGGTGGAAATGGAAGTAAGGTATCCAGGATTGCTGCTGAGTACATGAACCCAGCGATTGCAAGTCTCTGCAAGTGCAGCACCACAGGGAGCAAACTCACTCCAGTGAGATTCACATTTTGAAGTGCTCAGAGAGGCCTCTTTAACAGAGGGTGCACATCTGGACACCTTTCCTATTCGAGGTGGTACAACTCTTGTCTCATTGAATTCATTGTGTTGGCCCTTGCTTTCACAAGCTGCTTGGAGCTCCCACAGGGAGGGCTGACACCAGCTGCAATTGTCGAGATACTCAGAGCAAATCCCCCTGTGATCTGTATGATGGAGAGCATGTGCACAGCCTAGGATCTGAAGGAAATCACCTCCCAGATGAAGAACATAAACATGCTTTTCTAGCTGTCTGCCAGGGTTTTATTTGTAAAATTGCTAGAGAAGGAGCAGACCCTTGGAAATCTCCAAGCTCTAGAAACAAAATAAATAAAATGCTGCTAGAATATATTTAGCAAAGATAATGTTGAACACACAAAAACAGAGAAGGAATGATGGAAAGAGATACCTACTGGAGACTATTGAGGGTTTCTCTCCAGAGAGCAGGACACTGTCTATTATGTTTAGGTGGGTGGTTCCCTGTTCATGGCTCAGGTAGCGTGTAAGATGTAATCCACCAGTGATAGTGCTTGTGCTGAAACCAGCCCTACCAGAGTCCAAGCTGAGAGGCAGACAGGGAGAAAGAGGCTGTTGTCCACGTAGCATTGTTCTTGAGATGGGTGCATATTCTCAAATCCACCTTCAGACTGGTGCAGAATAGTGGCTCAGTGGCCCATGCTGGTGGCAGAGCCCTCTTTAGCTCATACCTCTGGCATCCCTCTTTGCTGCAACATGTAATAGATGGATGATTTGATCCTAGGAAATTGTCTTGCAGTCAGCAAGCTGTGGGAGCCAGAGCAGATGTGGAAAATCTCTCTTTTAATGTCTGTGCATCACTCTGTGAAACAGAGCTGATGGCAGTAACCTTGCATGGGGACAAAGGTACCGTTCAGCGTGCATGGTCCACCAAGACCTGCAGCTTGATGCTGATGTTAAGAACTACTGTTAACAATTCTGACTTGTTTTAGGGTTAATCCAGTCTTCCAAAAACACACAGCAAAAACTTACTCTTTTAGAGAGCTGCCTCCTTTAGAATCAGCCAGCACTGATCTAGTCATTGCCACGACTTGTCATTCCCCGTCCCATCATTCACACAGCACAACATGACACCTCAGGCAGGGAAATTCAAAAAGAAGCAGTTTTCTGCCTGCTTCAATTTACCAATACAGCCCAAGAAAGGCTTTGAAAACAGGGTTTTAAATGACTGTATTTTCAATGAAAACCTCTTTTATAAAATGTAATGGGACATTTCTCTTGGAGGAGTGCTGAGCCAAAAACATAGTTAAAACTATTTCCCCTCTTTACCATCATCCACACTTCCCCTCCTGGGCCAACAGTACCATCAGATTTTTGTCTTTATTGAATGTTGAGGGAGAGTCCTGAAACATTGCCGCTTGCCCAGGGATGTGTCCCAGCATTCACCTAAGTCCAAGCATCTCAGCAGTCCCACTGACAACCCCCCCCACCATTGATGACATGCAAAGGAAAAGTTATTAATATTGAGCAACAGCTCTTCATTGTTACTTTCAAAACGAGGGGCTAGGGGCAGCAAAATAACATGTTCATCCATAGCTAGGACTGTTGTAGCTAAAATCTTTTAAATCCTTCCACATCCTGCATGCCCAGGTATTCCTTTTAATTGCTGAAGTTAGTACTACTCAGGCAAATTGAAGACTTAGGCTGACAAAGAGCGTGTTGCAGCTATATAAGTTCCACACCTCTGTTAAAATGAATCTATATTATCCCTGATATGTTACATTTTCAAACATTTGGTTCCAGGAGTACAACAGTTCTGTCATATGGTTTCAAGTAAGCCCCATGCTTCTGCAGGCCAAAGACTGCAGGCAACCAATATTACAGGAAGCAGAGATTTGACATCTGGATCAAAACTGCAATGCAGTTAAGTTACCTTCAGGTTTAAAAACTCCCCTAATGTTAACCTCACCCTTGACAGTTACCATCTTGCCTCTCTCTGACCTGTCTGAACAGTGCTGTAAATATAACTTTCTGGATGATTGCCTCAGCCACCCCCATATTTATTTTTTTTAACCTCTATAGTGAGCATAGCCATGGGAATCCTTATCACAAAGCACACAGCAACCCTGGCCCAGCCAGCATCTCTCTCTCTCTCATGCTGTGAAGATCTCAGTCCTTACTTCTTGCTTTGCTAGAAGTGCATGTCTCATAATCTGCCAGGAAAATGACTCCTGCCTCCAAATGCAGCTTTGCTAAAGGCATGAGCTAAACCCTCTGTGATAGCAGTTGAGAGTCTGCCCTTAATGCTGCAGGGTGCTCCCAGGTACTGTCTTGTCCTACCTCTGGCTGTCTCTGTGCTCAAGAGTGTGGTGGGAAAAAAAAGTCCTACCAGCTCATGTGTTAGGCTAAGGGGAAGGAGGACCCTATTAAGAATTTATCTGGTGTTTTGCAGTGCACAAAATTCAGATTTACATTGTGAAATCTGTGGAGTTGCCTGCATCCTTTTTAGTCTTATGTTTATTTGGTATATAGTGAAGTGGGGGAGAGCACACAAGCAGGATGATTCAGCAAGGGGAAGGACAGGAGTGAATGGGAAAATAGGCTGAAGACCCAACTGGTGTAAAAGGAACAAGGCATCCCTGGTTTGGGGAGATTCCTGTCATGTTGAGAATCTGGCCTGATGAGCAGCACAGCAGTGATTATTTTCTAACAGCAGAGCATATATTAAATTAGAGTTAAAAATTCTTTATTTTCCTTGACATAGCAAGAACTGAGACCTAACATGACAATCATACATAATACATGAAACAAGCAAGAAGACAGAAAGCAAACAGAAATGAGATCAAATGCACAGGATACCTAGTGGTACAGGGCAACCCACCACTTGTGTACCACTGCTGGCAGCAATAACAGCAGCTCTCCTCCTGCACCTTTCAATGCAGGATCCCCAAGTCTGTTCTAGAAAACAAAGCTAAATCAATTAGCCTCCCTGTGCCCATTTGAAGGAAGGAAAGGAGGAAATGTTTGCTTACCTCTGCAAGGAGAAAAGGCACCATCCCTAAGGGGCAAACACAGCTGCTGTGTAACCACGCACAGCACAGCTGAACGGGTGGTTAGGGCAGGCGTGTGCTGCCGAACTCAGCCTCCTACAGTGCCTCTGAGGCACCTAGTTTGCTGCAATAATCAATAAAGAGAGAAAAAAATGATACAGAAGTCAGTTTTAAGCCAGACTTGTACTTTGGCCCTTTGGCAGAACTGTTTTCTCTCTGTAGGTGCTGGTGTCTATAGCTGGGGACTTGTAGGGCTCTGCTGTGGATTCAGCTGCATATCTGGGGTGGGAAATATGCTCTTCCTTGGTGCATGGTCCTTGAAGTTTTCTGAGCTGGCCTGCAGACAGTCAGCTTGATGGGGTTTGGATGAGGATCTCTTTTCCCTGTCTGTGTTTGGGTTGGTGCATCCCCTTGACCTGGGGTCAGTTTACCAAGATGTGATGAGTAATGGTGACCTGTTCAGCTCTGTGTGACCATTAGTGATACAGGCTCTGATGGTCATCTGGGCATCCCCACAGAGAAAGGTGGGTCTTCCTTAAACAACCCAGGTAAAAGAATGTGCCAAAGCTTCAGCTGTTATAAGATATTAGAGCTTTGTTGACTTTAATAAACTGAGTCCCTAACAAATACTCTTGTTACCCTTGGATTGTATGTAAGCTGTGAGGGACGTGTGTGTTGGAAAACAAATTTGAGAATAAATATAATCCTGAAAGGGTGTTTAGCAAAATGAGGAAAGTCAAAGTATTTCTTGAGCCTTCTTTGTTTAACCACTACATTGTGATTTTTCCCCAGCAGCATGTAACACATCCACCATCCCCCTACACACATGCATGCACACACACACACAAGCTCTGCACCCGGGCAACTGCTCTGAATTTTATTGGAAAAATATAAAATGGCTTTGCATTCTTACCTTTATTTCAAGACCTCCTACAAGAAACAGGAAGGGTAAACATGAAAGATCTGTTTCCTTTAAATTGTGAGTGTGGGGGAGTTTTCCTGTAGTGAAAGGACTGTTTTGAAAAGCCCTAAATGCTTTTGAATTGAATACATAGAAGTAATGTACACACGGTTTGAATTTACAGTTCTGGGTCTCCTATCCCCCTCCATATGAATCCTATAAGTCAGACGTGTTGCTACAGTGATTCCCACCGGGAAAGTCTGGACCTAGACTAGGAACAGCTGTAGATCTACAATCCACCAAAGTCGGCTTCTGAAACAGATATGAATTATTGGTTCAGTCAGATAAATATGGCTTTGCCTTTCCCCCACAGGCAACCACATATGGCACTTGGAAAGAATTAAAACCTTTACCCTTGACCAGGTCTGGTTAAATAATGGCTCTTTCTTATACATTCCCCCTCTCTCCATTTCCTCTCATTCATTCTTCTTTTAATTTTCCTTTCATGATCTTTTTGGCACCAGTATCCAAAATGTCACCTCCTCAAAGTGACCTTGAATTTTACAGTGTCACCTACAGGGCTGCGGGAGCACAGGCAGGCAGACGGGTGGGAAAAAAATGTAGTTGTTATTCATCGGGGATGGAGCTCTGAAAAGAGAAACAAAACCACCTTTCTGCTTCTCAGTGTGGCCACGTTGAGTCCAGAAAAGCCTCTGAGGCTGCAGCTATGCTGTTGACTGAATGCAAGCCTGCCCTGGAGCCCCAATTCCCCCACCATCCCTGGTGCGTTCTGATGCCCTTCTCGTGGGGGATGAGCATATGTCCTCTCCTACACCAACAATGCTGAGGTAGATACACAGGCTTTTTAGTGTCTCTGTGTTATGACCTGTTTTAAACTGCTCTAACAGCAAGGACCAGCAGTCTGAGGCTGAAGCATCACGGGGAGATGTGGGACATCTCCCTGTTCTGCTGCTGGCTCTGCCATCGGCAGCATTGCTCCAAGCCAGCGCCGTGCGTGGCTGGGCACTGAGCTGATCCCGCTCTCCTGGCCTCTTCCTTCCCTTCCTAGGTCCCTGTGCTGCAGGTGTGCATGTGTCAGGGTCTGTCTCTCCAAATCCAGGGCATGCAGGTACAGAATGACATCCCTTAATCATTCATTCAGCCTCACAAGATTGAGGAGGCTGCCCCCCAGCCAAGCCCCTCCACTAGGTTTAACCCAATTCTCTTTCTAAAGCTACTTCATGGGCTTGAAAAACCTGGAATTAAGAAACCTGTAACTTGCTGCTTTATCTCATTATCTCCTGTTTTGCATTTTAATGTGCCTGCTCTAAAAAAGACCTCATTGATATTCTGGTTTGGCATGTGTTTGTTTGTGTCTCTTGGGAAAATTGGCTACAGATATTACTAAGTCAAAAACACACACAGGAGAGTTTGCTGCATTTTTTCTTTCCTTTTTTCCTTCTTTGAAAGAAGATGTTATTTTCTTCACTTTCTTGAATGGCAAGAGAATTGAAATGGCAGGATTTTGAGACAGCTCAGGATGTAGGATATAATCTACTGATCTTGTAGATATCTGTCTCCAGCTCCGTGGCTGTAGCTCCCGGATTCCTCCTCCCCCTCTGCAAAAGGACTGCAGAATCCTGCTCTGAAATGCAGGTCACTGTGCCTGGCATCCTCCTGCAGCTTCCTATTCATGCACTGCTTCTTCCTGAATTCCTAAAAGTCATAGTGCTACCAGGGACAATCCACATGGTCAGAAGCAGCCCTTGGGGACCCAAGGACAGTGTTGAACCAAAGGTGACCTCAAAAGCCAGCGTTTCTTGCTGCACAGCCAGGCTGGGGAGGGTGGCATTGGGCAGGAGCGTGCCCACCAGAGCACGCTGCTCCTTTTAAAGGTGGAGCAGTGCAGAGCAGCCTTGCAGGGATGGTATGGCCCCAGATATCCATGGGCAGCATGTGAAAGGGCAATGTGGGCAGAGGGCAGGCACGATGCACAGCAGCGTCACCCTGACTCGGACAGCAGCTCCTCAGCGGCTGTGCAGAGCTGAACGTGGTTGCTTTTGGAAAGGTATGGGTGACTTAATTTGGATGACTTTCTTTCCACTAGTCACTGCTCCAGCAAGATGTTGACAGAGCTTTTTTTACCTCTCCCTTTTGAGGTGTAAAATTAGCTTTATGCCCTTGTGCAACCGTTAAAGATCTCCCTAGTGCTCCTCGCGAATGGTCGTTTAACTGTTCTGGTCCTGACATGTTTCCACTGCATAACTGTTTGCTGCTTCCTGCTATAATCCCATGCTTAGGAGGTCCTAGGATGGGAGGAATAACCCTCTGGAGGTAGCAATGCCTCTCCACTGACTGGAGAGGCAGTTTAAATAGCTACTGCAGACTAGACATTGAATTTTTTAGGTGAATAAAAATAAGATGAGGTGAACCCCAGACTGGCTGCTTGGGAAATCAGTGTCAAGCAAATCTTTGAACAGATTTTTTTTAAAATGTGGTTGTTTTCAATGTGTTCTCACAAATCATAAACATTAAAATATCTACCTTCAGACTGGGACTCAGCTTACAAGGACTTCTTGAATGTATCTCCTTGTTTTTTGGCACTGCATTTTGTACAGGTGGCATCTTTGTGGTGGGAGGGGAGAATATACATTAGTAAAGAAGGAGGCTCTGAGTACATGTGAATTGGCCTCAGAACTGTGGCAGCATTAGGGTTTACCCTGGGCAGGGGATGATTTGGTAAGCCCTGCTATCACATAGAAGCCTTAAGCTGTGGATAATCCAGTAGAAGCATCTTCCCACCCAAAAGATGTTGTCATCTTTATTGACTCACCTTTCTTGTGTGTTGCACTGGTGCTCTGGTGTAAGCCATGAATGGCATTCCCATTGTGCAAGACCCCAGGTCCATCCTGCTGACTGCAGTGAGGCTCCATGTGTCTCTTGCAGGCTCTTGCTGCTTCTGCTGCTCTTCTTGTAGCTTTGAGCGATGGCACAAACTCTTCTGGCAGCCCCTCCATCTCCCCAGAGTTTGCTCTATGTCAGCAGCAAATACAGGTCTTTCTGAAGGCTTTACATCTAAATTTCTACAGTGCTTTGCCCTGTATGAATTGGAACAGTTTGCAGCTTGGTATTGCTAATGGCAAAACCTGCAGTGAAGCATTTTTCATCTTTGTTGCTTTTCAGGGGCCTGATGTAGGAGACCAAGCAGGGACTTTTCATCTGGAGTTTGAACTCTGGAGCTGGATCATGTGTACACGCTCCATAGCACAGTGCATTCAGATCCCTGTGTGGCAGATAAAAGTGCCTTCACCTGCATTTAGAGCACTTGTGCCACTCCAGCTGCCACCCCAAACCTCTCCTGGGAGGTGACAGAAGCATGTCCCAGTGGTCAGGGTCCATGCATTTACTGCAGATCTCTGTGCCAGCAGGTATCCTCTCTGACCCTGTGCTGTGTCACCGAGGCCTGAAGGGTTTTTTGAAAGTAGATGGTTCATTTTGCTGTCCTGTTTTCCTGATTCCCAAAGCTGAGGCACGAACGAGACCTGCTTTTAGAGCATCGATTTCTCAAATTAGCTCCTTTATGGCATCTATATTGAAATACAGGGCTCCCTCTCCCCATGGCAGTGCTTCCCTGTGCCAACAACTTTCCCTGTATCACCAACATGTGGTGTGCCAACGCATCTCCATAGGGGCAGGTGGGATGTGGACCTGCTGGAGACAAGCACTGAGCATCTGGAAATCTCAGCAGCGTCTTGCTGGCCCACAGCCCACACCCCAGAGCACGTTTTGAGCTGGTTTCTGACAGCAGCCTTACCCGCAGCCGCTGCAACCCATCTCAGCTCGCCCCTCCCAGAAACACGGATCTATGTGAGGCACCATTGTAATCTAACATTTCATTGCTGGCATTTCTACTTCTTAGGCGTGCATTTATTAAAGTGTTGTAGGTGTGGGGGGGGGGGTTTAATGATCTTTTTATTTCCTTTAAGTTTTTGGATATTTCCAGTGGGACTATTGAAGCTAGTGCCTTTCTTTGTCACCTTGCACTGCTGACCACCCCGACACAGTAATCCCTGTCAAAACTGCAGTGAGCAGGAGCTGGGTTTTCAGGGGTTGGCTGTGCAATGGAAGAAATGGCACTGTTGCCAGATGCTCCAGCGAGCAAACAGTTTTGGAGCCCTGTGATTTCCCCCTGCTCTATAGCAGAGGCTGCTGCTGTACAGAGGGCTCCTGACAGCACTGCAGTCATGCACTTAACTGACTTTAAAGGGACCGAGGTGAAGTAACCCTTCTTTCTTTATTTTTTTAAATACCCTGTGGTGCCAAACTGAAATTGCAGCCAGCTTCTATTTTCAGAGGCCTCGGTAAGAGAATGTTTTTATCTGGAGATACAATGACTGTCGCCCTGTAGCCTGCGGTTCCCATGCTGGTGCTGCCAGGGCCCATGAATGCGTGCTTTATGAGCTGCTCTCGCAGGTGTTTGGGGGGCATGTAATCACTAATGAATAGTAGGGAGACATAGAAACTCGAGGCAGGCTCTGGCACAGGGAGCTAGGCCAGGCTTTTTTCATTCTGTGAGAAAGGGGAAAAAAAATAGTACAGTGCTTTTCCTCTGCTCCCTTTGCATATTTGACTGTGGAGAGCTCTCCCAGCCTCTGCCGGGCTAGCTGGTTACCTGCTCCATTTATACTGACACAGATGTGAGTTTGGCAATAGAATCCAGTTGGTTTTTTACCTCTCTCAGGGAGCTACTGCCTGTAAAAATTCTGAGTTGCTGGAGCAGGCAACACTGCTGTCAACCTGGAGTTTGCAGGACCTGGTCTTGAGGATTTGGCTCAGGATTTTGTGCCTTATGCTCTTTGCTGTCCTTGTGCAGGGCTCATGGATAAAATAAGTTGGAAACAGTGACTGCAGTCCTTGGTATAATTTGGAATGTGTGTGTTATAGATGAGGTCTATTATGGTAATGATGATTAATTTGCCATTAAGCCTGTCTGATACTTCCCCTTCTACAACCCTATGACGACCATAAAAGCTTGCATGGTGATGCCTAGGCACAAAGGGAGGTGGATTGAGTTGCATGGGCAGTTTGAATTTTGGGATGCTGGACTTTAAAATGCTTGACTCTACAGTCAAATAACCCACTCTTAAAGTTCTGTGTTACATGTGGAAAAAAAAACAAACAAAAAACCCCAAAAAACAACCCCAACCAAAACAAAAACACACACACACACAAAAACCCAAAACAAAACCAAAACCAAAGGGGAAAAATCTATCCATAATTTTCTGAAGCTTCCACTTTTTCCACTTTTAACAGTTCTAACACAACATCTTAGCCAAAGAGGGGAAGTCAGTGCAGTTTATTTTCTGACTCTCAGAGCTGGAGTCTTTGGATCAAGTGGTTTAAGCCCTCTTGACTTCTAGCACAGCGCAGAGGTGACAGACAACCAGCAGTCACACACCATGTTTGCTCAGGGCTTGAGCCCCAACAGCTGGTAGATAACTGCCCCTGGCTCAGGCTTTGGTCTGGGAGGGAGCAATGACCCCCTGAGCCTAGAAATGCCAGAATGTGCCAACACAATTGACCCTTGAGTCTTTTAGCTTGGAGAACCTGAGCTCCAACCTGGCTACATCTACTGCAGGTGGGGTGGAGGCCACCACTGGCTTCCAAGGGCAGAGCTGCTGTGTCTCAGTGTGCCTGCAAAATCTTGGGTGTAGGACCTGAATGTGAAGCCAACTACCTGCCAAAGTGGTAGGATATCCCCTGGGGAAACTCACAATGTTTTCTGTTTATTGTTATTATTGTTATTTAAACATTCTCTGGAAGAGAATAACCCCAAGTTATGATTACTTTTATCAGTTAGTGTCAGGTTAACTGTTATCTATAAAGCAATATATCCTTAAGCTTAAAAGGAAGAGTCTATTTTGGAAAAATATTAATATTGAGGGCAGCCTAAGCCAGTGTTTTTATTTGTGCTCATATTTTTCATTGCCTTTCTTTTACACCTTAAGGACACATTTATGATCACCTCATGGTATTTCACTTCTGAGGTGATGGTGATGCCTTGAGAAAAAACAGATGCCACATTAATTTGGCCCCTAAAGCCATTGAAGTTCTTGTAGAACAGGGAAATGTGAGTACAGTTCTTGGATACTTGGCTGTATTTATTAGGAATTTGCCATTTTTTGCTTTTTATTTCCAGTACCAATATATGAAAAGGCCTAATATTGGGGGTAGCATGTGTTTTCTTTAGAAATAAAGGAAGAGTCAAACACTCCCTACCCTCCTGGAAGTAGCATCCCTGAAGGATTTGTCTGTTGCATAAAATTCTAGGATACTGTCTGAACATGCCATAGAAAATAAAAACTTCATCACTTTATAGATGTTTGCAAGTAGGGTTTTACCCTCCAGAGGAGGAAGCAGAAATGCCGAGGTGATCTGCCAGTAAATGAGAATAATTACTGATGAAGAATGATAACACTGTGCTTGCAGGATGTGTTTTGCACTAGACTAGGACTGGTCTGGTGGTATTAAATCTCCTTTATGGCTGTGGGAAATGGGCAGGGAAGATGCTCAAGATATCTGGAGAGTTAGTGGCATAGCAGGAAATAAAATCACCTCCCAATGTGCCAGCACATGCTTTAACCAACAGGAAACACAGCTTTTGGTTCAAAGATGGCTCTCCAGCTGGTTTTCCTGCACTGAATCTTCAAGCACTTTGCGAGTAGCAATGCAGCACCTGTGAAATAGGGATTACCCCGATTTACATGAGGGAAAATGAATCATGCAAGGAGAAGTTCACCACACCTAACTGCAGCTCTCCAGATGTCGGCTGTCAGTTCGAGGCAATGGTCTAGGCTCAGCTCAGGAGCAAGGAGACAGACCCTTGCAGAAGGCAAGTTATCCCAGCTGAGATCCTGGTGGGTTTCAGCACCCTCCAGAAGTGTTGATCTCCATGGAAGGCTGTGTTTGGAGGGGGGATGTAGGCTGCAATGCTGACAGAGGGGGCTGAGGCACTGTTTGGGGGTGTCTGTGGACCACGATGGGCTCTGGCACTCGCACCAAAGATGTGGTTGTAACTAGGGTGGCTTTACCTAGGCAGGATGTGGGAGTTGTAGGAGGCACATAAGGATCTAAACTCAGAGTGGGGACACAGCTACTGGTCATCTCTGTCTTGACATGGAAGTGGTATTACTCTGTAGTTTGCCACAATCTTGACTTTTCTGTATTGCATTTTGGGGCGGGGGAGCAGAGGAAGGGGTTTAAAAAAGAAAAAGCCCAACAAGAAAAGACAGCCAGCCTTTGATTCAGGGAAGGATGAATTTCCCCAACCTGAATGGTGACACCAAGTCTTTGCTAAAATTGGAATTCATTACTTTGCATTTGTTTTCCAGAAACCTTATGTTTATCTGAAAAAGGAGATTGTGTATCCCCCCACACTCACCTCTCTATCTCAGCAAGCTAAACAACTCCAATTACTTCTTGCTTTTCTTGTGCATAATTTTCCCAGGATGTGAGCACCCTTTCTGTGCTCCTCTGGAGAGTCTCCACCTTTCTGCAAGCTCAGCACCTCAAGCTAGATCTGGTGCTGGAGCTAGATCCTCATCAGTTAGGACACAGAAATATTCCTTCGTGTACCCAGCAGGCTCTGCCCCACCAGGCTTGTCTGCCCAGCATCGTTTTATTGACTCACATTTAGCTTGTTATCCGCTCTGCCTGCTCAGTCCTTTCCTGCAGAGCTTCTAATCAGCCTGGGGTTTATTTATGCTTTTGAATATTCCTGCCTATGTCCAATATCTTGTACTTATAGCCCTATTGGATTTCATCCAGTTATTTCAGACGATTTCTCAATTTATCCAGAGCATTTTGAAGGCTAATTCTGCCTTTAACATACTGGCAGTCTCTCCCAGCTCTGTGTTGTCCACAAAATTTAATAAACATACCCTTTGTCAAGGTCATTATGGAAGATGTTGAATAAAAACAGGAGCGTGACAACTGCTTAAGTGTGATACCCACCATGCAAAAAATTTCCCCAAATCAATGCTGGTCTTAACATTGGATGAATAAATATTTTCTGCCTGGAAAATCACAAGCTAGCAGCTCTCCCAAATACTTCCAGTTCTGCTTTGTTGTCAGATCTGTGTTTCACCTTTTTTTTTTTTGAAATATTTTTCAAAAATATTTGAGAATATTTCATAATATACTTCAAATACTGAAGTATTTTGAGATTTTTAAATAGCACCTTTCCACTTACAAGTAATGGGACCACAGATGCAGTTAAGATGACATTTTCATTCATAAAGATTTCAGGATCCACCACAACTCACTAGCATCTTTTACTACCTCCAGAGTGGGGTCCTGCAGCCATTTTAATGCTGCACAATTTTTTTCAATTTGCACATTTTTCACTCAAGTCGTGGGTTTATAATTCTGTGGAGTTACAAAGTTCTTGTTCTGTAATCAGTTGCTTCCTAACTTGAAGTCATCTCAAATTATAAATTGCTTCTCTAACCAATGCAAAATACGGCAGCATAATATCGTGATTGATGCTATAGAGAAAACTCTGCTACAGTTTGCATGCTATCAAATAGAATCCTGGTGCAGGTGGGTGACTGAAGCATGGGGTAAATGCAGTTGATTAGGTATTTTGTCTCATTCAAGCTCCTTTTCTGTGAGCATGATGTGACTAAATGCATATTGCATGAGGGGCCTGTTCCAAAGTCCATTGAAATGAACTGAAAGATTCCCGTTTCCCTCAGTGTGCTTTGGATCAGAGCAAAACCACTGTCAGGCAGAAAACAGAGATGTTTCGTTTCAGCTTGAGGAGACTGTCTCTGCTAATGACAAAAACAAATGTTTTGTACATGATGTATGGAGCTATTAATGACAGTAATTCCTTTGAGAGCCTGATGATTTGCAAATATTGAATATATTTCCATTTTATAGGGGAGTGGTAGAAACTGAAGTATGGAAAATTAAATGGTATGGCCAGATCCTTAGAGAAGAGCTAGAGCCTTGATCTCTGCTATAGCCTGAATACACAGGGATACTTATCTTATTAGCACTGGGGGGAGAATGTAACTGTGATAGTGTGCCTTGCTCCTGCTAGGGAAATGGATTCTCTCTTCGTCACACATCCAGTGTGTGCATCCAGCCAGGTCTCTGTCAGTCCAGCAAAGGCCCTGGTAGAGGAGACCTCAGGCCACACCAAACAGCAGTGTGCTCCAAGAAGAGAGGAGGAAAATTTCAGTGTTGGCATTTTCTGGGTCCCCTCTGTAGCTGACATGCCATGGCAGGGACAGTCCCAGCCTGTGGCTGGTCCCCAGCAGAAGTGTCATCCCCTGCTCGTGTCCCAGCAGGGCTGCATCCTCAGCTGGCCTGAGAGCAGGCTGAGACCCAGGAATTCCTCCTGGAGCCCAGATAAGAAGTGTGAGGGCAAGGAATTGCAAAGCTGAGTTTATTTTTCTCTGTGTTTTACATCTACATCTGAGCATTTTTGTTTTCTTTGGAAAAATTGCTTTACCTTGCTTGTATTTATTTGTTGCCAGTGATGGGGAAAGCAGTGCTGCCTGCACCAGGCTGCGTGCTGCTGCCACTCAGCACTGGCTAAACCAAGACAGCAAAGGCACAGGCAGCGAGGAGGAAAGGGGAATTAATCACCTTTTGCAGGGATCTCAAGCTCACAGGTAGGACAGACATAGGGGCACTGTTACCAAGGTAGGAAGAGAGTCTACCCCCATCCCGGGGGCTGGGGAGAGATGCAAAATGTCAGTGTTGTGCTGGCAGCCAGGTCTGTGACCCCAGCTGGCTGTCTCCACTGCCTGTGACGAACTGGATTTAGATGGGTTCTTGCCTCTGCTAAACGTTCATATTTATATGTGCAATATTTCTCCTTCTCGTGCCCCTTCTTCTTCCTCCTCTCACCATATATAGTCACACGAGACATGGCTTCAAAGAGCAGGGGCAGCTTGCCAGAGCCTCCGACCTCCCCTGCAAATGCTGATTGCTCTTCAGCTGCAAATTTAGGCAGAGCTGAGGCTCTAATGTAACTATTTGCTGCATCGTGAGCCTTTGTTTGTGTAAATGCCGGGGAAAATAAATAAATAAAGTGGTGGACACCTAGAGCACAATGTGAATCTGTAGCTGGAGGTACAGCCACAGCCCTTGCAGCCCTCACCGGTGAGCAATAAATGAAACTTTGTTCCCCCGACAGGCATGCAGGGTTTTTTTTTTCCCATTTGCTGGTCTCTAGTGGTGCTCGAGACCTCCAAGAGGTCTGGACGCAGATTGCAGTGACTTCCAACCTCGGCTCCAGCTTTTTGTGTCAGTATGGCATTATCTGTGGCTTTTCTTCTTTTTCTTCTCCTGCTTTCTTTAAAAAGCCATAAAACAGCAAGTACTATTCAGTGATTAAGATTATTTGGGTTTACTTCAATCCTGGCATGGTGCTAATAAAAAAAAAAAAAAGAAGTTAAAGGGTTTGTTCTCTCTTTTGCCGAAGAAACCGTCTCACTATGGGAATGAACAATTAACAACATTTAAATGAGCTGAACTTGGTCCTTTTCTTCCATTGTCTTTGTGCCTTTTGAATCATCTGGAATTGGATTTTCTCTGCTGTATATTTTCCGGTGCACTAAAATGTTTTACATAAATTGTAGACTAATCCTGAGATGTAACCCCCTCATCCCCGTGGTCCACAGTGCCTCGAAAAATGATGGAATATTGTGGTTAATCACCTGGATCCCTTGTACCATTGCAGTCTTTGCTGATCAGGATTTTTTTCCCTGCCATTTCTCCCCCCTCCAAAGGAAATACAGTACAAAGATGGGGAGGGTGTTCTCTCCAATTTTATATCTGCAGGCATTTCTGCCTTCTTTAATTAAAAATGATAGCAAGGAAGGCAAGCAAAAGGTTTTGATCTTTGCATCGAAAAAAACAGTAAGCAGCCTCTGCTAAAACCTTTTAGCAATAGATTTAAGTGCTCCTTTTTTGCACACTGCAACCTCAGTGGGCTGTTTGTGTCTTAAAATATTACCTCCCTGCCCCGGGAGCGTGGTAGGATATGATGCATTCGATCAGATGCAGGGTGAAACGATAGAGAAAATATTCCCAGGGGTTTTGTCTGTTTCATAGGTATTCCTACTGGTTTATTTTACCTGGAGTGCAAAGCAGGAAGCGGTCCTTTAGTGCTGAGGCAGTGGCAGGGGGCTGCAGAGGGGTGTTTTGGCTGGGCGCGTTGGGGTTTGTCTCTCAATCGCAGCGCGCAGCGGGGAAAGGCGATTCAGTGGCTTTGTGCTTGGCTCGGGGGGAGCACGCCGGGGAAGGAGTCAGGGAGAGGATTTAAAACGTGTTTTCTGCAAACTATTAACCTACATATGGGGCTGGGAAGCAGGAGAAAAGCGCAGCCAGCTTTCGGCATGGTGTGGCTTTAAGAATCGAGACTGAAACACCTTAAATGAACTCTGCAGCAGACAGCTGAAAAAAAGCGCCCTGGCCCCGCTGCCGCCCGCTTCTTCATGATGTCATTTTTCAGGTGTCAGTTTGCTGGAGCAAGATTGGAACAGGCCTTGTTGCTAGGACATGAATGGAAAAGTGGCTGGCGATTGGCTGGTAGGGATTTCTCAGCCAGCCAATGGGCGGGGAGCAGTCGGCATAGAAATGAGAAGCAGAAAAGCTGCTGGCTGGGACAATTAATGTGTTTGCGGTGTCAGAGCAAATGGTGGCACAAAGTACTGTGCGGGTACAATTAAACCAAGAATCTTCCCCTGTGTAGGCTAGTGATGCTGCCCTGATGGGCCAGCCTTGGGTCTGAGGCAGTTAGCAGCCACGCTGCCTTCTGCTCAAGCTGGCAGCTCAGAGCACAGAAAGGGATGTTTTTCACAGTGCAGAAGATAATAGAACATTTTTATTACCTTTAGCCTGCAGAAATAGGATTCTTTTCCTCCAATTTATAGAATTATTGTCATTCAAGTTCATCACACGAAGAGAATAAAATTATTAGTGTGCTGCAGCAAGTCCATGTAGGAGGAAGGAGAAGAGGAGAAAGCAGCTGGTGGGAAAGGTTGGTTTCCGACCCTGCGCAGTCCTGGAATAAACACTGCAGTAGTGACAGCAAAAAGCAGGCAGGAGCCTGCTCTCTGCAAAGGTCTCTGAGTAGAAAGTATCGCTTTATAAAGTGTAATTGAGTACGATTCTGTTATTCCAGACCCCGGCTATAAAAGGCGTTCCTATTTAAGTTGTTAGTAGTGCCCGCCTGACAGGAATAGCCAAGTAAGCAGATCTGCCTGCCTGTCATCCTTAACTGTTTGCTCTCGCCGTGCTCCTGCCATGCTGCCGGAGCAGAGGCGGTTTGCTTACATAACTGCCCGGCTTTTCCGCAGCCATCCCCCTTCCCGCGGGAGAGAGGCACCTCCTGGGTCATCCGCTCCAGCTCCTCTCCTGCTGGCAGCCGCTGTGCACAGTCACACAGTCCATCTTGGAGAGGGATGGAGATCCCTCCCTACCTCCGTGGGACTGGTGCCTCTTCTTCTCTCCCCACTCGTTACTTCATTGTATGATTCTACAGAGTTGGACTCGATGATCCTTGTGGGTCCCTTCCAACTCACAACATTCGAGGATTCTACTTTTCCTGGAGAGTCATCCCAACTTGTCCTCCCTCTGTCAGGGGGGCGGATCTGCTGCCAGGACATACCTATTTGCCTCCCACGACTCTGCAGTGGCATGTGGTCCTCCTCCATGGCCACCATGAGAAGCTTTGGCAGAGTGGTGTGTGACCCATGGGGAGGTCAGCAGTCCTGTTAACCAAATTATGAATGTTATGTGTGGGGTGAGTGGGCTGCAATTCTGTCAGGGACTGAAAGTTGCTGGTTGCTTTTGTGAATCCCTGCAGGACACAGGGTCAGAGGGATGACTCCTGGCCCTGCCAGTGCCATGAGATGGGGATCAGCCCACTGAAATGGCAACAGGTCCCACACAGGCTGGTACTGGCTTGCTTTATAAATCTCTGGTTGCTGAAAAGGCCTTGGGGCTGTAGGATGGAAGGACTGTGATGGCAGCACAGCACACCTCATTGCACAGCCAGGAGGACTACTCGCTCTGCAGCCCAGGCAGTAACCCCACTGCTCCTTTGACCACTTATGAAACCACCCATTTTATTTATACCAGCCCAGGAGCACCAGGTCTAGCCTACACCAATTCCACTTTCAGAGTATTTGCATTTGTATCCCATGTCCAAAAAAAATATATATATATATATATAAATTTTCTCTGTGTAACCACAGCTCATCCTTAAAGCAGCCAGTTAGCCATTTCAGTTCCAGTCTTCTCAGGGCAGAGCTGTTTTAGATGGGTTTATATTGGTTTCCCCAGAGTATGAGGTGTATTGTGTGTCCCATCCCTGCTGGTGTGCATGAGGGTGTGTACAGGCAGCCACAGGCTTGTTCTGCCTGACTTTCCTGCACTGGCTGGAAAAGGGCAGCAGTGCCCTCTCATCATCACATCCCTGTCTGTCACCCGCAGCCTGGCCACCTCTGAGGAGAGCCCACACAGCTGCCTGGCTTGAGTAAACTTTCATTTGCAAGTTCACTGTGTTAAAATAAGTGAATTTCCACGTAAAAAGCTAGGAGTGGGAGAGAAGAGGGAATACAGACGCACAAACTAGAGCCCTGCTGCAGAATTAGGGCAAAAGTCTGCCCTTGTTTATTCTCATGTAAATCAAAAGTAAACCCAGGCAATTTTGTCATTCTCCGCTCTGACGCATTCCTGTAAATCCGACTTTCGTAACTCTGTCATTATTTATGAGTATTACCACAGCTCTCTATGAGATCAGGGCAGAGTTATGCCTGGTCGTGTGTGTGTATTAAGGACTACAGCTTGTACATTCAAGTAGAGGAGACAAAGGCAGTCGATCATCTTCATTTTACAAATAGTGGCGTAGGTTTACATGATCTGCTGGAGAGTGTGCAGGAAGTCAGTGTCTGGTCTGGACGGGAAATGCTTTTCCTGTCATGAAAAACCTTTCCTAGTAGGAAAAAAAAAAAAATAAAAATAAATAAATCCTGTTTGACATTTGGGTGAAGAGTTTTGAGAGCAGGAAAATGTGATCAGTAGCTGCCCAATGCCAGTTCGAGACTTGAGTCCCTGGTCTTCTGGGAGCAGACAAAGGATGTGTCCTTGCAAATCCATCCCTGGTCTTCTGGGAGCAGACAAAGGATGTGTCCTTGCAACTCCATCCTCATAGCTTTCCCCTGGTTGGGGGACCTTATGGATTCCTCCTGGCCACCAGCACAGTCAGGAATTTCTGCTATCTGTGATCAATGATGATCACTTGAGCAGGATCAATTCATTCTTAGTACTTGAGGTTTTGTCTTCTACATCATGTCCAGAGCATGGTGGAAAAGATAAATAAAAAAAAAAAATAAAATTGTGCAAATCACCACATACTAGGACAAAGACATCTAAAAGAAAAAACAGGTCTCAAGATGAAAGGCTGTATGTCTACTGTATACATGCTAATATGTACCCTATCACCTATGTAATCATCTTCTGCACGGGAAGGTGGCTTGGTTGAATGTTCCCATCTCCTGCCCAGGCTCTGGCTGACACTGCTCTTAGTCTTTGCTCCCAAGCTGAGCTACTGGGAAGGATTGCCCTTATGACTGTACCAGCTTTCCATCACCAAATTGCCAGTCTGTACCACCTGCTCCTCAAAGACTGGCAACTCAGTCTGTTGTTGTGTGCTGGGATATCTGTTGCTGGTATTCAAGGGCTTCCTTTTGGTTTGTTTTGCTATATTATTTTCCTATATTTAGCTGGAGGACTTAAATGATAGAGGACAAATGTAAATACCATATAGTAGCTTGCCTTTCACCGCCAAGGTCACGCATGCAGCGTTCACACAATCACTGCCTCTCGGTAATCTCATGTTTCTGCATAACTCCACACTCCCCATCTGACTTTTCCATCTCGAACCACAGTGTCTGCTAAAACCGCATCAGGTAAATGTAACGTCTCAGTATTGACCTAGGAGGAGAAAAATTACTTTCTAATCTGTTGAAAACGGTGTTTTCTTCTCGAATCAGCCTGTCCCCTCCTCCTACCATCATGCAGCGCAGTAGTCAGGAAAGATGAGGTCTCAGTCCACGTACTGCAGAGGAACAGTCTTTGTTAGACACAATGTGTGGATACTGCAAAATACTTGGGAGAGCTGAGCAGGTATCTTTTAAAGGAAAAAAGACAATTAATTAGACTAAATAAACATATATTAGGGTACAAAATATGCAGAGCCAAAATGAAAGTCACATTCTGGTTCATTAAATCTGAAAAGACTTCACACGTTTTAAGCCTGTAATGATATTCACAGATGCATATACCCCCTTCCCAACCTTCCCTCCTCCCGCAGATTTCACACCTTGGTAATGGCTATTGTCAAAAGGAGCTGCTGATCTGTGTCAGGCGAAGGTCTGCGGCGCAGGCAGCCTGCTGCAGGGACGGGCTGGGGGGACTGGGTGCACAGGAGGATGGAGTTGGCTGCTGACTGTGGCATCTATGTCAGGTCCCTGCCTCAGAGCCTGTTGTTACCAGGAGGACGTGGGCTGGCAGGGTTCAGGTGCACAAGGAGGAGGGGGAGGCACAAAACCTCGACTCGTGCTCTCCCTCCTACCCTGGTCCTGGGTCCTGTGTGACCTGGGGCTGCTCGCTGCACCCTCAGCTTTCAGCCTTCTCTCCCTCCCTTGAAGGGTGGGATGTTACCAGGGAGCTAAGCTAAAGAACATATGGAAACGTCATGCGTGTATATATAGAAGAGGAGCGAAAATGGATGCTCTTGGGGACAATAAACATTAGTGTGTCTGTAGAGGGGTAAAGAATTCCAGCTATTTGCACTGCTTTTGTGGGGTTCTGGCAGTGGATTTTTGCTACTGTTTGTAAAAAATCGATACAAACGTATAAAATTCATTTGATTTAGTAAATCTGTGAAAGCCAGGAGTCAATCTTTACATGGAACTTCTGTTTTTTTCCCAAAATGGCACAGGCAGAACGATGTTATGACTGCATGCCAGCAGATATTTGTAAGGAGACATTTTGAAAATCTGAAGTGATCCGTGTGAACATTTTCAAGATGTTGGGGCTTGTTCTGGAATACGTTGGTGATTCAATGCTTTCTTCTGGGTTTAGATAAAATGAGATAAAAATCAAAATGTTTCTGGCATGCAAAATCTCCCAAGAAGATTTGTTCAGCCATTTTTCTCTTTTAGTATTTTTTCTAGTCTAAAAAAAATAAATTCTAGGGAAGATTTCACTCTGCCCCAGTGTGTGTATATTATTCAGCCAGCTCCCCGTTCTGCAGCTCACTGTATTCTCTCTTTTCAAGAAAGCAATCCTGAGGAATTTGATGCAATTACTCAGGAAAGCAAGAAAGCTCAATGTAAGGTGTCTTACACAGAAACCTGGATATTGTGGTTTCTGTGCCTGGATATCTTGATCAGTTTAAGCTGATTAGAAAAGCTTCTGGGTTCATTCTTGGGCAAGCTGGAAAATGATCCCTGCTTTGTATAATGAAGTATGTTATCTATCCTGCCCTATAATAAATCGAGAGCGGGGTTGGAGGGGGATTGTCATCTGGTCTAAATTAGCATTGCTCTGCTCATGTTGATGGTGCCTTGACAGTGCTCACCAGGTGAGGATGTGGCCCATTTAGGGAGTCCCCCTGGGGTTACAAAAGCAGCATTGAGGACCACAATTTCAGAGAAGGAAAGAAGCCAAGAAAGGAACAGGACAGCTTGCAGGGAATCTTAAATGACATTAATTGAAATCTTATCACTTCCTTCATCTTAAGGTGAACCCAGGGCACAATAAAGAGCAATTATCTGCCATCTTCCTTCATCTGTCCCAAGTGGAGGGAGGGGAGGAGTATATCCATCACTCTTTTTGCTCTACCTTTTTTTTTTTGGTAGACAATACAATATATTTACAGACCTGTCACCCCTTCAAACCCCTCCTTTCACAGGAGAGCTGAACAAAAGCAGGTGAAAGCAATGGAGATGGGAAAAGAGAGGGGATCTGAAAACTGGAACCAAGTAAAAATGGAGGCTTCAGCCCTCCAAGAAGCCATTAAAATGGGACTTAGTTACCACACATCAGGGAGCAGCTGTGGCAGGTTTTGCTGTGGGCTGGAAGAGTGTGTGCTGGCAATTAATAGAGCTGAGAAGAGGCCTGGCACTGGCAGACTTGGGACATGCAGGCTGGGTGCAATTCTTGCTGGAAGCTGAATGAGGCAGGGACCTGTTAACAGGCCATGGAAATTGCCCCAGCATTCCAGCATGGGGACTGCTTGCAATTTTTTCCCCTAGCTACCCTTGGTGGTGGGACTGGGAGGTGAAATGAAGCCCATGGCCCCATTTAAAGCATTAGCAGGACTGGCAGTGATCTCCTCCTTCTCTTGGGCAGGTGCACAGAGGAAACCCAGAAGCTAGATCACACCCTAGTAGACCAGGAGGGAGGTGGGTTCAGAAAGGGGAGCTTTGCCCTGTCCTCCCATCTATTATATCTATTCTGTAAATACACAGGGGAATGCAGTTCTGGGGCTGCTAACCCTTCCCCAGTGCCAAAATCCCCAGGGAAGGGTTTTAAAAGCAACATGGGTATGCAGGACCGTGCCTGGATTTGCTTTAGCTAGGGGTTACATGTCTGAAAGCACCTGTTTGGGTACCTGAAGAGATGGGGGACAAATCAACACACTCTGCAAAACATAACCCACACTTTTGTTTAGGCAGCAGGGAGGAAATTTTATCAAGCTCTTTGGAGGGTGATGGACAGGCCAGGAGCTGTTGGGGCCCTTTCCCTCAGCTCCTGCCCAGGTGTTGCTCCCCCAGGAGAAGGGCTGTCACGGCTCTTGCTCTTTGCCTTCCCCAGTAGCCAAAAAGAGGAGCAGCGTTTCCACTGTGGGGCTGTGGGAGTTTGAGGGGAGCAGGAAAGGGCACTGACACCTGAAGCACTGAGTGTAGCCCATTGCAGGGAGTCAGGATGTGTGAGGGGCAAGTTCCAGTCGGCTGGGTTTCGACTGTGTGCACAGAAACTCCAAGGCCATGTTGCTTTCTGACAGCAAATCGATGCTGCTGTAAACACGAGAACAAAGGAGCTCGCAGAGGAGAGGGGGAAGGAACAAGGAAAAGGGAGAGATGGAGATCTGCTGTGCAGCCAAAGCTAAAACAATGTTGGGAAAAGCTGAGTGATTTCAGGACCTATTCATACCCTGGCCAAAGCTGGTTGCTCACTCATTCCCAAGGCCATCGAGGAAGTCATGGCCTCGAGCGGATTAAGTGTGAGGGCGAGAGCCAGGAGCACGGAGCAGCTCTGCTGCTTCTGTGCTTGGTAGCCCTGGGGCCACTCACTGGGAGTGTGATTTGCTCCCGAGGTTTAGCAACTGTGTAATCCCCGAGCAGAGGGGCTGGATGAGGCAGACTCTGTACATGTGCAGCTGGTTAGGGCTGAGCCTGTCCCTCCTCTGGAAAGAGTTGTGTCTCATGATGGATATCACTGGCAGGGTGAGTTCCCATTCATTTGTCCTGTGGCTTCAGCAGTGTGAGTGGTTTCCATACAGATCCCGCAGGAGAGAATACCGTGGAAAAATGGGGCTTTGGGAGCCAAGACACTGGGACTTTCTTGTTCCCAGCTCTGTGGCAAAAGAGCAGATCTGGGGCCTGGCAGGTTTAAGTTTGGGACGGAGTCTGGCTCCTGACCTGACACTAAGGTCATGCTGCTGCCTGGGTTTAAGGTTTAACTCGTTGCGTGTAGGCTGGAGAAAGGGTTATTTAAGATAGCCCAGCTCAGAGCACCATGCTGATCTGCATGACAGAAACACCCATTTCCACCAGTGTTGGTGGAGTGGGAACACAGTCAGATGTTTTGCAGGTACAACATGCCGTTGGAAGGCTCAGCCTTCAATGGAGGCAGAGCTTTCTTGTTTGGCTGGGGTTTGAAGCTCGTATATTTTCCCTGGCTGTCATTGGAAAGGCCACATGGAATAGCTTTAAGGATCAATTCTGAATGGGGAGAGGGAAGTTTGGAGCTCACAGCTCAGTCCCTAAGTCTACCCATCTGTAAAGAATCAGCATAACAACACTTAATATACTTTCCCAACACGGCAGTTGTGGGGCTTAATTAAACTGTTGCAGAGTGCTCGGAGATCCTCAGATTAAAGGCTGTGTGTACAGTGAATTACAAAAGCAATCAACATGAAATTTTCCGTGTGTTGTGCTATAGCTGTCTTCATTTACCAGAAACAAATCATTTAATGTACATTTTGTATATAACTTGTTTATATAGGGTGTGCTTATTATTCCAGTAGGAGGGAAACCTGGCAGTTTTGATTATCCTTTCTGAATGCATGATCTCCATAAGGCATAAAACTTGAATATGATGGTGAAATAGTACAAATAGGTTTTTTAACTATATATGCCTGTGTGATTAGCCATGGGAAACGTCATCAGTTTTAATAGGCCTGAGCAATAGTGGGAGGTAAATTTAATATAGTATAAAAATAAAGGTAATCCCAGCAAAAGACAAGCGTGGAGCGGTTACTAGAGTCACCACAGGCAGAGACAGTACATGTTTTGTGTCCAACAATAGCAGCATACGTGACTTGAAATGCTCTTTCCTTATAAAACAAAATACCCACTGGTTTGGCTTATTAGTGCTAATCTTCAAAGGGAGAAGCAGTCCTGAGGTTCCTGGTTCAATTCATAAGTTCAGCTCCACTCTAGCAGCGCTTGCTTGACAAAGTGCCATTGTTGCCCAGGGCTGGGGCGGTGTGTGTGTGTGTGAGCTTTAACCTCCTGCATTTCCCCTTCTCTGCAGCACAAGGAATGTCCAAAGCCGTGCAGAAATATGTCTCTGATGTATAGTTTACATGTGAAAATGCTGCATTTGAACTTGCACTGACTCTGCTCAGAGTGGATCGGGTTAAATGGACTATTACAATGGCAGGAGCTCATCTGGAACTAATAATTTTTGAGGCCACCAAAAGTAAAAAAAAAAAAAAAAAAAAAAAAGAGTGTGTGGGGGGGAGGAATCCTAGTGAGTTTGGTGGCCAGTGACTAAAGCTGCTGCTGCCATCTACTGCACATGGGTGGCAGTAGAACCAGAGCTGGGAACGCCTCGCTTTGGACCAAATTGACCACAAAACAGGTTAAAGAGTGAACCATCGGTTCTGGTCCAGACAGGGAGGGGTTCACAGCTCCACGCACCCCGCTCAGCCCTTCGCATGAGCGTAGCTGGCATCTGGCTCAGGGTTTTCTCTAACCACTGCAGAGCATCTGTTGGGTCTGTTACAAAGGGAGGGGAACACGGTGCTTTAATTGTCACAGGTTTTAATCCACGCTCGTTTTGCATTGTTGCCACTTGCTTAGGATTCACCATCACGGGAGAAGTTTTTTGGCTCCGATTTGGCGGGGGGGGCATTAATAAGGCCCTCATCAATTGCATGCAAGTGGCTGCATCACAAATCACACGACAAAACCGGCGCTCAGTGACCGACATCTGTTTTGTCTCAGAAAGCCCAGCACGAAAGAGCGATGCTGCTCGGTAGCCCCACCCGCTGGAACCGGCTCAAGCATTACCGTGCTTGCCGGCCTGGCTAGACAATAAACGGAGTCTATTTATTTATGATGGCTGGACTCTAGCAGGTCATTGGCATGGTCTCCAAGGGCGATGCATTCGAATCCCTTTCTCAATTTGCTGTCTTCCATCTCTCCAGGCTGCCTTCTATTCTTTGTGCCTATTCTCCCAGGAGATCTGGTCTTGAAACAAATAGCTTAACCATCATTGTGGCTCTTGGTTGCGAGGTTAAATAAGTTTAGGAGGAAAAGTACATTGGAAAGGGTACTGATCCAAATGAATAAGCCAAACATGCTATTGTCTTTACCAGCCCTGAGACTGCCATGGTAATGTCAGGGTACATAGACATGTTGGCTATGAGTTACGGATAGCTACTGCAAAGTAGAACTGGATTGAAAATGAAGCTGATCTTGTGACTAAACATGCAACAGGGAATTGGCCTCTGGGCTTCTGTTTCTGGCTTTCTGAGGGATTTAAAGAAAGCCATGGTGGCTGAAAGGGAAAGCTGTGTAATTCCAGAAAGCCAGCCTAACCCCGATGCCGGGCTAGCAGCCCTCAAAGGGGAAGCACCGAGGGTGTTAGGAGAGGACCCGCCACGCTGCTCTCTGCAGCTTTCCTGGGAAGCTGCTTGGGGAAGGGGTGCTAAAAAGGTGGAGATATTGGGCATGGGGTCTCTTCTTCAGCCTACAGCATGGGGTGCATGGCTCTGAAGGCAGTGCATGTGCTTCAGGAACAGAGAGGGGCTGCATCCAGCCAGCCCCTGGGCAGAGGAATTGTGTTTTGGGATTCATTTCAGGTAGGCTCTCGTGTCTTACAGTCACAAGCTTCGGTGTGAGGTAGTCACCTTGAGTTCCCTTTACTGTGAAGAGTATATGACCTATTTTAAGGCAAGGGGAAGCACTGCTGAAATGCTGTGCCTCATCCTCAGCTACAGAGGGGGCCTGGAGTGACCCTCTCAGCTTGGGCAAGGATCAGTCCTGCCTAATGTTACATAGTGCTCAGGCCAGGAGACCTTTTCTCTATCTTCTTGCCATTAACCTTTGGCATCTCAGACTTGGGGAAATACAAAATGCTCAGGCAGCCATTCTCACAGTGGGAGGGGAATTAAAAATGTAGAAAAAATGTTTGAGAATGGCTCATGCAGGTTCCAATTTTCTCCTTGGAGGGCATCTGCTTCCCTTCACTGGCTACAGAAAGATCCAGGGAAAACTAGCCTTCTCATTTGGCCAGGCCACCCTGGAGATGTGAGGCTTGGTGATGTGAATGCCACATTTTGTCCATCTCTAAAATACATTCCCCTCTGAACAGCCAGTGTCAGGTTGTAGCAAGCTTTAGGATGTATTTTATTAACTCCTGATCAGCTCACACTCCCATTCCCCATTCACTATCTTCTTGATTTTCCTCCCAAGTCACTGTCTAGTTCTTTTTTCATCACCCTCCATTGTCCTCCAAAGCAGTGTGATTTTTTGCAGCCCATGCCCTCGCAGGTGCTCGTGCTGAATATGAGGTCAGATCCACTCCCTGTTTTGCTTTGCTCTGCAGGGCCCAGGGAGAGCAAATCTGCTGGGCATCATGTGAGCCCAGCTATGAGAATTTGGGAGATGTGGACTTCTGGATGCCTATAATCTACAGGGAAGAAATAAACCACACATCCTGGAAGACCCCGGACTGCCATTTTTCTTGTGTCCCACATTTGTCAGGTTGAGATGTTCATGGCAGGAGCCAAGATGTTGATGGTTAGCATGAATCTTTCCTTCCCACAGACCCTTTCTCCCTTCCTTAAAGCAGGGGCTGAGCTATCTGGGAACTCTTGGCTCTTCCATCCCAAATTCCAGCTTGAGTTCTGCTGCAAAATATCCTCAGTTATTTCATCTTTCCTGCCGAGAAAGGCTAAACACAAACGTTCAGGAGTCTGGCACAAGAAACTCGGATTGCTTACTCAAAAGAGGAGCAGTGAGCCAGAACTTCTGCTGCTCTCTCTCAAGATTAGAGTGCATCTACTTTATGAAATGCTTAACCCATGCTGGGATGTGCTTTTGCAGTCTTAGGCTTGCTGTATTTCCACTTGGCTTCCTCACTTCTGCAGGCAGCTTGCTAAGTCCTGAATCAGTGGACCCATATCCTCCCCTCCCTGTGGTTGCCAGCTGGCCACTGGAGGTGGCCCCTGATGTTATTTGTGGGAAAGATAGTTTCAGGAGCAGCAGAGTGAAGGGAGTTTGTGCTGTGTGCTCCAACCAAAGCTCCTCTGGTGGTTTGAATCTTCCTCCTTGATGGGTTCTCACGTGTATCATAGTACTGAAAAATGTTCTGGAGAGGGAATGCTTACCTGGATCTCTTTCCCCTGTGTAGCTGCCTGTTTTCAGGGCACACATAGGCTAGTGGCATCTTCTGAGACCTCCCCGCTTTGTGCTTGATTCAGAGGGTGTGATGGGGAAGGGGAAGTTCAGAAAAACACATGTGAGCAATGTGATCATGCCTAGCTGTGTTTCTTCATGGAGCTCTGCCTCTCCAGCCTGAAAGCAGCGGTGGCAAAGAGAGCTGGATGCTTCCTGTGGCACACTCGGGTGCAGATGTAAAACAAGAGACAACTGGGGTCTCAAAGTGAAAATAAAATCACATAATGAGCAAAGCTGGGGGATTTATTTGGGAAGTGCCCATGTGCTCAGCAATATTTAAGATACCATTATTCTTCAGGAGTCATTGCCTAAAGTGTTTGAGAGCAGGGTATACCTACTTGCACAGGTACTATAGACTCTGTATTACCTTTTAAGAGCTTGTTGCATTTAGAGGCTTGACAATAAGGAAAGGCCATAAAAGCAAAAAAAAAAAAAAAGGAAGAAGACACCAAAAAAAGAGCCAAGAAAATATTCTGGTGCAGACTTCCAGGGCAGGTGGGTTTAGTATGTACCTGTGATTTTCTGGCTGCTCTCCAGCTAATGGGTCTGAAGGTGAGGATCAGGTGAGGGCCAGTGGGGTCTTGATATAAAAAGTCCACAGGCAGCCCAGGGAAGAGTTTGTGAGCGGGACAGTGGACAGGAGAGGCTGGGTCACTCAGAGCAATATTTCTTCAGTTCATCACAAGGTAACTTGATAAATACAGTTCTGGTGAAGGCAGTAAAGGATGAGGGGGAAAATGTTTCCTATCCATAAAAATATGCAAGTTTTGTTAGGAGGGGAGGCATTAACACATCTCCTTTCTGTCAAGCTTTTACTCTGTCAAGATTTTCCTCAGTGACACTTAGTGCTGAAGCTTGAGAGTCAGGTTGACTACTTTAAAAGAAAGTAGGTGCATGGGAATGAGGTGAAACTTCTTGTACCTCCTCAGGGGAGCAATCTATTTCGGCAACAAAAGGGAAAACTCAGCTTCATTCATGAAGAAGGGGGTAAAAGGGAGGAAGGAAGGGCTGTGTGTTTAATGTTGCCTTAAGCTAAACATTAATGCAATGCAACACTTAAGATGCTTGTGTATCTCAATTATGTCCACCAAGCTCACATGTTGCCTTTCCAATTACACAGGCTCAAAAATGAGGCACGTGTGAAGAGACTGCTGCCTGCTCATTACCTCTCTCTGCGAGGAGTAATTCTGCTTTCTTTCAGCTGCTTGGGTGCCAGGTGGACTTGCAAACACAGGGTTTCAAACAGCAACAGCCAACCAGTGCAAATGCACACGGGATGTGGGGATGGGATTGTTGTGGGAATGGATTTTAAGCAGGGAAATAATGTGTGATGTGAGCAGCAAACCGGGCTTAGTGCTGGAGATTGTGTTCTGCAAACATGGAGATGAAGCCTGGGAAGGCTCGAAATGTTGTCTGGTGTCTAAGGGTGTTGCTTACTGACTGGTGCTGACCTTGAAGGAAGGGACCAAGAAATTGCCAGACACATGGTAGAATTATGAATGTTAGCAGTACCTTTTTAGTAAGATTCTGCTGCTCCTTCTGTAGAAAGCTCAATTTTTCTGTTTCTGATCATCCTGTCAGGTTATACATCACGTCCTTCTAATGTAAAACAAAAATCAAATATGGTTGAGGAAAAAAAAATCTCCTTTTTATTGCACTAGACACAGGGAGGCTAGATAGTAATTTTGGAAACCAGAAATTGTTTTGTTTACCCAGTCCATTTTTATTATCATCTTTAAGTGGAAAAAAATTGACAGACCAAAATTCCTTCAAAATTGTGCAATAACAGAGCAGAAATCAGTGAATGAAAAAAGAAAAAAAAGACACAGAGTAGCAATTCAAATTGTATAGTATTAAACTTCACTTAAGGAACTAGATTAGAGGTTCACACTATCTCTAAAAAAGTCATTATAGACTGGCTGCTTGTAGACTGCTGCACTTTTTGAAGGATTAATTATAAATATTACAGCTAGTTCCAGTAATGAAGATGCTCTCTGGGTCTGAGAGTAACTAATTCAATTGCTCTACCTCCCTTCTGAAGTCCATTTGAAGGAGACTTGAAAGTTGTTTCAGAAAATGTTATTTTGGGCTTTCCTGAACACACTAACTTTCACCAGCAAATCAGTGAAGTTTGTCATTAAATACTTCTCTGTCCATACAAAGACATCTGAAGCACATGGAGATGCTAAGGCCAATATCTTCCCTGAGAGGAAAGGGGGTGCTGCTCAGCAAGCATCGCTGCCTCAGGTGAGCTTTCCCTGGGTGGGTAGTGTGAGTTTGGAGCTGCTTTTGGGGACTCTAGAAACAGAATTAGTAAATAATCCTGTCCTGCTGGCTGCCTGGGCAAGACAGATCCCTTTCTACCAGACAGGAGCTTTCAATTCACTTCTCCCACGGTTTCTAGAAGCCAGCAGGAAGCAATACTATTTTGTGACCACCAAGGTGACCTGCAAACACAAGGCCAAAAGACGATTGCATGGATGTTGGTAGCCAGCATTGTCACGGCACGTGCCCCCTCGAGCTCCTATGCTCACTCCTCCTGTTCCTGGCTGGGTATGTGCTCGTATACATCTATATGTAACTTGATCTCTGCCCAAGGAAAAGAATCTTTTCCCAGTCCTAAATCTGTAGCTCTCTACTGCTAATGCTGTGTCAAGGTAGGAGCACATGGAACAAGTTATGGCAGGGTTAGCCGGGGTGTGAACTTACAGCACGCCAGCTATTCTGCAGATGAAATAGCTGTGTACACGGTTTTCCCCTGCGGTCAACACATCGTGCTTCTCTGAAATTCCTTTGAGTATTTACCTGGGGTACAGGCTGTGGGCTGAGCAGCAGAAGGGCTGTAAGCTCATGCTCTGGCTGTCTCCCGTGGATGCCCGGAGCGGTGCTGGGCTCCGCGGAGGCGGCTGCGGGAGCTGGGGCGGGCAGCGGGCTGCAGCCGTTTTACGGAGGAGGCAGCCGACAGCCGAAGGAGTGATGTGATTTATTCAGGCTGAAAGGCTTGCTTTTTTGACCTTGAATGGGTGTTTAGATCTCAAGTCTGGCAAATGGCAACTCCTTGTTCTTTCTTGTAAAAACCAAAACTCCCACTCCAAAAAAACTGCTTAAAAAACCCTCAAAAAAAAAACCCCCCAAGCCAAAGCGAAACAAACCTCATGGTCCAAAACCCCACCAGATATTAATGTTTTACTTTAGTCTTTTGTTCAAATGGACTTCAGAGTACCAGCAGGCATCTGCAGTGAAATCTGAAATGGATGCAAACACAAATTAACTGGAAGAAGTTCCTCTGAACCAGGGTACTTCCCATACCCCTTTTTTCTTTATGGATCTAAACATTTCGCTGGGTTGCCATGAGGTAAACCCAAGTCACCTCCCAAAAGTTAGGGTAAGGAGTCATGTTGCATTGCATAAGGCTACTGAAACAAAACCAGAACAAAATATGCATCCACATCCATATACCATATTTACACCAGAACCCTCCCACCCCCTATATGACTCTGTGAACAAGAATCCGTGCTTCAAAAGTTCATTAAAAAATATACAATTTACCCAGAACTGCAAATATCCTGCTCATTCCCTGCCTGGGGCTTAAACTTCTCTATTTCTATATAAAATACACTAGCCCTGTGAAATTGCTTTGCTGAGAGCACAGTGGTGATTTTTGCCATGAAGGGAACATCTGGGAGGGTGGGGCGTGTCGGTGCATTACAGCACTGTCTGCGTAAGGTAAATGCAGCTTTGCACAAAGCCTGACTGCTGCAGTGCCCCCCAGCCCCAGGGGCGACTGCAGACCGAGCACCCAGGGCTCTGTTCTGCCCCTGGTGTGTTGGTGAGCACAGGTAACCAAGAGTGTTGCTTTGGAGTGCAGCGTTACAACAGAATGCTTTGCTGGCAATAGGCTGAGCTCTGTACGAGTGCTGCTGAGCCAAAGGTACAAAGGAGCCTTTCAGAGTGGCCAGAAGTGACCTGTCCCCTGGCTGATGCTTGAAAGCATCCAACCATGGGATTTCTGCAGAATATAAAGTGGTTACAAGGGTTCCCCTTGGCATCTCTCTTCCAGATAGAGATGGGATAAATTCTGCTTGCCTTACTGGAGCAGGATTTACCCTGGGGGAGTAAAGTAGCAGTATTTAACCAGTAGTAATTCTCACCAGAGAGGTGCCAGCTTCTGGGATACTACACTGTAGTTTTCAGTTACCTGTGCCAGAAATATTTGCTTATTTAAGGAAGGGGCTCAGTACTCTTTATCTCTGCTTTTAGGCTTTCTTTCCTATATAAAATCTTTTGATTTAAATCTTTAGAATAGTTTAGCCTCTGGGTCAGAATCTGATCTCTCTATGTAGCTGTAATTCTAGGCAGAGCTATACATGCTGGGTTGATTTACTCAAAATTGTTACTCCTGAACAGCACCTGACCCACTAACAAGGTAAAAATACTGCAACTCTTGCAAGCTCGCTGCTACTTATAAAAATCTACTCATAGTTTGGTCCCAGCTTTGGGGGGAAAAACTGTCACCAGGAATGATAACCTCAGTAATTGAAAATAGAGTTAATATTTCTATAGAGTATCAAACCATAGATAACTTCACCTTTTTATACATTTTCTATATGTGAAATTAAATGGATCAGTCGTGTATCAAAACATAGTTGGCCTCTCTCATTAAATCTGTAGGAAGACTGCAATTATAACTTAATTTACACAGCAAAAATACTTTTGGTTTAAACAAAGAAAACAGTGTGCTGTATTTTACCGGTATGAAGCTTTGCATATATAGAGCACGGACAGGTGTGACCCGTGAACACCCACTTGTGCCGAGGCTCTTGGCTTGGCAAGTAGTCAGATTCGTGGTGAGATTCACATTTTGCTATCACAAAAAAAAGCTCAACAGTGGTAACTAGACATTTCTACTGCAGAGCCAGTATTATGTCTGCGGGAAACGTGAGGCGACTAGTGATGCGAAAATAATACATATGCATACATATATGTTACTTCTAAAGCTGAAGGTACAACTACAGCTGCTTTTAGGAAATGCTAATGAAGGAAGATTGAATCCCTGCTGTAAATCGAATGAATTTAGATGTGTAGTAATTACTGCTCTGTATGACTGTGGAAAATCTGTCTGTGAAGCTGTTTCCTCGTTGCGCACAGTGGAGGCTCCCCCTTCTGTCCCACCAACACATTAGCATCCTGGAGAAGCTCCACAGAGGAAAGGTGTCCTCTCTAGCTGGGAAGTGTGCTCTAAGTGTGCCCTTTAGCATCAGGTAGTGGCAATTTTTTTTCAGTGAGGTTACTGATGTAAACTACAGATTAATTAGGCCATGTGTGATGGGCACGGGCAGAGGCTGGGTGACTGCAGGTGCCCTCTGAAGGGGTTTGGGCAGCGGTGCGAGCGCACGGTGTGTCGGTACTGCACACCTGAAAGCGAGGGTCAAAACTGCAAAACCTGGGCGCTGTGAAAGGATTCTGCAGCGCTGCTGCCCAGGGGTAACCCCTCTCCTGCAGGAAGAACCCCAGAAACCCTCCTGCTAACAGCCCGTGGCGTGTCACACCCGCGCGCAAGGGTCCGCATGACCCTTGGGGTAGGGATGCTTTTGGCTTCTAGGTACGGCAGCAGGAAGCTAAACTCGTACTTAAAGTACATGCTGCAGTGTCTTGCCTTGGGCTCTGAGATTGCTGAAAGACTGTGTCTTTTAATAAGGGGGGGGAAAAATATGTAAAAGTAAGGATTTTTTAATTACCATGGCAAGAACGACGATGGGGGTGCCGAGATGCTACTGCCTCGCAGGAGAAAGTGGCACATGTCCTACACAACAATGTGTACAATGTCTGACGACTCTGGAAATCTGTTCTCAAGCAGATTTCCCAATAAATTAACACAACAAAAATACTTCCATATAAAACAAAGTCCAAAGGATTTTTTTTTTTTTTAAAGTAAAAGCAAAACCTTCAGGGACTATATTACTTATCTCTCTCTCTCTACATATATAATCTCCTGAATTTTTTTAAAATAAATTTATTCTTGTTTTAGAAAAATAAAATGAGTAGCCAATTTAGTCAACGGAAAATATCTCACAGACTTAAAAGCATGCCCAGCAAGCATAGCCTTGTAAGACTAAATGTTAAATCAAAGCAATTTGTTACTAAACCAACCTAGTCTGCAATTCACAGTTGATTACTACAAAGTGTATTTTTTAAATCTTTTTGGCCCATATAAAAATAACATATTGCAACTCAAAGTGCATTTTTAAAATAAACAATCAACTATTTTTATCAAATAAAATATTTACACCATTTGTTTTTTTACAGTCAGAAATGGGCTTCACGCGATGACCATGGGCACATCATCTGAAAATCCAGTTATCATTGGGGCTTCGTCATCCTCATCTCCTGTAAAACAAACCCAGAGCTCCTAATGACAGGACAAGGGGAAATGGCTTTAAGCTGAAAGAGGGTAGCTTTAGATTAGATATTAGGAAAAAATTCTTCACTGTGAGGGTGGTGAGACACTGGCCCAGGTTGGCCAGAGAAGCTGTGGCTGCTCCTCCCTGGAAGTGTTCAAGGCCAGGTTGGATGAGGCTTTGAGCAACGTGGTCTAGTGGAAGGTGTCCCTGCTGCTGGCAGGGGGGTTGGAACTGGATGATCTTTAAGGTCCCTTCCAGCCCAAACCATTCCATGATTCTATGATTAACACTGCTCTCAGCATTTCATGGGGCATGAGTAAATGGCTGGCCACAGAACTGCCCTCAAAACCAGCTTAGTGTGGTCTTGCTGGTGCTCTTACCTGGTTGTTTGATCTGTTATATCCAAGTTTTAAGTGATTTGCATTAGGGGGAGTGGTTTAAGTGAGGTTGCTGAAAACATTTATCCTGGGCCAGCTTTGTACTCTTAGAACAGGATCAAATCCATAGAGGTTTTGATGCCAAAGGTGGCCCAAAGCACCACAGAGAAGTTAGGTCTTGCACTGATTTCATATCCTTAAGGCTGTGAGTGAAACAGAGGGCTACGTACCTAGGTCATCTCCTGAGGAGAATATGGCTGAGCCCAGGCGGGAGCTGTAGTGGCTGTTTGCAAAGGCAGTGAAGCTGTTCTGCAGCCGTCTGTGCCTCATGTACAGCACCACAAACCCAATCCCGAGGGTGACCAGCAACAGGAACAGCACCGGTACCACAATGGCAGCGACGTCTGTGGACCTGCCGGTTTTTGCTGCAGAGGAGTCTTCTCCTAAGATGAGGGAGGGAGAGAAGCACCATTAGCAAGCAATAGCACATTTCTCTAGTAAGCTGGTGAGGCTTTCATTAGTCTTTGTTAAAGAGGATGGGGAGGACACCAGGGACTTACCACGTCCTAGTTCATCATAGAGAAGCGTGGCCGGCTCGCCGCACATCTGCCCGCCGTACAGGCACCTGGCCTGAACAGTGAATGAATAGTTGTGACCTATCTTCAGGTTGGAAACTTTGAAGAAGTTTTCTGTGGTGTTCCCAAGATAAGCTGTGATGTTCATCAAGCTGTCAAACATGTGAATCTCATAACCCTGTGAGTTGTGAAAACAAAGAGACAAACCCCAAATCACTCAGCTGCAGAGGTCAGGTTTGCTCCTTCTGACAGGGCTTTGAAACTTGTTTTTCCTCCTGAATCTAGCTTTGATGAAATGCTTTGGGCTATCAGCTGGGAGAGAGCAATGTGGAGCCTCCTCCAGGCATCTGTCAGTGTGCACTGACCTTGGCCAGTTCAGGGAGGAGAGATGATTTTGGTCTGTCTGGTTCACTCTGTTCTTAGCATCCACCTGAGACCACAGAGCCCAGTAACAGTGATGGCTTTTTTGGTGCAGTTTGCTACCTGCTTGGGCCCTGACAGAGAACATGTCACAGATTTTCTATCAAAGTCTAAACTATGACAATTCTCAGACGCTGCTGATGTGCTTCCCAGCACGGCAGGGCAGTGTCCTATTCCCAGTCCTTTCGCACATGTGACAGTTGACCTTTTTCAAGAGGATTATGTTCCTAAAAGGTGACCGATTGGATCTATCAGCTTTAGTGCCTCAGTCGTGACATGAATTGAAGTGAGCTCTGTGTACAGGGCTCATCAAGGACACTTAGGGGAGCAGAGCATACCAGTGTATTTAAATGAGTCTGTGAAAGGAGCCTTGCAGTGACTTTGCTCTAGGTTTTCTGAAACACTGCCTGTAGGATGGGAGAGACAGTGCAACTTACCCGGCTTTCATTGAAATTACTTTCCTTTAATGCCAAACTCTTCCAAAAAAGCAGAATATGGTCATTTTCTGTTATAATTTTTAAGGCATCTGGTGCAGAGAGTGGAACTGCAAATGAGAAAAAACAGCAGATGGGTTAGGTTTTGATACTGATGGCACTTTTCTTCTGGCTGAGAAACAGCAATGTGGGGGGGTCACTTCTGAAACTTGGTATTTTTTTAGGGATCAGCACAATACTCTGCTTAGGAAAGGGCTGTGCTGGAGGAGAGGATACTGTGGCATGTAAGCTAGCAGATTTCCAGTAGGTTTTTATGGTAGGACCGTAACAGTATTTCATCACGTCTCCCATCTCCATCTAGACAGGAGAAAAACTCCCTGGTTATCATCTGAGAGGCATCCTCTCTGCTGCTGCTGTTCAGAGGTTTAATTGCCATCCCTGGGAGCTGCAGGGAGGCTTTTCAGAAGTGGGCTTCAGCTGTGGGACAGGGCTCAGCAATGCAGAAACACTACTGCAGCCTCCAAGCAGCGCAGGGGTGGGATGGGCGGTGTGTGGCACGGATGCTGGATTCCCTCCAGCAGACAGTGCTGCAAGGACTTGCCCCAGCACCCACCCAGCAGTCCTCTTTCCTTTACCTGTGTTGATCTTCATGCTGGATTCTTTGCTCATGTTTCCCAGTTGAACAATCACGTGGTATTTGCCTCCTGGTTCAAGTTTCTTAACGGTGTACTCTACCGTGCTGTTCCGGGTTTTCACTTTGTAGATTTTATCTGTTTTTCTTACTAAATCTTTAACTGCGATAGCATACAACTGGAGGGGGAGGAAAGGCACACCAGTGAAAGATCTTTCTTTCCTGCAGACTTGCTATCAATCTCATACAATGGTAGGACATTAGACTGGGGGGGGGGACCAAATTTGAATTAAACAATGCCTGCACTCCACAGAAAGCCTGGGAAGTAAGATTTCAAGCTTCTTGCTGGACTAGCTGGATCCCTGCCCAAGATCAGTACTTACTGATACAGAAAATGCAGTTACTAGAACAGATGAGGGCAGGAAAAAAAAATCTCAGGTTGTATTTGATAATGAATCACAAAGATGCAACACAAACTCCTGCCCTGTCAAAGTTTCCAGTTTTGCCAGGAAGAGTTATACCTTTGAAACTTTGCTGTTAAAGTCTCTGGACCAGAATAGGAGTGGAAAGCTTGCTGAGAAAATGACTCTCCTTCAGCAGAGCGAGACCTGGCTGTACACCAGTGTGCCAGAAAACAGAACCGGGCTTTGCTGGGGCTGTGCCCGCACAGCTGGAGCGGGAGGCAGAGCCTGCAGCCTGGCTGGCCCAACGCCTGGCCTGCTGGCCCCCGGGCTGTGCTCAGACACTGGCCAGCCCAGACTCCAGGGCAAAGCTGAAGGCCAGAAAGGTCTTTTAGCACATGCCCAAGTTTGTTTTCAGACTCAGTTAGCAAGTTACCCCTGACCTAACTCTCTTTAAATGCAGCATGAATGTTAAAGACCTGAGCTAATGGCCAGTAATGTGGAGAGAGGAAATGCAGGTCCTGGAGGTGCCAGCATTTTGACAGAGGGTAGACCTGATCTCAGTCTCAGTTCTCCAGCAGCAGCAGGGCAGGGATCTGTCTTTGAGCCAGGGTTTTGCATGCAGAGGGACAGGAGAGGGTGCTGTGAGACTTTACCATGTCCTGGTCGGGAGAATCGTAGGGCGATTCCCACTTAATGACTGCGAAGGTTTTTCCGGTGTGCACTGAGTGGAGGTGCCGAGGGGGAAGGCGATTGTCAGGGATCATCTTCACCACTACATAGTCCGATGGTGGCCCTTGGTAAGGAGACATCACACGGACCTTGAAGGGATGACACAGTGGTCAATACTGTGCCTGCACCCTTTGGGACCGAGCTACAGCCCACAGCACAGGTAGGAAGAGGAACAGAAAAGGAACTTACGAGAAACAGGTACTGCTCATCCCGCTGCACGATCACAGTGATGTTGTGGGAGGTCGTGGTGGTGTTGTGAGGGCTCCTGTACAGCTCTAGGAAGGATGTGGCGTAGAAGATGCCATAGACCTGTGGAGGCAGAGAACAGCAGGGATGGTGCTGAGTTTGGCATGGCCTGGAGCTCCCACCCAATCTTTCACTGGCTGTCATTTTTTAGGGACATGACACAAAGACCCTTTTTCCCCTCAGCACTCTCTTGTCAAAGTTCAGGTTCAGGCTGCTCACTCACCTCTGCCCACACTAAAATCCTGGGCTCAGCTCTGAGAACACAGCAGTCAACTGACAGACCACTGGAACATCATGTTGTTATCTGTCCTTCAGTCACTTCTCCAACGGATCAGTGGCTGAACACATAGGCAACAAGAAGGCTTTCTTTGCTTCTGTTTAAGGGACAGCTGGTGCTTTCCCTCATTTTCTAAGCATAAAAGTTTCAGGGCCTTGCAATTAAATCCCAATAAATAAATAATCCTGTTTTAGCTTTTGCTTGTGTTTTGAGGCTCTGAGCTACACCCTGTGAGAAAAGAGAGTTGGTGCCTTACGACATTCCTTGGTCCAGTCCAACTGCACTCCACAGCAGTCTGGTTGATGGCCTTGGCTTTGAGGCTTGGCGATGCAGGTCTTGTCCCACTGGTCACCACATGTACAAAAGACAGAGGGCTGTCACCCAGCTCCGTCTTAGCCCAAGCAGAAATTTCATAGGGAGTGTGTGCTGTCAGATTTGCCACTGAGCAAGAAGAGAAACGGGCACTATTAGGTTTGGTTTGTGTTTTGATTAATTTTGAGTCATTTCCATTTAGACAGAGCACCTGAAACTCTGGTATGTAACCTAGCCTGTGCTTTTCTGTCTCGGGATGCTTTGCTGTATCTCAACTGTGCAACCAGTGATTCTTCCAAATCAGCAAGTAATCTGATTAACAGGGACATGTACTGTACACAAGCCCAATAAATTGTCGACCTTTTGCAGAGTAGAAAAGGAACCACAAACAAAATCCCACGTGATGAGAAAAGGCTAGTGCAGCTCTGATAAATAAATCCCAAATCTACTTGAAATCTCCAAGCCCTAAGAAGAGAGGCCAAGGATTCGCTGATTTGTCCTCTCAAACTACTCAGTTGCAAAAAAAAAAAGGAAAAAAAAATCCTTTAGCCTTTTGTAAAACCTTTAATTTGGTGTTGACTAAAGCAGAATTTTACACTTTGCACAGAATTTACCTTTTTGGATGGACTTTTCTCCTTCTATGATCAGAGTTCTTTTCTCCTGCCTGTGTGTATCAAATGTCCAGTAGATGTTCACAACATAACCACTGACCTGTCAAGCAGCAAGGGCACACAATGGGAGCTATCAGCTCAGCTGGTTTTGCATGCAGTGAAAGACTCACTGGTGAAAGTTTTTGCATTGTATTTCCCATCCTAATTAAGAGAGCTGGGATGGATGGGCAGTTAGAAATTAATTGGTATGAAATAACCAGTTTCAGAAAGTAATTGCAATACTGAAATGGGTGACAGCTTATCCCAACTAGTATTTACCATTTAGCCATCACAGGGCTTTTTTTCATTATTCTAGTTTCAGAAGTAAAGGTAAAAATTTTACCTTGATATTAGTGGTCATTTTTAGGCTGAAACTTATGGAGTCCTCACTGTAGCTCTCAATGTGTATGACAGGTGGAGGAATGACTGTAAGGAAAGGGAAAAAAAACAGTTACCACAGCACAAAGAAATACAAACACTCCTCGAGAGAGGACAGGTAAAATACAGGCTTTCATTATGAGAATTATTTCTCAGATCAGGATTCCCTCACCTTTCCAGCCCCAACCTTTCCTGTCTCCAACACACACACCCTTCAGAGAAGGCACCAACATGCTCTACCTCAGTCGTTTTTTCAGTCAGCCATCTAAAAGCTGCCTTATCTGTGCCTTGCTCGGCACAGGCTGGAAGCAGAGGGGTCTGGACACAGGTATTTTACTTATGAACTCAGTGGGACAAGTTCACATCACAGTTAACAGCTTCTGGCCTTCAAATGAACTGGTGAGGGAGGTCAGGAGCTGTTGGGGGAGACAGCTGCCAAATGCTCACGCAAAACCTGAAGTGAAAGTTATTACAATTCTTTCTACCTCTGTTTTTCTAACAGTCAAGTACTCATGTACTTCATATTATCTGAATCCTGCAATTTTAGTAGCATGGTGTTTTCTTTCTTTCTTTCCTTCCTTGGTCAACATAGTGAGGATGCACTTTTATCTAACAAATTATCAGACAAATCTGACATCAGGATATAGGTTTGGAAGAAAATCTTGGCATGAATACAAATGATTTAAAAAGGCTTTTCTAAAAACAGTTTAGGGGGAAATTATTTAATATTTACATTTATCTACAGTACTGTTGTGATAGTGTGTAGGAGCCTTAGTGGTCTAACCTACACAAGATGCAGAAGCCATCATAATCATAACCTAAGAGGGAGAAGAGTGCATCCTTTCAGCAGTGACAGCAAAGGAGTTAGTGGTAATGTGTCTCGCTTATCTGAAGGTAGGATCTATCCTACACAAGTCAGAGGGAATCCATCTGCAGTTCAGGAGAGACAGGCACCTTCTGGACAGGCTTCTCGCTTACTTCCAGGGCAGTACCTCCATCCTATGTGTCACAGAGTTCAGAGGAAGAGTTCAGAGTTCAGCAACCCCTTTCAGACTTGCCACTGAACTTTGAGGCAGATCAAGTTAAGCGAAAGGGTACAGCAAAGTTGTGACACAGTGTAAAACACTCAGTGGGGAAAAATAGAGGAGGAGGAGGAGGTTATGCATGCTGATGCTAACACTCCAGGCTCATATGCAGCCTTTTTGCTATGATGTCTGAGTTGACTGAAACAACAACATTTACCTTTGCCTTTTACCGTGGTTATGGATTTGGAATCACTCCATTTTCCCACTCCTCGACTAGTCACCGCAGCAACCTTTCCAAATAAGAGGGTTAGTTAGCATGAAGAAATGTACTTTGCCAACATTGTATAATGCAAACAGAGAACGGGGTTAGAGCAAAGTTATGGATGTGGCAGAGCTGATGGGAAAGGGACTTTGAGGCAAACTATAGCTTATTTAGTTGGCAATAAAATACTTATTACAGAGATAAAGCAGACTACTTTAAGTCAGTTAAAGGAATCTGAGAGGAAGGAGATGCATCCTCTTTGCAGACAACCATTCTCTTATGAGATCCTTATGAGGAGTCAATCAAGATAAGGAGCTTTGGACTCTATTGGCCACAGTGTAGGTAAGAACCACACTGGTGAAGTCCATGCGAGTGCTGAATCCAGCTCCAAAGATTTATTTGGGAACAAATTAGTATGGGAAGGAATACCAAGCAAGGAAAGACTTGCTCCAGCTGAGTGTAAGAATAACATTGATTCATGGGTGGGCAGAGGGGTTTAGCCCACCTCCCAGTGAACTCCCCCAAGAACCCATGGTCATTCAGCACAGGGAGGATGGACAGTGGCAGAGTACACATTTCTCAGGGCCAATGTGCAGACTTTCCTTTGCTATTCTTATTAGTTCTGTCTACAATTACCCAGCCTCTCCCACGTGCATACATTCCCTACAGGCACATCTGCTTCTTTTCCCAGTAATACAGTCAGGACCAAATTTATCTCTGGCCCAGATCCAGTGCAAGTGCAGTGACATTGGAATGGACAATTAGTAGAGCAGATTTCATAATACAGCCTGGCCTTCTGGGAGAAGGAGCAAATCAAGGCCTTGGTACTATACACATTAGCAGTGCCAATGCTAAGCCCCTATTGTGGGGTGGCACTAAAGGGCAGAATTTTAACACTACTGTTTTAGCAAGTACTTGATTGTGCAAGACTGAGACTATGCAGTGAAAAGTAATGAGAGCATCCACTGACAGAGCTTTGAAGATACTCACTCTGACTGTGTACAACGTGTTGACCTGTAAGTTCTTGATCTCAGTGTAGTTCGTGGTGGTTCTAAGGGATGACCACTCCTTGGATCCAGTCCTGCTGTATTCCACCTAGGAGCACCAAGTAAGGGATGAGAGGTCCCTCTGTATTAACATGTCAGTAGAAAGAAGTACAAAAGCTTAGAAAGGGAGCTAGAAATTAAATTTATTAACTTGCGGGCTGTGTCACTACCTAGAGCCCTGCAGCATTTATTCTCCCAGCTTGCCCGATGCTCTCGTCTTTCCTCTATGAAATGTCCTGTTCCTGGCCTCCCCCCCTCTGCAGAAATAGCTGTGTTCACACAGGCCAGCCTGTGCTGCTGTGAGCCCCCAGCAGCCTTCCCCATCCCACCACCGATCTGGACTCGGCCCCACCAGGCAGCAGGACTCACAATGAATTCCCGTATAAGGCCATGGGCGTTCACGGGGGGACTCCAGCAGCCGGTCACCACACCCTCAGCTTCTTTCTTCAGGGACAGCTGAAGGTTAAAGGGAGCATCTGGTACTAGGGAGGGAAACAGAGGAGTTAGTGACAGTCACAGTTGTGTGTTTGGATCAAATGAGAAAAACCAGGGTCTTCCTGAAAGGTTGGGACAAAGTGGGGAATGCTACGTGGCCCTGGCTCATGGAGGATGTCTTATTCCTGCAGTTGTCTTCTGAGTCCCTTTCACCTCCCTCTGGAGCAATGAAGCCTTTTTGTAACTGCAGTGAAGCTAGGATTTTGCTAAGCTCTTTCTTTTATTTTGCATCCCTTCCTTCACCTGACTTCCACTCCACAGCTAGGAAGATCTTGCTCCTTGGTGTGATACTGACCAGTCCCGTGGGCTCAGCACTGCACTGTGATATTAAACCAAGTCATGGGGAAGGAAGAGGGCAGGTTGGTGACTCAGTGCAGGACTGACTCTAGACAGGGAACCCACAGCCCTTTTTTCCAGTCCAGCACAATTCCCAGGCCTGTGAAAAGACTCCTTTTGGTTGTATGAGGGATATCTCTGTGGTATCTACTTTCTAAACCGAAGTGGCACACATCACTGATGTGAGCGTGCAGGACTGCTTACATCCTTCCGGTGCCCGGAGGGTGATGAAGTCGTTGGTGTTGTAGACTCGGCTGAGACACTGCACTTGGACTTTCACCTGATAGGTACAGTCAGGCTTGAGGACTTTCAAAACGCTGTTGGTTTTGTTGCTGTGCGTTTCCAATATCTTCCAAATGCTTTCACCGACAGTCCTGCACGAGAGAGTCACACCCCTCCAGTCAGGACAGCGTTTGGTAACCATGGGTGAAACCAGCTACATGTTAAGAGCTTGCTGGTTAGTTTTCTTTTCAGTAAAGCCACACCACCCACTTGAAAAGATGATCTTTAAAAGCCTGAACTAAATATAGCTTAGTGACTTATAAGCACCGTCCTCTGAGGTTTTCTATAACTGCTGTGCTCTCATTTCTTGACTTTGTTCTTGTTGATGGTGGTTCCACAAAGACAAGAACCAAGTGGGGGGAAAAAAGCTCCCAATATAGCTACATTACTGTCTGAGTAAACAAACACAGAGAACAAATGCAGCTTTTCTCAAATGCCCCCTAGTTACAGCTATTTTGAGTCTCCTTCGCAACCAGGTATTCAAAGATTTTCCAAGCAGAACTAGATTGTGCAGCCCTCGGTCTATCAGGCCTGATTCTGTACAGTCCTTTGCTGTGAACATGGGCCTGTGCTCCTGCTTCTCCTCACCTTTACTTGATAACCATAGCAATGGGTCATGCATGTAATGGCTGGTGTACCTGTAATAGATGTTGTAGACGCAGGAGGTTGAGGACATTCTTTTTGGCCGAGCCCACGTCAGAGTGATGTCACCAGAGAAATCGGCTGTCCACTGGAGGTTCTGGACTTTGTACACAATTGTGTCATCTAAGCAAGCAATGGGAAAAGTTAGTCTATGAGAGGGAAACAAGCCCTTTGCCCAGAACAGAAACAGGAGTTATGTTCATAGCACACACTGTGTGTGGAGGTAGAAACAGTAGTATGACCGAAGGGAGTATCTGCACCATCCAAATTAGATGTGTAATTTAGGTGGGTGTAATCAGTGGAGAAGAGTGGGCTTGACCAAAGGCTGTTCAGAGCAGGAACATACCCTTGGTGCTCTTAGCTCCCCCAAAAATGTTTTGGTTGTCTTTATGCTACATCATGCAGGCATCCCCTTTCCCCTAAGGAAAGATAAAGTGTGGCTGTTGATGAGATACTCTGCAACATCATTTTGGAAGTGTATGAGTGCAAACTGATCAGTACAAGCTGTCACTCTCATACTCGTGCGATGAATCTGTGCTGTCACTGTAAGCCATCCAGGGCCTTTCTTTGCGTGGTTTTCCTTATCACAACTTGTGTTCAGCAGAAGGACTCAAGTGAAGGCTGGTAATTAGGGTGGAGGTCTGGGGATTGCCTTGACATGACCTCTGCGGCTCAATCACCGCCTGACCTTGGGAGAGGCATTTAGAGGATAACAGCACCGTGAAATGCAGCGCTGGCAGTGCTGGGGACTGGAGATGTTTATCTGAAATGGCCCAAATCCATGCCCTGCTCCCACTATGCCATTCCCTACTCTCTCCCTCTGGGGACCATGTGTTGGAGCCCACCTCCAAATGCTGTGGCCTGGCCCCACTCGGCTGCTCAGCTTCATTCCCAGTGCTGTACAGAAACCAAGCGGAGTGGAGCCAAACTGCTGCCAGTTCACTTTCCCTAACCAACTGGAAATGAAACCCAGCAGACATGCGAGTCTGAGACCAGGCACAGCAAGACAAGCTATCCAGGGGAAAAGAGATGGATTTTCCTTGGCATAGCAGCTGAGCCATGAATCTCGGCAGCTCCTTCCCCCTTCCCTGAACCTGCTAGCCTCTCCCAATCAATATTTAATTAAAGAACTAAAATCTGATTGATGCTCAAGCCCCTAAGCAGTTCTGCAGGAAAGCAGCTGAATCTCATGGCTGGCTAGAGACAGCGATTGATCGCTGTTATCTGCCCAGGGCGGGCTGTGGCGTGCGTCCCGCCTGCCCTCGCAGGGCCAGCGTGGGAGGACTGGCGATGGCAGCAGCGCACGTGCCACGGTTCCCAGGGTCACCTTGCAAAGGACAGAGCTAGAGACTATTGCTTCACCTGTGGGCCACGTAAAATAGACAGCTTTGCTCCTACCCATCCTAAAATTGTTTTTCTGTGTCTGAGGCTGCTTGAAGATGAATTGTTAGTGGAGAAGCTGGCCGGGAAGTTTGTCCCAGCTGGTTATAAATGGGCGAGGAGATGACTTGGACAACTGAACAGAGGCAGATAATGTCTGGGATGTGAAGGAAAGGTCATGTATCCAGGAAAGCACTTCTGCACGCTAACACAGAGCAGGGCATGAGACATGGGAGAGGGCTGCTGCTTACCGGTACAGTTCCTCTCATCGCTGCTGTCTGAGCAGTCCAGATATCCATCACAGCGCTCTGTGGCCATAATGCAGGCCTCTCCATCCTCACATTTATAACCATTAGGGCACAACAGGGTGCTGCGAGTAGCTGAAAGAGGCAGAACAGTTTCAGGACTCCAGGTAGGAACGTTCCCTCTCCAGCACTGGGCTGTTTGAAGTGCCAGCACTGCTTCAAAAGCAGGCAGCGTGCTGGGGTGGCTGCATGTCAGGGATGGAGCTCAGGCAGACTGTGTCAGTCATGGGGCTATCTTTTTCTGGTTGCATCTTCTGGCATGGTGGCATCAGAAGAACCTGGCACTTATCCCATGGAAAATAACAAGTGGATTTCTAATGGGAATGGCACTGGCTGTTTGGGCTTTTTATTCCTTTTTTTACTGTGATGCTGCGTTTACTGCAAGGATTTCACCAGCAGTAAAACTCCTCAGTGCCTCCCTCATCCTCACACAGAGCTTCCCAGGGGAAAGAGCCATGTGAGATGCTCTCCCCTCCCCACACTCACGGCAGTTCCTCTCGTCTGTGCCGTCCTGGCAGTCCCGCAGGCCATCGCACCGCTTCCAGTTGGGGATGCACTTGTGCAGCTGCTGGCACTCGAACTCGAACCTGCTGCAGCGTCCCGGCAGCGCCGGGGAGGTGGCCGTCACGTTGGGTCCTGCACACGGCAGCGAGTGAGGAACCCACCCAAGGCATGGCCAGGCTGCCACTGCCACCAGGAGGGACCAAAACCTGTTCCCAGGTCCCGACTCCACTAGATGGCAATCTCTTCCCATCTAGCAGGTAGATGGCTTCTGCTGGGATGATGCCTAAGCCATCCTCATTCCTGACTGCAGAGGGCTGGATAAGCAATGGGTTGCAGGGGACATCCTGCACCGGCTCAGAGCTAGGCTAGCCTCAGCAAGGACCACAGTGAGAACCTTCAGCATAGGTGTGAGCTGAAAAGCCACCCTTCAGCCCCACTCTCCATGATCTGACAGTCTCAGCCACAACAGAATTAGAGCTGGGACCTGCAGCAGTAATTCATGCCTCCTGCGGGGCTGGAGCAGTGTCCCAGCTGGTGGCACAGGGTCTGACCCCAGGGAGAGAGGAAGCGGTGGGCTTTTACACCACGGTGTAATTTAGCCCTGATATTTAGTAAGGCTCTGAGACTGACAGGCTGGCAGTCCTTGCAGATGTGATCCTACAGAAAAAGGAGAGGGGTGAGGAAGGGAGAAGCTTACGTGAGGTAGGGCAGGCTTCCTCGTCAGAGCCGTCGGTGCAGTCCTTGTAGCCATCACAGACCCAGCTGTTCATGATGCAGGCACCGCTGTTGCAACGGAAGTGATTAGGTAAACATGTTGGAGGGATCGATGTCGTAACGGGATGAACCGGAGAACCTAAAAATACACCGTTCAGAGCTGAGCTGAGAGGCCTGCTCCTGCGTACGGGCTGTAAGCTGTGCCTGCTCCCAGCAGACTGAAAGCCACCATCCATGGAGGGAAGTGGGGAGCAGGCAAGGAATTACAAGCCCTGTGTTTTCATCTGCATTGTATCTGCACAGCTCCTAACCAGGATTTCCAAAAACAAAGAGTGAAAAGATGCCTCAGAGCGCACACACAGCCCATTCATGGGGGATTTTCAGAGCCACGGAGGCTGGCACAGAGAAGACAGCTGATGCTGAGAGCAGCCCTCCAGCACACTGCAGCCCAGCCTCGGCCAGGGCTCCCATGAGCAGAGCAGATGCCTCTTACCCTCGCAGTCCCTCTCATCGGACCAGTCCCCGCAGTCGTTCTCCTTGTCGCACTTCCACCGGTTGGGAATGCAGTGCCCATTCCCGCAGCGGAACTGGTAGTACCGGGAGCAGTTTGGGGCCTCTGTCGGGTTTTCTGACAACGAGAGGAGAGTCCTGTGAATCCCAGCATTACCTCATGAGTCTTCAGCACCGCTGAGGTGTCAGATTGTCTCAGGCCAGGCCACATCTGGCCCAGACAGCATCACCCTGTCTATTCCCCCGAGCAGCATGGGCAGGGTCCTTTCTCTTCATCTCCAGCATCCCCATTCCTCAGAGCCCTTGTCTGTGTGTTGCCACCACTATGATGTCTGTGTGCTGGGAGCTTTGTGGCCACCACCTATGATCTCAGAACCAGAGCTGAAATTCAGACAGAGCATGGCAGAAATGGAGAAGCAAACCCTTGAAACTCTGAAATGAAGATGTAGCTGCTTTGTCTGGCTGGGTACAGCTCCTCCAGCTACCCAGGGAACAGTGGTAAATATTGAGTTTGGCTGAAAACTGCCTGTCTGCTTTGAGCTGGGAATCTATGGAGTAAATATGGTCATGTATGCCTTAGTCAAGCACAAGATGTGCCAGCCCTATTGGATTTTCAGTGTGCTTCACTTTACCTACCTGAAATAAGAAGAAAATGATATTGATCTCCATGTAAGACACTCTGCAATGTGCAAGTGGAATGCTACGCACACACGTATAGGTATGAACACAAGTGCCTATGTAAATCATGAAGAAGTCAGTACTCTGTGCTCCTGAAATCCAAAGGAGGCTGGAGCTATAGCGACAAGAGACCCTGAGGCACTACTCACCACAGTTTGCTTCGTCCGAGTAATCGCCACAGTCATCCATCCCGTCGCACTTCCACACCAGGCTGATGCACACACCATTCTGGCACTGGAAGCTGAACTGGTCACAAGTCCGGTGGAACTCAGGGTCCTGGGCTGCAGGGCAGCACGGAGAGACATCAGAGGTTTAGTGTAAAGACTGAGGCCTTGAGGGAGGCTCAATGAGAGGAAGGAAGGAGCACACTCAGAGGCAGTCAGAGAGTTAAAAGCAGAGTATAACAGTCTGGAGCCACCTCTTACTCTGGGGAATGCACTCTCCTTTCCATGTCTCTGGTTTCATTCTCTATCCAACCCTCCTTTTGCAAAGATGCACAGTATCACACTTACAGCAGCCAGCATAGTTGGCATCTTCATCTGATCCATCTCGACACTGGATGATGCCATCGCACACCATGGAGTGGAACAAGCACTGCTGCCGGTTCTTGCACACAAAATCCATGTAGCGGGTGCACAGGGGTTCTGGAGAAATGGGAGGTCAAGAGGAGAGGGAATGGCACCTCTGCTGTCCTTGGCAGCAGGAATGCTACTCGCTGTGATCTGCCCAGACCTGAGCGTAGTAGCCAGATTTCAGGAAGTTACAGGAAGTTTCCAAGATAAATTGCTGAAGCTCTGTCCCTGCACAGGCTGCCCTTGCTCGAGAACACATGGGAGGTGCAGGTGGGTTGGCAGAGGTGCCAGGAAGGGTTTGGTCACCTCCCTGAATATAGCTGCTGACAGCATGTGCTCCATATATGTCACAGCCCTGCCCACTGCGCCTTTGCTGACACTCACAGAGCAGCCCATTTCCCAGGGGGCTTGTGAATGCTAACTAAGGCTTTCCTATTGTCTCACCAGGGCTTTTCTCCCAGTAAGACAGGCTTTGACAGACCGTGAAGGCTGTCAGCCCTTGCTGCCAGGGCCCCACCAACCCCCCTGGCCTCAGTACTCACCACAGTGCTGCTCATCCGAGGCATCGGAGCAGTCGTTGATGCCATCACAGTGTTTGCTGGTTGGGATGCAAGTGCCGTTCGGGCACTGGAAGCCGTTGCACTTTTTTTCTGAAATTCAGAATTGGGTGAAAGTTGTGTGGGTTTGTTGGTGGCTTTTTTGAAAGCTGCCTTTAGTCAGCTACAAAAAGCAAAGCCATGGCACCATTTGCCTTCTCCCTATGCCTGCCTGCTTTTGGAGGGATGGGGAACATCCCCCTGGGTTATCACAGAATCACAGAATCACAGAATCACAGAATATTAGGGATTGGAAGGGACCTCGAAAGCTCATCCAGTCCAATCCCCCTGCCAGAGCAGGAACACCTAAATGAGATCACACAGGAAGGCATCCAGGCGGGTCTTGAATGTCTCCAGAGAAGGAGACTCCACAACCTCCCTGGGCAGCCTGTCCCAGGGCTCTGTTACCCTCACCATAAAGAAGTTCCTTCTCAAATTTAAGCAGAACCTCCTGTGTTCCAGCTCACACCCATTGCCCCTTGTCCTATCATTGGACACCACTGAAAAGAGCCTGGCTCCATCCTCCTCACACTCACCCTTCAAATATTTATAAACATTAATTTTGCTGCAGGTTTATCTCGCTGGCTTTGTAGCAATCCCTCCCAGCCCATGGCAGAGCCCCGTTCGCACGTGGCGCGTGTTACCGCAGGTGGCCGGGTCCTCGTCGGAGCCGTCCTGGCAGTCGGTGTCACCGTCGCAGGCCCAGCGCTGCGGGATGCAGTGGCCGTTCTGGCACTGGAAGCTGGAGGCCTCGCAGGTGTGATATACTGCTGAAACCACAGTCAAGGGTGGGGGACACCTCCTGAGCGTGGGGTGCTGCCACATCCCCGCTGAGCTGTGGCACGCGCCGAGTCGGGCCCCGCCGCCGTGCACCCCTGCTCCCTCCCCCTGGACCAGCCACAGTAGGTCCCAGCACTGTGCACGGCTCCAGAGCACAACACCCCACCCCACCTCACTTACTCACCAGCTTGCTGTGCCTCAGGAATGGCTTTTGAAGGCTAGCGAGTCCTCCTAAAGCTCTCCCCAAGTCAGGAGCCTCTTTCCCTTTGGTTTCAGTCCTCAGTGTGTGTGGGCAAAGGTGAAGGTGGTGGCATCTTGCCAGAAATGGCAAGAAACATGACAGTGAGCAAGCAAGCCTTGGCAAAGTGGTGGGGTCCCCCATGCAGGGCAGGACAGACTCAGAAACAGCCTTTAATTAAGGCAGGAGGGGCTTTTCTGTGTTGCCCAAGCAAATTAGAAATACAATTCTCCTTGGGTTTCCAAGGAAGTAGGGTCCTGTCTTTCCTTACGCTCCTGTCACAGAAATGTCTGCTTGTGGGGTATCTTGGTTGAAGTCTAGGCTATGCTGTCACTTTAGAGATGAATACTGCTCTTCAACCAGGAGAGCACTCATAGTTACTGAGGAAAAAAAGCAATGTTCAACTTAATTAAATTGCATGCTACTGAATTTTAGGTTAGTGAGTGACAAGCACGTGCAGATATTTCAAAATACTATAGTCTTGTGGCAGTAATATTCTATTAGGTATTCAGTGTGAAATGTAATTATTTTAGATAAGAGCAATAATTGTAGCTGGTGGAGTCAGATTAAATGTTTCTCAAATAATTGTGATCCTCTTAGATAATTTCAACTTTAGGCTTTACAAACCCTGATATGCTTTCTGAAGTATGTTCCTTTCTCCTTTCTCTCTGGAGAAACTCATATGAGATATAAGTGTTACCAATATAAATTAAACCTTCTTATATAGCCATGCATTTGGAATACTAACAACCAGGATCCCCAGCACCACGTTATAAACCCTACATGCTCGAGGCGTGGCAAATGCTCCTCGGGGTGAGCACATGGGAGCTCAGAGGCCTGAAAGGGACCTCCTCGATGATTGTGCCAGAGCCCCATGGCAGCAGCTAGCCCTGCTCTCTGCCAGCAGCTCTGGGGCTGCAGCTGGAACAAAGCCAGTATCCCTGGGGGCTCCCCTGGCCCCATCACCCCATCTGCCCTGATGGGTTGGTCTCAGCCCCGTGACATAGGACCCCTCCTGTGAAATACTTTATAAGTATGATCTTATGCCTTTTACTGATGGACTGAAGTGCTGCCTACTCTTAGAACTCTCTTCTCATGCAAATACTTAGATTTTTGGCTTGGTTGTTTTTTGTGGGTTGTTTTTTTGTTGTTGTTGTTTGGGTTTTTTAAATGGAAATTACCAATATGTTGTTGTCTGTTGGCTTTTCTAACGAGGAAAGGGCTCTACCTTGGTGTTAACTTTAGGATACTGCTGAGGGATATCAGTTTTACACTGTGGTGCTGAGGACTGTTAAATATTGTGACTTTCATCCACAAATAGAGAATGAGGCTCACAAGTGTAGGGCTTGCTGTACAAGAGGCATAAACTAGGAACAATGTAATTTCTGGCACCCAGGTTGCATCAATGTGAGTTGCAAGTGAAAACAACAGTGGATCTTCCATGTGTGACTCCATACTCATGACATCCTCTTTAGATTTCCAAAGCTACTGAGCAAAATGAGGCTGCTCAGAAGAGGAGCCACTTCTGGAACTAAATCTGCCTCTCCTTCAGATCAAATCATTGTGGAGAAGCTGCAAAGAACATGCCTGTCTTCTGTGATGTATTTAGTGGTCAGAAAACGGTCACAGTGAAAAGCCATCAGTGCACACTGGCCTGTTTGCTGCCTCTGTGCAAGAAGGGAGCCCTTTTTGTGCAGAGGCATCCTTTGGCTGCCCAGCAGCCACAGACCCGTGTCCCCATTCAACGTGCTTCAAAGGCACGGCCACTGCCGGCTGGTACGCAGCAGGCACATGGCCCCGTGGCCACCGCAGCAAGGTGTGCCTGTTGGTGTAATCTTGCAAGCAAAAAGCAAAGCTGGGTCACTGTGCAAGCATCACAAAGCTGTCAGCAACTTCACAGTGAGCCCTAAGGCCTGCAGAAGGCACTGGAGGAAAAAAACCCCTTTGTTTTTGGAGCATTGCATCACCCCAAGCTGAGATGCAGGCTACCTGGCTGCCCTGCTGGGAGGCTCAGCTAACAAGCAGGGAAACTGAGGCACAAGACATTGGCTGATGTCCTACAGCACCTCAGGCTGTAAGTAATGAGGGTTTGCAACAGAAGGTTATTGATCACATCAAAGTGCTTACCAGTGCAGTTTGCTTCATCAGACCAGTCCCTGCAATCGTTATCACCATCGCACATCCAGGAGAGACGAATGCACATCCCTGAGCTGCAGCTGAATTCATTGTTCCTACACTGGTGAGCCTCTGCAAATAAGGACACACAGTTCAGATGCTGTCAGGGCCAGAGCAGAGGAGGAGGAAAGCTTTACATGGGCTACATGACCAAGGAGAAGAGGGTAATATCTGAGATGTGACAGCGTACACAGCCCTGCCCGAGGTCTGCTTGTAATCTCTACCAAATATTTGGCTTTGGGTCACAGGAGTACCCAAGAAGCAGAGCAGGAGAGCTGGATTATAATGGCACTGAAGTCTCCCTGCCAGACCACAGCAAGGGGGGAGAACCAGCACATGGCCTCGCTCTCTTCTCCTGTCCTTCACTTCCCAGGACACAGTAGATGATGAGAGGAGGTGGCTGGTAGCCCGGATAAGCAGGGGGACCTGGCGAAGCACTGCCTTGCTGTACAGCATCTCTGAGCAGCACCCTGCCCCAAAGCACTGCTGGGCTTTCTGCCCTTGCACAGGGACAGGGAAGGAGGTTTGAGCGATGGCACTCACCACAGTGACTTTCATCGCTGTTATCCCCACAGTCGTCCTCCAGGTCACATTTGTAGGACAGCGGGATGCAGGTCCCCGAGCCCTGGCAGCGGAACTGGGTCTCAGCGTCACATACAGTGGTGGCTAATGCAGCAGGGAGGGAGAGGAGGAGAAAGGAGGTTGAGAAGGCAGTTAGAAAAGTGTTTCTGCTGCCCAAGGGTGTGTACTCAGCGCAGGAAAGTGAAGGGAGAGGGACAGCATCCCGCGAGCTTTGCTCAATGCAGCCTGAGTTACTGTGGTTGTATTTTAATGCCACTATCAGGCATTCTATGTAAAGCAGAGCAGAGGGAGGTTAGCTGTCTGTCTGGGGATCAGGGCTGAAGCTCCTGCCACCATCATGTCCATTCACAAGCCAGGGGCATCACCTCCCAGTCAGGGAGCATGAAAGCCAAGGCTGTATAGCTGCCTGCTCCCCAGAAAGGGGCCTTGAAACCATGGGTAGTGGGCTCAGACAGGGCAGCCAAAGGAGAGGAAAGTCTTCTGACTGGCTTCAGATGCATACCAAAGGAGGAGATGAGTTGCACCCCCAGAGTGCCCCTTGCTCCCCATGACTATGAAGGGAGCATAGACTATCAGCTCAGGTGCAGTGCTGACACAGCAGACATCTAAATCTGGACAGGCGAATTTGCCACTGCAGGGCACTTACGGCAGTTCTTCTCATCGCTCATGTCCCCACAGTCATTGTCGTTGTCACACTGCCAGATGCTGTTTATGCAGTTCCCATTGAAGCATCTGTACTGATTCGGCAGACACGTGTTTTCTGGTGCAAAAGGCAAAACAAAAACAAGCTGGCACGAGGCATGACGCTGCGCTTTCAGAAGAGAGGCCGTGCTCCTCCTTGCCCAAAGGGCAGAGGAAAGGTCACACTGACCCCTCACAATGGCAGAAATCTCCTCTCAACCTAAAGCAGCAACAAGAAACGAGCATGGTTTTACCTTCCTTTATGCAAGTGTTGTTCTTCATGCTGTAGCCGTGAGGACAGTCGCACTTCACGTCCCCCGTGGGCAGCACGGTGCTGGACACCCCCTCGGGGCACTTGCAGCTCCTGCCGTTGTTCGACTTGGGCAGGCAGAGCAGGCTGCAGGGCTTGGTGATGCAGGCGTTCTCCCCTGGCACGAGGTGGGGAGAAAGGGGACATTGTCAGGACAGAGAGCCAGAGATGCTGCAGGAAGCCCTATTGCACCTGCCATCCCAGGCTTTGGGTTCAGACCCCCATTAGGAGCCAGCTCTGTGGTGCTGAGCACCGAGGCTGGCCTTAAAAATGCATAGAGCCATCTGCTCCAGGGAGACTGAGGGTCTTAAAGGTCCTCCCAGTCTCTTGCAGGCTGCTGGCTGGCACAACCCTTTGATGGTCATATACCTATCTGAACAAGAAGGCAATCCCTTCAGTGCACTCATCATGCAGGGGCCACTGCTACCTTATTGCAGCTCAGATCGATCACTGAGGGGAGGACAAAGATGGTGCAGCTCTGAGACCCTGTATTTCTTTTGGACTATACAGTATCTTGCATGGAAAGGCCATGGTCTGTGACTGTAACTATGAGGTGCCACCACAGCTGAGTGGCCTCTGGGCTCTCTCCCTGATGGAGAGTATTTCTCCTGGCAGTAGAAAAGCTAGGTGCACCACTCACAAAACATGTTCTTTATAATGGTGCCTGAGTGCTTCGAACCCTGCAGGAATGGGGACATATTCAGGCTCATGAAATGTGAGCCAGGATGGCTTGGTGGCCTTGAGGACCTGTGGAAACGGGGTATGACTGCATTCCTAAATCACAGGAAAGTTCATCTGCACACTCACGCGACTACCTGTTGTCTTTCCTCTGTAAAAGATTTTCATATCCATGATCCCATTTAATCGGCCGACTAAGATCTCCATTCTTGAGCCGCTGTTTTTGGACGCTCTGAAAATACTCAGCTGTGACCAGTCATTCCAGTAGATTTCATTCTGAAACACAGGCTTTGCTCTTAGCATGAGCAGCACCGCTGCCGGGGCCAAGCTCATCAGCAGTTACCTACCCTAAGCCACCCAAACCACCTGACCCATCTGCCCAACCTGAGGGGCAGGAGAAGAGGAAGATCTGAGCTGGGATTTGAGCAGGACCAGAAGCAGCAGTCATATCTGCTGAGTGGCACACAGTCTGGGGCAGATAGTGCAGTGCAGCTGCTTGGGAAAGCTGCATGTCTCTTGGATGTTGGTCCTGCTTTCAATTGTACCTGCCTGCTCGTTTCGGGGTGCATGGGAACGTGCCAGGAGCAGAAACAGAGCAAGCACCACACCCGCTCCTACCATCTGAATCCACTGTGCTCGATGCTCTGCCTCTGCCCACCCCATACATGCAACAACCTCAGAGCATGTACACCATGGAAATACATGCTGATGGGAAACAAGCTGCCACATACGTACCTTAAATACAGCAATAGCGTAGGGGTGAGGGAGGCTGTCCAGGATCACAGATCTCTGCAGCCCATTGAAATCAACTCTCTCAATCCTGTCCATGTAGGCTTCGGTCCAGTAGATCCACCGGTCATCCACAGAAATGCCATTTGGCCAGCGCACGCCCTCTGAAACGATGCACCCGGCCGATGACCCATCCATGTCACTTCTGTAAATGCCAGCTCTAGAGTCTCCCCAGTCTGTCCAGAACATCAACCTAACAACAGGCAGAGAGGTTACTCGAAATCAGAACAAAACAGCCCATCAAAAGGACACATGTTGTGAAGCAGAGGTTTGAATACTTTACATTCCACGTCTCTTGCAAGACATGCCTTTGGAAAGGGAGTGCTTTGCAATTCTAATGAACGCCACCAGCAGATCTACAAGCAGCAGAGAGGCTTATTTAGCTGCAAGTTCTGGGTGCAGATGTAGGTTACTTGGCATTGAATTGCTCTACTTTAGCACATATAGCTAAAGGCAGCTCAGGATTGTCATTGCTACGCTGGAGTCACAGCAGCAGCCATGGAAAAAATATACTCAGGAAGATGTAACTTGCATTTGTCTCTTGAATTTGAGCATGGCTCAGTTTCTCACACATCCCTGCAGCTTTCTCCACTGACCAGACCAGTTTTACTGGCAGGAAAAGTTATTTACTAGTAGACACACACAGGTAGGAAAACAGTAGTTAAATCAAAAGACAAAAACAGTTTGTGAGCTCTGCTCCCAGGGGGCTGGGCCCATGATGGCAAGAGTGGGCTCCACGGGGCAGGACTGTGAGCTGCACCCCTCTGTGCTGCCAGAGAGCAGGAGCCCTTTGGGGCTGAGCCTCGCAGAGCTGTCGTGCAGCGCTCTCCCTCGTGTTCGCCTCTTAGGAGCGTAGCGACGTTGGGGGGGCTGTACCTGCGTGGTTCTCTGGGCAATATCAAGGGACCCAAGTGCTTGTGGTGCTTGCTTTCTTACCCATCTCGGGGAACCAGAGCGAGGGCTCTGGGTCGTTCAAGTATTGAGGAATTGAGGACGGTGAGTCGCAAGTCTCCATCTGGATTGGCAACCTAGAATCATAACCAAACATGGGAGGGGGGTGTTTACTGCAGGCAACACAGAGGGCAAATTGCACTGGTTAAAGCTGTGTGAAATCTGTGGCAGGTAAATACTGTAGGGCAAGTGATAAAAGAGGATAGGTTGGTGTATTTATTGACACTTCTGTGCGACTGAGCGAGCAGCTGGCTGCTGCAGAGCTCTGTCTGTACCCCGTTCTGGCTGTGCATACAAGATGTTGCTTGTTCCCCCCCATTTTTGCTGTACAGTTCAGCCTCACAAGCTGACCTTGGTTTAAGTACACAGGGCTGAATGTTATCGTACCCTGTTTGCACTTAGACCCAATAAAGTGGTACATGGGATGAGGGTCAGTGTTCAGTAACGCCCCACCAGCAATGAGACTTGAGGGCGGCACTCAACTTAGGGCCCAGCCACCTCAAAGATGCACTGACACAATGGTAGCAAGGGAAGGGGCATAGCTGTACCTCAATTTTGGGAATCCCAGCATTGACCCAGTACAGCAACTGACTGAGAGGTTCAAAGGCCAAAGCTTCCACCGTTTCCAGCCCGGTGCTTATGATTATTTCTTGCCCAGAGCTGCCGTTGAGACAAAGACGCTGGGAAAAAAAAAATCAGAATAAAAGATGAGAAACTTCCGCAGCCTCAAGGTGAGCAGGGTCAGGCGTGTGAGGCAAGCTGCAACAGACAGCTCAGAGGGGAGGAGTACCCAAGGCAAACACTTGTATTTCAGGGTGTGTATGCAACCCCTGCCCTCAGTGCAAGGAGGTGACAACAGGAGTGGCCGGCACGGCAGCAGCCTCTCTGCTCCCCAGCTCACCTGTATGATGTCCAGAGTGACATCAGCCCAGTACAAGCAGTTGTGCTCATAGTCAAAGTCCAGGGCGACCGCCCCTCGCAGCCCAGCCAGGGGCAGCTCCTCGCTGACGCCGGAGGCGAGGTCGTAGCGGTGGATGGAGTAGCGGGTGGCGTAGAGAATGAACTCGTTCTCCTCTGCAAGAACAGGGAGCGCCTTCTTTAGATGCCTCTGGCTGTTTTAGGCTACTCAAGGGGCAAAAAGAAAATAGCAAGTATTTTTTCTTACCCCTGACTTGCATGTTTTAGCACCTCAGCGTAAAGGAGGCAAAGGCCCTTTGTCTCAGTGGGATTAGGTTAATGAGAATGCACTAATAGCCTTATGTTGGTCCTGTGCACACTTGTGCCTGGGAACACACTGTGGCCGTTGTTTACTCCAGGGGCTGAAGGAGGAGGAGGTGAGGACAGCAAAAACCATCGTGACCCTTTCCTTCCCACGTTAGCATGCCACCAATTAGAAAAAAATACTGATCTTGTGTTCCTTAAAAATCTCATAAAAAAAGGTGGGAGTGATGTAAATCTATGAGTCCTAGGGGACACCGGCACCACAATAAATATGCCAGAGCAGGTTTTGTTTCTAATTTGCGCAGAATCGAGCGTAATGGGATCCTGGTCTGGGACAAAGTCTCCTGGGCATTAGCATACTACCGGTAAAGTCCAATAATGCTATTAATGAGTAAAGCTAATGTCAGTAAGTAACTCTGGCTGTGCATCCCTAATGAGATTATACGGAGATACGAAACAGATACTGTACGTGAAAGTGTTACCATGGTGCGAGCCAACACGTATCTGAAGACGATCAGCAAATACTCTGGGAACATGGCACTTCAAAGCCCAGCCCGGTGGGGACTGCAGGTTTATTTTTCAATCAGCAGGGCCCTTCTCAGCATGACTAACACAGCTCTCCAAACAGCTCAAGAAGGCTTGGAGGGGTGAATAATGTGTCAGGCTCTGAACAAGGAGGAAAACTAAGCACGGCATTGGCATGAATCCCAGCAGAGGGAAGACTTCCCCAGGCACCCGCCAGGCTGTTTTCCACCTGGAATACCTTTTGCACCCTGAAAAATCTTCAGCTGGTGCAAGGAAACCTCATGCTGGTGGGGCTGGCTGCTTTGCAGCCCTGTGCCTCTGCTCAGCCACAGCCCCAGGCTAATCCTGCCCACAGCGCCGGCTCAGCCATCCCATCTCTCACATGAGTCTCTTCCCAGTCTCTGGCTCACTCTCCAGCGGCTGTGCAGCGGCATGCTAATCACGCAGCTCATGATGGCAGATTAAATTAAAGCGGTAATGAGCAGAATGTAAATAACTTTGTCAGTACAGGGGCTTGAGACCATTTCAGTGCCTCGTACGTTTGAGAGGAGAAAGTAATGATGGTGGTGAAGTCTGGCAGGTATGGGTGTGAGGACTAAAGGGCAGCATCTGCCCTAGTCTGGCCCCAAATAGCCACCGATTCAACTGCGTATGGTGGCCTGTCTCAGGGTGGTATCTTGCCAAGGGTTTCCCCAGGATGAGGATCTGTTTGGTCTGACTTCTGTCCTTCTGGTTGGGCTCAAGCCCGCTAGAACGAGGACGTGACAGAGATAAGAGGGTTCATGCCCGCAGCCTGCTCTCAGGAGCAGAGAGGGCTCTGCACCGCAGGCTGAAGCAGGTCCTGGACAGAACAAATGATGGATTTGTAACCAATTGAGGCATTTCAGCTCCCATGTCAGAGGTTTTGTCTGAAAGGACCCTGGGAATTGTGCATGGTCCCTCAGGCACCAGCCAAAGGTTTTATGAATGAAGCCCTTGTGTCCAAAGCAATCCTGTATGTACTCACCAGCTAGCGGGCACGGTACCAGCTCCCCTTCGAGCCGCGACTCGATGTCTCCACCTGTACAAGTGTCCCCAGAGATCTTTCGGTAGCTGCAACACATACAACCAGGCAGTTTATTTCATGGAAACTGTTAACATACCACCATGTGCAGCCAGGATAAGCAGCAGTGCTTAGTTGCAACGTATGTCCAAACATGCAGTTTGTTTTCTGCCACTCATGGGGCATTTGTGTGTGCTTTCTGTGGGGCTTTTTTGTTTGTGGTTTGGTTTGGTTTGTTTTTAATCACCAATAGCATAAATCCCAGCATTTGGAAGATCAGGTTCCTCTCCCAAGTACAACACTTACCCTCGAGTCTTCTTGTAAGTTGAGCCAACAGGGCAAGGGACTGGTGGGTCATATGGTTTCCCAGCAAATTCAGGGTCAGGGACGCAAACTTCTAACGATAAGTCGTCACTCAGTTTAAATCCAAAGTCACTGCAAGGAGAAGAAAGATGTAAGGAGGGAAGGGGGAGAAGGAAAAAATGCAGCCATGCTATACTATTACTTTCCTCTATTTTTGCATATAAGGTTTAAGAAACCAAAGTATCTCAAAAGTCCATTTATTTATTACCATATTCAGCTGCATAAACAGCCAGACAGCTGTGTCTTCAGGATGTTTCAAGAACATTTTGTAAATAAACCAGCCAGTGGCTGAGCAGACTAGAGTAGGTGAGGCAGCAAGGCACAGTGGAGTCAGAGTACCCTCAAAATCTGGCTACAAGCCCCAATTTTCCTGTTAGCTGGCTCATGTCACTGGTGTGTGTCTTGGCTTTTCCTGTCGGTAAAACGGGAGTTACCGTGCGTCTGTTCTTGGGAAAAAGCTGTGGAAGAGGTTATGTCAATCTGATTTTTCAGAGAGCCTAGGGCTGTGATTCTGAGGCAGGAAGCAGATCCTACCAGCCCTATTCCCAGTCTGCTCATGATGAGTCAGACCCCTTTCCAGTCTCTGTCTTGGCATCAGACAGGCAGCCCTGTCCTTAACTGTGTGTGCTGGGCGCTCAAGCGGTCTGGCTGTGAGCTCTGCTGGAAGTCCAGTCCCTGAAAAGCAGTTCACTTACTAACCTGAAACCTTTACATCTGATTGTCAGTGTGTTTCCTAATCCTGAGAGCTGTGCAGTGTCAGCAATGTGCAAATTTCAAATGAAGTGATACAGCAGGGCCAGTTGCGTCCCTGCGGCTAAAGGGTCACTAAGCGTTTTAGTGGAATCTCTGTGTGTGACAAAAAATTGTCTGCCATCATTTGAAAGAAGGTGATAGATTAACAATACTTTCCTCTTCAAGAGAATATTTCAGAGGTTCCCAAAAGGCTCTAAAGGTATTAGTTAAGTCTCATGCCCTGTAATTAATGAAAGGATGTTTTCAGTCTATTTAGTTTCCTCTGCTATAAAATCAAGCAGTGATACCAAGAGCCCAGTAAATTAGATGTTGGTTCACTTTGAGTGATTGGTCACAGATACTTATCTCAGACTAAAAGAAATTAATTGATATTTACCATTCAAAGTCTTCCCTTGTACAAGAGCAGTTGGAGACCATGACAGGCCTGTCAAAATCCTCCCCATTGAAACAGGTTGCATGAGGAGTCCTCCTTTTGAACACAGTTTTATGCCCCAGTAAGCACTCATTGCCTCGCTCGTCGGAGGGTGACCACAGTTTGTAGTCGTTCTCTGTGCAAGGGACCCCTAAGAGAAGGGACAAGATTGGGGTAAAGAAAGGCACAGTCCTTGCAGCACCCCAGACCAAGGGTTTAAAAGCAAGAGAGCCACAGATATCCCTCAGTCACTGCTGTTGGTGTGTGCCCGGCAAGGATGTGCAAAGCATGGTACTGCACCGCACGCCGGGGGCCGGGGGACACGGAGAGCCTTGCTCTCACAGGAGGTGCAAAAGGGCTCCAAGCAGTCAGCCCAGCCTCCAAGGAGGAGGCTGTGTTAACCTCAGCCTCTTGCTGTGGCCAGTGGCATCATGGCATCAACCTAGGATGCTCAGAGTGAGGGCTGGCATGCTGGCACCCAGCCATGTGCCACGATAACGTCTGCTGCCCCTTCCCTCACGCCACCCTCCTCTGGCACAAAACGAGCAGTTCCCTCTGATTGCAAGGCTGGAGCCCTGGCCTGGAAGAAAAGGCAAAGCCGAAAGTGTTTCAGCTCAGAGCATGCAGCGGCACTCGGTGACAGGAGGCAACAAGCAGCTCCGTCGTGGTGACACTGAATTTTGTGATGCCTCATTTAAATGAAGTCGTTCTGGTTACCAAACAGATCTGTTTCTAAGAAAATGTCAAGGGAATCGGTTATAAATTTTAGTCAAGCAAATTCCTCTGCCGAGTTTAACCGCTCTTTGATTAAAATGCTGCCTTGCAATCAAAGCTGAAATGGGTTATAAAACATTCATAGGCACAAGTCTTCAGAAGGTTGTGTTTTTTTCCTTTCTTTTTCAGCAAATCCCTCAGCGAGGGGGATTGTGTGTACAGGGAGAGTGCAGAGGACAGGAGTGCCTTCAGCAGCCGTGTCCACGTGGACAAGAGACGCGAGGGACAGGGCACTCGAACGCGGATGGTGGTACTGCAGCTGAGCGCAGGCAGTGCCCTCTACCCCTGGGCTCCTGTGGGACAGTCTAACTAAGGACTAAGTTAACAGGACTTGAGGGCATCTCTCTGGGGTCTCTTTTGGAAAACAAGAAAGAGGGCAAGAGTAACAAAGGTTTTCTCCATGCCTGATTTGTATGTAGATGCCCAACTTCCCACGCTTGTCAGTGGGATTCCAAGAGACTTAGATAACTAAATAGTTTGGTTAATAGCCCGAGGTCTCTGGGTTGATTTGGGTTCTGAAAACCTCTCCCATATCCTCTCCTTACTCTTAGCCCCCCTAGAGAGGGTTTGTCAAGATCTGACTTGCACCCACAGGGTGCTCAGGGCAGGCTGTGTGGCGTAGGGACCAGCCAGTTCCAGGCAAGGGCTTAATGGCATGAGTAACCTGAAAAACTGCAGGGTGGAGATAGAACAGCTCTTCTACTGTCATGACGAGTGTCAGTGACAGCTCTGACACCCATCTCCTTACCCAGCACGTCAGTGGTGTTGATCTGCAGTATCAGCCAGCTGTGGCCGTTCTCTTTGTATGAGCCAAAGATGGTGAATATGGTGCTCTTCTCCCCGGGCTCAGTAAGCAGGCCGTACACAAACACCGGCTTCTCTGAGAAAGTGAAGGTTTTCCAGGTTTCCCCTTCATTTGTGCTGTACCTGGACAAAGAGGATTGGAAGAGCTGCCAGGGGCAGGTCCTGCCTGCTGCAGGGCATTCTCTCCCAGCCCCAGCCCCAGCCCCAGCCCCAGCCCCAGAGGCAGTCCCCCTGCCCTGCCACTTACTTGAGCTGGTCAGTCTCGGTGCCCTGCGCAATGGCCACAAGAATGCCACCGTGGTCGCCCCAGGTGTAATAGTGGGGTCCAGACAGCGCCTGGAACAGAAACAGTGTTGAGGGGTGCATCGGAGCTGTGCTGAATTAAGGGAAAAGCCTGGCTGGAAAGCATGCTTTGTCAGCAACGCTGCCTGACCCAAGCTAACGTTTCAGGTCGCCTGGGCTGAGCCAAGTACCTGGAAGCACCAGAGATTCAAGTGTTTATGGACCAACATCTGTAGACAAGAGCAGACAGCCCAATTTCCCTAAATGTAAAGCTGTGTTTAAGAGCAGCACTACGCCCTGGACTCTGCTCCTCCTGCGCTGTGTACAGGGAAAGAATCAATGGACAAAGTGCCATTACAGAACGCTGGAGTCAGTGGCTCCCCCTTTCAGTCTGCAGGTCTTTGCCACGCTTGTGAGGCTTTCCCGGTGCTTGGCAGGGACTCAGCACCTTCCTAGGACTGCAGATAAGTTGTGTGTTTTGGGCTGTAAAGTTTTGTGAATGCTCAAAGAGAAGTGGGGCTATGGCGTGCAAAAAACCCAAAAACCTCAGAGACAGTTCCTAAATCTATCCCGCAGAAAGAAACTCCCTGTATTTCAGTCATCTCCAGCCCTATCTAGTGACCACCAGCACAAAATCACCTTTGCTTTCCTATCTGGGGAGCCCAGCACAGCTCAGGATGAAAACAGAGAGCGTGTACATGCCTGACTGCTCGCAGTACGTGCTAACACACGCGGGGACATTCCTGTGCAGGGCACCGAATGCACTGTGCCTTTCTTCTCTGAGCTGTGAGACTGTACTGATGATCTGGAGAGCAATGAGCCTTCCAGCCTGCTGCTTGCCAAAGCCAAGGAAGGAGTTGTGTTACTCTTTCTCAGCTGAGGAACCACAGCGCTGGGTCATTCCGCACCTCCACTCATGATACAAAGGGCCCTGAGTTAAGTCAGGAACTCGGTGTTGTTAGCTGCGGGTGAGCGCTTCCTCGGCATGTTTTAATTGCACTTCAGCACAAGCCTGCCTGCGAGCCAGGGGGAAAGTCCTGGCTTTCAGATACCCTTCCCGCCCGTGAGCGCTCCTGCCTTGCTGCAAGGCTCCCGCAGGGAGACACAGCATGTCCCCACACCCGCTCCCCAGGAGAATTTCGGAGGTGCCCGCTCTCAGCCGGGGTCAGCCTCTGACCCAGGGTTGGCTTTGGCAGCAGCCAGACCTGTGGCGTGTCCCCACCGCTGCTCCAGCTGCCCAGACATTAACCCAGACCGCACGGCACTTATGGAGGAAAAGGAGGCTGCTTAATTCACAGGATTAAATAGCTTGCAGATGTTGAAATACCATATTACACTGTCTGCAGAATGTACAGGCAGACCACAAATACTGCCACAGACCAGAACACCCACTTAGTAAACAGCATCAAACTGCCTGTAAATGGAGCGCGACATCCTATTTCTCTGGGAGATGGCAGAGCCTCTCCAGGCACTCTCACGTACAAAGTTCTGGCTGTCAGTCCTGTCTAAAAGGGGTCAGATGACCCTTGCTCAGGGCAAGTCCTGCCAGTTGAAAAGAAGAAATGGAGGAGGGAGCTCTTCTGCATTTGAACCCATCACATTCACTAAGAGGACCGAGAGGTCCACCTCCATGCCAACCTGGACCTTCATCTACAGATCTTTTTGCCTTCCTCTCAAGGGACATTCAGCATCTTCCAGCTACAGCTCTTGGATGCGTACATGGAGGTTGCTTTTAATGCCCAAGAGCTGCACATTGCTTATCTCTATTGCTGACAACATCCTACCTGCTGCACCACCACCTTGGTTCAGCCAGCAAGGAAAAGAGCAGCCTTACCTCTCTCCACCTTGCCCCGGCACTGCTCGAGACATAGACGTTGGTTTTCCTTGCCATGTTCTTGCCAACGGAGCCTAGGAGAATGGGAGAAATCATTCTTCTTGAGGAATGCAAAGCAATTGCTTAAAATGAAGCCAGACTAAACTATTTTTATCTGTGAGCAAAATGACAATGATTGAGGAGCTGATTTTTCACAGTATAAACTCATCCCTTCAAAAGCAAATATTTCTAAAACTATTATGAGTTTTAAAAGCAGCTTGGGAAAAACCTATGGCTATAAAAATGATCAAACAAAATGCTTAAGTTTTTTCTTTTGTAAAAGGGTGAGACAAACAGCAATTTCTGTATGTCCAAGAAATGTGGATAGTGGCAGGGGACAGCATTAGAGTACAGCAGGCAAGGTTTCTCACATCACCGTGCTGCAGTAAAATGTACATGCTGCAATTACTGTGTGGGGACTGCAGCAGAGAAAGGACAGCAAAATGCTCATTTTAATTGCATTTGTGCAACCTGCATATTCAAACTAGATGCTGCCAAGTGCCTTGTGTCCTGATAACGTGCCCCAAGCCCCCATGCATCTGCGGGAAGGAAAGCTGGTACCGGTGGCAATGATCAGTCCTGGCGCTGACTCTTTGGAGAGAATGGGCATCCTACGCAGCTGGAAATTAAGCAGCTGGCTCAGGCGCTGGGCCAGGTGGAGAGAGCAGCCCTGAGAAAACTGGAGAAGCAAAATGCAGCAGCATTAACCCTCCATCTTGAGCTCGTCCGTGCGCTCGTCCCACCTAGTCTGGCCCTTTCCATCTGGAAAGGCGAGGAGGGACTCCCTCGCGGCAGGATTGCCCTTACAGGCTCTTTCGCAGGGGTCTTCTGCCCCCTCCCACCCCACTCTACCTCACAGTCTATCTGCTCCCCGTAGTGTGTCTGTGCCGGGGGCTGCAGCAGCTCCCAGGTGCCCCCCTTGTCAAAGGTGATGACGGAGCGCATGTTCTCCTCGCTGAAGGAGCCGTTGATCAGGGTGGCGATGTAGACGCCCCGCACGCCTTCAACGCGATGGAAGTCTGCAAAGGGCTCGTTGGCAAAATACCTGGGAGGAAAGTGGGAGCAGTGAATCACAGGCTTGCTGGGTCTGGGGAATGGAGGGACTGTCAAGCCTGGGGATCGGGGTCATGCTTTGATCAAACACAGCCAAAAACTACAAAGTCTTTGGCTGATGCTCTCATTTCCTGCAGTCAATTAGGTGAGTTCCATGTTACCTGACCAAGGTGTCACTTCCAGCTCCTCCAGGGCTGTAGTAGAGCACGTTTTCTAAAGACAGGGAGAACTTCAGGCCTTCTGCCTCCGAGATGTAGAGGTTGGTACGGTTGTTATCGTGGCTGACGCATACAAACACTTGGTCCTCTGAGGCATCAGCAACGTAATATTCCTTTGGGATGTAAATGACAGGTGAGCAGACTTCATACGTGCATGCACACAAGCAGGGTTTATGTACAGGCTGGTTTAATGTTTCCTTTTAGCTAACTGAAAGTTATTTTTCACTCTTTTGTATTTTTTCCACTTGGCAAGTAAGCATCTTCCCTTACCTGTTTCTTTTGTGTTTCTTTTCCAGTGATCGCCATCCTCCACCCTCTGCCTCACAGAACCCACTGGCAAAGCCCCCCAGGAGCTGTGCTGGGTGCCAAGCCCCATTGGTGCTGGATCTCTCTGCCTGCTCCCCCGCCCCGAGGACAGGGCTGTCTCGTAGCCAGGAGTGCACCCCATTACTCTGCTAAACTCTGCTAAGTGTACTTCTCGTGCTCTCCTACATCCCAGCCAGCCTGGAGACACCTCAGCACGTCTGGTTCATGGATCACAGACTCTTTGCAAACCCTGGCTGTCCCCCTGGGCTTCCCCTGCCTGCAGAGAAGACGGATGCTCCAGGCCCTGCTGGTGGAGACAGCGCATGCTTGGCGACCGCGCACCCCACACCACGGGGAGAGGTAAGGTCCTCAAAAGCAGAGCCAAAGCTCTGAGCACTGAGATCAGCCCCTTTCTGGGGATCTGGGCTTTGTTGCCAGCCTCCACCAGCAGTGCTGGAGGAAGTTGGTGACTGCCACTTTCCAGACAGCCTCACACCTAGGACAGTACTGGCCCCACATGACAGTGCTCTGGGTACTCCAGTTTTTCTCTAGAAGCACAAATCACTAGAAAAAAAGTACCACTGTGTAAACTGCAAAATCATCCTAACGTGAGCTCTTGCTCAGCCAAACTCCCCCTGAGCAGCACCACACGAGGGCCCTTCCCTGCTCCAACTCCTGCAGCGTCTGGTGCAGCGCAGAGAACTGCTGTTGGCATCTGAGGGTGTCCTTGGCACAGGAGGGAGAGAGCAGTTCTCCACGGAAATCACCACTTACCTTAATTGGATGCTTGGTTACAAACTGTGCCACACGCATCGGCTTGCGGTTGAAGGAAACCCAGAGCTGGACCGACGGCGGCTGCGAGCTGCCTAGCAAATGCTGTGGCAGAGCAGAGGGATGTGTTAGGAGTAACTCTCACCCCTGAAATCACCCTCATCTGCCACAGCAGCCAAAAGGCAGACTGGGGCAAACCCACAGACAACACACCCGGGACCTTACCCTCCCCGCATGCGGGTAAAGAGCAGCAGCTGCCTGGGACTGACGGTGGGGCGCAGTACTCCCCACTCATGGTTTATATTGCCTCAGCCAGGAGAGAACCTGCCCTTCCTGGCTGGTCGAGTGGAGGTAAGGAGGCTGGGTTTAATTCCTCCTCTTTCTGCAGGGCAGTCTGTCCTTTCTTTCCTATTTTTAACAGTTTGCGCAAAATGAAAGGTACCAGCACGAGGGCAAAAAAAGTGAAAAACGAGGGGTAACCTATTTCATACAGGATTCCAATGGTAAGAACCTAAACCCAGATTTAGGCTCCAAAAATAAGCGGCCTGATTTTCCCAGGCTCTATATCGCTAAGCAACCGTGCCTCCCACAGCAAGGAGCAGAAGTCCAAGTCCTGGGCGCCTCTGCAACCCGGCCTGTCTTCAACCCTGTGCCGCTCCTGCTGCGGCCAAGGTGTGATGCAAGTGCCCAATTCCAGACCTGGGGATATAATTTCCATATCAGAGTTTTAGAGCCATTAAGAGAGCCTCCCTTCCAGCCTCTGTATTTCACACTGGTCTTTGCTTTGGCATGGAATACAGGTGATTTTAATGTTGTTTAGTGTAACACCAGTCATTAGAGCTGTAGGAGAAAGTGTGACAGTGGCCCCTGTGACCCCTGAGCCCTCCAGGAGCAGAAACAACTCCAAAGAACTCTCAATTTGAGTTCATGCTTTGAAAGGTCCCAACTCAAACCAGCCCCATGCTTTCAGGGTGCTGTCCCCTGAGCTCAGCTTCTCGGCAAAGACACAGCCCATTCCCCACGTTTCACTTAGCACCACCAGCCAGCCTAGATACAATCTTTTGCAACCTACAGCAGGTTTCAGATGAGGCATAGCGCCAAGGGGATGGGCCCTAAGAGTTGCAGGCTGTGCTACCTGAAAGTGTTCTGCAAACACATTCCCTGCCAGCATGGGACACTGCAGTGGCCACTCGGGTGGCCGGAGGTGACATGCTTGCCACTTACTGCCTAGGAAAGCTGACATGGTTTTGCAAGGAGTCACCCCTAAATGGCAAAGGCTGCTGATTAAAAGGGACTCAATGGCAGCAGTGGGGAAGGAAGGCAATGCTAGCATCTTCTAAAAAGAAAAGTGCTCCTTAAAATCTAGAAGGAACAGGATTGTACCTCTCTGGTGTCATGTCTCTGACTGTCTAGAAAGGACTTGCCCTTAGAGAAAGCACAGATGCTTTTTCAGCATTGTCTGAAACTGGCCAACAGCTGCAAAAAGCATAGGGAGGCCCTGTCTGCAGAGGGACCAAAAGACTGCTTTTGCTCACCCGCATTCTCTTTTCTAGCAAAGCAAACTGAAATTCCAGCTTGCTTTCTAGGCAGGAGCACGTTAGACCACTTGGACCTAGTCCGTGCTTGATGGTAATTCTGTCTGACAAGCGGCCTCCTAACCACTGAGGTGCTGAGCCACATCTCCCCTTCCCCCGCCTCGCTGTCCTTCCTAGGCATCCTGTGGTTTTTTCCCAGGTCCCAGCACTTCCCAGGCTGACCCACTTCTGCTCAGCCTGCCAAGGCAGGCGCACGGCAACGCCGTCAGGAGAGTGGGATCGGTAAGCGTGGCTTTGTCCGCGGCGGCGCGAGGCGAAGCGGGGACGGTGGCTGTGGGCAGCCCGAGAGGCACCTCTGTGACAAGCTAAACGTGAGGTTTGAAGGCCATGAGGTACAGCAGTGAGTAGTGTTGTCACTAGCAAACGCTCTCGCTGCGCTTTAGACACGAGTCCCAGCTGAACACAGAGCTGCTGGCCACTGAGGTACTGTACCGCAGCATCGGCCGTCACCCTCGGCAGCTAATTGCTCGTGTGATAACTTACCACAGACTTTGTCGCAAACATGTATTTGTCCCTGAGCTGGAAGTCTTCAACATCTTCCAGGATTATCTCTTTATTTTCTCGGCTTTGAAAGAAATCGGTGCTGCGAATGACAGTGGAGGCCCCAGAAGGCTCGTGCCGCTCGACGTACACTGTATTGGGCTTATCGTAGGGCTCCACTCCCCTGGAAAGAACAGAAGAGGTGGTGGTGGTGGTGGTGGTATCTCTGCACTTAGAGGGCAATGCAGAAGGCAGCAGGTGTCAAGGAGCAGGAGGACTTTCAAGAGATGCAGTGGGAGGGCAAGAACCGGGGGGAATGCGGAGCATCCCGTGGTGTGTGTGTCGGTGGCTCTCTCCTGTCACCCCATGTGCCATATCCCCGTGGTGCAGGGTCTCTGCTGGGTGACTGGAACAGGGGGGCTGAGTCTGGAGCATGCTTTGGTGCCCAGGTCCTTGGTTTGTGCAGGGTAGCAAACGAGGCAAGAGGCAAGGAGTGAGAGAAGACAGGAGCTGGGCGTAACACACCGGTGCGATACGTACCAAGAAAAAGACTTCACATGTTCCTGAATCATTATCCAGGTTTGGCCAAAATCATCTGATTTCCAGAGCTGCAACGACACAGGTGAGTGATGCCAGTGGGACTGGGCAACCAAACAGACCCTGCTCTTTAAGAGACCCAACCTCAGGCAGCAAAGGCAGGTTGGTCACACATTCATCACAAACCCATGAACTAGTTTGATGACTTCTCTTTATGTGGCAGCTGCCTGGAGAAACAGGAGTCTTTCTAGCTGTAGGAGAATAACCCAAACTGGAAAAATCTGTCCTTTAATATTCTACCAGACAGAAGGATTTCCCACTGTCTGTGGACCCACCTGTTTTTATAGTAACTCATAAATTCAAACAAATTGTTATAACATACTCGTGGAGTGCGATAGCATAGGTAAATATCTGTGCAGAGCAGTCTCCCCCTCAGAGGCCATTCCAACCCCAAGCACAGCGACACGCTGTTGTTGCAGTTCTGCAGGCATCAGTAAGGCAAAGGTCACGAGCAGAGATAGGATCTTTCATTGCACCAACAAAAGCAGCAGCCTTAAACATGCCAGCCCGCAGGCACATGGGTCCCTCCGTGGATCTCGAAGGTCCCGTGTTCCTGAAACCTGCCTGGTTTTTTCCAAGCACTGTGGTGGCACCCAAGCTGCAATTTCTGCCTCTTTCTTGTAGGTACATGGATAGGGCCAGCCAGATCCCAGCCTTGCCAGTAAGTCCAGCAGTCTGCCCAGGGAAGGTATGGCTCCTGGCCAGCTCCATGCCCCTGGGAAGGCATCAGCAGCACCCAGCAAACACCTTGCTACGACCAGGCTGAAAACACCACCAACTGCACATGCCCTGCTTGACTATCCCCGTTCACCTACTGAGGGACAGCTGTTTCATCTCCAGGTTTTGCACACACTGCCTCTGTGTACATCTGAAGGTACTGTAATTATTTACAATCTTTATCTATTAGCTCCAGGGTGGGGCGGGGGGGGGAAAGGGTTTGTTTTCAAGAAGCAATCTGTTATCCAAGCCCCAAAGCCAAACCACATGCCCGCATGAAGTACTGCAGAAGCCAGTTGTGCCTCAGCTGCCGGCGCTCTGCAGGAGCTGACGGGAGGCAGGGTGGCTCTTGGCACGCTGTGGGGCACCTAACAGGCCAGGGGAAATGTCACAGCAGGGTAGATAGAGGCAGGACCCAAACCACCACACCCTCCCGTCTAAGCAGAAGTGCTCACCTGTTTTTTAGGATGAGACCTGTCGAAGCCCAAGAGGAGGTTGGGGTTTCTGCTGTGCAGGAGGAGGTCTGCTGCTCTGAAGGGAATTGAGAAGCCCTGAATATTGTTGCAGAAGTCGGTGGTGATCCAGAGGTACGGGACGAAGGCGTCCACGAAGATATACTGGGGACCGACAAGGAAGAAGGAAAGCAGGCAATCAGCCTCCAGGAGGTCAGAGCAGAGCTCGGGCTAGCTGTAAGAAAGGCACATGTCCCGGGGGAGCCTTTGGGAGGGCAAACTCTGGAGGAGAGGACTTTGCCTGCCCCAGCCACCCCTTCTCCTACCATGCTCCAATGCTCCTGAGCAGCACAGAGCCATACAGAAGGTAAGGCAGCATGCCTAGTGCGTCCCTTTTCTGTCCCAGACCTCTCTAGGATGGCCCAAGGGGGGTCTCCCAGAAAGTGAGAGGACAGTGCAAAAGCAGTCTTCAGTCCTTGTCTGTGGGAGAGGCCGTCCCTCCCCACTGCCGCAGTAGAAAGGTCCCCATCAGCACTTGCCCTGTGCAAAGGCAGGTTTCTAGCATGACCCATGGCTGTGGGTTGGGGAGGCCACACAGCCAGATTCCCCAGCACAAGGGCCGTGCTGTGTTCACACTGCCAACAGCGATAAAGCGGTGCTGCCCCGTGTACCAGCCCCGCAGGGCCAGCAGCCACATCCTCACCCTCTTGTTGTCGGCTGGGCTGTGGTAGAACTGAGCGATGGCCACCTCGCTGCCGTTCCCCCCGCCGAAGCTGAACCTCTCTGAAATCTTCTTAAAACTCTTCCCATAGTCGTACGACACGTAAACCTGCAAAGGAGCAGTCCCAACAGGAGGAGGACAAAGCTCTTGGTTTCCTTTCAGACAGATTTAGTAAAAAAATCAGAAAACCACAGGGGAGAAAGCCTTAGAGATTGCCTAAGTCAGCCTTTCAGGGCTCAAACCCGTGGGCCAACACAGAGGATAGGGGGGGGTTTTTTGTTGTTATTGTTTTTTCTTTTTGTGCCTCTGAACTTTAATTCATGGGCCTTTCTCTCATCTTCCCAGCACAGGAGAGAAAGGCAGGCTGCAGTTCAGCAGCTGCCAGCACAGAAGCAGTGAAGGTGCCCAGGCCAGCGCCAGGCTGCAGTACTTACATCGCTGTTTTTGGGACCCAGCAAAGACAGGCTGTCTCTGGCCAAGGCCACGATCACGTCGCTCTTCTCTCCCGCCCAGTGAACGACCATCTGATTGTGGGAATCGTTGAGGCTGACCTGCAATGCCAAGGAAGAGCGTACCCTGAGGTGCAGCCTCTCCCACCCCTCTCTACAGCCTCCTTTAAAGCCTCCCTATTCAAAGCACAGCTAAGCAAACCGGCAGCTGCCCAGCATGACGAGGGTTGGAAATCTCTGCAGACACAACAGGGATTACGCAGGAGATGCCACCGAGCCAGGGCTGCCGTCACTTATACCCAGGCCACCGCAGTGAGGCATTCAAGCACTGGCTGACAGCCACCAAACAGTTAAAGAGAAGGCTTTCCTGGGGGCTGACCATCGAGCATGGCCCCATGAAAAGCATGAACATGTTGGTAAGATGCGTGTGCCTAACCGGGTTAGTTTTCCCTTTTATTTTCCCCTCAAAGAAATAGGATTCAGGGGATGATGAGCGTGAAAACTAAAACCAAGGACTGAGAAGCGATTTCAGAACCAGGCTGACGAGGAGAAGGGCAGCAGGGAACAAATCATCTTTCCACAGCAACATCTCCTGTACCCAGAAGGACACGGTGGTTTCCAGAATGAACGCAGCTGTCCGTAACGCCGTTATTCTCCATGCGCGCTGTATCCGGCAGCGCTGTAACGTGGGGTCCTCTGGGGAAGCTCTCGCACCGGGAACTGAAGGTGCAGGAGCCTCCGTGCAAACCCGTCACCCCCAGCAACGGCTGCCAGCGAGAGGGATGAGCGGCCTTGCTGGGGAAGCCAGGAAACGTAGCTCCAGCATGGATGGATGGGTGCCCCGATCGATGCAGCAGCTGATGTGTGTGCCTGAGCCCCCGCACACCACCATCACCACAGCTCAGCTGATGGCTGGTAACCCCTAAGCTCATGGACTTGGGAAGCTGTAAAAATACTGGGCTAAGCCTTTCTTAAGCCTGATACCCTGCAGCTCAGGGCTCAGCAGGAGCACAGCCTGGGGTAAGGGGCTGGTTTAGCCTCTGCCAGTCACTGCCAAGGAAAATGCTAGGAAAAACAAGGTCTTTATTCTGGAAGGAGTGGCGGGAGGGGAAAAGTGAAACAGAAGCCCTTAAATCCCTCTTATGCAATAGGCTCATGGAACAGGAAAAAAAAAATCAGAAGCTGGCAGGGGAGGGTGGCAAACAGCCCCTGGGGCCAGTATCCCCAGCTGTACCCCCTCCTGCCTGGCCAGAGACCTCCCCAGTGGGCTGACTGTGCGGGAGCACCCGGATAGCAAACGCGGCAGAGATTTAGGTCAGGCAGCAGCGTCAGCGACAAAGCAAGCCAGCAGTAGCCTTCTGTGCCTGCTGGAAAAAAAGAAGTGACACTGTGGTGAGAATGTAGGGAAACAGGGCGGAGAAGAAGGACTTGCTGATACCCACTGCGACAGCCTTGGGTCTGAAATCCAGAGCAGCTCTGTGCTCCCAGTCTCCCTTCACTCCTTTAAAAGCAGAACCACCCCATCCAAGTCTCCTATATCTGTAGTAGTTATTCTGGGCGCAGTTTTTTCAGGGCCATGGCTTCAGGCAAAGGGCTAGGTTTATTAGCCTGTCTAGAGTTTTGCTGTTATTTGAAGAGAGGACAGTGACGGGGAGCCTGAGCCTGTAGTTGTGCATTCAGAGACAGAAGCCGGCAACCCTGCCCAACCTCGCTTCCCCGGGAAAGCTGAAAGCCCCTCAAGGGAGATTTGTATGCTCCCCCCCAAGGAAAGCCAAAGTCTAGATGTGCCAGACCCACTCTCTGCATGCCAAGAGAGGCTCATCACTGCCTCTGTGGTAATTTGGTTTGTGGTTTTTTTCCTTTCCCCCGCCTCCAACAAGAGATCCAACACTAGGACAGTTTCAAAATAGGGACAAACACAGGATACTCCTACCTTCACCTTGCTTTAACTTCAGCAATAAACCTCTACAGATTTTTTTTTCCCATGGGCTGAAGGGGACACAGAGCCTCCTCCTCAGAGCAGGGAAACTTGGGAAGTGTAGTGAAACCCAAAGACACTGTTTGGGTTCGGAGGAGCCAGCTGAGCCTTGTTACTCATTAGGAGCCCTGTGATATCAGGCTGCCAAATTAGTGCAGAGCCCCTATAAAAAGGTCCAACTGGGCAGGAGCAAGGTTTGGTTCCCTCATAGGAGGGAGGGAGAGCAGCACAGAGTGCCTAGGGACTGTGCTCTGCAGAAAATTTAGGAGTAGCTGAAGACTGCTGGAGCAGGTCTTATTAAGGAGTGTAAAGAAAGAGAAGCCACCAGCAGGATGCCTTACCCTGTAAGTCCCCTGGGAAGGGCTCGTGCAGCAGCATCTCGGGTTTAGGAGCCCCACACATTTGTCTCTGTCAGTTCCCAGTGGGGGACACCACAGCCTGCGGCTGAGCAGCCCTGCTAAGGTCCCTCTGAGTTTTGTGGGGACCTGAATGGCTCAGGGGAACAACAAAGAGCACCCCAAGCCTTGGCTCTGCAGGCAGCAGCACTGCCTCGTGCCCCAGGTGAAGGGCACCCGATACTCTGTTGACCAGGACACTTTCAGTGACACAGCTTTGCAATTAGGGGGCCGTTATCCCTGTCACAAGTAACTTTTCCCTGCTTGCTGGGATGAGGCTCATTTGGCAGGAGCCCACAGTCACAGAGTCCCCCACCGTCTCTAATGGGGGAAACCTTTCCTGGGATCTCGTTTAACCTGTGAAGGGAAAATGCCTGCTGCCTAATGGAAACAGCGTTTAGTATAAATCCCACTTAAAGGGGAAGTGTTTTGGTCTTTGCCAAGTGATTAAGTGTATATGAAATATGCATGAAATTCTAATTTGTCCTCCTAATATGTAAGGCACTAAATGAAGTCCAGGAGGGGAGAACTGGAGCCAAGACATAGCGGAGGCTGCTTGTAGTTCTAGTTAACACAGGTAATGCTGCTAGCTTTACTCACACTATATATTTATTTTTTTATTAACAGTGTATTTCAATAAAAACGAATCCCCTGCAGACAGGGCAAGAAGACAGTCCCTGGAGCTGCCATCGCATGGGAGCACACCTTGGAGCAGGTAAGAGCTCCCACATGGCTCGAGGGGCTTAGCCCAGAGCCCGAACGCTCCCAGGCTGGGAAGGGGGAGAGTGGTCTGGGTGGGTGGTGCTGCACTGAGGTGGCAGTAGCACCTTGTTGAGCCTCTGGAGATAGGTGAGCAGATGTGTCATGTGTGTAGCATGCAGGGCCAGGGGAAATGCCCGGATCCCACGTTTCTCAGTACCTGCAATGACTGAGAGCAAGGTCCCCTTCCCATCGCACCCCTCTCTGTTGCTTATGCTGAGAATTGAGAGGTTGGGGCAGGGTTTTGGTTGCCACAGTTAGTGGAGGTGGCTCACTCATCACACGTGGCAAACTGCAGCATTAGCAAAAGCCCTGAGCTCCAAAATGACGCAGGTTGACCGGGAGAGGAGCGACTGTGGCTGCTGCAGCTACTCATAGGTCTGCTGGTAGGCTAGACAGCAGTATCTCTGGTCTCCCCATCACTGGAGGACTCTAAATCCAGCCTCTGAGCCACCAGTGAGGACGAGCCACTCCGCATAGGAAGCATAACTTCCCTGTGCAGCAATCACACCGTTAGCTGCGAGGAACCACAAGCAGAAACATCACGGGCTCGCCGACTCGCGATGGAGCCCAGCGCCCGCGCCCAGCGCCGAGCGTCGGGGCAGCGCCAGCGCTATTCTTGGTGCCGAGTGGGCTCGGGAGCTGCCTGCCTGTGTTGATGGGTTTGCTCAATGCTGTAAAATAGGGGCTGTGTAGAAAAAAAAAGGATTCCTAGGGGTTGTTGATGCGTTTTCCCTGTCATGGTTATGTAACTGAAAACGGGATGCCTACAAACAAATGCAGTTCTCGCTAGTTGGTAGGTTATTACTATGGCTCAGGGCATTGGAGAGCCATGGGCCTCGGAGGCTGTAAGTGGCTGCTGAAACCATCAAAGTTTTGCCAGCAACTTGGATCTTGGCTTGGAGGCTGTCAGGAGATGCCTGAAGAAGAGGAACTGGCTAAACATTTTTTACTTGTTAGCTGGGGGAATGAGAATGGGACTAAAGAAAGCTATAGCTAAAAGAGGTCAGAAGCGAAGCTGCTGCTCTGTTAGCACAGGGCTTTAAAGGAAAGATGCTCTCACCAGCCTTCTCATCATTGTGGCTCATTGGAAGCTGCCACGGACAAGTGCCCGGGTTTTTGTCCCCATTTCCTCTGTCTCCCACCAGCCCAGCCCCGGCAAAGCTTACGCAATAGCCCAGCACGGCAGATGAGCGTCATGGGTGGCTACCGCGTTCCCGGCACGCCGCGTTCCCCCTGCGCTCCCACTAAAGCTTCATTACTGTGCCTTCTGCTCTGCTCCTGAGCATCTGTTTCTAGCCCTGCCATGGTATTTTAAAATGCAGTCTGTGCCTGTCATAGCGCTGCTTGTGGCTCGGGCTGAAAATGCCAGGGTCTGAAATCATTGATATGAAACACGGGTGACTCACTTCAGAGAGTGCCAGGCCCATGTTAATTTTGTTAATACTGAAATCATCTGCTTGCAGAGCTGTTTTCTCTCTGCTACCACCAACAGAGCTTTCTGTCAGCTGTTGTAGTGAGGAGAAAGGAAAAGGGTGAGGGAAGTGGAAGATGGGGGTCGAAGCAGGAGCCCTATTTACCCCAGAAACCAGCATGTCCCTTGGCAAGAAGGTCCTGGAGATGTGCCCTCTTTCTAAATTGATTGGGGGGGGTGAGGGAAGCTTGAAAGTCACTGCCCCTTAACTGAGGCACAGGAGAATGCTGCAGACAAGGTCTAAAGTGCTGCCGGTGAAGCGTGCCGTGAGCTAGTCAGTACAGCTACAGAAAGCTTAAGCAATGCCCCTGGGATGCCACAACACTTGCTTAGTCCAACGGTGGGATCTGTGAGGAACCTGCCAAAGGGGGGAAAAAAATTGAATAAAACCACAAATAGTCTTCCCAGCTGCCACGGTGCCAGGAGCAGGAACTGTGTGGCTTCCAGAGACCCATCTCTCCTGGCAAGCTCAGATGCAAAAGCAAGCGCCGGGAGCAGGGAGCAACTGGGAAAGCAGCAGATGGGGAGGGGTATCTCCCAACATGAGGAAGGAAGAAAAAGACAGGGGGGTCTAGAAGCCCACAGACAGCTCTCTCGCCACCGAGGGCACCTCCTGACGGTTAAAGTCTAATCTGGGAAGGTCTCTGCTAGGCTGGCAAACTAGGTCAAAATTAAGTACAGTTCAATTCCGATGCAGCGTGATTGACGTCTCTGTTTAGATAGCTGGGTGGCATTTCCCCTGCAAAGTGCTTTCCTGTCTTCTCTGGAGAAAGAAAGTCTCTCTGACAGTTTGCAGGCTGTGAGGGAAGGAGCTAGGGCAGGTTCTCTACCCAGGATGGGCTAGCGGCCTCAAAAGAAGAGAAGCTTCGGCTCTCTCTGCTCGGGCGCTGTTTTGACCAAGCGCCAACACTATTTTAGGGTAACTCACCCACGCAGCGCACGGCACGAGGGCTGTGGGAAGGGATTCCCGAAGGCCAAGCACAGCTCTGGCCACGAGCCGCAGCGTGGCTACCGGCTCAGCGCCCGACGGTGGCCAACGCTCAGGTGTGGGAAGGGGGCTTCTCTCCCAGGGAGGGCTTTGCTGTCTTGGTACTCGGCAAGTGTGCTGTGCTGCACACATGGAGATGTTAATGTCTCCTGCACACATGGAGATGTTAATGTCTCCTGCACATAGGCATTTTGGGGGCGTTATGTTAATGGCAGATGAATTCTTCTCGGCTGTCTTGAAAAACTTCTGTCTTGGAGATCAGCGAGTGGCATCGTGGTGTCACAGCGGTTTTAACCAAACGTAGGCTGTGGCAGCATGTGGCGCTCCACATGTTAACAGCAGAGGTAGTCACCTTGGGTCTTCAGCCAAGAGGTGTCAAGGTCAAGCAGGCAGGCTGGTAAAAGGTCATTTTATAGTAATTGGCCTGGAAATGATGAAAACCTGGTCCTTTTTCTCAAAGGCAGGATTGGTTATCACCAGGAAACGGGAAGCTCAAGAGTGATGAAGTAGGTACTCTGGGAGGGAAAGAGATGAGCCAGTGTTAGGGCAGGCAACAACGCTGGTTCAGGGGATGGGGAGGCACAGAGGTGACTGCCATGTGCAGGGGGTGAGCCAGCTGCCACAGGAGCTGCCAGCAGTCAGATAAGATGGCTTTGGTTCCAGCATGGTTTAAGGCAAAGGTGTCTTTTGAGTTGTGTGGTTTTTTTTGGGGGGGAGGTTTTGGATAAGCTGTTTCCAAAGAAGAGAAAGGGATGTCTGCAGATAAAGGTTAGACCGGTATGTCTGTGTTAGCAGCCCAGCAGTGTAAGTGCTGTCTGTAACTGTGATCCTCTCTTGGCCCTCAGGACCGGCAGACAGAGGCTGGCCTCCTGCCCCAGCACTTCTCCTCGCCGGCCACCGTGGCTACGACACGACACTGGTGAGACAGCCGCCCTCACTGTCACAGAAGACACTCCGACCCAGCACACAGGTAGGCGGCCAGAGCGGCTGCTTTTCTCTTTTCCTTGTTTGTTGCACTAAGCAAAGTTCTTGTAGGCGACGTTGTTCATGGCTGGCATCCCCCTGGGAGGTGATGGGATGGGATTTATGTGGGACAGTGAGGATGTACTCTAGAAATGCACAATCCTAGGGGCGAGTGCCTGCATCCAGGTTTGTGTAGGGATGCTCAAGGATGGAGGCTGTCAAGGGACTCGAGGGCAGGCTGCAGGAAAGCTGCCAACTCACATGGGGAAGAGGAGGGCAGGGTGCGGCACTGCCGGGCCAGAGAGGTGTAGGCAGTGGTTGTCTTGTTCTGGGGATGCTTCTCTGCTGTCAGCGGTGTCCTAGAAAAGACTTGTCATGTGTCAGTGCCTGCTTCGTAACAGTCTCTCTGTTGTAACGCTCACCAAGAGTCCTGTAGAGGTGAGGGCCACGCAAGGGAACAAATCCTGCGCCGTCTTGAAGCTGACCGTCTTTGGAGTCGTGCAATTGGTCTCTTGAGGGCTCACACTTTGGAGTCAGAAAAGCTGGGGAAAAGCCACGGAGGCACAGGGGTTTTGGCTGTTAGGCTACCAGTCTGGTTGTCTGTTGAGAGGTCCAAAAAGGTCTGCTGTAGCCACGCGCACACGCTGCGTGAGCTGGCCCAGCAAGGATGCGATAGGCGGTGAGGGTCCGGATGAAGAATCCAAGTAATGTTTTGTGTTTGTGTCTTTGGTGTCTAGGGCAAAGAAGGCTCTGAGCCTGTTACTGATGATGATGAGTAAGCTGCATTTGGCTCCCGAGGAGCCACAAAGGGTTTGGACTTTCTTCCCCTCCTCGCTTTGGGACGGGACGACGCGTCCCTCCCTCTCGCTCCGATACCCGCGGCAGCGACAGGCGGCACTGACTTATTGCGCCACGCTTTCCTTCGCCGCCGAGCCTGGGCTCTATGCTGGCCCACAAGGCCATGCCTGGACTGCAGTCAAGAGCCAGGGAAGGGCAGGGAGTTTTGGGACGTGAGCCAGACCATACCGTATGGCTGAGCGACCCGCCAAAGGCACGGGAGAGGGATGCGTCCTAGATAAGGAACTGCAGCCGCATGACTGTCTAAGCATTGTCCCTTATGATGATGTCCCTGAGAGAGGACTGCTTTTTTTGACCGTGTCATTTTCTGTTGGTATTAGAGGCGCACCAGAGACCTGGGGGAGAGGGGACACTGGGGTAATTTGGTGCTTGTGACAAGACATGAGACACCCAAGTGCTGCCTTACACAGCTTTCTGGCTTCCCAGGCGTTAGTGATTTTGCACGATCAGATCTGTAACGGAGGCTAGGATGCGCGCGCTTCCTCTTGTCCCTGTTATTAAAGCAGACCTTGATTTAAAGCAATGTAGCACTCAGGAGAACTCGGAACTGTTGTGTGCTAATAAACTCTTGCTGGTGACATGCCATACCTGGGCTTAAAAATTTGTGTGTCCCGCTTCAAAGGGGCAGAAAGCAGGGGAAGGGGGGTGGTTCATGCACTAGTCTGAAACCACGCGTTGTGCCGCCGGTGAAAGCGGCTCCATTCTCCAGGCAAATCCCCTCTGGCAGCTTAATGCAAGGAGAAAAGGCCAAACAATGGTAAACTTCATTGAACTCCTGCTGCTTCCTGTAAGTCCCGTTCCAGATAGCACCGAGGTTACCGCACCCTCTAAGATCTGCACCTACGTGTCCAGGCGATAGAGGCTGCTCCTGCCAAAGCAGCTCTCAACCTGACCCAGGCAGGTGGGTTAGATGAAAGCCACAGGGAAATGAAAGGGAAAGTGCTACAAATGTCCTTCTGTAGATGAGAGCCAAGTGTGGGGTTTTCTTGTGTTTTTTTTTCTAAAATGGGGTAGCTGTGTTATGTTAAAAACAGCCACATGTTGAGGAGTTAGAGGAGGCGAAACAGATTTTCAAGGGGAGTAGGAACAGCTTTTCCCATCCTCTAAACAGAGGAACAGGGCTTTAGGAGCAGCACCAGCCCCACACATACCCCCGCAGTGGCTCTAGAGCCGGTCCTGCCTCGTAGCCCGCTCCTTCCCATCCTTCAAGTACCAAAAAGGGGAAATTATAGGGCACCCAGAAGGAGGAGGCGAACGCAGACATCGCCGAAGGCTCGAAGCCTTGCCTCATCCTGCCATGGGCTGATGTCCCCCCCGCTGCCCCGGCAGCTTTTCAGGCATGCAATGGGACTCGGTCAGCCTGAGCAAGGAGGGTCAAGTGGCCCAACTTGGTGTAGCATGGACAGTTAAAAAATAAAGTAGACTCTGTAAGGCTGGAGCCTTCCATAGCAGGCACCTGGGCAGCCTGAGTGTAATTCCTCATCACCTATAAAGTGATGGTTGTCTGGGAAAGGGGGAGCAAGGGGGAGCCCTTGCAGTCCTGGCAGCAAAACTTGCCAATGACTGGAGCCCAAGCAGGGATACTTTCAGAAAAAGCAGTTTCTATGTTTTCTATGATAAGCAGCTCTATTCAAGGAGCAGTGCAGGATCCAGAAAGGCAGAGAGGAGCCCTTCTTATGGAGAAGGGCACACAGTGCCTTACAAATAGCATTCTACTAGAAGTCACCTTTCTCTGAGTAGCTTTGGAGTGTAGAATTGTTCAACACGAGCATCCCTAGGTGATGAGCTGCTGCCCACTGCCTGCCCCCTCCCAGTCAGAGGGACTCAATTTCCCATCTGTTCAACTAGCCCCGGGAGGGGACGACCTGGCCCGCTGTGCTGGTGTGTGACATCGGTCACCCAGCAGCTCACGTTGCTGGCAGTGAACCCCCAAGTACTAGACGCAGATCCCACGGTGCCACTGGTTTGGGATGGCTCTGGGAGGATCAGGGAGCAGTGGGAACGGCTGTAGGCAGGGATGAGCAGCGCCTCCGGCTCGGTGCCTGCACTGTGAACGGGGCGAGCGGCAGGCAGCAAAGGGGCTGTTAGCCGTGGCTGCTTCGCCAGCGACGTGTCCCCTCCCCGCCGCAACCACCCCCACGCGGGACCCCCGTACCCCCGCAGCCGCGGAAGCGATTTTCCGAGCAGCAAGCGTGCGTGCCGCCACCCCTCCCCGCACCAGACCCGCGGGGGCTGCAGCGCGTCGCGCTGTTGCCGAGGCCGAGCGGCGCGGCCGGCTCCCCGCTAGCCCACTCGCGACACTGGGGCGACCGCGGGGACAAGCGGCTGTGAGCGGGGCTGGCGGCAGCGCTGCCGCTCTCCGTGCCCCTTTTCCCCGTCCCCTCCCCGAGCGCTCCCCGCCAATGCCCGCGGGAAGGAGGCAGCGCCCCGCGGGGTGATGCAACGCGGTACTCGGGGGGAATGGCGGGTCCCCCCGGCCCGGCTCACCTGTCCGTACACCTGGATGGGCTCGGGCGGGCGGGGCGCGGCGCGGCGGCTCCGCGGGGGCTCCTCGGCGGCGGCAGCGAGCGGGGGGTCGCGCAGTAGCAGCGCGGAGTGGCCGCCCGTCGCCCCGCGGCCGCCCGCCGCCGCCAGCAGCAGCAGCAGGAGGGGCAGGAGGCGGCGGGGGACGCTCTTCGGCGTCGCCATGTTCGTGCCGCCGGGGCCGGGCCGAGGCGTGCGGGGCCGCGCCGAGCCGAACGGAGCGGAGCCGAGCCGAGCGCCGCGCCGCCGCCCGGAGAGAATGTGCAATGGGCAGCGCTCCGCATCCCGCCCCCGCCGCCCGCTTCCCCTCGGGGAACGCTCGGAGCCCCCTCCCCGAAAGCGAGCACCTCTGTTCCTTTCTCTCGGGAGGATGCTTGGCATCCTAATGGAATAAACTGGAAGAAAGTGAAGTTGATTTCTGTGCAGTAAAGTGAAAAGGAATGAAATTGAAAGACCTGAAAGAAAGTCAAATAGAATGAAGTTAGAGGAAATAAAGTCAAGTCATATGAAATAAAAGCCTCACAGCCCCTTCTGTCTTGGGAATGCAGGAGGTTTTCCCATCGCCCCCCCTAAAAAAGCCTAGACACGCTCTTCCTCCCATGTGTGCCCCTGACAGCGTGCACCCCTCGGCCAAGACGCAGGCCTAAGGCACCCCGGTGTTGGCAGGAAGCACCGTGATTGCCCGTGCAAGCGTCCAGGCTGATGTTTAATAGTGTTCCAGGTCTGGTTGTTACTGGTGTCACCTGTGGCTGCACAGGGGGTGATAAATGGCAGAAGACCTGTGGGGAGTCTCAGAGCATCAGGCAGGGACGGGATAAGCGAGGGTCACGCAGGGCGAGCGCAGTCTGGGCGCCGTGTGCCATCACGGACAGTGCTGGAAATCACCATTTTCCAAACCAAGCCTGCCTTCCCTGTGTCGCTGCAGCTAGCAGTCTGCAGCTTGTACTGCTGACTTACTGCTCTTCTGCACTTCTTAGCAGTTTATGAGTTTGGGGATGTTTGAAATTAAATGCCAAACCTATAGCTGCACATGCCCACATAAATTAGGTTAGTAGCTATTGTGCGTGCTTGGAGTAACTGCACAGCCCGTGTACAATAACACTTTTGCCATGCCCAGACCCACATATGTGCCACCAAACCTGACCGGACTCCCCACTGTACCTGGGCGGGCACCTAAGGTCTTTCCATGCCAGGGCCCTGCCTGGGGAAAAAGGGGTGTGCGCTCACTACGAGCCTTTCCCCACCTGCGTGACGGCTGGGATTCGCTGTTGGAACGGGCTGGGCAGCACTCACAGTCCTGTCCTGCCAATCTGAGCACGTTAATCAAATGCCTTGTGCTAGGTGAGCAGGGATAGGCAGGAGATGTGGTTGTCCTGGTACTGTAGCTGTTCTGGACACTTTAATCCTTCTGTTGACCATAAATAGGGCTGCTAGCAGCGTGGGTTCTGCTTGGCTTGTGGTTTTGAACCCTTTACAGCCTCATGGAAGCTCTCTTCTACTTGTGTCCATTCCTGGAGGTCCCACTTGCTGCACGTGCATCTGGTCCCTTTTCTTTTTACAAGTTAATTTCTAATCGGCGTCTGTTGTAGTTCCAGCAATTAGTGATACAGAGCTAACGGGTGGGAAGCTCCCATCCATTTCAAACATCTACCAGTCTCGTGCAGTTATATGTTTTTAAGTGTTGGTTTGAGGCTCCTCGTGGTGTTTTGCATTTCTTGGGAAAGAAGAGTAGCTGGTAAAAACTTTGGTTTCCTGTGACCAAAGATTTACGAGCTGTATGCAGTCTATGCACATCAGGAAGATTATCCTAGCTGTGGGCTAACAGGAACGCTTCGTGTCTACTTTTTCTCAAGCATTGACACGGTGCTGGGGGGCCATTTGGGGTAACATTTTTGCCAGCAATCGGTCAAATGTGTGCACAAGGAGAAGATGCTAGCAAGGGACTTGGTGGCAGGGCAGTTTGGTGGGCAGAGGGAGGGTGGGTTGGGTATGATAAGAAGCCGCTTCCGCCTCTGGACGGGAAGATGAAGGCGTGGATGGATGTTGAGAGCAGAAAGGAAATGGTGCAAATGGTTTCATGTGTTATGGTGGTAGCCTGTCACCCTGGTATGGTTCTGGTAGCCCTCTGGGCTCTTCACCCACATTTCTACTATCTTTCTACCTGGGCAGAGCTGAGAAAGTGATCGCCATCTCACATGAGACGCCGGTGGCAGCAGAAAGCCAGAGGCTCATCTCAGCACCGTGCTTAATGTAGATATATGGTCTGCAGGTCCGAGGCAGTGTGCCAGCTCTGCTCACACCGAGCACTAGGGACACCACAGCCCGTGCCTGGGCAGATATGTGTTACGTGACTCGTCTGACAGAGATTGTGTCTTGGGAGTCTAGGACTCTGAGAGGAAAAGGAGAGCGTTCTGTACAAATACCAGGTGACCCTTTCTCTCCGCTCACACACGGAGCTGAGAAGGGTCCCCATCCCCCTGTGGGACTCCCTCCCGTCAGGTCACCATGGCAGGCATGAGGGAGAGAGCAGCAGTTCTCTGGGGTGAACCTAGCGCTGGTAAATGCTAGCAGATGAATAGCTCTTTCTTTGCAGAGGGAAATACATGTTTCCTTTGCTGAGGTATTTTTTGTTTCTTGAAAAAAAAAAAAACATCTCCTGGTGTAAAGGGGAGGGGGAACAGGGCAGAGTTTATTTTAAGGTACATCTGGATTTCATCACAGCAAACACCGTGAACTCCGAGAGCGAGGCGAGGAGCCCCCATCCCTCAGTTTTCTTTCTACCCTTCCTATCGCCTTTCCCCGGCACAGCCATGGAGGACTGAGGAGGCCCACACAGCCGTCCCCTACAAAGCCTCAAAGAGAGAGCAGACAGAGTAGGTTTAAGAAGCATTGCACGTTTCTGGAGTTGGGTTAGGGAGTAAAACAGCCCGCCTCATCGCAGGGGTCCGGTCTCGGTCCCGATGCAGCAGAGAGCTCGGCGCGGGAGGACGATGGGGGCCCACCACCACCACGGGAAGAAGTGCTGCACATGCGGCTCACTCCCGGAGCGAGCAAATCAAGGGGTGTGCCGAGAGGGCAGGTCTCTGAGCAGGGCTGGTGGCACATCTTTGTGCCAGCTCATCTGGGAAGTGAGAGAGCACATCTCTCCCGGGAAAGTGGGTCCTTGTTGTGGGGTCATAGGGTGCAGGGAGCTTTCAAAGAGGAAAGCATCCGGTGTTGTCAGGACCTGCCTTTGAACTAAAGGTCTTAGGGGATGGGGCCTCGAGCCCTCCCACCCCCCTCAAGGCTGTCGCATGTCACATTTTTGGGGTCTGGCATCTGCCTGGAGAGCAAAGACCTGAGCAGCGATCGCGTCCGACGCGGGCAGGGAGCTCAGGGTGGCCAAGTTGCGTCCATGTGCCACCATATCTGTCCTTTGGGAAGTTCTGCAAGTCACCGCTCCGAGCAGTCACCGAGGCATCGATCCGCAGGTCTCCTGGTTTCAACACAAACCATTGGCAGCCTTTTTTGCCAGAGGAGCCAAATCTCTCAATAAGGCATAAACTGAGCCCCGCAGGTCACTAATCCTTTCCTTTTCCCTCTCTGCACTCTCAAAGCAGGAATCCCTGGCTCGAAATCCCGAGCAGTAATAATTTCCTACAGCTTTCAGGTCTTGCCAGTCGTAGAGCTCCAGCAAAGCCACTCGTTACCCCAGCAAGGGCGAGGGGTGCCCTGGCACAACCAAAGAGGGAGACAGGTGAAACAGGTGGGAAACGCGGGCAGGGACAGAGGCACTGGCTATCCGGGGAGTCAGAGGTGACAAAGCCTGTATCTGTCGGTACCCGGCGCTCCTGGCCGACATCAGCTTGTGTCATGATGATGCTTTGGGCTTAGTCGGACTGGCTCAGGTTTGGGTTTTACCTACCCACCTCCCAACTCTGTGTGTCGAAGAAGGACCAAAGTCTGGCAGTGACCTCAGGCAGGGGAAGCCTGACAATGTTTGTGTGTATATGTAACCACACGTGTATCTAAATTGTACAGATTGATACATACACGTCTGTGTTGGAGTGTGGGCACGTGAATATTTTCTTTAACAAAGAAAAGCCTCTTGGCACAGGGCACGTGTGCACTCTTCATATACCGCCCTGTGTCGCAGCTGCAGAGGTTCTTCACTGACCACCCCTGCCTTTTGGATGGAGTTTGTCAGCGGGACTCAGGGCAGCCGGGCGAGTGCCAAGATCTGTGTTTTAGGTTTAATAACCAGATTAGTGAAAAAGAGTAATCTGGATTATGCCGTGCCTGGCAGAGAGGGTAACACAGAGACGCACGTACCAGCCCCACGGCTCAGCTCTCCCAGGACCGGGTCGCAGTACCTCTCCGCCGCGCCACGCGGTCTCAGCAGCGAGGGCGATCGCGTCATCCGCGGCCGCTCGTTGCTTTGTCCCGTCTGTAGGCGCTCAAAGCCTGACAGATGAAAGACAAACCGGGAAGGAAGCCCACGTTAAGACGTGATACAGCAGGGCCGCATCGTGAGCCTGGCCAGGTCATACTGTGCCACGTATCACACTCGAGAAGCCGCGATACGTCCCTCCCGGTCCGTGTCAGTCACGTGCCTGGTGAGTGACAGGGGCGATTGTCAGGCCAGGGGGCTTTCGGAGCAGCATCACCCTGACGGCAGGAGAGGGAGGCCTCGGCCCCCGTGCGTGGCTCTGGCCACCCAGCGCACGATGGCGCGCGTTGCCGCCGGGCTTCCCGTGGGAACAGGTCCCTGATGATCTGCTCGAGTGACAAACAAACGGGCTCGAGTCAAAACCTGCCCATCGCACAGCAAGAATGCGCCGATGTGGGTCCCGGGGGTGCTAAATAGGAAGATGGAGGTTTTAATCAATGAGTGAGCAGCCTCAAGCTGTACACTTGAGAAGGAGGCAGGGAGTTGTCTTTTCCTAGGGAACATTATCTGGGCGGATTGGCCTCTTTGTAGGTCCCAAAGTAAATCAGTAGTAATAAATCTGCTAGAGCATTTACAGAATGCGTACAGCACCCGCGTTTCTCGTGAGCATAGAGGATTTTACGTATCGCCGGTTTCCTACGCGTCAGCTGAAGGACGTGTCCCTCCAGGCTCCTGTCACGCTGTCATTTTTAAACAAATGAGACCTCAAAGAGCATCTTCCTGTACTGGGAGTCAGCAGAATCTCAGTACATGTGCGTGTATATTTATACAGATATAAACATGCATCTAGGTATATTCACACATAGATGTGTAGGCAAACATATATCTATTAGAGAGAGATATATTATACATGTATTTCAGGAGCAGCGAGGGGATCGGGGTTGTTTAGCCTGGAGAAAAGGAGGCCAAGAGGAGACCTTCTCGCTCTCTACAACTACCCAAAAGGAGGTTGTAGCGAGGCAGATGTTGGTCTCTTCTTCCAAGTAGCAAGCGACAGGACAGGAGGAAATGATGTCAAGTTGCCTTAGGGGAGATTTAGATCGAGTATTTGAAAAACATCTTCACCAAAAGGGTTGTCGAGCATCAGGAAGTAGGAAGCACTCGTGTCATCGTCCCCTGGGGTATTTAGAAGATGTGGAGATGCAGCACTTTGGGTCGCGATTTAGCGGCAGACTCGGCAGCGTTAGGTTAACAGTTGGACTCGATGTCTTTTCTAACCAAAATGATTCCATGACTTATTGGAAATATACGAACATAGGTGTTTATATTTGAAAATGTTTGTGTATATATGTAAGCACACATGTATCTAAATTGTACAGATTGATACGTACACGTCTATGTCTGAGCGTGGGCACGTAAATATTTTCTTTAACAAAGAAAAGCCTCGTGGCACAGGGCACGCGTGCACGGGGACGTTCCTCTTCATGTACCTCAGCCGAGGCAGAGGGCACGACCGTCAGGGCTCCAAAGAGCCTCGATGAGGCTCGGCGGACCGCGGTCCGTGACAGGCAGCGTCAGCATCCCCTTGCAAACAGAGTCGCAGAATTGTCTAGATGGGAAAAGACCTTTAAAATAATCGAGTCCAATCGTTACCTCCCACTGACGAGTCCCCCACTCAACCGTGTCCCTAAGCACCAGAACCAGGCAGGGCAGGTCAGCAGCACAGCCTCACTCCGGACAAGAGAGATGGACGGCATTTTTGCGCCGTCAGCGGGTCCGAGGCAGACTCCTCCCCGCTCGCGGGTTTGGCCTCAGAGCCTCGGCAGGAGGCGGGCAGCGGTCGTACGCGTTTTCTGCAGGCGGTTCAGGGTTTTCACCGGAGGCATCCGGTCGTTGCACTCGCACATCGCTTTTTGCACCCGGGGTCTCTCCGAGGACGGTGTTTAGTGCGTAGCGGCTGTCCCGCGCTCACCTCCCCCCTACTGGAGGGTGCATTTGTGTAATATGGAGAACCTGATGTCTAAAGAAATCTGTGGTCCCTGGCTGAGTGGAAACAGTTATTACTGTACTTCGTGCTGACTCTTTGCCCGAGCAGTCCCTTCGCGTCCCTTAGGGCTCCGCCGACCGGTCCTGCCACGCCACACGTCTCTCTGTCTTTGTGCATAACCCATTCTCTTGTGCTGCATTCTGTCATCTGTCTTTCCTTCTTGGTATATGGGCTGGCTCGGAAATCTCCAAGCCCTTCAGATCTTAAGCTGTACTTCACAGTTGCTATCGGGGACCCGGCAAAGCACTGGCCAGGACGGGTGTTCAGCAGAGCGGGAAAGTTGTTCATGCTGGCTTTTGGTCCGGGCACACCGGCCGTGGCTCTTGATTCAGAGATCTCGGTCCACCTCCACCTTGTCTGCATCCGAGGCTGTGCAGTTAGGGGCCTCCAGCAGGGCAGGGACGGAGGGACCGAGGCCACATATCGGCCCACACGGCAGGGAGCGGGTGAGCAAGACGGGTGGCAACACGAGGGCCATGTCAGGCTCCGTGGCTTTCTGCGGGTCTCATGGAATTGTACTCAGCGTGCCGCCGTGCCTTGCGTGGCATCCGATGTCTCGGGGCTGCCCCATATTCCCCAAAGCCAAAGCCGCTCCTGTCTCTGGTGCTCCTGGCATGCCATGAGCAACAGCTCCCTCTTGTGGTAACAGAGCATAGGGGTGCCAAATGCAGAATCGTGTCTTTCTGTAGTGCAGTCCCCTGTGGCAACACGGGAGGGAGCGTCCACACCGCCCGTGTGTGACCAGGAGGTCCCGATCACCCTGTCCTTAGGCGTTGCAGGGCTGCAGGCACATTGCTCTGTCTGGTGGGGACATGAAGTGCCCCAGCTGTGTTCGAGTTGGGGAGGGTCTGCGGGAGGCCACAGGGTCTCCTCCAGCCAGGGGTGATGCTCTTTCATTTGTAGGGCTCCTCCGCGAGGCATCGTCCATCATCGGCTTGCCCTGCAGCTGTAGGACGGGGTGTCCAACACGCCCACTCTCCAGGGGTTCGGCAGGTCAGGGCATGGTGTTGCCGGGCAGGGCTTGGCACAGGCGGAGCAGAGGCGGCCTTTGCTCACCCAGCCTTAGCGAAAGCAGCTCACGGGGTACCTCGGCATGACGCTCAGGGAGGTCGGCATGGGAAATCCCACCGGCGCCTCCTCACGGGACAGGCGTCTCTCGCGCTCATCAGGAGCTGCACGGCATAACGGCATCACCGTCGGCCGTAGCCCACCGGTGGGACGGCCGCAACGGGGCAGGGAGCAGAGGGTCTGTCGAGGGAACACAAGAAGGACCTCTGTCCCTGCGGCCGTCAAATTCACCACGTGCCCGAGCGCCCGTTTCCCCAAGAAGTGGAGTGCCATAAGGGGCACGGTCTCCTCCCCGCAGGAGAAGTTGGGGGGGCGTCAGTGATATTTTCCCCGTCCCCTCTGTCGTTTTGGCAAGAGGGGAAGGGGCGACGCAGGTATTTGTGGGGGTAGGTATAAGCTCATTGTGGGTGTCATAAGGGAGAAATAGGGTGCCCTAGCGAGCTTTGCGAGATGTTGGGAGCGAGGGTGAAGGGACTGAACAGCAGTGACGTCGGTCAGTGAGTTTTATTGAACATGGGTTGGACCCAAAGGCAGGGCGTCCGGATTTTGGCAGGAAGCACGGCGGGCATTAAGGGGGAAAGCCAACCACGACTCCTCAAGTGAGGAAAAGCCCCCAGCCCTCTCCTTCCAGCACCTGTTCCTCCTCTTCCTCTCATCAATATTTTCAGGGAGGTCGAGGGACCCTCGGGACTCAACACATATTTTTGTCCCACAGGCTCATGATTTCCAGGACACAACCCCTTGGCCCCCCACGAGACATCCCCGGGCCAGAGCAAGGAGGAGAGCGCGTCGAGCGCCGAGGAGCCCCCGCGTCCCGAGGCCGAGCCCTCGCGGCGCCGAGGAGCCGTCGGGAGGAACCGCGTCGTCTCCGAAAGGTAGGCGTACGCGTCTTTTTTTTCGGGAAACACAGCTTGGAAAAAATTAGAACATCATAAGCGTCTCGACTCGATTCGACTGGACTCATCGTGATGGACTTTGTGATGGCAACGGCGATTCGTTGACGAAGGCGCACAGCAGAGATGGATGGAGACCTCGCTACGAGCCACATTATTTGTGCCATGTTATTGTGTATTTATGCCACGTTGCTTTTTTTTTTTGTAAAGTAGCAGCAGCTCGGTACTGAAGTAGCACAGGGACCTTAGCGGAGATCCAAAGGCAGCCGGGAGGGGGAGCGACAGAGGGACCAGAGCGGGTCAGGGGTGTAGAGCGAGGCCGAGACTCACCCGCGAGGCCGGGCGCCGCCGTTTCGGGAGCAGGGGAGGGCAGGAGCGATCGTCGAGAATCGTGCCGTGCCGGTCACGCCGCGGGCTCTCGGTCCGTGGGAAAATAATCTCGAGAGGCCGGGGAATTTCATCCCGGGGAGGGGCCGAGCCGGGGGAACCCTACTCGGTCTTGGCGGCCTGGGAGCCATTGGGCACCCTCCGGCCTTTCTCTCCAAGCCCTCGCAGGGAGTCAAGGGGGCCTTTGCCCTCGAAGGCTGACGGGCTCTTGTAGGAGCCGCCGATCTTGTCCCAGAGGGTGAAATACTGCCCGTAGTTGTAGTCGAAGTACAAGTGGTGGTCGGTGTGATGGGCTGATCCGTTGATGACGTGTCGCAGGAGGCGGGGGACGCGGTAGTCGCCGTCGTGAATGGAGATGGTCCAGACGTTGACGAAGATGTAGAGACCCAAGTAGGTGACTTTGTGCAAGGGAAAGAGGAAGGGGTAGATGTGGTAGGGCAGACTCTGCATGAAGCCGTCGACGGGGTGGAAGGCGTGGCTGGCGAAGGGTGTCGCGATCTTCCAGAGGTGGTGGGGCTTGTGGAAGCGCTGTGGGGAGAGGGCGAGCCATCGGTCCCTGAGGAGGGGGAGAGCACGGGGCCCGGGCGGGCCAATCCCTTTGAGAGGATCCCCCCGCCGGGGCCGGACTCACCATCAGGGAGCCAATGCGGGAGAGAGCCACGCACCCTCGGTCCCATCGCGTTGCGGACCAAGGCGATGCCTCGCACGGCCAGGCCGAGCCCGCTGTTCCCCCAGGGCTCACGGGCCACAGCCCCGTCGCGGGGCGAGGGCTCTCTCCCCAAGTCCCCATCCCATCTCATACCTTATAGAGCAGTCTGTGGTGGAGAGCGCGGTGTATCCAGTAGATGCCCATGTCAGTGAAGAAGAGGAAAGACAGCATGCTGAGGACAACACCCGTCCAGCCTGGAGGGATAGGGACATTAGGGACAGCTCCCGTGGGTACCGGGATGCGTCAAGGGCGAGCAAAGAGCTGGGGGCTGTGACAGCCAGGGAGCCGTGACAGCCCTCGTGGTGGGGTCCATCTGGTCAAAGATATGTGGCGAGAGGGTCCGAGGGTCTCCTGCGACTCAGGGAAAGGGAGTCGGGCACCGAATTGTTAGGAGCTGCGCCCGGGAAAGGGAAAGCCCTCCTTTGCGGAGCAGGGTGCCTGTCGAGCGGGCCGTTGCACCCCGTTCCCAAGCCAGGGGGGCGGCCATTTGACAAATAGATGGGAGTAGCTCGAGGCAGGAGGTTTCCAGGTGGATTTTGTGGGACTCGTGCAAGGTGCAGCATCATTGGGAGAAACAGGGGTACAACGGCCGGCTAGAGAGGGCCGAAGCGGGCAACCCGGGTGGCGGGGAGAGGGCGCCAGCCCGGCGGGGGCATGCAGGGGAACAGCTCACCGTACGGGGAGTCCTCGATGTTGTCGTAGAGCTTGCTGTAGCCCCGCACTTCAGCAAAGAACAAGGCGACGGTGGGCACGCTGATCCAGGGGAGGGAGCGCAGCGCGTAGGCGATCTCCCGATGTACCTGCTTCTATGGGAGCAGGGAGCAAGGAAGAGGGCTCAGGGGGAAAGGGTGCACACTTGAGAGCCTCAATGCCCCGGCCCCTCGCACGGCAGGGAGTGGGGCTGGACGTGTAGTGGGCACGAGCATAAGGTGTGAGAAGTCATAGCTTTGGGAGGACAAGGCAGTCTGGCATCCAGCGGAAGGCTCTGAGCCACTCAGCGTTCTGGGGTCCTCAGGGGGTTTCTAGGGGCTCAGTTAGGTGGCCAGGGGGATGGTAACGCAAGCAGCGTGCACGGCAAGGGTCGGCATGCAGGAGAAGAGGCGTGAGCAAGTGTAAGCCCATAGCAAACAGGCAGCGGAGACAGCCCACGCCATGCTGTCAGCAGGCAGGCATCGTCGGCAGGGTCTTTGGCCATCGGAAGGAGAGGGGGTTAGGGAGTGCAGGGAGGCAGCGTGGGGCCCGGGTGAGGCGGGGCATGGGGGGCAGGGGGTGGGGTGGTGTGGGGCGCACGCACCTCTAGGAACTGGGGATGTTTCTTGAGTTCGTGGTCAAAGATGAAGTAGTAGCTGAGGGTGCCGAAGAGGAGGTAAAGGGCGAGCGCCCCCAGGTTGGTGATGACAAAAAGGCTGAGGAGTTGGCGGCAGGGCTCGCCTTCGGGCCAGCCGGCGGGATACACGTAGGGCGTGAGGAGGTGCCGGTCAGCAGCATCCAAGACCAGATCCATGGTGGCTCCTGGGGGAAAGAGAGAGGGTCTATGTGACTGGTTGCAGACCATGCAGGGACCACGTCCAAGCGGCTCAGGAGATCGGGTGCCCACCAGGGCGCCAGCAGGTTGTGGATAAGGGGCAGGTTGTGTCTGTCTGTGTCACGGTAGGTGGATCTGCAAGGTGTGTCTGGGTGATGCAGGTTGTTCGGTATAAAGCACGGATTGCGGAAGATGAGGGGGTGTCGGGGCTGCCCAGTTTCTGCATCCTCTCGCCGGGGTAGAGGGCAGGTACGTCAGGGTGTTATGCCAGGGAAAGATGGGCAGTGGTTTTGGGGGGTGAGGTTTCCTTCTCGGGCGGCACGAGGGGTCCCGGGGACCGTGGCAGAGGATGTTTGGGTGGTCTAGGGCCCCTGGGTCCTTATGGCCGGTTTTGGGTGTCACAGGGTGATTTTGGTGGATCCCGGTGTCGGCGCGGGCAGCCCTCACGGAAACAGGATTGCGCACACACAGGGCGCGCGGTGACGGGGCTGCGTGCGGGGCGGGCGGCGGGTTTCAGAGGCGCAGGCAAGTCGGCGAGTCCCGACCCGGCCCCCGAGGGGACGAGGGCGCCGCGGGGGAGCGTCCCGGGGTGCGAGCCGAGGGTGCCGCGGCCGGCGCGGTGCCGCGCACGGGAGCTCTGTTTGCGAGTGGGCGGGGGTGCGTGCCAGCGCGGGGGCTGGGACCGCCACCGGGGAACGGAGCCGTCGCTGGGGCCGCGTCGCTGGGGGCTCCGCTCGTCGCCCGCCCGTCGGGGCCCCCCGCGCCCCCTCCCCGTACCTCGGTACCTGCGTGCGGGTCCCGGCGCGGCGGTGGGCGGGGAGGGGCGGCACCGCTCGGTAGCGCCACGCGACGTCACCGGCGGAGCGGCTCTCGCCACCGCGGGCGGTGACGTCGCGCGGGGGCGGAGCGCGGGGACATCGCGGAGGGGGCGGCCCCGCGTCCTTCTGGCGTGTCGCCGGTGCGGGGCAGAGCGCGAAGGGGGCGGACGGTGCCGAAGAGGGTGGCCCGGAATGAGGGGACCTCTCGTGTCTCCGTCTCTGGGGCGGGTGGACGGAGCGTGGGGGTGGTTTGGGGCGGTTCCCTGCTGTCCCCTTTGTCGGGCTGTGTGGGGGGCGGTCACTTGTAACAGGAGAGCAGCAGGGCCCCGTGTGGGGACCGGCGACAGCCTCGGGGTCCCAGAGGGCAGGGGCGCGGGACGCCGGCACAGGGACGTGCGGGGCAGGAGGCGAGCGGCGCCACGGGCACACATTCCGGGGCCACGCCGCGCTGTCGGGGAAGGAGGTGGCGCCGGCGGGCATCGAGGAGGCTTCTAGGGGTCACGGTGGCTCGTTATGGACTGTTGGGAAGAAGCCAGAGAGTGGTGGTCAATGGGGCAGAGTCTAGTTGGAGACCTGTGTCTAGTGGAGTCCCTCAAGGGTCGGTACTAGGACCAGTATTATTCAATATATTCATCAGTGACCTGGATGAGGGCACAGAGTGCACTGTCAGCAAGTTTGCCGATGACACAAAGCCAAGAGGAGTGGCTGACACACCAGAAGGCCGTGCTGCCATCCAGAGACCTGGACAGGCTGGAGATCTGGGCGGGGAAAAACTTAATGCAATATAATAAGGGCAAATGTCGGGTGTTGCACCTGGGCAGGAACAGCCCCAGGTTCCAGTATAGGTTGGGAAATGATCTACTAGAGAGCAGCATAGGAGAAAGGGATCTGGGAGTCCTGGTGGACAGCAGGATGACCATGAGCCAGCACCGTGCCCTTGTGGCCAGGAAGGCTGATGGCATCCTGGGGTGCATTAGAAGGGGTGTGGTGAGTAGGTCGAGAGAGGTTCTCCTCCCCCTCTACTCTAGATGAGACTGAGGGGTGACCTTATTAATGTTTATAACTATATGAAGGGTGAGTGTCAGGAGGATGGAGCCAGGCTCTTCACAGTGATGTCCAATGATAGGAGGAAGGGAAGATCTCTCCCAAAAGGTTTCGCCCGAGGAGTGTGCAAGCGTGCGAGCCGCTCGGTCGTCCGGGAAGTTTGAGATAAATCCTTCTGCAGCTCAGACTGTTGCTGTTGGGTGCGCTTAAGGCATTATAATATTGAGAAAACACACTCTGATGAGCTGTTTGGCTCGTGCTGTCACCAGAACAGGTTTGATCAGGGATGATAATTTTTGGTGGCAAGAAGGAACACTTTGGTAAAACTCCTGACGCGGCCTCCCGGCCTCAGGTCGCTCGCTCCGCAGGCCTAAGGGACGTACGACACCAGAGAGATAAAAACAACAAAAGCAATGAGACGCACCAAGAACCTAAGACTATCCACACCCTCCCTGGGCAGCCTGTCCCAGGGCTCTGTTACTCTCACAGTAAAGAAATTTCTTCTCAAGTTTAAGCAGAACCTCCTGTGTTCCAGCTCACACCCATTGCCCCTTGTCCTATCATTGGACACCACTGTGAAGAGCCTGGCTCCATCCTCCTGACACTCACCCTTCATATAGTTATAAACATTAATGGGGTCACCCCTCAGCCTCCTCATCTCCAAGCTAAAGAGGCCCAGCTCCCTCAGCCTTTCATCATAAGGGAAAAGCTCGACTCCATCATCTTGGTGGCTCTGTGCTGGACTCTCTCAAGCGATTCCCTGTCCTTCTTGAACTGTGGGGCCCAGAACTGGACACAATATTCCAGATGTGGCCTCACCAGGGCAGAGTAGAGGAGGAGGAGAACCTCTCTCGACCTACTACCCTCCTGACCCCGCCTGGCACCCTCTGCCTTTATGCACCCCTCTGGCCGGGGGACGAGCACAGAGATCATCACCTGCCAGGCTCATAGGTAACTCGCTCGATCACTGCCTGCCCCCAGCCGCCACGCTCCTCTGCTCTCCCTGGGACCACAGCAGGTATCCCTTCCCTTCCCATAACAGCTTACTACTCTCCTCCCCCAAGCGTAGCTCATCCGACCCACCTAATAAAGCACAAGTGCACCTCCTTCCTCCAGCCCCAGTCCTCGGCTCTGGAACGCCCCTCACATGGCCCCTGCCTGGCACCCTAAAACCCCCAACTCCCTGTCCTTCCTGGGGGCCCTCTCTGGCTCCACCTGCCTCGCCCCATCCTTGCCACCATCACACACGACTACACCGCTTACGAAGGATTACAACACATTTTATTCCCACACAGCCATTTCACAGAGTACAAACACAAGACAAGACACCAACACCGACAGCCCCCCCACACCCACCAACACCCCAAGGCTGCTCTGGACTCCCCCACCAGGCACCCCAAAGCATGCCCATGGACCCCGACCCAGCTCTCCCCTTCTAAAAACTCTGCCCTGGCACGCCACACAAACACAGGAGGGAATTCCACCCCTCATTTCTCTTGGCTCTTGCTCCTGGCCGCCACAAAGCACCTCTTTCCAAATGGTGAGACCCGCTTCTCACCACCACGCTGCACTAACAGGCTTCTCAGACCCCTGGAGACAAGCTCAGCCCTCAGCCACGCACCTTGATGACAACTCTGCTCCAGAGAGCCATGAAACAACTCACTTCTGAGGCACCGCAACATCTGATGATGACGACACGCTGCTCCTGACCGCGACCCATGCCGCAACACCTACCTCTGGTCGAGTCCGTGCGCTCCTGAGACGCCGATGGCAGGTCCTGAGGACCATGGGGACCTGTGGCGGTCCGTGCATGGGGATGGCACATGTTCCATCCCATCCCACGCTACTGATGGCCGCCTACAGCACGGGCTACAAGGCAAAGCCTGGGAAAAAGCTGCAAAAAAAACCCCTCAAGTCCCACATTGATGATGGAAAGCTGCAAAAAAAATCCCTAAAGTGCCACATAGAGGCCAGAAACCTGCAAAAAAAACCCCAAGCCCCACATCGATGCCACCAAACATCCATCTCTGCCTCGCTGTTGCTGGGCCTGCCACGTCCCTCCTTTGTGTCCATGTCCAGGTCCGATCTCTCACCAGGTTGAGTCCCTCTCTTGCTTCCGTGCAGCAGGATGGGTCGGCACCAGCTTGACTGCTGTGGGGGTGCTGTCTCCTACCCTACAAAGACTCAGGCTGATGCGAGAACAGTACTTGGCTGGGTAGCAGAGCCGCTCCTACGAGGTCAGGTCCCGTAGAGCCACGTGTTGCCACAGCCACAGCTGGGCCGCTGCCAGAAGGGTCGCTCGGGCGCGGTGCTCCCCTGAAGAGCTAGAGGCTGCCAACAACAACAAGACAACAAGACCCATGTGAGCTGGGACCTCGGCATGCACGCAACACATGCCTCCCTCTCCCCGGATGCTGTGGGTGCCCCATGGGTCACGCTGGACCGGTGCCCCATCTTGTCACTGGGTCCTCTTCCCCTGAACCCCTTAGTTATCCTCCAAACTCTATCTGTGGCCTCTACTCTACCCTGCCACTGCTACGCACCATTGCCACCCTTGAAACTGACTGCCTGCCAGCTCTTCAAAATCTGCCATCATTGGCCTCACGGCCCTCAGGCTCCGTGTCATTGGGTGCTGCTGTGCCCCGGGAACAGTGCACATCCAGCTCCCTGCCCTCTGCCTGTGACACATCACACTATCTGGTTGCCTTCCCCATGACGGTCACCCCTATGGCCCCTTGGCTCGGGCACAGAAGCTCCCGCTATGCTTGCCCCTATTTCTCCTGCCCCGCCCTCGGTACTTGCCACTACAGCTTTTGCCATCCCCTTGCAGCGTCCCCGTCACGCAGCTGCACAGAGGTCCGTCCGCCCGGCTCGTGCAGATCTGTTCACAGCCTCCGTTGTCCTCGCACCAGTCCGATCCTGGGCACAATGAGCAAAGGAAGACAACTGAGCGATGCTCCTAAACCCCAAGCCCCCCAGTCCTCACCTGCCCAAGACCCATGGTCACACTCCCTGCTACAACAACAGGGCCTGCAAGAGCATGCCTGTCACCTGCCAGGCACGCCCTCGTGTCACACACGGTGTGGGCAGAACCCTAGGACCCGGCTAGCCTCCCATCATCCCCCATGACCCCAAAACACCACCTAGTCCGATGCTTGCAACCCACCAAGGATCTTTCAGGAAGACAAAAAGAAGCAGAACACCCACAGCACAGGGTCACGTGGCCAGAAATGGAGCACCATGTACTAACCCAGGCTCCTGCCGCCCACCTTGCTGTCACATCACCTCCTGTGACACTGCTCACAGAACCCTAGGAACGCATGTCCCCAGGAGAGGTGGATGGACCTCCAACATGGCCCACACCTGCACCTGTCTGACCAGTACCTGCATGCCCTCTGCCCTCGCTTCCCAGCACCAAAAGCCCCCCGAGTGCTCTCTTGCACTTATCCCAATGCCTGCTCAAAGAAAAAGCCTCTCCCCGCAAGACACAGGCACGCACACTCCATTGCAGCGGTACCCTGGGATCATGCCACGCTCAGGCACTGTCCCGTGGCACGACGCTGGGCTCACCCCCCATGGTGGACAAACCCCCACAGCCTTCCATGGGGTCATGTGTTCACACTTACGCTTCCTCCTAATAGGTCCCACTGAGATGATCTGTTCCTTGGGCTCCTCGGCGAACGCACTGGCCATCCTCGTGTGCTGAGGGCAGTTCTATGTGGGGATAAACACTGCCTCCGTCACCGTCGGTCCCTTCCCAAGCCCCTTCCGTGCCCCTCTGGCCAGCCTGACTCTGGAAGCGACCCAGTGACCGGGCTCAGACAGCCACAGTACTGAGGTGATCTACTCATGGCAGGGCTCTCCTCCCAGCACCTAGAGGGATGCCTGAGCTCCCTGGCCTTGCCTCTGGGGCAACGTCTCCGGCTGCTTCTCTGACACTGGGTCAGAGAAGTGAGTGACCCCTCCCTCGGCGCTTGCCCCACTCACTATTTTGCAGGAGTATTTCTCCGAGTCGCAGAGCGAGACGGCGCAGTGAAGGTGAACTTCGTCATAATCCCCAATGAACTTGAAGACGGTGACATGGAAGCGACACGTCAGCGACACCCCATTCTCCTCTATGCCGATGGTGTTGTCCTTCATGTTTTGACACCTGCACAAAGCACCGACACTTACTCCATCCGTTTCGTGTCCAGCATCCTCCCTCGAGGGATGCCGCTCGCCCCTGTCCCTGTAAGGCCCCTCCACCTGGGTCCCATGGTGGCGTGCTTAGATCCTGCCATGCCTGCCTCCTCTGGACGTGCCCTGACGCTGCAGCATGACCTCTCTCTCTAGCACTTCCAACTTCCCTATACTCCCACTTCTGAAGGCGACTCCACCACAACGCACATCCCTTCTCCTACAGACGCCTGGATGCCCGTGGCATCAGCGACGGGAGGAAGGCTGCTTCTCTTCGCAGCCAGGACTCGGTCCCATACGGGGCTTCTGGCTACCTCTCTGCCAAGTGAACTAACTCCTGAGCTAGCAACACAAGCTGCCCTGTTCCCCACCCTTTCCAGATCTTGGTCAACTCTCTCACTGGCCAAAAGGTCCCTCGGTCCCAACTGATGCCCCTTCAAGCACCCTCTCCAACAGACACAATGAAAAACAACAGGGCTTGCTCGGCTGCCCGGCCTGCGGTCACTCACCCTCCCTCGATAATGAAGTAGCGCAGCTTATCGTTGCTGTCCCGGGAAGGGGTTGCGTAGCACTTGTTCAGCATTAGGATCAAGTGGTTGGAATCAGCCCCGACGACAAAGACTCCCACGTAGAGCACGTCCCGGGTGGTGAGCACCACCTCACCCTGCCGGTAGGGGTGCTTGTAAGAGGAGTTCTTGTACAGGGCCATCTTGGTCGTGAAGCTCCCTTCCTGCGTCGGCACCGTCAGGTTAATCACACTAATTATGACCGAAAAATACTGGCTCAGACATAGGAAAGGCTACAAAGCCCTGACTCAGCACCTCTTCTGACAAGAGAGGCCCCGTGGCCCGCCCCGGCTCCTACCTCAGCATCGGCCGCACAACTGAATCCAGGGAGATCTTGATGTCCAGCTCGTAGGCACAGGAAAACTCCACATTGATGGTCCGGTCCCGGGTGATGATGTTGCCCGTGTTGTTCGCACTCTCGATCCACACCGTGTTCTTGTACACTATATGTGTGCTATTCGACTGCAGAAGGAACACAGGGCGTCGCTCGAGACCGGCCATCCCTGCTCCCCTACTCCTAACAAACACCTCTGCCTCCACATGAGCCGCTCAATGCCGAGTGCTCCTCTGCCCTGTGTCATGTCTGCCCAGAAAGGATATGGTACGGCAGGCCTAGGAACTGCTGGGCAGCACCCTTCACAAAAATCTATCTCTGTTTTCCCTGATCCCCATCCCACAAATGCACCTTCCCAGCATCACTCACATCAATGCACTCCCTTGCCCAGACCCCATGCCATGCCAGACCACCACCACCATGGAGGAGGACTGCCCAGCTGACACAAAGCAATGCTGCCTCACTGTCCCCATGCCAACAAGTTCCTCACATATGTAACAGCTTAGAATACACAGACCAATGTCCTCAGCATCCCAACTACTCCTCTGCTTCCTCCTGCATCTTCTGGACCGGGACGCCAGTCGGCAGGGTGACAGCCACACTGTGCCAAAGGACCCTGCGTGCTACAAAGCCTGCCCACGACCTGCTGCCCAAAGGTGACCTGCTGCCCCAGTCGATGGTCAGAGCTACGTGTGCATCCCAGGTGCTAGCTGACGCTTGGGTCCCTTTCACTCTATTGAGCTGTCTCCCGAAGACATGCTCCTCCCGCCTCCTCCGCCCTCAAGTTAGCATGAATGAGAAGACATCCGAGATGAGCAGCCCGGCTTTCGCTCCCAGCCCCGTGTGCACCGTGTCCCAGCTCACCTGCACGAGGTTGCCACAGTTGCCCTTGGTGTTGTTGATCTGGAAAGAGATGAAGTCCTCCCCTTCGATGCCGGGGCAGTGGCGGTCGTTGACGCGCACCCCTTCACGCTCGAAGCCCAGTTGGAACAGCTTGCACTTCGAGATGGACACCTCCATTTGGGCAGCTTTGCAGGTCACCTCGGCATCAATGATGTCATGGGTGGCTGGAGGAGAAGTACAGACAGCTTCAGATCAGCACAAATGGCAACAGAGGCCCAGCCCACCGGCCTGCTCCGCCCTCCTCCCCGCTCCCACACATAGGCTGGAATCATCTTCCGTGGCACACCCCACCCATCCGATGTCCCCGCTGCTCAAAGGGCTCTCGAGCTGGAGATGCCCATAGCACTCTGTTCTCAGCAGATGTCCCAGCCCTCGGAACCTCCCTTCCCTCACGCCGCTCGGTCGGGACCGGAGAACTCACTGTTCCCGTAGGGCGGGGGCTCGATGCAGCCGCACAACTCCCCGCCGTTGTCTAGTTCACAGCTGCGGTTGGGACAGTCGGCACCCACACAGGGATCTTCCACCACTCCTGCTAAACAGCACAAGACGGAGCACAAACATGATCTTTATCCTTGGACCATGGAGCAGGCGACTCTGCCCTCCCCTGCCCCGCTGGCCTCTCTCCCCCTTCTCCCGCCGGTTGCGGTCCTGGCGGTGCACGGCTCCCCTTGACCCAGGAGGTCCCCAGCTCTCTTACAGCAATTCTCCTTCTCGATCCACTCGGTGCCCAGGATGCCGAAGGTGCGGCAGGCCTCGCCGTAGGCTGCCAGGGAGCCGCACAGCTGGACCTTCTTGTGGTTGTAGCAGCCATCCAGAAAGCAGGACTCATAAAAGGGCAGAGGGTCCAGGAGGCCGTAGCAGGGCTGGAAGAAGCCTTTCATGTCTGTCAGCTTCAGGCAGTAGCTGTCACTCTGCAGCTCCTGGATCTGGACGTTGTCGCAGGAGGCGGCGTACTGCGAGTACTGCAGCTCGTTGCAGCTGTGGGCACCGGACATGTTGCGGGGGCTTCCATCGTGGCCTGCCCCTCTCCCGCTCCCACCCGGTCAGGAAGGGCCGTACGAACGCTCACCTCTTCTGCATGCCGTTGGTCTTCCAGCTCTGCGCCAGCACCACGCTGCTGACCGCTGGTTTCCCCCGCAGCGTCGCGTAGTCGTCCGTCCGGTCGCCGTTGAAGTTGCCGCAGAGGCCGCACACCTTGTTCTGCAGCCGCTCCCCGATGGTGATTTTGATGACGTTGAAGCCGTTGTAGCGGATCTGGATGTCGGGGCTGGAGTCGATGACCAGAAAGCCCTCCTGGCTGAAGATCTTTGTAGAAAGCCCCGTGACAAAGGGGATGCTCACGTAGCTGCCGTTCACCTGGAGCAGGAGAGGACGCGAGGCTCATGTCCCTCCTGCCCCTTCTGCCTATGGATGGGAGCGCAAGCCACCCGCAAATGGCTCAACAACTGCCTCCTGCTACCCCTGCCACAAAAACATGCCACCTTGTCTTTGGCAGGGGCCAGCAGATCCTCCTGCTCCTCCTTCCAGCCCGACGGTTCGCTCTGAGCGCACCGCCTCTCTTAAATGCCTGCACGAGACTGAGCTGCAAAGGAAATCTACTCGTGTGCAGAGGCTCTAGCTTGGGACCTGTCACCCACCAGGAAATGCCACAGACAGTGCCCTTCAGAGACAGCAACACCACAGTGATAACCAGTCCCCTGTACCCCTCCGCTCAAAAGGACAGCTTTGCCAGCACCACCGAGAGGCGGATGGGTACATGACTACAAAGTCCCAGGCTGCACCCGGCCTCGCCTTCTGGTGGCCCTTTTGTCTCTGTCAGCATCCGTCTGTAAAGCTCAACAGATGATGGCCACATCCCTCACCCGTAGAGCTGCCTTGACCAGGACTCAAAGCGACCAATCGAGCCTTCTGGAGCCCCTGCGGAGACTGTTGTGCAGCCACACGCCTTCCTCCTCCACTCGGGAGCCGATCTCTGGCCACCTGGTCTGCTCCAGAGGGAGCAAATGTCCCTGACATGACCTTACCTTGACAGTATTCCTGTCGCTGATGAGGATCTGCTCCTCATTGATGTAGAAGTACACAGGAGAGATAATGGTGAGGTTGGGTGAGGACCACTTGTCAAAGTTGATGATGAGCTGGAAGGAGAAGTCGGGCAGCTTCTGGCAGATGGTGGAGAGCACAAAGGCGCAGTTGGCGGGGAAGCGGAGAAAGGCCCCGTCGAAGGTGCGGAAGACACCGCCACCTGCTGCCAGGCAGAAGGAGCTCCTGGTGCTGAAGCAGCCGCGGACGCCGTTGCGCAGGGCGCACTCCTCGTCCGACTTGCAGTGCCGCGGGTCGCACTGGATGAGGTTGCGCCGGAAGCAGCGGCACCGGCGGGTGCAGTCCCCGTTCCAGAAGAGCTGCTTGGGCTAAAAGAGGGACCCATTGCTGGTCAGGAGGGCTGAGGACCCCCCGCCCTACCCTCTGCAGATGCTTGGGCCAAGTTTTACCCCCCTCCGCCACACAGCATGCGAGAAAAGGCAACGAGGACAGAGGAAAAGGTGCAGCTTGCACCTAGTTTCTGACATCTCTGCTACCCTCAGGCATGAGGAAACTCCACGTTTCCATTGCCACTGCAACCTCCCTCACCTCTTGTACTCATGCAAAAACCACAGCGTCCTAAATACCTCCTTGACCCCTTTCTTGCATCCTACTGTCCACCAATCCATACCAGGGTCCCCGTACACCAGTACCACAATACTGGCTTGTTCTGGGGTGGGGCTTGGCAAAGATACCTTATGTAGAACAGTTTCACTGACACAAAATAGAACCCACCATAATATTTGTAATGCCACCAGAACAACATTCTGCTGAAACAAACTCCCAAGTAATATCTAAAAATACCCAAATTTCACATGAAACAGTAAACCTGTCTCATCTGGAATACTTAGAACAACATGGCCATACTCTACTGGACTTTGACACTCATCAAAGCCAGCCTTCCCAGCCACCACCCCCTCCAGCAGTTCCCTCTGCTGACATCCAAGTCTCCCTTACCCCACAACCACGTGACAGTTTTGCTAGACAGAAAGACTCACTACGCCACACACTGCAAGAGGACGTCCCTCTCTTTTCTACTCCTGGTACCCGCTAGAGTCACAAGAGCCTTATGCTGCTGCCACATCGCCCCTACCTTCACCGACAACTATAGCTTCCATCACCAGTGCAGTACCAGGCTCTCGCCTTGTGGAGTCTCACCACCTCCACTTTTCCACTCATCTAGGAGATGCAATTCCCATAGGCCCTCAGCATGAGGCTTCCTTCTCAGCCTTCTATGCCAGCCTTCCTCACACTGGAGCTCCAGAAGAGCACAGCTGTGCGAGATTCTAAGGCTGGAAACAAGACTGGCATGGGAGAGGCCCCCCTGACATGTAAGCCACCTGACCCGAGTGTATGTTGGCAGTCAGATCAGAGCTGGACCCCGGTCCCTACACAGGGACCCCTCCAGCAGGAGCAACAGTAATACGCTCTGCAGCTCAGAGCAGGACTTGGGAGGCTGCAAGACAGCTCAGCCTCAGCAAACACTGACAAACATCCCATGGGCTGTCACCAGGGCTTTGCTATGGACCCCGCTTCGCGCCTCTCTGCCTCTGCTCGACACACATCTGTCCACTCTGCCCCTTGTTCCCCACCCACTCTCGCTTAGTGCAAAACCATCAGACTTCAGAGCAATCCCCAAGCATGGACACACACTGGCAGACACGTATGATGCCGCGATGCTGATAAAGGAGAGGACCTGTCCCTCCAGACCCTGTGGAGTCCTCTCCATGACTGAGGCTAAGACCCCAGCAAATGGACCCAGCACAACAGGCCAGTACTGGCCTGGCCTCTCCACTGTTCCCGCTCACGGTGCAGGACTCTGCCCAGAAATATCAGAAAGAGGTGGGGGAAAACCCCGAGAGAAGGATGCAAGTGGCGTACCTCGTAGTATTTGCCATCAGAGTAGCAGCCGCAGTTGTGGGGAAGGATGCAGCTCTTGCCATTGAGGACGTACCCGGGGTCACACTGGCATCCCTCCACGCAATAGTGGCTGCAGTCGCTCTTCAGCCGGATGGCGGCGCATCGGGGCTGGCACAGGGACACGCAGCTCTCGTAGTGGCTGTTGGGTGGACAGCTGACAGCTGCAACATCACCAGAGAAACGGATACAGGTTAGGTCCCCAGACAAAACCAACCTGATGGCCAGCCACAGGTGGGGCCCTAATCCCCACCGCTGCTGTCTCTGGGCAGCCACCTCCCTTGTCAAGGTGGTTAACGTGGACGGTGTAGCCCAAAGAGCCAGAGAGGCTCACGGCCCCCATCCTCAGGAGCCTAATTGAACATTGCACAGTGATCTTATTAATAAGAGCAAGCAGCTTCATGAGAGCAAACACATACTTCTGCCTTTGAAGCTGACTAATACAAGTCCTGTTTAACAACGGAGGGATGGCTGATACCTTCGGAACTTGAGGCTGCCCCCTTTTCCATCCCTGCTCCCACTATACCACACACAGTTCATAACTACTCCAAGAAAACATAGCACCCCAGAGCCGGTGCCACGCCACAACCCCACCCAGCAAGCGTTAGAGGGACTGGCAGCCAGGCCATCGGCCTCCCTGGTCCTGGTCCATGGACAGGTCGGTCCGGTACCCTCAGCAGTGGCTACATACATGCCTAGTGCTCCATCAACTGCACCCCCTTAGCTGGCAAGGAAGGATAGGATCGCCAGGGCTATACCCAGGTACTGACTGTGGGAACCCAGGACGTGTCCAGGTCAGTGGCCTGGAGATCTGCAGGTGCTCCGTGTGGTGCTTTGCTACCTCTCTATAGTTTGAGTGCCAGCAAGTGCTATGGCTATAGTGAACAGCCTCGGGAAGCCCCTCTAAGGAAGAAGGGCCCAGAGGCAGGATGGCACTTACAGCACGAGGTGAAGTTCCTCCAGCCGGTAATGGCGATGCCCTGCGTTTGGCACGTGCTGGCGTAATTCTGCAGCCAGCTGCAGGCTGTTTGCATGGCTCCCCCGTCAACGCAGGTATCAAAGAGGCAGTTCTTGTAGAAGAAGCTTGGGCTGATCTTGCTGTGGCACTTGGAGAAGACGCCGCTTTGGCTCGGAATGAGACGGCAGAGCTGCTGGGGTTTCCAGAAGCCTTCCACTTTCCCACAGGCGGGGCAGCGGTCGCCACAGCCGACACGGCAAAACGCGTCCCGTTTTGCCCAGCTCTGGACAAAGTCGATGATGTTGGACATCAGTGTGCCATCCGAGGCCACTAGGTCATCCTCAGGGTTGCCGTTGTAGCGGCCGCAGAGGCCGTAGGTCAGGTTCTGGAAGCTGCGTGGGATGGTGACAGAGAGGAAGGTCTTCCAGTCGTACACCACCTTCAGCCCAAAGTCAGTCTCGACCACAATGTGAAAGCCAAAGGCAAAGATGTTCACTTTGCCCTGACCCAGCTTCAGGGGCAAGTAGAGACGCTCGTCATTGATCTGTGGGGAAAGAAATGAGGTGTACCGTGAGTGGGAATTGTGATCGGAGCTGCCGTGGGAGGACATAAATGAAGGTGGCTCAGCACTCCCAGGGCAAGGTCCCTGCCAGCCTCGCCTCTATGTCCAAAACAAAGCAGCCAAAATGGAAGCCCCCTCCAAAAGCTGCACCTGGCAACACCCTACAGACAAAACCAAGTGTACGCCCTTCCCTAACCCCAGCAAATCCTGTGGGCCGTGAGGCCTCGTGCCTAGGGACTCGCTCTGTGGTTTGGGAGCTAGAGCAGGGAGAAATAACCACAGACCTCGTGGCCCCACACTCACCAGTACGGTATATTTGTAGGCCCGTTGGATGACAATTTTGTAATTGAAGACCTCCACTTCGACTTGTTTCACCCACAGGGCCAGAGAGGTGTCCCGATCCTCGTTCTTGGCCGTGACGGTGAATGCCGGGAAGGTGTCCGAGCGCTCTGCCCTTGGCCGGGCGATCGTGGTGCACAGGACCAATGCACAGCTGCTCTGGGAGTCGAAAGAGTAGCCATCAAAAGTCAGGTAGTGTCCATAACCAGAGATGATGCAGGAGGCATCAGTGCGGACGTGGCAGTAGTAGAGGCCGTTTTCCTCCAGGCAGTACTCGTCATCCTTGCAGGAGATGTTGTCGCAGTACACGCTGTTGTCAGAGCCATTGCAGTAGCAGAGGAAGTGGCAGGCAATGTCCATCCAAAAGGTCTGGTTGGTGGCCAGCTGGCGGCCCTCAAAGTTGCAGCCACACTCGCCACGGGGAACACAGCGTGTGCCGCGGAGGGCGAAGCCCTCGTCGCACTGGCAGCCCTCCACGCAGGTGTCTGCACAGACAGGGCCCGTGGCCAGGGTCTCACAGGTCTCCACGCAGCTCATGCACTCCTCAAAATGGCTGTTCTCTGGGCAGGCGAGAGCTGCAGGGCCAACAAACATGAAGTGTGAGTTCCCAGCTTTGGCAGCCCTGGGGCAGTGTGGGGTGGTGGAACAGGTAAAAGGTGTGAACGAGGTGAGTGGTGACCGATTGGGGAGACAAAAAAGCAAGAGAGGAAATAGTCCCAGCACCTTGCCAGCTGCTGGCTCTTACCCCTCCCTTTGCAATCCCTTCTACTCTTCAGTCATCGTCCTCCTCACATCACAGCCCTGTCCTGCTATGTGCCAAGTGACACTTCCTCTCTCTGTTTCAGAACGTATGAGGCCAGGGCTTGTCCTTGGGCTGCTGCTTGGACTGGAAAGGATGCACCACTCCCCCCCTTCCCGAACAGACACCTCTCTCAAACCCCCACAGTGGAGACAGGGGCCACTTCCCCACTGTCAGTTTTTCACATTCACTCCTGAATTATGAATGTTTTCCCAACACCTGAAAACAACTCTTATCCAAATTATCCTCTGGTAGTGGCATGGAGCACTATGAGACACCATAGATGTCTCCCTTAAATCACCTCAATGAAAAATCTACACAGAAGAGTGCTTTGTACGTGCCAGACTCCCTTATGGCAGAAAGTTCTACCAGGCACAGCTCTTTTGAGGTAAAAGCTGATCTTTGGTTGACCAGTAGAAAAGAGAGTAGGAAGACTGCCCCAGATTGCCAGCATTTAGACACCCCTGCCCCAACCCCTTCATATGACTTTGGACATCTAAAGCGCTGTCAGGTCAGGTCCTCCAGCCCAAACAGCCCTTCTGCTATTGAGTGTCTTCCAGCTCAACCACCGCAGATGAGACAAGAGGTGGGGAAAAGAGAGCTGGTAGTTTTTTGTCATCCCATAAGAAAATCCTCTCTACCTCTGTACACCCACAAGTTTCCAACAAAAAGACTCTGCCCAAGGTTGGCAGGGTCTACATCTCCCTTCTCCCTGCCCCAGGTCCGTAAAGGCTTTGGCAGACTCACGGCAAAAACTGTGGCTCCTCCACTGGCCGACGTCCACCTCGGCGTTCTTGCAGGCGCTGGCGTAGCGCGCCACTGAGTCGCACAGCTCCGACAGGTTGCCCCCGCTCTGGCACAGGCGGAAGAGGCACGTCCTGTAGTAGGCAGAGACATTGACCACTCCATGGCACTCCAGGAAGGAGCTGTTGGTGGGGTCGTTGATGATACCACAGTTGGAGCGGCTCCTGTAGGACTTGAGCAGTTCTGAGTCGTTGTTACAAGCTTTGAGGAGGTCCCCACACTCCCCATTGCAGATCTCGTCAAACGTGGTCCAGCTCTCCAGGAAGAGCTCCAGGTTATCTGTGCACTTGCCTTTGGGCAGGCAGAACTCATCGCTGGCGTTGCCGTTGAAGAAGCCGCACAGGCCCCCAGTACAGTTGAAGTAGGAGGTGGAGAGGCGGATCTCCAGGAGGCCTGAGTCGTAGTAGCCGATAGTCAGGAGCCCCTCTGACTCCATCACAGTACCATTGTCACTACGGTAGATTTCCAGACGGCCAGAAGGGTGGAAAAAGGGCAGCTCCACATCATAACCATTCACCTACAAGTAACAAGTGGATGAAGATGCTTCAGGCAGGGCAATGCCACTTTGCACAGCTGTTCCCATCTGCTAGCCACACCATGCTGGGTACACTAAATGCTTCCTGACCTGGACCCACCCTCCAATGCCCAGAGCCTCCTTAGAGTAGGGGGATACGTCTGCTTCCTTGCATTTTGCCCCACAAACAGAGGATGTTTTTTTCCAGGGAATAAAGTTGCAGGAGACAACTACAATGTCAGAAAAGTCTCCAGAGCTGACTCGGAAAGCAAATGGGAATAATGGCACTGCAGCTACAACTTTGCAGGCACCTAAAGGCCCACGTGGGCTTCCTCCAAGTGCCACCTTAGTGCCTGAGGCCCCCCGACCTGGGAGAATGGTCCGGGGCCACAGACCTGCGATCCAAAGGGACATTGGATCACAGCACGAGCCGCTGCCTCCCACCCCGGGGTGTGCCATCCTGACAGCAGCACCTTTACCTTGATCTCAGACAGGCTGGTGCCTCCAATCTTCACCTCCTGGCCAACCGCCTGGATCCGCACAACCCGTGGCCCGTTGGGAGCAGATCCAGGCTTCTTTTGGCTGATGTCCACCTCGATGAAGTCTGGTCTCTCTGTGCAGGTTTTGAGCAGTGTGTAAGAGTGCTCCAGAGGATAGGGGAAGGCGACACCATCAAACGTTTGGAGCACACGGTTCTGTCCCACCAAACACAGGCTCTCCCGCTGGGGGTAGCAGCCCCGGTAGCCATTCTCAATGGTGCAGACCTCTCCTTCAGGGCAAGTGGTGTTAAAACACCTGGCCTCCCCCCCATCCTCACACTGACATTCCACCGTGCAGTCTGTCGTTGCCCAGAAAGACTCCCCGATGGCGTAATACCGACCGTCCACATCACAGCCACACTTCTGGATGGGGACACAGCGGTCTGTGCTGAGGACGTGGCCCTCGTTGCACTCGCAGCCCTCAGTGCACGGGGAGACGCAGGCCAGCGGGGCAGTAAGGTCTGAACACGTGGCAGGGCAGCTGCTGGCACACACCGAGTAGTGGCTGAGCTCCGGGCATCGCACAGCCCTCGCTGTGGGTGCAGAGGGGAGACAAGCAACAGGAGGAGCATATTACAACATGGTTTGGGGCCAATTATCTCTTTCCCATTGACCCACAACAGAGATAACACAGAGTGAACTGGGAGACACACTTGATGGGAGAATTGCCCCTCCATTTCTCTCCTGTGCCCCCCCCAGCCATTCCACTCATGTGAGCAATAACTTCTCCAAAACAATCCCAGAGCCACTGAGCTGCTCGCAGCTCTTTAATACTGCAAGTGAGGAGGGTGGACCTAGTGTGCCATCAGCCAGTCCTCATTCCGGTCCAGCCTCCATCTCTCATCACAGCAGCCAACTAGCTGCAGAACAATGTGGAGCTCCCACCTCATGCGTCACTTGTGCCTCCTTTTTGCCAGCACAAGTCTGATGCCTCAGAGAGGAGGGACCGATCAACTCTCACCCGACTTCCCCTCCTGGATTTCTCCCTCATGGTCTCACACATTTCTGGGCACACAGGCAGACCCCTGAACTCTCTCCCAGAGAAGAAGGGTCCCTGCAGAAGCGTGCAAACACTTACCGCACCCCGTCTGGGCACGCCACTCTCCCACCGAGATGCCCAGGGCCTGGCACACCGCAGCGTACGCCTGGATGGCTTGGCACAGGCCAGTGCCGTTATCCCGTGCACCGCAGAGGTCATAGACACAGCTGTGGATGAAGGCAGTGGGGTCCACCACGGCGCCGCACTCCCACAGCGGCCCTCCACTCTTGTTGATGAAGCCACAGTATTCAGAGGTGAAATAGAGAGACTCGGTAGCGGCGTCACAGAGGCTGCAGTTGTCCAAGCAGCCGGGTGAACATTTCCGCTCGGGGTGTGGCACTCGCCAGCTCTCGCCCAGCTCCGGCACGGACGTGGCCAACCTCCCGTCTGAGCGGAGGGTGTCGTCCTCGGGGTCTTTGTTGTAATTCCCACATAGACCGCACGTGGCATTGATGTATGTGCCTGGAACGGAGATGGAGGCGTAGTGTTGTCCGTCATAGGTCACCAGCAGGCCAAAGTCAGTCTCCAGAGCTGTGGACAAGCCACTTTGGTAGATTTTTATTGCACCCAGTTCCAGGGAGATGGGTAGGGACACCACCAAGTCATCTACCTGCAGAAACAACACCAGACAACTGAACCACAGCGTGAAATAGCAGAGCCCGCTTACCGGGACACAGACAGGAGCCATACAGCCCCAACATGGCATCTGAGGGTTAGAGAAGTGTGCAGAAGGACAGCTGTCGATAAGCCACAGGCATTTGCCAACATGCCTGTCACCCATGCCGGTTCCCCGAGGGACACACGGGGCCCAGAAGTGCCGTCCCACGCTCCCCAGGCTGCCGTCACTGTCTTGCCACCACCTCAGAGGAGCCGACCTGGAAAATTCTCCCCTTTCAGTGGGGCTCTTACCTTCGCTTTCCCAAAGCTGCCCTTGGGGAGGACGATCTTGTGTGAGTAGACCTCCACAAAAATATCCCTCAACCAGGAGACGGAGGAGCCGCCTCGGTTCTCATTCTTGGCCTCCACATTGAAGTAAGGTAGCTGGGAGCCTGGCCAGCACTGCCTGGCAAGGAGGTAGGAGCAGGAACCCTGGAAGTGAAAGAGGAAGCCATCGAAGGTGTGGTAGTGTGGATCTCCAAACACCACGCAGGTGCTGCTCTCCACTGGCACGCACTGGAAGAACTTGGTCTTCGGCTCGCACGCTTCAAAGGGGCTGCAAGCCATCTCCTGGCAGAAGATCTCATTGTTGAAGTCCAGGCAGCGGCACTTGGTGGTGCAGTTGGCGTTGTCCCAGAAGACCTCCCCTTGACGGAGAAATTGTCCTAGGAAGAGAAAGGGAAAAACCCACACTACATCACTTCTCTAAAGAGAGGAGCATGTTCTAACTGCAGCGTGCCAGTCCTCAGAGGGGTCTGCCGGCCCTATGATCAAGACCAACACAAAAGCATCCTGCTACCGGGTTTTCTCCGTGCAGACTCCCAGTAGGAGCCACTCAGCAAAGCTCTGCAAATGCCAGCTTTGTTTTCAACGTACAGCACATCCCGTTCGAGTCCTCCCTGCGCCGCAAGTCCATCAGCAGGTGCGAGTGCTGTCATGAATCCAGTGCAGGCTGGCTAACTTGAAAGCTGTGCCTTCCATTATGGACACCCACCACCTTCCATTTTGAACATCCACCACCCTTCTTCCTCTTCAGTATTGTGACACACCAGAGCCCTTTGTGCAATTTTCTCAAAGGGAAAGTCCACTAATAAAGCTCAAACCTTTTGGAGGCCACTTCTAGTGCTGCCGCTGTGCTTGCATCATGCTTCAGCTTTGTTGCCGTCTCTTTAATTCCTCTGTTGACAAAACTTTGCTGGAGGCCCAGAGGCAATTCACTTCCATTCACAAAGCACTCATAGTCGTTAAGAAACCAAAGAGCTGTTGATAAGTAACTTCCAAACCATACACCAGTGAGGACAGGAGATGATGAGTGATCCCACAGCAATAGACTGAGCAGAGTTGTTACATGGCAGTACTATAAAAGGAGGCAGGTTTGTCTGGTGAGAGACATGAGAGGCAGAGAGAAGACGGGAGAACAAGGGTGGCAGATACCCGTGAGAGTTTCCCTCTCCTCCATATGGCAGTCTTTCACACTTCTCACGCGCCTGGCTTCCACCGTGCGCACTGCCTGAATTTACCTCTCCTAAACTTTTGGTTCTCTTCTCTGCCTCCTACAAAAAAAGCTATTTTCCATTTCCCTGCAACAAACATTATCTTCTCTTAGCAAGACCTACTTGTGAGGGCTCCCACACCAACTGTCCTGGAGCAGGGGATTTGGGCAAACGAGTGCCATTAGGCATGGCTGTTCCCCTCACCTCCAGTGCCCCGTGCTGCATCTGTTCTTGTGGAGGGCGACCGGTTGTCTACTGTGAAAGACACATCAGCAGCAGGATCTATACACCCTACCCACGTTACCTGCAAAGCTGAGACTGGCTTTCAGCCCCTTGGCCGAATCCAGCCTTTTTTTACGGGGTCAGCAGCTGGAAGTGGCTGGAGCAGTTGGACTCAAAACCTCCGCTGGGGCTGCGAGAGCCTCAGGGTCTCGTGAGCTTTCTTTGGTACAGTCCTAAACCAGGACATAAAGTAGCCACATGTCTCAGAGTAGTGACATCTCCAGTGCCTATCAGCAAGTGACAATTCTCTCTTGCTAGAGAGAGTTCCAGAGCACAGCAGGCACCCTTGACAGTTTCATTTGTTAAATGGTAATGCAGTAATCTCTCTGCAGCAGAATACCTGTGCAGCCACTGTGCACAATTATTAATCCCTTTCTGTCCTCACGCTGTTGACACATGCACTAACACTGTAACTGGTGCAGGAACATGGCATTTGTCCAGCCCAGAAAATCTGCTATTCCTCCTGCAAAAACAAGGGAAATGGGACCACACCATCAGCTTTCCCAGAAAATTGCCTTTCCCTTTACCACCAACAGCATCATAGGAAAAAATTGAGATGATGGCTCAGTGGCATTCAATTCCTGCAAAATACTCAAGCCCCATCTGCCCTTGACTTCAGGTTAGGGTTCTGCTGCTGAGCTGCAGAAATGGAAACTTACAGCAACACTATGCTACTAAAATCCCAGAAAGGACAAAGCCTGGCATGGGTTGCAGGTTTGCTTGCTGGTGGTTGAAAGTAACACCAAGAGCAGACAAGACTCCTGAGTATTTATGGACCCCTCTTAGTTTTCTCCAAGCTGCCAAGTAGAGAATTTACTGCAAATAGTCCTTGCAAGCTGGGTCTGGCCATCGGTGAGCGTGCAGACATCCCCCTGGGAGAGACAATGCCAGCCAGGAGAAATGGAGAACAACATCAGACAACGGCTTCTTCCCATACACTGCCGAGGATGCTGTCCCACTGAACAAGATGTGCCCATGCTGACACCAATGAAAAAGCTCTCTGTCCACTCTTCAAGGCATTAGCCTTTTGCCATGGGCAGACTGAAATTATCATTGGAAGTCAGGTGATGACTTTGTGCTGCATGCAGCCACTCGGAGATGCACAAAGGACCCGAACCCTGCTCGCACGTTTCTGTCCCGGCAGCTGCATCTCGAGGGGATGCCTTGGCAAAACCACAAATGGTGCAGCAGCCCAGAGCAGCCAGGCACCTCTCCACCAGCTTCCCAACAGTGTTGTCTTTTGCTACACTGTGCCCCCAAAGCTTGGAAAAAACAAACAACCAACAAAAAACCCAATGCTGATTCTCCCTTACCTCTCAGGCTGCAGCCATTGGCTGGATCTATTTCTCTGCCATCTATTTTGAAAGCCCAGCGCCCAGGGACATTAACATTGGTCGTTTCTTCAATATTGACTATGTCTGGGGTTCTGGAGCCTGGGATGCTAAAGAAGTTGGTGATATTGCCACCATTGAAGCCAGCCTAAAACAGAGAGAGAACAAATTTCATCATACATCTCTGCTATGGGAAAGCGATGCTGCATTTCCACACTTCATCCCCCAAAATAACTCCTGGGTGCATTGTCTCTTTTTAGGGATTTCAGTTTTCAGGTAGTCTGGATGTGAGTGATGAGCTCAACAGATACTGTAAGCAATATGGATGTATATATACACATTTATGTATGTATATATACATATCTACGTACATATAAATAAATATGTATGTGTGTACATATAGATCTATGGGAATATGTACTGAGTGGCTGAGATAAAGTACGAAAGTGATGGAGGGAGGCTCCCCTTAGGCAGACAACCACACTTCCCTCGGGCAGATGAACTGGCACTGCTGCTGACACCAAATTTTTGAGCACTTGTCCCGCTGTGCCCGGCGGTGGGCTTTTACAGGGCCAGTGCTGGGGATATTGAGGGACTGTGGCATGAGCGAGCACAATACATTGGGAAAGTTACAGGCAACCATGAAAGAGCTCAGTAGAGATGGGGATATGGGAGCAAAAGCCTCACCTGGGCCATCACCCCACCGAGACCGGTCAGTGGGTCCCCTCCACTGGCTGTCCCTGTGGTCCAGCTGATTTCGTGGTAGTTAAATATGGCAAAAGATGACACTCCGTCTGTGATCAGGACAGCTTGGAAAGTGTTTACCTGTTGAAAACCACGAGTACATTCACAAGGTGATACTGCTTTTCTCACACTGCTTGCCTTGCCCCACGTTTGTCTCTGGCCCGAGCGAGACACGGGAGCCTTGCGGTGAAGAGTGGCAGAAGCCAAACGAGACTCGAAATATGCCCACCAGCTCCCATCCCTGCTGCTACCTCCACCTGGGAGGACGAGAAGACCATCTCCGATCCAATCTAACGCCAATAGATGGCAGCACGAGAATAAGCTAGCAGGGAAAAAAGGCTGGGCAGGATTCGGGTTGTTATGAGCTGTTATCTTCCATTATCCTATCTTAGCTTTATTCCTCGCTGTGTTATCTTACCCGCTTCCCTTCCACATTCATACCCTACAATACTGTTAACGGTGGATTACATTCAAATCAGCCATGTATATTACATTCACATCAGCCATGGATATTACATTCACATCAGCCATGTATATTAAGCACTTTGTTGGCTGCCAAATCTCCTCGCTACCTGCTCAATCCGCTGCTCTCGTTCTTGCTTTCACTTGAAATGACTCTGCACTTCCAGCCCCTCAAACTCCAGAGCCATTCACACGACTGCCAGCCTGGACCCCGGGTGTGTTTGCCAGCTGGTGAGGACAGCATAGCCCTGAACTCTTCCCTTTTGTGGTTGTGCAAAAAGATGTAAGAGGCCTCTGCCTTTTAGACCTCTGCTACTGGATCTCCCTGCAGATCTGCCTGCAGATCCAGTGGCAAAGGTCATCACTAGGAACTAGCAATTGCTTCTCCCAGCTTTCTGCATTTTCCTGTCCTTCTCATCCCTGCCCATCCTAGACAGCTCTGCACCAGGACCATGCAGTGATAACTGACTGCTCCTCCTGCCTCCGAGCAAGCAGGATTTTAGCAGGGGACACAGCATGGGCTGCTCCTCCTTCAATTAATCAAGAGCAATACTAGGGGCCTTGCTACCTGGGCACTGCAAACTGTGAAGGAAACTACAGTCCCATAAACAATTGTCAATATGGGAAAGCACACTGATCAAACCATCTCACACTAGGCAGCATTAGGGCTTACCCTGTCAGCAGGAGCTGAGCTGCTCTGTCTTAACAGGTCACCTGTGCTGCTGGACAAAGGGAAGACACCAGAGGGGCAGAGGGTCACTCTGCACCACTTTACATTCCCTTACAGCAAACCCTACAGCTACTTTGATTATTGCTGCTGAGGTGAGCACAAATGCCTGCAGATTGAGGAGGGAACACCACGGCTGCACTCACTACTTGTGTGCCACAAGGGAAGTCGCTTCTAAGGCTCATTAGGCTCCTGCCATGAGGAATGTTGGAAATGGAGGTGAAGCAGCCTGTACGAGCTATCAGGGAGAGCAAGAGGTGTGGGCAGAGCTGCCTCATGGCAGCTGCAAATGGCAGAGTTCACACCGGGGCAAGTGGCAGAGCAAGCTAACGGGGAAGCCACCATTTGAACTCCTGCATCCTTTCCCTGGCATTCTGCCTCCTATGCCTGGTTTGCTCTTCACCTCCTTAGCACACTTGCTCATCTCTGCCAAGTCTTGAGATACCAACACATAAAGACAATATCACTTTGATAGCACAACAACAGCTCTTCAATAGAGCAACAAACCCTGCTCAAGTCAGGTCCCTCTTGGAGGGCGGCGGGAGCTGATGTGGTAGCAGGAGGTTTAAGATGGCTGGCACTCCTTGTTAGGAGCACTTACACAAACCACAATTTTTTCCCTGTTTGGTGCTCACAAACATGCATTGAGCACCCTAGCCATCTACCAAGGCTCTCAGAAACACGTTTGCTTGGGTGTCATGGAGAGACAGTAACCGCAGTGTCCCCGAGGCCACATTCGCAAAAGCGTTTTCTGCAGCTCTTCTGCATTGCGATGAATTTCCTGCTTAAGTTGCACCGTGCTATTCCACGTGCCAACCCAGAGCCCTGGCTGCTATTGAATGGAAAGGCTGCTCTATAACAAAATAAATTGCATTGTGTTACAAATGTAATTCTTCAGGCAATACACGAATCTCTATATTGCTTGCTGTCTGCAAATATATATATATATATGGGGTTTTTTTCTGCGAGTGCTGCCAGGACTAGCAAAACATATGCATTAGAGCTCGAGTCTCTCTAACAAATGGAAAAGAGCTGAACTGTTTATCAGAGCCAACTCTTCGAGACAGAAGGTACCAGCTTTTGGCACTCCCAGTACACAGGCTAATCGCAAACAGCCCTTTCCCCAAACACTAGCAGGGATCCCTCGCTCACTACCCGCGCCCACTCTTTCCAACGCCCCTCTGCCTCGTGCTCTGTTTCCCCTGTGTTAGGAAGCCCCGCTCCCTCTCCCCAGGGCTGAGTGTGGGACCAGTTTATCCTGAACCCCCACAGGGGAGAGACCTGATCCAGCACGGGGGGTCAGCAAACAGCTGCCCTCCAGTCCCACTTCAGGACAGGATGCAAGTGTGTGCACGCTTTGGCATGCCTGTCATTCCCTGCTCCAGCCCTGGGCGCTGCTCACCACGTCGCTGTCTCAGGAGGAGCCTGATCTAGGCACACACCCCGAGCACACACACCTCAGCATGCTCAGACTGCTTTCGGTACCTGGCCAGCTGCTATGAGGTGCTTCTGGGTCTCACCCAACACCCTGGCCCCATTACTGCCATGATAATATGCCTTTTAATTCAATCATTCCTTATAAACTGACAGCACAGGAGCGGGTGGGAGCCTTGAGTCATTTAAATCACAGCAGAGCTACTGTTCAATGCCAAAACTTTGGCTTCTTTATCAAGGCCTTTCTTCCGAGGTGCCCGTAGCCCCTGCACACAAACAGCTCTGGTTTATCACTGCAGAAGCACAGGCAAAGTGAAGGTCGCCTATCACAGCACAAAGGAAAAATGAAATCTGCATTTGTATCTAAAAAAATAAAAACCTCATGCTATGATCAAGCCAAAAACTCCCAACTGGTGCTGGAGCCTTGTTTAAGCACACAGTCTACAAACACTGTAGAGACGATGCTTTCCCTGGAGATCTGAGAGCAGGGAGCAAGGCTTGTACAGCTCCCATGGGAGAGAAGGAAAGGACTGTGGTGAAAAGGAAACTCGGGAGTGGGAACACAAAATGACTCACTCAATTTTATGCACAAAGGCCAGAACAATGGTATCTATACAGACATTTACTCAAGCATCAAACACCACCCGTCAAGAAGCACATCCAATCGCTCCTTACTGGGGTCGTGCTGCTTCCCCCGTAGAAAGTGACTTCCTCCCAGGTGACAATGAAGATCCAGATGGCAGAGAAAGAGGACATGTCTTTGAAGTGCTTGCGGATGTCTTTGGAGGCTCTCCTCAGCAGCTCGGGGTCCGTGCTCTCCCTGTAGTAGATCTCTCCCCGGATGCCGTTGTGCACGTCCGCCCAGAAGGGCGCGACGAAGGCCCGGCCGTCGGTCAGGGGAAAGGCTTCCGGCGTGAACTGGCTGACCAGTGCGTTGAAGGAAATCACCCCATTGTTGTTGACCTGCACAAAGAGACCTCCTTTCACATCAGCAAGCCTTGGCAGGTGGCAGGAAGCCACTAGTTTGTCAGGAAACGTAGGGTGAGCGACTTTTGACAGAAAGTGACTTGTAATAATCATATCTGGTAAGACAGCCTGACCATCTACACAGACACCCAACTTCATCCTACCAGTGGTGGCCAAAAGCTGAGTGCAGGAAACCCCAAGCAGGACACAACCCTGAGAAGTCTGCAAAACAGGGCTCCTACCAGCCAGCACAGGAGAGGCACCCATCCCAGCAGGATGGCACCTGGCTTGGCTGGGACCCTGCCTTGGGGTCCTGGGTTTACCCAGCCTTTGGAGAGCAGCTCTGCAGCACTGAGGGACCTGGTTGTATGACACAGGTGACTGCATGACACGAGGGCTCCTGGGAAAGAGCGCTAAAGCATCAGGCCCACTGCCTTCAGCTTTGTCATCTGCAACAGATCCTGGGGCTCCCCAAGAGCAGCATGACATGTGGCACAGGCAGCCTCCTCAAAGTCTGCTGAAGATGCTCCCCAAAACAGCTATATTTTTTTGCAAAGCATGGAGAACAAGCAGCTCTGCTGTCCTGGATGCTGAAATCTCCCACCACACAGGGGTTTGAAACCCCCTCAGATTACTGCCTTGCTGGTATTGCTGTCCTTTTGTCTGTGGCACCTGCACACAGGTCCAAACTGTTGCCCATTATTTCCCTGCTATGGATCTCTGCATCTTCTCGTCTCTTGTCATGTGACAGGAATAATGTTCCCTGTGTCAAGGCCTTAGCTTTGCTGCACCATTTAATCACCTGCAAAGAAAATTTATTGCCTTTTATATTCCTTCCCCATGAACATTAGCCCATTAAATATACCTTTGACTTTCTTAATCATAAAACCTATCAGTTCATGAAATCTAAGGACTTGTCAGGTGGGTGCTAATAAATCTTCCAATTCCTGACAATGAGGAGAGAGCGTTTAAAATGCAGCCGCTAATGGCACAGAAAAGAATAAAGGGAAGGTCTGCTTCTCCACTTACATAAATGCTTCTGTAGGCAGCTCCAAAAAAGATGAATGGGACGGAGATCTTGATCTCAGGAGAGCTTCCATCATCAACTTTGGGTGTTTTTGTGTCATTATGCCAGAATGGATACAGACTCGTCATGGTGTGAGCTGCAAAGAGAGGGAGAAGAGAGTCCTTGGTAACAAGGATTGTTTCAGATGGTGAGGTGCTCAGGTGCCTGGGGTCCAAACAGCACCAAGCTCGACCCTCAGAGCTAGGCTCCTGGCAGTGGCCACCCTCCTCCTGCCTGCACAGCAGAGCCCTCCTGGGCACCAGGGCCAGCCTGGCACGTCAGACCCCCACGCGCTCCTGACACTGGGTTACAGCCCGAGGTGTCACAACTGCTCCAACATTTCCCGGCAAAATTAGGTTTCCCACCAAAAGGCACTGCTGGTGAACACAATTGCCTCTCCTGAAAATCATTCAGAAGATAGTTTTGAGGTGTTTCAATACAAGCCTGTTGGTTTCTGCCAGACTAAAATCCATCCACTTGAGTCTCAAGCAGGCACTTCTGGCCCTGGGGCAAATGTCCTTTCCCATTCCAGCCCCTGCCAGATCTCTGCTCTCATCTCCTCCCCCATTTCTTGCAGTTGGCTACTGCTGAGGCTCCTCACAGAACAAATGGGGGTTTTACTGGGTTTTCCTGCCCCTTCTCCCCTCTTTGATGTAGGAAAGCAGCGCCCTGTCCTCACGACATTCAATCTCAGCCGACATGAACCACTGGGCTCTGAACAATCCTGGCTCTGTTTGCCTGGACTCAGGACATGTTTTTATTCCCTAGGCCCTACCCTGCGCTGTTCAGGGGCCTCCAGCCGAGGACAGCTTGCTCTGTGTCCCACTGTCACGGATGCAGTGGGGGCTCTCAGTGTTGCCTGAGCTGGGGGATGCTCTCTCCTAACCACCCTGCGGATGCTCCCTGCTCAAAACTGCCTGGGAACCGGGAGAGTCTCCGTCTGACCCCTCTTCACAGGCTCAACCAGTCTGACTTTCCTTGGAAAAAAGGAGATGGGGGAAGCCTGGACTAACTCCGCTGGCATTCTGACTTCCTACGACACACACGTGTGGCCCGAGTGCCCCACCAGACATAGAGGGAGGAGTCATGATGGTGTCCAAGCCACAAGCCTGGCTTCACAGCTATTACCTGAAGGGTTGCAAGAAAACTCCTGGCTGCCAGGTAGCTAAACAAGCTGTCTCACAGCTGTTGTGCACCTGGTGAGTTCTTACAGCTGAGGCATAGCTACCAGACACAGATTTTTCTTCTTTTTAAAAGAGAAAACTGCAAAAACTTCTCAGTGCCCACCTTAGCACTACTAGTGTGACACTAGCACACCTTGGCACCCATCATGTCATCTAGCCCCGTGGGCTCCGCTGACGGTGATTTTTGCCCTGGTGGCATTCCCCACGAGTGAACTGGTGGCCTCGCTTCCTGCATCAGGAATGAGAGTGACAGCTTTTGCCTGAGCTGTCCTCAGCCTGACAGCACCTCAGCAGCTGACCAGGGAAACAGCTTCCAGATCTCCCAACTCTCCAGCTAGAGGTCCTCAAACCAGCCACACATCTAGTACCAGCCACACATCTAGTACCAGCCATGCAGTGCACATTTGCCAGATTTGCAAACCATAGAAGCTTTTCCTGCCCATACCAGCTCCGTTTCTCCTTCTTCAAATTGAAACATGACAGAGATTAATTTCTCCATGAGATTAGGGAGGTGCTCCTGTGCTTTTCAACATCATAGAAAACCATGTCTGTCGCTCAACAAATTTGCCCTTTACTGAATGTAGGTTAAGCAGCCTGCTCAGGAGTCCTAACTCCAGAAATTTTTCAAACTCCTATTTTGTAGCAACTGGCCAGACAACCACAACCTCTGGAATGCCCCATGTGAGCACACACAGCCCTATAAATGATATATGCATATATATATAAAAAGCTTGACAAGCTCAACAACTGCTGTGGCCTGGGTGTCCCGCTGGCTTTGCCAGCTTCGTATTCAGCACAGTGTGCCAGCTCCTCATTCAATGTAAACTGTCATCACTTCATTGCTCTCAATGAGGCCATTTTGCACGAGCTGCCAATCCATCTCCTGCGACACAAGCTGTCACTCGTGCAAAAGTGGCACCTGTGCTTACCCACAAAGGCACACCAACCTCCCTGCTTAGTGCTCACCCTTAAAGTTGGCCGCCACTCCCTCCCCACAGGAAACATTGAGTTCACCATGGTTCTTGTCCTTGCACAGCCAAGGAGCTGGGTATATTTTCCAGGCCCTCTAGTTCTGGGGGTCTCTGGGCACAGCCCTCCCTGAGGTGAACACTTTCATAGCACAGCTGACGAGCTTTGGCCTCCCAGCACCCGAGCGGGGGATACTCACCTCGCTGCAGCACAGTTATCACCAAAAGGGCCACCCAGGTTCTGAGAAACGATTGTTTGTTCATCCTACAGGAAAGAAAGAAACCTGGACATGCATCACACCAGTAGGGAAACGCATCCTCGAGCAAACCCCAGGTGACACCGAGCGCTGCCGCTTCCCAAAGCTCCCCAACCACTGCTGACATCGGACATTTCAGAGATGATGGTCCCTCACCTGCCAGACAGACCCAAAACACCTCCTCTGTTAAGTGGTGTAATGAGACCTCCCGGGTGATAACAGCAAATCACCCTGCAGGTATTGTCAAAGTAAGCTCCTAAGCATGTGGAAGAGCTGCTGCTAATTTCACGCAGCATTTGGAAGTTGTAAATGGCCCCAGCTCTCCATGGGCTGTCTGTTCTCCTGATAGTTCAAGAGCAATTCCTCCCTGATCCGCTTAGTGCGAGGACGGATGCTTCTGCCTCACTTCAAGGGAAACAGCTTCTCACTGCTCCAAACACAGAGCCGGTGCCGAGCTGCAGCGTGCTCTCCTAGTTAAGGGGCTTCAGACACTGCTTTGACTAATCCTTTGTGCTGGCTGCTACCACAACGATTGCTCACTGCTTTTGACAAATGTGGAAGAAGCACAAACATTTACACAGCTTGGCAATTCCTTGCTGCACGGGAATCAGTGCTAGAGAGAGACACAGATACGGGGCAGGGAAAATGTAAGCGAAATCCTGTGCCAGCTTTAATTCCTTCTGTGCCTAATGCAATTTGTTACTCATTATTAATCCAATAGAAAATATCACTAAAACATCTGCTTTGATTTCTTCGCCCGTCGCTTCTGTTCATTACACGCAGGCACAGCTCACCTGGAGCTCGCAGGAAGGCATCCTCTGCTCCCAGCGTGTGCGTGCCCGCCAGAAAACTGTGGTCAGCTTTAGATTCAGACTATATCTATGCATTACTTAGAGCCTTCGTTTCAACACCAGTCTCTCTACCTTCATGCACTTCAGGACACACTGCCTACAAACCCCAGCGCCTCTTTAAGCTCTCCCTATAGATCTGCTTCTATAACATACAGGGACGAACAGATCCAACCACTTCTAACTATGTAAATGCATATACATAACACACACAGTGCAGGACTATACCAGGGAACATGCCATCAGCTGTCCCCCACTGCTTCCACTTGACTCCTGTTACCAGGAGCTCAGAAAACACAAAACACAGCACAAGGACATGTTTCTCCCTGCTTCATGGCTCCTCAGCACACTCACTCCCATCAACACTGGCCACAGTCTGCTTCCAGCAACTGCATTCTGCATTGGGAAAAATTCATTCCACTAACAAAAAGTTTTACTATAATCCCTATCTTGGAAAGATGAAAAGAGGAATTTTTTATATTGTGATCTATATAAAAATAATTTTATATAGATCATAAATCTGAGTTGCTGTGGATTCATCAACAGAGACCAAGCGGGCAATGACTGGTGGAGACTATGGCAGTCCAAGAACAAGAGCGAGCCTGGTACCACTTGTGAAACACGACAGGTAATAAAGAATATGTTACTTTACATATCACATTCAAAACCACCATTTTTTAGGTATGAAAAAAAAGAAATTACCAACCTGTTCTGTAGACTAGAGGAGCAACCAGGTCTGAAATTTTAGACTGATCTTGGTAGACCAGGGAGAAATCCTATGTCAGTGGAGAATGCATGCCGGTCCTCCTTTGCCAATTACTGCTGATGACTGAAGCGATGTCTCAGTCCCCTTGCTCTTGCAATTGAAAAGTCTGTTTTCTTCAATGCTGTTCCAGGGCTGGAGGAGAGTTGAGTTGCAGTCACAACTGTTGCCTCTATTGATAACCAGCAAGCTAATCTGGAGATCAGATTCTGGCCTGGAGAGGGAGAGAAGCCTCTTTCTTCCCCAAAAGCTCACCCCCTTCAGGTGGATTCAGATGGAAATGTCAGCAAGTTGGAGCTGGGCTCAGGGCTGTGCTGTTCAGCATCGCCTTTCGCTGAAGGGAAAAAAAAATCAACTCAGAAGAATTGAGCCCCTTCCTCCTTTGTGTGAGTGGGAAAAAAAAAAGCCCCATCTATATAAAGTTACAGGATTACCATTAAACAGTGCTAGGCTTAAAGCACTGTTCAAAGGCAGTGCCCCAGACTTTCAATGGAGTTACTTTTCCATCCAAGACTTGCTTTAGTTTCTGTAACACAACTTATTTTTACTGGTGGAAGAGGAAAAACTTACTGAGTGCAGTGTGCTCTCTCTAAACCCGGTGGAAAGCCTTTTGGTGCTGTTCCCATTTCAGGTCTCTGACTCTCTTGACTGATGTTTTTCTCAAGCCGGTGGGAGGTTTCATGGGGGGACTGCTGTGAGCTTTGTTACCATTTTCACTGGTACAATCTGCAGTTTCCACAGGGATTTTCCCTGCCCCTGGTACCTGGGCTTCACAGCACACCCGCAGGGATCCGCAGCAGCCAGGAAAGTTCACTGCTGAAGCCCTCTCTTGGCACTAACCCCCTTCTCTTGTAGGTGCCCATAGCCCAGCCTTCTCTCTACTCCCATCTCCCCTACCCTCCACCTATAACAGTGTGTCTGCGAGCCCAGGGGTTTTGCTAGATCCACAAGTACATTGAGGGCCAAAACCACGGGCTGTGGGTGTAGCTGAGGTGAGGATGTGTTGTCCACAAGGGTGCAGTTACACACTTGCAGCACCAGGATGTAGCAGGCTGAGTGAGGAGGCCCTGGCTCTCCACGCCCGTGCCCCATGGCCACCTGAGCTGAGCAGTTACCAGTGGTGCTCATTGTTCCTTGGTGCTCGGTGGCAGCTGCTGATGGACAAATGGTTCCAGCCATGCCAATGGGCCGGCTTCCACACACTCTTGCTGATGGTGCATGGGGCCACTGCTAGCCCTGGAGAGAGGCACCGGACAAAACCTTGCAGGCTGTAAACCTCAGACTGTGTTACAGAGACCAAAGCTCTTCATGTGAGCCCAGTCTGTAGCCTGAGAAGATCTCTGCTTTAATTTCATTCACATCAGTGTTAGATGAGGGAGGCAGAAGCTGAATAGTGGCCGAGGGGTGAAGGAAGCAATCGGCAGAGCCCCACCAGAGAGCCGACTCGTGGGGCCTGCATTAAGGCTCAGTTGAGACAGGCGGTGCTCCAACCCCCGCAGTCCCTCATGGGAAAACGGCCACGTTCTCACAGATAAAACCACACAGCCCAGCCTTGGCAGAAGAAGGATTTTTCCTTTCTGATTTTTTGGGTGTGGGCCTTTCACTATCTATTTGCCCTACTAGGTGGTAGGTATTGCCCTTGTGCTCCTGTACACCCACTCCCCACCCTCCATCAGGAACAGAGAGGGGCCAGGAATGCCAACAGCCAAAGAAGCACCATCAGGTAACAGAGAGTGAGCTCGAGCCTTGTTCCTCACCTGGAAGTGGAGATAAGTCACTGCCATGGAGAAATACAGTCCAGAAGAGGACTACACCTTCCAGCACTGTGACTTCTCCTTCTGACAAAGGGCATCTCACACACGGTAGGTGGCTGTGTCCGAGCTTGCCAGGCAGACAGCCGGCACGAACAGTCAGCAGAACAAAATAATCTCGACAGCTTTCACTCTCCTGAAGGTGCATGTTAAGTGTGCAGGTGAGAAGGAGGGAAACATTTTGCTTCAGGGAACACAAAAGTGCAAGACTCGGAACACTTGTGTAAAAACTTACATAAGTTTATTGAACTGATCCAAACCAATTGCCTATTTGGCCTGAATTCCACTGCTAAGTCTGCAAGCAAACCAAAGGCAAATTGTGGGAACAGGAAATATATTCCCCATGAGAGAAACCAGAATAAAAAACGAGATGGTCTTACAGTTCTTCCTTTTTTCTTTAAAATTACATATGGATGCATCATTAACAGGGAGCAAGAATAGACCTTCATGTTTAAATTATATTTCAAGTTTCCAGTAACTGCAGAAAAGCAATCACAGAGGCAAAGGCCCGCGATGGCTAAAGCCCCTCTAACGTTGCTCTGGGGAAGGCATCTCTCTACCGCCTCCAGAAGCGCCACATTCCAATGAGGGAGGCACAGCTGCCAGGAATCCATATTTTAGCCTCCAGGCTGCTTTCAGCACCTCATTTCCATTTTCAAATCCACACATGAACAGAACCTACAGAATCTCATTTACGAGCCAAACCAGCAACTGACGGAGGCAGAGCCGCCACGTCGCCTTTTCACATTACAGACCTGAGTAGTTGAGGGCAAACCAAGAGCTCCTCCCCAGAAGCAACGAGTGCCAGTAAGCACAGATCCTCAGAGCTGCTCCAAGCCACCACGGGCCGCGCTGTCATCTGCCACAGGGATGGATGCAACTCCCAACAAAGAGCGTTACAAACCCCACGGAGGCAGCAGAGGACAGTCGTCACGCCATGCATATTCATAACGTCGCCAGTTAAGCAATCTGCCTGAAACATCTGGTCAAAACAAGGATATTTGATAGGAACATATCCAAAAACACAACAGCACAGCATCTAATCCCACACACGGAGCCGTGCGACACTTTGGTATATAGCTGTCACCCGATTCTGCCCGAACCAGGTGCTTTGCCCGCTGCGTAGACTGCCCACGGCAGAGATTTATGCAGGAACCAGCATGAACAACAAAACAGTTCTTGACAAAAGTAGCCCTCAGATAGCAGGATGCAAAAGCTGGGACGCTTGCAAATCTGTTTTGTTTTCTCAAGGGAATGTGACAGAACCAAGGACATTGGGGAGATGCCAACAACACTGGGACACAGCCCCTCGTGACATCGCACCGATTGAAATCAAACCACCCACCCTCTCGGGACCCTCCTGCATTCTCAGCACCCACCACTGGCCCCAAATGCTCTCCTCTCTCGCACAGAGCTCTCCCCGTAACATGGTCTCCTGTTAAGTGGCAGCATGGCACACATGCAAGACCCCTTCCCCAAAGGAAAGCTAGCTGACTTGGGATGCATTTTACCACACTGGTTGCACATCATTTGTCCCTACTTTTCCACATCAGTCATCTGGATGCATAAACTGTCCCCAGGCTCCAGACGTGGCTCCTTCTCCTTGGGAAGCCAGCCAAGATTGTTGGTTTTCACCCCAGGAGTGCTAGCTGTGCAGAAGGTGAATGGCTTGAGAATATCGTCCACAAACAGCCGTCCCCTGACGAACTGGCAAGGCGGTGATATTCATGTTGTGACTTTTGCTGACACAAACAGACCAGGGGAGCCAGTTTGGGTGTTAGCACCAAATCCCTGGCAGCTACATGGTGCTTATCAACCTCCTATGCCAGTAGGTGTTCTCTTTTACCATCTTCCAGTTCCCACCAGGTCCACTGTAAATAAAAGCATGGATTTCCTGACAGTTCCAAGCTGGCACAGACAGGTTAACTTGTTGTGGGCAAACAAACTTCAAAGCACATACTTGGGTCTTCTTTAACATCCCATTCAATTCTTTGATGGTCTTTGTTTATTTTCCTTCTCTGAAACTGAGACACTTAATTGTGCTGAGGAAGTTGGTCACTAGTTACAGCATCTCATTCTTACCAGTTACAATGCCATAAATACACTCACATCGGCAATTACTGCTCTGTGGGCTTAGGTCAGAAGATACTTTGCATCGTCACTGGTCGCTTACCTCTGACACTGCAGCAACTGAGGGATAACCTACTTAAACTGGAGGTCAAGGGGAGAAATAGGTTTCTAATATTAAACAACCTTATCTTCATAAAACTTTGTTTTATAACAAAATATCTTATTAAACACAACTTCTCCTATGCGCATGTATGTATATATCGTACAGAAGTGTTGGCTTAAGAGTTCTGCTATAAGGCAGCAAATGCACTGCCTAAATGGAAAATACATCTTCAGTAAAGCTCTAGCTTATAAAAGTGTCATCTTATGTCACACTGCCATCACCTCCCTGCTCTTTTGTTTCATGGGTACCATGGCTCTGCAGGTATGTGCCACAGCCTCTACGCTACCTACGGCGAGTCTTGCTCCGTTTCCTACTGCTCAGCTCAACAGGGCCAGGAGATTGACATTTCTGGCAGAGGGATGAGGCACAAATTATTAACTTGTCTAAAATCCTTCCATTTCCAATCATAATTCTGGATGCAGAACTACTCCCCTCTGAATTGTCCACACATCCTGAACCTGAAGACTATGAGATAATATTTCATCCCCTGCCAATCCTACCCCACACCCATGATCTAGGTAAAATATGAAGAGAAATACACAACTCCAAGAAGATAAAAGGAGCTCGGTGATGTGAACAAAAGCATCCTAGGAAAGAAAGTGCATGTGGGGATAAGGGGGCATTTCAAAATTAAGGTCAGAAGTTCATGTGTAACTAGAGCCCTCACTGCACAGCTTCAAAAACTTTTATGCAGCTGCTTCTAACTAGGCAATCTGAAAAGTCTTCAACCTGTCAGGGGGATAGAGAAACAAGAGAGGACACAGGAAAGTGAAACAAGAGATAAAAAGGAAGGAGAGTTTCATTGCACAAGAAAGGGAACCTGCTCTGCAGTAGAAAAGGGGGGCTCATTTAAGGAGCAGCACGCGACGCCTATGAGGTGCATATGGGGGGAAGCCTATATAGAGAGCAAAAACCTGCTTTACAATAAACTTGAGCCTAGCTGCTTTGTTACTCAAATTCAAGAAACCCATCTGAGCCAACACATTCTCCTAGTTCAGGCCCTAAGGAGGGACCCCACAGTCAGGGGCTCCCAGGGAAAGTGCTAGGTTTCATTTCTGGTGCAACAGCAACAAACACAAACTTCAACTTAACTCTTCCTCTCTCCCAGGAGAGCAATTTCAGCCACTCCACTTTCAGTACAAACTGGTGCAAGGTTAAGTGCAAACCAGAGGATCTCTTCAGCATCATGGGGATGAATTCATGGCCAATGGGTAAATCTGCTCTTCAAGTCATTTTGACCTGTTGCTCTAAAAGCCTTTCCAACACAACACCTATCCACTGCCTTCCAAAATCACTTTGCAACACAAATGGCAAGGGTCCCTCTGGAGCCTCCAGACTGAGTGCTACAGGTTGCACTGTGTCAGATGGGTAAAGAAATCTAAACATTTTTTTTTTTCCAACCCCAAAAATCAAAACAGGACCAGGTGGATATAGGGCATGCATTTTGAAAAGAAATTGTTCCTTTCTCATAAGGCCTCTCTCTTTCTTTCCCCCATTTTTTTGCACTCATACAAACCAAACCAGTGGAGTTAAGTGGATGCACTGAGTACCTGAGCTTTGAATCAAGCAGAATACTGGTTTAGATCTTCTCAGTGAACTCGAGCACAGCACCCAGTTGCAAAAAAAATACTTCAGCAACCTCGAGCCACAGTCGAATAGCTAGGCCAAAGGGCGCTCTGGTTGGAGTCAAAACCTCCAGAACTTAGGAAAAGAAAAACAAACAGGTCACATTTGTCACTGAGCTATCTTCTCCCTCACAGATCTTTCCATTCTACAGTTTAAACAACTGACTGCTCATGCCAAATCACGAGTATACCGGAGCATCAAAGGAAACATCAAGGTATCGCACACACCGAAACACATGCGCTGAAGTCAACTGTCACCTCAAGGTCACCTGCAGTGGATGGTGGGCATGGTTCTCAGATCAGGGCACTTCCTCTGGGCTAAGAAATCACCTGCTACAGAAACACAACCAAACCTCAACCAACCAACCGAAATAAAAACCTTGCAAGAACTCTTTAATGCATGTGTGTGGGGGCATGTGTGTGCACTGGCGAGGTCAAAGGAGGCTATTTCATCCTGGGCTCCACGTAAATTTTATCTCCATCCCGAATGCCGTACGAATGCAGCGCTCTTGAGCTGTATTTCATCTCCTCAGGGCCAAAAGGAGCTTCCTGGTCCAAGTAGAAGAGCAGCATGTTGCTTGTTGACAACTGCACGACAGTTTTTAAGTGCTTCTTCAATTCTGCGACAGTCTGGTCAAGACGGATCGACATCTCTTCCACCTTATCCTGGAAGTGAACCTCCACCTTCACGCTGCTCTGTGGCCGAAGATCCACGACTGCCAAGGGCTCCAGCTTCCCATACTTTGTGACCAGCTCGTGATACCTGAAACATTAAAAAAGCCCAGAGTTACGGTGTGATTTTCACAGCTCAGTTTCTGTCATCACATTATGACACCACCCCACTTTATCTGCAATCATCCAAGGATGCTCCCAGGTTGCAAAGTACAAACAAACATCTGCATGGAGAGTATGGTCATCAGATGACAAAAGGGTAAGCACAGATTCCAAGGTGGGATTCATCTAAAGCCCAGAACTCTTTGACAAGAGCCAAAACCAGAACACAGACAGAGATGAGCTGTCCTCATCGTCCACGTCAGTGACTAGCTGGCGTGTGGCTCTTCTGAAATATCTCACAGTTTAACTGGCACTTCACTCAAGGTAGAAAGGATGGATGAGGCTCTCATGAGGAAATACTGCTGAGCTAGCATTCAAAGCCTCTAAGTGCATGCCTCTGTCCATACAAGTCTCCCTCTCAGCAGGGACTATGAAAACCCCAGCTTTCTTCTCCATTTGTCACCAAATTTGGGGAGCTGAATGTTCCTCACATGAAACATTCACCCCAATTCAAGTCTGATGACCTGAACAGACATTCATTAGGAATAAATCTGGATGGTATGAGTCCTGTTTTCTCCCCTGCCAGCATGACACTTCACAGAGCACAAAATGTTTCTCTGAAAAGGAGAAAATAAAATCAAGAAAGTCCATCCACTCCAGTCACCTTGTCTCACGGTCCCCAAAGCTGCACTGTGGCACCAACATGAACCTGAGTAAGAGTCTGACTAGGGAGGAGATATCTAGCTGAGGAAGGTGAAGTTATCACTAACTTCAGACATTTGATTTGACTGGTCTCAAAACAGCTTCCTGAACAAAACTGAGCAGCAAAGCTCTCTACTGGGCTCCTACAATTTCAGGAACCCTGGCCGTGGCTGCAGTGGGATTTAGAAGAACAAGAGGATGCTACACTCACAAGACTCTACACCTCCTGCTCCAGTGAAAACACTTCAGAGTGCCACAACCAAGCTATTGCTCACAGAAAGGATACAACCTTCAGTCTAGATTCCCAGTACCTGTGGCTTCACAGCCTGACTGTTTTTCAGACATTCCTGCTGTTTTCCAAGAGGCCAGGTCCCAAATGTTACAGCCCACCGAGCACAGAATCACCAAGATCACCGAATCAAGGTGAGCTGCTGCACAGTTTAGAAGTTGCCAACAAACAGAGGACTTGTTGCCAACTGATCCTTCACACCTACTCTAAAACAACATGGGAATTTTACCAGCAGAGTCACACACTCCACCATCCACTTCCTCCTTGGAGCCAAGTTCTCCAACTGACCTTCACAAGGTCTGTTTGGAGGGAGCTATGCCCTGCAGTGGAGAGCCCCTCTCACCCTCCCACCGCCTTCAGCGGGTATCGCTCCGATCGGTCAAGGCTGCATCTCCCCTGTCTGTCTGGCTGCAGCACAAAACACAGAGTGATTGAAATGACAAAGACCAAGAGCTGCCGAGAAAAGGCAGCATTTCAGGGGCCCTCCACTATGCGCCACACAGAAAGCTCTTTTTGTTCCCGATCCGAGCCTGAGCTGAATGCGATCGGTGCTGTGTCACGGCCCCTGTCGAGAGATGATGGGACCTGGCAGGCTGGGCGACCCCAGGGAGCCCTGCTGAAGGCAGGTATGTTCCTGGAGAACAGCAGCCCCTCTGTCTGCTGGGAAATGAGGTAAGGGCCACAACGCACTAGGATTTCCCCAGTCTCACGGACAAAATGAGCCTTCACCAAGGCAGAGCGTCCAAAGGCAGGCTGGTGCCCTGCTCTCACAGTCACCTGAGTGATATTATCAGGCCTGTTTATTTGGAAAAGCCATTAGTGCTGAGAGGAGACAACTCCCTCCCCATATTTTACCCACTGGCCTAGCACCTGCAGTAAGAGCAAGCGCTAGCCAAGATGTCACTGACGGGGAGGATTTCTTCGTGGCACTGTTTCCGTGACAGACCACCAGCAATTTCCCACGTGCTGTCCAGAAGTACTGCCATGATTCCTGCACTAAGGGAAACTGCAGTGAACAGGGCTGATGGCAGGAAGAGTATAAAGAGGGGGACAGATTTCAAGCAAGCTGAGAGAGAAAAAAGTACCATGAGTGGGCTAAGGTTACCCAAATTCGTGTGGTAAATATGTGGAAGGTCAGGCAATATTGTCATAAATTGTCTCATGTCGAGGAAAGGCACAAGTTTTGCAGCCTGCTCCTTGTAGGCTAGCTGTAGCCTGCAAAGAAAGTTAGGAGTCTGAATGACTGGCTTCCCTCAAATCAATAAGGATGAAGGCACACTGCTTATATGGTTCTTTTGTACCCCAGTAAGAGGCACCCTGGAGACTTATAATCATCCCTTGCAGCCTGGCAGTCGCTGGCTGCCAGAGCAGAGGATGCTGAAGAACTGAGCCTGGCTAAAAGTGTCTCTGATACTGTGCAGATAAACAGCAGACCAGACAAGCAGAGGGCTCATTAAAAACCCACAGACACAACGACGCCACTCCAGAAGACAGCCAATACTGGACTGCACGCCTCGTGCTCCTTTCTAACCCACGACATTCAGAGAGAGAGATTATTCTGTTTCCCTCCCTTTCCAACCCCTTTGAGCTGCAGCCCATGAAGATGTGCAATGCAAACAGCAGGGTTTGCCATCAGAGAGCTTGCAGTTTGCTTATTGCACACTACCCTGACAGTCTTGAGCGGGGCTGCTTACGCTCTTAAGATTTCCATGCCAAAGTGTTTCTCCTTCCCCAGCCTGAGGCACCACTGCAATGCAGATGCCATCCCCTCAGGAACAACATGCATGTGTCCTGCTTAGATTCAAATTGCAAACCACCTTCAGAGAGATCACACCAGATTTGGAGGCAAGGAGCAGGAAGCTTTAGCAACAAACAAAAAATCCCTCTGCAAAGAATGCCAGGTTGCTCCTCATACAAGGGCTGCTACGTACAGGTCCAGGAACTGAAACCCGGCCCTCGGCACCAGGGACACTCTGAGCCATCTGCAGCATCGTTAGAAAACAGTCTGTAGTGGCACACAACTCCTCCAGAAGAGAACAAATCTCTTCAGCAGCTGCACAGATGAAGGGATTCAGACAAAGAGCCCATTGACCAGGAAAAGGGCAGTGTTTAAAGGTTAAGGAATCAGACGAGGAGGCAATTCTCCTGGAACTTAACAAAACAGCATAAAGCTAGCATGTTGGTCAAGATCAGACCAGCCTTTTTGGCTGGGTGAGATATTAGTAATTTCTTACGTGATCTCTCACCAGGAAACCAACCCCAGTTGTGTCTGGTAATGTGGCTCCACACAGCCTGTTTCCAAAGTCTGTGTCCCAACAGCAGGTCTAAAGCTACATCCCACTGTGTCCTTCTTCACAGTACGTGGGTCCTGGACATGCAGGGCACCTGTCACCATGACACCCAGAGACAGAAGTCCAGCAGGAAAAGATTCAGAGCCTGACAGCTATTTATTTACCTTCCCTCTTCTGTGCAAACCCTTCCTTCTGACCTCAGGGTGGCACGTTCGTTACACCAGGATCAAAGAGCTCCTGGCACCCGAGTTCCCCTTCCAGTCTGCAACCGAATACACTGCTTTCAGCACAAGGGCCTGCCTTCTTCCAGGTGAGCCCAAGCCCCGTTTGCCAAAGGGCAGGACTCCATACAGCTGTTAGGCTCAGCTGCCCTGCTACTCTCACCTTCTAGAGCCATGAACATGAAACAGTTTTCTTAGAAATAAAATGCTAGGAAAAAGAATCCATTTTGGGAGCAGCAGTAAAAGCTCGCAGTCCTCTTCTCCCTTTCCTCTTCTTCTCCCCGGTGTTCTCCACCTCTGCTGCTATCCTTTCCAATATTTCATTCAATTTTTCCACTTGAAGAGCTTCTAAAATTACAAGCTGGGACTTGTCCTCAGAAAAAGGTGCAAAAGGGATCACCAGCTGTCTTGTCTCCCTGACTACATCAGTATCCTTTGCCTCTGAACACCTTTAACAAACACTGTAATTGCCAGACCTATTGGTATTCATGCAAAACACCATGCTCTCATTCCCTATTCCAGCCTCCCCATGCCCCTACTACACTGGCAGGTCACATATACAGTGCTTTCAAAAAAACAGAGACATTTTATCTAGATGTTAAGCTAAGGGAAATACTGATCAGCCAATGTAAACACCAGATTCCATCCGCACCTTTGTCATCTGTACCATGCCATACTTTTAACCTTCTCTACCTCAGTTTGTCCCTACCTCTATCTGTTCCCCTGGACACACACATACACACTCTTTTCCTGTCCCCTTTCTATAAAGAAAGGACTATGAAGCTTTGTTGTTTCAAAAGCACACAAGGGTTCTACGGCAAAAGGCACGTAAATGCAGTGGCTTGATGCTCCATGACCCTTCCTCAGCCCATTAAGGAGCAGTAAGTAGATGCTGGCACAGAAAAGATGCCAACTGAACAGCATCTGTCAAAGTTCATTAGTTTACCAAGATGAACAGATCATTGGGCATACTTCTTTGGCAAAGAAAAAACCATCAGACTTGCAATTTGCAGGCCTGAAAGTGAGGGGACAGCTTCCCATCGCCAGTCACATTCCACACACCAGATGGTCAAGAGAATTAGATGCCCCAGCCTGGCACCAGAGAGCACGATCTGTACTGGCTTTAGGGGACTCCCAAACACAGGTGGATGATGAAGCTAGCCATCAGGGAGGTCAGGAAGCAATGAAGATCATGAACTGAACAGTCATGTTGTTTAATGGCACTTGACATGGACACTTGAAGACTAAATGTGACTCTGAAGTGATTCTACAAGTCAACAGACAGCACTCTAATCTAATGACATTAACTAAAACAGATTGAGAAAGGCAGGACAGGAGGAGGGCGAGGGATGGTTCTTCACGGAACAGCTAGCCCAGATTCCCCATCTAACATCATCTGCTCAGTGGCCTTTCCTTTTGCCTCACGCCCTTCTGCCCCTGCTCTCTCTTCCACAACAAAGGATTCACACCTGAATGGGACTTCCTCCTCTGGGAACTCCATGTAATATCGGATGAAGAATCGTTCTGAGTCCTCTCGCTCCCCGTCGGCAACGATGCTTCCGTTGAGCTTGATGATAGATGGCAATCTGCAGGCAAACACCAAGAAACACAGTCAGCAGGAAGAGACAGACAGACAGACAGTCACCATCAAAAGCTATGTGCCACACCATTAACACCAGGAGAATCCTGCCAGGTAGCTTACAACCCTTGAGAGAGAGGGCAAGTTCCATGCAGTTTCTCCAAGCACATTCAAAACCAGGCATTTTCATTTTCCACGTGTAAGAATCGCACACACAGGCATATCTGAGATCCAGTGAAATGCTCAGAGAAGTAGAGAACTTTTTGACTTCACATTTCCACTACTCCCACTTTCCCACACAACAAAAAAAAAAAGCTCAAATCTTTCTGAGTGGTGAATTCATACAAGCCCCCCATCTCCTCACAGCCTCTTCCTCCAATTACCCACTCCCAGCCATTCACTGCCATGTAACGCTTCTGCTGAGCAGAATAAACAAGCAACAGACCTGGCTATTAGCAGCTTCCTGCGTTCCTCAGTGGTGTAGGACTGCAGCAAAGGGATTCCTAGCAATTTCACTTCCTCAAGCTTGGGAAAAGAATTTAACTTGTCAATGTCCTCCCAGCAATGCAGACCTGCTTGGAAGAAAAGACTTGCTTTAACAAACCCAGATGTATCCAAGATAATGAGACACAGTCAAAGAACATACATGACAGGCGAGCAGCAGCTGCTGTTTCTTGGAGAAATAGGCTTTTTGCTCATGATACACTGCAAAAAATCTCCTTTATTTGCTTACAAGATGAACTTTCAATTCTCTCATGCTGTTTTGTAAGTCTAGAAGGATGATCTCCATAGCTGATTAGGAAGCTTAGTTGTTTATGAACCATTCAGTCTCTGGCCTCACTGCCAAGGACTGACCAGCATCAGTTATGATGACTGCATCTATAAAGGAATGCTGCCTTAAGTAGTTTTAAAGTCATCAGGGCTTTGGTCAGTCTAGGCATCACTAAATAGCCACCAAATGGCTTTACCTCACACACATGACCACCCTGGGTCCCATTTCTGCTCGTGAGCCAATGGTAAAATGGTCCCAAAAGCCATCCAGACATTAATTGAAAAAGGCTTTAACTCAATTTCAGCCCCCTCAAGACCTGACATTTGGGCTAACAAGACAAGCAGAGAGGGTAAAATGAAAAAGCTGAGGATTGAGCAACAGCACAGCCCTGATTATGTGGCAAGATCAACACTACTCGCCTCGCCTTTGCTGCAACTGTGGAGATGTTTACTGCAATGCCTTCCAGATGACTGTTCCAGAAGCTTCCACTGGCAACACGAGTTACAAAACTGGTTTATCCTAACAACATTCAACAGCTTCACACACAGAGTAGAGAAAATGTGAAAAAACCAGAAAAATTATCTGTTCAAGCAAAGTCAGAGGTCTCATTTGAGGTAAGCCTGTCAGAAAACACCAAGTTCAAGCCCAAACCGTGTGTCACAATCACAACTCAGAAGAAGGGGCTCTTTTCAGAGCAGAAACTAAACTCCTGTATCACAGCACCGTGTTCCAGGCAGGCAGAATGTTTCCTTTCCTCACAGTGCTCACAACAGCTCTGACAAGGTCACCTATGCTAAAACCATCTGCTGGGTATCAGCATCAGCCACATTTACAAACAAATTGAGTAGAAGTTTGTAACAGGAGAACATTTCCACCTGATCTCTGAGACACAACATCACCAAAGAGTGCCTGCTACCTCCCTGAATCACACCACTCTGAAAGGGACAAAAAGCTCTTGGAGCTGGGAGAAAGCTAGTGCAGAGAGACAAGCACCTCTGAAGGAGAAACTGCTGTCATCCACGGCTTCTGCCTCAGCAGGAAAATCTGTTCATCCCTTCATGACCCCATTGCACTATAACTTCACTAAAAACCATTCTCTTTAGCTCAACACTGATCTCCACTAGGCTAAAAAAGCCTGCAAAGACAGGCCACAGTTTGAAATCTTCATGTAACAGAATTTTGGAGTGCAGCAGCTTTCCCTAAAGAAAAAACAAAGCTTTACATGCTCATTGGAATTTCTATTTGACTTTTCTATTCAGCTCCCTAAGCATCAAAATGCAATACAGCATCCAGAGTTCTTAAACACCTGGCATCAAAATTGCAAAACTACTCACCACAGAGGCACTTGCTCCTCAGTGAGACAGTGCTTTCAAATGCAGCTTAACAGGCTTTTCCTCCTCTAGTTAGCTTTAAGCTTCTATTATAGGGATTCCTTGATGCTTACATTGCAGAGCATGTGAATAAAGTACCTTCTACCTTGGCTAACACTTAACTATCACATGCACAGCATAAAGAGTGGTAAAGAACAAAAGATGATGCATTAAACACTCCTGAAGAAGAACTTCTGGAGTATGTGTCATCTCACAAACATGTCAGAGCCCTCACAAGTTGCTCTGCAGCTCCCTCTGAGTGTGGGGTGCCCTTCCCAAAATGCCAAATGCTGGTTCTCTTTCTGGAGCATTGGCTGAAAATTCACTTGGGAATGAAGTGTAAAAGTAGCCTCAAGCATAACTTGTGGTGAGCTTCTAATAACTGATGACACAGATGACAGACAGCTTTAGCTGGTGAGGGCTCAGCCCTTACATGTCACATACCTACACATACACTCATTGTACCCAAGATAAAACAGGGAATAAAAGGCAAATGGGATTCTTCCATCCCCTCCACTGACAGGCATTTATTTACCCTTGTCCAGCCAGGAGCACCTGAGGCAGGGACAGGAAACAGAGGGAAACTACTCAAATAAGATCCCTTTGCCAGCTCATTTTGAATAACTGCCAGTCCACGCTCCTCTGACTCATCTTTCTGGTAACAACCAACTACCAAAAGCAACAGGTAGAGCCTCCAGATAGGCACTAGTTGATTTATTTCCTGTTTTCCTCTCTTAATGCTACATTCCTCAGGTCAGTGCACTTCAGCACATCTGCTTGCATGGTCCTGCATTAGCACCATTAGGAACCTGAACTTCAACATGACAGGACTCTGTTGGGACTACCTTTACCTACAGCTTTTCAATTCTGCCAAGAAGCCAGGATAGATTGGAACAAAGGTCACTGGGCATTTTCATCTCTGCTACAGCAACAGAACCATCCCAAAAGTGTAGGCTCTTGCTCAGCACTTCTGCCTTCACCTGCCCTCTCCCATACTTTGCAGGAAGCAATGTATGGCTTCTCACTGGTAACACAGGCCTAAGAAGCAACCATCCCAAGGCCACAGTTTTAAAGACACAAAGCAAGTGTGTTCTTCACCTACTCAGGAGGAGAGACTCTGACCAATCCTCTGTCTCTTATGCTGAGAACAAACAGCACACTGCTTCCAGGCTCTCACCTGACTTGTGCAAGTTGATGGACCGCAGGTTGGGGAACAGCCTTGCTAGGGAATCTTCTGACTCTTCAATGGTCATGAGGTTGTTGTTAGCCAGAATAAGCGTGTCCAAGGATGGAAACATAATTCCCAATTTTCGAATTTCAGTCCAGTCTTGAAGATTATTGTCAGTTATGTGGAGTAATTTGAGAGACTGACAGCAAACCGGAGAACAAGACACTGTTTCATAGTCATTAAGGCACAGGAAGAGCTCCTCCAAGCTGCACAGGGGAAGAAAGATTGTATCATCATCATCATCATCCTGACATACCTTCAGAAATGGCTACCATCTTGGGCACAGGGACATGCACACGTGATTTTAACATGTTCTTCTGTAATAACTCTTACATGATTTGAAACCTTGACATAGAGAAGACCTTCAAGCCCTCCAAATAGAGTGTTTTAACTATGTCTCTCCTCCCATCTGTAAACTTCCTCCACAGATGAAAAATACTTCTAAGTGTTCCCCTACCCTCCTTGTATTAGCTGCCTAACAGATTGCTCAGGGTGTTGTTCCACATTTGTGCCCAACAAGCAACCAACCCAACTCCAATGGTAATTGCTACCTGCTCTCAATGTTCACCACTCAATTAAAAAAAGTGTCTTTATGCATCACAAATGACCCTTTTCTCCCCACATCACTGGTTCTGCCAAAGATTCCCATTAAAGAAAGAACAGGTCCCAGTAAGTTTGCAGACAACTAAACTAGCTCCCCTAATTCCAGGGAAGCATTTGTTGGCCACACAGGATACACTGCTGTCACCATCTCTGCTTACAAAGCTGTATGAAGAGGAATCTCTTATCAAAATGAAGCCACTGAGGACATTCAGGGAAACAGAATGCCACTGTCAAGGTGGACCGTGGCCAAGCCACATAAATCAACACTTTTGCAGAGAAAAGCATGATGAAATATTACCTGACAAGTGGCCAGGCCCTCAGACTTATATCCCATTCAAAAGCTATTAGTACAGGTATGCACTGCACCATTCATTCTGCAGTGACTCAGAGGAAAGCATGTCACTTCCTACATTGTCAGGGTGATTATCCATCTTTGGTACTTCAATTTAGACAGGAAGCCTCGGGCTTTGCAGTGCCACACAAGTTCAGCTTTTAAGACAATGTAAAGCATTCACCTGGCCACTTCCCAAGCTCCCAAAGAAAAAAAAAATCCCTTTTTCTCTATGGATCGCATTTGCATCCTCACACCCTTCTCATCCCTGTGCTTTGACAAGACAGCCTTGACCTGTGTGCAGGCAAGCACCCCCCTTTCTAAGCCCAACTCCCCATGCTTACTCTGGTAATTCCTGCAGGATTGTGTGGACTGTTTCCCAGGAAGCTTTGCTGTTGTTGAGCACCAGTTTGCGAACACCAGCGAACGACCCAGCACAGCTTCTCTCTAAAACGGACAAACTGAGAGGGTTGGAACTCAAGTTTAGAAACTCCAAGTGGGGAACGTTGGACACAATTTTACTGACCTAAGTGAGAGGGAAAAAAAAAAAAAAAGAGAAAGAAAAGTGTATCAGACAGTAATAGGACCTCATGCAATAACATCCTGTCCCTAAGAGGGACTCCTTTGGAATCACCACAATCCAAAGAAAGGATATGAGGGAAAAAATAAGGCTTCTGGAGAACTACCCACAATTCATACTCCAGCTACTCACTGATCTAGATTAATTTGTTAATTGCTCGTTCACCTCAACAATTCATTTCATTACACTCTCCAAGCAGCCTGATAAGAGACAGCCAGTCTCTTGGGAGAGGTCATAAAATTCACCTCGACTCCAAGGTTAAGCAGCAGCATGTTGCAGGAGCCAGCACACTGTACCCCTCTTTTAGCAGGGAGGCAATAGGCATGTCTCTTGAGTTCATGGCCAAGACTCTGATCATTTGCTCAACTTTTCAGTGCTCCCCACTAGCCACAAACCTCACCATTTCACCCAACATAAAAGACAGATAGAAGCTCACTGTACACATACAATTAATTTCATATTTGATTCCATTACTCTGAAAACATCAGCTTTCTGACAATCAATCCAGACACTCAGGTAACTCTGCCTGGGGCTTTCTTTTTGTGCATAGAGATGTACACCTGAGGGCAAAGTAGCAGAAAGGCACAGAAGAAAGATCAAGAAAGGGAAAGAAAAGCCAGAGATGAAGACTGTACAGCTCTGGAGTGCAGGATATATGACAGATCGTGTGATTGAGGTAGGTGCTGACCTAGATACCACCAATACACAGGAAGATATGAGAAGAGGTTTAGATGATCAATTTGTAGTCACCTAGTAATGATTAAGTGGACAGAACAGCCAGGCAGCCTCAATTTGTAAAGATCACATCACATCAATCCAATTTTCCTCTTTGACTGGATAACTGATTCAGTGGGAGGCAGCATAAGGGAATTACAGCTTCTGATGCCATCCACACACCAGTCACACAGGCAAACTGGGGACTTACAGTGCCTGGGCTGTCACTGTCAGTTAAGAGTTCAATACAAAGCCAGCAGACATACCAAGGGAGTGTTCTAGAAGAATGCTACTTCTTATGCTTTCAATGACCAGAATGCTCTGTATTTTCTTCATCTGCAGGCAATACTAAGGTGGGAAAGGCTTGCAGTACGAGGCTAGAGGCCACAGCAAAGCCAGCTGAAACCCACAAGATGGAAGTTCCATTTGAAGACTCGTTGCTGTACAGGGTAGCCTAAGCAGACTGAACAAACAGCAGGGTGTGAGGCATGCAGTCTGTGAGTGACAAGTGTATGTGTAGCTCTCCCAGCTGCCCACCAGATGTGAAGCCAGCCCCACTGAGAGTGAGAGTCAGGACAGGGAGCAGAGAGCCATCACCTCATTACTGTAGGAGGGGATCTTTCAAGGTCAGAATACAAGAAGGCAGGAGACACCATCCCAGTTTTAAGCAGATATGCCCTCAATACATAGCCATCTTTAGCTCTAATTTCAACAGACAAGCTTGAGATGTCTCTCCCATCCACTGAGCCAATACCTTTTAGATTAACAAGGGAATAACACCTACAGGGAGACCCATCCCATTTCTGACTTTGCAACCCCCATGCCAGAGCTGGGCCATTTCTGCAAACACTGTGTTCACTACCTGTTTGAAGACATAGGAGCTTGATGCAACAGAAACACGGGGTAATTTTTATGTTGCACATCCTACCCTTTTCCACATATTCCCAACAATAAAAGCTAACATAAAAGCAGAGCACAGACCAGTGAAGAACTGTTAAAAACACCTGAACAGATTGTGCTTGTTTTACTCATATTACATTGCATTTATCTAGTGTATTTAATCCAAGTGCTTCAGAAGATTTTACAGTAGCATTTAGCATTAATTAATAAGGCCTCAAATATATCCTTTGAGGTAAATGTTATTAAACCTCTTCTTGCAGATAGGGAAACAAAAGCAGAGAGAAAATAAATACCTTGCCCAGCACCACAGAACTGGAGGTAAAGCTGGGAATCAACTCCCATTACTCAGATCTCCTTGGGTCTTACTCTGTTAAAACTGCACTGCTCATTAACCTCTTGATGTTAGAAATGTCAGTTCCAGTGTTTTGCACAGTAAAAAAATATATGTATTTGTTACCCACAGGCCAAGATTGTACGTCACGAGGTAAATGGAGTGAAGTGCCCAAATGGATTAACTTCATCACATTTATTTCTCTGTTGTTGTCAAAGGAAATAAGCATCAGCTTCAAAGATAAGAAAGACACAAAAAATGGAAATCTCTCTCCTTTAAATGAATGAAATACTCTTAGAACCTGCAAGGCATTTGCAGTCATAGCAATAGCCATCAAAGTTATTCAGAAAGATGCAGGTGTAACCACTTTACCTCATGCCAGTCTTCCAGTTTATTGTCAGAAAGATCCAGCTCAGACACATGAGCACAGAAGGCGGCGATTTCATTCTCATCCCCTGCACACGTTATACCACAGCTGTTCAGCACCAGCACGCTCGGAAGGTTGAGGCGATCTGAAACAAGGGGAGGGCAGAAAAAAAGATGCTTTCTGGTCAGCATTGCATTGCTTAGTTACAGAAGGTAATAACAAGCACAAACATGACATTCAGCAAAAGATCTAGCACTAATTTCACAATTTATACCTATTTAAGGATCTCAGGATAAACATGGATTTTATGATGAGTGACTGACACCAAACAAGAAATCTTTGTCTCTAAACTTGAGGCACCACTCAGTCTCAGTGCTCTTCTGATACCACACGTGTTCCTGTCCACATCACAGTGAGGATGGGCCAATCCTTTGTAGTTTACAGTATCATCATATCAGTTTTTGCCAGAACTTATGCTCTTCTTTCCCAGGCATCTGCTACTGCAAATAGGATACAGGACTAGGTGGACCCTTTCTAACACTGTAGAACTGTCCTGGTTTTACCCAAACCACCACGAGAACATTTAGCATTCTTACATCCTGGAAAAACTCAGGTCTCTACTCGTCTTTTACATTTCTGCTTTGGTTTTGCTCTAGTTCCTCCTCATGGATCACAATCACAGCCTGATTTGCTACCACCAAAACATGACAAAGTTAAAATCTGTGGACTTCTAACAGGAAACCATTTCAACACAGAAAACACACGTTTAGGCAAGACAAGCCAGCAGTCTTTACATTCTTTCATGTACAATAAGGCTCTCTCATCTCTGTGGAGTATCAAAATCTGTCAAAATTCAACAACAAGCTTATTCATAAAAAGGTGGCCCTTTTTCTCCCTCCTTCATGCTCAACAGCTTCACAACTAGAACAGGACCCTATCAGCAATTATCTGGAGTGATCTGAGTTTTCACATTTCCTGGCTCATTAGTGTTCAGCTTCTTTAGAGGATAGTGTTGTACTTTGTTAATTAATCATGGCACACTTACAAGCCACATCTCAGTCACACTTTAAGACTTACAAACCTGCCCTCTTTTCTGGATCCAAGCAACTCAGGTAAGCAGGTGCTCACACACAGGGAGAGGGCATTGACTGAATATTCCATCAGGCCAATTTTCTGTTTGAGTTAATCCTGAGTGACTCATGGTATGTTTTATCCTCAACTGAACCCTTTTTTCTCCTCTGTCAAACTCAGTCACTGTAAATTTCATCCATCCAACTTCCATGGCCACTTTCCCCTTTGGGGCTGGTTATGATACTAACTGACCTGACAGAAATTTAAACTACATTTACAGATCAAGATGGGCAAGAGGTTACACAAAGAAAAGGCAGTTCTGGTGGGATAAACATGAACCTCAGACTTATCTGTACAAACCAAGAGCCAAACACTAACATCAGAGCATGAGGGAAGACTAAAGGGTGTCAAACAGATCCAGTTCAAAGAGTAGGAAATAGTGACACAGATTCTGCAGTGTAGGAGGCTCAAGGACATACGTGAGCAGCACAGTGCTTCAGACACACATCTGCCTGAAACTCCCTCAAGGCAGTAAGGTCAGGAGGAAAGGAGAGAGGGGATTTCTCCACTAGGTCAGCATAAGCAGGATCAGAGCACATTTGATGCCTTGAGAACTAAAGTAAAGCATAAATTCGAGTCACTTGTCACAAAAGAAGCCTAGCTAGAGAATCAATGACTTGTCACTTGGCTTAAAATGTGGTCCACTCCCGTGTACACTGGACTCTTTCTCTACTGGCAGGCTGATGGCACTGCATAACACCACTAGCATGTGGACCAACCTCTAATTTAGGTCAAGTATTATGTATTTGTCATCTCTGCCAAAACATCTATTGTTGCAGCCACTAATAAAATAGTCAGTATGACTACTCTGAAGAAAATGAGCTCCAAGGAGTGCTGAAGTCTCCAAACTCAGCTCTGCACAGGGCCTTATTTCCCTCTCACACTGACAGGATTCTGATTCTCTTACCCTGGCAATGACAGTGGTAGGGAAATGTATTTGTTTTTTACAGAAACCAGTTCAGTCACCGGATCAACTTTCTGTCTTTGTCAGATTCCAGTCTCAGCTCTCCAGTAAGAAACACGTTATCATACATTGTGATGTTTCTTTTTGTGGTCAATTCAGAGTGATTCTTCTTTCAAGGTAAGCAAGAACAAACAAGAAATTGATTCCACCCAGAACCCCACAGATGCTCAGGAAGACCAGAACTCTACCTTTCATGGGGGAACCCTGTGGAGTTGCTGGAACATGCACCCCCATACCAGGTCCACGGCGATATGGGAAGTTCTCAGGGCTGTATTTCTCACAAAGAACTTGCATGAAACTCCTTCCACTGGGCTGGTCCATGGTCCCTTCTTGGACTTCTAGTTCACAAAGGGAAAAGCAGAACATATAAAGAGTCAGTAGTGGTCCTTGGGAACACAGGACAGAAGGTGACCAGACTGGTCATGGATTTTATTTCTGAACTCTAGATTAGTCTAACAGGTCACATTTCAAATTCAAGATTACAGTAAAACAGCACCTGAAAAGAAACCAAAACCAAACAGAGGGCCAAAGCTACACAAAGTTGCTTTCAATTATACCACTACAGGCCAAGTACAAGAAGTCTTTGCCCCATATGCTCTTCCAAGACAGTTCTCAATATGCCCCAAGCTACAAAAGGTGACCTCTGTAGCTCACAAGAGGACTGTGGGATATTCACAGATATTCTCAAACACACCTCTGGGGCAGCAAGGAGGAAAAAAGCAAAGAGCTATTTATGAGTAAGAGATTGCTCAAACAGGTTTTCATCCTGTAAATTCTCTTTTCTCTAACTCAGGATTTTCAGTCAAGATCAGTTTTTTTTAGTGGGGAAAAAATGGAAAAAGAAAAAGGATCCACATCTCCCCAACTGTTTATAGAGAAACACTATGCAAAGGAGGAGCTCAACACCCTCTGCCAGCAAGACTTCCAGCAGTCACCTCATAGCATACCATGGAAATACTTGAGTTCAGTAATAAGCTCACTGAGGACATCTCAGGGCTCTCATCTTCACTAACAGCAGTGACTCATTCAAAGCATGCTCCTCAGAAGGAACATGATAATTCCTCCTCTGACATTTACAGTTCTCCTGTCCTGCTTGCAAACCCGGGCTTCTAATTAGAACACAATTGCTGTGTCACAAAACACTCTTGAGCACATATGAGCATATCATTTGGCCAACCCAACAAGTAAGTTTTGCCAATTCAATTTTGCAGCTGCTTAATGTATCTGGAAGATAAACACACCCTTCATATCTCCAGAAACAGAAGAGTACAGGAAAAAGGACTCACCACATCCCATGCTGCTGACCTGCCTAGAAAGATACCAAGTGTCAGCTGGAAGTGTGTTTGTCACAAAGAAATTGCAATGGTTGGCATTCTACTGTACCCTAGGTGGAATTAAGCTTCTCTGTCCTACTTTCCTGCACATAATGTGAATTTGGCATTTTTTATGGTTTTCTGGATAATAAAGGAGTCAGGCTTGATACATGCACAAAGCAAGGGAACCACGCTGCTGCTGCTGGGCTTCACAGAGGTCTCTGACTCCAAAGCAAGGCCTGATATCTGTCAGGACATGGAGGAGAGGTCCACACCTGCCTGTTCTAACAACACAAGGCAGGAACTTGCAGGAATCAACTGCAGATTTCCTATGGTGTACAACTAGCTGTGGAGCACTCTTCTCACCAAGTACTGTGTAGTTACCTTTTTAGTATACCAGCAAAACCCAGCTCACACAGATACACACATCCTGCACATGAACCTGCACCTCCAGGACACCTGGGGAAAGCCACACTTAGGAGTTCATGGGGGGGCCACACCAATGCTGAAAGCAACATTGCTTACCAATGCTGAATTAAAAAGTTTCTGCCTCCTACCATAAACTTTCCTTTAGATTTACTGCAGGCAGGGATAGACACAAAATCCTGAACAAAAGTGATTTAACTAACATTCAGGTTCCCTCTTCTGAGAACCACTAGTAACAACCTCTACTTTACTTCTTCATAAGCAAACTACCTAAAACACCTCTGTCACAAAGGACTTTGGTAAAATAAGAAGCAAGCTGAGTGAAGCCTGTTATAATTTTTGTATCATGTATAAAGGTTGCATGTCACAAAAAGGGACTTAAAGGATTGGAAAAAAAAAACAACAAAACCCCATCTTTTACACAAAACTTGGTTGATTAACGTCTCAAACTTAACTTAATGTCACTATCATGAATCGAAAAAAAAAACCTCAGAATGAAGCCTGTGCTAGGAACATGGCATTTAATTTTATGCTAAAACATTCTGCATGCTCTAGGAACAATGTGAACTGACAGCCAAGGCTTGAGGCTGAAAGGCCTCATTCCAGAGCAGTCTAGGAGCTCAGCACTGTAGGACAGACAGATACTGCTTTCTAAATGCACATTTAGATTGCCTGGTCTGGAAATCCTGGAACCCTCCCATGCATAAAGCTTTCTGTCCTTGACATTGCTTTTTTTATCAACCCCATTCCTCCTTTTCCATAGAGAAAACATCAGCTGGAAATTCCACATGAGAAAGTCACCTTCACATCACACCAGAGGCAGAAAAACTGTGTTTCCAGCTACAGTATGAGAGCAATCCAGAACTGAGACAAAACCTTCATTACATTCACTTTGATTCACAAGCATTTTCATTCTCAAGCTTTACTTTTGCACTCCCAATGCCATTACCACATGACAAAAATATCAGGGGGTGGGCAGTCACCTTTTCCACTTCTCAGCAGATTTCACATTCACTATAATCATGTCATGCACGTGGCTTCTCTGAATCACTGTAATTGCTTGCTTGAGAGCAAGGATTAAGAAAATATGCAAAGAAAGCATGACACACTTCAAGTGAATGTTTTCTGTACAAGGGCCATCAAGGCTGATTTGCAGGGTGCACATTTCTGAGTGTTTTCCTACTGACAGCACAAGGAACAATTCACATCCTAAAATAACTCTGAGTCTTCTAAACAACAGCAGAGATTGCAAAAGATGTGCTCAGTCTTTGAAAGATGTCAACAACTAGTCTTTGTTGTCTATATTTAGATGCTCTGCTGGAAGGCTGTGTCCCCAGTGACATCCATGGCAAGTGTCTGCAAAGAGGAGAATGACCCTGACTTGAGATCCAAGGGAAACCCAGCGGGCTGCTGCAGCTGATGAGCAAAGTGAAAGGAAAACACTCAGAAATAACATGAAAAAATATTTCTATCCCAGTGCTATAAGCTTATGAGTAGAATAACAGATGCTTCAGGAGAATTATATATCATTAACGACATTCTAATGAATTCCAGTGCCAGTTGAACGCCTTCAGAGCCAGTCCTAACCAGTCACACACCAAACACATTTTGACATGTTGGTAGACAAGAAAAACAAAGCATAAGGACTGGATGTAAGAGAACAAACATCTGTCTCAAAGAAGCTGGTATGCCCTTCTCCTAAGACATGGTTCATTGAAATGATTTGTGAGGTGGTCTTGAGGGGCAGATGAGCAACCAGGGGAGCCAGACCGACCCTCTGAGCCGCCAGAGAAAGCTACCCCAGTGCGCGGGGACTTGGCCAAAGGGAGGTAACTATTTGCTCACCCGCCACAGTGCCACGCTCCTGGAGACAGCCACTACTAACGGCGGGGCCTACGGCAAGGAGATGGGGAACCGCACGAGACGCGCCAGGCGTGTCCCTGGACATGCTCCTGGCCCCGACTCTGCCGCCGTTCTCCGGAGCCAGCGATCCCCTCGGGGGCTGCTGGAAAAAGCAGCTCCGCCGCAGAAGTGGCGGGCGAGCAGCCCGTCTGTCGGCCCCTGCCTGTGCTGCTGGGCCCCACGGTGGGGTACGACAGGCGGGGGTCCCCGGCCCCGGTCCCCCAGAGGCTCTCTCCCGAGCGCTGCAGCCTCCGCCGGCCCAGCCGCTCCAAACACAGCCGTGACACTGCCCCCGGCTCCCTTCACACTGCCCGGCCCGGCCCACGGTGACGGCGACCTCCCCCGCTCCGGCACGGCACCGCGACAGCCGGTCCCGCCTCCCAGCCGGCCGGTGGCAGCGCTGACAGCCGGCGACAGCCGCGGCCCCGCTCGCCCCCCGCCGCCCCCGCTCACCCAGGCCCGGCGGCCGCGTCCCGCATTGACCTGGAAGCAGTTCTGCGGCAGCCAAACATCACGTGACCGCTTGCGATCACGTGGCGGGGGCTCGGCCTGCGGCGGCGCCCTCGGTTACCATGGAGACGAAGACGCCACCCACCCCCGGGCGGGCCGGCCGGCATGCACTGCGGATTCTCCTCGCGGGGCGGCGTCCTCTGACGTCACCTAACGCCAGCAGTGACGTCATGCAGGGAGAGGGGCAGATGATGTCGAGACCTTCGAGCCCCGAGGCCGAGCTGTGGGGCCTCCCCTGGGGCAGGAACCCGCCCCGCATCAGCCCAGCAAGGAGCCTGCCCGGCTCCCCGCCGCTGTCTTCGCTGGGGTCACACGGTCACTCACAGACTGCCTGGGACGCGGCTGAGGCTCAGGGAGGCTGGAGGAGAGCTGCATTGCTCATGGCCGAACAGCCAGAGCATAACTAACAAAACACTGTCCCCAGCCTGCAGCGCCACCGGGACAACTTCATCCTGTTCCTCACACACCCCGGTTTATGCGCGCTGCACCCTGCGAGGGCAGCATTGTGGGTGCTACCCAAGTGGAGGACAGGAAAAGGAAGGACGTGTTCAGCATCAGCCCAGGGGTGAGAGGCTGGGGTAACTCCTGCTCTGCCATGGATTTCCTGCCTCACTTTGGACGGATGGCATAGGCTTGCAGCCACAGATTGACAGTCAGGAGACTGCAGTGGGAGGCAGACAACTCCAGCTAGGCCAAGGAGAAAATTCTTTTGGGACCTACAAGCTAAAATAGTTCAACTAAGGACCTCTCACAGCAGAAAATATCTATCCCAAGAAGCAAACCGAGCCTCAGGCAGACCTTTGCCATCAGCACATTACCTAAGTCCCAGCTGCAAAGTTAAAAGCTGCATTAGGATTAATCAGGAGTGCTCCAACCTATTACAGCTTCTAAAATTCAGCTACTCTGTCTCTCATTCCCTGCTTGTCCTTGACACTGGGACTTGGTTCACATGCAGGAGGTTTTTAAATAAAGATCAGGTACTTCAAGACACTGATGGAGAAAAACTGACTGACTTCCCAGCCTATTGCCTGATGCAGGATTATGAAAGATTCACATTACTGCTCTACCTTCTGGGGCAAAGTCTACCATTGCCACTATGTGAAAGTGTTCAGGCTTTTCAGGCAGCATGGTCCAAATCACATGCATTATCTCCTTGTAATTCTGCTGTGTGCCACCCTATCATCCCCAGACCCCCTACAAAAGAGCACTGGCAACCCAAGCTGTCAGCACTGAAATAAATGCACAGCTTTCACGGACCTGATTTCCCTTTAGGAGAGAAAAACACTTTGGTGTTCTTTCTTATTACCCTGTTGACACAACTCTGGTTTTACATTGTTCCTATGCAGGCCAGCACAGATGAACAACGCTTTGCTAACACTCCGTTAAAAAAAACATCTACCCGCATGCTCTGAATGGCTTATTGGGTTCTTTTAATACATTCCAGAGAGAGCTTTGTCTCCATTTGGTTTTCCTCCCCCCCTCCTTACTTTCTCGTATCTGTTTCAGGGAGATAAAGAACTCCATGGCATTCAGAGGCTACGCTCTTTTACTAACAATCCTCACGGTTTTCTGCACAGCTTACCTGTGCGATTTAGTTGCTAGAAGGCAGACAGAGCATATTTTAGCTGGTAACTGGCACCTGCAGGCTACATTTTTGTTTGAAATACATTTTGGTTGCTGCTTTCTGTAGTTACAGATCAGCTGGATATAACAGATGTCTGTGTTAACCTCCACTGGGTCAGTCTGCAAGTGTGAGAAAGTGACCGGTGTGTCCCCTGGTTAAATTAAAGACCATTTCAAGGGAGTTTGGGCACGTTGGGTAACTGGAGCACAATATAGTCTTTCACTTTTAGGGACCAGTTTGAATTCAGGCCAATCTAGCACTGATTGACTGTGCTTATCATCTGTTGGCTGTCTTATTGTTCATGCAAATAAGTTTGATGGGTCTCAATCTACTCCTCCCTGGCAGATAAGGATCTGCTTGCTGAAGCTTTTACTAGCACTGGCAGTCCCAGGTGAGCCCTCCCTGGCAGGCTCCCCTCTTTCCCACCGTCCCCTGCCCTGGGGATTAAACAGGCCATGGGAACTGGACTCACCTCTCAACTTGCTTCCTCCCTGTCTCATTGCACAGGGGCTACCAACAGTACTCATCCATGCTGGAGCTAGTTCACGTACACAGAACAAGTGCCCCTTACGAGGCATTCACCCCAGTGACATGTCCACGTTAGGTGACAGAGCAATCCAAATCCAATTTCATTATTTTCATACTTTTAAAGCTGGAACTGATCAACCTCAGCAAGAAAAATATCCTCAATATCTGAAAACAATTCCAGTCACAATCCTTCCCTCATCACTCACGCTTCTAATGCACCACAAATAAATGTTACCCACTGTCAAGGGGGGCACTTACCAGGGTCCAAGCATGGGGTCGTACCGAGGCCAGAAGGGAACCACTGTTAACATCCAGAGTACAAGCCACAGACTCTGCTAATTTCACTCCCATCTGATCTGGAGCAGATCCTTCAGGCAAAAACAATGCATGCACTCTTGAAAAATTACCCGAGATGGAGAATCAAATGTAGTCTGTGAAAAATCAAACAGTTAATTACTCACTATGTTAATTTAAAATAAAAAAAAAAAAGAAAGGAAAAGAAAGCAGGACTCATTCTAGTCAAGAGTGAGGCACCTAAACCCAATTAATTCCCAGGCTACACTAATAACATTCGACAGATCTCGCTGCGCCCAGGAAAGCAGCATCGTTGTCACACATGGGGACATCATGGATTCACTAAGATCATGGAATTTCCCTGGGTTGTACACAGAGATAATAGCAGCAGCAGAGGAAGGAGCATCTAGTAGACTCTGCTGCTTATCAGAATAATTTTCCCTCTATTTAAATCACCAGAGGTTTTAGGGGGAGCGGGAGGGAGAGGATTTGAAACATGTGCAATTTTCTACTTCTTTTCTGTAGCTTTTTGATCCTTTCGCTTCTGGGTTTGGCAACCGTAACTTTCTTCATCCTTGGAGATTATTCTTCAATTCCTCAAAGAGACTTCAATTTTCTCACAAATCTCTCTCCCTTTCACTTAATTTAAACATTTTTTGGCCAATTTCATGATTTAATAATGAGAAATAAAATTAGAGATTTACTAACTGTTGAGAGAAGACTTTTCATTTCATCTGAGGATTAAGAAGGGAGTTAAAGGTGTGAATCCTGTTAGCCACACTGGCCTAACCTGAGCTCCAGCATGCTAAAGAGCCCAATCCTGAGAGATACTGAGCGCTCTCTGCTCCCACTGGAGCCAGGGAAGATCTGTAGACTCAAAGCACACTACAGATTTGGGCCCCTTAAGACACAATGCTAGTGTATAAATCCATAGCAGCACTGTCTCATAGATATTTTGTTAATAACTTTAAAGCCTGACTTCATTTAATACCACCTCCAGCTGATCAAATCCAAGCAGCTTCTCACTACACCATTAATTTGAGGTAACAATTCACTACGATCTTTGGTTCCACATAAGCGCTTCCCAAATAACTTCTTCAGTCTCTGTCAATTATCTGAGACTAATGCACCTTGAAGTTACCTTTTAGAACAAACATTACTCCACAGCCTAAATTCTAAAGTGTTATCAGTAGCCAAAAGATAGGAACAACGCAGCTTTCGACTTCAGAAATTCAGACTGCACATTCAAACGTAGAAATAAAAAAATAAATCAGTACTGCTGCAGTCTGAAGATCTATTGGATTTTCATAATTTAGCAATTGCTACTCATGTTCACAGGACCAAATGGACCTTGAGCCTTTTATTCATTTGATTTCGTTTTCTGGATGGCTACTATTAGATCAAGGCAGCTTTCTCAGGTACTGCTGCAATGGGACTGGCTATCAAATTATGTCTGGCAAATCGTGTCTCACACACTCGGGGCTGGACTCACTCAGCTGGCTGCTGTCTCATCCTCTCCATCACAGTGCTGACTCTCTCCCAAACCTGGTCATGCAGCGAGGGATGGCTGCCCAAACCCACGTGTGATCTGCTGTGCCAGACCTCATCCCCTCTCTCCCCCAGCGCAGCATCTCGGGCGTTGGGAAGTGCCACTGCATGGCCAGGTGCTCGCTGACCCAGCCCCAGTCATGTGGGTGTGAGTTATGTCCAGTGCCTTTCTCCAGTTGACTCTGGATCTGGCCCTGCCATGCAGCACAGCAGAGCACCCACGTGCTGCCCCATTCGAGACAGATCTCATTTTGGACCACTATTTCCATTCTGTTCACTCAGACAAAAAGGGCACCAGCAGACAGAAATGAGTCCAGGCATGAAAATGGCTATGTCTTCCTCTGCCAAATGCTCTGGATTCCTAACTAGTTGTCAGAAAAGTGCTGCTGCTGTCTGATTTTGGAATGGGACTTTGGCTGGAAGAACATGACAAAAAGAAAGAGTGAGAAGCTGTCTCCTCCTGTCTGGTGTGTGCAACAACTCCATTACAGGTCTGGTTCTCACTTGCAGAACGATGCTGGCTGAGTATGTAGGCTGCCAGCATTCATAATAATTAACCATTAATGTTAGCAAACACTTGGCAAATCTCCACCCACTTTCATCTGCAGCTCTCAAAGTCCTTTGCAAACACGAGCAGATTAAACCTTGCCAGACCCCCTCCAGTCCTACACACTAATCAAAAGAGTTTCCTCCATTTCTATTCTCTGACAGCATATTTAGTGTACACAGAGAGGCTGGCAAGTACTCATTTTACAATGCAAAGTGGGGGCCCAGGGTGGTAAAGTGACATCCCCAAAGCCCCAGAGAGCACTGCTGGTGCAGCAACAGTGAGCAGTTGTGGTCTCCCACCCTGCAGCCAGTGCCCCAAACCCTGCACCATATCCTTCCTCTGCTCAGCAGGTCTTCATCCCTCTCTCACTGTCAAGAAAGCCCAAGCAGGAAAGGGACACAGGCTTAGCCCAAAGTCTGATGCAGCTCAGAAGCTGGTAGAGCAATAGCTCTGCTGCTGTTCTTCCTGCTGGGACACAACAGCCAACACAAATGACCACGAGAAAATCATGGGCCAGACAGACCACTGTGTCCTCTATGAGAGCATCTCCTGTTGTGCCTGCTAGGGCTTGGTGGCATTTTTGCCATCCAGATTTGCCATCCTTGCTGCTGCTTTCCAACAGCTCCTTGTGAACATGATCTTGTCCAAAAATAAACAAAAGAAGAGGGCTTCATTCTAGAATAATATTGCCCCTTTGAGATCCAGTGTCCACATGGGAGAGTTATAATGAAACAGCTTGGTCAGAACAATTATTGCATCTGCTAAACCAGTTGTTTCCCCCCCACAAAGACACTCCCTTACAAAACTTCATTTTTACATTCAAGGTCTAGCTTCAAACAGAAATACTCATGCATTTCACCCAGTCAGATGGCCAGCAGCACGCCAGGGCCACTTGAAACAGCCAGCAAACAAACTTTCCTTACAAAAGAGAGCAATCTGGCTGACAGGACCTTGGAGCACAGACGCTTGGTAGCCTCCTGCTAATGTCTGGCTCCCTACCACGTCCTGACCTCCATTACAGCTCTGAGGGCTAAAGGTGTTGTGGCTGATCAATGGCTGAGGAATAAAACCAGAGGCTGTGTGTTCACCTCCTTGTCCCAGTTTAGTTCAGCAAGCAATAATAAGAGCATCCTCTACAGCTGTGCTCACTAAGCACAAGGGTATTTACTGTAGACTCTGGAAGAACAATCAGTTTTAGGCAGGCAGATCAGACATCTTAGTGCTCACCTGGGAATACAAGGTCTTCTTTCTTTTCTCCCCTAGTTCCTTCCCCTCATTTGCATTCACTTTTGACTTCAAAATAAATGGCTTTAAATCTCAGCCCAGCAAGAGCTAAGCCTGAAAAGCCAGAAGACTACATTCATGCACATTTCCTGGGAGTTCAGGCAAAAGCCAATCTGGGACCTTTTTTCTGAGACTGAGCAACATGAAGAGGAGTATTTGGAGGATGAATAGGGAAGAGAAAGGTGCTTGGAAGGCAGAGATAGAGGGAGAGAAAAGAAGGAAGATAGGTTTGAAAAAGCACAGGTCTCACCCACAGTGGGTCTAAATTGCCTTCTCCTCACCACTGTCAATGAAATTCCCCCTTACCTCAGTTAACATTGTTTCTCAAACAAAGCAGCAAGTCCTCTCTGTTCTCCATGCTGCACACCAGGCTGGATGTTTAGCAGCCACTTTAGAGCAGCTCCCCAGCAGGCATAGCCCAGCACAGCTCCCAGTTGACTTAGAGGAGCTGAAGATGCGACTCTGCAGGAGTCCTGACAGGCTGTGAGAAGAGCTTCTGTCTGCCAGGAACAGCCCTTCTCACTGCCCTGACACTCTGACAGACATTTTTTTTTTCTCCCTTGCACCCTAAGCTCAAGGCATGAGACACCAAAAGCACAAGCACCACAATAAAAACAACAGAAAGAATTAGTCTGTAAAAATCGATCAGTGTGAAAAATACTATTCCAAAATAGTCTAAGTCAAGAAAGAAGAAATGTTAGGTCCCTCCATTGTAATAGATCCTTATTTATCACATTGGAAAGGGTACTTTTGAAAGGCAAATGGCCAACTAGTCCCTTTGATACATGGAGATGCTTCAAGATAGGTATGATATAGAAAACCTAGCCAGAAGATATGTGCTGGCTAATCTGACAGTTATCTCCTTTACAGCCAACTACTGTCATTTCAGTCTTCGAGAACTGCCTGCCAGCTACACTGATAACTGCAGTCCTAAACACAGCAGCAGAGAAAGCCTTTGTTAATTAAGCTAGTTCCCCTCATTTGCTTACTAATCTGGCCTCAGAAGAGCTTGCAGAGAGCTGCTGTTGTGTGGCCCTTTGTGCTGGTGACCGACTGCCGCACACCCCCCAGAGACAGCCGCACACTGGTGGCGAGGCAGCCTATCCTCATCTGCTGCTTGGAATGCTTTCTGGGATGAAATGTTGCAGTCCTGCCACAAATCAGACTGTTCATTCAACTGGAGCAGAGCAGATTTCCCCTTGGAGGGAAAAAGCTATCTCCCTGAAGGATGCATAAACCTGCCCATTGTCCGATCCAGTGGATATGGAGCTGATTTTCCCAGTGTGGTATCAGGTTCCAGAGAAGCCTATTTATACAGAATTCATCAGTGCTACTTTGTACCCAGAAGAGTTCAGCTCTGTATTTCCAATCAGTTAGCGGCCATCAAACTCTAATGGGGTTTCTGGAACTGTGGGTGCTTTATCCTCTGTTCAGCAGGCGTTTCAGCATGCTGAGCCACTGCTAGCTCTGTTCAAGTTGCAGCTCCTCATTTCAAGCAGATGTGCTGTCCCCTCCCAGTTAGATATTCAGCAGACTTACAAGTGTCAAGTGTGAACCCAGACTTAATTTTTACCATTTCTGATGGCAGTTTGCAGTTCCTTTTGCAGATCACTGGACTGATTCTGCCTCCACTTATGCCTCTAGGTCACTGGGACTAGTTCCCTTTAGAGCAGTGCCTCACTGGCAGGCTCTCCTGCTGATGGGCAGTGCTACTTTTTCCCTCTAATCAAAGCCACCAGGAGAAATTTCATACCTTCATTAGCTACACAAGTGAAACAGAAGAGAGAAACATGTATCTTGCAGGTAATTCAGATCTCAATGAAACAAAAGCTGATGGAGGAAACTTTGGTCACTCATGCCAGCCTTTTAATGCCAAATCATGTCAGTATCACCCCAAACCTAACACCAAAGCAGCCCATCTTTGCTTCTTTGCTCTTTTATAAGCTTAGAAACCAGTCATCAACCAGCCTTCAGGGAGTAGACCTCGCCTACAGGTCCCCTCCTTTTCCCAAGGGATGTCTTTACTATTCAAACATAGTTGTCACCCAAGAAACATCAAAACCAGTTACCCACATTCTTGTGTTTGGCTCAGCTACCCTGTGCTCACAGCTGCAGTTACCAGTGCTGTAGGTATCTCCACCAGCTTACGTATGACTGCTGGGACTCACAGTCCCTCCAGGCCCTTTCTGTAACTCAAGAGCCCTGCCAAAAAAAAAAAAAAGAAAAAAGAAAAAAGAAAAAAAAAAGAAAAAAAAGTAAAACAATAGCTATTCCCTCTGCCTCTTCCTCCACCTTTTGGGTCACTTACCTGGTGAGGCACTTAGGGTTCAAGAAGAGAACCTTGACTTGGCAGGGCAGAAACAGAGAAGATTTCTGTAGATCTGAAATGGTTAAAAAGGTTCCTGCCTCAGGACCACTGAAGTCCAAAGGGTTCCATCTCTATTTGATCATTTATAGCTCACCATCTTTCTTCCAAAAGTCCTGTGGGCTCTCACAGTTCACAGAACAACTCTTTTCTATTTTACTTACACCACCCAGTTCAGTAAATGCCCCCAGGCTAGTCCAAGCCTTGTTAACACCTTCTCCCACACAACCTTTGGGGACAAAATAGCTTTTTATCATTAGGTGAAAATGGAACTGTCTGGAATAACGACACAAACATGGGGTTTAGTGCACGAGGAGAGATCCCAGGCCTTTTAGTTAGGAACCTGCCAGACTGCTGTCAGCCCAGTGGGGTTTGGAGAACTGGGTGTCACTGCAGGGAAAGAGCCAAGCCCTCAGCCCCACTGCTGGGCTCCACAAACAGAGGGGCAGCAGGAGGATGAAACAAAACAGTTAGAGGGGATAAAGCAAAGGATTGCATTTTAATTGATCTAATCTTTGGCTCCCAGTGGAATTTGCAGATATCTTACTAGAATTACACAGATTTTATCAGGAGACAGCCAGCAATACTGGGAAAGTGCCTTTTGGACAGCAAACCACTCCAGATCTTGAACTGCATTACCATTGGGACCGGCTGAGCAAAAGAGCCCCCAACAATAGATTCAAAGATGAGAGCAAAAACTAGGGCAAGAGAGAACATGTGAGATGTAAACCCAAACCCACCTGGGCACACAAATGTTTATGAGCACAAACCCAGACATATGCATAATGCTGTCTGCTGTGGGGTCCATCCAGTGTAAAACCTGTAGGTATTTACAAGTGAGCAGAAAATATGGGACCATGATGCTAGAAAAGGCATCCAAATGACATCAGCTTTATCCATCCACTTCCCTTCTGAGGTCTGTTTGTGTTCTGAGTGCAAACACTCTGACCATTAAAAAAAAAGAAAGAGAGAGAAGAGACAAGAGGGACATGAAAAAAAAATATCTCTTTAAAATACAGACCCAGATATAAAATACCACATGGGTGGAGCAAGCTAGCAGGAGAGATAAAAAGCAAAGGCAGAGATAAACCAGGCACTTTCTCATCATTTTTTTCCTGACATCTTCTGTCTGAGCAGATGACTGCAAGATCTTTGGAGAAGCAGAGGAATAATGTCTGGCTCTGTCAAGATCCCTCTTTATTCACTGTGGTGAAGGGGTGAAAAAACATCAGGTCTGATAAATGATTCATGGAGCCTTTTCTTCTGCTAATCTGTAAATAAATTTTAAGCAGCAGTTTCTTTTTGATGAATATATTCTGCTGCTCGTAAAAACATGTCAGCCTTTAAACACAACACAGACATGCTCAGATGTTCTGGTGTTGCTGTCAGTACTCTGAAAGCCCAAGCTTGGCTCCTTGCAGAGTACAGGGATGGAGGTTTTGCTGACTTACCTTAGCTGAGGATCTACCCCTCTGGTCCCACCACACCAGATTCCCAGGCTCTGGCAAAGCCTCACCTCACGTTTGCAACTTCACTGCTCTGTTTGGTTAGTGAGAGGGTAACATCCCACAGATTTACAAACAAGAAGACAAGAAAGTACCTTAATGAGCATCTCATATGACATCCTACACAACAAGTTCTAAATCTGTTCCTTGTTGCATGAGCACTCTCTCAGCATGCACATTTTACTGTCGTTGTGTTGCTGACACTTCTTTCCACATGCTACCAGAAATGACAGAACCACCCTGATGTGCCCATCATCATCATGGCATCACATCCTGTTCCCTGCACGTGCTCCTCAGAAACACCTGCTGGAGACAGGCCCCTGGCCATGACAAAGCGATGGGTTTGACCTGCTGTACCTAACCCTCAGCCCCTGGTCAACCAGACTCCAACCAGCAGGTCTGGGGAGGCTGTAGCTGCTGTGGTTCTCATCGTGCAGAAAGCTGGGCTCCTCTGGACAGGCTGCACTGCTGTTGGTTATGGGTTCTTTCCCCTTTACTACCAGGTATCTTGGGCTTTCTTTTTCTTTTTTGGCCTTTTTTTCTCCCACTTCCATTCAGCTACAGTTAACACCATGGGTGTGGACACACTCAGGCAGCAGAGACCTGCAACAGCCAAAGCACTGCTTCCCTTTCAGCACAGGAGTTGCTGGTTTCTCCCTGAGCAGACAGGCGTCAAACAGTCTCATGACTTTTGTGAGTGTGGACAGGGAAGGAAAGAGGGAAAAAAAACCCCATGATTATACAAGGACATCTTTTATTTCAGTACATTCAAGACAAAAAGAAAAGAAAACAATTCAAGAACAGGATGTACCTTCAACTCAAGGCTTTATCTCCCCTGCCCCTCTCCATTGTCATCTCTTTCCTTTTACAATCAGAAATTGCATAGAATTTGTTTTTCAATCAGAAAATTAAACTCATCAATGTAAAACCCACGTCTGTACCAAGCAGAGGGTGAGCTGCTGCTGTTGCTAGGGAAGTAAATATTTTCCTCACACCAGATCCCAGGCTAATGGTTTTCTCAAATGCCATGTGGCATCATCGCTGCTGGATGTGGCCTGTAAGCCACCCTCAAAGCTGAGGGTGCTCTGTGGGTCACGGACAAGGGGAGCTCGTGAGCCTGGAGCAGAGCTCAGAGTCACTTGTTTGGGAGCGTGCAGAGCACAGGCCACAGATGCTTTGGGGAGTGCCAGTGGGCAGCAAACACCACCTCCCTCTGCACTTGGGAAAGAGCAGCCTTCCCCAGCACTCCCTGCTCTCACCTGCTCCCACTTCACCTTCCTCCAAAGGCTCCCTCACCCTGAAACAGAAAGGAAAAAAAGCAAAAGATAACCCCAAAACTTAAAAAAAAAAAAGAAAAAAAAAAAGACACAGAACCCCTGAAATTCCAGGCGTTTCAAGGCCTCTTTGAGTTCACTGTGTTCGTTGGTTGTTTTTTGGCATTGTAATATATATATATATGTATGTATATATATATATCTTCATATATTTGTATTTTAACAACTCCTCATACGCACTTTCAGCAAATGCTGCTTCTTATGGGGAGCGTGTCCCATCCCTCCCTCCCTCAGTCCACCTGCCATAGTCTGAAAAGGAAGAAGAGTTCAGCACCTGAAACCTGGTGCCTTGGAGACTAGGTCCTGACATACTGAAAAGAAACCAAAACAAAATAACAACTCCTCCCTTCCCATCCCTTATCCACATCAAATAAAAAGACCCTCCCCCCACCCTTTGAGAACATCCCCCAGTCAGTCTATGTGATGGGGAGATAGTGCCAGCATCCTTTCTCCTGGCCTGGGGTGGAGAAGTTCCAAGAACCACTCTTACCCCTGGGTGGGCAATATCTGCTACACCAGTTACCCACCACATCCCTCCTTCCTGCCTTGGAGCTGCACGGTGGCATGGAGACAACTGCTGGAGACAGGTCAGATGGAGGAGCTCACTCCTGCTGTGTCCAGCTTCAGAGAGACATGTGTCCTCTTGGACACTAGAACCAAAGCTGCCGTCCCTCTGGCCAGGCCTACGTGTCAGCCCAAAGGTCCGCCTTGCTCTGGAGAAGCTGGATAACTGCTTTTAATTTAAAAACAAGTTGACATTGTACAAGTCCATGTTCTGTAAAATGGAACAGGACCCTCTCGGCCCACCCTAACAACCCCCCACCCCAGCGTTACTCGGGCTCGCTGCTGTTGGTGGTCTTCTCCCACTCCAAGCTCTCTTCGCTCTGCGCGGGTGAGCCCGTAGATGGCCGTGCCCGGAGACCCTGAAATCTGCGGCATTCGGGGCACACCCGGATGTGTGTGCACCCTCGGGCCACCAGGGCAGCTTCTTGTGCCAGTCTTTGTGCCAGGGGATCTGGCTCACCCCCACTGCACAGCTTCCCGTTGCTGAGCGTGGTTGTGCTGCGGGCTCGGCGTTCCTCTGGGATAACGGGGCGAGTCCGTATCATTCCCCCTCGCCTCCGACGAGGGTGGAAACTGTCCTTGCAGAGAATGATGTTGCGCAGCTCCGTCACCATCTCATGGCACACCGACACCTGGAAGGCAGACCCCAGACATACTGCTCACCTAAGTAAGCTGCGAGCCCAGCAATGCTGCATCTGCTCTGGATTCTGATGCCAAAGTGTTGTGGACTCAGTCGTTAATCTGGCCACTGAATTTGAAAACCAGTGCTTGGATATTTGTGCTTGATATAGCACAACAGATTCCACCTCTCAGCAGAGACCCTCCCCTATTCTGGATCCCCAAATCAACACGAGACCCAACCCTACAGCAGGCAGAAATCCCTCTCGAGGGAAGGTGCCTGGACACTGCACACATCCTTGACCCCTTCAAAAGCCCTTGCAGCTTCCCTACAGCCTCAGCCTTAGTAGGTGTGCATGAGAAGCTTGTGCACTTCACACCCTGCCCAATGCACCTAGCCTCCTCCTGCCTTTGGGGTCTCATTATAAGAATGCTAATCTCACCCTGGGTGTATTAATTCCTCAAAACACTGCACTGCTGAGCACCCTGCAGATAGCAACAAACACACGCTATCCCCTCAGGACACGTTCAGGTCCTACCTCTGACTGTTCAGAGTGACGAAGGCTCCACAAAAATTCCAGCATTGCCATAAAAATTGCTACGATTAAGCCACAGATGAGAACCACGAAGATTCCACCAATATTCTCCATTCCCAGGCCTAAAATAGAGCAGAAGAGACAATGCTGTGGAGAGGCAGACACAACACAAGTTGCAAGCATCACTGTACAGAAATCCCAGTTCTGCTGTTTAGTTGGCATTGCACATACCCAGTCAGAGACCACAAACACATGGCCAGCACTGTCCCATTAATAGCCAACCACAGGACTCAGGTGGCAAACTGAATGACTTGCAATAACTGCACGATCGAAGATGCCTTCTCAGAAATGATGATTTTGCAGATAAACAGCAAGTACATTGGAGGGAAGTACAAAGCAATTTGTGTACAAACTGAAAACAGGGGGAAAAATGAGAGATCAATCGGGCACATTAATCCCAGCAAATTATTCACCCAGCTCTAGTTGCTTTGAACTTCACAGAGGCAGATGAGCAATGCTGTTAAAGAAGCGGAGATGAAGACGACAAGAAAGGGATTTAAAGGGAGCTGGCACCAAGAAAAGCTCCTTTGATTGCATTACAAAGTGCTGGTGAAAAACAATTACAGCTGCTTATATTGCAGGAGCATGGAGAGGTTCCTAACAAGACCAGGACCCAACATTTCCACGCTATCTGGTTATTGAACGGCGTCCCTGCCACCCAGGGGTACCTGGTTATGGGTTGGGTACCCTCTGCCCAGCACCCTCTGGCCCATGAGGAAGAAACAGCCCCTTCCATGGGGTGACTCATCTCACCTCCCTTGGACAACACGCTTCCAAAGGGATGGCTACCATCTCTACTGATTGTAGGAGCCATCAGCCACCCTGGGCCAAACGCCACACATGTGGACAGCTTCACTTAGGGGAGGGACTAAATCACACACACAGCAGTTGCCAGCCCTGTCCTACACAGCTTGCACTCCAGAAAGTTCACCAGCTGGAAGGAAAATCCATCCCTCAAGAACATTGCCTGAGCTTTCCATGTGCCGAGGTTGTCACTTCGCTTCCCACCGTGATCCCTATCCCCAAAAACACAGCTTGTGCCTCCGTCCAGTCCTGCAGAACAGGACATTGAGAGGAGCCAGGGAGCAGCACCAGCTTCAGCACACACTGTCTGAGAAATGGCTCTTCTCTCCTGTGCTTGTTGGTTTTGGGTCTCAAGTGGCCTGGGCCCCTGATTGGATTGATTACTAAAAAGCATGCGGTGCTTTACACTGATGTGACTGTATGAGGCCATTAGTCAACAAGAACATCTATAAAAATCTTCCTCTCCCCTCTGTAACATTAAATCAAAGTGCAAGAATCAATGATTTATTGACTTAATCTCTGCGTGGCTTTTAGACATAAAATCTCACCAAAATCCTTGTAAATCGCTGACCTGTTTTGTTCTAAAACTTAGGAGGTCACATTTCTCCCCCTTCCTCTGTCATTCTTTTGGCATTGCCTTCAGAGCAATCTAGTGACTCTGTAAATCAGCCCTTTGCAGAGATGTTTCCACTAAGACAACAACTGCAGGGCAGAAAACATAGCCAATAATCACAGTTTAGACCCAAGATACAGGCCATCCTGTCCTCCCATCAGCTCTCAGATTTGAATGTAGGGCCAGCACCTCTCTCTACATCCTTCTATCGTTCTACCTGCATGCCACCTCAGAGGTATTTCCTTCCTCCATGCACACATACCAGCAAGCTACAGCCTTCCTCATTTCTCAAACTAACAAAGTGAGCCATGATAGAGGGCACAAAACAGCAGAAAAACTTGTCCAGGGTCACAGAGTGTACCAGGTAGTGCCAGAAACAACCCAGGAGCCTGCTTCCCAGCCACCCTCTTGCAAAGCCATCTCAAAACAGCCCACAGACTAGATTCCACTTCAGAGTTGCTTTTTGCACAGTCCACAGAGGAAGAGACTCCCACATGCCTCCTTGCCTTCAAAAGTAACTTTTTAATAGCTTATCCCATTGCCTGGAGGCCTGATGGCCTTGAGACTAACAGCCAAGGCTGCCTGCAGTGCAGGAGCACTGGTCCACAGTCCCCATGGGGTCTCATCCAGCCTAGCTCATGAACTGCACAGACACACACCTACACCTGCTGTAATGTCAGGAAAACAGATGAGCTACCACAGACCCAGCTTGGCTCTGTCTCTGTGCTCAGAAAGGTGAGAGATGACTGTCCTTTCAACTGGGGGACCTGCTGGCCTCCCAGAAAACACCTGCTGAGGAAAGGGTGGCTACTGGCACTAAAAAATGCAGCAACTGCATTAAGCTGGCAACTGCTCTCATGCTGGGACATCAGCCTAATGTGGTAGCTTTTATGGCAATTTGCATAGCATTACCCAGAAGAATTTCCTCCTCAGTTTACAGATGTACTAATAAAGTCCCTGTGTCCCTTCCCCTAGCTGTTTAAAAGGCACTTTCACTTGGAGCCATTAACCAGCAGGCCTGTGGTGGAGATCCATGTCCCTTGAAGGAACCCAGGATTTTGGTTTAATCCCTTCAGCCATCCATTTTCTATGTAAAGCTGCAGACATTCATTAGAAGCTAATTTACCCTCCATATGCCTCCAATATTTGTCATTTGGTTGTTCCCGCTATCTTTGCCCCAGGCAAAAACACACAGCATGAGGCACAGCAGAACTGTTTCACTTTCTCCTTGAATTCTGAAGGAAGGAATCTCAGGTCAGAAGAAGGGGGAAAAACTAATTCTCAGGCAGAAAACCTGGCAGCACTCAGGTGCAGATGGACATTCATCCTTGCACTGCTGGCACGGATGCTCCTATGGCCTGGTCCCTCAGCAGGCTACTGGAGAGCCACGTGGCTTACCTTTGGCTCTGTGGTCCTCCTCTTTGGGGCACTTGCCTCCTTCCCACCATTTCCGCTTCAGAATTTCCAGGCGGTTGTTCTCTTGCAGCTGGAGAATGGCCAGGTCAAACTCATCGCGGAACACCGAGCCTGCAACGCCAGGAGGTACGTTGTAAGGCACCACCTGGGCCAGCCTTCCTCCCCGCTCATCCCCACCATGATGCCCTGCCAGCGTGCCCAACTACAAAAGCTCGTCTCAATAGTTTGAAAGGGACTTCAGTCCATGTAAGCCCTGGAAAGCTGCAGCCTCCCTGATGGGACTGCCAACTGGTTAATGCCACTTGCAGATGGTAACTTTGCCAAGACCCACAGAGGCCACTTAAAGAGGTCCATTGCAGGAAGTAGATTTAGCTTCAGGGGCATGGTCTGAACAGGCAGTTCATGGTCTGAACAGGCAGTTCATGGTCTGAACAGGCAGTTCAGCATCGCACTGCTGCTCCTCCAGACCACTGAGGTCCCTCTCCTGTCATTCTGCCTCAAACTTCATCCTTGCTCTAACACTCCTGCCCTCAAACTGGTGTGCTGCAACAGCAGCAAGTTCAACTTATGCACAAGCCCAAATGTCCATGGTGGAGGAGGCTCACTCCTGTGCTCGGTACCGAGCTTTACCACAGCCTGGATGCTGTCGGCCACCAGAGACCCCGAAGGGCCGTGGGAAAGGCTGCAGTTCTCCAGGTAACTCTGTACTATTGTCCCAGCGAGCAGCTTTCTGCTCTTCTTATCTGCTACAGTTTCACTGTTTAACAAGACAATGTCAGAACAAATTTAGTCCTGAAAGGAAGGGTTTGGACTCACGATCAGGTTACTGTGACTTTACAAGCTGACGCATGTTAGCTAAACTACAGTGACTTTTGGTGTGATGGTTCTTATGTAAGTCACCTTCACTTTGTAGTGCTAAGTGCAAGTGCTTAAAGGTCAGGAACAAGGCTTCCCGAGCCTTTGAGACTGGCCAAAAGATGAGTAGATCGCTTGGAATAACAACTACTACATCCTTTTTCTGTGCTGCCCTGGGAGTTGATGTTCTCTTGCTGGCTCTCATATTTGAAATACAAAAACCCTGCATTTGTTAAACCTGATTATTAGCTGAGATAGTCACTGAATTGCCTAATTCTCTGTCCTGGAGTTTGAAGAACCACCAGTTGTTAAGAAACTCGTGCTAGAAACTACAAGAATTGCAACAGCATTACTTTTACAGCACTTCTGAGATGAAACAAGGAGCACAAAATGACTCAAAAACACTGGTTCAAAAGGGAAACAGTCAGCACAGAGCATCTACGCAGAAAATAAGCAGCAATTTTGAGACATCTTTCACATGAATTATTTAAAGAGCCGCAGTCGCGTATCACATGGCTCTGGACTGGAGCAGGGTCTCGTACATCTGCCTCTGAGCAAGCACCTTGGGCAACTGCAATATATTTGTTTTTCCTCCCGAGATAAAGAATGACCCTGGGCAGAGCTGCGAAACGTGACATTGGCTTTAGAGCCAGTTCAGCCTTTCAAATGCTCTGGTCCTCTGCCGACAGCTGAGAAGGACTAGAATTTTTCTTCACTGCCTACCGACGGGCATGCCAATCCCGTAGCCCTTGGTGTCCAGAAGGCCCCCGACCTGCGTGAGGTTGCAATTGCGCTGACGATAATACTCGTTCATGGTGGACTCCAGCAGGAAGGCGTAATTGGAGTTCAGCACACGTGCAATCCCTTCCTCCGTGCTCTTCACAAATACGCTTGGCTGCTTGGAGTACATGTAGTTCCACATCCGCTGGTACGTCTGGTAGCGGGAGTTCTGCAGGAGAAAGGCAGCAAACACCACTCAGGTGGAAGCATCTTGCTGTAACATAAACCCCAAATTAGGTGCCACTATGAAAAGGCCACAATGGGGAAAGAAGTCAAAGCAGATTTGGTGGCAGATTCAAAAAGGACGTGGATGCCTAACCTCCATTTATTCCAATGAGATTTAGAGGCCCAAATAGCTTGGTGGATTTGAGACTTTGTTGGCAAAGCTGGGCATGAAATGCATACCTAATTCCAATAGGTTCCAGCAAAGCTCTTTGCATAAATTCAATTTGAGAAAAATACACGGTTTCTCTAAGTCTATCAAAAACACCCCAAAAAAAGCCAGAAGTAGCAGCTCATGTGTGGCTGATTTAAACCACCAAATGCTCCCTGTACAGCTCACTCCCTACTGTCTGTCACTGTAACCTTGTGCTCAGCAGTTCACCAGCGACAGAGCCAGACACCATTACCTTGAGAAGGGCACTGAAGGGCTGGGGGCAGAGGCCCCTCTTTGGAATTTGTTGCTCCCTGAATGCAGATTTTGGTTCACATCCTTGTAAGGCAAAACAAAGTATCTGCTTAAGAGAACTGGAATCTTCTCATTGACTGCAGTAAATTAAAGCTTAACCAGCCCCAAATCCTCAGATTTTGCTGGTGGTTGAACCCTTGGTTTGACTGAAGGAAAAGCTGACTGTGGTTTATCTCTCTTGCCAGTGCTGAGCAAAGAGTGCAACTCACTTGTTCAAGGCCTGAAGATAAACACACTCTGCTCTACATCAGGAGATTCTGAATTCAGCCCTTTCCCCTCACCCTTGCATTGCTGCAGTGTACAGAATCCCTTACCCACCTCCCCTCTCTGCCACTGCAGCAGGTATGTGACATGCTGCCAGGCACCTCCTGCCATCACACTTTCAAGGGCTCATTTTCTGTGGCTGGAGAGCCTCAGGGAACCTGCTGCATTACTGTCCTCATCTGCCCAGCTCTGTCCTCTGGGTGCAGTCACTTGAGCAAGGGACAGATGAACAGGGTGTGTGTTCCTGATCCACTGCACTTTGAAACCTTAATCCTGTGTGTCACTGTCAGGGCAAACAGCTGCCAGGACAAAGCAAGGTGCTTCAGCAGTGGACAGATGTCTCATGCAGCCAGGGGCTGAGGGGTGGTGAAGACAGCCTCAGCCATGCCTGCTTCATCCATCTCTGTGTTTGACCCACCGCTGTTACATCAGAGGCAAATGGATCCCAACACGGTTTAAAGCATTGCAAATGGTACAAGAAAAATCTTTTGCTAATTCCTCCTGTGATACCAGCAGCACCAGCACCTGCCAGGCAGTGCAGAGCCACAGTCAGGATTTTAAACTTGAAAGCCTTCCTGAAAAGAACTAAGCGAGTGCCTCCTATACAACCACCTTAGTCACTTGGGCTCTATTCAGCTCATTTTAGATGTAACATTCTGTTTAAAGGTAGCTTTTTACCAAACCCCTCAAGGGTGTAAAGTTGGGCTGAAAAGCTCAGGCTCACTCAAGAGATTTCTCAGGCTTCCCACTTCAGTTCAGACTCAGAGGGGGGAAAAGCGAGAAAAGCTTTCTCTCCTCTTGAAATTTCAACAAGTAATAAATAAATAATCCTTAAGCAGTTCTTTGTGCATTCAGGGCACTGCAGAAAAGATTCACTCATTTATTTCCCTTCTGAATAGAGCAAAGAAGACAAAAATAAATTGGGCTACATGGCATGCATAAGTTTGCATACACTTGACTTATTTGTTTTCCATGCCACTGACCACATACAGACTCCAGCACTTTTACATATCCTACCCTACCTGGAGCTTGCAAACGCTTCTTTGATGACCCAGCCTGAGGGACTCTCATGGAAAAGCTAAGATCACCTCAAAACCACACAGAGATCCAGGGAAGTTTGATTGCAAACACTCATCTGCTGAAGACCATGTTACGTCACCACTGTGACACAGGGTTGCGTATCACCTCCTCGCCCACATGCTGACACTCCAAGTGTTGAGTTGCTTTCTAAGCCCAAGCAGGAAAGTCTGCTTCTCCCCAGCACCCAGCAAAATACCCTGACCCTAGTCCTCCAGCATCTCAAGAGCACTCCAGCTGCTGTATTATGAAATCCTGCCTTCCCTGTCCTTTGCCATGCCTCCTCCACCGTTCATCCCAGCGCCACTTGTCATAGATCTAGCCCAGTCCTGCGCAACCAAGCAGCCACTGGTCAATCCAAAGGTCCCCTCCTTGCCAGAAACCGAAATGAAACCGGCATAACAGGCTGGAGTAACATCCAAACCTGACTAAAGGGCATCCTCTGCACCCCCTGCCCCAGGTAGCAAAAGAATGGGGTTTACTTGGAAGAAGGTCATGCTGGAGCCGCCGTGAATGGTGCCATACTCGATGGCTGTCTGGTCAGCCAGGTCATCTACAGACTCGATGGGGACATCCATCCGCTGCACGGTGAGGAAGGCTGCCAGATTGGCCGTGTAGGAGGAGATGATGATCAAGGTGAACGCCCACCTAGGGAAAGGGGAAACGAAGACAGGGACCTGAGATTTACTCATGGACTGAATCTGATTGCCATCCCCACCCTCCATCTGTCCATCTGCTTCTGCCCAGAAAAGACCCCCAGAGACACCTTCCTTAAGAGGAGGGCTGACCTCCTTACCAGACTCCACTGACACAGCGCGTGGACAGTGCTTGGGGAGCAATGGTGGAGCCTTGCTGCATGAATCCCCCGACAGGAAACCACAAGCTGTTGCCGAGAGAGTACTGATTCACGAGAAGATTGCACCTCCCTTGTGAGCAGGGATGGGGGCTGTACCACTCGTACGGTGTCAATCTAAAATGACAAGAAATGGGTAGCTCAGGTAATTCACTGGGAAATGGGGCACTTTGGAGAAAAAATGAAAAGCAAAACAAGAAAAGCTGTGAAGCTCTAACTCTCCTGGAGGCAGATTTTTCTGAGAAGGAAACTCTTTGCTGTCAATTGATGCCCAGGGCTCAGAGCTGTGTGAAATGCTTGCTCTAAGACTCAGAAGCCAGAGGCTTTCTTGTAAAGATTTGCAAAAGTTTTGAGAGTCTCTACTGAAAGTCTGGGCATGGGCTGCAGGGAGGGTGGAGCCCTAGGTGTGAATTCATACTGCTGACAACCACAACAGTAATTCCAGATGTGCATGGACTTGATGTGAAATTGAGATCAACATCTTTGGCTGTGTTCCCTGCTGGAGAATTAGCATCAATGGAAAGTTCAAAAGTAAAGCGTGTGAGACCTGACTGCATGACACCATGAAGAAAAATAACTGTATTGGTACAAACAGTTGGTCTAAGAAGGTCTGATTGCCCCAGCATGGTCTAGATCCCAGGTCTAGTTTGAAGCCAGATGCTGGTGTTTCAAAGCATCACATGCTTTCAGTGCTCACAGGGACAGGACAGAGGTGGGAATCTGAAATAACTGACAGCCTGTCACTGAAGTGACTGCAGCCTAACTCTCTTTTTTTTGCTGTTTCCAATCCTCAATTCCCTGGTTGCTAAGAAAGTCTTCTAATTTCTTTGCTGCAGATCATTATATTGCTAATGGTTAACAAAGCTGGTGCCTAGGAGCATCATTGTGGGGATACAGCCAATACAGCTGCAGCATTTAACAAAAATGAGGCATTCATTTTCATTTCTACATCTCCTACCTCACTGTGATGCCAGGGAGGTGGAGGTTATTTCTTGAAGACTTTCTATGGTTGGATCAAGGACTAGCAGTTAAAAATACTGCTCTGGGAGAGTCTTCTGCAATTCACAGGGTCAAAAGCTCCTTACTGATGAGCAAGGCAGCGAGCAATATTCAAACCTCCATCTTCAGGGGCAAGCTGCGTAAAGGCACCTTTTTGGAAGATCATGTCTAAAACATGAGGAGGGGGCTAAAGAGGCACCAATTCTCAGTCTGCAGAGAGCATCAGGCTGCATTATTCAATGGTTTCTTCAGAACTATGTTTCTGAGGCTGTAGTGGCATTCAAATAAACCATTAAAGCCCTGTCAGGATGACAACTTTAGCCACGCTAAGGGACTGAGCGACAGCACAGTTCCAGTTTTTGTAATGAGAATTGGGTATTAACCGTGTTCTGAAACAGTCTCCAAGCCCTGAGCACATCTTGGGTACACATTGCCAGGACACAGTTCAACTACATCTGAAAAAGTCCATCAATGCCACCAACCAGAAGAGGTTTGTTAGGAGGTCAGGGAAAACAGCAGTGGAGCACAGAGCCTGGGCTGTGAGGGGAGACACGCTGCAGGCAAGCACTCGGTGATATTTTAAGGCTGGTTTAAATTAGTCATAGGAAAATGGAACTGAGAGCTGTCAAGTGAGGCTCTACACATCAACCAAGAGGCTGTTTAAAGATATTAATGAACTTTCTTTTTCTGTACACACTGGCTTTTACAGGGCCAAAGGAATCAAACACCACTACTGGAATTTGCATTAATATCTCTGAATGCTTTTGCTGGTACCTGCCAGCCTCCACCCTCCTGTTCAAGCCACGTGGCTGGTTTATCTGTGGCAGATCAAGCATCTACAGGGAGCAGCACCATTTGCACACCACCAGCACCACTCCCAGGCTTTCTCCCACCCTTCCCATGCAGCTCTCAGCACCGGCATCCACCGCTGTGGCCAAGGACGCTCCCAAATGGCAGCACAATGCTCCTGCCCACCCTGTCACAGCCAGGTCAACAGCCATCCCAGAGCTGCCATATGCATCAGTGGTGTGCCTGCACAGGCATAGGGGACACAGGGACATCCCCCAGGCCTCTGCCCCCTCCACATTGGTGGCCAGGGGGATGACCCTGTATCCCCCCTGCCCAGCCCCTCTCCACGCATCCCCACGGGTCTGGGAGCGTGACGCTAGATGGCATCGTGAGGAAGGAAAAGGCACCGCCAGCCACATTACCGAGCCACCAAGAAGAGGACGCAGCTGACAGCCAGGTAGGCGAGCAGCATGAAGAGCCAGACACCAGGGGAAAAGGGATCCAGGAACGAGAAGTAGCCAGGTTTGCGGCCCTGGAAGGGAAAGAAAAAGGAGTTTGACTTGCTTGTATTGCTACAAATTCAATAGTCCACTCTGAAAACGAGAGGAACACACCTGCCCTGATGCTGGCAACGGATGGGAGCAACAGCAGGGAAATAAAGGAAGCAGGGATTTGCAAAAGCCTTGCAAGGGAAACAGGTGAGACTGAACGCAACAAATGACCCAGTCCTGCAGCATCTCCCCGCTGGGATTCATCTCCCAAGACTATTCTTCTCCCCACCTCAACCACTTTTGTTCCTCCAGGCAAAGAAAGAGGTGACCTGACAGATAAATTGGGACCATGGCAGGGCTCTGCCCTCCCCATGGCAGGATGTGTGGCACCCCTCGCCAGCAAGGACTCTCTGGAGGAGTCCCCATCAGAAGCCCTTGCCCACCCAAGCAGCCTGCACAACAAACTTGCTGGGCAAGAAGGAGCTCGCCTGAGCTCAGAGGTGGGTGGGATCCTTTGCACGAAGCAGAGTGGGGAGAAAATATCTTTGTGCAGAAAAAGAAAAAAAAAAGAAAAGATACTTTTGCAATATTTCTGGTTTTCTTTCTTCAGCCTTGAAATGTTTCTTTGCTACCAAACTCAACAAAATTATTACTTTTATCTCACGGAACACGATATTTTTATCTCCAGCATGCGTCAGAATTTCCTGTTTTTTCTCAGCAAAACACCTTGCCTTGAAAAGTAAGGCCACACTGCTAGAAAAAGAAAAAAAACAAACCAACACAGGTTGATCTTCTCAAAGTACCTTAAATTTTAGCAAGGACACTGCCACCACTAAACTCTTGTCAAATTTAGCAAAAGTTGTGCAAAATAAGGATTATTTTCTAAGAGAAGTATTTCATAAGCTGAACACTTCTCATTTTGGTGACCACACTTCTCCTGCCACCATCAGCTCTGCATATGCAGCTCCTCTGCAACACAGCCTCCTCCAAGGTGGAAAAAGCAGCCACTAATTTACCTCCAAGCACTCTCAACACCACCGTGGGGGACAGGTGAAACCAGAGCACAAGCCACAGAAATAAATAAGTGCTCTTTTGCTCTCTGTGCAATTTTTAATATCCATGTGGAACAGAAAGCACTTTGTTTCAGCCCTGACATGCCTCTCCCATCCCAAACACCATAAACTTTTAGACAACATTCATCTACCTCCAGCATCTTCTTTCCTCACTCTCTCCTCTGAAAGACTCCCAGCAAAAACATACAACTGCCAACACAGGGCTAGAGGGTTGTGTTAACCCTGTGGTAACGTGAACTCTTTGCTCACAGGAGCCTGAATCTTCTGCCCCAAACCACAAAGTCAGTCCTGGCATCACAAAACCTCAGGCTCTAGAGTTTCCCCAAGCACCTACAACCAGGAAGCTGCCCGTGAGTCAGAGCCTCTGCGGAGGCTTTTACTGTAAAGTCAGAGTGGAAATAGCCTTTTATCACATCTTGGCCAGGCTGTCAGCATATTTCTTACTGGCACCTTGCTCTGTTGTGTGCTGAAAACGTCTATCACTGTTTGCTCAACGCAGCTCGCTCCAGCAGCCGTTTCCCAGCACTGGCAGCACGGCAGCTGCTCCACTGGAGGTTGTTTGCTTGACACAAAAGCTGCTGCCCAGGATCATCTTTGACACACAGAGGTCTCATTTTTCCCTAGTCTGCTGCTTTACCCTGCCCATCTGTGACACCACATAAACTAATAATAGCTGGTCATAAATAACATCTAACCTCAATTGCCATAGCAAACCCAAAGCCATCAAAGACCAGAGTCCTGATATTTTAGAGTTGTGCTTAATCCAAAGGCAGTGAACAATTTTTTGTTTTACAAAAGTCCCCAGGAAACATAGCTGCTATTTTTTTACCTTCCCCAGACTCAAGATCAGCACTTTAAACTCCGTTTCCATTAAGAAACACTGTTTTACTACTGAAGTATTCCTAATCTTATGCAAAACACAAATTTCACAAGGGCTTGGTAGTTCTAAAGACTTAGTTGCTGCTAGAAAAGGCAATAGCTGTTGCACAAAAATCTTGCTCTACTAAAAATATCCAGGGTACTGTGATATTCTCAGCTCCAGTCACCAGCAGGGACCATAACATCTCAGACAGCTTCTACAGCAAACTGCCCTGCATCAAGTAAAGAACCACCATATCATAACATCCTACCCCTGTATCCTTAAGGACAAAATGAGCTTGAGATCTACATTAGCTTTTTTAGAGAATCTGGCTTTTTAAACCTTTTAAGAAAGAGATGAGTTAAGAATCCATGGTTCAGATCTTCCTGCATCCATTTTCAGGTTACTTTAAAATCAGTTCCCAAGAAAAACTTCAGGTTCTCCCAGGTATAATTTCAGAGTCTCTCTTTAAGGCAAGGTCTCCCTTCCATACTGAGTTATCTTACTGTGCTTGGTATAAGCAGATAAAGAACAAACAGTGGAAGATACTATGTTCTTCTTTTGTCCTTTCCCTTTTTTTGGTCAACTGCTTTTCCTTATATTCTTCCCAGAAACCCAGAGAGAGAGAAATGACTCACGTTTCCAGTAACATCCTTTGCTCACCTTGCTGGAGCTCCTCTCACTAGTTCAGTTCACCAGTAAGACCATCCCATGAGTCTGCAGGCTCCAAGGTGCACTCCCTCTGCATTTCTCACTGATCCCATCCAGAGGACCACAGACTTCTCAATGCCAACAGGAAGCCAAAGGCAGGCATTGATAAAGCTCTTCTCTTCAGTGACTGCTTTCCTGGATGCACCCCAGGCCCCTGCTTCCCTTTGTAATCTAAAGCTAAACTGGCTCTGCTGCCTCTCTTTTTCCACAGGTGTTCATGCACTCAAGAATGAAATAAGGAACCTGCAAGGTGTGAAGGGCACTCTCTGCCCTGGGCCCAGCAAACCAGAGCTTCTCAAGCAGAAGATCTATCTGGGCAGCTTACCCAGAGCCAGCAGAAAACTCTCAGGCACTGGCAGTGCCTTGGCTGAGGCTCCCTCATGAGATGCTCCTGTAACAAAGTTCCTTTCTGTAATTAAGGCCATGATGTCTCTTCTATGTTTCCAGGGCAGTTTGTCAATAAATTACGCTCATTAAGGAAATTGCATTGGAAGCTTTAAATCTCAGGCTTGGCAATGACTCTCTCCTGTGACTTTACAGTAGTAGTAGTTCTGGTTCTTTTCAGCTACAGTCATTTTCAGGCTGCTGCTACATATTCTTTTCATTCACAGTTCTGGATAAGAATAAAGATATTCTGTTCCCATGGAGGGCACAAACTCTCTCTTATCTGTCTGTTTTGAAGATGGGAATGACAATATCTGGTCTCTGTCAGTTATTTTTAGCTGGTCCCAATACAGCTTTGTTAATTAGAAGAGCTATTTTTCCTGGAATAGAAATGTTCAAAGTGTCCAATAATTGATGAAGGCCTCCTGCAAATCATCAGATGGAAGCAGGAGAAATTCATTTACCCTCCTCAGTGGGTCTTAGAAGTCTTCATTTTCAGAGAGAACTAGTTTTCTGGGCAGATATCAGTGACACCAAGGAGTCTGAACGTGCAGGACATCCAGGAAAAGGAGGAGGAGCAGAGCTATATGGCATCATCCTGGCCTTGTCTGTGTTCAGGTCTGTGCCTTACAACTCCCTGCCTGCCCTGCACACACACAGAGCCTGGATGTGCTTGTTCCCTCTCACAGAAAGGGGATGTCATTTCTCATAGATGTTTGTCCCTGAAAAAGGCAGGCAAGAAAATGTGCTTCTGTCTCTGTAAGTCAGAAGGGAAGCAAGAAAACTCAGCCAGGAAAGGCAGGAACATTGATGTGTGCTAGGTGTAACTGCAGTGCATTCCGGGATGACCACGTCTGACCCAGATGCAGATCCAGAGCCCTCCCTCCCCAGGGTCCTTTCTCTGGAGTCGGTAAGAAAAACCCAAGAACAGGCTGCTGTGAAGCCTGAGCCTAATTTGGGGTCACCAGAGTGTTCACAACTGACAGGCCAACATGACCCATGGCCCCAGGCATGCCTGGGGCCAGCACTTGCTCCCATCCTCACTTCAGTGAAGCAGAAGGCTTGCTGGCAGAGCAGCATGGCTTATGAGGGATTACTCAGCTCCTCAGCCACTGCTGTTGAGCTTCTTCTGGCTGGAATGAAGGAGCTACTCATTCAGTCCTTCTCATTTTGTGTCTGCTGCAGCAATCAAGTACAAACACTTTAAGCCTCAGTTCGTTTTGCCTAAACTCACCTATTCCAGTGTACTCACCACATCTACATTTTCTCATCTTAAGGTAGAGCACAGTAAGCACTTTCAGAGCTGATGAGCCAGAATAATGTGCTGGCTGGTCCATTGTTCCCTGCCCCAGTGGCAGGCATGTGAGCAAAAGCACGTGTATGCTACAAATAAACCTGACTTCCAACATCCCTCTGTGCAGAAATGGCACTGGACACCTGATTTCAGCCCTCTGCCAAGCAGAGGGACTGCTCAGGACTTGTCATGCCTCTCCTGCCTTCCACAGGTCCCATCAGCTGGTCAAAATAGGAACATAATAAAACTAAGCAAGCTTTTTCTCTAAGCAGCCTGCAAGTCAGAAAGCCTATTAGAGTCCCCATGTCAGAAATCCATACTTGATTATATCACAACAAGTGAAATAGAGAAAAATGACAGCCCCATTTAAAGCTGCCATATTTGGTTATGTGTGATAAGAGACACACGCGCTGGGGTGGCTGGGTTGGTGGGGTGGGGAGGAGAAAGAGGGGAGAAATCGTTTCCCATGGAAGTTACATGGAAATTAAACTAAAATGTCATCACACTGGGAGGAGATCAGGACATGGAGGCAACTCACCAGCAAGAGACTTATTTGTGGTTATGTATCAGGCTATGTCTGAGCTGTGCTGTCATTAATGTACGTCAGCTGCAATTTTTGCCATGGCAGAGATGTTTGCTGGGGTGGGAAGGGAGGGAGGGGAAGGGATAGGAGCAGATGGGGCTTTGGGGCTGCCTTCCTCTGCTGTGCAAACCACATCCTTAAATTAAAACCAGAGTAATTAGCTATCTTGCCTTTCCTTGTTAAATAAATATTTACCAGTTTAATTAGTTAATTACCATGCAGCTCTCAGAAATTCTCCTCAAGCTAAGCAGGAAAGGTCTGGACAAAGAGGGGCCAAGTGCTGGAGAGGGAAGAGGGGCTCCAAGCTTCCCTGCTGAGGAGACTTCCCTGCTCTTGGGGAGGGCACGAGCCCAGGCTGCCCCTGCCACTGCTCCTCCTGGCCTCGGTGCAGCGAAGCAGGGCTTTCTGCAGGGTGACCTGACCTGCGAGATGCCCTGTGCCTACCTTGCAAGCCTACCTGGGTCACCGGGCAGCTCCCATACTCAAAGTCCTAACAAGGTCCTTCATCAGGTAGCTGAAGACCAAGTCCTGTCTGATGGCAGGAGACTATTTGCCAAACACTTTTAAAGACTGTAATTATTAATCCTGTTCAGTTTGGTAAATGCCTAAAGGGCAGGCTGGAACATGGCTCTGATGCATTAGTCTGGTACCAGCACGAGGAGCAGATGGTCCCTGCCCTGAAGAACTTATACTCTTAAGTAGATGTGTCAGACACATTTAGATCGAGCTTGCACAGAGGCAGCAGCAAATGCCCTGCACTTATAGAGCAAATCACATGCAAACCCTGCTCCAATATTTCTGTGTTTCCTCTGGAGGGAGCGAGACCAGCCTCACGCTATTCAGAGAATGATGCTTCATTAAGGGACTTGCTAAAGGTTATGATGTAAATTGGAGGCAGAGCATGCATGGTACTCAAACCCCAAACTTTAAAAATGCATGTGAGAAAGCAAGAAACTCGATTATAATCCCAGCCAAGAGATGCTGGCAGAAACACCTCCCAGATTCCTGGGGCAGCTGGTGGTGTGAAAAAGCAACTGTAACGGGGAAGGGACAGTTACACTTGAATTCCAGGAGCTTGAAGAACCTGACCCTTTTTGATCAGTTAAGTAATTGATCCTAAATTCTGCATGTACCAGAGGAAACAGAATTTTAACTAGATTTTAATTACTTGTTTGTTCTTGGCAGGAGCCACTCAGCACAGAGATGTATGCGCAAGTTTGTTTATGTTCGTACCAAACGCTGCATCCTTAACAGCCTTGTGAGTTGGGAGAGGGGGCTGGGAGAGGCAGCTTTAATTGTTTTATCCTTTTGGCTGCTATTATTGAGCTGACAGGAAACAAAGACTGTAACACTGTACAGAGCACATTTCCAAAGCGCAGATTTGGAATAATATGACATCCTGTTGCAAAGGACCTGGATGCCAGAGCTTGTCTCCCATGACACAGGGAACCAAGGGCTTTGCCTGGCCCATATGGGCATAGCTGGGGAAAATCTGTCCTCTCCTGAGCTTCAGGAAGAAGTGAGAACAACAGAGAATGGGAATGCAAAAGAATCTATAAAAATTTAAGACAAGTGTTGCCTAAGCAAAGACACGACACAGGGCCATGTACATGCTGGCACATGTGAATCCCTGGGCAGATTCACAGCTGCTCTGCTCCAAGCCACCAGACTGTGTGCTGCTGAAAAGCCACCACGTCATGCCTGACCTGCCTTTTGGGCAGCAGTGACTAACCACTCTGCTGCTGCTGCCTGCAAAAGATTATTGAATGCAGTGCAGTGACAACCAGAGCCAGTTCCTAACCAGCAGTGTGCCTGCCTTCTCGCTCCTCCCTGGCCAGTGCAGATGCAAGGGGGTCTGAGAGCCCCTGTGCAAGGCAGGGAGCACCCTAAGAGCAAGAACCCTTCCTTGGGCTGCAGGGCCTGTTGATCTTTAGGATGAACAAGTGAGAGGAGGCAAGTCAGAAGGGCTGAGAGCAGAGAGACAGAGCCCAGGCAGGGCAAGGAACACTGATCACCCATGGCTCTGCTCGTGGCTCCCCATCACACCTGGAAGTGCTGTGTGGTCAGGGAGGACAGGAAAGGGGAGCCAACGGGGCTGGAGGGTTGAACAGTAGGAATTGAATCCACTAAGCTGATGCAAAGCAGAAAGACAGTGAAAAGGAGGAAATAAAGGTCAAGCACGTTTGTGTTTAAATGAGAAACCAAAATATTTTTTATGAGTCATTCATTTTTCTTCTATAACCAGGCACGTTTGCATGCAAATAATGGAAGGACATAAATGGTTATAAAATAAGTCTCTTACCATATGAACTCGGTAGAGAATACTAATTCCCAAAGTCATGAATGGCTTAGAGAAATCAATCACCTTCTCCCGCTCCGCCGTAATCGTCAGCCCTGCCACAGCCAAATCGGCTTTCTGGAGAGAAAGGAGAGCAGAGAGATCAGGACCCCAAGCATGGGAAAGGGATGGGGCAGGGCATGCAGCAAAGCTGTGTCTGGGGCCGTGCAAGACATCCACTTCTGGAGAAGGGATGTCCCATCTTTCTGGGACAGGGTGCATTTTCTGCAGGGCAAAACCCAGGCTCTGTGGAAACCGTGAGAGTTTTGCCAGTGCTGCTCACTAGCTGGGACTGTGCTCCTGCACCCCTCTTCCTGGGTGGGTTTCACATAAGCCTTGCTCAAAAACACTCCAAACTTTAACCCACCTGGTGCTTCAGACCATTCTCCACATTTTTCCTTTCCTGACCTTGGTGTTTTTATCTCTGTCCTTAGAGGTTGGAAAAGCCCAAAGTTGGCAGCGGGGAGCCCGCTGTGCCAGGAGCTGTACTAACAGGGAACGAAACGCCCCACCCTGTGCCCAGCCTGATTGCCAGCTCTATTTGTTAAATGCTTTAAGACCTGGAAAAACACGAGCCATCAAGACAATAAACATTGTACTAATCTAAAGAAGACCCCTTCCAAAGCCCTGTTGAACACAACTGTCCCTTTCCAGACAAGACTCTGACTTGCAAGTGCCATAGGTAGGGAAGCATCACAAAGCCGCATCATTACCCACGTGCTTTGAGTCATGAAGTTTACAAGCCTGCCAACCTCAGACTTCCAAAATTGCAGATCAGTCTCCAAAAAATTCAGAGGACTGGCATAAAAATTTCCAGATTGACTTGCAAAGCAAATGAGATTAGAGGAAAAAAGTAAAAAGAATTTCTTCCAATGTTAATACCCTTGTAATATAGATAAGGGATTTGAATTTTAAATATTATTTTTATTACTATAGCTCTTTTAATGTCTGTAATTGCTTTCTGTAAAAATGAAACCTCCTCCATTCCCTTACACATTTGTTTGCCTGCTTTGCAGGATGATGATTATGCAAGCGGAAAAAGAGAGGAGGGGGAAAAAAAAAAGCTATTTGCACTTGTTGTCCCCAAGTTTCATAAGGTCTGTGCAGAAGCCAAGGCACCAGTAAAATATGGAGCTGATCTCCCTGGATCCATGCACCACACAAAGGCAAATTTGTGGGTGCATCCCTCTCTGCCCCTGCTGCTCTTGCATCATTTTCCTTAAGAGAAAGAGGACTAACCACCTCCTGGCAGAGCCTTGCCAAAGGGTCTTTCCCCCCCTCTCCATACCTGACAGACTTGCCCACTTACAGGCAGGAAGGAAGGGTTGGAAGAGAGCAGGGTAGCGCTGCTGGAGCCTGCAGGAGGAAGGAAAGGGAAGGAAAGGCAAGGTGATCTGCAAGCCTGCCCAGTAAGGGGGGTCACGGAGATGGTGATATTTCACAGTCCATGCAGGACTGCTTATTTGGACAAGCCCAGTGCCAGATTTTTGCAATTGTTTTCAAGCAGCTATTACAGATTCCTAGGAGGTTCAGGCTGGAATGAATTATGAACTAGGGAGAATTTCTGCCTATAGCCAGACAGCATTTTTAAAAGGCACCAATTACCTTACCCACAGCGTTTTTAAAAGACACCAATAATCACAACGTGGTGTGTGAGCAGTTGAGCCCATTGTAAACACCAGTAGATTACCAAGATGGGATAAGACCATCTGTGGAACATGGCATGTGAGGAATTTTATCTGCAAGAAAAGCCTAAAGCTTCCAAAACCTCTCTTGTCTATACTTAAAAGGGTTTGCAGGTACTATTGTCCCAGGGAGAGCTCTCCCAGCAAAGCCCCTCATGAAGATACAGCTTCTTCTAACAACAGATTTCTTCTCCCCGTTCTCCAAACTGAATATAATTCTACCAGCAAAGTTGTAGACTAAATAGATGGTAAATATGCCACATCAAAGGTGCTTTATGCAAAAGCTCTAAGGACATTTCCATTCCCATCCAGGAGCCAATATAAAGGCACTGACGAAACGACCGGTGTAGCCCTCAGGTTTACCCAGCTGAGTCCCTCGCCTGCTCCTACCTTCTCAGGGGTGGGACATGGATGCTGTCAGGGAACTTGGTGAGCTCTGGTTATTTCCCCAACTATCGTCCTTTGGGACCCTTCCAGATCATGTAGGCAGCAACATCTTGAAAGCTGCTCTTCCCTACGCAAAATATAATGCAAATCCATCCTGCTCTGTTTGCCTTATGGAGAAGAAACTCAGTGCAGCAGAGCTGCCTTCCTCAGGCACACAGGTTTTGTGCCTGGGTCCCTTCTCTCATCTCCAAAGGGTCCTGCCATTCCGTTAGAGTTTATTTCCTTCCACTCATTCCCTGCCTGGCCAGCTCCTGTACTTTCAGGACTTTTCCCAGTGTCAGAGCTACAGTAGCTCACAGCCTGCTCTCACCTGCACACACGCACACCTGCCTTCTCCTGTGCCAGAGCTCCCCGCAGCACAGACCCGGCTCCTCGCGGCTTTAGCTGGGGCTGTGCTCTGTCAAAGACTCTCTCTGCAGGCTCAGAAGTCATGCAAGTTAAGAGCTGATTTCTGACAGCAATAAACTTTGATCTGGGAATAGCATGCAATGTATTCCCTGCCTGAATATCATCCATTTCATGCTGTCGACTTTGCTTCCTGATGTTCACAAAACTTCTTGCGATTCACTGAGGTCAGCGTATCTTAGTTACAGAGAAGCTCTGCAAACCTGAGCACTCTCCAGTCCTCCCCATCTGAGCATGGGTAGGAGTTGGCATTTTATAGGCTAAACAATGCACTGGGGGAAGAAATGGATTTTGCTTTTGTGCTTCTGCACTCTGTCCACAACCCAGCCCTGGGGAAAGGGAAAACAGGAAGCAAAGGATGGGGGGAAGAGGGGGCAAACACTGTTTGATTTTCATCCTTCCAGCACCATTGAAGCTATAAATGTCAGCGTGAAATAGGCTTAGGAAAAGACCCAGAGCATTTTGGGAGCAGAGACAGACACTTCTTTTACAAAACATTGCTTAAACAAGGCCAAACTCTTGCTAGGCAAGAGGAAGCCCAGGTGGGCTGGTGTCAGAGAAAAGCATGAGCTGCCACCACCATACCTGGCATTAACTGTGGGATCTGCCTGCATCAGCAGACAGGCTTGCACTGCCACTGGAAAGGATGTTAAACACAGGGGCTGAGCCGGGCTCCTGAAGGGGAACAACAATTAAGCAGCCTTAAGAAGCAAACTGCAGGGACTGCCAGTCCGGAGGAGGTGGCCGCCTCTTCGCTGCGGATGCTGACAAGGCTCATCTCAGTGCTAATGGTGATGAATGGGGCCTGACGTCAGCCCTCAGCCCGGGCAGAGAGGAGAGGATCCCACCAAAGCCTCCCACAGCACTGGGGACCGACCAGAGATCAGCCCTGCAATGATTCACAACCTCCTGTCAAGGTACTGAAACAAAACACAGTGAGAAAGACCAAGTGGCATAAGGCTTTGGGCTGTCTCTGTGTCAAACACAGGGAGAACAAGCTGGAAGGACTCAGATCTGGAGCACAAGGCTGGGACTTCTTCCAGGAGCCCCTGACTTGAACAGCACCTTGGATGCTACATCCCCTGGGCGCACGAGCTCACCCTTCTCACCAGTGCTGCCCACAGAATACTGACAGCACAGCCAAGGTCAGGCAAAGCTATTTCTCACACTGCCCCTGTGCTTGGAGGGCCTTCTAGAAAGCTGAAATCTGTGTTCAATCTTTAGGACCCACCTGTACCCCCACTGCAGACCCGTTGGCATGAGCACTGCTGCTGTGGATGTTTGCCCTGCTGGAAGCCATCCCGATGCAGTACTGAGCACTCAGCTGGAGGTGACCCTGCTTCGTACAAAGGGTTGGACTGGATGATCTCCAGAGATCCCCTCAATCTCTGCTATCCTGTGCAACTCTGTGCAATAAGCAGCAGTCACTGCACAGCAGTTTGGCTGCAGCCTGCTCACCTGGGCAGCCACAGCAATGACAGAGCAGTCTCTCTGCATCTGCAGATCTGTCCCACGGCACGATGGGTCTGGCTCAGCTGCCGGATCAATGTACTGATTGCTCCTGCTCTAGCTGCCCATCTGATCTGACAGGAGCTATTTTGGGTTGTGCAGCTCCTCTGGCTGGGGTGAGAGGCAGCAAGGTTGTGCACTCAGATGCGTGTTCTCGCATTTAAAAGCAGGGCCAGATGGGGGACATTCAAAACTGGTGTTTGGGGTTTTTCTAAGGAGGTGCATGAATTCTGCCATATGAAAAGCGACAGCCTGAGAGCCCTGGAGGCTGCAGCTCTCCATTTAAGCCACAATCAGGGATGGGATGACCAGCAATCAGTGCAGATGTCACTGGGACTATATCTAGGGGTGGGAGGAAAAAGTCTCTGCTAGGTGTTCATCATGCCCATGGCAAAAGCCAGTTCAGGTGAAGCACCAGGAATGGGGATCCTAAGCCCGCATGGAACAGCAGCAAGACCTAACTAGCTCACTCCACACCCAGTGTCTTGTGCACAATTCTGGCAAAATCAGCAGAGCAATGCAAACCTCTCTGCCCACACCCTCACTGTGTTTGCTCAACAACCCACGCTGCCTCACATCCTCACTCCCCCTCACTCCCCACCCTCTCAAGGCCCCCCACATCACACTTGCCAGTGCAAGAGTGTGCAGACAGACTCCCCCTCCCTCCCTTCACCCACGTGCAGCTTTTCTCGCTGAACACCTACACCCACTGCCAAGCCGAGAGCAGGACTCTGCCAATTTTGAAATATTTTCTCCCTCCCTTCCCTTTCCTGCCATTCCCCATCTTTGCAGCAGTTGAAGAGAGAGGGCCTCTGAGTGTAAAGCACCGCCTGGCCACCAGCAAGGAAGCTGGAAAAATCATCACCTCAAAGCTTTAAGAGACTTTAAGTTCTCAGTGTTGCTGCTTCTGAGGTCAGACCCTTCCATGAGATGGACAACTTCATCTCCCTCGCTTTAAAAAGAGCTTTGACCACTTCTGATCCCAGACAGATTTGAATCACTGACACAGAAACCAAAGATCTATCGTTATTTCACAGCGTCTCACTCTCCAAATGATCCTGTGCAGAAGTGAAGAGCTGTCCCCAGTCATCCACTCCTCACTTTCTGCACCTCCTCACTCCATGCCTTCCACAGCAGCACCAGCCTTGCTCTGATACACTTGCCCTGGAAACACTCAAGGATCTGCTGTGTTACCATCAGCAAACAAGAGATGTTATTTAAACAATGCTGGAGGAAGCCTGGGCAGCTGCTAGAAGCTGCACAGAACACACAGTTAGTCTGCGTGGAGCGTGCTCCTGCCAGGGCTGCTTTGTCCTTCCAGTTCCCTGCACCCTGCCACAGGTAAGTGGGCCAGGTCCTCTATGGAGGGGACCATCACCCAGTGCTGGTACCCAGCCAGGGCCCTGATCCTGCCTGCATCAGAGGGAAGCTTCTCAGAGGTCTTACAGCAAAACTGCAGTGTCAGATTCCTGCCAACAAAGCTTCCTGGCAAAACCAAACCACACCACCTCTTTCTCAGCTCAGCTCTATTCTCCAGGGGCATTCCTGAGATGGGTAAATTCAGGAACTGTTGCTGAGGGATCTCTTAGACACAAGCCCATCTCCTGAGGGAGAAGCAAGGGAGCTGAGCACCGATGGCTCTCTGTGAGTGATACACCGGCACTGAGCACAGCCACCGCAGCACTACAGTACCCAGACAGCAAACACAGGTGTGGCAGAACAAGGAGAGAGCTGTCACATTGCCTTGAAAATACATTCGTTAGCTTAGTCATTATCAGACTAGCAAACTCATTTCAGCTCGAGGACACGCTGGAGAGAAAGCAAGGGAAGACCAGACAACTGTCAGGGACTCTGAGCCAGAGACTGTACTGCAGCGGGAAGGAGCGAGGCGTAATTCTTCCAGCCCTATTGTCCCCTAAGGCTCTGATGCCAAAAAAACAGGAGATGGGAAGATTTGCTGCTCCCCCTTGTTTGTTTGTTATGGATAGCACATGTGTACGGTGTCAGCTGAACTGCTGGAGACTGCAGTTGTCTGTGCCAGAGCCAGGAAGGCTAACAGGGGAATTCTGCCCTGGCTGTAGAGTGGCTTTATCGCCCTGCTCACTCTGGGAACAAGCAGGGTGTTCAGCCTCCCTGCCCTGCATGCACAGAGGGACCAATTAGCTCAGTGTGACACCTTTCACTAAGGAATGGGCTCGAGTCCTTTGAAAAGATTTATCCCAAGCCAAATCTCCATTGGCTGATCACAAAGTTTATAGGTTTCCTGATCTGATGATGAGTCAGACTGCTGACCTAGACACAGGAGTCTCTACAGCTCTTCCACTAATCCCCAAGCTATCCCAGTCCCCTTCTTCCTTAGCTCTTAATTAGTTTTGTGAGTAGGTCGATAAGACATGTACTGGTGAATTGGAGTCAACACCAAATTTATGTTTATATAGCATCCTTCTCAATCATATCATAGTGCACAATTAGCAGTAATAGAATTTTCAGCACTTAAGAATAAATCAATAGCTGGTTAATTTGGAAGCAATAAAATGACACACTTTTTCCATATAACCTAGAGTCACTCTGAGGAGATTCAGTGCCATGGCAAGAATTACAGAGACCAAAAAAAAAAATACTGGAAAGGTATTGCATGGAGCTGGACAATTTTCTGACCTTCTGGTCCTGCACACATTTGAGTCAAACCTCACTTTCTGGCTGCTGATCAGGGTCAAGAAGAAATCTGTTTCCTACAATAATGCAGCACTGCACAGAGAGACAGGCACAGAGTTTTTATTTTGGGGAGGATTTGGAAAGTTTTGACCCATGTGACAGGTTTGTGTTCCATCTAATGTCCTCTCTGTGCTAAAGGCTGTATAGAGAAAAGCACCCAAGGAATAAAATCCACTGAAAGAGGAATGCCATGTGTCCAACACAGGATCTTCTGACTCTTCTTCTTCAAGTGCTCCTAAACTGGGATAGGGGATGAACAAGGGGCTGGAACTGAGGACAAACTTCCTCGGGGGCTGACTGTCAAGGAAGGAGAGAAACCCCTGGGCAGTGAAATGACCTCAGAAAGCAAGGTCCCAAGCAGCCCTGAATAAACACAGTGGCATGCACATGGCCAGATCTGCCCTGGCTGACCTGATCCAAAGTGCAGTCCCTGGGACTGATGAAAAACTTGCTGAAACCATTATAAAGACTCTAAAGAGCTTAGAAAGAACAAAGCAGATAAAGCTTTTTTCCTCCTCCAATTTTTGTTTCAGCCTCATACAGGCTTTTCCAGCTCTGCCCTGCTGAAGCAGAAGGAAAAATCCTCCTAAATAAGGCTCGAGCTGCAGAAGAAACAAACGGTTTCTATGTGGAGATGAAGTTAAAACACTTATCACTACAGAAAAACAATTCTCCAGAAGCTCTCATTTAATGGAGAGACACTGCAAGGTTAGTAGGCCAAAAATTGGATGGCTGTTCTCTTCCTTTGTTTGCACAGATCACACGCTGCTCTCTGCACCTCCCTTCTTGCCTCCCCAAAGAAACACTGCAGAACCATAATTGTGTGTGTATATATATACACATGGAGAGAGATATGTATAAAAACTATGCCAATAGCCTAGAGCATTTGCAAACAACTGTACAGAAGGCTCTTTAGAAGCAGCAGACGGAGGTGGGATGTCAGCTGGCATCAAGAGCCACCATTCTGCCAGGGAAGGGCGACCCAGGAGACAAGGTGCTAGCTCAGGAGGGATCTCCAGTCTGTACCGTGACCCTCAGCAAGTCTTTCGGACCTAAAGTTGTCCCACCTGACTCTAGACACTCAGCTGAAGCTCCTATGGTAGGATGAGTGCCATCCAGGGAAGAAGCAGACAGATGCCAGTGGGCATCTTGTAGAGATGCTTGCTCATCTCCCACAGCCGGGAGGAAAGCTGTGGCAGGAGCCCTGGAGCCACAGGGGATGGATTCAGGCCCTCGTTCCTCTGCTTTGCAGGAGGGACATGCCACTGCTGTGAGGATAATGACAAGGTGGCTCAGGGGCTCCTCTCACACAGTGATTTATCATAAATACACCTCACTGCAGATTTGCCACCAGCTGAGAAACTGTCACTGGGTTCTCACAGGCACTTCAGTAATAACAAGGCAGGGTGGAAATCGGCGAGCGAGGAAGTATTGGTTTAAATAACATCAATCTTAATGTTACCTTTGGCTAAACCTATTTTACTAAGGATCTCAGAGCACTTCATGAACTGTATTTAAGCCTCAGGACCCCTGGGGAAGGACTACCTTTAGCTGTGGAGGGAAACAAAGAGCAGGGAGCAGGGCACAGGCTGACTGAGCACACACGTATGCAGAAGCGTTGTCAAAGCCAGCAAAAAGCGTTCAGCTTTCAGCCTAGCTGCTGTGCAGGGACAGCACAAAGCAAAGCCACCAAAAAAAGTCACTTCAAGCAAACAACAAATGTTCCTCTCCAAAAACAATACTCAAAGTCAAAGAGCTGACAGGAATCTGCCAAAACTTTTCTGCACAGAAACATGATTCTTGCTTGCTTCCCTCCCAAACAATGTGTTTTTTGTACGTTTTCTTCAACAGCTCCCAGTCCCTGCTGTAGCTTGCATATTTTCTTGTTTCAAGTTTTCATTAATTTTTCCACTGGGAAAATAAATAATCCATTCTCTATTAAGCTCTTACACAGGGACCCCAGAGTCCAGGCCTCCCTTCCAACAAAACAAGGACCCTAAGAGTGCCCAGAGTGCCTAACTCCTGCTCTGACTACTTTGAACACTGTCACATCGACACAACAAATACATTTGACATGAGGAGAACACATTAAATGGAGATCCTCTGGTCAAAGTCTCACAAATGCACTAAAACCCCTTCTCCTTGTCATCCTGGAGCACTTAATAAAGCAGCAGGGCTTTTCATTGCCAAGTCCCACTGGAGCACAGTTAAAGAGAGCAGTTAATTCACTTACCCGAGCAATCAGCTCCCCGACCATCCCTGTCCACGTGCCATTTGCCTCGGGGACTCCATACACACCATCGCCAACGAGGTGGATCTTGTAGTTGAAACGCAGGATCTCTGCCAGCTCCTTCAGCATGTCCACGCAGAAGCCCTCGTAGCGGTCATTGCCTTCCAGCTCCTGATGGTTCCACTTCAGCATTAAGTAAGGGTTTTCCTGCATTGAAACTGGGCAGCTGTCATTCCCATCTTAGCCGAGCTGTCCCACCAGCATGGTGCTGAGCACGGGGCAGAGAGGGTGGTGGACTCCCCGGCAGTGCCCAGCCATGGCAGAGGCTCATATAAAGGGCACCCAAGCCAACCTCCCATCCCAATATATCCCTCCTGACCAGGGCATAAATGATATGGAAAGCTGGTTTGATCACTTGGGAACCCAAGGTGGTGTAAAGCTGAGCAGAACTGTTTCCACACTGGTATTCACTGGCCCCTTCTGTGTCAGGGATGTGCTGGAGGTACAGCAGATTTATCCCAGTTTAGGATATGAAGCAGAGCTGAGGGATCATGCTTTGAGGGCTGTTTCCAACAGGCATATGCCAGAGTAGCCCAGTGACTGTTCCAAGTTATGGCCAGGCCATACAGATCCCAGCCTCTCTTGGCATATAGCCACTTCTCCAGTTTGTCCCCTTTTTCAACAAACTTTGTGGGACACAAGGGAACGGTGCTCAGAATGGTTCAGGATTTTGAGTGTCTACAAGGAAGGAGCAGAGGCACTGGGAAAAAAATCAAGGGACTGGCAGCTCAGCATTGAACTGGGAGCACTTGGAAGGGGAGTTTGTCAAATAAGGACAGTGGTGCCTGTAGATGTGAAGTCTTGATTCATAAAAGTTGTACCCATCTTGTCCCATTTCAGTAATTTTATGGGTAGAAGGGACAACTGTCCCCACTAACTTACCAGCTGTACGCAAAACAAGAACATCATTCAGAGATGAATATAAAATGGCAACTTGCCCCCATCCCAGCCCTCTCCCCAGCTGCTTCTGAACTCATCAAATATCATTTCCATATGAAACATCAACTTGAGTTTAATTACACTGTCATGAATTGTCCTCAGTGCTGCAATTAGAGATTTGATCGTCTGTTCTTTATGAAATCAGTGTGCAATGCTGCATGCTGGGGGCCAAGGGGGGTAGGAAGAGGGAATAATATTCTAGCTGATTGACACCCCTAAGCATTGGGTTGGCAAAGAGCTAATGGGAGCTGTAGGTGACCCTCTCACTTACCAGGATGGTGGTGACAACGAGCGTGGTGTTGAACAGACTGTCTGATATGTTGGAGGAGAAGATCCTATTGTCCATGCTGAGTCCTTCAGAAACATGCCAGTGGCCAATCTGGAGAGATAAACAGCACAATAGGAGAATTTACAGAGCAAATTACTGTACGCACCCACCATATGGCTCCGGTGAGTGACAACCACCGCGCTGGCCCTGGAAGAGGTGTTTATGAATGCTCCATTACCCTTACAATGCACCCCCACAACGGGCCAGCAGAGAGATTAACACAGCACCAGCACACCCCAGCCTGTGTGACAATGCCAAAACCTGTCCCTGCTCCTGGTGGGTGCTGCCTTCCCAGGCGTCCTCCCTGCAGCCGCAGCAAAGCCCCACGCCAGGAGAAAGCTGTGTGGTGAGCAGCTACCTGGGGTCCCCAGATGCCCCAAGATGGGTTCATTTTACCCAGCAGCATCCCCAGAGCCGACACCTGTGAGTTTGTCCTCCCCCAGCACAGTCTGCTGGGAGCCTCTGCTGTCCCTCACACTAGAGGCATGGCAGCTAGGTCACAGTCACAGGATGAAGACTTTATTGTCACTCTGGTGCATTTTGGCTGATCCCTTCACCTCCTCAGTTCTCTAGAGGTCAGCTCCTAAAGGGGACAGGGCACAGAGGCACTTCCAGGGAAGGCAGCACTAGAGCTGGGGTTTGGCTCAGCTGCACCATGCTGGGGGGAGACCCAACCACCAGCACACACTGCAGGGTCAGCGCTACACCCAGGTGTGATGATGCTGAGCTGTTCACATGGGCAATGTGCGTTACAGACACAGCTCAGAACAACTTCAACAAGTGTTAAAGTCTCATACTTTTACAGCAAAAGCCCAGAAATGGGGATACAGGATTCCTGCCTCCAACTCCTGTCCTGCCCTACACTGTCTCAGCAACTTTGAACAAAGGTTTCACCTGCCTGAAAGCAAGCAAAAACCTCCCGCTGTCCTGTGAGCGTCACTGTCGTCAGCTAAAGGCTGGCATAGGCACTGTTTGTTCCTCAGAAGAAAACACCACTTCCCAGGGAGTATCACAGCTTCCATTGCAATCCCAGAGCAGCAGTGCTGACATGGGGCAGACGTCTTCCAGCCCTGACCAGCAGTTCCACCTTGGTGAAATGAACCCACGTTCTCAGTGGTGCTGCACCATGACTCATCTCCTCTATCTGCTATAATGGATGCCAACTACTATGATTAAGTGCCTCCAAACTCTTTGATTCAGGCTTATCACACCAAACAGGTAGCTACTCCATGGGTAGCTTAATTCACCCATCCAAGCATCAGTGTCACTGCAGGGAACCTAATTCCCACCACCAGTGGTAGAGACCTGTCCCCCAGTGCTTGGGAGGACATCGTGACTCAGCTGTGACGCCACACAACCAGCTGCTGCCTTCAGCCAGGGGGAGGAATATTCAACAAAATCTAATTTTAACTTAAAGAGCCTAATCTCCCTCTCTCAGAGCTCTGGGCAGGGAGATCAGCACCTCCAGCAGCTCATTCAGAGCATGCAAATTAGACACCCGCTCTCTTATGCTCCCTAGAAGAGGCTCTGGTTTTTCTCATGGATAGATGGGCAGCTGAGGGAAGCCAGCTCCCTCTGAGACCCCTTCTCTTACATTCTTCTCCTGCAAAGCCTCTCCACCCTCATCAGGTCCCAGCCCTCTGCATGCTGGATTGCTGGCCACAGCCTAAGTCCTCTGACACCAATGAAGTGAGTTGCTGTGGCCCTAAGAGGTAGTGGGTGACCCCAGCACGCAGGGGTGTCTTCACAGCTCCTCTGTAGCCACGGTGCTGGAGCAAATCCATGCCCAGTTCCCTCACACTGACAGAAGTGGTCTCGAGTGCTGTCAGTCTAACCCAGCTTATCCTGCCACTGTGCCACACTTGTCAGGGTGGTAGGAACAAATCGATTTCTCTTCCATCAAAGAGTAATCTTCTTATGTTCAAAGAGGTGGGTGGAAGGTGATGCAGAGCTACAGGCCAGGCAGGTGCACCACCACAGAAACGAACAGGAGGCACGCTGATTTACACTGCCCCAGGACTGACTCCATGCACTCAGTTGCTTTTCTTGGCAGTGCTTTCCCTCTGGCATGACTGATGGCTTGAGGACTTCAGAATCACTTGGCTCGTGCATCTGAGCCAAACACAACCTGAAACTGCAGCCATGCTGCTACGCTGTCATCAGACTAAATCGCTCTGGATGTTGAGGAAAGGGCCAAGTCCTTTCTTCTCCTGGCTGTCAGTGCAAATCCAGCCCAAGCGACTGACAGGCGGTTAGAAAAGGAGTCTGCAAGGAGTCCCCAGTCCAGTCTCCTCATCTCTAGGCACAAGGAGCAGTGGGAAGTGCACCAGGACAAACTGACACTCGTGGCCCTGCAGAAGGAAAGCAGGCAGGGAAAGCACAGGACAGTCCCGTGCGTGCCTGCTCTCCTCCCCGGCTGGAGTTGTGGTACTGGGATGCACAGCGCAGGCAGAGCCAGCTCAGGCTGTGTTTACTCTGTGGACAGCACAACAGAGATTATTCCTCCAAGTTGTCAGCCCAGCTCCTTTGCCAACATTAATAATGCTCTGCTGAAAGCACCTGTCACAGCAAGGACCTCTGAACATGTTGGAAGCATTAACTCGCAGAGGCTCCCCACCAAAAGGAGGGCACTGGGGAGTTATCAGCCTTCCCTGAAGATGGGGAGATGGAGGAACAGTGACTGTCTTGGATCAGGGTGGGAGGAGATCTTGGGCACTTTGTTCCCTTGACTGCTTGTTGTGGCAAAACTACCATCAAGCTTATAGCATCACAGTGACACTGTAGTGCAGAATTCATCTCTGGAAACAACAGTCCCAAACTGGGAGATTTACCATGTGCTTCATGGACAGGGAGTCCTTGAAGTGCAGCTTTAACTGGCCTGCACAGGATCTGCATCCATGTGACAGGATTAATTTATCGGGGCTGTATTCCCCAGCTCTGCACAAAGGTGCTTCCCCCTCGCTGTGATTGCTGAACAACAGGCCCTCTGCAGCAATTGCTTCTCTGAGCAAGTGATCAGTCATAAACATTGCCTCATTTTTTTTTTCCTCCCAGATTTCACAAACAGAAATTAGTGACAGATTAACTTTAATTTTAAAAGCCCTCACTGTTCTCAAATTTGTCCCTCCCCTGCTGGCACACTGAGACTAATTGACTGCCTCCTCCTCTGACAGCACAGTGGGTTTGACCTTGCTTTTAACACAGCACCAAAGCCAACCACCCCCATATGCTGGGGTACCTCCACCCCATCCTGCCTTGTGCCAGCTCACCACTGTCCCCCTCGCTGTATGATAAAGACACTAATTGACTCCTCATGCTGTTCACTGTTTCTGAAGTGTGATGTGTCAGAGGATGTCTGGGATCAGCTTCCCTCCCTTGCAAGATGGATGTCAAGGTGATTTTAATTATCTCTATCTATGTATAAAGAGCCTCTGAAAAACAGGAAACATTCAGCTGCACAATGTGTTAGAAAATAATCAAATGCTTTACACGAACATGGATAAGATGATCCTTTTGTTAAGGCTCTGGACTAGGACTTAAAGATTTGGGATTTTTTAGTAGCAGATATGATTGGTCTGTATAAATACACCAGGTGGAGGAGGTCCTTAGCAAAGAGGTAGAACAGCTTTTGAAGCTAAAATGATAGCGTTGGCACAATAAATAAATAGATGTAAACCATCCAGAAATAAACAGGTTGAAAATTAGAAGAGGGTTTCTAATGATCAGAGGAGCTGAAGCGATGGCTTATCTTTCCCAGAAGAGCAGCAAGGGCAACACAACCACCTGACTGCAAGCTGGAGCACAATACCTTCGTGAGAGGGGTTATATGACCTGGTGACATGTAACAGCCCATGCAGAGCCTGGATGAAGAAAGTTCCCTCCACGTCCTCAGGCTGTGTGGTCCCAACTGCAGACCCCCACGCCATCATCTCTGCACCTCCTGGTGCTTCCCTATCCTCAGCCCTCTGCCATAAGGAGGGCCAGCCCCACTCTGTCTGTCCTGTCTGCAAGTGTCTCGAGGCAGGACCTTGGTCTTGTTATGTGTCCTTGTTATAGACAGGGAACACACACACAGCTTCAGTGTGAACCAGCCCAAAGAGCCTCAAGCCTACAGTAAGCAAGGAAGTGCCATTGCTTGTGACACTGCTCCGTCCCCACAGGCAGACAAGGTCCCTCAAATTAGCTGCTCTGCAAAAAGTGTTATTTGGATCAGTGACACTTAAAGATTTTTCAACTCTGGAGAAAATCACCAGTGGTTAACACGATGCAAGTGGGGCATTCCTGGCTCATTCCTTCAGCTCCTCCACTCAGACGCAGACACTTTAAAGATGCCTGGGCTTGGAAGCTCCTTGTGGCATGCAATGACTAAATACCACTCAAACTAATGATTTTAGTGAAGTCTTCTGCTGAGTGCCCCACAGGCCTGAATGGCAGCTGGAGGCACTGAAAGACGACATAGCAAGACCTCTCTATAAGCTTCAGAGGCAACACAGGTACTTCCCACCCCCACTCCCCAGCTAAAACTCAAGGTAAATCCAGCCCTGAATGCAGGTGTCTTAAAACAGACAGGGGACTGGCACTGCAGCAAACCCAGCCACCTTCTGGGCTCTGATTAGGAAGCACTGTCCTACAGCTTGCATTCATCAGCTCCCCTTCCTCCGTGTCCTCAAGAAAAGGAAGGAGTGGGGGGTTATGCTAAATGCTAAAAATCTCTCATCAAGTCCTGGTTTGGAGAGCCTTGTCAGCACTAGACACTGTGCCAGGAGGAGATCCAATTAAGAAGGTACTTGGTACACAGTGCCTTCATTGAGACAAAAAGGAGGGAATTTGAGGGTGTCTGGGGGAATGAGGAAAGGAATAAAACAAATAAATGAAAGAAAGCCCTCGGAGGACACTGCACAGGTCTGCCACGTGGTTGGCACTGCTGAAGGACTCCAGTGCAAGAGTGATGTCAGCCAGGCAAGCATGCAAAAGTTAGCACGGGACAGAGAGCACCAGCTTTTAAAACCTGTACAACCACAAGACACACACGCACCCCACGCCTGAGGCCACACAGCAACCCCACAATCCCCTTCCTCCCCAGACCTCCCCTTCAGACATGACTGACACCTGGCATAGCCCAGGCAGGACCTGATGGTGGCAAGCACCGAGTTCATCGGGTCTTGGCGGGAAGAAAGACTTTCTGTTCTTGGCAGGATCTGTCCCTGAACTCTTGCTGGGGGTAACAGCTAAAGAGGAACAAGTCCCATTGAGACTGATTAGCAGCTTCTAAGTTAAAAAGGTTTGATGTGGCGAGGATTGCGGAGGGTCTCAGAGCTATGGCTGGTAGCTCATCTGTATCTCATCAACATACCAATTAGACACCCCCATCACTTCCACTGCTCTGTCTCAGGGCATCAGCAGAGCCTTTAGCTAAACAGCAACTCATTGGCTGCATTTATGACCAGGTGAGAACAAGGGGTCACAGACAGAGCTGGGGACAATGTCCCCATGGCAGAGCTCCAGCCCTCAGAGAAGCTTCCCTTGCCCACCCTGCCCCTCCTCTACACACTCACCTTCCCAGGGGCCCTATAAATCACAGCCCCTCTTCATTCCTTTCTCCTGTTAAGCTGCCAAACTTGCTCCTGGTTTACTGCAAATCACTATGCTGAAACCAGAGGGGTGTGCTGCAATGTTTTTTAAAGGGGCAAAGAAAGGAGGAAAAAAATAAAAAGCTGACATTTACAAACTCAGTCCTTGTCAGATCTATGGATCACCAACAAATTAACAAGCCTGTACTTTATCACCCATCCAATGAACAGAAAGCAGCTCTCAGATGGCTGGGGAAAAATTTCCACTAGTTAAGCTAAATCAGGAAAAGACATGTTTGGTGTGTTACATAAATGTATTAAAAATTGGATGTCAAAAAGCCCTGTCTCTCCTTGCCCAAAAGCAACAGCGAGCTGGAAAATCTAAGTGTCTCTAATTTGTTTGCTGGCTGGATCAGCTTCAAGATTTGGTGAATTCTCTATCAAAGTTGATGAGCTGGAAGTCCCTGTGGCTTCAATAGATGGAAAAAGAAAAAGGGGGAGAAAGAGGGAGAAGGAGAGGGGGAGAAAGAGGGAGAAGGAGAGAGAGGGGGAGAAAGAGGGAGAAGGAGAGAGAGAAAGACAGAAATGGGCAGAGACTGTGAGCTTGATTAAAACTAAGGAGGGAATAGGGGTGTTTCAAACAAGAGCCTGAGCAAATCAGTTAATATAAGCCTTGGGAACAAGATTGTCTCCAGGATGTGAATGCCTGTTCCTTATCCTGTCCCCTCATGGTGGGTTTAATTACATGATTTCTAATGATTTATTTAGTCATTTTCATCACAAGAAGGCAGGCTGGCAAAAAGAAAATAACCACCTATAGCACAGCAGAGTGGCCTTGGGCTCCTCTTTGCTGTGACCAGGAGGGGTGGGCAGGACCAGGCAGGACCCTGCTCAGGTTTCCCAGCTCTGTCCAGACTCCTGCAGCCTTCGAGGGGCCCCAACACCCCTCTTGGGCATTGCCATCAGTCAGGCAAGACCCTTGAGAGGGGGCTGCCTAAGAAGAGGAGAGCAGACAGCAGAAAGGCTGTCACAGGCATACAGAGCAGTTTTACAAAGACTATCTCCTCCCAGGTGGGTTTCTGACAGGCAAGGGCTTGCAAGCCATGCACACCAAGGGACTGCCTCATCCTTCCAGCACCTTGTTACTGCGACTGGAAGTGATTTATCACCACCACTCTCCGATGGGAAATTTGAAAAGTTGAGTCTCAGTGCAGGTTTCCTGGGTACCTCTGGAACATGAAGCTGCTTATTGACCAAGCTGCTGCATGCAACAGGTCAAAAAAGGTTTTTCTCCTGTCAGACTGGGTTTTTGGAGAAGAGCTCTGCAGCACTCTGGGAGAAGCACTGCTCCAAAAGGACCTGTGTGCTTAATGTGAGCTCCCTGCCACATCTAAACACATCAAAACCATAGCTGTTGTAGGGAGCCTTACAGCATGGGCTGCTTTGGCTCCAGCTGAATGCATGCTCTTACAAATGCAGATGGGCTTAGATCTGTCACTTTTGTTCAGAGTATGATGGGTCTGGGAAATTATTAAAAGGGCATTGGTGCTATGAGAGATCTTACTGTGGGGAAAATGCCATCCTGATCCCCTGTTCCCTCAGCTAAAGGCAGCATCAAAGCTGAGCTGTCACTTGAGAGGTTAGAACTGGCAGGCAACATCCTTGCCAAGGCTAAAATTCACTGCTGCCAGACCAGGAGAGATTTCCTAATGCCAAAATGCTCTGTCGGTGTGGGGTAAGACACAGGAGCTTTTGTTCTCTGCCAGTGTCTAGGAGAAGTGACAATCTCCAAGAAAAGGGCAGGTGTGGAGCTGTCAGTAGGGAAATAAGACAGATGAATACCCTTTTCCTGGGACTTCCATTTTTTCACCTGAATGAGGTGTGGTTTTATCACTAAAATCCTAATTCCTTGGTCTTGTATCACATAATCTCAACAGTTTGATATATGTGGCCCCACATGGTTATCCTTAACCTTAGCTAAAGCCAGAAAACATCTCTTGGACAGAAGAAAGGTAACAAGCAGGAAAAGGACCAGCACTGTGAGGAATCTACAAGCACTGAGACAAAAAGCAAACGAGAGTCTGAGCTAAGCAAACTTGTTACAGAGGAACACACATCATAAACTGAGGTAAATTATCTCACACTTCCTCCTGCACACCAGGCTGGATTGCCCCCTTTGCTTTCCCTCCCAGAAGCAGTTGTTTGGAAAGGTTCATAGTATTCTTTTTTGCCCATTTTGTAGGAAATTCTCCCATTTTTTCCCCACACAAATAATTTTGAGTACATGTGTCTCCACAAGCTTAAGAACAAAAGTGTCATGAGCGTGAGCTTGTATCTAGTGCCCACTTTATGCCCTGAATTATATCCTGCCCAGGAGGGTAACTGCCACAGGACAGATATTGGGCAGCACCACATCACAGGCATTAAGACTAACCTAAAATATCTCAACACATGTTCTTGATGAACTGAAATACAGTGTTTTTGCCAACCCAGGCCCAGCGAGACCTACTGTGACAGCCACGCCATGTCTGCCACACGCTGAACACATCCTCTTGCAAAGGAGGGTGTCTGCAATCTCCCTGCAAGCCCCCGCAGCAGCAGCCCCAGCCAAGTCCTCAGCAGGCTACGCACAGACCGTCCCTGGGCACTGTCCCTGGGGCACTGTCCCCAGGCACCATCCCTGGGGCACCATCCCTGGGGCACCATCCCTGGGGCACCGTCCCCGGGGCAGCGCGGCCGCTCTCACCTGCCGGAAGCCGCTGCGTGTGTGCTGCAGGATTTTCAGGGCGTAGTTGGATCTCTGACCTTTGCTGTTGAATTCAATGTGGCCAGTGAGACCTTCCAATTCTACCTGTCCAAGAGAGAATGAGTTACAGCGCCCATCGAGGCAGCTCACCCCACTGCCCCGTGCACTGGCGTGCACCCTCCTGGCAGGAACAGCAATGCAATCCTTGTGTCTCAATCCTAATTGCTTTCAGAGTCTGGCTAGGGTAGCACTGAGAGATGTGGAGGGGAGCAGCTCCCCAGATTTCTTTGCACCAGCTGCTCTGGAACAACCCCCTCTGCAGCCCCTCACTGCCTCCCTCCATCCCAAGGCTAACACCGTGTTCCACGAGCTCTTTGCCCTGTCACACCAAATCTCTAGCTGAGGATTCCTCCACAAACCATTACATGCTGTTTTCACTGTGCAACCACTGCTCACTTGCTGCTGGAGCACCTCTTCAGTAACAAGGACAAGCTACTGGGCCTCCTAATAGCAGAGCCAAGGGAAGCTGAAGGGTTTTCCTGTCTCTGACTAAGGGCGAGATTTAAAGCAGGGTTCACATGCATCAACCAAAGTGACACAGGATGCAGGTTCAGCTGATTCTTCCTTTGGGGGAAAAATAATCTTGTTAAATTTCTTGGTCTCATGACATTTCAGTTGCACCCCAAACAGATTCAGGAAACATGCTCCTTCAGCTCTCAGGAATCATGGACAAACACTAACTGTTTCACAAGGCTGAAATTTCAGGGTCTGTTCTCATGCCAGAACTAGGCTTGATCAGTTCCAGCAACCACACTTTTGGGTTCAGAGGAGCTCAAACTCCTTCAAAGGGATGTTCATCTCTTACCACTGAGCTCTAAGCAATTGTACTGCAAGACCTTGTTATCAACTCCATTTCACTCAAAACAGAGCTCAAATCAATTAGAAATATTCATACTTTAAAAAAAAAAAGTCACTGAATTCCAGTTACTCTGTAGCAAAGCTTGAAAAAACAGAGTTTTATGTGGTTCCAAGGCCAGTGACAAACCAGCCCTCAGATCTCCTTTCTTCTCATTCCCAGTGCTACCTTCAAACGAGCTGACACTCGGTGCTTGAACACTGTGCCAGCGCCAGCATGTGCATACATGTCTTTTGCTCCTGGCAGTGATAAACACTAGCTCCTAACACAGCAGCAAACTTCAGTCCCTTCTCACCATTCTCAGGTAGTTCATCAGGCTGGTGCCGTGCTGCCAGATCTGGGCAGACCCACAGGACAGGGGCTTCACGCCAATCTCCTGGCTGCGGTTCAGCTCCTGCACGGCAGTCACCACAGCGTACACCGCATCAAACAACAGGGCAGAAGAGAGCTGTGGGGAAAAGGGAGAAAAACATTGAGACAGGAAGATAAAAATCAAGCCTCCTGCTGGACCCTCAGGACCTTGCAGCAAGCAGAGTCCTCCTTTGACTGCTGCTTTGAAAGGCAGATCCAGAAGAAACGAGGTTTTGCTAGATCTGCTTCTCCAGCAGCTGGGCCCTGGCTTTCATATCCTGTAGAGACCACCTAGGCTGTTACCTGCTCTGTAGGGACACTGCTGAAGGAATGTCCAGAACACAGAGCTCGTCCCCTCTCATTCTCATCTTTGCTTTGTTGGCCTTTAATCAGATCTCTTTGCCCATCAAGCCTTGCAAATTGTGTTTTTTGCCCATGCTCAACCGTTTTGATGTTTTTGATCTAATTATTAATCAGCTATTTGCTCTCTCGTGTTCACTGTTGTGACTAAGATTTCTCTTTCAATTATTGTCACATCCTGACTCTGCTGGAATTAAGCTGCTGCAGTTCATTACTATCAAGGCTACATTTTCCTCATGGCTCCTTCTCAGAGCATACTCTTACCCTCCCAGCAATGGGCTCGGTCCCTAGCCTGGGGCTCCTTTCCCCCACCTCACCCTGTTTGTGACTTACAGCACTTCAGCAGTATCCACATCACTATTCCTCCCAAAGCCTGATTGGGTTTATTCACTTCTGCCAGGGGCCCTGCAGGGACAATCTTGCCCAGTTCAATCATCCCAACAAACCTTTGGCTTCAACTCCGTTACTAATTGGAACAGTGAGCCAGACTTAACCCTGCTTGATCTTACTCAGATCAATAATAAAACCTCACTGACCACAATGGCCCAGGACTAGCAGCACAAAACCTTAAAACATACAAGCTGGCAGAAGTTAAAAGGCATGATTCCAGCCTAATGCTAGGAAAACCCCAAACACCAGCTCTAATGGCACCAGGAACTTCTCACTGTTCCAGCTCTGGTACAGACTCATATTTGCTCTATAATATTCACTCTATCACTTTCTTCTTGCATGTACCAGTTTAATCTGTTTTACACAAATAACATCTCGGGATTCTCCAGTGAACACTCAGCAACTTGACTGGCATCTGTCAGTCTTGCATCTGACCTGTCTCCCAGTACCTTTGGTCATATATGTTGAGAGCTTTCTGCTAATAGTAAGGATTGACTGGCTCCAGAGCTATGACATTTCATTACAGCTATTTCACAGGAGGTCAACTGTAACACCAGAGGAGCTGAGCAGCCTAAGGACACACAAGGAATTGACAGCAGAGGGGGAACAGAAATTGGGCATCCTGTTTCCTATCCTGCCTCAGCTATGAGATACCACAGGTCCCTTTGCAATGACAGCAAGCCTGTCTCCTGCATTTCTTTCCTTCTGTTCAGGGGTAAGATTGCTAACGGTTTTTTTGGTTAGTATTCATATCTGACTTAAACATTAGTCTCCTAAGAAGCATTTTCCAGAGCTTCCTTAAGGAACCAATTAACCTTAAGGATGTCCTTCCCTCTATCTATCTTTTTTACCCTTTATACAAACTCTTTTCCTAATAGGACCTCTTCATTTTGTCCTGTCCTCAGCCCCTGTTCCATGAAGCTCTTTAGTATACACTTATTTTAACTGTGGACCAAATCCCATTCAAGTTACAGGATACCATACACGATTAGCAATTGCTTTCCTGAATCAGGAACCATATGAATGTCAGTTGGCCAAATGAAACTGTTAAGAGAGCAAATGCAATGCCTGAAACCCCAAAGTTTCACCATCTCACACCAGAATATCATCCCAGCATTTTTAATTGTCTCCTGCTGGGTTTTCATTTCCATTTTTTCCTGAGCAGTTAATGATCTCTTATTAGCTGATGAGCAAGAGACATGTAGATCTTAGTGAAGCATTTGACATTATTGATTGTAATATTTTACTCCTTAGCCTCGAACCATTTGTTAGAATTTCTGGCAGCCCCCTTACGATTTCAAGCAATTTAGGGATTACGGAGGGGGCTGTGATACACAGAATTAACTCCTCTTGGTAGGAATGGGAATCCCTCCCATGCCCTCAAAATACTTTTCATTTTTTAAAGAAAAAAAAATCACAGCTTTCCCCAGAAGCACCACATTTCCACAGGGCTCCAGAAAAGGCAGCAGATGGTGGGCCAGGCAGATGAGCTCTGTGCTGCGCTCCCCTCGGCACACGGGTCAGCTGCACGGGGAGAGACTGTAGCCGATAATGAAGGTGCAAGTGTGACACAAAGCCCTGAGAAAAGGGTCAAGAAATAGATCTCCAGCCCTTGTGCACATCAGCTGGCAGGACCATTCCCTCCCAGTGTTTTTAAGACAATTAACACCATCAGATGCCTCGGGAGCAGGGATGGTGCCCGAGCGCTACCCAGGTACACTACAGCTCCTGGCTGGATGCAGCACTCCTCCCTCCCAACACCCAAGCTACCCCTCTGGAAACTAACAGCCAGTTAAGCATGGTTCAGTGAAAGATCCCACTTTATTTTTTATTTACAGAAATTTCCCACGTAAAGGCCATGTTTAAAGGTAAATTGATCTCCAGGGAAACATTAACAGATTTGGCTAGTCTAGGTTTTGCCATGAGGGTTGTTTTTTTTCTTCTTTTCTTCCTAAAATATTATCATCTGTATCTTTGCCCCCAAACATAACACAGAGAATTAAAACCATTAAAATCTTGTGAAATAGACTTTACAATCTGGATTTTATTCAATGACATAAACACTTAATTACAAACATCTGTTTTAGCCTAAATTCTAATTACCTAATCTAGCCATCTGTAATTTGAATGATTTTCTCTGATTTCCTTTCTTTGCAATGTGATTAATGAGAATGGCATTAGAGCAAGCAGCTCCCTCCTCCTTCCTCAGATGCTTTCTCAGCTCTAGCAAGAAAGCCCTGGGATTTTGCAGCTCACGGGAAACCTCCCTCCTGTCACTTCCAGCTGTTGAGCTTCCTTTTCTCTTTTTACTCTGAGCTTTCCTATTTGATATCTGCTTTCCAGGACTAAAGGGAGAAGTTCTTACACAGAGAGATGCTCTCTGGGAGACAAGACCTGCCAGATTTCCAACAGCAGAGACCATGCACAGCAAAATGGGACTGGATTTCCCTCACAGACACAGGAGAGGAAACACATGGCCTGCCTGGGAATATTTCACTTCAGCTCTGCTCTGTATCTTCACCACTCAGGGCAAGGCCCTTTTCTCATCACCTGGGACATGGCTTATTGGTGATGGGAGCCTTGCTATGAACATAGAGTGAACCTTCACATCATCAGAAATAAATAGTCTTTTGGTTAAGGCTCTACCCTAAGGTTGAGGAGAACTGAACCCACTTTCCCATTGTGCTGTAGATTCCCTGACTCTGATATAACAGGAAAATTCACTTCCCTTCCATGCCTCAATCCCCCATTTGTACAAGAAGAATTACAGTCCCTCCTGAGAAGCTGACCACCAGCTGGCACGAGAGGAGATGCCCAGCACAGCCAAGAGTAGGCACACAGTGGGTGTTTGGGAAGGCACTGCAGCTCCTGGGCAGGTCCCCTAATGACAGCAGGGCTGGAACTGTCTAAATCAGGGTGCTGCAGCATGGCTGAGCCCCCTCTCTCCAGATGCATCCTCCCTGGCCCAGGAGGAAGCCTGATGTATGGCTGATTACACTTTATAAATGAATGAAAGTAGCATCCAGCTGACTTAATATTACACTGATGGGTGATTTAGGCTCAGCCTCACAAACCAAACAGCTCCATTCAGCTCTGAACTCCTTCACTCTTTCAAAAAATAATAATAATAATAATAATAATAAAATATTGCTGCAACGGGACATACTCTTGCATCCTTCCACCTACAGATTTTGCTGGTTGTTCAGGACAACACAGGTAAGAAAGCAGAACAAGATTCATTATTTCCCCATCACACCTGCTATGGTCCTGTTCCTACAGTCTCTGTTTGTACTCACAGAATCACAGAATCACAGAATCACAGAATATTAGGGATTGGAAGGGACCTCGAAAGATCATCTAGTCCAATCCCCCTGCCGGAGCAGGAACACCTAGATGAGTTCGCACAGGAAGGCGTCCAGGCGGGTCTTGAATGTCTCCAGAGAAGGAGACTCCACAACCTCCCTGGGCAGCCTGTTCCAGTGCTCTGTCACCCTTACTGTAAAGAAGTTCTTCCTCAAATTTAAGCGGAACCTCCTGTGTTCCAGCTTACACCCATTGCCCCTTGTCCTATCATTGGTCATCACTGCAAAGAGCCTGGCTCCATCCTCCTGACACTCACCATTCAAATATTTATAAACATTAATCAGGTCCCCCCTCAGCCTCCTCTTCTCCAAGCTAAAGAGCCCCAGCTCCCTCAGCCTTTCCTCATAAGGGAGATGTTCCACTCCCTTAATCATTTTGGTGGCTCTTCGCTGGACTCTCTCAAGCAGCTCCCTGTCCTTCTTGAACTGTGGGGCCCAGAACTGGACACAATATTCCAGATGTGGCCTCACCAGGGCAGAGTAAAGGGGAAGAAGAACCTCTCTTGACCTACTGACTACACCCCTTCTAATGCACCCCAGGATGCCATTGGCCTTCCTGGCCACAAGGGCACAGTGCTGGCTCATGGTCATCCTGCTGTCCACCAGGACTCCCAGATCCCTTTCCCCTTCACTGCTCTCTAGGAGATCATTTCCTAACCTATACAGGAACCTGGGATTGTTCCTGCCCAGGTGCAACACCCTACACTTGCCCTTATTATATTTCATCAAGTTTTTCCCTGCCCAGCTCTCCAGCCTGTCCAGGTCTCTCTGGATGGCAGCACAGCCTTCTGGAGTGTCAGCCACTCCTCCCAGCTTGGTATCATCAGCAAACTTGCTGACAGTGCACTCAATTCCCTCATCCAGGTCATTTATGAATATATTGAATAATACTGGTCCTAGTACTGACCCCTGAGGGACTCCACTAGACACAGGTCTCCAACTCGACTCCGCCCCATTGACCACTACTCTCTGGCTTCTTCCCACCAGCCAGTTAATAATCCATCTCACTACCTGCTCATCTAATCCGCACTTCCTCAATTTATCAGCGAGGATGCTGTGGGAGACCGTGTCAAATGCTTTGCTGAAATCAAGATAGACCACATCCACTGCTCTACCATCATCCAGCCACCTCGTCGTGTTTTCATAAAAGTCTAGAAGGTTGGTCAAGCACGACTTCCCCTTGGTGAAGCCGTGCTGACTGCCCCTAATGACCCTCTTATCCTTGATATGCCTAGAGATGGCACCTAGGATAAGTCGTTCCATCACCTTTCCAGGGATGGAGGTGAGGCTGACCGGTCTGTAGTTACCCGGGTCCTCCTTCTTGCCCTTTTTGAAGATTGGAGTGACATTTGCCTTCCTCCAGTCCTCAGGCACCTCACCCGTTCCCCACGACTTCGCAAAGATGATGGAGAGCGGTCTAGCAATGACCTCAGCCAGCTCCCTCAACACTCGTGGATGCATCCCATCTGGACCCATGGATTTATGGATGTCCAGGTTGCTTAATTGGTCCCTGACCCAATCCTCATCAACTGAGGCAATCTTCTCCATTGTCCTGTCTCCATCTGGGGTCTCCAGGGTACAGAGCTCCTCAAGACAACTTCCGGCAGAGTAGACAGAGGCAAAGAAGGCATTCAATAGCTCTGCCTTCTCTGTATCCTCTGTCACCAGGGTACCCCCCTCATTTATCAGTGGGCCTACATTGCCTCTGACGTTGGCTTTATCTGCCATGTATTTGAAGAAGCTCTTCCTGTTGTCCTTGACCCCTCTGGCAAGATCTAATTCTAAGGAGGCCTTGGCTTTCCTAGTTGCCTCCCTACATCCTCTGACAATATCCTTATATTCCTCCCAAGTAGCCAGCCCCTCCTTCCACGATTTGTAAACTCTCCTCTTCCACTTAAGTTTGGCCAGCAGTTCCCTGCTTAACCAAGCAGGTCTCCTGGCTCCCTTCCCTGACTTCCTACATATTGGAATGCTTTGATCTTGAGCCCAGAAGAAGCTGTCCCTGAACGTTAACCAGCTGTCTTGGGCCCCTTTACCTTCAAGTAATCTGCCCCATGGAATTTCCCCTAACAATTGCTTGAAGAGGCCAAAGTTGGCCCTCCTGAAGTCCAGGGTAGCAATCTTACTTGTAATTCTGCTTATGCCACATGAGATTCGGAACTTCACCATCTCATGATCACTGCAGCCCAGGCAGTCCTCAACCTTCACAGCCTCAACCAGACCCTCCTTGTTAGTGAGGATCAGATCCAGCGTCACTCCCCTCCTGGTTGGTTCATCCACCATTTGCATCAGGAAGTTATCATCGATGCACTGGAGGAACCTCCTGGATTGGGGGTGGCTGGCCGAGTGGTCTCTCCAGCAAATATCTGGGTAGTTAAAATCCCCCACAACAACCAGGGCCTGGGATTGCGAGGCTGCTGTCAGCTGCCTGTAGAAGGCCTCATCAATTTCTTCACCCTGATCTGGTGGCCTGTAATAGACACCCACGACAGTATCAACCCTACCAGCCTGCCCCTTGATTTTTACCCACAGGCTCTCAACTAGCTCCTCATCCGCCCCTGGATAGATCTGAATGCACTGCAGTTGCTCTCTCACATAAAGAGCAACTCCACCACCTCGCCTCTCTGGCCTGTCTTTCCTGAGAAGGACATAGCCATCCATGACCACATTCCAGTCATGTGAGCTATCCCACCATGTCTCTGTAATTGCTACCAGATCATAGTCCCCTGACCGAACACGGGTTTCTAACTCCTCCTGCTTGTTCCCCATGCTGCGTGCATTGGTGTACAGGCATTTCAGGGAGCGAGTCGAGTTCACCAGTTTCAGCCTAGGGGGGTGGGAGGCCTCCCTGCCTTCATCAATTCCAAACTGCTGCCCCACTGGCACAAGCCCAGCCGTGACCCCTTCCCCCTTCCAATCTAGTTTAAAGCTCTCCAAATGAGCGCTGCTAATTCCTGCCCCAGCTTCTTTTTGCCCCTGCGAGATAAACCTTCCTCACACATTACTGTCTGTACTGGTGTCCTATGAACCCAGCCATTATCAAAGAACCCAAAGCCCTGCCTATAGCACCAGTCCTGTAGCCAGTTGTTTATGGCCTGAACTCTGCCATTGCAACCCACATCAGCACCCGAAAGCGGAAGGACAGAAGAGAATATTACTTGCGCCCCAGACCCTTCCAGTAGTCGTCCCAAGGTCTTGAAATCCTTCTTCATTGCCCTCAGACTACGGAATGCGGCTTCCTCTCCTCCTATCTGGAAGATCAGGAGCGGGTAGTAGTCTGTTGGGTGCACCAGGTTGGGGAGTGCCCTGGTGATATCCCTGATCCTGGCTCCTGGAAGACTACATACCTCTCTGTGTTGAGGGTCAGCCCTGCATATCGGGCCCTCTGTTCCCCTCAGAAGGGAATCACCTACTACAATGACCCTTCTTTCTTTCCTGTCGGAGGCCGTCTTTAGGGGTTGGGTCACCCGCCTCTTCCTCTGTGGCCTAGTAGGTGGGCCTTGCACCTCGTCCTCACCAACATCTTCACCAACGTCTCCTTCAAGAGGCAGGGCCTCAAACCTATTAGAGAGAGGCACCTGAGGGGGCAAAGCAGGTAGGGAAGAAGGCCGCCCATGATGTCGAACTGGGACTTTCTTCCAACTCTCCTCATCTCCCCGGCCCCTTGCCTCTGCCTGACAGCTACAGGGCAGCTGCCTCCTCAGGTCCCCCCTCCCTGCCTGATAGGGTGGGGGTTCCCTCACCTTTTGGGGGGTATCCTCTTGGGGTATTTCTGACACCAGGGAGTTACTCCACCAGTCAATCTCCTTCTCACGCTCCCTGATGGACCTCAGTCTCTCGACCTCCTCCTTAAGTTTCACTACCATGCTGAGGAGATCATCTACCTGCTCACACCTCACACAGGTGGAGAGTTTCCCTCCCTCCCCCGGCAGCAGTAGGCTCTGGCATTCTCTGCAGCCAGAGACCTGAACAGCCACCGTCTGGGGCAGGCCCTCTGTCTGAGTCGCCACAGTCTTCTTACTATAACCTCTCCGCCTGGTGGACACCATCTTCGGAGGCAGCAAGGGACACACCTCCAAGTGGTTGAGCTGTTGTGATGGAGTACTGCTAGCCGCAGAGCTACAGTGAGCTGCCCTGCTCGCCTCCCTGCTCGCCCTGCCTTGCGCGAACTGCCGCGCTAACTGCCGCGCCACGCCCTTCTGACGCGCCACGTCCTGTTTGCCCGTCCTGTTCGCCGCGCTCCTGGTCGCCGTTTAAATCTCCCGCGGCTGGTCCTGGCACCGCCCCCTCTGCGTCAGCCCCGCTCCCACGATTGGCTGCTCTCGACGGGACCCGGCGACACCTCCGCAGTGTCCCCTGGTGCTAGGACTACCCCTCCTCCTCCTCTCGATTGTAAACAGCCACACGGACTTACCGTTGACCGTTGCTGCTGCTGCTGCTGCCGCCGTGCTCCACGTGTGAGAGCAGTCGCCGGTTAGAAGGAAATTTATTTTTAATACCTCTAAACAGTCCCTGCAACTGTCATCCAAACATGAAGCTTCCTGGTAGCAATCCTATAGAGATTTAGCAGGGCAGACTGAAAACTCACTGCAGCAGCCTGCACCCAGGAGGGGAAGCAGGATAGTCCCAGGCACATACTAACCACAGCCTGAGCTCTCTGCCAAACCAATAGGATGTGGAGAGAAAGGGCAGAAAGCTCCTTATTTTGCCTGCTTAAGATCACTTTATAGTGATAACAAGGAGGTTTTCAGCAGTACACAGCTGCCTCAGCTTGTCAAGAGGACTCTGAGTTCATTAAAAATGATGCAAAGGGTTCCACTGATGACATTTTCTCTCTCCCTTCCTCCAGCTCCAGCTGTGCCCACCCCATCCCTGATTTGGCAAATCAGCTTTGCAAGCCTGCCCAGTTATGAAGAGTCCCTAGGGAAGATCTCAGTGCTGATCTGCACACATCAGGGAGATGTTACAGCATGCCACATAACACAGCCCCTTGGTGTCTGCCTAAGCCCTTTCTGTGCTATTTGCATCCAGACTCCTCCTTCCTCAAGCCATTTTCCTAAAGGTAAACACACAGGGACAAATTTCACAAGGGGGACAATGAATCAGGGCTGCATCATCCCCTGAAACCACAGACTAAATATAATTCAAATTAAGATTAAGCTTGAATTTAAAGCTGTACAGCCATTCAAGTACAGACAAGGCCTTTAAAGCTCTATACCCACATGATTCCCCAAGGTCCCTTTGGGCAACCACAGGCTTTCAGCACCACCTTAGTATTCTCCAGATCTGAAGGCTCCCCTGTAAGTCACAGCTTGACACTCCGAGTCCTCTCCTACCTGCTTAACTCAACTAAGGTGCTCTGAGTGGTTTATTCATCCCATTCCTGGATTGCCATCTACCTGAGACCAATAACCATGAAAGCCAATCCCAGGTACAGCAGTACAACAGCAATCTGGTGATATGCCCAAGCTCTTTAGCACAGGGGTTACCTGGATTAAATAAGTAGTCAATCCCATGCAACCATACATTTGAGACCAGAGGTTCTACCTCTGCATGGTCTTCACTCACACTGCATTACCAATGTCTTCTCAGAGCCAGCCTGCAGCTCTTTTCATCGGGTTTTCCTGATGTTTCATAGCAACTTCTGACTCAGGGAGGCTGTGGACAATGGGAATAAGTTTTACTTACTGCTGGCCCAGTAAAAGGAGCGTGATCACAATTCTCCTGCCAGGACTGGTTGAGGCTCTGAACAAACTCTTGGAAGAAAGCATGAGACTGGTTGAAAATGGAGAATCCCAGGATGTTGACTCGATCATCCAGAAGGCTGTCCAGGCGCTGGAGGGAAAACTCCTGAAGCAGCCCAAAACAGAACAACAGGATTAGGGAAGAAAATAGGCACCAAAAGCTCCAAAACCACTCAATACCCTTGAAGGAAAGCTACAGGAACCTGCATGTGAAACCTACCACCTTCAAAGTTGGGGCTGAAATCCACCCATGGGCCGGTAAGGTGCTAACCACAACTCCACACAGCAGGCTGCCTGTCTCAGGCTTTTAACAAAGATGTCAGACAAGTCCAGTAATTTATTGGCCAAGTTCCACAAAATGACCAAAACCTCTCCAAAGTGGGTTCTTGGAACTTTTCATTTCTGAGACCTTTCCATTTCTGAGACATGGTTCCTGCCAACCATGCCCGAGTGTGGTGTTATTCTTTGTGGCTTTAAACCAGCTCTTCTGACAGGAGGTTTCCTGTAACACAGAGGTTACAGCAGAGGCAGGAAGGTGGGTGATATTTTTCAGGTGAAACTCATAACCTGCTACAACCAAACAGAGAAAGTCAGCTCTGTTGTGGGAGGGCCAGAGCACAGAGCTCCTTACCAGATTTATACTTCCCAAGCAACACTCCCAGAAAAAAATCCCTGCTGTGTTCCCCATGAAAATGCTGCTGTGCCCAGGAATTGCTAGGGCTGAGAGCCCCACATGGTACGAGCAGAGGGGCAAAGGTTGCCCATCCAAATCCACAGCAGGAGAGATCTCTAGGCCACCAAGAGCACCAGACTGTGGAGACCTATCTCTGGAGAGAAATGAGCATCCTTCCTTCACTGCTTTTAGTTTCCTCTGAGAGCAGCCTGAGCTGGACCCCAGCCTAGGTGGCAAACATCATCTGCTGAGTGAAGCTGCTCTACCACCACCATCTCCAATTCAGTGATATAAATTTTAAACCCTGTTTAAAAACCCTGCCCCTGTGGAGGATGGTAAGGTGCTTTGACTGTGGGCTTTGGTGTGGGGCCCACTCTCTTGCATTTCTAGAGAGCCAAGTGGTAAGAGGTATAAAAATGACTGCATTTAAGAAAAAAAAAAGGCAGAGAGGGAGCTCTATTTTGCTCCTCACATCAATGGAAGCAGTCACAAGACAAAGCCAGTTTCCTGTAGAGGAGTCCAGCCCTCCTTGTCCTATTAGCAGGAAATAACAGTGCCTTTCTCACTAATTTCTCTTTTGTTAATTGCTAAAATGGAGTGAGAAGGTGGGAGTAATAGTTTCAGAAACTGCTGCACACCCATTCTCTTCCATCACTAATACAAATGTCTTTTGGCTCTGGGGACTATAAGATCTCAGTGAGTCAAGGCATTTTTTATCTTTCCTGAGAACGTGTGCATGTAGGAACAATGTCTGTAAATCTCCAAAACATGGAGTTACGAGACTATTCCAGCACAGCAAACTCCCATGAGGATGTGATCAGACACAGGATTAAGTGCATTTTGGACACAACCACATTAACGTTAGGTAACATGAAATTGCCTGTGAACTATTGATTCATTTGAATGATATTATCCTCCCGCCTTCCTGACAGGTTATCCATTTACCCACGGCATCCTATCAACCCACACAACAAGGGCAGATGGCTAATGAGGACCTGGGCCTGAGGAGATCCTGGATGCAAGCAGAGCAGCAGGTGATAAGTTGAACCCCTGCAAAACACTGCCTCCCCCTGAGCCAGAAGTCGAATTGTGTGGGGCACAACGTGAGCAGCTGCCCGACTGCCCTCTTGGCTTCCTCATAGCAGAAAGAAAATGAGATGCTATGTACCAAAACAGCCACAGAGTCCAAGGCTTCAGTCTCAGGCCAGACCACGCCAGTCTCAAAGCAGCTGAAATTAGTGTCTTTATTTATTAGGCTTTTTCTCCCTTGAAAACACTTCTAAGCTTTTGAGGTTGCTCAGGCCCTGTCAGGTTTGTTACACTCTACTCCTTAAATTAGCAATTTCTGGGTAAGGGAATGAGCCTCACTGGTCTCAATTCACTGGGGGAAACTGAGGCAGGAGTGCAACTTGCCTGGTCATGCAGCAGTCACAAGGCTGAACCCCTGGGTACAGCCTGCTCAGGCTGGCTGAGTGGTGGGGTCTGTCTCAGTGCCCGACTCAGCCCCCTGTGCAGCTTTCAGGAGGGATCCCCACCTGCATCAGCCCAGTTTCCCTGGGGAAATTCCTGCATCCTGCCAAGGATGGAGGCAGCTCACCGCCCAACAAAGCCACCACAGGCAGACCCAGACATGCTGCCCCTGGAGTCAATAATTTGCTCTGGTTCAAATGTTAATAGCAGCTTCTTCCCAGTTCCCATTGGTGGTGGCTGGTCATCACCAGCTTTAGTCTTTTTCTACAGTCACTGCTCTCCATATCTGTTTTTTTTCTAGGCAAGCTTCCAGCTGCAGAAAACCCCATCTCTGTTGCTGCCATGCTCATAAAGCATCCACATCTGTAACACACAGCCTGTACGTGAGCCCTTCCCTGCACTGCTCCCTGCCCCTTCCCTCCGCTCCAGCTCTGCCTTTAAACGTTTCGCCCTAGATGCGCACAGGAACATTTGGTGGGGCCAGGACAGAAACAAGCACATGAGCCGTGAGCTGCCTATGCAATAAGATAGGGATAAACCGTCCTTGAGGGACACGCTTCATTTGCAATGGGATAAGAGAGGTTTGGTAGGGTCAGGCTTGCTACAGAGGGCAAAGGGATGACAGCATCCGGATACTCCAGCAGCTGCCGGCTCAGCTTCCGTCCCTATTTGTTTTTTCCCTTTCTGACACAGTCATTCACCACGCTTGACATTTCCAAAGCCACGTTCTGCAAACACAAGCTCATTCGCCATTCAAGGCCTGCACCACTCAGCTGGTTTCCAGAGCTTGACACCCCATCTGTCAGCCCCAGTCCTACCTCCTGCCCTGCCTCCCCGACGGCAAGCGACGGCCGAGCCTCCGACGCTGCCTGGCAAGAGGTGAGCGCGGTCAGGAAAAGAGGTGGAAAACCCCGTTCTTGGAGCTGATTTCAGATGGTTCCTCTCACCACACGTTTGCATGCAAGTGTGAACGCATTTACCTTGTCAAAGATCAGACTGAGGCAGAGAAAGACTGTTCAGATTTGAGAAGCAAGACTCAGACACGTGAATGGCTCTGTAGCGGGCGCACAGGGATTTGGTGTCAGATACAAGGATTTCTCATTGAGATGTACTGAAGCTGACTTTTGCCTAAGCTAGGAAAAAATTTAAACAGTCCAAGCACACTGTGGCATATGTACCTCACCTTGCCTGGACTGCTAAACAAAGCTGGTGGAGCTAGGGCTTACATAGAATAGTTTCACAGCCGCCTCGCCTCTCTTCTCCTCATGTACTTACTCTTCCTTATCTGCAGTGCTGGCTGCTGCTTTTGCAGGCTAGAAGATAGCTTTCCAATGCAATAAGAGCAAGGAGCCATTAGAAAAATAACTCAGACCTGTCAGCAGATTCTGTTTAAAGGGGGACTCCAAGCCCTGGTGCACCTTGTCCTAGCCTCCTCCACCTGTGCAAATAGAGCTTTGTAGCCACGCACTTTGAGGCAAGATCTGGGTACCTGGTGAGCACAAGAGGGTGTGAATCAAAGAGATGGGTGCAAACAGCATCTCCCTCATTACCTTCTATTCCACAGCCAGTTTTTCCCTCTCCCTACACTGGAACAATTGCAATAGTTGACCAGCACTTTGCCCTCTGTCTCAGTCTAGCTCCTTTATGCCAACCAGTGCAACCCAAGGCACAGAGAACACCCTCAAAAATCATGCCAAGGTGAATTTCAGGTACCCAAAAATCCTGGCTGCTTGAATTCTTCCCCTTCTTTTCAGTCTGCTTTTTAAAGCACCCACCAAAAGTCAATATTCAGTTTCATGATATCTCAGAAAAAGTAGGCCCTGAGGGTCTGCAGCCAAAATTAATGAACTTTTACAGAAGAAAAATCCCCAGGCTTTGCTCAAATCACAGCAAATTCTACAGGAGCAAGAGGCAATTACAGTGTAGATTTTGACTTCTACTACAGGGCTGCAACAACTAAATGTGTGCTGTTAAATAACAACACTTAGCAATTCTATGGCACTCTATATTTTCAAAGTGCTAGGCACACATTAGCTAATTGAATACAAAGGGGTTCCCTGGGAGACAGTACTGGAGGGTTATTAGAGGATGAAGTCACTCTTGGGTTTCTGTGCTTCATGCAGCACTCGACCTACATTCTCTCTTTACAGCAACAGACAAAACCTATGGAGTGACCCAAACATTTAGATCATTGGGAGAACTTGGATAATAAAAGCCACGTAGCCAAGCTCTGTAATTCATGATTTTAAAGCTGTGAGCTTGGATTTTCTGGCGTCTCTAGCTGTGAGTTATGATCAGGAGATGTACAGGCTATAGTCTCCATTCCATTAGAAACATAAACCCATAAGGTGCAAGCATATTACTCAGTACACGTCTCCCAGCTTCCACATTTCCACCTGCAAGGAAATTATTGTGCCCACAAGACAGAGGAGTAAACTGAAGCACAGAGAAAATAACCAGAAAGTGATTAAAAACTTAACAGCACAATTTAACTTAAGAGAGACACAGATAAACAACATGCCTTACAATGCAAAACATCAAAATCAGCCTCCATACTCAAGCATATAATTAATTAAGTATCCTGCCAAATCTGCACTTAAGTGATGCACTCCCAGACTAAAGTAGACTCCACAAATGATGTCCAGGTCTTCCCTCGCTACTGGCCCCAATGCCACCCATCACATCCTCCCTCCCAAGCCTAGGAAGAGGATGCAGACTTCTGTGTGGAAAGGGGGTTTATTTGTGTCATAACAGCCTGCCTGATAAGCAAATGCATTTTAAAGTGTGGAGCTGCAAACCCACAAGACCTCCCTGCAGTGCCACGCTGTGGTCTCACTTCAGTGAGTGGCTCCTGGTAATTGCTCACCCTGCAGCAGCGAGACGGCCAGTTTGCTATTCAGTGCTCTGCATCAGCTACTGAGCTCCTTCCAGCTTTATCGATTCAGCTGGTGATATTGTTCTGCATCCCATTTGTGTGTGCAGAACCTCGCTCCCTGACTCGATTCTTATCACATTTTTAATAACCTCGATCACCTGGGAAGCAGGAAGGCGGTGGGCACTACCTGCATGCTGGACACAAGTATAAAGATGGGTTTATTTCATTTGTAGTGACTCCAAGACCTTCCCACACCCTGCCTGACCTCACCCCATCCCAAGCCCCTGGAAGGAACAAGATTTGCTCAATTCAATCTAAGACGTCTGTGTCCCCCCTCCTTCCCTCACTCACACACACACACTTGGTTATCTTCCTTTCTTAATTACTGCAAGAACTTTATTGGATTTTTGGATCTGCTGATTAGCAGCATCTAAAACAGACTCTGATGCTGTCATTGCTCAGCAGGAGTAACTCCTGGTGCTGTAAGCTCAGCAGGCTGCACTGACCTCATTCCCCTCAGCCCCAGCCAAGGATCCAGCCCTATGATGGCAGTAAAGGCTGATTTACACCAGGCACAGGCTTGCTGTAGGTCCAGAACACACTGTACCGTTCCTTCTCTATTTTTATGTGGGATGGGAAGGAGAATGCCAAGCCAAGGCTTCCATTTCTCTATTAAGCATTCACTCTGGCAAAACTTCCACTTCAAGAGTATTTGGTGCTTAGAAAAGCTGTCACCCTCCAAACACAGACTTTCAATTCCCATACTGAGATTGCCTGGCAGCTTTTATGCAAGAGCCAAACCTTCAGCTAGTGCAAAGTCAGCACTGCTCAAGTGACTTCACTGCTGATATCACTGGATGCCAATGTGCATCATTATTCACCATTTTAAGGTTAACCAGAGGAGATGAAGTATCTCAGCTCTCAGTTCTTTGAGCAAAATAAAACTCTCTCCAGGGAGTCTCTACCCAGGCTATAGGTGTCAGGACTAGTACCCTTAGTGCAAAGGGGCAGAAGGGACCATCCTGGTCCTGTTTGCACTGAACAGATCTAGTGCAACTGCTCTGCAGTCACTCCAGGTTTTCATAGTTCAGGCATGAACAACATGTTGAGTCTGGAGCAAGACTCGCTGGCAGAAAAGACCAGAAGGACTCCTCTTCCTCCAGAGACACCCAAATAAATAACTCAAATATGGATTCCTCACAAGAAGCTTGAAAAGACTTTAGGCTCCTGTGTCACTGAGGTCCCCCCTACAGCTCTCTGGTACTGATGGAGATCATTAACAGCAGCAAGAGTACAAGAAGGAAGGAAGACATGCAAATCAACAAAGGACACAAAACACACAAGCTTAAAGTGAGTGACTTTCCCAGGGGACCAGGGGTAGCTCCCACCCTCACCCATAACAGAGTCACCAGCCTTGTGCATGGCTGCATGCTCATTACATGACTGGGACATTTGGCCCCTGCAAGGGTCAGTCCTTCACAATCTGGCACCAACTTCTCCTCTGAGACTGTCAGACCTCTTCTGTTAGATGTAGCACTGGAGAAAATACCTGCCTTTGCCTCTCTGGATCCTGTTGCCCTCAGAGCTGAGCTGCTGAGTCTGTTAATCATGCCTAAGCTCCTTTAAGAACACATTTATTTATTTACTCAAGTGGACAATATTATGTTAAGTGCTTTATGGTTTTCTTGAAAGGCTCAGTATATTTATAAACTATTGACAAGAGTCAATAAGTTTATAATGGGCCACATGTAAAAATCAATTTCTCTGAAAGAAAAAAAAAAAAGTCATCACAGCAACAAATTGTGGCCTTCTGAGTTGGTAAGTGGGTGTGAGAGGTCTACCCAAGGCACTGTTATTCAGCCATTCATGTAGTTAAAGAGGAACTGTGATCACAGTGAACTCAGGGACAATGTAGGGGAACTTTCCATATATAGATTCTGGTTGCTCTTACCAAGTTGATGCATCACAAAAGCATCAGAGTGTGCCATATGCTCGGAAGGATAGGTCTTTTACCTCCTCAAGCAAGGAGAGCTATTAAATTTTGGAGGCTGTTTGTCAAACGAGAGCACTTTAGGAAAATACATTGCCTACATCCTTAGTAAAAGCAATTTACTTCAACTTCTCTGCAGGGAGCCTGAGGTTTGAAGAGTGACAAATCCTCAAAGAGCAAAGAGGTCAAGTGCTAATGTTGGGACCTGAAAAGAACAGCTCTTGGAAAACAAGGGGTAGAAAGTCTGAAAGACAAATAGGACACGACAGCATGAGGGCAGAGGGAAAAAGATAGGTTTGCTCTCACAGCAAAGGGCTTGGGCTACATCTGAGAGAATGATTTACTCAAAAACTGGAAATCAAGTACAGGATGGACTCTGAACAACACAAAGAAGACCTAAAACAGGTAAGGCAGCAAAACACAGAGAGGCACAGTTATCGCTTCATCTAAATCCTCCTTTGCCCATGCTAACTAGAATGAGGAGATATTGCTTTGGCACCCTTGCAAAAACCTGATTTGTTTGCTCTGCTACCACATGCCACTGAAAATATGAACCATAAATCCAGGGAACAAGCGGGACTCTACAAAAAGGTTTGCATCAGCTACTGGGAATCAGGAAGGCTGACTGGACTGCAAGGTATAATTTGTCACAGTATAACAAGAGAGTCCCCGCTCCTCACTGGTGCAGGGGAGAGCCAGGGTGCTTGCAGCCAGCAGACCTGGCGCAGCAGGGCCAAACACCATGGCTCGTGCTGGAACTCACGCTGCAGAACCAGACATGGAAAGAGGAGGTCATTTCACCAAGAGAAGGTCATTTCACAGCAGCAGGACTAAAAAACCTAAACTTCACAGCCCTGGTCAAATACTAAGCTGTAGTCCACTCTCCCTCTGCTTGACTTTATGCCATTCCCTCCTGCCAAAGGACATTACCATAATGACAAGCTGCTGCTGAAACTTGGGATGCTGTCTGGGTGACTTGGATACCATTTTCCCCTCTAGTTACAACAGGGCAGCTAGAGCAACAATTCAGCTTGCAAAACCTCATCCTATATGAAGACCAACCTCCTTATAAATCACTAAACAAAGCAGAAAAAGCAAGAAACAAAAAACCCAAACTGAAACTGATTTATCTGGTCTCTGGAAATTGAATACAGCAGCTGCTTTATCAGCAACACCACCTCCACGCAATATTGGCGGGGAACAAAACTGCATCCAGTGAATAGACCATCTGACTTAAGGCACTAGTAAAACTCCTTTACACCTTCCTTATTATAGTAATAATTTTAATTGTTTCAATTATTTCCATCTAATCTTCTTGATAAATGTTTTGAAATTTAAATCTAGCCTGAGGTCCATACATTAGATTAGAAAAAAACCTAAACAAACACACAAAAAAACCCAACAACAAAAACACCAAAAGGGGTGGGGGGGAAAGGACAAAACCAACAACAAGAATTAACAGAATTAACAAGCTAATACACAGAATTAACAAGCTAAAAGAATTAATAGTAGCACAGGATTTTGTAGGCATCCAACACTCCTTCTGCTCTGTGCTGCTGATTTCAAGGATTTCCAGCACTAGGAGGAACATTTTTTTCCTGTGCACAACCACCTGCTTGCAAAGCTCTATTTATGTATTGGCATTATTAGTATTATTATTATTACTACTACTACTACTACTATTATTATTATTATGGAGCACACCATTGCCCCCTTACTCAGTCATAAGCTGCATGGATACACAGAAAGCCTGTGCCCTGCCAGGGAGCAGGGAAGGGATGGCAAACAGCTCCAAGCTCATCCCAGCACCACACAAGCCAAGGCACAGGGAGCAGCTGGCCCTGGGGGTCAGCATTTGCCATTAATCATCAGGAAATTTCAGCCCTCCCAGAAGGGCAAGTCCCAGAGCAAGGCAGTTTGTCACCATGTAGAGATGTCAGGCAGAAACTGGGGTCAAACCAAGATATTTTTTTTTGCAAGGGGACTGAGGACAATGGGTGCTCAATTGCCATGAGCACCCCCTAAGCAGATGATGGACACAGGGAAGAAAAATGCAACCGACCTGCTCTATTCTGCAAGTTTCATTAAGACTCCTGGAAAATTTGTTGAGCTTCTGTTGCTGACAAAAAGGGTCCTTTGAGCTGGCTGATAATGAATTTGCATGCAGTAAATTAGCCTGTGGGTATTTTTACATTGGGCTGTTCGCCTTGGCTCCGATGAAAATGCACTGGGGGCTGAGGACTTCCTCCTCACTGCTCCTGCAATCTCCTGCCAAAGGCTGGCATCTGCCTTCATGTGCCACTCTGCCTGCCCGCTGGACGGTGGGGATTGCAAGGCTGATGCTATCTGCAGTCATCAGGCTGGCTACAGAGGGGCCATCACCCCCAAATCGCTCTCCCCATGCACTGGGGCCAGGTGAGTTGCAGCAACTCGCCTCCATCTAACACTCCACAGAGAGAAGAGCTACGACACACAACGAGCTGTCGGCTGGGATGTGCTTATTAAATAAAATTAATGCTAGATGACAGAAACAGAATTCCCTTCTAGTGCCGCCAGACAGGTGTTTAATTCAGCATTTTATCCCCTTTTCTTTTTTTTGCCTGAAATATTTTTCCATCTCCAAGTAGCTTAATGCTACACAGACTGTCTATTCCTCTTCTGATGGGTTCTCCCTCCATTTAAAGCCACCTTTTTGCTTCCTCCCTTTGACAGCAGTTCACTATGATTTTATCTTTTCTATTAGGCAGTGATTGCAAAACCTCAGAGGGTTCATTAGAAGCTTGATAATCCCTCCAGATTTATTAGTCTAAATTGCTCACTCCCATCTCTCAACCCCATTTAAATATTACTAATATCCTTAAACACCTCTTCCATCTGCCCAGGTTTTGCCTGATGTCACCTTTCTTTAACTGTCCCTGCCAAAAATCCAGTTAGTTCTGCTGACGGCTGGTCTTTTGGACAAAGTGGTAAAATAACCTGGGTAAACAGATTAATATCCTGAGAGAGTGAATGGCAACAAAATTCATTTCTTTCTCACCTGCTTGGCTGCCATAACTGCATTACACCAGATGAATGAGTTACAAAGACAAATTTCACCTCTTGATCTCAAGCAAATGCATAATCACACCCATGCTCAAAACTAGTGTGGTGCTGAGCTTCTAGTTATTTCTGTGGTCCAAGCACCATCCAGGAGCATGGACTCCACTGTGCTGGTCCTGTACAAATAGAAAACTCTTCTGATGTTCATAGTCTCAGTCTGTGCAGCGCACAGCGACTGCCAGGACTGAGGAGGGCAAGTGGAAGAAGAAACAGTCATTGGGTCCAGAGGGCAAAAGCAAAACTACTTGCTGGGACTGGGAAATGACTGGAATGGTTAGCACTGTGAGCAGGATCTGATGGGGACAGCCACCAGCTCTTGCCAGCTCTACCAGCAGCACAGCTACACTCTGACTCAGGGCTGGCACTGGGGGTGAGCAAAGCACAAAGCAGCAGCCACTGCCTTAAAAAAACCCCAAAAACCAAACAACCTTCACCGCCCGAGGGCACCAGGGCACAGCTCAGCCTCCCATCACCATCACTGGCTGATCCCCTCCAGGTACATCCGTTCCTTTTTGCTTTCCTGCCTGGTGCCAGTCATGCATGGGGATAAACAGGAGCAGTGAAGCTTGTTCTTGCTGGACTGATAGGGAACAAGTTTAGGACCTATGGATTGAGCACTAAGCAGGAATCAGAATGCTATTAGTTCAGGTAGGAAGCTAGCAGCTTTCTCCCCCCCCCCCGCATTCTTCTGGCTTCTCCCTTCCCTATCACTCTTGCATTCTCTGCCCCAATTGCTCTCTTGGCTTTCAACCCCTCAATTTCCCTCTTTCCCCCTCCTCCTCTCCACTCCAGCTCTCCTGCCTACACGTTTGGCTCCATCCGTTCCCGTCTGTCTCCCACCCAAACACAAAGCGTGATTCAGCTCTTGGCTTTCCTGGCACACGAACACCCTGGCATAAATATTAATAGAAATTAGAGAATATGAGTATCATTTGGGGTTGGAAGGCACCTCCACTTAATCATGCAGCCCATCCTGCTGCGCTCAGACTCCCATCATCCCCACACCAGCATTAATAGGTAGGTATCTGGTCTCCCCAGCAGTAGCATTTCCCCCACACCCCTTGGCAGCCTGTTCCAGAGCCTTGTAGCTGCTGCAGCAAGAGAAGTTTCTCTGATGTTTATTTTGGGTTTCCCCCTGCTGCTGCTTAAGCCCATTACTCCTTGTTTAGCACAGTATTCAGGGATTTAAACCGCACGATCCCCCCATTAATGTTATTAGTAGCTATAAAGCCAAATCACCAGGGGCCATGCTGAAGATATACCCCGCTCTGCCTCTCAACATTTACGGGATCATCTTTCCTCTGTCTCACATAGCTGCTCTCAAAGGAGCAGCAGAAAAACACGGGGCTGCGGTCCCCTCCGCACGCCTGCCCTTCTCCCGGCGCAGGGAACAGGCGCTGGGGCTGACACCTCCAGCGTAACCCTCCTGAGCCCTCGGTCAGGAACCACCCATCTTCTGGTGCTTCCCAAGGATTCACACACCTCCACATCAGCTCCAGCTTAAATGTCTACAAATCCTGCCTTTGGCAGCTGCGTGGGACTGATCGGTGCTGCTGGGCACCCGTCAGCTTTCACCTCCTGAAGGTCAGGGCAAGACCTTCCCTGATTGATGCTCAGGTTTGCAGCGGGACATCACTCCTTGCCTCCCTCCCTCTCTGCCGTGAATCCCCTGCCCCACCAGCACAGGGCTCTTCCCAACGCTCCCACAGGCTGGGAAGATCAGCTCCCATTAACATGGTTCTACAGGCACACAGGAGAAAAGACAAAAAAAAGAAGTCTTACCAGATTAGTGAAGATATACGTGTAATAGGCAGACGCCATTCCCAGTTCAGCTGCCTGTGAAGGAGAGGAAAGGAGATTAAACCAGAGCCTGACAATCTTCAATCTCCACTCTGGCAAGGCAGAGACTGGGCCACATTTGCTTTTTCATCCTTATCGCTCCGTGCGAGTGCTGCTGTCTTCCTGCAGGCAGGGAAGGGTGGGACACAGCAACACAATTTGACCCGTGAAATTAAAGTCTGGGGAACCAATTTTTCAGTAGAACCAAGCCTACCTCTGAGGTCTCCTCTCCGTGACAGCACTGACAAAGCACCTGCACAGGGGCTGCCTGGCAGAGAGAAACCACCTGACACTCCACAAGCCGCAGCTCCAGACCCCCATGACCATCCCTGCTACCTCTGCAGCACTCTGCAAGATGATATTGGGGGATTTCTGCACGTGGCCCATCCTGTGGCTGTATCCAGCCAAGGAGGAAAACCTGGAAGGAAAATGCCCATTGGAAGCAAAAGCTTTTGCACCCCTAACAGCAATGGACCATACAGACCCCAGCAATGCAAGGCCCTACAGCCCCAGCCCAAGGCCTCCAGAGCCCCTTGGGGGCTCTTATGGTTGGACCCGATGATCTTAAAGGTCTTTTCCAAGCAAAATGATGATACAATTCTATGACGAATTCCTTGGGTGTACTGTGAGCTTGGAGGAAAGCGAGGCTGGCTGAGGTTTGCTGCTTTGTAAATGGATGCTGCTTCTCTCCTGTGTGACTATCAACATCTTTTTGAACATAATGAGGGAAAGCAGCAGTTGAGAGAGCTCAGTGCTTGTCTCTTTTCTCTACAGACACTGTGATGCAGAGAGCAAGGTAGAAAAAACTATTCTGGAGTTACAGAAAAAGGACAGTCATCCCAGTGGTGGTTTTCCCACATGTATCAGTCAGAGCTAGGCTCCAGTCCTGCAAATTAATTAGAATGAAACCCAGTAACTCAGACTGTTCTCCAGAATTTAGACAGGGTTGTGATGGCCACAGGAATAGAAAAAAAAGAGAGGAAAAGTGTATGGAGAGAAGGACAGAGAATTTTCCATGGAATGATCTGTTCTAATGATCACAGACCAGATCATTGAAGTCCTTTTCCAAAATTCCTAATTCTCAGTAAACAAGGAGTTGATTGTGGGAACAGATGCTCAGGAAAGTGGAGGATTAATCTGCAGATCCCCCTGAAAGCCTATGTTTCACTGCCAAGCACAGCTGGTCTCAAATCATGCTTCCGGACCTTGGCAAAGAGGTTTTCCCATCACCCCAGACCACACAGAGGAACTGGAGTCAGGGAGGGAAGGACCAAAGCAGCATCTTCTTACTTGGTTTTAGTCCCTTTCCATCTTCCCCAGAAGCTGACAGATGGCAACAACAGAAAGTAAGTGAAGGGAAGCTGCAGAGAAGGGGAGGCTTACATCTCACCTCCCTCTACTCCTGCCTGTTCTTTACCATCTTCTGTGCAACACCGAGGTCACCACCACTGCAGTGGGAGTGGACATGGGCAGCAGGGAAAGCTTTAGATACCCACAGATGACTGATGGTGGCTTAGGTCTGGCTGTGCTCCTGCTCTTCACCCTGTCCCTTGCACAGGTGGCAACACAGACATAGCAAAGTCATTTGACCAAAAGAGCACCGTGACTCCAGAGGAAGCTGTTGACCTGCCCTTCAGCCAGCTGCCTCATGTTTAAGCCCCTACATAATAAAAGCTGGTGCCCATTTCCCTCCCTTCTCACTTCCTGGGGACAGCAATAATGTCAGCTCTCCCTCTGACCCACTTTGAAGTCAGTGCATTTGATTTCAAGAGCAGAAAATCAAAGTGAGCAACAAAGCTCTTCCTGCGAGCATCGCTCCCATCCGTTTCATGTGCCCACTGGCAGGTGGGCAGCTGGGATGGGCTGGTAATCGAGGAAGCAACCATGTGTCTCCAGACCATATGTGGAGGGTAAGACATGAGAAATTGCAATTTCTCTCATTGTCTGAGGCCAGGACTGGAATCCTGAGGCAGGTTTTACACAAGTCACTTTCAAACCTATAGTGCATTTTTCTTGCTTCTGGTGACCTGTGGGCAGGGGCTGAGGATCTACCTACTTGCTCACCACAACCTCACTCCCCTGCTCTGGTTGCACCTCTATAAACAAAATACTTTCCAGCCTCCCAAGGTGCAAGAAGTTGCCAGATCAGAAGCTCATTATTTATTACCTTCCATTCCTATAATCCTCTAACCAGGAAGACTACATCAGGTTTTACTGAGCTGCTGAAAAATCGTGGCAATCTCTGACATCTTTATCAGCCATGGCAGAAGGATGCTGGAGCCGGGAAGGGAGACTGCGGTGCCTGAAGAGCACTGCTGTGTGCCTGTGGGAAGTCACTATAGCAACAGAGGAGGGGGACAGCCCTCAGCAGCCAGGCAGCAAGCAACAGGGACCAGGAGAAAGACAAAAAATAAAAACAACAACAAAAAACCCACTGAAAAACCCTCCCTACATAGGGGGAATCCAAAATTCCCCCTATCTCACTTATTTAGAAATGGAAAATTGCAAGCAGTGGAATAAAAATCTTAGGTAGAGAGGGGGAATAATAAAAATGGCTCTAATGGTTTCTGCTGGCTGTCATCAGGGATGAATCTGATTCAGTCAAGGCCTCTGAATGAGTGACTCCCCCTGATAACGCAGCCAGGACACTGTGTGTAATGCCTGCATCAACAACCAAAGGGGGAACCCATCACTTGGATCCTTCATCCATTCAGGAAAGTACTTCTTGTTCCTTCCAGGATGTGGGATACTACACACAACTTAAACTCCATCTGGAGACACTGCTCAATTTTGAAGTCGACTATCAAAACAAATGCTAAAAACGGCAGCAAGAGACCATTTAAAAATAAACATGATTAAAATAAAATCTTGGTTAATAAGACAATAAAAGAGGAAGCAAAAAATTAGAAATATACTTGGAGAAAAAAGAAAAATCTATTGCACTGACTGACTCATTTCAGAGCACTAAGCAGCCCTCCACGGCTGTTTGGTGGCAATAGGAGCCACAAGCACTTCTAGAAAGCAAACAGATCAGCTCAGAGCAATTAAACCATTGCTTCTACAGATACAGTCCTGGAAAGAGAGAGCACATTATTTTCCCCAGAAACTCCATCACTGGCAATTCCCCTCTCAGCAGAGCCCATTTCCAGTGCTGCTGCAGGAACTTTTACACTCCATTATCCAAGGACACCTGCATGTGCATGCTCATGTACCACACACCGTACCTCGTTCAGGGGAAGCAGCCACATGTGTCACAGACTGTGACAATGGACACTTACCTTCTGCAGAATGGTATGAGACATGGAAGCGTTGGCATGCACAATGATAGTCGCTGTCTTGTCATCTCGGATCTCTTTTAGAAGAGGGGTAGGATCCCGGCTGTCATCCAGCATCCGAACTGAGAGGGTGTCCTTGGAAATGAGGAACTGCCGAAGCAACTTCTCTAGGTTTAAAAGGCCTTCAAATAAAAAGGAGAAAAAAACAGGCACTTTTAAACTTTATGCTTCATTCAAAAAGCATTTCTTCCACGGCCCAGAGTCATCCCTGGAAGGAAGCAGTCCTGCAGGTCTGTGTCTGTGCTGCAAAGGAAAGGATTTGGGGCTGCAGCACAGGCTTGGGCCAGCAGGGAATGGGAAACAACAGAGCTACTCCAGCTGTTCTCCAGACAAAAAGTGGCCCCAAAGGCTTCTTGGGAAGAGATAAGATCACTGATGCAAATTCACTCAGAACCCCAGAGTCCAGACAAGTTCTCCATTATATTCTCCTGCATACAGGATTGTTCTGGTTATTGCTTGTTGATGGAGGGTTATTCCTCCTCCTGAGCCTTTGCATTACTAGCTCCTAAACTAAGTGCCCTGCAAGGAACAGCTTGATACACTTTGGAGATCTGGAAGCACTCTGATGGAAAGCTGGTAGCTTCCAAGGGCATGTGTCAACAACAACCACCTTAGGTCTACATAAAACAAAATTGTGAGTATGGTCCTAGAAGTGTGCAGAGTTACTTGTGGACTGGGAATTCCTAGAGCAACAAGAAGCCAATAATAAAACAAAGCAACCAACATATTTGGTCCTTTATGGAGAAAACAGAGAGTAAAGTAGGACAACATTTGCAGTCCAGCAGCTCCATCACTGGGCAAGGTCTCTGGAGACTCACCTTCCACCACCAAGTCAAAGCCCTCTTCTCCTCTTTCTGCCCTGCCACCTGCATTTCTGCTTTCCCCATGCCCCCACTGAGCCCTCCTGGTGCCCCAGCACAGCACAGCCCTCCACTCCTCAGGCAGCAACTGGATGTGATCAGCCATGGGAAAGAGCCAGGAGTCTGGCTACCTCGGCACTGCCCATGCAGCCTGCAGGACCAAGCTCTCCCTTCAGATGGGAGCTGAAGAAAATAAGTAATAATCAGTGAGCACCCACATGGATGAGTCCTGACTTCCCTGGATTTGTGCCCTACTGCCTTCAGCACTTCTGATTGAAGTTTCTCCCTGTAGCTAGGTCATTGCAAGCACAGCTTCCTTGATGTCTAATAAGACGTCAAAGCTCTTGCTGCAGCTTTCCTTAGTCAAGGCAGCATATTTGATAAGAGTCTGTCTCTTCTATCCAGCTGCTGAGTTTCATCAGGAAATAACTTCCTGTCAAGTTTGATTGACCAGAGGGACCCCCAGATGTAATCATTAGCAAGACAGACGGCTAGCATGGTCACAGATCCTGTCCCTACAGAAAGACAATCCTAAAAGAAGGGGGAAAGCTGAACTGAAGGAAACTGAAAAGGACAGAACCATCAGCAGAATCACGTCCCAGCTGGCAAAGGGGCAGAACCTGTCCTCAAGTCAGAGCTCTGCTCTTAACCCAACTGTACTTTTGCCTGCATGAAAGCACTCACTCACCAGCGGGTCAGGGGCCGGGAGGCGACACAAGGCGCTGTGATTAGGTGTGAGTGTGCTGCTTTCAAGGACTCCCAGCATTTTGCAAAGGTAATAAAGCAGTGCATTAAAAGAGATGCATCCAAGATGAGGAGCCTCTCATTCACAATGAGTGTTTTTCAGCAAGCCAAGGTTGCACTGAGCTCTTTGCAATGCGTTTGCCTCTTACCTTTTCTCTGAGTACAGGTGGGAGCTCAGAAGGGACTACAAAACCAGCAGCAGCCAGGACTTCTCTGGATCACATCGGCTTCCTTTTCTTTCTCATTAGCTACCAAATTCACTCTGTGTACAGGACACATGGACTAGACCTCACATGAATACTTTTTTGTGTGCCAGCTCAAGTGAACAGTAAATTTTACCTAAGCCCTTCATTTGATCCTTGTGAGGCTTATTTTCACCTTATTCCAGGATGGAACGGGGTGGGTGTGTGGAGGGAAAAATCTTCAGACATCCCCTTTGGAAATGTACCTTTTCTATTTAATTTCCTGCAGAAATAAAATGAGATTCTGCTCCTTAATGCTAAAGTTTGCATATCAGCTGTAATTAATCTGGCAAACTGGAGAGCATCCCTCTGCTGATCGCTGTGAGTTTACGATGCACACAAGACTTCCTCTGGTTTTCTCTTGGCTGACTTTACTCTGTTGGTGCCTTCTCCTCCAGCCCACAGCTCACTGGGGCATGAGCCCAGGTAAGAGAGCCACCCCAGACTTCACTGTGAGGAAGGCAGAGCCTAGGTACTAAGTTTCTAAAGCACATCAGGCACAGACTAGGACCAGGGAAAAAAGGAAGCAGTTGATCTCCTCTGGCTCAATGAAATTATGATTTCCAGCACATTAGATCCTACCTGAAGCCTCATCAGGCCTCCTTCTTGCAACTCCTCATCATGTGGAGGGAAGTCTCTTATCTGAAGAGATTCCCCTGTGTTTGATGACGGGAGGATGTGAGATGCTGCTGCTGCTGACAGAGTGGCACTTCGGAAGGCTGCTCCACAGGCTGAACACGAGCAAGGGCCTGTAGACCCCTCCTAGCAACTTTGAAGTACTAAAGCAAGGACCAGCATGCACAGAGAGGCTGCAACAGGCATGTGCTGTCTGAACAGTCCAGCCTCACTCTTACACCCCACAGCATTGTAGCCCTAGGTCACCCCAGTGGCCTGGTCTCCCTTCCTAAGCCCTGGGTGTTATTTCCTCCCCTCTCATAGTCAGAACTTAGAGGAGCTCCTATGAAGTCCATACACCCCTGTTAATTGTCTCTGGTTGCCTTTTCAGGTTAAGTTTCTGTGGAATAACATAAAGTCTTCCAAGTCACAAACTAGCTACTTATTCCACACCACAGAGAAACTGAGTCACATAATCCTACTCTATTCACTACTGCATTACACTTAGGCTGGCCTAAGTCCCTTGACTTTGAGGGTCATTTTCTGCTTCTGCCAGAAGAAATTACGATCAATCCCCAGAGAACATGACTCCTTACAGTGTTAGTATGAGTGTGACAGGATAGGACCCAGGAGTTCCATCACACAGCCTTGTAGTTAAACCAAAACAGCTATGACTTTCCCTCCTGGGATCTAAATAGTAATATCCCTCAAAACAGCATTTCCTCATTGATGAGCAGACAGCTCGTATGCTCCACTTATTTGCCTTCAGGGAACCTTCTGAAAGCCCCAAGTGCCTTGAGTCAGTTGTTTAAGGACTGTGCTTAGGAGCACTGCTTGTTCTAAGGGAAAATGAGGGCTTGTGCTCCTACATGAATCTGGATTATGCCTTTTCTGCACTCTGTTACAGTTGGAGCATGTTGTGTTCCAATCCTAGCTCAGATAAGGTCTTTACTGAGCACAAAAAGCAAGATGCATGAAAGGCACCTGTCCCACTGCTTCCCTGGGCAGGACTAGGGTTGCACAACACATCCTAAAATATTGAGTTATCCAGGAATATCAGAGAAAATAAACTGGATCGATTCAATTCAAAGGGTGTTATTTTAACCTGAGCTATTCAACTCCCAAGGTTTTGATGCACTTAAATGAAGATTCATATTAATACCAGGCTACATTCAATGGGAGGCACTTTCATGTATTGGCATGTAACTGTGGAGAAGGGGTGTACAGCAGTGCACTGATGTGTGTGTGTGATCAGTGCCTGACAGCAGCACAAGGACAGAGCTGTGAGCCTGCTGCACGGCAAGTGAAAAAACCTAATTATCTTTTCTTCCTCTTTTTTTTTTTTTTTTCCTTCTTTCTGCTGAAGGTTAGACAATGAAAAATTCCAGAGCTGGAAATAATGTAGGAGACCATTTGAACTATTTTAATTGCATAATATAGGGTCAGGTCCACTGTTGGAGTAAACCTGAGCATGCCTACTGAAGGCAATTTACTTATATCAGCTGAGGATGTGGTCTCCTCAGGGTACATAAAACAAAAAGAAAAGGCAAAGACACTCTCACCCCTTCTGTCCTTGTGCAGGAGTCTGCCACAACGCTGTGTTATTTGGACAGCTGCTGGTGTGAAGTTTGCCTGGGGCTGGCTGGAAAGGATGTTGCCTTTCCTTTGTATCTGGCCCCAGGGTCAGAGTTTGCTAGTACCCCCAGTATCCTCAAAGCTTTCACAAGATCCACATGCCTTTTCAAAGCCCCTCTTCTAGGCTTGTTTGTATGAAACTCTAGTTCTAACTAATCTGGCTACAGGATAATAAAAGCAAAATTGGTGTGGTTACTACACAGCAGCTACCTACCTGCACACTGACCTTAAAAAGGACACACTTTACTCTCTCTAACCACTCTGATGCAGAGCCTGCTCCTGCCATGTTAGGAGAGTTATGCAGAGATTAATATGGTCTTGCTGAGGTGAGTGCTCCAGCATCCAGATGCACAATTACCAGCAGATGTATGGCTGCAGAGCCCAGGAGGGTGTGCAGTGTACTGACTATTAATCAAGCCCTGCTTTTAGGCCACAAACTGCACGTGGGTTTGGGAAAGACATATTTCAAAAAGCTTTACTTGCCTGAAATAATCTCTAGAAACAAGCCTAAGCCTTTTTTTTTTTTTTTTTTTTAAATTTCAAAACCCCATCTGTGCAAGCAAAACACTCTTCAGATTGTCAAACAGAAGGCAGGCAAGCCTCTCCCAATCCCCTTTCCTGCTCTCACAAACACCATAAACACCTCCACAGGGCAACAGGGTGAAAACCTGCCCAGCAGATCTCTGCTGTTTTGGGCTGCTCTGACTGAGTGCCTGCCTGCTGCCAACAGAAGAGACTCTGCCACCACAACCAGGCAAGACAAACACCCTGGGAAGCAACAGCGAGGCAGCTCTCACGCTGCCTGTAGGACCTTCTCCAACAGGCACCAAACAAGCATAAGGAGATGGGTACTGGGAGCAGAGGGGCAGCCAAACCCAGCCTGGTAATGACTTACATTCAGCTTTGGCACAGATGAGGCAGGCAGTGGTGCAGTTAAAGAAATTCAGGATTCCTGCCACAGCCACGCTGATATCGGTGTTGCTGGGATGGAGGTTGAGGGTGGTGAACCGCTGGAGCTGCAGCTTCAGGAACTCCTCTGGTGCCACTTTGAAGTGAGGAACCTAAGTGGAGAGGAGGGGAAAGAAAACATGATTAAAGAGAAAAAAAGAAATAAAAACAAGTAAATCTACCATAAAGGACCTTTGGTGTGAAATGCACAGCAGGCAGAAATTGAAATATCCCAATAAAGCTGCAGAAGCATCACCAGAGTGAAGAGAGGAGGGTGGGATTTGTGCAAGAGCAGAGGAAAATAATTATCACAGCAACAAGAAGCCACAGGAAGGAGTAGATCAGGAAAAGTCTTGCTGAGCCACTCAGAGAAATGCAACAGGGGCTGTGATTACAGCACAGGAAACCATTCCGGATGAGTTCAACCTCATTAGCTTGGGCGCTAATTGTAAGCAGGCCCACACTTCATTTCGGGCTTGCTGCCTGGGTAAATAGGGAGGATGCTTTGCAGGCAGGCAGGGAGTTACACAGCCCATGCTGGAGCCCCCCAGACCTTTGCTGTGTGTTAGATGGATGAAGTGCTGCAAATCCACCTCTGCCTGCAATACTGATGTGTCATCAGGTAATTAGGAAAGATGAAGGCTAGAACAAGATGACCCTACACTGGCAAGGCTCAGGAGAGAGAAGAACAGATGCAGCAGCCAGAAGCTTTGGGCTTTTTTTTGATCAGCAGAGAGGTAGCAGGTGGCCATACAGTGGGCAAGATCCAACGGGACTGTGAGTGCGAGTCCTGATAATACTGCGCTTGTCACTAACACAGTGGAGCAGGGGGCAGGAGAAAGATGCTGGATCCCAGGGAATTTGGGGAAGGGGGAGCAGGGAGACAGCCCGAGGGCTCCCTCCAAGGCAGCTCTGCTGCAACCCTGGCAGTTTTGAGAGGGAACAGCGGGCTGATAGATCAAGCCCAGACAGCACGGGTTCAGCCAAATAAGGAAAAGGAATATTGTTTTCCTTTTGCTGATTGAATTATATGGAAGCAATAGAAGGCAGAGAAAGAGAAACATCTGCTTCAGCTTCATTAGGAGAATGTCAAGTCCTCTTTTCCTCCATTATTAGTCCTTCCAGAAGCTATCATCCCTTGCCTCCCATCTCTCTGCTCTTGGGAAAGGCCATTAGTAGGTTGTGATGGCTGCTTTATTGACGGCAGGAGCTGTTTGGTTAGCAATAGGAAAGTTAAAGAACAATGAGCTGCTATCTGCCTTGATTTCACTCTTCAGCCCCCATCACCAGCTCTGTTAACAGGCAGAGAAGCAGACTGTAAGCGAAAGGTAAGTTCCTTTAACCAGAGCAGACAGGGCAGCTCCTGTACAAGCATGCTGATCACCGTCGGGAGCAGATGGAGCCTGAGACTTGCAGCAACAATCGCTGCCAGAGAAGAGAGATGCAGGCAGAGGTGAAGGCAGCCACCACCATGGCAGGTCCTGCAAGTGCCCAGAGCTGATCACAGCCCTGGGTCAGATCTCACATTTGGTCCCAGAACTCTCCTCTCCTTTCCAAGAGCTCTGTCCCAGTGAGACACCCCTTTCTGGACAGGATGGAAGGAAGTCTTTGGGCCAAAGATTTACCCCACTAGAGGGGTAACACAAGAGACATGGGTTCATACCCCAGTTTTACCACAGGTGAACATCATGCCAGTCACTCCACCATATGGTGCTTGGTGATAAATGGGGACATTCTCCTGTACCCAATGGGTGGCTGTAAGCACAATGGCTCTGGCTGGGTTGCTGTACCATGTTTAACACAGTGGCACCAACTGAACCTACTGTGATATAAATCACAGGGAGTTACTGCAGGTTTATATCACTAGGAGGGCAGCCAAGATCAAGCTTGAGAATCAAATACCTTAGAAGTGCACTAGCACTTGCCTTTCATTTCTGGGGAGAAAAAAAAAAGAAAAAAAAAAAAAAGAAGAGACTTAGATCAGAAACTCGGATGGAGTATGAATTTCAGGGGAAAAACACTTGCAATCTGTTACTGCAGAGTTGCCTTTGCCTGGGATGGAGCACATGTCTGGGACATTTAACTGGAGAAAGCACTACAAAATACCCTCAAGAGACCCATCCTGCTGTAGCCCAGAGCACTAGGTCTAAAAGATCTCTTCCATCTCTTCAACACTTCTGATTCTTAGGGAACAAAGAATGGCACTTATTTGTGAATGCAAGTTATTTACAGTGCTCTGTTGCAGGCACTCCCCTCCTTGGAGGCTGGGCTCCAGAGAGAGTCGACTAAATGGCTGAGAGATGTTATCTGGCTTTAAAGGGATGAACTATGAGAAGAGAACTCAATTTCTTTTCCCTGAGAGCAGAGCCAGATCAGTGTAAGATGGTTCAAGGCTTACAAAATATTAAATCAGGCACGTAGTCTGGACACAGATAAAAAAGGTTTGCACTGATGGAACAGCAGCAAACAAAGCGGTGCAGCTGTCCAAGTACATGCACAAATTCATGTCACATCCAGGAATTTTGGCCAGGAGGTGCACCCCTCAGTGGGGACACGTTTTGCAGTGTTGGATGTGAGGGAAGCCAAAGTAAAAGGTGACACAGATGAAAACAGGGAAAAGGGAGGCAGAAAGGAGAGGAAATGGAAAAGAAATAATCTGCAAGAATACGTGCATTAGGAGAAGGGGCAATAAACAAAACTGCCAACTGTGATGATTAGAAGCCAAGATGGATTATGAGAAGGACGATACAGCAGGTAAAATGACTACAGCAAGTCATCTTTGCCAAGGATATCCTGGAGCACCTGAGGCAGGTACCTCACTGCCCCTGTCTAATGGAGGTAACGTCCCTGCTCTGCCTTGCAGCCGAGACACGGGGACAGAATACCACACTGGGGATGATGAGGCACGTGGCCATCAGCTAGAGAGGGTTTGGGAAGCACAGGTGGAAAGGAGAGGTGTGCATACACAGCAATGATGACTGAGAAACAGCACCAGACTTGAACAAGAACCACAAGAGGCAGACTCAGGCACAGGAGAAGGCAGTGTAAAGCAGAGCTGGAAGCTGCAGCGAGCTGTGTGGCTGTGGCTGGGGTTGGCACAGATGTGAGACTCTTGAACTGAACCCTTCGAGGCTGCAGAAAGCCCTTCTGCATGGGATCTGCACAGAAGGTATTGCTGCTCGGTACAGTGGTAAATTAAAAATCCTACTCCATACCCACTCAATCACCAGCAAAATGCTGAGTTCCCAGGGAGTACAGGCAGCAGGAAGCACTGCTGCCATCAGAGCCCACCGAGAGCATCTTTGGTTTGAAGGACAACGTGCAGAAGGCGGGGGCTGGGGAATGGGTCAGGATCTCTGCAGTCCCTTCACCCACAGCAGGCAACTCGGTTCTTGCCCAAGGCTTGCCAGGAACTGCTGGGAAGAAGGAGCCAGGGCTCCCACGTTACCTTTCCAGCCCTGGGCAGCTACCAGGCATGAGGGCACTGGGGCCAAGTCAGTTGGTGCAAGGGCATAGACTTATTCCAACACAGAATGTTTCCACCTACCTCTTTCTCCCCACAGATATTGCTGATAATAGAGCTCGAGGCTGGGCTTGAGGAAGGTCCCAGGACGCCTACCACTCCTTTTGGGAGAATCTGGCACACTGTGGGCACCAAGGAGAGGAAACATCCATTAGACTTCAGGAAACATGCATTAGACTTCATCCTCAACCTCCAGCTGACAAGTCATGTACAGTACCTGCTGCACCTTACTAAAGACATGATATCACCTCTTTCACACAACATATTCCCAGTCATTAATCTCCCCCCAAAATCCCTCTATTCCCTCTGAAGCACTGACACCCTCCTCTTCATCTTTCCCCAGCCTTTCTAAATCCCACCTGAACCCTCCCCAAAGCCCTGCTATCCTCATGTCTCACTCAGAACTGGGGTTTCTCTCTTATAACATCCCTTTTTGGCCCCATCCAAGATAAAACATTTACCAAAGTTTATGGAAGTGACACAGCAGTGACCTAGCTTCAAAGGATCATCTAGCAGCAAACAAACTTGTATGAATTTTTTCCCTCATCCTGTGCAGAGCTCAGTGGTAATAATAGAGATTGTATTACTGTTTTTCATTTGTTGGGTTTTTTTCTGGCAGTAGTTAATCTTCTGGCTCCATGCCACCAAGGTTAGCAGAACAATAAAAAAGACCCTGACAAAATGAAGAAGTTAAATCTCCGCCCTCAATCTTCCCGGGTTAAACTGCAACCTTTTGTCCTTCTAATTCACAGCACAAATTTTGACAAATGGCACTCCAAGGACTACCCCAGCTGGTGTCACCTTCCCACTGCCATCCCAATCAGCCATGTCACTCAGAAACACTCCTCCAGAGCACTTTGTGCAGGCAAAGCCTTGCGAACAGAAGGCAAGAGCCCCTCATGTCTCAATCCCCAGACTTCAGAAGGTTCATCTGAGCATGTGCTGGCCACAGCTTATTCTGAAACACCAGACCTTCCTCAGCATCTCCACACACTCCTCTCTCCCCAGACAAAGCCACATTTGCTCAACTGGTGTCAGCAAGTGCTTTCTGAAGAAAGAGGATACCACAGGGGAGGCACCACAACCACTTATCAGTTCTGGCAAGAGCAAGCTCACAACGTTTTCATATGCAAAAACTAAACCACCATATCACAAAGCTGAGATTTGAAAGATAGAGCCTCCATCAAATGGCTGATCTGTTTCCCAGCACCATTCTCACTGTAGGTCCCTGGCTTACATGTCAGACAAGCTTTTGTGATGGTTGTAAAAAGTTATCTAGATCCAGCAGCTGGAAAAAAGGCCACAGAAAATTTCAAACCAGAACATATTTTTTGTAGTCAAGGGAATTCATCATCAAAACTGTCGTACTACATATCAGAGCAGCCTTTCTACCAACTTCAAGTCTTTAAATCAAGACTGGATGTGAAATGAGAGCTCATCCTGCACTTGGGGTTTTTTTAGAATGGTGAGCTATGGGGTTGATGTAGGGCTCAGCAAGTGTCCACAGTCTGTTTTCTGCAGAAGATAAGATGGTAAACTCTGGCCTTAGACTTCATAACTCTCCATAGCCTCATGACCAGAATATGAGGCCAAAAGCTGAGAACTTAGTTTGTAACTTTGGGGAACTGTTTTTAGTTCTCTCCAAGTGCCACTTGAAGGCAAAACTCCATGTACTACTAGGTCCCTATACATACCAAGTGATCTGACACCTTACAGAAGATGCCAATGATATGCAAACATCTTCTCTTGGGTCTTCCTTCCTTCCGTGCTCTCGCACCCTCCACCATCTCAATCTGCTGCAGAACGAGTGATATTTTTCTGCAACATCTTCAAAGGAATCCAGCACTTGCTTTTCCTCTGTGCTTAAAAATTTACAAGGCACTTACACCTCTTCAGAAGATCCTTTTAAATAAGAGCACCAGCAACTTGAAAACCCCAAACGCTATCTCAGCGGCACTCATCAGTCCCTCTCAGCTTCACCAGACCCTTTGGGTGCTCTGCAGTTCAGCATCTAGGAGGAAGGAGCTGCTCAAAGTCCTCTTTATCCACAGGTCATTAGGGCATAAGTCCTGGAGGGAGTTTTGTTGTGCATGCAGAGGAAAGTTTGGTGAGCACTTTTCTTCTTATCTCCGGCATTGAGAACAAAAAGTGGGTTAGAGTAGTCATAGCAACAGAGTTGCAACAACTGTCAGAAGAAAGAGACCTGGCTTATCATTCCAAGGGTGAAACATCCAGTGAAATTAAGGAAAATGAATGGAAACAAAGTGGGGGTGCCTGAGGCAAAGGTTTCGACCTCTACTGGAAAGCTTCTCTTGTAATCCAAACACATTTCCTATTTCAGACCATTACCTGGTACTGTTAGCCTCCACAGGGAGAAAAGACTCAGCCTTGCTACCATCATGGCCACTGAGGATTCAGACCAGCACTTGCAGGGATGTAAAAATGCCAGCCCTGTACCAAAAATCCATGCCCAATAACCACAGGGACTGTAACCACAGACACTGCCACTCAGATCTCTTCCTATTCCAGGCAGTTTCACAGACTGCCTGCATGCAGCTGTTCTAACATCCTGGAGGACAGTGGGGCAGAGAAACAAGAAACAGGCTTAGCAAAGATATTTTTTAACAACACTCTTAAAATACTTAGGTCTTTTAAAGCAAAACATCTCCGAGAACACCCTGTTCTGATGAGACCTGCCCTGCTTTAGGCAGGACAGGATCCCTCCTGCCCTCAACTCCTCCAAGGTGTGAGCTGATGATTGTTGCCTTTCTACTTGTATGTGGACCTCTCTGCCTCTGAGAGCTGAGTTTACACAGCTCAGATGTCCCATGACACTCCATGAATGCAGTTATGGGCTTCACCCAGGAGCTGTGAGTGGTGTCAGAGGCTCCTGTCCCCCTCCCAGCACAGCCTACAGCCTGGAGCTAGGAGGTGGCTCACATGCCAGCTCAGGTAGGTGTCAGTGTGCAATGCAACACGGTGCCTTCAATGGTTTTCACAAGTATATTTAAGAATTAAGCACAGATCTGGACACTCAGTAAACAACAAGGTATGTTTCAAAGGAAGATGGCAATACATGCTTATTTTTGAACATGAAAAAGCACAATAACAAATGAGTGGCTCTTGCATTATTTATGTATATACATCCATTTAGTCACCATCAGACAGTGCCTTTCACCTCCTGGGATCACAGGGCACTTGGCAAGTGTTTCCATGAACTCCCCCTCTTCAAAGCATGGCTGAAAGTGCTCAGGTGAGAGCACTGACCCAGGGTGCAGAACAGAGCATCTCCCTCACTGCATACAGATACCCCATGCAAGGTTTTCAAATGGCACATAAAGAAGATTCCTGCCTTTAATTGAAAACAAATGAGCAGGGAAGGTATGCAATTACCTCAGCATTTCCATGATTGCCAAACATTATGAGAGGATCTTGAATGACAGGGACTGGTTAGAATGGGATTCTCAGACAAAAAACCACCAAGTGCATAGACAAACAGCGTTACAGAGAGTGCATCCTGCACCATGGCTCCAAGGCTGCTCCCTGTAACATTCTTCCTGCTTCTTAACAAGAACCTGCAAGCAGAGCAGGCTTCAATGTGAAATCCAACAGGATCACAAAAATGGAAGGACAGGTAATGGCACATTTGAGCCAATGTCACTGAAAGGACTTATCAGGCCCTTTGAAATATTGATGTGAATAAATAAAAATTAAAAATACTCCAGTTGCTCACTCACTCTGACTGCTGATCTGCCTTGAGATGTTTGGATCAACAGAAAGATGCTTAAAAGACTGATGAGGTGATAGGGGACAGAGTGACAAGTAGAAAATCTGTCCCTCCCTGGACTTCAAAAGGAAAAAGGTGTTTTAGACAAAGACATGATTAAACAAGTCATTTTGGATCTCCATAAAAGGAGTTGAAACATCAAACACAAAGAGAGAACAGGCTTTACTTACAACAGCAAAAAAAAGCTCTATCCATAACCTTTCCCTGCATACTCATTTCAAAACACAGGACCTCACAGCTGTCACATCCAGGAACAGTCAGTGTTTGCTTTCATTCATATCTAAAGCTGAAATCTTGAATCATGCACAAATGCGATTAAGATTGACTCATATTTTACCTACTAGAGCAATTGTGATTTTGTGGCCCCCTAACAGTAAGATGCTTGAGTCAGTCAGGAGAAAAAAAAAAAGAAAGAAAAATAGCTTAACACTAAAATAAAAACTAACTCTCAAAAAGTCTTTCTTCTCCTGAAACACTAATTGTACACAGAATATCACTGATGAGGTGTAATCACAGCATTCCTAGATCAGTCAGCTAAGCATGCTAGCTGTGATATTTAAGGGTGATTCAAAGGGCATGAAATTTGAGCACAGTATTAAACAGATGTATAACAGCTTTGCAGTCATAGGTTAAAACATCTAAACTGCTTTTATTAATATTATGTGTGATAACAAATAGCAGTGCTGTATTAAACCCGGGAAGTCAGACATTTGAAAGCCTTGAAATTTTGAGTTAAAGGATCTGATTCTCCTCTGCTACCAGTATAAATCAAGAATAACTTCAGTGACATTAATAGCAGAGCCGTGCATAATCCAGATTTTTCCTTTTTGTAAGAAATGCTTCAAGACATTTTTCTCTCTGAAGAAAAAGTAAATAACATATTGCAAAATTATGTGAACATTCACTTAACTAAAATCAAATCAGATTGACTTACAAAATATAAAAAGTAGAAATTGGAGCAAATTAAAGAAAACAAAGAAAATCACCCCCAGGTTTGAAAGGGAAGCTTGCCTCTTCCTCACTTATCCCATTTCCATGTTCTGCCCAAACACCACAGCTGCCAAAATCAACAATTTCTTGCATAATACTTAATTCACAGCAAATTAGTATTCTTCTGCTAGAAAATGTTCCAACAGAAAAATTTCTGAGCTGCCTTACAGGGGTGCAAGCGAGAAAGAAATCCTGCTCGCGATCTTCCCCGCAGCCCTGGGGTCGCTTGGCAATCGCGCCTGTTCCTTGAGCAAAGCTAAATAACGTGCAGAAGATTTATGGGAAGGTAAAAACAATGGAACTAAAAATGCTCCTGGTTCTTCCAAATACACTGAAAGCTCAGCTAGGAAGCAATTTTCTCATTTCCTAGGAGGCTTGCTGGAAGATTTGGGATACCTCCAGAGGCAAACTGGGAACACAGGCAGCCCCCATCCCTTCTGCATAACTGTCCAGTGACACTGGATTTGCCCTGTTGCTGTGCTGGAAAAGCAGGATGTGCCCAGTCCTGAACAGATGGGAAAGGCCAACAAAAAGTTATAAGAGATGAGGGATCCAAAAAGGTGGAGAATTGCTGATTTAAAGAGTCCCTGTGATGCTGCATGTGATGATCTTAAATCTAGACTGCCTCATGGGAGACAGGCTCTATAAATAGACACACAGGTACTTGCTGAAATGCACTTTATTAACTGAACGCTTCTATAAATAATGCAAACGCTAATTCAGGAAATGAAGGAGCGATCTGCTGATCTCAGAGGCTTCTTGAGCCCGTTCTGCCAGTTACCCAGCGACCTGCTCCTGAGCAGTGCCAGCTACACGGCTCCACAGGCCCTCCCAGCCACAAGGATGCTCAGTGCTGCCCAGAACTAACACCAAAGCTATGCAAAAAAAACCAGCTCACTCTAGACCACAACACACTTCCACACCTTGCTGGGATACCCTGCAGGTTACACAGGCATGGAACAGAGAACCATTGGGAAACAAATCTAAAATCCCTATTATTTAAAATTATTTCTCCAGCTTTTTCTAGTCAGCTTGTAACAAAAAAAACCCCAATTATAGTTCTCCCCTGAACTCTAAAGTTCATCTTAAAAATTATTCTAAAAGGAAGCTATCCTATTCCAAATGATTTTCCCATTATAGATCTTTTTGGTTTCTTTCACTCAGGCTCCTGAGAAGTCTGTAAGACTCTAACCATCAATTCCTATTTTATTCATCAGCACGTGGCTGACACGTTGGGCACCTAGAGGAACACCTATAGTATAGGCCTGACAGCACTAAGTGACTTTAAAGCAACGTGGAAAGTATACCACTCTTCCAAAAGAATCTCTTTTGAATCCACATTATTTGAAACATTATTTGAAAACTTCACTTTGTGTAAACAAATCCACTGCCAATCTAAAGCACTGAAAGAGCTATCATGTTTGCTGACACACAGCATTCCATGGGATTTTAAAAACAACTTAATTTCACTGAACTTGCTCAGAGTCTCTTATTTGCACACCATTAAGTACTTTACAAAGGAGCAACACCTCCTGCATCACTACCTCTGTTTATTGACACACAGATTAAAGAAAAGAATTTGTCCCAAGCCACTGAGCTGAATGGTAACAAACCTTACTGGGGACTTGGATCCGCTCAGTCCACACCAGGGCTCAGCTCACAACACTGCCCTGAACCCACAAATGCAAACTGACCTCAGCAGTCGCCCTCTGTCCCCTCACGCGTCATTGTGCCCCCGTGGTGCATGCACCCAGGCAGGGCCAGCCCTTGCAAATGCCTGGCTGGCACTGAACACAGCATGAGCACTGCTAAAGGTCCCCCACACACCTCCTGAGGGGATGCTGTGCACACATTGGGGCTGTACCAAATCCCTGCACCAAACCTGACTGTGCTCGGGCAGCCGGGGCCTCTGCAGAGACCCATGTTCACCTGCTGATCTTTCAAGTGCTGATGGAGGAGCCGAGAGGTGCTTTCTACCCTGTGTACCTGCCTTGACTATCCCAATTATCCTCTGCAACAAACACAGTGTGCCAGACACCTCCTGCAAGCCAGCGGAGAGAAGAACTGGGGAAGGACCAGCTACATGGAGGAGTACTTACTGGTTTCTGCCGTCTCGTACTCGCTGTCTCGCAGCAGCTCAAAAATGTCCACCTCCACTTTGGCTTTCCCCACCCGCTCGGGTGCACGGTTGATGCGGTTCTTGGCCAGGGTGATGGAGAGCCTCTCCCCTCTGCTGCACTCCATGGGGTCATCCAGGATGGCAGCTGCAGGAGCAAAGGCATTGGCAGCAGTTAGGCTTGGCAGGGACCTGGCTCGGTTCTGCACACCCCTCTGTGCCCCTCACCGCTTTGGGATCTCCGCTGCCACGCAAGCAGCCACCACGTTGGCACTTCTGCTCCTGCCACCGCTACTGAAAGCATCCTCCCTCCCACGGACGGCCTTTCCCGTCACTTCGCCCACCTCACAGGTCCTGCCAGACACGTGGGCGCTGAGATCTCTGCAGCAGCGGCTGTGTTACCTGCCGGCGCGCTGCAGCACGACACGGCTGCCTACACTGCCGGGGTGCTGGCGGTACCCAGCACCCACTGCAGCATCAGCACCCACCTGCTCACCCTGGGTGCTCCTAAAGAGGGATATCCAGCTGTGCAGCCCCAAACAGCCTGGATCCAGGCACTGCCTCACATCCCAACAGAGGAAGAACGTCCCCAAATAGCCTCGTTTGGCTGGTTTGAGAAAGCGTTGGTATGGTGCTGATAGCTGGAATATTTCAGGAAGCATGTGGGCAGCCGTGGGTGGAAAGGGACAAATATTTTTCAAACAGAAAGCACTCGACTCTTGAACTCAGCTCCTGGGCCTGCCCACTCAAATCTGTGTTAGGCAGAGGGAGATAGTGTGGGGTATTATTTTATTTTCTTGACGGAAGGCAAAAAGAAAGTGGAGTCGAGCATTAATCACAGCATTTCATTACCAGCTGACATCGCTTCTGCACCCCAATGGGTTTATCCTTGTTACTAGGAGGTCTCCTCCCAGAATGCAGCTATTCAGTCATACCTGGAGATGAGCAGCATTGGGTTTTGTTCTGTATATTAGAAAGGCACCAATTCTTATTTTCCCTTTCCAAAAATCACTCCAGAAGGGAGCTGAGAACTGCTGAGGTGTAGGCAGAGTCACAGCTCAGTACCGAATCAGGCCCCACATCACATAGGTTAGCAAAGCAGGGGTTAGTGGGGCTCTGCTGGTTTGTGTCTCAGGGAAACATGGAACTAACTACAACAGCTAGGTGACTTGCTGAAAGATATTATTGCACTGCAGTAGGTTTGGGGTTTGGTTTTTGGTTTTGTTTTGGGTTTTTTTTGCTCTGGAAAACCAGAGTAAAACATGCAACTCAACTGGCAGATGAAGTAGGTACATCAGCTGTAAATGGGAGGTATCCCATCTCCCTAAGAGCAAGGGCAGGGAGCAGAGCCCAAGGATACACATGTTGTGAAGACACAGCTAACTGGGACCACTGAGAGAGAAGCACGGTGATGTTGTGCAGTAGGTGGGACTGTGAACACATTCCTGAGGGCTGGTTTGTGCCTTGGAGGTCCTCATTGTTCCCCCAGTGCATGGGCACCTACCACACTTCATTGCCTCCGATACACAGAGCGTCCAACAGAGGCCAGTCCAGTGAATAAACCTGTCTCCAGTTCAGGCTCCTTTTAGTTTGGATTTCTTGCCTCCAAGACTTGCTCTGAACCAACCCAAATCTCAAAGCACAGCCCAGTTTCAACAACCAACCTGCATATCACATTTCAGGACTCCTTTCTCAGCCTTGCTATGCTTGTCCCAGTGGGACAAGAATGACAAAAAACTGCAGAGCATCTCTGTAACCCCAGCTGTGGGTGGTAACTAGATACCAAATCCACTGGTGAAGCAAAGGTGGTCCATGCTAACCTGATTTACTTTGTATCCCGATGATATCCCCTCAAGAACTCCTTCTCTTCCTATTTCCCCCCCAGTTTGATGACAGCTAAAGTGAACTAAGCTACACATCAATACTTGGTGCACGATGCACAGATGTCTTGGCGAACATTCTCAGTCCTTCAGGCGACACCATCTCCTCTGCTCCACTAACACACAAGCAACATCATTATCTGCAAAGCTAGGGCAGTTAATCTTAATCTCATTATGCAAGAAAAAAAGGTTGTGCTTTCCTCTAAGGCCAGGAGCATGGATCACAGGTTTTTAAAGACATCGATATGGCTGGTGACTGCTCTTAATTACCAAGAAGCCAAGAGACTAAAGTGCCCCAATAAGCAGCTTGTTCAACTCCCCATTCTCTAGGAAAGCACCAGCATGCAGAGAAGAAAGTCCTTTCTCATATCCAAAACTTTTGGTGTGTGTCAGCTTTTCACTACAGCCTTATTTCCAGGAAAGGGGAAAGCAATGTACTGAATCCAATGAACATCACAAAATGCTGCTTACATTCCAGGTGCTGACATAGCAAAATTAAAGATCAGGAGGGGTGTGCATGTGTGTGTGCATGTGTGTCAGCTTTCTTAGGTTCATTATTTTCTAATTTAAAGCTTTAATGTCACTAAAAAATGGACAACATTTTAAAGTATTTTCTTCAATTGTCAGTTTTCAAACAAAATTCGCTTCCACCAATGTATAAATACTATTAAAAAATAAAACAGTTGAAACCAAAGCATTTGAAATAATTTCCTCAGGCCACCTAAGCACAAATGTTTGCACAAAGATTTTTTTTGTCTCTAGTCAAGATGGGTCATTTTCCATTTTTGTTTCTGAAAATATTTATAACTTCCCTACAGCTGAGAAAAAGAAAAAAAATGAAAAAAAAACCCAAAACAACCCAAAACAACGCAAACCCAAATACTCTTCCCTACTCAGCTCTGATTGAATTTGAGCTTCACAGCCCACCCTGTGAACAAATACATGAGGAAGGGAAAGTGCCCACAGCGGGTGTCAGGTTGTAGAAAAGAAAGGAAGCCTCACATGGCAGGAACAGAGCGGACTGCTCAGTGCCAGGCACACAGGGGGGCTGGGGGCTACTCAGCCTCTCTGGCAGCAGAACCAGAGAAGGGGCTGCTCCTCTTTAGGCTCTTTATTTCAATCCATCAGATCATGCTGGAATGTGGACTAAGGCTGGGCATCCCTCAGTGGAAACCTTTTTCTGTATGACACAGGCACAGCTGGACAGCCTGAACCCCAGGAGGGAGGTGGCACTGGCACCCCTAGAGCCCAGCACTAATCTAACCACACTATCACTCTCTATCTCCCTATGGGGCTTGTGAGAGAAAACCAGCAACATTCATTCATTGTTCTTTTGAAGACTAGTTAGTTTTACCAAATATTAAACCAGCCCCCAGAACAGATTAGGTAATGAGGGTGAACTAATCTTTATTTATTAAAGCTAGTGGATGAAAAGGTCATTTAATGTTTAAAAAAGGTTGGTTTTAAAACTTCATGCCTTGGGACACAGTGCCAAAGCTCATCCAGTAGTGGCATCATTAAGTATGAACGAAAATCTTTATAGAAATTCCCTTTCATCTACTCCTGTCTATTAAATAAGGGAAGATGCATCAAGTAAATCTTTAATCCTGAAAACTTAAAGCAAAGTCTTTGAACTTTGTCAGCCTCAAAAATCGCTTCTATCTCCCCCATCATAATAAACGTCTCCAATCTAGACTGCCTTCCCTACAAATTATCAGAAAAATATTTCAGAGGGAGTCAGGAGCACCTGGGCCTGTGATATGTGATTCAGGGCTGCTTGGGTTTTCACAGAGACTGGAAGTTAAACAAGTTCAAGTGAAGACAGCAAGGACTGGCAGAGGCTGAGCTTTTCTCAGGAAGAATTGGCTGGAAACATCTTTTCCCATCAGATGTTCCAATCTTCATAGATAAACATCCTTTATATAGTAACAATTCTTTTTTTATTCAACATACCTGTGTTTTCCATACATTTAGCACAAAACCCACAAACCCAAGAGGCTAAAAACCAGAAGAGTTTATCGTTTTGGATTGTATTGAATGTAGTAGGGTTACAGTTGCTCAAGATCTGAGCAACAAGTGAGGTCAACTGTAAATTTCAATCAAACACAAATGCAGAGGGGGAGCTGGAGACAGTGGCATGGGGCTGCAGCATTTCCACTCCACTCAAGCAGAGCACAGCCACAGCAGTACGAAAGGCAGATGCTCAGACTCCTCTGCCTTTTCTCCTCTTACTCTAGAAAAAATTCTCCAGGAGGAACAAGGACATTTGTTTCTCACCCTGAACAATTTAGTCCTAATCCTTTTTGTGGAAGCAGTGAACGGGGGGGGGGACAGGCAGTGCTGTCAGCTTGTGTGCTTTCAGCAGTGGAGACAGCTGTCTTCCTGGAGCTGGGCTGAGAGACAGCAACTCATCCTATTAAGAGCACCAGCCAGTTTACAGACAACACTGAAATTTAATCCCTTTCACCCTCAGCTGGGTTTCAACTAGTGCTAAAAAAGCAGAAAGCCTCCGTTCTCCCATTCCCCTAAGCCATGGGGCTCCCTAGAGTGCTACCCGCCACCAGCCAGATTCACAACATATGCACTCTGACAAGCCTAATACCATGGCAAGTTTTACTACATATCACTGCTTAATTCATGATCCAACCAAGATCTAATGAAGTAGCATTTTTATAACAATAACAGGGAACAGATGTTATCAGGAGGTTTATACACTGCTACAACAAGCGGTGTTCAGCTGACCTTTCCCTGTTAACTTAATTATTAAGTATCATTACATTTTCTCAGATGTTTTCCATACCATTGAGATGTAAAGCCACACTCAGAAACACAACTGCCATCTCAAGTAATCTCTTGAAGATTTAGCAAAGCACTGGCTTAGTAAACACAATATTTCACTGTTCATAACCTGTCCCTCCAAGTTAAAAAGATACAAAGCCATCTGCAATATTTCTCAGATGTCTCCTCTGACAGGGTAAGATCACACCTACCACCTCCTCTTATTTATGCTGTAAACACAGTTCTCAAATCCTCTATGTTCCCATGATGAATGAGCTCTCAAATTAAGAACTTTAAGCTCAGTTCAACCAGGTTTAGACAAAAAGAAGGATGCAACACCTACCTCTGGAGATGATCAGTCCATGGTCTCAAAACCAGGAACCCTTTCCATCAAAGGCATACCAGAAAAACACACCCTCAAAGCACCAACGTCCTGCTCAGGAACACCAGCCTCAGGAGATGTTCTGGGGGAATGACTCCAGACCTCCACATCTCCCCTTGCTCCTGCCTCCTTCTCCCTGACCACAGGCACTGCCTTTACCCACCTGCAGCGGCTCCTGACTTAATTAACCCCACACTAGCTCAAAAACCACAAGGCTCTAGAATCATTTGAGGGGGCAGTTGATTAAAAAAGGTTGCAGGACTGCCTTAGTTTGTACATTTCCCCTCTACTGAATACAGTATCCATGCTTCAGGCTGTCAATACAGTGAAGGATAAGAAATTTGCAGACTTCCTCATTACAGGGCTGTCAAGTATAGCTCCAGTGGAGAAACAGGTGGGATTGTGTTTCCATTATAATCTCAGAAGTGCTGCTTAAAAATAAAATAAGAATTCATCAATATGCTATTACTCTGAGAGGAAAGAGGATCTCATACAGGAAAAAAGAAAATCTAAAAACATAAACTATCCTTCACAAAGAGACTTGATAACGTTTGTCTGATCAGTATAGCAGAGGGCTATTTATTGCTCTTGGCCAACATTTGAAATCTGCATTTAAATAGAGCTTCCCTCTCATTTCTGCTATCCAAAGAGAGTGAATTCACAAGAGAGAGAAAGGGAAGGCATGATACAAACAGCTGAGGGCTTTAGTTTCTCTTTTCTCTTCTTTAATAATTGCTTTGTGTACATAAAATCAGAATAACATTCTCTGAGACTGGGAGTTTCCAGGAAGACAGGAACACTGTGCACTTCTCCATCCCCCCTGAGCCTGCAAAGATGACAACCTGTCAATCATGCTGGACCTGTCACAGTGCTGGGATGCAAAGCCTCAGTGGGGGCAGTTCATCTTTGTGCCCCTGCAAACATTGTCCCTCTGGTCCAGGCAGGTAAAAGCGCTGCCAGGCTCCTCATCCCTCCTCTGCACACACCCACATGAAACAGAGATGGTTCTTGGTATCCAAAATGGGGGAGGCAGGGGGAACACACTTCAGCTGCCATTCTGAAAGCAGGCATTTGCAAGACAGGTCTCATCTTGTCTCTCACTCCTCTGCTTCACGTGCAGGAGAACACACTAATGAGACAAGGGTCCTGCTCTTCTGATAAAGATCATCTGCTTTTCTGAATACAAATCTCACTACGAGGCAGCCAGCAAACACCCTCAGCACGAAGGGAGAAGCAAAAGGGCACAAAGGGATAAGAAAGGGAAATGAAATGGAAATTCCCTGTCCAGAGCTGGCTAAAGCAATCTGAAGGCATCCTCTCATACAAAAACAGGGCAGCAAATTGAGGGCCTTTAAAGCCAACAGGGAAACTCCTACAGGTTTCCACAGCTGCTGACTTGAGGCACGCTGCAGCTATGGATAAAGTCCTGATCTGTGAATTCAAATAGCGTGTTTGCAACCAGATAAGTCCTACTTAATCCCTTGAAAAGCCTGTCAAGAGACTTCCCAAAAATGAGGAGAGAAAAGCAGAGAGGAGGAAGAATGACTAATTTAACCTTCTGAGGTGTAAGGTCACAGCAGAGGCAGGGAATAAATGATTACAGCTTTGAAAGAAAGGGATGATCGAGGTCTCCAGTGGGACAGTGTGGAAGAACGAACGAGAAGGGCTCTCCACCTCTCATGGACAGGGTTTTGCAGACAGAAAAGGGAAGGAGGTGAAGGTCTAATGCTAAAAATGGAACAACAGGAAGGCACGGAGGGACATCTTTAACAGAAGGCATCCCAAGAGTCACAGACACCAGCCAGGGATGTTGCCACCAAAGGCACACAGAAGCAAATGGGCACCAGGAGGTAAGAGCCTCCTGGGGGTGTCAGAAATCTTCCAGCAAGAAAACAGGCAATTCCAGCCACCAAGAGCATGTTTCTGCACATGTGTACAGGGTGTGGTGGGATGCCTTTTTGTTTCCCTGAAGCTTTGCTCACAGCAGCAGGCATTCATAGCAGTACTCTCTAGTGCAGATTTCCTGCATCTCTGAAAAGCCCATTTGTCAAAGTGGACTGCAGCTTGCCACCAAATTCAAGCTACTGGATGAACATGTACCCACATCCATACAAGGTCAGTCTAAGTGCCTATATCCAATTTTCTTAGGAAACCAGCCTCAAAACACTGACCCAAGTTGGCAACACTGTTTTCCTGTCTATCTTTTGTTTCAATAACATCAAGTTGAGTTTCAAGAGGAAGTTTTTCTGCCCATTTTCATGGTCTCAGGTGACAGGCAGCATCTGTTAGGAGGAGAGCACTAGGAAGCCCTAGTGGGGCCAGAAAACTTGCTATGACCAGGAAACAAGCAAGAACTTAATTAAGTCAGTGGAGAGTATGAATACAAGAAAAATAACCACACAAGCCTCAAGTGCCACTTCCAGGCAAACAGAAAGAATGCGGAAGGACAAAGCAATGTGTGAAATTCTAAGCTAAAAAAAACCCCCAAAACCCCCAAAAAACCCCAAAACTAAAAAAGGAGTCAAAACCCAAATGGATTTATAGTTATAATCAGAGATTTGAGAGATGGCAATGCACAATGCAGCTGTGGGACTCTGAGTTTGAGAGCAGGCAGCAGTCATGGGTGTGGGAAAGAGCCTGCCACAAGATGGGGAGGCAGGAAATTGCTGCAGAGCCCCAGACTACCCAGGTCACTTTGCTGGTGTCACACTCACAATAAGCATGTTCTGTACCTACAAAACAGATGACCACAAAAAGCCAGAGCTCCATCTCCAGAGGTGGGTGCATTTCAGTGGCAGCCAAGGCTACTCCAGCATACAGACAACTCTCAGCACTACTTGGGGGTTTACTGATTGCCAGTGATGCAAGGAGAGCAACATTTCCAAAACTGATACTTTGCCTTTTGCAGAAGGAAGCATTTCTTGCATCTCCAGCATGCTTCAGGATTAAAGCAATTTGAGGCCCTTCTAAAGCCAGTGGATTTCAATTTATGTAAGTGGGGACATTAGTGACTGTTTTCCTCTTAACTGTTCCAGTGATCTTACCATTTACAGTGCATTTGCTCTTCTTTCAGCATCTCCCTGTTTCAAGGATGTTAGGGCTTTGGCACCACTTGCTGATTCCTCCCAGGTTGGCAAACACCAGTGCACTGCAGAGGATCCACAGCTTAGATCAAATGATGGAACACAGAAGTGCCAGGCCCTACTTCCAGGCTTCTCCCAGCCAGCTGATTAATTACACACACAGAGATATCAAATAGCCTTGGACATATCCCCAATGTCAAGGTGAGAAGGGGAAAAAAAACCTGCAGTAGCAATGCAATCTAGAGTTTTGCTTTCACCAATATGGGGAGCTTACAGATATTTTCCACCAGCTCTATTCTTGTTACAAATCATTAGCTATTGCTATCATTACAAATCTCTAAAAGATGGATCCAAGGACAAGGATCTACCATGCTGGATGTAGATACCTGATATGACAATTCCTTTGAAGATATGAGACAGACAAATGGTCGGTGGAATGACTTTCATTCGCTTATGATGGATGAAGAACAAAAGCACAAAGAGATAAAGAGACTACTCAGGGTTTTGCAAGATCACATGGCAAATAAAGTGAGTTAATATGCCAAGAGACTTTCAGAAACCCTTGTTTAGCACCTTAGCCTTTTTACTTGCTGTCACCGAAACTTGACACTTCTGCTTCAATCTACAGGCATCCAAGTGCATCACAAAAGCCAAGTGAGCATTATTAACAGAGCTTTTGGGAGATGGGAATCTCTAGAAGCAGCAGCATATTAAAAGAAACATATATGAAGATAAATTAAGACCAGGGGAAATGCTACAAGGCTGAGCACAGCATGGATGGAAGATTCAAACAACAATTGGAGCCTTTATAGTCAGTGGAGAGGGTCAGGTCCTATAGGGCAATCCAGAGCACCTAAATCAGGTGGTAATTTGTCCCTAATGAGTGGCCTTTAGAGTCACTGCTCTCTAAGCACCTGCTCCTTAGGAAACCTCCCTGCCTACCTCTCACCACCTCCCAGATGCTGGTGCACAGATGTGCAAGGGAAGAGAGTGTGGCATAAAATTAGGAGATGACCACAGAGAAGCTGAGTAGAAGATGGAATAAGGGTGGGGAAAGGTGACATTAGAAACCTCACTCCTATCGCAGAAGATCCAAGTGAATTAACCTACATGAAAGAGTTTGATCCAATTATAAAACAATGACACAGGAGCCCTTCCCTGATGTGCCTCAGGATTGTTTTAATCTCTTTGCTTTACTGTTAGAACAAACAACTTCTCCTGCTGAGTCACACTGAAATTAGATGCTAAAGAGCTGCCACACCAGATGTGGAAGCCCTTCAGATCCAATATCCATCAATCTACACAGCCTCTATTTATTTTTTGCCACTCAGCCTTCAGCAATTTAATAGGTTACTTCAACGTCTTCCTGCCTTTCCTCTTTAGTGTGCTCTGCTCATTGCATTTTTTTCCCCCTGATGACTTCTTCCCCTAGCTTCTAGATGAGAAAACAAAACAGGAATTTTCTTTTCCTTGGACTCTGCCATGGTTTTCCCTTCCTTTCCATCCATCTTAGCAGAAAATTGCCAATTCATCTAATCCCAGTTTGTATAGTTGTTTGCTCAGAAATGATGATGTGTTATTGGAGATTTGTGCTTTCTTTCTTTGCTCCTGTACATAGTGGCTCCTGCTCAGCCCCCATTCAGCACCTGTTTTGCACTGAATCCACACTGCAGCAGAACGTGTGGCTGCAGAACTACAGTGCCCAAGCCAAACGGTCACTTCTGAGACTCTGAGCTGAACCAGTTCAGTCACATCACTGAGAATTCCAGAGGCCCACCTTCTGCCTTGAGCACTGAGCCTTACAGCACCTCCTGCAAACCCCATCATCTCTAACACAACCTGTGAGTTTCTCAGATATTTGTCCTCACAATACCTCCATGAAGCAGGGAAACACTACCATGCCCATTTTGAAGAGATCAAGAAACATGTGGATACTCAAGAAAGTTGAGACAATTTAAGATCTGAAGGTGATGTGCACCAATTATAGTACAATAAACTCTCATGTGGATGCTCTTGTTTGGGGGAGGGAAGCAAGGGTTTGTTGTTAGATTACTTTTTGAGAGAAGGGATCCACAGAAACCTAAGTGACTGAACTGATGCATGGTAACATCCCTGCTTGAGGCAATTTGTCTTAGCATCTTCTGGTGACCATCCCTATTTGGGGTGACAAATATTGCCTGGAGAATCCTTGGCACAACAGAAAATAACTGCTAATATATCCTTAGAAATTACTTAAACTTCTCCCAAAGAATCTCTGAGGTTTCTAGTACAATGCTCTTCAATGTAGGTAAAGAACAACTTTTAGGAAAACAGCTTTTTGGCAAACAGCTTTTTCTTTCAGCCTGGGAGCTCATTACAGATCCTCCTCTACCTGTGCAAAGTGGAAGTGCTACAAAGTGCTACACAGAGACAGGAACGGGTGAGGGAAGAGGAAGAAAAGAAAGCAAAAAACAAGGATAAAGAAAAAAAACTCAGCTGCACAGACTACATTAAATCAGACACAAAAATTCTTAGTGGACAAGGCGAAAGAAACACAAAGGAAAAGCTACTCCAGAGTCCCAGACACGAGGCGTGATGGAAGAAGCAGCACGCTAATGCACAAGTGGCTGGTGGGATCGGGAAAGGAATCAGTAGCCAGAGTGGGTCAGGAATGAGACACACCAGAACCAGCTACACTTGTAAAGCAGGGCAGAAGTGGAGTGAATTACATCCCCTGTAGTTTGTTACGATGAGTCTCAAAGGATACTGAATTAGTTACATTAATACAGCAAGGAACTGGATCAGGGTCACAGTGATAAGCTTAATTAAAGCACAGAGTTATCCACAGGCTGTGGTTTACATTATAAATAAGCAACATTTATGCTGATTAATTGAAGTCATGGTTCAGATAATTAAATCCTCCTTCTTTCAACCACCTTAACGAGGATACCTGCAAGAGCTTGATCCAGCCACAGACATTTCAACACTTGGGAGCTAGAGCACACACCAGAGGGGAGGGCAGGAGCACAGGGGATCTTACCAAGGCAACCTCCCACTGTGAGAAGGCTGGGACCAGCTTGCATTCCAGCAGGTGTCCAGGCTTCTCCACTGGGGGTTTGCTTTTGCTGCTGTCACATTAGGAGTTAGGATTGCTAGCCACAGGCAGCACCACGTTCCCCCTGGTTCTCAAAGTCTGTTAAAGGCTTCTTAACACAGCACTGAAAACATCTTTGAGACAGCGAGCTGTGTCAGCTGCCCTCATGGATCCAATTCTTTTTCATTATCCCAGCCAGCAGAACTTGCCTGCAGAAACAGGGCTGCTTTATCATCCTCCCCAGCCTCTTCCCACACAAGAGATGTCCAGGGCCACCTCCAGGACAGCAAGCCACTACCCCACCATCAAACACTCAGACGTCCCCTCCCCATCACCCACTCCTTGCCACCCCTCCTACTTTGTGCATCACAGTCCGAGTCTCCATGCTCAAGCTAACGACATGCAAGCAGAGTTCAAGGAGAAAAGCCCTGGCCCCTATGAAAGGCTCCACTCCAGAGACTTGAGGTTTAGAGATAAAATTCCCATTCAAGCACTGCTCTGAACTGGGATGAATTGAGGCTCATGTCTACTGCTTATTCTAACTGGAATATTATGAAAACAGGACAGACACTTTCTCACCTCTTTTTCAACTCTCTGCTCCTTCCTCTCACAGCCTGAGAGGTTTTACACAGCTCCAGTATTTCAGAGAGTGGCCTAGTTGCTCTGAAGTGAAAAGCCAGCTTGGGAGGTTATGGTTTGCTCATCTATCACATCTGCTCACAAAACCAGTGGTTATTAAAAATTAGAGCTGGTCAAATTATTGTTATATTTTGACCACATGGATAATAATATTATCATCCTTCCCTGCTCCCCCCAACGCCTCCTCATGAATCATTCATGAATCTGTCCTGATTCCTGCAGAAGAGCTAGGCTCATGCTTTGTGCAAAATGGATCTCCTGTCTGTGGAGCACAGCCATACCTTGCTCACCTTAGCTATCCCCAGACACAGAAACAACCTCTTTGGCTACTCCTGCCAAAGGCCACTTGCAGATTCTGGGGTGGGAAAGTACAAGAGTTCGTTGGTTATACCATGTGCACACAGCTAACATCAGGAAAGAGACAGCCACTGAGTACAGCCATCCTTATCCTCTTGGTCTGCACTATTAATTCACCCTGTACTTGCCATGACACTGTACTCACCTTCTACCAGTGCGAATTACAGGTGAAGAACAGAAACAGTTCCCTGAGGTTATAAGATCACTGTATAAGTGATCTATTTGTTTGTTTTCTGCTCCTTGTGGGATGTGAATTTATGATGCTGTGGTGGGACATATGACATCAACTCTGCAGGGAGCCAAGATGAAGCCCTAAGTCCCTAACGAGCCCACCAAATGGTCCCAACAAATCCTGCAAGGATGATTATCAGCTCCTTCACCTCTTCAAGCCTTTTCCCTTTTTCTTAACACAATCTTACCAGATTGGGACCTGACTAATAATAATAATAATAAAATAAACCTTGTTTACCATCAGTTGCAGGATTGGAGCTATTTCCTCCATCTATTCAGCATCACGGAAATTGCCTTTTAAATGGATAACAATGATTGTGAGGGTCAAGTTATTACCTTGAAACCTCACATTTTGATACATCCAATGTTGTTCTCTTATATAAATAACAGTTATTACTGTAAAGTGATTTTCCCTCTTCTGTACTTCCAAAGAGTTCCTGCAGGAGATGGCAAAGAAAATGGGTTCCATTAATACTACACTCAGGCCCTGTTGCTTTCATACTTTAACTCCCATCATTAATCTTCTAATGTGTCTTTAAACAAATGTCATTTATTCCAGAACTCTCTGGCAGCTATTCTTCCCTGTCTTCTCCCCTCCTTTTTCCCCAATACTCTCTCCTGTGAAGTAGGAACTCTTCCTCCCCTGACTCATCAGTGGGTGTTGTGCTCCTGCCAGTCAGGGAAAAGCATTTCAGCTCTTGTTCAGGCAGTTTGCTGGTAATTACAAAAGAAATATGAGAGCCCACAATCAGGAAACACACATTAGATGGAGCTCTGATGGGAGGATTTCTGTCCTCCCTGAAGCCTTGCAGTAAGGATCAGAGGATGACCTTGCTGCAGAAGTTATTCTACACTAATCCTAGGGTGACAGTCACCTCAACAGAGCTGGATCCTCATGCAGCCTCTTAGCACAGGGAAAACATTGCCTCTGGCACACAGCATCCTCTTTTGAGCACACTACAAATGCAACTGCCAGATGCCACTTTTATCTAATTTGATGATGACGGAGAAGGCTGTTCTTTTCCTTACACAATCATGGGGCAACTGAGGCTGCAACTACCAACTGCTGTTTGCACAGGACCCTTTGAAACAGCCTGTACCCCTGCCTGCAGTGCTGCAGGCAAGCCCCCCTGCTGCCACTTCTCAGCAATGAGAGAAGTGCTGTCACTCCCATTTTGTGGGACACAGAGGCAGAAATAGGATACAGCCCAATTCTGCTGTGGCATTTAGACACAAGTCCTGCCCCGAGGGGGTAAAACCCCACCTATTCCAAGGAGCTAGTTTCTGCAGTGGTTTTATCAAAATGAGAGTCATGCACTTAAAAAGCCTCAAGGGTCTGAAGGACCTGCTTGTCACCTGGGAGATGGAATCAAACATGCAGCTTCTAAATCCCAGAGCACACAGCCCTGCAGCAGCCCTGCCCCGGTCCAGGCTGGCAGAGCTGCCCCGATGCTGCGGCGCAGAGGGCTGCACCACGCCGCGTGCCATGCGCCACACTGCGCCAGGCCAGAATGTTCATCCAACAAGGGGAGGACATGCTGACCTTCTACAAAGGCAAAAAAAATGTTTTCCAGGCTAATTAAGCTAATTAAGGCTAATTACTGGTCATGAAGTACATGGGCACTGAACCACAGTTCCAGGAAATGGTTGTACTTTCTGCTGACAAGCTCTGTGCTTGAAGACACAGCACCCACAAAGCCATCCCCCCCACTTTTCCAATCCCTGGTGGCCAGGAATAATTGGTTACTCAGTCCCACCATACATTGTGCAGGTTCATTAGCCATTCTCAACAGAGGAGGATCCCTCAACAAAAATCTCATTTTTGTAAATGGGTTAACAGCAAGATGAAGCCATGAACATGAACTGGAGATAAACAACCTTCACAGGCTGCCCACCTTAGAGTTACTCATTTTCCCCTGCAGCTACCACCTCTGGCACCAGAAATAGCAAAGATTAATGTCCTGAGTTATCTCATGTAACTCTGGACATCTGGACCTTTCTGTTTTCTTCTCCTTCCCCCAAGAGTTATTACATTCTTTTTACCCTTTCTCAGTTACAGCCTCTTCTTCATTACCATCTGTCAAGTTCAATTAACATGTGCACTGACATCAGGGAAGATTATTTCTGAAGTCTCCTTTGAGACCCAGTTGACAGGAGTCTCCACCCTTGAGAAGTGTGAGTAAACTCCCCAGCAGATTGTCATCACTCTTCAAGTGATCCTCCCCAGGGAGCCCCAGAGTTGGATGCCCAACGTGCATCTGCAGCATTTGCCTTTGATGGCAACAGAGAACATTTTGTATGTTGGACAATGTCCACCTGTGACTGCATTTTGACTCTAGAAGCCTAGGATCTCTCAGGTATGTGGAGTAGACACCTACCACCAGTTGATCAGCTTTTCAGCAGTCTTGAGGGTGATGGGGTGTGGAAGCAACAGGATGTCCTGGAGGGACTAAATCCAGCAGTACCAGCGAGCCAGAGCTCTGCTCACACCAGCAAGACACTCCATATAATCTGGTTTTCTCCAGCTCCTGCTGGTCCAATAGACCAAAGGAGGCCATCAGAGTTTCCTAGGTGAGAAGAAACTCTACCTTCCTACCTTTTGCTGAAGTCCCACCCCTACTTCTGCAGAACCATGATCATCCTCCCTTTCCCAATGAGCTGCCTACTGGGATAAAAAAGATGCCAAGCCAGTAATTTGGTTGTTTGCATGCACCTCCCCTGAGCTGTTTTATTGTCCAAATTCAACATGCCTTTCACAAAAACCACTTGGCCATACTTCCCCCGTTCCTGATTAAACAGTCAATGAGGAATATAGATAGAGTAAAATCAACCAGAAATTAAAGCAATTTGAGCCACTACATCTGTCCTATTTTAAACAAGATAAAGCATAGGAAAAAAAATCCCAAATATTTCCCTCAAGAAGAGTGGCAAAAAGCTACAGGGGAAAAGGTAAAATGCTGAAGACACCACTGATACCACAGATGTTACACCACTATGTATTCCTAACACAATGGAGCTGTTAATGGTCAGGAATGTCACCCAGTGCTAAGCAATAGCCTGAGGTCATCTGAGAATAGTTTCTAACACAACTGGTTCTGACCATGTCACTTCTGCAAATGGTCATTTTTTGTGATTTCTTCAGGTGGATAATTTTGCTGCAAGGTTGTGGTTTTTCTTTTTTGTTGTTTTTGTCTGTTTACTAGAAAAAAGGTAATAAAAGAAAAAAGACAGATAATTTTATGGCATGAGAACCTCTAACAGTATCTTTTAGGCCAAAACTGGTGAGTTTCAAACCATGAGAAAAAAAACCCCAAACAAACCCACCAAACTTCTCATGAAAATAAACCAAATAAACAGTTTTTTCAAAGGCACAGAGAGGGCTCTCATCACACTGGCAGTCTCTGAATGCATGTGTTCTTTTGTGTTTCAGTATTTGTGCAGGACCTGGTATGTGGCTCATGACCAGAATTGTGAGATGCTCCTAAAGTACAAAATAAAGAATATTAATCACTTGACCATAACTCTATTTTTTATAAATCTAATATGTGTGTGTGTATATGTATAAATAAACCATGGAAAGGCATCTTCTGTTTAAAATCAGCCAACAAGCTAATGAGAACAGCCCTACCAGGCACAGCAAAGTTCCATCCCTTTGCTTACAGGAGCTCAGAAGCAGACTCCCCATCTCCCCTTGCCCTGGAGAAAAGCCACATGAGCCACAGACTCCAGCACCTCCAACAGATCTTCCTTTTGCAACTAATTCAGGAGCAGGGCACACACACTCCCCCATTTCCTTGCCTCAAAAATCCACCACATACCTAGACTGAAAAGGTTGGCAATACCCACAGCTCAACTGAGAGCTTCAATTATATCAATTAGCAACCCCATACATGGCTAATATTGGAGACATAGGAGAGATTTTATTCTCCAAATAGAAAATCAGTTTGTGTGTCCAGATGGTCACTGGAGGCGCTGAAATTACCATACTATCACTGTAACTCAGTGTGTTTGGGACCATTTCAGTGGCACCAGCCCTGTTTATCTGCTTGGAGAAGAGCCTGTGCCATCTGGGCAAGACGAGGTTCATTGTCTGCCTGGCATCCACGGGATAAACACAGCTCCCTGACTCACTCAACTGCCATTTATTAATATTGACTCTGAAAAGGGATGAGAGTGACAGGAACAGACTTTTCACTGAAAAGCAGTTTAAGAAACCTCTCTGCACAGAAGGATGCCCCGGGGAGGTGCTGGACTCAGCTGTACAGCAGGATGACAATGGGCTCTCCAGCCCTCTCCATCCTCCCAGCTGCAAAGGATGCCCCGGGGCTCTTGGAAGATGACATGGGAAAGGTATGGAGGGAACTCTGGCCAAAATCATAGCTCTAAACCCCCCTGTTTTCTGCTCCTTGTCACGAGCCTGCAAGCACCAAGGATGCAGGAAGGTTTCATCTGCATGTCACCACCATCTCTGATTCTCTGATCTCTTTTTCTGGCAAGTTCACTAGTTTCAAAAAAATTAGTGTTTTTTAAAGGCAGGAGATACAGCTGAGCTCCTGGCTACCTGGCCATACAGCTCTTCCCTAGATGACACAGCCCCTGAAAAGGGAGTGAGGAGCCTCTATAGCAGTTAAATTAACCAGCTATGCTTCCTGCGCTACAAAGGCGCTTAAAAACGACAGAGGTCCAGCCCCAGCCATCAAGCAGGCACAACACACACAGGACAGGCTCAGCTGTAACTTTTGAATGCACACCAGCTCCCCACCTCGCACTATAATGACAGGAAGGGAATGCTCACAGCCTGTTAAATCTCTAACTACTTTTAAAAACCTCCCATTAGTCTCCTCTTGTCATCTCCCTGTCTGCAAAAGCAGGGGGATAAGCCTTCTGTTCTCACACACTTTATCTAGTCCAACCTGTGAGCAGCAAAGGTTTTCCCTCATTATGAATTTATGCATTAAACACATGTGGTTACACACAGGATAGTTACAGCAACACAGCTATTAAAACCAAAAGAAGTAAAAAACACAAAAATGTTTGTCTGTGTATGAATGAAAAATGCTATGCAAGGAGCTTACTATTATTAGAAAGACAACAGGGAAAAAATCTTGCAAGACATGAAGCCCAATGTAGTTCTGCTCAGAATGAAACAGGTTACAAAAGTGAGCCTGTGAAAATGGATGTATCACTCTCTCCTGATATGACATTGCCTCAATTAAGTTTTCTTATTGAGGTAACCCAGAGGCAGCACAGTGAGGTAGCAGATGGGAAAGACTGCCTGTGAGGGTAAGTGCAGGGCTTTCCTGTCTGGAGTCACATAAAGCAATTTATTGTTCTTTTTTTCTCTCTCACTCAGTGTTTCTGACGAGGTCAACAGGGAGGGAGCAGAGAAAGCCTAGATTCAGATTCAGATTTCACACATCAGAGGGGAAACAGTCAAATTGAAAAAGCTATGGGAGCAGTAACTGAGAAATTATATATGTGCCTTTTCTCACCTCCAGCCTTATTTCTTTATTTTCTTTTAAACTGTCACATTAACGTAGTTTTCAAGAAAAAAAACATAAAGCTTCTACATTTCCCAGTGCTGTGCTCTGATGATCTGCACCAATAAAGCAATCTTCCCAGGCACTGCCAGGGGTTTGCCCACTCTCCCCAAGATCAGGACGCCTGCGGGCACCACGGCTCTCCCTTGGGATCAGGGGTTTCTGCAGTGCCTCGGGGTCTGGGTACAGCTGGGTGATGGGGGCACAGCTGGGTGATGAGCCCAGGGATGAGAGTTGTTAGAAGATGAGCAAAGGGTCTGAAGCATTAACCTGACTACCCCCAAGACAGTCTGCAGCCAGCAGGTATTTTGGGGTCCTTCCTTGCTTTTCCTTTCTCATGTAGCATCAACTGTCTGAGATGCTTTTCCAGTAGCTGGCCAGAAAGCTGCCAGTTTTCCACTCATACAGACCTCACAGAGCTTGCTCATCTCCATGTCACCTCCAGGCTATTGCAGTGGGCTTTCTTTAGAGACAATCCTGAAATCACTTTAGAACTCCCTCCAATCCCCACTCTTTGTATTTCACATTAAATTAATCAACAGCAATAGAAACTTGAATCCCTGCCTTTAAGTTGCTGAACTCATTCACTCTCAGGATTTTCCTTTCAAAAAAAAAAAAGCTTATTTAACCTGATGTTCTTAATTCCTCCTGCCCCAGGAAACAAAGTCAGAGATTTGCACAGCTCTGGCACAGATCTGCCACGGCCCCGGCGGTCTGTCTGCAGGAGAAGCCAGCAAAACCACTGTCCCATGGAGAGGCTGGAGGACTCAGCCTGTTTGGGATTTCACCTCCTTCCTCTGTGCCCTGGCCCCTCTCTGGCAGCTGAAGCACACTGACTCAGTGTCAGGAGAACGGCAGGGATATCTCTCTATTAAGAGCATGTCAGGTTACATGGGGCCCACAGTAGCATCAGCTGCTCCTCTGAAAGGCTTCCCCAGCAGTTTTCCTGGTGACAATCCTACATCCAGGGCTGGGCATGTGTCCAGCTGTTCCAGCTGTCAGGAAAACCCCAGGGGTTGGAGTACAGCCTGAGCACAGCCAACATGCAAGCACCTTCAGAGGCTTTCCCTGGCCTTGTTTAGTTATCATTTCTCCTCCTCAATTTCTTGTTGCTCATGCTAATTCTCTGCCCTGACCTCACCCTCCAGAGCTCAGAGCAGGACCCTTTCCTCCTTTAGCAGGGATGGAGATAATTTCCCCACTCAGCAGAAGCAATTTTCTGCATATCTTTAATTTTAGTCCTGAATATATATTGCTTACAGACTTTGCCCCCCATATATGAAAATGCACCAAGCTGACCAGGGGTTATAGGTGCAAAACCTCACCCTCAGAACAGGCACTAGCCACAGCAGAGCACTACTGGCCACTGCTATGGCTCTGCTCTCCCTGTGAGGCCCAGACAGCCTGGCATCCAGGAGCTAGCAGAGCAATGCTTGCAATACTTGAGTTGATAAGGTTAATTTAAAAATATGAAAACACATAGAAGAAAAAAAACCCAGAACACTACATTTCTTGTTCCCCACGTTATCTCACTAAATAGATCCAGATAACAGAAAACACGATGAGCAGAAATATAGATTTGTTATTACTATTATTTGCTGCAGGGCCAAGGGAAGACTTTGCAGAAATGCATCTTCTCTCAAGTTGAGCCAAACAAAGCTCCATTCTATATTGATTTCTGGAGCAGGACTACAATTGACAAATGTAATTAGCCCAACAATGACGAAAGGAAAATAGTTTTCCTTATAGGTGTAATTACAGACACTGCTCTGTACTCAACCTGGACCAGATCTCCACTTCTGAATCCCAACCAGCCAAGGTATGGTGTCAAACCTAGGACTTCATCAGGAAGCGATCTCAAGCTTATGCACATGTTAAGACTTATGTGAGACTAACAACCTAGCTGGAGGTGCTGTCACTAGAGGATTCATGCTGCCCTTATCCTCACATTCACTGTTGACACCACTGAAATCTTTTTCTCACTGTCAAAAGCCACCCTGGCTTCCATTAAACACAACTCATGAAAGCAGAGACTGGAGGGGTGAGGCAGACAGTGAATTCAAGCCCGTGATTTTTCCAAGGAGCCCAGTCAGCTGAGCTATCTGACACAGGAGAGGATGCTGGTGAAAACAGACCCTACAGCAGAGCTGGGACTTTCCATGTTAAAGCAGCACCTGGCCCTTGGATGCACCCTGCTCTGCCTGGAGAGGCCAATGCATCAGGTGCACCCTGGGCTTAAGTGGGATTTGGGTCAGCGTGTGCCCCCTGTGTGGGAATGAACTGCCCTTCTGTAAAAGCTCAGGCACTGTCAATTCATGCCTTACCCTCTCTGGTGTCTGAGACAACACCTAATGCAGGGAACAGATTCACTAAACTAGGGCTGAAGCAAAAAAAGTAAAATATACAATCCAAACCACACCATGTCACTGTCATCTGAGGCTACCACACAAGTAACATAATCTAAAATCTCTTTTATTACTCGTCTTTTAAAGTACAAAATAAATGACATCTCCTCTTTCATCTCTGCTACCAGGTAGCCTGTCTACATAGATGCTTGATATAAATACATTTAATTTCATCTGAGGCTTCCCATTACAAAATACTGCAAAATCTATAGCCTGGTTTCAGCCTGGGAGAGATCCAAAGATGAGCACACAGGGTTATTAACTATAAATAAATGTGGAGGGGAACAGGGGAGAACTCCTGGTTTTCTCCATGAGATATATTTCATTTTAGGGCTATTCTCTGAAGCATTTCAACCGAGGAAGCTGCACAGCAATTACCTCCTCCTTCCCATTTTGGGGTACAAATATTAGGGACTCAACTGAGGAGCCCAGATCTTTTTTCTTCAAGGCCTTTTTAAGGCCACCTCTCTTTTTATAAACACACCACTTTCACCCAAAGTCACCTCTTGCATTGAACCTGGACCAGCTGCTTAGGCTGCCTCTAGTTTCTACTGGAAGCAGAACAAGATGCACAAACTCAGGAGCAAACGTTGACTCTCACTCAGCATCAGTCAAATGTTGAGTGAGAGTCAGTCAAATCAGTCAAACATTAGCACCTTTCTGCACGTCACTTTCAAAAAGAACACATCCAGCAAGGAAATTACTTCCCATTTAAACTAACTTCATCACAATGGGTCTGCCACTGGTCTGCCCTAAAGTGGAGGAGTCAGAGTTCAACATGTACCTTAGAGTGGGGTTAGAAAAATAAAAAATTATAGATATTTAAAAAAAAAAAGGTGCTGGGGAAATGCAGTCCCCCTGAAGTGCTACAAGACCACAGCACAGCAGAAAGATGCAGATGGGTGCCTGTCTTCCTGTGTGACAGGGGTTTGGGGCATCTCCCCAGCACTAACAACGGAGCAGCAGGAGGCTGGACTGCCAGGAGCTCGAGGTGCCAGCTCACCATACCCTCAGACAGGGCAAAACCCCAGCGCTCCCCTGCGTCACTGCCAGCAGAGCACAAGCTCTAGCCCAGGCACCAGCACGATGTCCCCACCGTGTCACCTCGTGCAGAGGCACTGCCAGGGCAGGGCAGAGGGCTGGCATGGCCCCGGAGGCACTGCCACGGCACCGGAGATCGGGCAGCCGTCCCGGCCTGGCTGTCCCTCGCCCAGAGCCATCGCTCCCTGATTGCACACCACATTTTTAATTTTCCCTGCCTCTGCTGCTGGCGAGCACTCAGCTGCTGCTCCATATGCTCTGGGCCCTGGCACAGGAACAGTCCCTTTCCAACAGCACTCCCTGCTCCCCGGGCTGCTGCAAAGCAGAGCAGGGAGGATGGCTGGGACATCCAGCTCACCGATGCCCTCACTGATAACCTGCTCCTCCATCTCACCCAGCAGGCACGGCACAGTCAGCCCAGGGAGCATCAGGGTGAAGGAGGCTCAGCAGCAGCGACCCTACCTCTTGGCATCACCAACTGAACAAAGCTGCTTTGCAGATGCCAGCCCTTAGCCCTGCTTCTCGGTCTCCTCCTCCTCCACACCTCGCCTGCTGCCTCTCAGTACAGCTCCAGCAGGACCAACAGGCTGCCAGAAGCCCCTCAGATCCTGAGATCCAGATCTGACCACCACGGTGTCCCTCCCACACGCCCTCCTTCTCAGCCAGGGACAATTTAGGGTTTTTTTGTAAAATCCTTTTCTGTTTTGTTTCCAACTCTTTTCACACAAACTTTATGATCCCTTCAGCAAAGCTCTGCACCAGGTTATATTTTGCAATAACCAAGACAAATGGTATTACAATAATTCAGACTCCAGGCACGGCTATCGTTAATGTTCTTGTTTTTACTGCAAGCGTGCAACATTCACACAATGACTTTTAAAAAGCCTACTCTGTCGGCTGATGGAGTCTTCCTGACTTTGATTCCTCAGAGGGAAAGGGGAAAAGAATAAAGGCTTTTCTAGCTCAGCTTTCTCCTTGTTCCATTGCTTCAATTATATGTGGATTGATCACAAGACACTCAGAGAGTTTCTGGTCTCTTGGATCTAATTTTTTCATCAATTTCCTCAACTTACAAATTTTTACTCTGGACTACTTCTTTCTCCTTTGAGTCTCTGGGCTACAAAAAAAACCCAAACAAACAAGAAATCCCCCCACTATGTGATCTGTGTGCTCAGTGGCAACACCATCAGTCTCATAGGAGGAAGAAGAGGGAGCAGGTTGCCCTGGGAAGTGCAGCCAGGCCCCAGGCTCAGCCAGTGCAGAAGCCAGAGCAGCTGTCCCAGCACTCTCCTGAGACAGAGCAGAGCAGACCCCAGCCTCTGCAGCTCCCTGGCACCATGGGGCACCCAAGTCATGGCCATAGCTCACCCCTGCCTGAGTGGAGACAACGCTGGGAAAATCAATAGCTGAGCTCCAAAGAGAAAAGGGTTGGGTAGATTAAGCTCCTAGAAAACTAAACTAAAGCACAAATAACTTTAGCCAGCTAACACTGAGTACACAGAAAGGTGACACCAGAGCTCTCATGGGAGCCTGGAAATGTCAATGACATCTTCAGCTCTGTGGACAGAGGGCTCTGTCCGTCTAACTCTGCTGGAATGGCCAGAGCCAAAATGAACAGCTCAAGCCACAAGCGAGTGTGAATGCTCTACCCCATCTGAGTCTAACTGGATTGGTTTATTTTGGTGCCTCACCATTTGACAGTAAAAACTTCTGTTTCCCTCCCTGCCTGGATTTGTACAGCACCTAACAGTAAATGGGGTTATTAACGTGTTACCACAGTGGCTATAAACAGCAGCAATTTACCAACAGATTCAAACAAGGGTGAAATGGATTTATAAAAATCAGCCGTTAAACCAGTACAACATCTGTTGCCTACGTAGGATCCTGGCTGAAATACATTTCCAAGAGATTCACAGCCCTCTCCCTCAGACTCCACACTGCTGAACTCCCATCATGATGTTCACAATAGCTCCATCCATCTCCCAACCATGCCACCAAAAGCTGTCCTGGAAGAAATAATGATAGCAAGTCTTGGTGCATTGAAAGTGAGCATTAGCCAAACACTTTGCTCCATATTTTTCTTCCCCTTTTAAGCTGTCTCATGAAAGAAAAGATAGTAAGTTTTATACTGTGCAGGAGAAGGTGGTTATGTGTTTCTCTGGGGTGGAGGCAGGTGCTCTGCACAGGTGATCTCCAGATGTTTTTGCCAGCATTGCAGGTAGCAAGGGAAAAATGAGTCAGATATTTAACTGCAGCCTGCTTGTACCCTTCATTCCCCACCACCACCCAAAATATCCTTTACAATTTCTTCAAGAAACTGCTGCAGCAATCTCAATTACCTTTAAAGTGCCACTGCTATAAATCATGTTAAGACAAACTACAATCAAGTGTTCTAAGCAGAAAAGATGACAGAGGCCTTGTACAGTCGCCAATTATCACAAAGAGTGAATTCATAACATAAATATAAGTGACGAGGGCCATTTTCTAAGTATGCCACCCAATTCTGTGAAACATCTGTCTCCCTCCATCAGTTGTAAAGTGGGGCTCCACGAGATGCAATGGAAATGGGCAGGAAGCTGCCAGGGGCCAAAAATGCCTCGGGCAGGAAGGATGGTCAGATGTCAGACAACTGCCACATAACCAGGGCCACAGCAGTGCTTGAACCTGGGGAGTTTGCTGCCTCCCAGCTTTGTGTTACCATCACTTGGTACAACCTTGCTTTCTCCAGTTGCAAGCAACATCACCGAACCATCAGCAATTAATGGCAGACCTTTAGCGCAACCGTGCGAACAGTAAGCACGTCTACCTGACTGGAAACCAGCTGTTGTTATAGTCTAACCATGTGTCACAGAATCACAGAATCACAGGATGTCAGGGATTGGAAGGGACCTCGAAAGCTCATCCAGTCCAATCCCCCTGCCAGAGCAGGAACACCCAGATGAGATCACACAGGAAGGCATCCAGGTGGGTCTTGAATGTCTCCAGAGAAGGAGACTCCACACCCTCCCTGGGCAGCCTGTCCCAGGGCTCTGTTACCCTCACAATAAAGAAGTTCCTTCTCAAATTTAAGTGGAACCTCCTGTGTTCCAGCTCACACCCATTGCCCCTTGTCCTACCATTGGACACCACTGTGAAGAGCCCGGCCCCATCCTCCTGACACTCACCCTTCAAATATTTGTAAACATTAATGAGGTCCCCCCTCAGCCTCCTCTTCTCCAAGCTAAAGAGCCCCAGCTCCCTCAGCCTCTCCTCATCAGGGAGATGCTCCACTCCCTTCATCATTTTGGTGGCTCTGTGCTGGACTCTCTCAAGCAGCTCCCTGTCCTTCTTGAACTGTGGGGCCCAGAACTGGACACAATATTCCAGATGTGGCCTCACCAGGGCAGAATAGAGTACAAGATGAGAGTACTACTATGTAGTAGGCCAGAAGAGGCAAACTATCACAGATCCCACCATCTTGTCACACTGTATGCACAGGAAACCCAACATCCCACGATCCACTATGACACACCTTCCAGAAAGGAACCAACTCTTGATCTGAGGACATGGAAAGATGGAGACTACACAGGCTTTTTGTTCAAATGGCCAAAGCAGTTCTCAGCAAGGGCTGAGCATTCAGAGTGACTCCACACCAGTGCTAGCTCCATCAAACAGAAGATGAAGTATTGCTTTACTGAATTAATTACTGAAGCTTTTCTAAAGATGCCAGACCTAGGGTAAGTTTCATCAATATGGATTATCAACCAGGTGTAAAAAAGGGCTAGAAAGTAGCCTTCATATTCTGTGTAAATACCAAGGTCAATAAAAGATAGATACAGGCTTTGAAGACAGATAATCTATTATGACAGAATTCTGCAGGTTATTTTTAAGCATGGTTTGTTTAGCAATGCACTTATAGCCACTTAATGTGTAGACTACCCAGATAGGTAACTAGTACCATTAATTTATTCTCCAGGAGGGTGCAGAAATCTCACCAGGGCTGTAGCACGCGGTGACACCCAGCTGAGCAGTATAAGGACTGTGTATAAGGACTAATTAGAACTTGAACCAAAAAACTCAGCATCTCGTCTTCACCATCTGTTAAGGTTTGAAAAGGTCTGTACAAATACCACCATAATATATTTAGTCTGGCCAACCTAAAATCCAATGATAAAACCATGTGTTTGTCCCAATGGTATTAAAAAAAGAAACTTAATATAATTCTCTTACAAGGGGAGCAAATTTTTAAACAAAGATTTATTTGCCTGATTTTTTCCTAATATTAAACCTTTAGATTCCCAGTCTGCTTTTCCTTGCTGCTGCATACATTATTAAGAGGGGATTTTTAAATCCCACTGGTCAGCTTTTGGATGACAGAGCATGGCTCATTTTATTGCTCTTTTCCCTCCACAGCCATTGGTTGGGTTTTGTTTTCTTTTATGTTAATTATTATTATTTTTGTTCTGCATGCCAACAGCTGGTCAGCTCCACGGTTCTGCTTCACTGGAGTTTCCCAAGTCACTTAGTGAGATGATCACGTCATTGCCCAGGTGGTTTCACACAATTAGTGCTTCATCATCTTACTTTGTGGGAGGAGCTGGAACTCTCCCTCTCCAGCCTTGCATTCTCCAACCAGAAGCAGTTTCTAGACTCGCTTGTTCAAAGATGCATCTCAAGCATTTTACAGACTGGTAGGTTGGCCCAAAGGCTCATGCACCTCTGATCTCCCTGTATATTCCAGGTCCTGAGTGATCCTCCCTAAATAACGAGATGCAGCCAAAAGTGCACTGGAAAAACATATAAAACACCAAAATGCATCTGCTCAGAGCGTGACACAACAGCCAGCAACAGCCTCCCCTGCTCCTACCCCTTGGGAAGAAGAATCTGTTATAAATTACACTAAAAATGTTGACATGACACATTATAAATGATTGCACTTTGAATTCAGTCAATAATACTTTGCATTACTAAAATATAAGTTTACAATCATTTCTCATCTGAAAGCTGGTTGATCTAAGGAGTAAACACAATGCTTGCTAGTGTTTCTCAGTTTGCTCTGGAATTATTTAGTGTTTTTCCTATATGCCCAGCTCCTGGAGTTATGTGATGACTATCCAACCCACACAGCTAATATTTTCACAAAAGCCTTAGACATTTCCACCATTAATTAGCAAGTTTTAAACATGCAAAAACCCTGTCCAATTTGTAAACTACCACCATGCTTCAGCAGAATTTTCAAATTAATAAGGTGGTCTGTGTTACAAGAGTACTTGGACATAGATGCTCCACAGAGAGAAGTGAATGTCTACAGCTCCAGCAACACAGCACTTCTCAGCACCAGCTGGAACCAGCCCATGGCAGGTTTCATCCTATCAAAGCATCCCTGCCACCTCCAAAGCACTGGGCTGCTCTCCCCATCCCAATGTGCTGAGAGGATCCAGCCTGGATGTACCATAATGACCTGGCAAGGTGCAAAGCTAGAGATACCTGTCTCATTTTTGACAGTTACGTTTTCATCTATCTAGGAACTTGTAGAACAAACTCCTGAAGGGACCAGATGCACTGAAGTAGAATGAGAAAACACAATGCACAGATGGCAGTCGCAGGGGAAGCTCGGACCAAGTAAGAGCACTGGTGTCAGGTTAAAGACTTTGCAGCAGGGGCCTGATCATGACCAGGAAGGTTTCTCCTGCAGGGCAGAGCTGGGCAAACAGTCAGGAACTCGAAGGACAGGTGGAAATCCAGGGATTTTAATGCAGCACCAGCCTTTGGCCCATGTTCCTGGGCTGGCTGTAACACGAGTTTGTCAGAGTTAACACCGATGCCCTCAAAATGAACAGTTTATAACTTGCTCTTGTTTATCTGTGTCTTTATTGCTGCTATTAATATTTAATGTCTCTGGAGTAAAGGCTCCTCTCCAGCATAACAAGCCCTGCTGCAGTATTAATCAGAGCATCAGCAGCCCGGAGCTCAGCTCCACACTCGCGGGTTCCCATGACACACTCCTAACCTGTGGGCTGCCAAAGGCAGAGGGGACAGGCACCCTGCCAGCACGGCTGCACTGGAGATGCTCTCCTTCCTACTGTGGGCAGGAGGGGACAAAGGGTGCAAAGAGAGTGTGCCTTGACTGGAAACCATCATCTGCTTCCCCTCTTGTCCTGCCAGCTTCTACATACGCAAGGTACCTCCTGAGCTCCTGGTATCAGGCTCCTAATGGCTTTGATCTTTGCATGGCTGGGAGGAGACAGCCCCAGTCCCAGTTTGGCCCCAACACAAGCCTGAGGCACAGCTGGGACCTGAGCCTGACAGTCCCCATCTAGGCCTGCATCCTCAACATTAAACTGCTCTCTTGATCCTGACCAGAGGAGTCTGGGAAGAAATGAGGAAGAAAAAGGTGGCCTCTGCCCATCTGGAAGCTACAAGCAGCTCTGCAGACCTTTATAAAAGCTCCAAATGGCAGCTTATTAGAACATGGCTTGCCTTTGCTCTGCTCCCACTAATGAGCCCCATCTTCTGCACCCATCCACACACATAATGGGTAAAAAACCCTTAAGGAACAAGGGTCAAAAGCTGATGTTTGATGGTATCCCATTTGCTCTGGTCTTAAGTATCTTGAGGGTCACTAACTCATCCAGACAACCAGAGCTTTGCACTTTGATTTAACCCAGTGGAAAAGGTACTGCTGAAGAAGAGAGCAGAAAGATCATGAGATGGATAAAGAGAGCAAGAAAATGGGATCATTAGTTTACACAAACGTGCTCTTCTAGATACCTTCAAATCCCAGATACAGACTACAATAAAGCCAGCCCATCACAAAGGGATTTCTACCTTGCCTTGACTACCCAACATCTGTGAAGGCAATTAACTAATCCCAGCTCGCAGGGAAGGATCCACTGCTCAGAAAAGCTGCCACTGCTGCCACCACACATGCAGCAAACTCCAGAAAACCTTGCATAAGCAGTGTCACACCAGCAGTTACACCAGAGATTGCCAGAGTGAATTAGTTAGTATTTGTAACAGCACAAAAAGGGAGGCTGAAATTATATTATACAGGATTACATCCACAGGGATGCAGAAAGTCCCCTTTAGCTCTGCAGGGCACAGTTCAATGGCCAGGGCAGGTTGCCATGAGCAGCCTAGGTGAGGTAATGCTTGTTCTGTTTGTTCTATGGCATAAAGGTTTTTGGCCCAGTCCTTCTTGTTGGTATTCAATTAAGTGAAATGCAGTTTGAAAAATGATTTTCTTTCCTTAAAACACATAAAACAACCCCCTCCTTTTTAATCCCAGCTGCCAAATCTTGGCCCTGAACTTCAGGGCCAATTTCTCCTTTATTTACTGAAAGCTCACTCTAAATCTTTTCATACTAGAAATGCCAGTCCTCCAAACAATTACTCTGGCTGCAACATTACTAATTTGCTACATTTTCCATCAGCATTATTCATTTGATGGCATATCATCTTTGCTATAATGGGATCTATACCATCCCTTTTCTCTCCTGTCCTCCTTGGTGCTTTTCTATCCATGGCCTCCCAGATTTCATCTCCTTACTAAGAGGGAAGAGACATTGCATTTCTCACTCTTCCTGATGACCAGGAAAAATCAATCTGTGTGTGGCAGACTATACCTGGGGTCATAGCAGCCAGTAGGTAGAAAATGCTTGCACATAACTTGGTCTCAGCTCAAGTTCAAGTTGTGCACACAAGCCCTGCTATAAACAACATATTTAACCATTTTTATCCAAGATTTTTTTTCCCCTCATGAAATTCTTTGTTAGAAGACTTAAGACTAAAAATGGAGCTTTCCATTTTTTGCTGCATCAGAAAAAAAAAATAAACCACTGCTCTCTTTCTGGATACATATGCTTGATGTCAAAAAGACAGAGCAGGTCATTCTTAAAAAAGGCACTTCAAATACCAGTGCTCCCTGTCATCTCAGATTTCCATCAGAAAATGACAGTCTCCTACTTCAAAGTAAGATCTAATGAAACCACATTTATCCCCATCTTGCTGTAACCACATTAGACAGTTCTACCAATTTAACTTTATTGGTTTCTTAACCATCTGAAAAAAAAACCCCACATACAGACCAACCCTCCATGGTTCACTCCACAGAAACAGCCACCTGCAGTATCCCTGCGAAAACAGCATCCGGTGGTCAATAAAGAGCCTTCTGTTTGGGTTTAGACTTCCTGCTAAGATCTCATTTTCTTTAAGAGATTTGTGCAGCTTTTGAACACATCAGATTTCGTTTAAGCAAAATTTGCAACATGTGCTTGGCCATTATAGGCACAACTGATAATATTCTTGGGCTCATCAGTGTATGAGCTTACCCGTAGGAGAGCTGGGTTATGAACATGTATGAGACTGTTGTAAACTGCTGCCCAGGCACCTAAACGATGTGCCTGCTTACACCTACAGAGAGGGAGAAGCAGGAACGCGTGCAGGTCTAGGGCAGAGGCTACTGCAACACCAGGGATTCAGTTTTACAGTCATTTTTCATCCCAAAATGCTGGTTTTCAGTAGCACATCAGCTGGACGCAATTAACCTTTGCAACATCCTGCTGCTTGCTACAACCACGAGCCAATCTCGTTCCCCACGTCCCGTTGGAGATTTCCCTGGAGAAGCAATAGGTGTCTCCCAGAGAAAGAAAAGGCAAGTTGGCCCTATTCCAGGTACTGCCAATTTAGAAAAAGTGACTAGCAGCAGCAGCCAATTTATCTTCTGCCTGGGTGAAAACCTCAGCCAGATGTCGTCCAACTTCTGTGCCTTTTCCCCACAGCTGAAGTTTGTGATAGAAGGTGTGTGAGCCAACAGGACCCTCATTAGCAGCATCCCTAAGAGGACATAAAAACAAAGCCATCAGACAAAATTTGTCTATTCAAATTAGTGACAACTCTGTGTCAAAACACTGTCACCCCACAGCCCTGATCTCAGAACAGGTTTTGAGGCAGAATGATGGATTGAGCTGCCCACAGTCCCTTGTTGACTTCAACAGGCTTTGGACTGGCTTGCTCAAGGAACTACCTCAGCTTTGCAACTACCTCTGTCTCCTGTCAGAGCCTGCCAGTCCCCATCTGCGTGACCATCCCCTGGTTTAACTGAAAGCTAGCCTCAATCATAGCCCACTGCATCCTCTTACTACCAGTGCACACCAGTAACACACGGCAACGCACAGGAATAAGGCTTTCCTGTGGATCCATCCCACCTTATACAGCTTGTAGTTCTTCAGAGCCAAGCAGATATAAAAAAAAATAATAAAAAAAAAGCTGCCTGAGATGCTTCATCTCACTAGGGCCCCTTTGATCCCCACAGGCTTTCAGTAAGATCTGCACACGGTGTGCCCACACCAGTCAGCCACTAATCCAGTCTCCAGTCCCCTACAAAAGCAAGCGAACACTGCACTTGCTGTATGCCTGACATGTCCTGAGCTATTTCAAAAGGATTTTGGTAAGGACCTCCCCTGCTCCTTTTCTATATCCATTTATGAAAGGCTCATGCACACATCACTGCACAGTGACACCGTGTCATGCTCCCGGCTCCCAGGGCTAATTGGCCCTTAGCATCTCTGGGGCCACTTCCTCCTTTAATAGCCAATTAGACTTTATTAGCTATGTTGTCATTTACATCCAAGGCTCCCAGCAGCAGTCCAGCAGCTACAAATTTACCTCTGTAGCCCTTCTCATGAGGCTGAGTGGCCTTTTACATCATAAGCTGACCCTTCTGCTTACCTTGTGGCCTCATGGCTCCAGTACACCTTCTGGCCAGCAGCTCCTCAGTGTGCTGATGTGGGGAGTCACCTGCTAGGATCCCAGAGGGAAGACCCAAGGAAGGTCTGACCCATCAGGAAGAGACCAATCTGTTCTGTGTATCATCTAGTGGGCCTCAGCAAAATGGCACAGGGATGTATTAAGCAGACCAACATCTGCTATCTGCCAGAACATGTTGACATACTGCAGCACAGATCAATCGAAAGAGAGCTAGATAACAGCGATTGATTTTATACATGTAATAAAGTTGTTGAGTCTCTGATTCAGCCATTAGTAAGTGTTCATTTTATTGACCTGAAGGGCAAGGGGACTGAGAAGTTTTGTTATTTCCTTTTAAAAAGCAAGCATAATTCGCTAATGAGAGATGGCCTGGTTCCCTCCTCACTATCTCTCTGCTTCACCCTTCCCTCGTCTGCTCTGTCCAGCACATCATGTTGGACAAGACCACAGCCTGAGGCCATGCAGCTTTAGGCAACACCATCAGTTTTCAAACTTCTCCTTTGAAAAACAAGGTTGAAGAAAAGATGAAGAAAAGGACCTGCAGTAAGGAAAGATTCAAAGGCATGTCACAGATAAGATCAGGCCAGGATATAAATCCTCCTCACGGAGTGTCAATGAGGTTGAGCTCACAGCTCTATGTGCATATACAGAGAGATAAAGCAAGGCAACCTGAACTATAAAACCAAAGATGTTTATATTAAATTAATTAGCCAAGGGAGGCTAATAAAATGCTGGAAAGAATTATGTATCAACGTCTACATAGAGGTTGAAGGAACATAACCTGCTTTTCTTAGAAAAGTGGCAACTAAAACTGAAGCATGGAGAGGGTAGGAGAGATTGGGTGAGCAAGATAGCTCCACCATAAAGTGCATGAGAGAGTCACTTAGAGACAAAGCAGATATTTAAGGATAGTGTTAAAAAGAAGAAGAAATGAACACACAGCTGCATATCCTGGTCTTTGTCACTCTCAGGGCTCTACTCCATTCACACACACTTGCTCTCCAGCATCCCCCCCTGGCTTGGAAGGCAATTTCATGCTCACACAGTGCTGGTTTCTGTCTGATGTGTGCATGCATACTGCAGGCTCCCATGCAATTACCATCAGGTGCTTGGAGTGGCAATGGCTCAGCACACAGATACCATCAACTTTATCTGCACACAGCAAACTGCTCCCCACTTCCACTTACTGCACCCAAACCCCAATACCTGCTGCTCAGCCCTTTGCACCTGCATTCACAGACACAGGTCAGTGCTGCCACAAGTTTCCACTGCACACTGCTAACAGCCCAGCTGGATTTCAACACCTTTCAGCCTTAATGGTCAGTACACTAGACCAGGACCTGGGAGATGCAGGTGCTAATTTGAGAGCTTGCTACAGGCAACTTCTTTCATTTTCTCTGTGCTTTTGCTTCAGATCTAGATCGTAAGAACAAACGTTACTGTCAAACCAAAAGTCCATCCAATAATTCCTACTAATAGCCTTCCAGCCTTCAGCTACTCTCAGGTTAGGAAACTTCTGAAACTGATGTTGTTTATATATTTAATAACTCTTAAGTGCTTTTCTCTTCCCTGTGCTCGCCCAGTTTACCCTTAAATCTATGAAAACTTTCTGTACTCACAACACCCTTTGAGCTCAACATATCAATCACTTAGCGCACAAAACTGACATCCTGCTGTTTGTCCTGGACTTCACTCTTATCAGCCTTATTCAGCATCCTCTGGTTCTCCTCCCAGGAGAGAGACAGAGCAACTGAGCCTCTCCCTCTTCTCCATTCTGCTCATGATTTGCCTTCCTGTAAACTCTCTGGTACAGACACTGCTTCTCGCTATAAATAACACTGTACAGCAAGGGACACGGAGGGTGTTGCGCCTCAGCTGGAAATCCTGGGCATCATCACATCCAGACCAGGTGACCTGTGTGCATTTGTAGAGCTGTCCTGTGTGGACACATGTTCCCTGCACACCCAGGGCTTGCAGAGGGCTACTCGGGGCACAGGCTCCCTTCTGCATCACAGCCAAATCCAGCCCTGCCTAAAATCTGCAGGCCCCATTAGAAGCTGATGAATTGTTTTCTGCTCTCATGCTTGACTCCATATCAGGTTGTTTATGTGGAAGTATAATTTGTTTGCTGATACCAAAATGCTGCCACTCACCTGAGGGATTAACCCTGTGATAAAAATCATTAGAAACTTGACGGTACTGGAGGCCTTCTGAGTTTGCAGCAAATTCATTCTTTATCCTAACGAATGTCTTTTTACAAACACCTAGAGCAGCAACACCCCATTTTCTCCGTTCCTACTAGAACAACCAGAAACACATGCACACACTTAGGGGTTCAATTACTCTTAGACCAGCTAAAGGAGCTCACGGGAAGCGTAGGGGTCCAGTGGCAATGCCGCAGCACAGGGCTCCCCTCCAAACACTGATGTGGCACAGGGAACAAATCCCACCATTGTGTCTTAACCCCACTGCCATGAGGAACGAGTCCCACCATTGCATCTCAAATCTGCTGCCACAGGAAACCTCTGGAAAGGAGCGCTGGGTGCTGCTGAGCCTTTCCCTGCTGCTCTGCTTCCACATCTTCCCCTCGCTCACGAGTCCTGTTTCCCTCAGGCACCCATCACAAGAGACAAAACACTCCTCTAGTAACTCCCCCCACTGCTCCCTGCGAGTTGCTACTCCTGCATGATGTTACGGACTGGCAGTGAGTCACTGTCACTCCTGGAGAAGGGGGAGAAAAGCGACCTTCGTTTTGCTGATTCACTGCCAAAACCCCCACGTAATGCAAGCTGTCTGCTCCACGTTCAAGCCTCCTTCCACAGCATGCTGGAGAGGATTTTTCGATTGCCTTGCCACCAAGGTGACACCATCAAACATTTTTTTTTCCAAACAGTGCTCTAAGCGACACTGAAATTTGCATTTCAATTTGAATTCATTCTTATGGTTCAAACAAACTTCTGAAAGGCCTCTTGGCGGGTGGTTAGGAAGCACACTCCCTTGCTCTCCCCATACACACGTTGTATTTTTAGCCTTGATCCCTGCGTTAGAGAAAAGTCACCCCTTTAAAGGAGTGGTTTTATTGCCAAGCGCTATTAGCACAATGAAGAAAATCACTCCTAATTTTTACAAATTATCTCATCATCTGCAACTAATTAGCAGCTGCCGAAGGCTGGGAAATCACTCTTCACCCTAGAGAGACTATCTCCAAGCTATGCAGAACTCAGACATCCCTGATGGTCAAGGATTTAACAAGAAGCCTCCAACTGGCTCCAGCACAGGTCCCACTGGCTGTCCCACCAGGTGAGAAGTTGTACAACCCCAGCACCCCTCTGTGAGGAATAGTTGTGATGCAGTTTAGCTGGAAACTTTATTAAAATCCAATCTAATCAAGCTGTTGCGACTCACTATTCTCCTTACCCTTGCTCCTAGGCGCTTGTGCCTCTGTGCCGCTGTAAATGTGCCTATAAAAGTAAAATGAGCAAGCAGCCAATGGCTAAATGGCACTTAATCAGAAGAAAATGTATACCCTGGTGGATAGCAAACTGCTATTAAGTTGGGGGGGAGGCCACAGAAGAAAATAATAAGCTATAAATGGACAACCAAATAAATCTCCTGCTGTACCAAGTGTGAGCACATCTGGTTAGATGCCACCTCCAATGAGTTGCGAGCAAAATATTAATTTGCCGCCAAGTACCTGGCAGCAGGAGTGGGAAGGGATTACAGGTTGGAGAGCAGCACTGCTTTCACTGCCTCCCTGCCTGCCCTCTTCGGCTGCAGCAAAATCCAACCTAAAAGCATCTGACCTCAGGAGCCAGCAAGCTGGCGGGCCCCAGGCATCACCAACCAGGCTGTGGCAGTGCCCACAGCTGGTGGGTCAGCTCCAGCTTGCTCCTTTTGCTTGTAAGGACCTGGGCTCAAGCTTGGAAAGCCACCTCCTCTCCAACAGGAGAGCCCCTCAGCCTTCATCCCTACCCCAAACCCCAAGAGGGCCAATAAAGCAAGAGACAATACACCAGAGACTCCAAAGCTATAAATATTGGAGGACTCGCACACCTATGATCCTTGACAGCATCTTAATTTAATACAGAGCACTTTGGCATCAGGAAAAAATGTGATTTGGGACTTGGAAGTCCCCAAGAGAAGAGCTCCTTGGAGAGGGGCACCATTGCAAAGGGGATTATCACTGTAATCACGGGATTAGTTGAATAATCTCGGTATAAAAGAGAGGTTTTGTCATCTGCAAGATGCTCAGCACCCTCCAGCTTTCACAGAAATACAGTGTGAAGCAGGGTCAGATTCAGAAGCAATGTGGGTAAAGAGGAACCCAGTTCAGCCAACACTGTGCCTTACAGTCCCACCCAAATCTGTCAGGGCCTTACTGCTTTGCTGAGGGAAGGCTGGGTTGCTCCTGTCTCAGCTGGGGCTGGCCAGCTCCCATCGCCCTGCAGTGCATACCCATTGACTCTGTTCCATCACAACACCCCTCTACTTCAGACAGAGGGATTTTGCTGTTCATTGCTCCTGTTACAGATTTAATGCAGTAACAGGGTTCAGGCCTCCTCCAAATGGCAAAAACCAAGAAATCCAGTCCTAGGGAATTAAAAGACAATGCAACAGGGAAAACAAAATAAACCTCCTCTATTAATCACCTAGCCTGGCTCTTCTAAGGAAGCACTTGAGCAGTGGAACTGCACAAAGTAAACCAATAATTACTGGCTAGTTTCTTCTATAGGTCAGAAAGCAGATTAGCTAGATGAGACTGAATCTAAATGTGTGTATTGTGCCCAGGCTTACAAAAATAATTTTGAAAGCCAGCCAGGAGCAGAACCCAGTACCACAACCACATCTATCAGAGCCTGTTGCTCTCCAAAAGACATACTCCTCTGTGCAACAAGAAATCCACTTGGTCTCACCACTCAGCCATTGATATCCCAGCTAGAAAAATACATCAAATGCTAATATTTCTACATTTCCACATTCCAAGCTTTTAGCTGAATACATTGAGATTTACTACGTGGGGAGAGATTTTCTGAGAAGTGAAAGACAGTTTGGTATTTCTCCTGGAAATGGCTATACCTCACAGACAACCCAGATGTCTCAAAAACCCAGGTATACACTTAGCTGAAGGCTGTTGCCTAAATCAGAAGGGGGAGAGAGGAGAGGTGCAAGAAAAAGTAATGCCTGCATTTAATGTCACTGTTTTCTGCTTCTGCAACTGAAAGCAAAATTCACCCCCTCAAGCCTACTGCAAAACTGGGAAGGATGTTCCTGGTGGTTACAAACTTCTGGTCAGGAAGCTAGAGACACTTTTCCCCATGGCACTGGAGAACATGTTTAATTCAGCTCTAGCAGATCTATAAAACCACCAGAGAAGCAACAATATTCCAAGGATCAAGAGTGAACCACCACCAACTATCACATTTCACAGCTGATCCTGCGCTCTGGCAGCTCCCAGAAGAGCAGCAGGCTTTAGCCCTGACAGGTTGCACTGACCTGTGCAAGCAGAGCAGGTGAGGATGCAGATCCCCACAGCACACACTCCTGCACTCCCATTGCTCTGCTCTCCCTCCAGAAGGCTGCAAAAAAAGCAAGCAGGCAGCAACCTGTTGCACAGCTCCCCACAGGTGCTGGCTGTAGCTCAGGCAGCTCAGCACAGAGAGCCAGTTCTGCCTTTTCAAGCATGAATAATGCTGGATTGTTTCCAGATGGGGGGGTGGCAGAAAGGAAAGAATAGTGCCAGGACATTTAAAACAAAAGTGTACAGCTATATTCAGCAAATGGCTGTTTTTCAGAAGGACTTTGGGCATTAGTCACACAGATGCTCTTTTCTGCATTTCTTAGGGAGTTTTGCTGTGGGCTTTTTATTTTGATCTTATTTTTGTTCTCACTTCACCTTTGGGTGTTAGAAAGCATCCATGCTTCATGCTAGAGGTGGCCTGTTTAAGCACCAGGAGAGGAAACTCTCAAAGCCAACGTTCTTCTAAACCAAGCCACCAAATCTTTCCAAGGTTAATTGATTCCCTAAGCATCAGGACACATCTTTCAAAAGCATGCTTAGTGGCACAAACTTCTGCTCAAAGACTTTCTGAGCTGCAACCCAACACCTGAAAATGCTTCCTATTTCCTTGCAGTAAAATTGACAGTCCCAGGACATCAAACCCCTTGCAGTCTGACATCCAAAAGGACAGGAGCCAGGCAACCAGGAGGAGGAGAAGCAAAGGCAGCAGAAGAACCACAACCAGTTCAAAGACATCTCTAGCAATGCCCTCAGTGCCATGGACAATGTCTTCATCCTAAAAGGTCCCTGTCACAGTGCAGAGTTTGGGGGACTGAAAGCATCTGCCAAGAGACCTCTGTGCAAGGGACTTACTGAGTCACCTACTCTGATGCCCAAAAGCTCCTATGGACCATGAATGCTAGAGCTGGCTGACATGACCAAGAGGCTCTTACAGTGATTGCTCCTCCAGAGCAATTACAGACTATTAGGTAAATGAGACATGTTATGGGGGGATTAAAAAAAAAAAAGAAAAGAAAAAAAAAAAAAGAGGCTGTGTTTACACAGGAGCCTGTAATGACTCCATCCTTGGGTCAGCTTCACATGCTTGACAAGAGGCATGCAGGGAAATTTTTGAGTCACTTCATTTCATTTGCTTTTCATAAAGCCAAGTACAGTGCCCACAGATTAATTTTTTTTCTCTCCCTTTTTTTTTTTCCTGGACTTACCATGAGATCCCCTGATATTGCTCAAGCAGAGGGTGAGGCTGGAGTTGCCTCCATGTCAATCTATAAATATCCCATGCAGTACTGTGCAGCAGCAGGACCTCAAACAATTATCAGGGTTAGCTATGCAGCTGAGGTGTACAACACCAAGCTCACACCCCATGTCTTGCTTTATTTTTCTAAGCTGTTTATTCCTTTTTTCCCTAGCTATGCAGCAAAAAGAAAAACATCTGGCAGGAAGCTGTTTTACATTTATTTTCTTTCTTTCTGGCCTTTGTGCTTGCAGTTTATAGCTCATTTTCTATCACCTGTGGAGAACTTGTAAAGTCCAGAGACGAAAGACAACCAGTCATGCAGCTTACTCTGTGTGCCAGCATGAGGGGACAGAGAAGACGGCTGCAAGAGGAGGTGCTGCTCTGCTCTCCCCATGTCCATTCCTGCCACAAATATGCAGCAGTGAGGCAGAGCCAGAACTTCCCATAGATTTCCCACATCAGTCTGTGGGTTATGTACACCATTTCCCATGGAAACAGCCGTGTCTGTGTCCTGCTCAAGGCAAGTCATAATGTGCTGTAAGCACCTTCTATCCCCTCCTCCAAGCATGCCTGCATGTTCCTGACCTGTGCATACCCAGTTGCTTCCATTCATTTTGTTCTTGGTGTCAACAATTTTACCAGCAGTATTTGCAGGGCTGTAGGGACTGAAAATACACAGAAATAGAAACCAGTAACCTAGAGACAGGGAAGGGAGGGAGTTCAAAGTGCTTTCCTGCTAAACGACAACCAAAGCTGCCTGCAAATAAAACTCTGGACCTCATCAAGTAACTCTGACCACTGAGGGTGCTTAATAAAGATTACTTCTCTATAGCTTCACTTGCCTGAGGCATCATTTGCTCCTAATGAGATGCTCCATGGGATTTAAAGGCAGGAGAGAAGAACAGGCTTTTCAACCACAGCCATTAAAATGAAAACAAGCTTTCTGCTCCAAAACCTAAGTGCTCAGATCCCTGTCCTACCCTAGTAATGATGCTCCTCAGCCATACCAAGCTGGACAACCACAGTGCTTGCTTTCTGGCAGACCCCATAGGCAGCTATCCTATACCATTACCTCTTACAGACTGGCCATGCTGGGGAGTTCGAGGCAAGTTCTGCTGAGAGCTGCAGTGCTCAGGGCACTGCTTTCTGCCTGGGCAAAGCCACTGAAGCCTCACCTGGCCCCAAAAGCCCAACACCAGTTTCTGCAGTGAGGCAACATGACTGGGGCTGGTGAGGCATCTGGGGAAGCTGTTGCATGAGATACCTAAGACTTTGCACAAGTACCACAAGATACTTCATCGCCAGCTCAGAGGAAAATCAAGCCTCATCCCTCCTTGTGCATTAGCCTTTTGTACCTCACATTCAGAATACTCCTGAATACTGCAAGGTCCTGAGTTCAGGTACTGGCTCCAGCAGCCAAGAGCAGGGTTCTACAGTGCTGAAAGATGATTGCTCAGCACTAAGATCAGGTCCTTCCCTCCACAGACAGTTTTAGAAGCACCCGGAGCAGTTCTGCTTTCATGACTACCACTAAAGAGAGATGGGTCAGAAACACATGTGAGATGACAGGTGACATCTGCATTAAGTCAGGTGGCCAGCTAAAGTTAGCTAAGAGTACCTGGTTGCTTTTCTGCCACAGATCTGCTCTTGCACAAGCAGATAATCAGTGCCCATTAATAATTACTAAACTCTCTCTTCACAATAACACTGCAGCCCTCAAGATTTCTGGCACACTCTCTTTCCCTCCTACATGCAGCAAGAGTTTGTCCCCTTGCAGCACTCCTTCCCAGTGCTCAGGGAGAGGTCTGACTACATTCACCCCAGGAAGCAATGAAGTGCTGCATGGCCCTGCACTAGAAGTGCTCCCCAGGGACACCTGGTATCCAGAACAGATATCATCTAACCAGAAGAAGTGGTCTCCTATATTGCCAGCAAAAGAGAAGTATCCAAGAAGCTTGAACAAAGATCAAACCACTCACTGGGAAGCAAACAAGGTCCTCATGAAAGTACAAAGCACTCATGGGCAAGCTATTACCTCCCCTTTACTCTTGTGGCTCCATTCTGGAGGATGATGGCACAGCCAGTCCTTCCCCTTCATCCTATGCATGTGTCCCTGTAGGCTAAGCTTTTCCTTCAGGAATCCCTGCAGCAGATTAAGACTCAGTTTATTAAATCAGGCAGTACTCTAACAAGGGTAATCCACAGATAATTTCACTCATTTAAACCCTATTTCATCTCAACCAAGTAGACTTATTTCTATTTAACAATCTTAATTCTTTTAGCACTTTCTGGCTCCCAAATTGGCTTCGACAGTAGAATTGACATTCAGCCATCATTTTCACATAAAGTTCCATTTAGTCTCTCCAAAACCCCACAGCGACAGGAGGTGCAAGAGGAATTCATTAGTGGTGTCTTTGGGAAAATGAGCCATCCCTCCCTGCAGCCTTCTTATATTCACAGACCTCATCTGGCAGGGGTCAGGGCAGAGCTGGCAACTGCCAGGCTGAGCTGCTCCTCCACTGCAGATCCCCCCTGTTGCTCCCTTCTAATTCCATGCTCAAGTCCACCTCTGTGCTGACACATGAGCATCTGCTTTCTTTGCTTCTCTGCCCACTGACCTGAGCATTTCATTGTTTATACTATGGACACACTGCTTCTCCTGCTCATCAGCACAGCCTACAGCTCTGTGCTTCCCATAGAAGATATCCTACAGAAAAGCAAGACGTATTTGTTGAAGTTCTCCTACCCTTCCCTTTTTCCTCTGCCTTTTTTCAGCAATCTCAGCCAGTAGTTTCAATCTCATCACAGTGATGTCTTTGTGACAGAGAAGCAGACCAAGAGGAGCACTAAGCTGGGATCAAGGCTTTGTGGGGAAGGGCAGCACCTACCCCTTGCAGAGGCTGGAGCCTTGTGCACAGCCCAGCAGCAGCACACGGCAGCCAGAATCTCTCACCTGCTTTGTCAGCAGATTGTTCTCTATTTCTGGGGTTGGGACTCTTTCAAATGCTGTAGGTTCAAAACACCTGGATATCAAGAGCTAGAGCTTCTCAATCCAAGCCAGGACAACTTTGGCTTTTAGCTTTACAGGGGTATGTTTATCTTAAACTGAGCCACAAGCACCTATCTACAGAGAGGCACTTCTGATAAGTGCCCTTTCAGGTCAACAGCACCTTTTCTGGGAAGGTTGCCCAACAGCCCTGCAGTGCCCAATGCTAGCAAGAGGGCTTTAACACCTCACTGAGCTGAGCACTGCACACATTGCACCCAGGAGAGCTGGCCCCTGAGCTTGCAGTCAACCCATCCACAGAGCAAGGACAAGTGAACTTGCCAAGAGTTACACAGCAGGATAACAAGAAATAAACCTTGAGCACAAGGCACATTGCTTCAAACAGAAAGAAACCCTACCTTACACTCACAGGGGGAGGATCTCAGCTCTGCTCCAACTGACTGTTACAAGCTGGAGTTGTCTTTCTGTTTTCCTCCTCCCATCTGCCATCCTCCAGCTTGCCTTCTCAGAAGGTTATAATAGCACACAGGTAACAACTTCAGCTTTATCTTAAGTCACCTTTAGAAACTTGGGCTACTATAGCCCAAGTGGATAGCCCACTGCAAGGCTATCCTCCACCTCACATCCTTCAAATCACACAACAGTCACTACAGATATGCATCTCCCTAAAAGCAAGCAACCTTATTCTTCAGCCACGTATCCACAGGTGCCCCATCCTCAGCAGACAGCCTTGTAAGTGCTCCCAGCCCTCCCACAGCAGCAGCTACTGCCTGGACAGAGGGCTTGCTTCCCCTGCATGCCTATTCACATTCTGTAAGTCAACACAGCTCCTGTCCACATCCAAAAAAATCTCCTGTTCTATTCAGGTGATTCTTTAAATGTAAGTTAATTGGTCCATGGGGAGGAACAAATTTGAAGCTCAAAGTATTGCTGATGCTGGCACTAAGTTTTGAGATGCTCTGAGCTGCCAAGACAGCTGCTCTCAATCAAGTGAGCACTACTTTGCAGTGTGATGGCACTCACTCCAGCGAGGGCCTGCTAAGGATATTTAATTCAGGCTTATTCTGCAGTGATGTCAAGCTCACCACAGAGTGTGTGAAATCCATCCTTCCTCAACTGCCTGCACGGGTAGCTGAGGGCAAGGGGCTGGGCAGCAGTCATCTGTAATGCAGACTAATGCACAAGCCTATCTCACGCCACACTGGAGCTTTCTGCAGAAATTCCAGCTTTGCTGACTTTGGCTCAGAGTTTGAATTAATTTTGGCAGCTGTTTAGGCAGGGAACCAAGCATATTTCATTCATGTAATTGACTTTTTTATTCATATATATATATATATATGAAAAAATAATGAAATGACAGAGTTGCTCTTTCTGTGACCAGCTTTCACTCTATGAAACAAAAAGATCTGTATTAAAAATGGCTCAGTGGCTAAATACACAAAGTGTTGGCCAGGGGCAGTAACAGTATTTGGATATAAAAGAAGTTATATGGTGCTCAGATCCTGATCCTTGGCTCTGTAAGAATCTTCAACGTTCAGGAACAAAAGTAAGAAGTCAGACCTCTGAAGGAAAACTCAATACATGCACCTATCTGTGTCCACTTCTCACCCTGAGACTGCACAGGACTGTGCCTGTCAGAGACAGCTGTATGTGACCTTTCCAGTGACCAGCCCCTCTCCTCCCTAGCTCCTCTCTTCAAAGCAAATTTTCCTCTTCCTGCTGAATTAGCATCTGCTTTAAACCCAGTCACCTTCCAGATCTACAAAGCAGTACAGGATGGGGCAGCACTTGGCTGCTGTGCCCAGGCACATCACAGCTTTACCTGTGCTGGGGAGCAAAAAAAAAACCCAACAAAAAACTTACATTAAAGAAGCAAATGGAAAATAGAGCTCTATGTTGATTTGCTACTTGAGCAACATGGCTCTTTTCCATAACTACCAGCTGAATTTCCCATCCAGATGCTCTGCACACAGAGATCTATACCTATATAATATGTATGTGGATATATAATGAATCAAAACAAAGCTTAAGGCCTCTTGGGATGTACAATGTAGCCTGCCTCAGGCATTACTGAACAGGAACAGATCAGTAAAAATAACTCTGCCACAGAGGTGCAAAACACATAAAGAGATGGTCTGTCTCGCTAAATCCACACCTCTCCTCACTCCATGCCCTGTAGCATTGATCTAAGCTATAAATCTGCTTATTATTTATTATTAATATTATCGTAGTGTTGGATTCCTTAGCTGTAGACCAGGAGCTCATGATGTTTTATGTGGCAAAACCGGAGCCTGGAGAGACACAAAGCCCTCCAACTCTGATCTCCCAGGAGAGGCCAGGCAAGTGTGGCAGCCTGGCAGGCACGGGGCTGCCTGGCACATGCCACCAATGCCTTTCTCCTGCAGAGCCATCAACGGCAGGGCAAGATGTCCCAGTCACACATGCTGGGTCACCCCAGTTTTGCACCAAGCCCCTCTGTTCTTTGTGAAGGCTCCCTGAAGCGTGTGGCTCAGCCCATTTAAAGACAAATGCGTTCAGCCCTGATCATGTGCAATTCATGTAGAAGCCTCTACGTTGGAGGAGACCCTCAGTCCCTCTCTCTTTGGTATTCAGTCCTCAGTCAGTATGCCAAATAGGCCCCTCACTGTTTAAAATCTAACCAAAACAAAGCAGGGATGCAGGACTTTACACCCCTCAAGTGCTGCTCAAGTACTCGCTCGCAGCTCAACTCGATTCCCACTCGCTCCTCCCCGGGCTCCTCGCTCGGAAGCGCTCCTTCTCCTCCCGCAGTTTTCACTCTCACTTCCATGGTGCTAATGAGCCTCCTGCCTCTGCCGGCAGAGAAACAGCCCAGCGCGTCCCCACGCTGGCAGAGGCAGCAGCAGAGCCTGCAAACCCAGCCCACACACGGTGGGCAGCCAGCGACCACGTTCTCCTCCGATACCAACCTCAGCACAGGCGCAGGGAGCCTGAACGCCCGCTCTAGGTCCAACATCAAAAGCATTCAAGAAGGCCACTTTTCACTTGATCATTTCAGAGAACAGGTTAGATAAGAGACCAAACCAGTCACCAGCAGCATACAGCCCCTCTTTGAACAGCCACAGTTGCCTTTTCCTGGGAAAAAAAGGCTTCTTTTTTCGTAGAAATAGCTTCCATGGATGAGTTGCCTTTCCAAGACCACTCAGGACAGGGAAGGGCACTGTTGGCCACTCTTTCTAGCCCTGTAACACAGCCATACCTGTGCAGAACTGCAAAGAATCGAAGGGCAAATCTAGACAAGGCATTGCTGACAGGGCCTGGCATCTATATCAGTGACTTATTTTTAAAAATAAAGATTTATGCACATAACTCAGAAACATAAATAAAATATCACTCTTCTAGAAGAATAATGAAAATAAACTTAAAAGGGCAAATAATTAACAAAATAATATTGTATTTTTCTCTACTCCTCACTGCGCTTCAGCAGCAAAAGACAAATAACTATGAATCTACTTCACCTTAATGAACTAAACTGGGCCTTTTTAATATTTGGGGAAATGAAACATTTACAATATTTCAACCAGACAAATTTACTAAGTCATGCATCAACAAAGATGTGGATACCCCTCCTCCTACTCCCCAGTTTTCTATTTCTGTAGACTCTCAGTCCTAAATGAAATGTGAAAGTTTTTTTAAAAAAAACCAAAAGGTAAAATCAATACAGGCCAAACCCTACATGCAAGTGCTCAGATGAGCCCAGTGAGGCATGACTTGAGCAGGGGACAGAACTGAAGCTCAGGCACCCAGAAGCACTTCCCAACTTCAAGGGCTTGGTGTATTAAAGAGCTACAACCCAGGACAGGTCTCCAGGAGACAGACAACTACCGTGTGGACTTGAGGGGAGCCACGGGGCACCCCTGGTATAGCCTCAAGCTTGGGTTCCTATGGACCAGGACTCCAACATACCCACATTTAATGTCACCCTAGAGGCAGCCCACACCTGCTCCTGTCACCACAGCATGCAGACAGCCCCCTGGTCATGCCTTATTTCTCCAGATGCAACCTGGCAAACATTTTGCAAACATCTAACTCCTCCACTGTCCCTCATGACTAGAAGGTACCCCTCGACCTGACCCCCAGAGCAGCTACACCCTCCTCCCACCCCACTCCTCAAGCCAGTCCAAACACAATGGGACTTGAAAGTGTATGTCCAAGGAGCGCTGCTGCCCCTGAGGTGACCGACGCAGAAGGATTACGTGTAGTCCTTTAAAACCAGTTCCACACACAGAGAAGCCAGCTCATCACACATGTCTCAGTGACCTGCTTTGTTTCCAGCCCAGTTCTTCCCCTCCAGTCTGCTGCCTTCTGCTGAGGCATCACTAGCTGTGCCTCCTCCTGCACAGGCAGTACTGAACACTTCTGCTCCCACCATCAGTGGGACCGCTGGCCAGAGAGAGTCACCTCACCCCTACCAGAAGCTTTGTTTGTTTAAATGCTAGCTGTAATTACAAGTGGAAATGTTTTCCAGCAATAGCACCACCATGTGAGACTTGGGAGATCATTTCTCTGCTTTAAGCTGATTGCAGCAGCCTTGCTGGGTCCAAAGCCAGGGTAAAGCCATTTCTCTGCTGGGGAAGAGTGAACTGGTGGACAGCAGTTTACTGCAGTTGCATTGATACCATCCACAAAGGCCTAGGATATGCCAGAGAGCAGCATGGCATAAGGAAAGGGAGTTTGTGCCTTGTCTGTGTTAAACACCCCCCTGCCTCCACACAGGTGAGAGAAGTGGAGTTTCAAGCTGTATCACCCAGCTGCAAGTCAGGATATAGGGGTGCTGGGGCTGGCACAAGCCAACCCCCCACAAAGGCACAGCTCTCCCAGCCTGCCATAAGGGGCACAGTCGTGTTTGTCCCTGTCTCAGACTGTACCCCTGGGAGGAAGCATTTGTACCTGCCCAGGGGCTGACACCGCCAGTTTTCTTTTACAGCATCCAGGGGACTGACTGCACCTTCATCATCGGTGGCACTATCACCCTTTCAAATGTTAATGTGGGATCTTCTCTGCAGTGCCTTTAGGAGAATTATGTATATCCTCTGGGAGCTGGGGAAGCTGAACTAAATGGTCCACAAGTCTGTTCATTGCCATTATTGTTCATTTTTGCCTTACACACTTTAAATTCTTAGTGCTTCTTCCTTGCCCTCCAGCTCAGTCACACCAACATACAAACTGCATTGGACAGGGCAGAAACACACTGTGCAGCTATGGGGCCTTTAGCTCACTAAACAAGCAGCTCAGCATCAGAAGCATCTCAGGAGGGTAATTATTCAGGAGGCAAGGCCACACAAATGATGCTCTGTGACAGGGTGATAGGTAGGAACTGGAGGGAGACAAGACAAAGGCAATGATGCAGAAAAAGCTGGGTGCATGTCTCCACTCTGCCTCTTCCCACCCACTTCAGCATGCACAGTTCAATGACAGTGTTTTCCCACAACTCCACATGCTCTGGGGGATCCCAAGAATATTTTCTTGACATTATAGTTCCATGGTCAGAGCAGACATAGGAGATTCACAGCCCTTTAGGTACTCCAGATTTTGGGAACCAAGCCCAGAAACAAGGACACATGTCCCAGGCTAGCACTTTTAGTGACACTCCACCATCAGTTTGGATTTGTGGAGACTTTGACCACACATTGCTTCTCTGGTGGATGAAACCCTACTACAAGCAGTGGGACAGGAGTGCAGACCGCTCCAATTATCAGGTGAGCAAGTGGTGGACTCATATTCACTAGGTATGGGGTAGAAGAACATTAGGTTTCACAAAACAAAACACCTTGAATGCTAGAGCTGCATTTTGCCATTTTTATGAAGTTTGCAAAGTTGGGAGGTAGAGGCAGGGAAGAGATTTTGGGACAGATAGAGGCAATTACAGAAAAGAGTATTTTAAAGAGCTGCAGGTCTGAAGGAGACCTTGCAAAGAGTTTGTCAGGAGATCGTATGTCAGCGCTACTGAGCATCCTGCTAGTTAGGGCAGTGCCATGTATAAACTACAACTTTGGCTTGTACATGAATTTTAAATGAGCTGTTAGTACACACAATGAATCCAGCAAGAGAATACCAATTTAGGGCTCTGCCGGTCTGCTCTGTAAGACCAAGTAAATAACTCGGTAAATAACTCAAGTAAATTTCCTGACACTTTATTAAGCATGAGTGAACAAACAAAAAACAAACCCAAAATTACTTCTACAGCCAGTATATGCCACAGGGAACCAGAGCTAGGGGAGATGCTGGCCCAGAGCACGCTGCACCAGCATCCTCCTTGCAGGAGGGAGCTGATGTCTTGTGCTTTTGGTGTGGATGGATGCAAGACAGCACACGCGAGGGCACGTGTCATGCAAACACCAACTAACTACTGGGGTTTGCTCCCAGGACTTTTGGTAGGACATACACTTCCTCTTTCAAGGGCTACAAGATCTCTTGAGGCAATTCTTTATATACCTCCTGGAGCTCCTGAAAGCTTCTGAGGACATGTCCATTCCTGCCTGCTTCTTCATACCCCAATCACAATCAACTTTTGAGCATCTATTGAGATAATACCTCACCAAGGCAGATGGGTGTTTTTTCCCCCCCACAAAGGTCTCCAGAACAATGTGAACTAGGAGACTTTCTCCAGGATGGGATCAGAAGGGAAAAAAACAAGAGTTTAAGGCTGAAGAAAAAAGGCTGGAAAAAAAAAAAGTTTGCACCAATGTTTTTTCCTGTGTATCCAGGAGAGAAATAGAGCATACAACAGGCTACAGATTGTTCATGTTCATGCCAGAGTCACAGGGAATGTCACCCTGTAGCCTATATTCTGCTCAATTTTTTTGCACAGATGATGCCTCTAAAGCTCACTGCAATGCAACATTCATTGTTGGTCCCATCCAGGCTAGCAAAACTTCCTGTCACTGTGTGCTCAAAGATTAAGCAATCTGCTGCCTAGAAACTCCACTGAGCAGTACCAGGACCAAGATCCACCTGAAACCCATGAAAGAGGCAACAGGAAAGCTCAGAGCTTAGTTTAAAAGCCAAGCCAAGCGCCCCTGACTCAGCACCACTGTGCCTCCTCCTGCCCTGGAAGCCAAGCGCAGCAGGCAATAATCTCTTCTAGCAGCTTGGTGAAGAAGCCACACATGGCACTGCCTGTGTTCACCTCACATTACTAATCATATAACTGTGCATTTGAGTGGTCCATGACCAGATGGCTTTCAGAATTATTTTAAGTGTTAAGCTTGCATTTTCTTTGAATATTTAAAAGTTCATGCTGGTCTGTTTTCTATGCAGTGCATTCATTCATGTTGCTAGATATCATACCTCCCTGCCTTGCCAAAAGTATGCACTTGGGAATGATTTCAGGGCTGCTAGTAGTATTTTTTTCTCTCCCTTTATATTGTACCTTATTTTTATTAACTTTTTTGCTGGATATATTGTTAAAATAAAACTGTGTCTTGAAGAAACAAAACCAAAACCTCAAACCCCTCCTCAGCTCTTTGCCCATCTGCTTCAGACATCATTTTCAGAGAAGTTAGCTCCGTGGCCATGAGCAAAGCAAAAGCAGTAGATGTGTCCCAATGTACCCACTTGAGCTTCCCCTCCCTCAGTAATTTCTTGCTTTAGGCTCACATGCGGGCATCAGCCAGGTCCAAGGTCAGGACTGCTGGTGTCCCATTCTCAAGGGGCAGGAAATGACTGGAGGAGATACCTGTGACTTGACCACTCTTACATTTAACACAGAAGCCATGACCTCCAGTGCCTTTTAAAGGATCAGCAAAGTTTCCTCCCATTCCCTCAACAACATTAACTCCTTTTTTGAAATCTCCACTCCTGCATTGCCTTTGCAACATCCTAATGCAAGTTTGTCAGTCCTCAGACAAGTTCCATCTTGGACTAGGAAGCAGTGGTGTAAGTTTTAAGAGCAAGTGTGTCTGGACTGGTGAACCATGCCTGCCTTCAAGTGTGTGAGTAATTTCTATTATGGTTATGCCTTCAGGCCCCAGCAGGGTGTCAAGATCTCCTTCACCCAGCAGCAGATGCCAGCCACAGAAAACAAAACCAGTATTCGGACAGATAGAGTGAGACAGATTTTCTACCACCACTGTAGTTGACCATGTGTCCCCTGAACACACAGGCAACCCAGCTTCTTCTTGCCTGTCCTCAGGGGTCAGCACTGATGTGGCCTCACAGCAACCACCATCCACTCCATTTGGGGAACACCTGAGCTGAGACCTGGAAGGCAGCATTTAATCCCACCCAGTAGTTGACTTCAGTTCAGTGCAGCACAGATTTTAATCCCATCCCTCTCAAACACCTTTCCATTTCATTCTGGTTGCACTATAGAGGTAGACCAGCACACCAGTTCCCAGACTGGTTTGCAGCCCAGTACTGCTACGTTTTCTACCAGGGAAGCTCCCCTTCCCCTCACACTCCTAAGCACCCACAGTGTTTCCCCCACAGAAGGAGATGGCACAAGGCATAATAAAGGATCTTTCACCTTCAGCATCCTGATAATATACCGTCCATCCCCATCTGCTGGCTCAAGTGGAGGACCTGCCAATCAACGTGAAATGCAGCCTGCAGAGCTGAGACTATGCAGCATGAGTGTTCCACATGAATCACAGATGCTGGGGATATAAAACACCCAGCCACCCTTCCCAGACTCCTGCCAGCACAGACCCTCCCTTGCTATATTTCTGAGCTGCTTCATGCTCCACTAGCAGAGGGAAGAAGTAATTTTGCTTCAAGTGTCACCTGGGAAAGTTGCAAATGGGGACAGGAAAAGATTAGCTTCTTATCTGCAACAAATAGTTAATACAACCAGATAGTAGCTCCAGAGAGAACGGACAGGAAAAGCACTCAGTCAGTTTCCTTTCTAAACAACAGAGCAAAGTGTCAATACTATGAAGTAAGTTTCACTGCAAGGTTTCTGGATGCATTTCTTTTGCCCTAATCTGCACAGGCAGCAAGTGAAGATGATGGTACCTCTTCCTGAACCCTTTTAAATAAAGCCTAAAGAAAACCAAAAGCATAGCTTAACTAGGTTCAGTTTGGACTCAAACACTCCTTGCTCATCGATGAAGGGACAAGTGAATTTGTGACAAAAACCCATTTCCTTCTGTGTGGAACTCAGGAGAGCATCAAGGTGGGTAGGGCATAGAGGGGGAGCAAGTTTCACTCCTCAGTACCTCTTCAAGGAGCAGCTTTCACTTCAAATTTATATAAAAAGATATTCCCATCAGGTAACATTACCACCATAAAAACCAATGCAAATATATACACTCACCATAAACTGCATTTCATTTAAAAGACAAAGAAGAGAACAATTCCAAAATGCAGGTGGGACACTGTAGCTCAGCAAGGGTCTCAGCCCCCAAAAACAGGGAGCACAGCACCAAGGCAAGCTTGGCTTCCCTCATCTGAGCATGTCCATGCAGAGTGGTGCAAACCATCAGTTGAAGAATGGTTGAACACAGATCAGAGCAAGCTTTGTACTCACCGATCCTCAGGGAATGGGGGCTGGCAGCGATCTTCATCAGCCACAGCAGAAGGAGCACCAGAGGCGCCAAGACACGGGGCATCTTCTATAAATCCTCATGGAGCCCTTTGGTGATCTGGGCATGACATAACTCTGCAGAGAGAGAAGATATGGCACTGTGAGCACCTCTGCTCTCAAAACAGCAACTCAGCAGGATGACACTGCTTCGAGCTTGCCAAGTGCTTGGGACAAAGAGTCTATTTACCAGAGGAGGAGGAGGAGGAAGCTATTTACAGACTATGAATTATTCAGGAATTGGAGTCAAACTGGGCAAAGAGCTTCTAACAAAAAATGGAAAAGAAGCACAAAGAAAAGTTCAAATATTTCATTTTGGCATTTTTAGCATTTCCACAAAAACAAGTGGAAATCAATATTGAGTCATATCTCTAATTCCTGCCCCCCCCCCCCCCCCCCCCCCCCCCCCCCCTGTATTTCATTCAAAACAGAAGCAGCCTGCAACTTATAATGATGACTTCTGGTTTTAGGATAGGACAAAACATTTTCACACCAAACATAATTTGAGGGATGGGAGTCAGAGACAGAGAGACACTTTGATGTCCAAACTAGAAACCAGTTCTTTGTACTGCTCCTGCCCCAATGACAGACTTCCTTCGCTGCCTTTCAGGCACAAGAGGACTGAGAACAAGATCAAGATCAGGACCTATTTTTTTTCCTTCTCCTCTCACAAGGTAACACCACCCCAACACACAGAGGTCTAACTTTCAAAGTCCAAACACCGTCAAAATGAGAGCAGTAGGTGGACAATCCACAAATCTATTATTAATACAGATATTGGCACCAGTTGTGCCATAGCAGACTCCTGCAGCACAGTTAAAGAAGTGTTTAAACAAATATCATTTTAAACAGCTACACAGAGGATAGATTTTACTTCATAGGAGAAATGGTTGTCCTCAAGTTGATAAAATTATCTCCATAGGCAGCAATGTCCTTAAATGCTGACTTTGAGTATTTCATCTGTTACCTTATCTCTCCCTTCTCTAATTTCCTGGCAAACATTCTCACACTATTCCATTTGTCTAATTCTTGGGCCAAACACTGAAGTCCTGACACAGGCAAAGTCTTTAATCTGCCTTTGAAGTTACCAGGAGTTTTGTTCGAGAAAGATGTAGCTTTTTACTTGCAATTTCCCAATTCAGCTATTTTTAGATTAAAGTTAGACTTCCTCCATCTCATCTCATCTCATCTCATCTCAGCACTCCCCAGAGGGGCTATCCCCTTTTTGCAGACAGGGAAGGGAGGCAGAAGAAATACTGAGATGTGGCCACAGAAAGGCAAGGCAAGGCCTGGGCAGGGAGTCCCTGCTGGTGTCCACTCCCTGCACCTTGATCTCTTTCTGGATCACATCTCCCTTGGGAAGCTCCCACCACTGGTCCTGCCTTCCGAGTTCCAGTTTCTCAGTTTTGAGAAAACTGCAGTATCCCATGCTCAGGTGTCTGTTGGACATTTGAAGAGCATCCTGATTTCAGAAGCTGTCTGCTCAACACATTTTTAAAAAGCAGAAGCTGCCAAAAGCCACCTGGAAATCATTAACCACCTCTGACAAGGGTAATGGCAATTTTCTCTTTTTTTTTTTTAGTGGGAGTTACAGACTAACCTGAAGGGAGGAAAAGCCCTAAAAGGTTAAGCACGAGGCAAATTGGTTACTTAGAAGTGTTGGCAGCAGCAGAGACAGATTGTGGAACAACATATCATTTGAGCACTTTGAAGCAGTTATTTCCAAACTTTCCAAGTTATTGACAAAACAGCAGGATCACAGCAAATTTACTCACACCGCTATCACAGCCCAGGCTGCGCAACCAGCGCTTGCAGCACCCAAGTCGCACACAGGCACACGCACATCCCCTCTCAACCCTTCCCTGCTGAGCCAGAGAAGCAGCCAGGGGAGCCTCAAGCCCCTACAGAGCCCCGAGGTGCTGACTGCGCTCAGGATGAGCTCCAAAGCCACTCCTCAAGACTTGCAGTCTTGGTTTCCTCCTCTACATCCCACTTCTTGCACTGCTACCCTAGGCAAGCTTTCAGTGCAAAGCAATGTCCTGAGCAGCCCTTGCAGGCTGGTGATGATTAAAACCTCCATCTCCACTAGCACAGCGTCTGATACAGGACCTCAGATGTGTTTGCCTTCGTTCTGCTCCACTTCCCCCTCCTACCTGGCCAAGGCAGTCTAGAAGGGGCAACTAGAACCATGGGAGGGAGAGAGGCAGAGAAAGGCTCCAAACACATCTTGAGACTTGACTGAGAAAAATGGCAAGTGCTCAGCCCTGCTGTTTCCCCCCCACAGCCCTGCTGCAGCCTGCCAGCTGCCGACACATCGCCTCTTTGCTCAAAGGAGCAACTCAGCAAAAGGTGTTTGTACCAGAAACGAGCAGAAACCTTCACTGCTTTGCACCGCGCTGGCATCTTCAGCAGGGTGCCCACGTCCTCCAGCCCCCTCCAGATCGAAAAAAAAAACCCAAAACAACAAAAAAACCCCACTTTCCAGCCAAAGCAGTGGAGGGAAATTCTTGCCTAGCATTTGAGGAGCGCGCTGGAGTTAACATCCCTGTTGTTCTCTGCCAAAGAGCTATGGGATCACCATGCTAAAATGGGTGCTTCTCATTTTAGACCCTGCAAAGACAAACAGCACGAGGGTAGCCACACCAGGGAAACTATTCTGTGATATATTCTGTGAAATATTCTGTGATATTCTGTGATATTCTGTGAAACTAAGAACAGCCAAAATCTGGTAAGGGGTCTCAGGACTTTCAGCTCTGAGGGACAAAACTCAAGGCCACCTCTCCTGTTTGCAGCCTGGTTTGGTGAAGAGGCAAAGCACAAGATTCCCAGAGAAGCAGCTGCCTTTACATCACCAGCTCAGAGTTAATAGCAAAGCTAAATAATAAACACAGGGCGCCCGCTGTGCTCTGCTACGTGAGCGGCAGGGTTGTAATTACCTAGAACATGGAGCACAGAGGGATGCTGCTTTCACCTAACACATTACCCACTGCTAAGGACGGCTTCCCAATACTTTGATTTTTGAGCACGAACACAAGGAACAGCTGTCAGCAATAGAAATACACCTTGGGGTTGGCCAAACAGCAGAACTATGCAGGCTCCTACGACCTGTAGCCACAGACCATCTGGTTGATGGAGGTGCTTGTGAAATACCCAGCACAAGGATGCTTCCCCACCATCACACCTGTGCCACTGAGCAGTGGGAACAGACACTGGAATTCAAGACGTAGGATGAGAGGGAAAAGAGAGGGAGGATTTTTCTTCCTAGCCTAACATCAAGGTTTCTACTCTCAAATGAACAAAGGGGTATTTCAGCCCTCATGGCTCTCTTCATCTCCCCAGTCCTCAAGTTCCTCCTGTCTCCTACTCTCTACATTCAGGCATGAAAGGGTAGTAAACACAGTTCAAACCCCTTCCCTGTAAAGTAATTTTTGCCTTGCTGAGTGAGCCATCCTCCCAACAGCTTTTGCTTCCTTACAGCTGCAAGGTGCATCTGTCTCTCTCTTACTTCCCCACAAGAAGCCATAAAACACGCTCTCTGCCCAGATGTGGCAATGAATCACAGGTACGACTGGGGTATTGACTCCCATGCAGCCTGAAATTCCACACAGAGAGGGAAGGAAGAAAACATTCTTCTTTCATGCAACACAAAGCAGAAAGCCTTAGAAGCCAAGGAAACACTTAAGGGAACAAGGATATTTAGCAGCTTGCTGCACTAATTCTTGTGCATGTGAAGATGACTTATCCCAGACTCACTCTCACCACAGCTTGCTGGAAATAAATCAAACTAACTTCCTTGACTCAAGTTTCCACCAAGAATATGAGGACTTCTATCAGCCTGTATATTTACAGCTCTTGCACTAGTGGTTCCTCCTTATTGTACTGGCGGTGTGCTATGATAGCAAGTGAGCCTGGTTGATGGACAGCTGATTATAAAGCAGCCTGAATCTGCTATCCCCAGAAGGAGTGGACCAGCTAGAAAGCAGTTTCATAGATCTTCCAGGGTGGTATGTGAATTGCTGAATAGCTGGTGGATCATGGGCTGGCCCCTGTCTTTTCTCTGCACAGCACAAGTATGTAGTTCTTTTTCTGTTAAGCCCTTTTCATCTTTAGCTCTGAAAATTCAAGAGAATAAAATAAATCAAGAGGATATGGAATAGTTTTGAGTTCTCTCTGGAGATAAAAGTCTCTAAATACGAAGCAGAATTATGGACGATTTGCTTCTCAGAGGAAGCAACTTGCTTCTCAAACTACTTATGCATTTTTAATAACTGTGTGAGATTGTACTCTTCTCCACTGCTATTGCCACATAAGAAGATACAGCAAAAGCCAAAAGGCAGAATAAAATGTTAAACCACAGAATAAAACTCTCCTGCAGCTGCCACACCAACAGTGATGATAACCCTGAACACCAGCCACTTCTTCTCCCTCTTGTTCCCTCTGCACAACCTGCCAAGAACACTCAAGAAATCCAGGTGCATTGCTATTTCTGTTCACACTTTCCAAGACACCACCACTCTGAAAAATCTGTTTGGCACCTGCCCTGCCACATCTGGCCTGCCACATCTGCCCCCAGAAAGTTGGGGAGCCTTGGAGATGGGCTGCACCCCAGCAAGACAGGGCACAGTGGCTTCCAGCTGCACTGGCACTTTGCTCCATGGTCCTGGAAAGCAGTGCCAGGACCAGGCTGTCATAAACCCCAGCATGGGCTTTGTCCTGATGCAACCTCCATCTACTTGTACTGCAAAATCCCTACACCATCAGCTGCAAGCTCACTGAGAAACCACAAACACCCTTTAAAAATTGGCAGCAACTTCAATCTTACCCAGGCAATCAAGAGGCAGACTTTCACCCAACTGCTAGGTTGGAGGTGGCTTTGGTGTTGATGGATCTTTCTATGCATCACCAGAAGCTTGATGAATGGTGAGAAAATGTAGCTCAAGCAAAGCTAGAGTAATCCTCACAGCTGAGACAACACATTTAGCAGCTGCAGAGCAGCAAGGAATTCTGAAAAACTGTCAGGAAATATCAACAAACAACTTAATAGAGCCTTTTCCATTCTTTCGACAAGCAAAGAGAGCTATTTTCTTCTGCAAAGCTTCATCTGCAGAGAGGCTCAAATCTAAATGGAACTGACAAGAGGGAAAGAACCTGAAAAACATTTCAACAGGTGACTGTTGCTGGGCTTGAGAAAGTGCCTGTGTGTCTCAGGCAGAGGGGAGAAACTAAATTGCTACTCTGCTCCAGGGATAGAGAGATGTAAGTTCAATTAAACTGAAAAATCACTCCATTTAAAGCCACGAACAATATGTTTTCCTCTGCGAAATGCATAATTAGCATGGGTAAATCATTACCACTAGGTATTGTTGCAGTCAAAACCTCAGCAAGATTGAGAGAAGGCTCAGACATTTATAAAGAGAATGAATAGCTAGAATTACAACAGTAAAGTTAAAAAAAAAATAAAAAAGAGAGAGAAAATAAGATTTTGGATGGCATGTAAACTCTTCAGGCTGCAAAGTGCTGGCTAACTCCCTATATCTGAGGGTTAGAAGAATCACCCCTTGGGGCAAAGCTCCTTACACTGCTTCTGGAAGCTGCTAGCACTAAAAAAGGATACTTACCAATATGAAGCACAGCTCTGTTCCAGTCTAGCAATTTCTATGTTCCTATAAAAACGATGTCTCCTTTTAGATTTCATCAGCATTAAAGAGCCTGCTTCACTCTCAGTGACCATGCCTCTCCTCTTCTCACATTATCCTGGCAATATTCACGCTGTGGCTTGCCCAGGGTGAACCTGTCTGAGGTGAGAGACAGACCAGTGGTATCTCCCTTCCCCAGGTGTCAGGGGGATAAAGGACCTCTGACTCTCCATCACACCACAGTGATGGCATAGCTCTGTGAGGGTCATTCAGTTAGCACCGGAGTAGGTGATATTCAAGGGTGATATTAGTGATAAACACCTGCTCAGCTGATACATAAAATGGATTTATTTATTTTATTCTCCTAGCTGTGTTCTTTTATCTCTCTCTTTCCCTTTTTTCCCCCTCCTCCCTTTATGACTTCCAGAAAAAGAAGCAAGAAACGTCAAGGAGAAAAGAATCCTGGAGGCAGTGAAGCGGAGGATGAATGTATTCCTGACTCTTCTCATTCCTGTGGATTATTTTCTTTAACTTTCTCTCTCCCCAATCCCAAGTTCTCTCTTGTCTCACCCTTCTGAATCCTCCCCAACATTAGCAAATTCTGATCAAATTTTCCTATCATTGCTTAGAGATAAAAGCAAAATGCACCCATCCCAGCTCCTCATACAAGCTGCACATAGACCCAGCTATCTCAAAGTTGGATTTTCCCCTGCATTATCAACTACAGCCCTGTGAACACAGGGAGACTTCAGCAGTTACAGTGTCAGGCTGAGTCACTGGACATCTCCATTCAATTATCTGCTCCTGCACAGGCTTGTCACACGACCTATCAGGCCTCCCAGGGTCAGTCAATACTTGAAAGCTTTATTGGCACAGCGAAGTGAATTAGCAGTGTGAAAACCCCACCTGCCCTCTCAGAGTCATGCTTACAAAAGTCCCATTACAGACATTGACTTCATAGTGTTAAAACTCATTTGTTGGGGCAGCTTATTTTATTCTAGGAATGGGTTTAAGCCGATTCTCTGCTAGGAAATTTTGCCAATACAATCGCACTGGTAAATCCCTTCAGGCACATAAAAGGATCCAGTCTGCACGCTGCTGTCCCCTGTCTTTTTGCCTTGCTTCACAGGGCACTGCAAGGCACAGCAAAGCCTTCAAGAACCACAGCAATGAGGAATGAATGGCTGTTGAGAGATCAGACACCAAGGTGCATAACGTGATGGACACACACAGCACAAGAAGCAAAACACCCCGACAGATGAAAGCTCTTGGACCATTTGACGTGGCTGTTGAGGATAACCCTGCCTCACCCTCCCTGGCAAAGCCACCTGAGCCATGCTCCTGCAGCAGGGAGCTGTGATGGATGAGCTCTGGCCAGCTTCATGGTATGACAGAGGATGCTGTCTTCAGCTGCCCCATCCCTCTGCCAGAAGTTACCTCTCCCAGCTGGAAAATGCCAGCGTTGCCTCAGCCCCCGCCGGTTCGCAGCCTGGCATCAGATTTATAAGCACTGATTTACACCACACACAGAGCGGCCGAGCCAAGGAGATGGGGAGCACACCTGCAAGGGGATTACAGGACCAGTTCCCTTCCAAACCATCCCAGCACCATCCTCCTGAGATCATCTGCCAAAAGTCCCCCTTGCTGTGACAATTCACTTCTCACTGGGAAAAAAACAATGAAAAGAGAAAACTAAGATCATGGGGGATTTTTTCCCCTCCCTGGTGCTCAAAATTTTTTATTAACAAACAATAGCAGTTAAAAGCATTGTGGTCTCACACAGCAACGTCTGCTCTACCCATTTCAGACAGTCTTAATTGGCTTGAAGCTGTTATCCTAAAGGAAAAATCACAATAAGCCTGGGGGAAGGGGGGTGTCTGTACGTGGAAGGAGAAAGGCAGATTTTCTTCCAGCTGAGAATAGCAAGCTGCCCTTAAACAGGGGCCAGGGCTATCCACACCAGCACTGCTTCTCTGTTCCAAGAGCTCTACCTCGAGACATCACCTCAACCTTTTAACCATTTTAAGCACACCCATAATGATAATTACAAGGCTGAGGGCTGTTTACCTTGGATAAAGTTTCTGGACAAGTTTGACTCCAAATTCTCTAAAAAGAAGCAAGAAAAGCTTTGTTTACCTGCCCATACCTGGCACTCACAAAAGCCTCAGTGTACAGCCTCGCACCAGCGGTTCTGCCCATACAGAGAGGCCAGGGCTCTCATATCAAACACGATGCCACAATTATTCAGCAGAAGACTCCTACCCTCTCTGTGGGTCATCATTCCCATTAAAGCATGTCTGGTGTTGGAGAAAGGGGGTAGTTTGCACTGCATACAGTATGCAGCCAGGTACAAGGGAGTATTTTCAGAAGGGAAAACACAAATGGATCTCTCCAGCTGAGGTGGCACGAGGAAACTCAAAGGTGAGCACAGTCTCAATTGCTCAACAACTCTGTTCTTGCAAAGAGTCCTGCAGGACCCTGAATAAATAAAAAGTCAGAGCCTTGGCTTCATAAAAAGCTTAACTAAGAAAAAGAAAAAGCCTTTAAACCAACAATTGTTTCACATTAAGAAATAGATAAAAATGGAGGTTTGAAATTTCAGATTTGTTCCAATAGAGAATAAACACGTGAACCAGGGACAAGCCACTATGTGAAATTGAGGATATCAGCTCTTTTGCAGAAAATATCCCTCAGCAACACTCCTGTCCTGTTCCAGATGAAAAGCAAAGAAGTTCCTTTTGCTGGAGAGTAGACACAGCCCCAAGTAAACTGTTCCTCAAAAGCAGGTGGCAGGACACAAGCTCAGCCCAAACACTGCTTTCTCTCAGGTCATGTATATGGGGGTGAGAAGAGCCAAGAGTACAATAAGACTGAAGAGTCAGAGCAAGTGCAAAAGGAGCCCTGGTGCCTTGTCCTACTGTGCCACTGGCCAGAGACACAAACTTCATCTACCAAATGGCTGGAGACCACTAGGCAGCCAGGTGGGAGAAAGGCAAGCCAGGCATCTGCATTTTCCCAGTGCTATGCTGGGAAAACACACATACACAGCACACAATTTCAGCAAGACTGAACCTTTCCCTGAGCAGTGTAAGACCAAAGTACCCAGATGGTATTAAACCTTCAATTCTTGAAACTTCCTTGACTGTTGCTCACTAAGTTGTGATGTGAGTGCACAATGCTGGAAGAAAAAATCCATCACCAGGACCCCAGCTCTGTAATGTGCCAAGGGCTGTGTCCAGAATAAAATGCTTAAGAAACCCTGTCCATGAGGCCTTCTTACACTCAGTGCATACCCTTTTGACACAGAAAACAGAGCTGCTCAGAAAACTATTTTCCCTTCCTCAAAAACCAATGATTTTTCCAGTTCTGCCACACTTTTTCACAGCTCTGTTTTGAAAAGTATACGTACTTTTGGAAAACTTTTCAGTCATTTGGCTCACAAGCCATTGAACCTTCTTGAAGACACACTGCCTTGCAAAATACCAACTTTTTCTTTTGAAGCAAATCTTCAGGTTTTGGGTCTTATTACACACACACTGATATTTTTCCACAAAAGTTCCTTTTATCAAAAATGCTTGGATGGAAAATTTTCAGCTCTCTCAGAAGAAAAGAAATCCAACAAGCACTAACTCCAATTCACTGTTAGTGAAGAATTACTGCTACCACTGAGTCTCTTTACACATGAAGGAAGTTCTAAAATATGAATTGGATCTGTGAACATATCAGGAGTCTAGGGGGAGAAAAAGCTCTTAAATGCATCAACCTGATCTCTGGGCTACAGGAAAAAAGATTAATCTATTTATTTCACTTAAAGTCTCTGGCAGATTCAAGAGGGAAAAGAAAGGAAAACAAAGAAGCCTCTACCAAATCAACCTGCAAGAAGTGGTTTATGGCCAAAAAGCTAGTTTTGCTTCTTTTTATAGCTGCCAAAACTGTAAGTGAAATAAATAGATTAATCTCTCATCTATCACCCAGAGAATATTTTGATACATAAAAGCTCAAAAAGCCTGTAGTTTGAGGCAAGGGGGAAGTAATTTGTGAATAGATGAAGATTATGTTGGTAAGACTTGGTTTGTATATTTTAATGGAGGAATAATTTTAGGGTGTGCATTTGGAAGACAGTTAACATATGCATTTGAAAGGAGGTGGGAAAGAGGACAGATGCCAAGCTAAGAATATGCACAAGAAAGCACAGGGGTGATAGCCTTGAGAGCAGACAGAGGAGGGTCAGAGGAGAAAAGTCTGCACAAGAGAGCAAGGAAACCTGCAAAACTGAAGGTATGCAAGGAAAACACAGGAGTTAGGAGATGCACATCCATGCCACAGTAGAGCTACACACAACAATCAGATGCAAAAGAAAGCAGAACCAAAGTCCAAAGTGGCAAGTGATGTTGTGTTCAAAAGGCATTAATTTGCATGAGAAAAGCTTTTAATCCTGCTTGTAGCATAAGTGACACAAAAATTATTTCAAACCAGAAACCTATGCCTTTGATTAGCAGTTTAACACCAAAAAGCATCCAATTAGAGGTGCTGTGCTACCGTGTTACTGAGATGAAACGTCCAAGTCCCAGAGGGACAGAGGAGAATGGGCAGCTCTGGCATTTTTTCCCCTATTTATTGCAACAACAGACCAAATCCCACACCAAGCAGAAGCAGAGAAGTGAGGGAAGTCCTGGCCACATGGAAAATACCAGTCAGACAAGTGCAAGTATGCTGTGTTTCAGCAGGGGAGGGTGGGGGGAAGTCTTGCAAGCCTGAGAGGGAATAGGCTTTTCATTTAATCCAATAAAGATTTTTTAAAAGAGCTCACTAGGAAAGCAGTGCTCACCTTTCTGACTCAGCAGGAGAAGTACCATGGTAGCAGTGATGGTGAAAGGACAGAAGAGAAGCAACATTTGCCGACAAAAGGAAATTTCTTATTAGGCCTCTCCATACACAACTGGGCAGAAGAGCAGAGAAATCTCCATACTCACATCCTTGGGAAACAGCTGCTCAGTTTTTCCCCTCATGACAGCACAGAAATTCAGTACAAGACATGGCTTCTCCCATGGTTTTGGCTCTGGCATCTCTCAATTTCTCACCAGCCTCTTCTCTCTGTCTCATGGCCTTTAATGTATTTATTCTAAGGCTTGGAGAGTCTTTTGTGTAACAGGGAATACGAGCACAGAGCAGCTTGCCTGATGATACAAGAAGTGCTTTTGAACAAAGCACCACTCAAGATTCATAAGCCTCAAGATAACTGCTCTATGTCTGGCTTATCGTTCCTTTCTCAAATATCTGCCCACTTTGCTTCAGATATGGCCAGAACAAACCCAATTCCTGGGCAACTCCAGACTTCACAGACAGTTTTGCTAAATTTATTTACCATTTCTCCCTTTAGCAAGCTAAATACCATCATCCCTCTCACTTGCAGAGACCTTGCCCAGAGAGAGTCACTCCTGCAAGAGACCTAAGCTCTTCCATGCTGAAGGACAGCTCTGTAAGTGCTGATGGGACTTGCTCTCCTGAATTGCCATGAAAACTAGCCCTAGGAAAGCTGTGAGTAAAACCCCACACCCAGTAAAGAATTTCACCATGGATTCAAACAGAGCCTGCTCTTTATTGTCACTATGAAGAGTTAAGGATGGGATAAATCTCACAGACACTTCACAGGCCTTTACTCCATTCCCATTCCTATCTGCAGTGTGATATAAGCAGAATGACACCACATTTGAGGATTTTATTCAGGGGTTTGATGTAGAGCCAGCAAAGATCACTTGGTCTCATTAACAAAGCGTAACACTCAGGCCTACAAAGGCATAGGACATTGCTTCAGTGTGAAAAACAAATTTGTTCACAGAACAAATTCATTCCCACCACCTTGCCTTTCTGTTGCTCCACGTTAGCTATAATCAGGCTGTCTGTGCTCCTGACTTAGCAGCATTCTCAAAACTGCTCCCAGAGCACTCATCCTCATCAGTGATATCCAATTTCCAAACTAAGCAAAGAACAACCCTTTACAGAGTTGGCTTTTCAGACTTCTCATCACTGGTTTAACATCAATTCCAGTTAAATGAGGGAAGTACAAAGGGACTAAGTTATGCCCACGCTGAGCACTGAAAACCCTGATCACATCATTCTCTTCCAGCTATAAGCATAAATTGTCCTCATTAACCAGCCTTAGCCCAACTTTAATGTTTGCATCTTGACCTATAATCCATCCAAAATCCAGCACCATATTCTAATGCAGCTGTTATCCTTAAGCCCAAATTCACAGCCTGTCTGGTTAGATGAGCCAACAGGGCTCAGACATCTGACATCCTCAGTTTTCTCTCTCTGATCCAGACACTTCTGGTTTGGTCTCAATACCAGTGAAAGTGAGGCTTACACAGTGATGCTTTCAACACCCATTGATGTGCCCAGCCCTAAACAACCTGGAATATGATGGCCAGTTTCCAAACAAATGTCATGGGGATGCAGACTCACAAAACTAACAGTTTCTATGAGTTTCATGAAATAATAGTCTAGTAGAGCAGAAAAAGATTTCTCCACAGGGGGAAGGGTTGCAAGTTTAGCTCAACTCCCATTAGGCACCAAGGAATCCACAAGGGAAAGATGTTATGCATGTCCCAAATACAGGGAAAATCATCAATTAGAGCTTACTGAACTCAGCCACGAGGCATAAACTGTACAGCAGGCTGCCTTAACTCCCCAGCTCACAGAAACCACTTGGGTTTTCTCCCTCCACCCTCTGGGATTCTCTTCAGCTCAGATACGCTCCAAGCAGAGGAAGTTTTGAGTGGCTGTGATTCAGCGCAACTCATTTCGAACCAGTTTTGTGCCCAGCAGGCTTCCAACTATTCCAGCTGCCCAGTAGCCATCAGCTCAGCTGATTGTTGCTAACTGCTGTCAAATGGCAGCCTGGCAGCCTCTGCATCTTCTCCTGCCCCCAAAAGAAAAGCTATTAATGCTAAACTCCACACTACTACTTTCCAAAAGTAGCTTAGATACTGCTGGTGGGAGAGGGACAAACACCCAGAGGGACAAATAACACTGAGCATTTTAAGGGTGAACGAAGGCAGTTGCTCATCAGACCCCCAGCCTGAGCTCTTCCCCCAGCCCCACGCCGAGCAGCTCCTCCTCCCCTCCATCTCTCAGCCTGCTCTGCCAGAAGTTAAATCACTAACATTAGGGGGCCATTTTCTCTCTGCCACCCCCAGCAAATGATGTTGTTTAAACAACAAAGCCTCAAAGAATGCAGTGAGATGGTGACCCCAGTGCGCAGATGCCATTATTAACAGAACAAGGACAGCCTGGTGTGTGCAAATAGACCCTTAAATTAAAAACAAAACCAACTGCCATCACCTCACGGTTGCTTCCTGTTATATGAATAGTCCCTGCCCTGAAGACATGTTGCTTAGGAAGCTGTCTGCATCCACCACGCCGCTGTCTGTGCTCAGCTATTCTATCAAAGCTGCTCTTCTGCTGAGATGACATGCACATCAGGAAGGCTATTTCACACCTGGATTTCAGCCACTGATCTGAACATCATCTGCAGGGGTCCACGGGGTTCATGAGGGACTCTAATTTCACCCAGTGACACAGGCACGCATTGTCACAAGCACCTGCAGAGCACAGGAGATGTGATGCGAGGACACAAGAAATGGGTAACCACTCAAACTTCTGAGGTGACACCAAGCAGGAGCAGCCCGAACGATGCAGCAAAGAAGGATCGGTGCAGAAAGCCTTTGACACACCAAGGAAAAAAACATTCTTGGCAATAAACAGTGCATAATTACCTATTACTGAAGAGCTGGATTAACACTAGCCCCTGAACAGCCTCAGACATACCACCCTACAGGACCTCTCCTGACAGCACTTCCAGGGAGCTGCTCATTAAGGGCTGAACAAATGCAATGCCCCTTCAGATCAAGCTTCTCTCTGAAGTTGCAGTACCTTCTCCCTCTCTCCTCACAAGCAGGCTGTACGACTCTGCAATCATGCAAGCCTCCTAAAAACAGGTTCATTTCTCTAGACAACTGGTGAGGATGTTTCTCCCAAAGGCTTCCTCTTTGGGATCCTTTCACCCATGAAGCGTGCAAGCTCAGTGGCTGGCAGTCATTGACAACAGGCTGCTGAAAATGAAGGCAGCTCATCTGGCTGCTCTGCCTGGTGCAGCTGCTTAGATGTTTGCCCATCCTTTTTGCCTTGGCTCCTACCTGCAACTGAGCATCCCCTGCTCCCATCCCTATGGCTACCAATACTGCCTTTTTGCTAGTTATCTGCCAAACACCCATCCTCACAGGCAGGAGAAATGAACACCTGCCCTCTACTGCTATGCAAGGCAGTCCCTGGGAACGGGTCCCACTGTTCCCCCCATCTCACCTATTTATCTAAGTTGGTTATGTTCTTACCACTCCTTTGCTATGAACTTCCTTGGCTGTGCTTATCCTCAGAGCACCCCTGCTGAGGCACACAGTGCTATTACCCAACACACAGGCTGGCATGCCAGAGGGGACACAGCGAGTCTCTGGTAGGGCACACGCAGCCCCCACGAAGCTCTGTGCAGTCAAATCAACGTAAGGACCACTCGCACCATCGGAAGGCACGATGAGAACAGACATAGCAAAGAAAGGCATCTTGAAGTTTAATGGGAAATACCTGGTGCTACACAACCCTTGGGCTGTAACAAACCAGGCAAGACTCCTAGTTTCATTGAAACACTGCCATTTCTGACTGCTGTCCTCCACCACAGCCTGGGAGCAGAGCTAGACCTATGGTGATGGGCACTGCCCCCATGCTGCCTGCAGCTTCCTGCACCACTATCAGGACACCTTCCTGGACAGGTGCCTATGGAGGTGCAGAGGGGTGTCTCAAATGGCACATCTGGAGAAGAGGAGTTGTTGAAAACACTGAGCATTCAGATGACATTTCTGACTAAAAGCGAGCCGGCTGGAGACAGAAGAGCATCCAAGTCCCAGAAAGAATGGCCAGTCTCCAGATATTTGAATTTATATCAACCTGGAGACCAGACAAAGACCCATTAATTCCTGGGCTGTCCAAGTAAGAATTGGATGAGTGACAACTTTAGCATTATGACTTCAACAGACCATCACCCCGGGGTGCCAGGGAGAAGATGCTCTTTCTGGCTCTACTGTCCGAAACGCCAAGAGAGATCCAAATCAACCGCAGCCCGCCATCCCCGCATTAACGGCCAGGAGCCCCCCTCATCCTGTGTGCCTTATGAAGGCTGATAAAGAGAGCTGCTTGGCAGCACTAAGTCTTTGCTCTTCCTTCACCCGCCTCCTCGCAGCTCCCTGGCCTTCTCTTATGAGACTGACTGCCACTCATGCAGGAATTGGTCTCTGGGGAGGATGTGGGGCACAGGATTTTCAAATCCCTCTTTTTGAGCTGACAGCAGCCTTTCAGCCCAAACAACAGCTCAAAACGCTTGCAAAGAGAGATATTTTTTATGAGTGCTCACCCCCTCCAAATCTTTCCAAGCTCCTTTTCTTAGGCACTTTGAAATAATTAAAGTCTTCCATCAAATTATACTGAAGATCTCTATGAAAAGCCTTTAATTTCCATGCGCTTAATGTAACTCCATCCACCAGATGAACTCTGTGGGGGGCTTTTTTGTTTTGGGTTTTTCTTTTTCCATCTCTTTTTTTATTTCCCCGCCCCCCCCTCCTAAAATATCACGCTGGGAAACTTTAATTTGATTTTAGCCTGACTAGAATTTTGGGCTGTGCCACATCCTGTCAGCCGATCACAGTTGCAGTGCTAATCTCAACCTCCCTTTAACTGCGATGCGTCGCATTTAATCAGCTCATGGTCGGCAGCAGCAATCTCTGCACTTATGGTAGGCACATGAGTAGAGCCTCCAAGTTAGCAAGAAACCTAAAGAGCACCAGAGTCTCCCTGATCCATTGCTCCCTCCTACAGGCATGCTGAAACACCAAGAAGTGGTCCAGCAAGCATGGGCTTACAGCAGAGAAGTGAAGGTTTCATATTTTATCTAAATAAGGGAGGTTGCCAAGTTGACCTTTAGCTCACAAAATAAAAGGCAAGGATTTTCTACAGGGCAGAAACAGCTCTTTCCACCCCAGTGTCTTTTTCAACTGATAAACTCCTTAATGAACTAGAAGTTTCCCAATAGAGAGCCAATATCCCCTCCGAGTGACTGTCAGCAGGCGTCGAACAAACCGTGACACAACGCCACACTTCAGAGCAAAACCGCAGGAGCTGCCGCAGTCAGAGGCAGCTCAGGGTGCCACTGGGGAAGTGCAAACGTGCAGAGGATTTCCTGGTGTGCACCAAAGCCTCTAGCTGCAACTGAAGGAGCCAAGCCTAAGAATGAACCCCCCTAAAAAAATCTGAATTCCCATGTCACTATTGCTGTAGCAGTTTAGTCACTTCAAAGCCTATTTGCCTTTACACAAATGAAGAGAGTCTGCTCCCCAAACTGTTCAGGCCATCTGTGTGCTGCACGTTAACATTTCGGGAGGGTGAGCTCACCACCGCTGAACACAGGGAGCGCAAAGGAGGGATGCAGAGCCCGCTCTCTCCCCCGCGCCTCCAGCTCTGCGCTCCGGCAGAGGCAAGAGGCAGCCACCTACACAGCGCGGGCTCTCCGCAGCGGTGGCAGACTGCCTGCGCAGCCGAGAGACGCAACTCTTCCCTGGGGCGAGGAAGAAGCTGAGGGAGCAGAGCCAACACCTTTGAATTGCACCAGGCAATCGAGGGGAAGCCAAGGAAAAGAGCAGATCGGGAGGGACTGCTCCTGGAGAGGGCAGTGCTAGGAGGGCAGCACCAACTCCTGCCCAATGCAGCAGAAGTTTCCCAATTTTTTTGGCTTTCTGCAGGGTCTTGCTCCCTTCAGTGCTGACCCACCCCTCCTTGTTGGGTACCCAGCTACCAAGATATTCACCCTGGCACTAGGGTAGAAGCAGTGGCAGTATATAAACGAGAGAAACCAAGGCTCAAATCAAACCAGGCGAGATGCCCACAGCCAGCCTGTACAGCGCAAGGCAGAGGAGAGGACCGAGAGAACCAAACCCAGCCTGGAGAATGAGAAAAATGCTCACAATTAACACGTGTGCTAGAGTGAGGGTGGCACAGCGGCAGCCAAAGAGGAGGGAGAGAGCCAGACACACACTTGGCAGATATCTGGGTTGGTGCAAAATGGCTGAGCAGGATCCACGCGGGGTGGGGAAAGAAAAAACCCACAAACTGCAAGAAACAGGCTTCAAATGTTAACAGTTGAGAGCCACAGGGCAGGGAATAGAGAAAAGGCAGAGGGTTACAAAGCTGCTCTGCTCTCTAGGAGAGGAACCAGAGAGGGAGAAAGGAATACAGATGTATTTCAGGAGCAGCCAGTGTGTTAGGCTCTCCTGTTGATATAATTCAGCCCTTAAACTTGGTTTGACCATATTAAAGTGTTTGCAGCAGCTGCTCAGTGGAAGGAAGAGGATGATGAGGAACTAGTGTTTGATTTTGTTGTTGTAAGCACACAGCAGATGCTGGGAAATAGGGTTAAGAGCGCTTTATGGGGTCTCATGGAAGCTAACAGACAAACAAGCAAGCATGAAGAAACAAGAGGTATTAAGCTTGCTGATCTTCCAAAACAGCCAGGCTTGACTTAGTAACCAAAGAACCAGCAAAGTCTTAGAGCTGGAAGAGGCAGTGGCTCTTAAGATGCAAAGCATGACACTGTTACAGGACACCAAGTTTCATCCCTAGTTCTACTGCTTAGCTAAACTACTTTATCTCTTAATGAATTCATTTTACCACCTGCACCTAGTCAGAATAATGTTTCAGACCTCTTCAGTGAGGATTTGAGGCCTCAGGATGAAGAGTGTTCTCTAAGACTCATATCATCATTAGCTTTGGCCAGGAATAACCTGGAGGCTGGAAACCTGGAGCAGCCTTTTTCCAGCTGTATTTGGAATCTATTTCCTTCCATCCAACCTCAGTAAACCCCCTGACCCTGATCCTGATCCTCTGCCTAGTGGACTCTGTCATTTATTTCAACCACAGCTGTACTCCAAACAAAATCCTCGAGGCTCCAGATAAAACCATGGTCCCCAAATGCTATTCTCCTGTCATCCAAACCAAGACAAGCCCTACTCCACACAGCAAATCAAAGTCAGATGAGGAACCCAAAATAGAGCCCAGCCCTCTCAATGCAATGCTGAGCTCACTAGAACGTGCTGCCATTAACATTTCACACCTTAAGTTTTCAGTCAGCGCTCACAGGAAAGACTATTATTTAGTAAAATGAGAAGGTAACATCTTTTAACTTCCCCATCTCCACTGAATTTCATAGAGCTTTTTGTTCTAACTACTGAAGACGAAACCCAGCTCTTTTTCAGCTAAAAACCAGGACAGTGGTGCAGTCAGCTCAGCCATTCCTATTCCCCTCCACAGTGGGACAGGACATATGAAAGTCACTCCAATAGTTCATTGTAAACACAAACCAAATAGGTTATGTGAGGCAATTTTCCTCTATAGAGATGCTCTCTATCACAACAAACAAAAGCAGTCACCAGTGATTTAGCAGTTCAAGCGATTCTAATAACTCTCCCACTGACAGCTCAGGACAGGCGACGCAGCGCTGCTATCGTCAGGTCACTGTTCTGCCTCAGAGCATCATCCAGAACAGTGCTGGAATGAAGGTAATTAACGATGTGGTAACTAATCTGTTTAGCCATCCGCTGTGTCTACAATTCATTTCTGTCATGTGTAAATAGAATATCAAAGCTCAGGAGAAATGGCTGTCAAGTAGCGTGCCATCCCGCAGCAGATTTGCTGGGGTTTGGAGAAGAGTCTAAGTGGCCCTTTCTAAACAGCCACATCCAACAAACCTGAAACTTGCCACCAGCAAGAGTCAGAGGGCAACAGATCTGAGGACCCCTTCTCAGCCCTGCTTCACATACTCCTTCTCCTCACATCCCCTCAGTAAAATTATCCATCCTCACTTTGCTACAGGGAAAACCGAGACTCAGAGAGACAAACCAATTTGTCCAGAGTCACAAGGGAGCCCGTGGTTGACAAGAGATTGAACCGAGATCAGTGGATAACACTGCAAGCCCTGAAACATCCCAGTTTTATTCCTCTCACTAAAACAAACAAACAAAAAAACACTACAGACAAGATTTCATGAAATACAGCTAGGAAACTTCCTTCAGTTTTGGACTTCCCAGTATCTGGACTCTGTAGGAGTCCAGGAGGTCCAAAAAAAAATAAAACAAAACAAAAACCAAAATATTTTCAGTGCATTCAGACATGATTTGGGCTTGGCAGTACCTGAGCCACCTGCCAACAAGGCAGGCTTGGGCAAGTATAAAGAGGACCTAGTCTCACCCACGTGCTCTAGATGCCACCATCAAAATGTGACCCAGATTTTTGCATGCACATGGGGAAGAGACACGAGTTTTATGGTTTCATTCCCATTTTCAGCTCTGTATGGGGCCGGGAGGGACAATATCACAGCTCAACAGTCTGCAGGAGAATCCACTTCCCAGGAAATCCGCTGCTAGAAATAACACATGCTTCTCCCAAGGGTTCCCAGCTCAGTCTGGTAGACCCAAGGGGCAGACGTTCTTAGACTAACAGCCAGGGAAATTTTGGCAATGCATCTAAGATTGCCTCATGGAGTTTTCAGGGTTCACCCATCAGCAATGTCTGACACAGCAACCGAGATTAAAACTGTGTGGGTGGGTACACGTTTGTGCCTGCTAGTGAGCCTGTAAAAGATAAAACACACAGCGTGATAGTTTGGTCTATTGAATTGGACTCCAGAAATCCATTTTTAGCTTTGCAACTGCCCTGTTCCCTATCCTTAAATAACTCACTGTCTCTTCCTCTATAAAATGGGAATTATTCCCTACTAGGTCTTCTTGCCTTAGTACTGCATGGATCTATACAAACGAGCTTCAAAAATGCCTTTTTGGTTATGCCATACACTTGCTTGGAAGTCCCAACATGGATTCAAAGTTGCTTGTAATGACTCCTTACCAGCTACATGGAGAGAAGATGCCTTCAACTCTCAGACCACACAGCAACATATGCATACACTGACAAGGTCACACCTCCCTTTGTAAGGAGATTTGGGAGCTAGAGCTGAGAAGAACCACAGGAAAATTAAACACCACTATTATAAAAAGGTAAGCTTCTATATACACACACAGAGAGAGCTCAGCTTCAAGGTGGAAAACCTATTTGTTTGCAGAGCATAAGCTTGTAGAAGCTTGATTCAACAAATGGCAAGGCACACTGGCCCTGCTCCAGCAAAACATTGGGGCATGCGCTCACCATCGGAAAGCTCACTTCTGTGTCTGGTTTTTAGGCTCAGATAACTCTTATTTCAAAAGGTGAGGGGCACCCAAGCATTTGCCTGAGTGGAAATCACAGGACTTGACACCAAAATACACCAAAACTCCAACACTGGATTAACTTCAGTTTGCACAGGCCTTTGCAGCACACAGGCAGAAGACTTGAGAACAGCCAAAAAAGCCATGGGAACTTACTGGTCTCCTGAAACTAAATTCAGATGCTTTCTTGTTCCCTGTCCACCTCCATTTCTATTACCATTTTATTGTGAACATTTGTGGTTTAATTTCCGCCTCCCCCGCATATCTTTTCTTCTTTCCCACCCCACGAAAACCTGGCAGGTTTAAAAATCCCTGTGTATCTTGGTGAGAGGAGGGCTGGAATGACTCCTTTGGGGAAAATGGATTAGATTCTCCTGCAGTGTGCCTACAAAGTCAAAACCAAATTCTTCCTTTTTATAGGAATTCATTCAAAGCCTATTGAGCCTTCATCCTGGTCTTAACAGTCTCCAAGTCTGATTTTTTTGGATTGTGGTTTCTAAAATGACATTTAGGTCTGTGCCCTTGCTCAGTCTGTGACCTGCTCAGTCAGCCAGCCTAGTACCCTTTGGCTTCTTGCCCCACTGCTGTTTCCCACACACTGTGCCTGACTCCATGACAAAAAACACCTCCTGCTTCATCTCCCCAAATGCCCCCCTCAATTTGTACCTTTGCTCCCCACCAACACTCTGGAATTCAGCTTTTCAACAAGAGGCAAGATTGCTTGTGACACAGGTGTGGGTCTCCACAGACACTACTGTAGAAGGTGGGTACAACTAGGAGGATTATGCAGGCTGCAGTCACTCCCTGGGAGTCATTATAAGCTATTAATAAGCAGAACCTAGGGAATCCTTATTACCTGAGTTATTGTTCTGGAAGCAGCTCTTGCAGTCTGCAAGAGGTTGTACATGAGGACTCACACATATGGATTATGGCAGTTTGGAGTTACTCTGTGCTACTGCATGAAGGTGTGAAAGAGAAACTTCCACACATGAATAGTTGTAAGAGCAGTCACTCACAGCTCTTGCCTGACCACTCCAGCACACTTGAAATGCTGCTGATGCAGTCATCAGATTATCCTGTCTGATCTCAAGAGAACTGAGCAATGCCATCCACAATTCTTTCAGGCTTTTGAGAGCTGGCCACCAGGCCTGCACAACACAGACACTTCCAGGACGGCCACCAATTGTGCCAAAGAAAGAGGCTGGGAAATCTTTGACCGTGGGCAACTGAGCAATTCAAGAACTTGCATCTCCTCCTTTAAAATGGTTTCCTTTACAGGAAATATTGATGAACTTCAACGCTATAGATGGTACCAAAGCCTTGGCAGCTCCTGCATCATCTCCTGGAGTTTCCCACACCACCTCATTTTTCCAGTCCACTGTAACCCAGACCCAGCCAGTTACCCCTTGTCCATGTTCCAAGATCCACCAAGTTTTGCTCAGGCCACATCAGGTTACACACCAGATATGCTGCACAAACAGTGAAAGTATAACCCTCCCTGTCCCACATCTCTCCAGCACCCTGCAGGCCACAGATAAGCAAGGACACAGCCCCATGACCCCCAAAAACTGGGATGTGAGCACAAGAGGAGAGGCAGGCAGACAGACAGATATGCAACAGTGAGCACAAGGCAGCAGTGAGATCACCAAGATGACTGGGAGAAGCAATAGCCCCAGATTTATGTCCAGGTTCGAATGTCTGCTAGAGCAGAAGGTCAGGGGAGCAACCCTGCCTGCCTGAGAAGAGCAGCAGTAAATCCTGCCTTCTACCACAGCTGGCCTGGAAATTACAGAAGAAGGATAAAATTGTTCTATTACACAATCCTGAAAGATCACATTTTTTTTTCCCTGGTACCATCACTCTAAATTTCAGATCTTTCTATACAGGACTACTGAAATCTGTAGCTGTATCTTTTGGGCCACATTACTAATAAAAGATTAATTAGAACCAAGCAAGCTGTTTAAGATACAGCCAATTCACAGTAGGTTAAGATCATATACACAGCCACAGGATACTGCTCCTAAGGCAAGGAGACAGAGCCAAGCAAATCAGGTAGAACATGCCATCAAGAAGCTCGAGGGCCTACTATCATGTCAGACAAAACAGAGAGATGGAGCTGGTTTCATGCAAACACATGGCTTAATGGCAGATAAAGGTAAAAAGAACAGAAAAATAAGTTCTGAAGAAAAAAAAAGGCATTTTACATGTTTTAATAAATAAAGCACATTTCCATTCATCACCATTCAGAAAGCTGATAAATGCTGAAGTTGCAAAGTACTAATTACTATGAGTTTATTCCCCCCCCCGTCTGAAAAACACATCAGAATTGGGGTCCTTTGTCACCAAACTGGTGGGAATAGCAGTTGAGATGCTCTTAATAAGAAGCTGCCTGAGGAACTCAGCCATTCTCACCAGGACTTTCTACCCATTCTCAGACTTTAATGTTCATTCATCAAAAAATAATTAAAAAAAGGTTTCAAACACAGAGTGAATTGATACATACAGGTTCCCCCCTCTCCCCCCCCCATCTTCCCCTTTAATGACTTTGCCAAAGGAGAAAAATAATTCAGTTGTGGCCAAGAATGGCATTTTAAAGTGTTTGTTGTTTTATAGCCATTCATGGTACTTAATTATAGACGTGTTACAGCTCGCGTGATCTCCTTCCTTTCCTGGAGCGAGTTACACAACCAGCCACCACCACATGCTTCCACCTACAACAACAATATTACAGCAGAAGGGGTGGATCTTGTTAATAGCCATTTCCCAGAGCTTATCACTGTGAGCAGTTTGAGGGATGCAAATAAGCAGATGCTCATCACCTTTCATGGTCCTCAGGAAGTCCATGAGGCCACAGTAAGATGTAAACACCACGCCTGCTCATAGACAGTGGCTGAAGCGATTTGCATGAGCTGTGAGGCTCTGCACCCTCTGGCTAAGAGATTTCAGACACAGCTTCAGCTTCCAAGTGGTGCTAAGGCTTTGATCCATCATGTGGTTGTGGACCTGCTGACTTCTCTTGCACCATCCACCACTCAAACCCTTCAACACCAATATCCTGCCTTCCCATCTGAAGGGTTAAGTGGTTTTCTCAGGTTACACCTCCATTGACCCTGCAGATTTATGAGAAATTCAGCAGATGCCACACTTCCATGTGAGTGCATCTAGGCACTGAACTAGACACATACTTCATTACAAAAAAAATGCATGCCTTTCCATCATAAATGACCTCAGCTAAAACCACAAGCAGAACAAACAATTCCAATGTCACACTAAAGTAACAATCAGTGCATCTGACTACCTTACAGACTAATCAAAAGCTTCAGCCTCCAGCCCTGCCAGAGACTTCACAAGAGCAACTTACCACAATAATAATAATAATATAAAAAAAATAATTAAAAAGAAAAAAACCCCACATGACTAACAGGTTACCTGTTGTTAGCTTTATCTCCAATAACAGATCATTTCCACCAACATCAAGAGGAGATTGCTTCAGGAACCCATCACACTACTGGCATTTCCTACCATCCTCTTTGATTTTTTTTCCTCTTCCTGCCTTCCTCACATCTCCATTCACTTTGCACATTTTATATCAGCTATCCAATCAAAAGGGGAAGGAAAAAAAAGAGATCAAGACATAAAAGTTTATTGATTGATTTAAAATTATGCCTTGAAACAAAACCCTCTGGATTGGAAAGCTTGTATTTCAATGTGAAAAGGGATGGTGGAACACAGGAAACACACTGAGAAATAAACAACCTCATCTCAGAGCATATATTTTGTCTTCATTATGCCCCTGAGAAGGTGTTAATATACAACGTACAACGTATTAATCACCCCTCTAACTTCCACATGCGAAATGCATCATTAACATTCATGTTGTTTTCAATTAGTTTGCTGTATGGGAAGGAGGGGAGCAAAGACAGGTTCCCTCACTAAATTTTGTTTCATTTACAAAGCATGGGGATCATAAAAAGCAGGCTGGGTGAAACTCCTGCACTCCCTGCCATACACAAGGGCCTGCTGACAGCAAGATGCAGAAAGGCCTTTAATTTATGTGGCTATTAGAAAAAAAGCCAATGCTATGGAGAGTGTTTTTAGGCAAGCAGGTAATTTAGAAGTGTAAGTTTCATTTTCAGGAGTGGTTTGAGTACTTTGGGACAGATTTTCAAGAGGCAGATAAGGACCTAGTGGGATTTCTGTGACACCCTATACTGACAAGGACCCTGACTCCTATTGATACTTTTATTCAAAAATAAGGGCTTTGATGCTTTTTTGATCCAAAATCTTAGAAGTTCTCCAGCACAGATACAACTCTCCTATGGAAAAAATCCATTTGTTTATTATTTGTGAAACTCATCTTTCACAGACCCCATTTCCAATGGACTCAAGGTTCCAAGTCACTCATTTAGGGTGTCATGCCTTGGTCATGACCTGTCCCTAAAGGCAGCCAAGTCCCTGCCCACTAGGACATGTTATCACTCAAACTTGAAAGGATTTAGTTTCTGGATGCTGCCCACTTCTGAAAGGAGATGTTGACTCTTGAGAGCTGGAAGAGCAACACCACCAATAGGTTGGCTGCAAAATTTTCCATCCAGCCAAACTCTCCTGAGTCTCTTATCCATTCTTTCAGGAACTCTCCTTTAGTAGCAAAGCTGGAGCTGTTCAAGAAAGCAACACCCTGTAAACATTGAACTCTCTTGCTAAACCAACTCCCACTTACAGATCAGCAAGGACCCCTGTGGTTGTCCAGGCCCCCTTCCAAAACAAGTAGCCATGGGCCTTCTTGAGCTCATTCCAATTTCAACTAAAGCATGGCTTTCAGGAAAAGCATCCAATCACAACGTAAAGTTACCATTCATGGACAATTGACCACAAGCCTTAGGGGAGATATTACAGTTTCTAATTACTCTCACTGTTCCAAAACGTCTGTCTTCTTGCCAGGCACAGTTTCTTGAGCTCCAGATGACTTGCAAATGGTTCGTACTGTACTTTCTGAGACAAAAAAACTAGAGTCACCTCGCCAGTAGGAAGAAAAAGTACAATTTTGTGAAGAGAAAGTCAGACACCCTGAGCCCAGGAGGATGACTCACATCTGAGATATCACCTCCAGAGGGAATACACTCCAGTTCCTCTATGGTGACTTAAGAAGGACACGAAACACCTCAGTGAAGGCAAGTGAGATGGATTCAGGGCGAGGTACGCATAGGAGAGGCGAGCTCTCCTCAAAATAATCTAACCCCTGTCCAACGCAGACCCACCACCACTCACCTCCAGAGAGCCCAGCTGTTAAAGCAGTCCCATAGACACTCCTTGCCTTAACATGGGAATTTAAAAGGATGCATCTAAGGTCTGACAGCTGAAATCGGATGGAGCTCATGTTCCCATTACAAAGATGCAGCACTGGCTCTGCCACATCCCAAGCTGCCATCCCTACCTGCAAAGGCAGGATCACTGTGTACTGGTGACTCCATACACAAGGCAACAGGATTCAGCTGTTGTTCTCCAATGTGAGAAGCAATAACCAAAAAAAATTCCCATACAGATCAAGGTAAAGACAAACACTGCACCCTTCCTAATTAACAGGAGTTACGTGCATCTTCCTTTAACTGGGGCAGCAAATTCCACTTAATCCTCCTCATTATGTCACGTGAGCTGTTAAACAAAATAACCTTTTGCTTAAAAGTGACACTGCTGGTGACAGAGCTGCCTGTCTCAGTCTGACATCCAGCACAAAGCCCATTCCCTGCTAACCATGATCCTCTACAGATGGTTATTGCACAGCAGCCCATGAAGGATAAGGCAAGCCAAAAAGTTCCCACATTCTGGAGACCTGAAACCACCCAGTGGAATAGGTTGCTATGGATGCCAAGATTTAATCCAAATTGATACAGGTAAAAAAAAAAGAGGGAAAAAAGAAAAAAAAAGAAAAATGCAGTGATTAAAAATAAATAAATAGACAAATCTGGGCCTCGTGCCATGAAAAATGTGAAGTTGTCCTTGACTCCAGTAGCAAATGAGGCATGAAATGTATCAAAATGTGATATTGAATATAAGGATGTCTTTAATATTTTACAACACTGGAAATCTTGTTACAAAAGAGTTAGATCATAAATCAAGCTGAGAGGGGCCAGTTGTTCCCTTCTCTCCCCTCTCTTTACCTCTAGTTCTTAGAAAAGTTTGCTCAGCTGAATCATTTACTGGAGAAAAGAAAGCTGAACATCACTCACAATAAAACTGGAGGTGCTTCATTTGTCCATCAAGAGCAATAAATTCTCATTAATCATCTACTCTGCTTGAAAGTCACTGCTACTTTCTGAAGATGTCTATCCTCCACAGCAATTCCCTGCAAGCCTTAGGAAAGGGCATAAAGACTTGAGGCAAGCCTCTACACAAAGGAGATCTCTGCCATCAGTTAATTTAACCAGTGGTGTTAATTGTGTACCTGGGCTATCAGTTTATCACTTGTTATTTGTACAGAAAGATTTGTTACTTGGCTCTCCCATACTGATTTTGCCCCTTGATTTTTACTTCTTCATTGCATGCTACACATCAAAGCTGGAGAACACCAGCACCATCCTGTTATCTCCAGAGCCAGGGGAATTCATCTGGCAAGTCACAGGTTCTGCAGATGGGAACTCGCCTGTGTGGCTCCTAGGTGAGAGATGAAATATATATTTCACTCCTCTTCCTTCTTATTGCCCAGGCAATTATTGCTTTTGTTTAAGCACACTCCTGAAAATGACTAACAGTGAATAGGTAAAGTGATTTTAGGAAGAATGCATCAACAGTGGAGAAATGGATAATTTTTTTATATACTTTGCACCATTTAATTAACCCTCTGGTACCTGCAGACATGGTACTCACCAAGCACAAGAACCAACACATTTTAATCCCAGCCACTGGTCATGGTTAACTAGCAGTTTTAATTTAAGTACCACACTCACCCACCCTGCACCCCAAGTCCTGTTTGTCACCGTGTTAATGGACATGTTTATTCACACACTCCCAGAAGAAAACAACTTCCAAGGGGAAAAAAAATGCTCCTTTCTCCTCTCAGAGTCCAAAACCAGTGTCACTGACTCCACTAGGGTCATACCAAAGGTTCATCTTAACCAATTGTTCTTTACCCACCTATATTTCTAACCTGCTTTCCTATGGAAACAAGCTCTCCTGAGCACCCTGCCAGCCTTCCACAATCAGAAATGAACCCTCTAGTCACCTGCAGCCTCATTTGACAGAGCCAACTCCCTCAAATACTTCAAGTTTCACAAAAACAGCTGACAGACAATAGCCAGTCTCTCAGCATCCTGACAGACAGGCAGGACGCAGTGGACGCTCACTTATTAGAGAATTTACACAGAACACAGCTTTTCTGAAGCTTTTCTGTGGCCAGGGCATTGAGTCAAAGCTCACACTTATTTAGTTATCAAAGAATCCAACCATGGGAAAGAAATCCATAGGAAGCCAGGCTTCATTACTTACATTGCTGATGACACTACCACAAAGATTGGGAGAAAAAAGGAAAATACTGGTACTTCAAGCGATGGAGCTTCCAACACTTACCTTGAAATTTATTGCCCAGAGTAAATGAATTGCTGGACTGCAAATTAACACCTGCTCGAGGCTTCAAAAAGTTCAGCAGAGACAGAGGAAAACTTTGCTGAAACCACCACTATTGCCAACAAACCCCCGAGTGCCTTTTCCACCGGAGGGCGGCACAAGCAGCCTCTCCGGGAGCCCTGACACCCTGCACCCCCCACACTGCTCACCAGCTATGGGGGAAAATCCAGAACTCTTTGGTTCAGGGTGAACAAAGTGCTTTGTTCCAATTTTAATACTATAACCTTAATAAAAAGATTAAACACATTTCAAAACAAAATTATGGCAGACAATCAAAGCATGTTTTTTTTATAGATGCCAAACTAGCACTTTTACTCTTTGCTAGAATTTTAGCTTTAATATTCCATTTATCTAAGCATTTGTTTCATGATGAACTTACTGAAAACTCCTGACAAGAAGTTGCTCAATTCACCAGATACCAAAGAGCACATGTGGAGCCCCCCCTGGTATTGTAATCGCTAAGCCAGAACCCCAAAGTGGTTTACATAGTTAATTTCCACTGTGAGCAATGACAATCAGGTATAGAGGTATCTGGGCTTACTTCTGTTTGTTCTCTTCCTTGGAAACAAACCTTGAGCCACACAGGAGGAGGCTGAGATCCGAGGGGAAGCAGCGAGCCCCTCAGCAGCACGAGAGCCCCTCAGCAGCACGAGAGCCCCTCAGCAGCACGCCGACCACCGCGCAGGTTCTGGTGCCTTCGCCGTGACTCACCTTCCTCCCCTTCCTCCCCTCCCACGGCAGCTGTGTTGCAGAGCTGCTGCACCTTCACTTCACTGCCACCCACCACAGCCTGCAACCAGCTCCTTTCAGCAACTGTTCGAAAGCTCCTTGCAATTTCCTGATTTCAGTATCACCTAAACCCAACTTCAGGCATAGAAAGGTTCCACATTTGCTTGCTCTTCCTTGAACTTCTGTCCTGCCTCCCTTCTGACAGCAACAGGCTCCTCTGCCCAGCATCCCTCATTCCCCTCCGGCTGGAGACCACTACTGCAACAATCACTGCCCTTTTTAACTTGAATTACACAGAGAAGCCACTGTGCAAGACGGCTGCAATTTGCAGGGGACAGGATACAGTTTGCTGTCTGGCTTTACAGCAGATCTGCTTGGCTGTCTGTAATCTCTAGATGTGATCATCTGCAAGCCCCAGTTCGTCACAGATTTGTCCTCTCCACAGAACAGCATCCTCTCCCCAGAGACCCAGACGATGCCACATATCAGCACTACCACACTGCTTCTAATCCAGTGCTCATGCACCTCTTGCTGGAATAAAAACAACTCCCTTTCCTGAAATTCAAAGTGCCATCTGACATCTTTATTTCATTTTTTTTTCTCCCTTCACATCTCCAGAAGACATTTCCACCCAACATTCTCTGCCTCAACAACTCTAAGTAAAACATATGAAAGAGTGTCTTTATTCACTTCTCCAAGAAGTAATTAGAAGCAAAAACAGGAGTCAAGAATGTAGATGTTATCCTTCCTAAAGGAAAGCAGATTTCTAATTAGTGAAAGAAGCAGCTTCTGTGGGATTCTTTCTCCAAACAGCTGTTGCTGAGGGATCATCTGTCTTTCTTCTTTTCCCCTTTTGCAGTAAAAAGTTCATTTATTTTTACATATATAACTGCTGCAGTACCCAATTAAGGCAGACACAGCAAGACTGGAATCAAGACACATTGTAGTGGGTATGCCACTTAAGCCATCCTATTTTTTCTGCACTCCACTAAATGAAAACAAGAGGTAGGAAAATAGTGCAGGGACTGTCTCAGCTCAGAAGAAACTGAGGGACAAAAGTACTCACCTTGTTGTGGTAAAGGACTTTTTTCACCCATTACTGAGCAAATGTCTATACTGGCATTAATCATACACAGTTAAAATAACTATATAAAAATCTTTATACAACCATGACATCAAAAACAAACAAAAAACCCCTCCAACCAAATCATCAGTCATGCTGTCTCCATGCTGAACAGAGCAGAGCCAGGACTGGTGATCACCCCTTGCCATGCTGTAAGGGCCAGACCACACTGTTGCTTGATGAAGATGTTTGATGAAAGCATTCAAATAACAAAGATTCTCAAATATCAGATAGAGGAAGATGACATCTTTCCAGCCATAAGTTTTTAGACCTCAGTCTAAAAAGCTGCAGCCAGGTGCATAAGGTGCATGACTGTCCCTCCTCTGGCCCTGTGACAGAGGTCAGACAATTCCACCCAAAGTGGCAGACATGCTTCTTTCTACTGCTATAATTTCCTCAGTTCTAGGACATGGCAAAGTTGATTGTTTTTAAACCATGCAAAAACCAAAGCTGTGATGTTACTTCACACACACACACACTCAAGCTTGTCACATCAAAAAAGACATTTTCCATTAAAGAACATTTTTCACAAGATACCTCTATCGTATCAATTGTATTTGTTTTGCTTCATTATCATCTTAACTGGGGAAAATTTGACAAGTTCTTTTGACAGGAGGGGGGGGGTCTGTGGAAATGTAAATCATTCCCTACAAAGCTGCAGTGGCAAGGGCACCTTTTTCACTTCATGCTGAAAGGGACTCTCAAGCAAAACCCAACCCAGGTGAGCTTGCACACACATGCTACTGCAATGCACATATTACTGCACAATTACAGATGGAGATTAGTTCAGTGGACATCTCCTCTATATTACTATTTATGTCCAAGGATAATAATGACACAAAAACTAATGAAGCTAAGCAAGTTCTGAATTAATTTAGGCTAGCATTCTGAAGGCATTACCATCCAGAAGAGCAGCAAGGATCTAGAACAGCCTTCCCAAAAAACTAACAAGAGGTAAAAAAAAACAATAGAAATTTTGAGATGGTGTTTGTTAAGTTTTTACCTATGATCACAGGGACTGCATGTCTCATAAGGTCCCTGTCCGGGCTTACATCCAATAATCCTTCAACACATCACACAGAGAGAACAGAACAACACATACATATGTACCACACACACAGTGTTTTCAGCCAAGCCCTCCACTGCAAGATGAAGGTGGCTGTGGCATACACAAACATATTGTGCACCTAAGACACCATATAAACAAACACACCTACAAAGGCATTTCGTGCTGAACTGGTTTCTCTCCAAACCGTATGCCACAGCTTCCTAAAGAAGACCTGAAGAACCAGAACAAATGACCCAGTATCAAGTGTTAAATGATCACTTAATAATTCAGTCAAATTCAAGCTGCTTCACTTCTTTGTGGACAAACCACTCCCTTCCTGGGCTGCACTTCCTTGCCTGAGAAGGCAGGTAAGGGAGCTTGCAAGTGTGAAACAAAGGAGACACACAGCCCCCTGAGGGACACTTGCTATTGCCAACACAGTTCAGACCTGCCAAAATAAACCCCTTTTGCCAGCCCAAAGCTAAGGAGTGAGTCAGACAAACAGCTGGAAGAGGTCTCATATTTGACTGTTGGAAAAGGTTACACAAACCAGATTCAGTGGCTGACCTCAGAAAGTCCATACATGCCTAAAGGCATCGAAGCTCCATCACACACGTGTTCCTGTTTGCAGAGAAATGCTCACATGTCCATTTGAAGAAGGGAGAAAAGAAAAAAAAGAGAGAGAGAGAGGAAAAAAAAGAAAATCTGCAAGAATAAATGCAGTCAGAGATAATTCCCAAGCACTGTTACAGATGAGCTATTTCAAACAGGCAAATAAAAAGAGATCTGTATCAACACTCTGGGACTCACGCATCACAGGTACCACCTAGAAACTGATAAAGCCAAAGAAAAGGATAGAGAAAGCCACAAAACAAGAGGACCTATGTGCCAAAGGCAGAGTAGCCTCAGCTGCATGCATCAGAGATGCTCCTCCTCTGCACAGACATACACACACCACAGATATCTTCTGCCTTAGCCCGAGAAACACTGACACGCTGCAATCATGCAGTACCATTGGCAGAGAGTGGCAAGAGACAGATGCAGCTACAAATTTTCCAATAGTTGAAATGGTGTTTGATCAAAGGAATGTCTTAGAAATCACTGGTGCATTGCTGGGAGAGGGCATAGGAGCAGACACTTCCAAGGTAATTCTTCACTCACATCACACATCTCCTGCAAGAAGCCAGTACCTGGCCAGCCTCCCTCCCTCCCTCCCTGTCTTCACGAGCTGCCTCGACTCCAGTCTGTGTTATTCAGCATATTTACCTCAGGTTTCCTTAGCACTTCAGTTCACATTATACCATCTGAATCCAGTGTTATAAACCAGTCCATCAGCTTGATTACAGAGACTGCTGCATATAATAAATGTGTATAATGTATAAGTAGGAAGCTAAAGACACCTCTATATTTTTGGCTTTGTAAAGATAAATAGCCTCAATTGTTTAATCAATAAAAATGCCTCTCCAACTCCTACTGTTATTACAAAGCAATTTCAGACAGAGTGAAAAAGAACCATTGCATCTATATTCCTGTCAAAGGAGACAGTGGCTGATGGGCCAGCGAATGAACCACCTGCACCGTCCTCTGTGCTACTCTCAAACTCCCAAATTCCAGCTCTAAGCAAGCTGGATCACCACTGTATCCCAGTCACTCCCTAATACCATGGCTTCCTTCAGTTTAAAGCATCCCATTAAGCTAACTGGGGATTCTTCCAGGAAAGGACACCACATCTAAGCCAAAAATACAGCATCTGCAAATTATACAGCAAATGGCAATTACAGTGAAGGGGGACACACTGGCTTTGAAGGGTCATGTAGGCTGAACATCAACAGAAGAGCAGCTGGCAGTCCCAGAGAGCTGGGTGATAGGGAGCTAAGGAGGCAGGCAGTGACCCTGTGCAGGCTGCAAGCTCTGCAGCAGGTCCTGGGAAGGGGAAGGCTGGAAGAAGTGTTCTTACCCCATTCCTGCCCTCAACATTACCCCCTCCTCCTCAGCCCACAGACTCACCTCCTCCTAGCTCCCACACCTCAAACAGCAGCCAGCCTCCTCCCCTGTCACAGGGGATGCTCGGTGACGGGTACCAGAAGGATGTCATGACTGTGGCTGCAGCCTCCGGGGCTGGAGCTGGTACTGCAGCTGTAACAGCTGCTTTGCTCTGCACACACCAGCCTTTCATGAGCTTCCCTCCATCTAAGGTGGCCCTACAACTTCCCACAAAGAACCCTACCTCAAAGTACTCCCAGTCAACACAGAAAACTCATATAAAAGGAGAGAGGAAAACAGAGAGGTTGGTAGCAAGCCCTGGAAGTGAAGAAAGTGAGTAACATAGTAGATTCGAGCCAGAGTGTTTCTGCAGGGGAGAGGAAAAAAGTCTACCCTCATGTGTCCAAAAAGGAAGGAGTGGATAACACTTAGGTTATGAAGACTTCTCCATCTGAAAAATTAATCCTGACAATACAAAGACATACACAAGAAAGGAACAACTCTCTGCAGAGCACCCATGAAAGAGGAAGCCAAGTTTGGTCAAGAAAGATGATTACTTTAACATAATAATACCCAACATGTATTTTGAGAAAACCCACTTTGTGTTTTCTTCTATGGCAAGGCTGCAATATCCCCACACTCAGGCAGTTACAATAAAAGCCACATCACAATAAACCAAACAAAAGACCATTATATGAAACATATTTTCAATAAAATAAAAAAAGGGAAAAAAAAAAACCAAAAAACAATAAAGCCAATGTTTTCAGAGCAAAATCTGAATGTCTCTTGCCCATTACTTTCATGGGCACACTTGCAAATTGCCTCAGTACTTGAAGACTTCTATGTTTTTCACTTTAGCAATAGTTTTTTGCAAGTCATTAGCAGCCCTCCAGGAAATGGACTTTCCCACAAGCCTGCATTCCCAGGCAGAGCATCTGGACGAAGGTGGAAGACCTTATTTTCTTGAACCAATATTCTGACGTGGATGCAAGCCATACCCAACTGGCACAGCAATGAGAATGGATGGGGAATATGATTCTCCTGATTCTTCCTCAGTTGTACAAAACCATCACAGCAGGATGCCTTGAAAAGCAGCACCTTCTGGGGTTGAGGGCCAGCAGATCATGAAGCTGAACACTTCCCAATGTGGACCCAGCCTCCCTTGGGACAGACCATCAATCTCTGGTCTGGCTATCAGACAGAGGATGCAGGCAGAGGAGAGACAGTTGGTCCTCAGGTTAAGTTTCTGTTCAGCTCTTATTAAGCAGAAGTTAGGTCATATCCTGAAGCACAAGAATTTATAACTTCCTATTCATTTATGCTTTTACACTTACAACTCCGTCACAACTCTGATAAGCCACATAAATATCTACTCTCAGCTTCAATTATAATGTGTGACAATGAATACCACAGGCTATTTTTCCACAATACTTTGGAGTTAATCCACATCAGCAACTCAAGATGACTTTAAATTACTTTGTCTTTCCTGGTGGTTTTGCCTGAATGATCCATCCACACATTTTTGTCTGCTCATCATAGAGGAAACCTTACATATCAACTGCAGGAAAAGGAATTTTTTGTGAACTTGTCTTATCATGTAGGGTTTGGTCTCCAGATGTCATTAGCAAACCTCCTCAGATGCTAACACAATCACCCTGCACAAGTTCTGCAACTACTATGCTGCTGCACGTGGTTTCAGAGCGAGCCTCCTGCACGCCTGGCTAACTGCAGATGAACTAGCAAGCCCAGGGGAGTTCAGTCCACAGCAGACAGGAGCTTCATCAGCCTCGTGCTCCCCTGGCACCACGCAGAGCAAGTCATGCAGCAACCAGGTCATCTCCTGCACCAGTACCATCCATTGCAGCATCACTCTCCTGCACTAGGTTTCCTTGCTCAGAGCCTGACCTTCCCTAGGTTCAACACAGCCACAGAGGAGAGAGAAAGCATGATGAAGTGAAGATGAGCATTGCACACTGGCAAGCCAGAGATGAACACTGTGCTTGTCCCTCTGTGCTGTAGGACTCCTCTCTCGTGTCATCCCAAAGGCAAACTCTGCTCCAGTGCCTGATACTGAGCCCACTGTGGCTATTGCTATTCCAAGCAATGTCATAGGGCTGTGGAGTGTGGCAGGGCTGCTCCTTCTCTCCTACAACATCACTCCAATTCTCTCCCTAGCAAAGCTAGGAACTTCACTGTAAACATCCCATCTTCTGCAACAGGGAAGGGCAGTGAAGGAGGAAAGAGGATGGGGGGACTACAGTTCCCTCGTGTCTCTCTGCAGTGCTCCATGTGTCAGGAGAAAAATCCATTATGGCCTTTTATTATTCCTTCAGTTTTAAAGTTATTGTCACAAGTTCTTAAGACATCAACAATGAAGAATCCCATTGTTCTCCTAATTAATTCAGCAATCGCAGTAAAATAATACAAGCTGCAATTGTAATTCCAAGCTCACCCCTCGACCACTGGAATCAACTAATTAAATAACAATCAGCACTACCGTTTGCATTAGAAGATGGACTATTCCTTTTTATTGCTGCAATTAGGGAATGCACTCAATAATCGGAGTGAAATACAAATTTACCCAGGAGCCCACTAAATTATGACCATTCATACTTTGTTTTCTTTTCATCCTAGCAAAAAGATGGTAATTTTCCCCACTCCCTGCTTCATCAGTTAGCAAGAGCACTCTGGAGATGCAAGGCATGTTCAGGCTGCAGACAGCCCTGCCGTGCAGACACCATCTTCTCTTCCTCCCCGTTAGGATAACCTCTGTCTTTTTGATCAAGGTCCCTTATAATCATCTTGGACTGCATCCTTTATGGAATCATTCAGCGTGGGGCTGCAGACACATTCATACAGAGACTTCAGCAGAGCAGGGAAATGTCCTGGTGTTACTAAAAGTATGTGGCACACGTGCATTACCTGCCCTGCTGCAATTACCCAAGCTCAGATCTCAGTAGAGGCAAGACAGAGATCACTAGTACAGTGGCAATGAGCTGGAGAGACACCAGTCCCAGATGCTCATCCAGGGTGCCTCTCCATCCCTGGAAGTATCACCACCCCTCTGTGCCACTCTGTGCTCAGCAGCAGATTACACATCCTTGCTGTTCTCTCCAGAATGGTACTTCCAAGCGATGGCCAGATGACATTATTGCATGCAAGTGCTAAATACCACACACAGAGCAAAAACAGTCTTCAGAAAAACAGTGGGCAGTACAGCTATCCATTTTAAAAGGGGATACATCCATGAAACTTGTCATGCTTGGAGTCTTTTTCCTTCTTCTGTGCTACATCTGTACCTTGAGGTCAGTGTTTATGAGACCCTGTGCATCTGCACAGAGTGGTGGCAATATTTCCCTCCCATTTCTTCTAGCTTTGTTCTAGCTGAGTTGGAAAAGTCCTCCTCTGTGGAGACAAGGCAGAGTCCTACACAAGTGACTGCATCCTCTCTAGTGTGGCACTGGACACTAAACTGAAAGGGAACAGGTTCCTCATCTCGTGAGGAGCACGCTGTTTGTTATTAACCTCTGGTGGAGGGCTTCTGAGCACCTTTCTCTGACCTTAGTGAGGTGCTCAGAAATCCTCCACCAGAAGTTAGTAACAGAGTGCTCCTCACTAGACAAGGCTGTGTACAACCCACTGCCCTTCTGGGTCTTGCTATTCAGACTCTGCCTTCCCAGTCCTGTTTAAAAGGTAACAGCAGTCTGAAAAATGGGATGGTAGAGCAAGCATCCCTGTTGGCACATTAGTTACTCTGATCAAATGAGCCCAGACTTCTCTGTTAAGAGCACATCATGCTCTCTCCCTCTCTTCTCTGCCTAACTGCCAATCAGGAAAACTCAGATGGGAGCTGGAGATTCATGCCAGGTTCTTTCCTTTCGGCCATTATGAGTCATAAAGATCACACAAGCCAAATGCAGCCTGTGAGGCCACTGGGACCAGGAGAATCTGGCTCTGTGTTTGGCAATATAGAAGCACAATTGCCCTGCCCCTCAGCTGAGACTTCATTAGCACTTCTGGTGATGCCCAGGCCAGAGCAGATGATAACTTCTCCTCCAGCTGCTGTGCTGTCTCTGCAGGGCTAGCAGGAACAAGGAGGAGAGTAAACACAGAGAGGTCTAACTGAAAGCAGACAGGTGTCTTAAGGATGCAACCATACTGAAGTGACTGTGAGATGGTCACTGCCATTAGGAAGAGATGCACATGTCTAAGAAAATCAGTAGGTACCATGTCTGAAATGGAAATGGCTATGGTCCACTACGGAAACCCACGCTAACCACTCTCCCCACATTCAGTGGAAATTTCATCCATTGAAAAACAGCTGTGAAAGGTGTCTTACAGCAATACAACTTCTTCTCCTTCCCAAACAGGGTAATCAGTATCCAGACTGCTGCCTTTACAACAGCAGCTGCACCCAAGAGCAGCCACTAGACAAGTGTGCAGAGGCAGAGAAGGAACGTGCCATTCTCTCCACTGTACCGGTGTGGTGATAACACACAGATGACCACACTGATGAAGGGACTTGTTTATATTGAAATCAACATGACTGCAGCACAAATTTGAAGTTAACCTTGTGCTTTAGTTCTGTCTGGGTAGGGATCTGAGGTGTTTTCCCCAGGACAGAGGGAAGCTGGGGCAGAGTCAGCTCTGGGACCAGATCTGCCAGGCTCAGGGAAGCCAGTCTGGGATGGGAGTCTTCGAGGCAATCCCTCCAATAAAGGCAAGAGACACCCACTGCACAACCACAGAGATAACTGGCAAGGACAGTGGCAGCAGGAGGGGGTGTGAAAATTAAATTGGATAAAAGGCAGGTGTTCAGGGAGGAGTGGAGGCTGAGGGGAGGGGGAAGGCAGGAGGGGTAGAGTAAGCAACTAAAGAGAATGAGATCAGTATTGTACTGCTGTCACCAGCACTTCAAAACATTTGCAAAATGCTTGTGTCTGCTTCAAGGTGAAGAAATAGAAGGAAATTTAAACTGCATGATCAACTCATCACCAAGAGTCAAAGAAAAATGACATCTTCACTCTGCTCCCACAGAGGGACAGGTCAAGCAAGCCACACTGCCAGCCAGGCAGAGACACCTTCAGCCGGGTTAGGGGACCACAGGACAGGCAGGAGCACAGCAGAAGCCAGAGGCCTTTCTGGGACAGAGGGAGGTAATGCTTGGAAAAGGGGCAGAGGGGAGGGAGGCAGGAACCCTCCTGCTTCAAAGCAACAGGTTAGAGCATGCCTTAAACTTTTTTTTAATTTTTTTTCTGTTTTTTAATGATCCTATGACCCTGAAATCTTGCAAAGCCCCAGTGCCAGCTGGCAAAGCACACTGTGCTTTATCAAGCCATCATATTGTTCCCAGATTGCCTGTAGACCTGAGACATGCAGGGTAAGAGGGGAGCCATCACATCTTGCCAGCAGGGTCAGGAGGGGACAGCAGGTCTCTGCTGCTGCCTGACTGCGGCATAATTGTTCCTCACGTGAGGAATGTTTGAGATGAGGCAGCATCAATGCTTCAGAAATAATGAACTATGATTACACAGGATGGTGGCCAAAACACATTATAGCTAGAGCTGGGGAGAATTTCTCAAATAGTTTTTGTCAAAAGAATGGCCTTCTTCCAAAAAATGATAATTTTTGTAATTCAGCCCCTTCACCAAGAAGTATCCAATTTTTCCCACAAGCCCCTCAAGTAAAACACTGTTTCCATCTCCTTCATTAGAGGCTACTGGAGAAAAAAGCTCTTACCAAAGGGGAAAAAAAGGAAGGAAAAAACAAAAAAGAGCAAAAGAGAAAAGAGGTATGAGAAGGAGGAGTGTGACTTTTGGTTTTTTATTTCCAAAACTACAACTATTTTTCCATGGATGTATTTTTGCCATTTTGGAGCCTCCTCCAACTCTCATGGGTTTGCTCAAGCCTACACAGAGCAGGAGGCAGATGGGATAATTCAGGTTGCTCTGTGTCACGTCTGCTTTCTGGCTGGGTCAGCCCCAGGCTGAGGCAGAAGAGGTTCCCCTGCCCACAGGGACGTGACTGCCAGGCGATGAGGATTCGCGTTTCCAGCAGGAAAAGACAGGAGATCCTCTTCTGAGGAAGGCTCTGAACGTGGCCAGCAGCTCTCCCTGCCCTGTGTTTGCTCACAAATGGTCTGACAGAGCAGATAGAGAGGGAGGGGGCTGACAAGCAGCAGGGACATGACCCGCATTTGCCTCCTCTCCCCAGTGCAATGGTTCCCATGACCTAGAAGACAAGTGCCTCAGTGCAGGGGCACAGCAGTACTTCCAGCCTAATATGAGCTAATACTCCAGTTGATTACACTATTCATGTTCATATTTTTCCATACAAAATTTTACTGCTTTCCCTTCCACTTTAACAGCTTGAATAGGTTTCCTCTAATAACTGCTCAGAAGCTCTCTCCTCTGCCTGGATATTGATGACCAGCCTGGCCCTTCTTTGCTACTGGGCTACACTCCTCCACATTTTTACCAAGGAAAGGTGTTAATGGACAGACTCTGGTTTATTCCAGATGCTGTCACTAACTTGCTGTATCTTCCTTAGGGTATTTCCATTCCTTTGTCATCTATTCACTACTGGCAAAAGGAGCAGCAAACAGCAGAACTGCAAGAAACAAACCCAGTGCTACACAAGCAGCCCATCAAAGGTGCTACACACATATCCTCGAGTCTCTGACCACTGCATCCCTCCTCCAACCCAGTGCTCACACCCCAGTCACCTGGGAAACACACCCTTCCTTCAGCTCCAGGACCAGTTTCAGCTCACACTGGCATTGCCAGGAGCAAGGCAGTGCCCCAAGCACAGCCTGCCTCCAGATCAGCCACGTCTGGCCCCTGTGTGACTGTGGACAGATTTCTGCTTTGGTTTGTGGCCTCTGTTGTGCAGGAAGGCTCACAACCTGCCCCTGCTCCCTGCCTGACAGCTCTGAGCTTCAGTAGATTTGAAAGAGCATCTATTAATTACCCAACCATAATGAACTAAAGCAGTTTGTAGCAAAGCTGTTATGTTCAAGTCAGGAGTCTTTTATCTTATGAATCAGTGACCTGAACATTTTGGCACAGAGCACAAAAATCCAAGGGAAGCAACAGTAGTGTTGTGCTCCCAGCAATCCCTCTGCCTTTGAAAGAGCTTTCAGATAAATAGGACTTCACCTGTTCACATCATCTTGCTTTTAACAGTAAAGCCACCCAGAAATGGCTGGAGGCTTTTCCCATCAAAGGAGAACAAGCAGTTAGTCTAATTGGAGACAATTCATCCACAACACACAGTTTGTTGTAAAGCTGGTTTTATAGCTACCAAAGCTGGAAAGGATTTCAAGATAGTTTCCTTTGCCTGCTGCTTATATGAAGTATGGTAGCCCATGACTTTGCCACATCTCAGTTCCTAGAAGCCAAGGGATCACAACCAAAATGTATAAATTGCTGACTAGAGTGCTGGCATGCCTAGTCCTAGATGTGGTCTCTGACCAAGCTGGAAGATTTGGATTAAATTGCAGGGAAAAACAGATTAACTTGTCCTGAGCATCAGGAAGATATATATCCTTTTTAAAATAAATAAATAAATAATACTGACTACAGAATACTTGGAGTTTTTTTCAGTTTTTATTCTCTTCTTATCCCTGCAAGTGCCCAATCTGAATGACTTTGAATGCAAGGATATCTTGTAGCAACCAGGTCTGCAGGCAGACGCTGTATTACATAGAAAAAGACAAACTCATTGCTCACAGGGAGACTCCAGAACAAAGCAGAGGACCACACTCCAGCAGAGGCCACTCCATCCATGAGATCCCAGCTAAAATCCTCTGACAGGACAAGAAGGGGTGCTACTGCTGCTTGCCCTGCCCTGCTTCTGAAGAGGGTGTGTAATTCCTGGCACACCTCACGCCTTGTGTTTCACTCACGCTCTCCCTAATAAAGTTGGCCACACTAACACACCATTTTTTAGCAGTTTCTTTCCCCTTATGCAGTTGGTAGAACTTGTTCCAATTCCTGCCTGCTGATTAAGGAAAAGGAAGAGTCCATAGATGATGAGGGAGATGTTCTCCTTGGGTGCAACATCAAAATCTTTGCAGTGACTTTGTGCTTACTGTGACGTTACCATAAACTCCACTATTCCAGCCCTAACGAGGACACACATTTATACTGCTTAAAACAAACAAATAATTAAACAAAACCCCAAAAAACCAAACTACTCTCTCTGGGCATGGAGCAAGGTCCTCACAGGCACCGGGATGTTCTGTCTCCTCATGAGCCAAGCACCACGGGCAGAGCAACAACCGCCGGCGGGTGGGAACGGGGCTGGAGCTGACAACCAGCCCCCAAGCCTCCCTGCTGCCTCTATTCACAGGGACAGGTCTGCAACAAGTTTATTTCCATGTGTCTACAATATTTCATCTGGAGAATGGATGTTCTTAGGATATACTGTCGGGAAAATGGGTTTCTCACCTAACTTTTAACACATCTCCTGGAATGCTGATGTTGGAGGGCAACATCCTCCAAGTTCTGCTGAACGGACCAACATCAGCACAGAGCAAATAACCTGTTACAAATCAACTCCAGTACTTCACTCTTGTTTAGGTCAGACTAATCACACAACGTAGCACAGTCCAGAGGTACCCAGGCAAGCTCTGCATGAGCTGCTGGCCCACAGCCATGCCCTCCACTTTGTATTCAATATGACTTTGGTACCACGTTGACAGGCCACCAACTGGGAGGCTACAGCTGTAGGAAGTGACCAGCATTTCTTCAACACAAAGCAAAGAATACCCCACACAATTAAACCTGTAGAACTCTCTGCCACAAGGAACCAGCAAAGGGCAGGAAATGACTGACACGTTGCAGAGGAAAGACCCAAGCATTTAAAAGGACTGGTTAGCAAGTGTGGGAGAAACACGTGCCTTCCCTCTTTAACCAAATTCTACCAGGTGGGAGCAAAAGAAACATTTTGATTACCAGTTACAGACATCTTGAAATAGATCTGACAGTCCCAGAGTACAGGTAACCATCTAAACAACCACATCGGTTGGATTTGGTACTGCAGTAACCATGGGTTGTTTTTTTTTTCCAACCTCTCACACATTTTTTGCAAAACTACCCCTCCACATGCACAAAGATGTTCTGCACAGATGAAACAAAATATACACACAAGCAAGGAGGTATATTGAAATCTTGGCCTTTTTGCTCTCCCCTCCATCTTTTGGCTATCCTTGCAGCCATCACTAGACACCTGCATCATATGCAGCTAGTAGGATTATTAATTTTTTAAAGTCTCATTTATTTCAGCTGCTTCCCTGAAAGCTAGCCTGAACTTGGAGCCCTTCCACTGACACAAAGCCTTTAAAATAATAAAAAAAAAGGCCTTATTGTTGCTGTCAACATTTACAAATTCTGCTGTATCCATCTGTCCAGTTAATTACTTTGTGCAGTAGCCTGTTAGTTTCTTAACAAAAAGAAAAAAAAAAAAGAAAAAAAAAAGAAAAAGAAAAAGAACCCAATTATAATTCTGGGCAGCTCACTCAATCCCAGAGAAGCAGCACTTCCCTAGTGCCACAAATGCCTTTGCTACTGCTGTAAGCTGACAAACGGGCAGAAAGAGAGAAGTGTTTTGCAAGACTTTCTTTATTCTGGCAGGATGAGGACAGAATTTCCATCTCCCTCTCATGTCGAGCCCTCTGCTCCAGTGGCAGCTCCCCACGCTGCCACCGGGTCTCCCTGCTCCTCCCTCTATCCCAGCATCTCCCCACCCTGTTCACCCCTAGGCTCTCTTGCATTCTTGCCTCCCCCAGCCTTCGTTTCCTTTCTACATCCCCTGCGGCTTGGCCACCTCCAAACACCAGGGACACGGCACAGGGCGAGTGGCTCGGTGGCCCCGATGAGGACGCGGCTGCGCCCGCTCTCTGCAGGGCGCCTCCTCCCGCGCTCCTCACCACACACACACTCACTAATAAGTGCACGAATGGATGTCGGTGTCATTCAGAAGAATGAAAGCCAGAGAGTTTTGCTCCGGCTGGGCTTCAATGAGAGCATTTTTCCTGGAACAAGGGGCTGAATTCAGCTGCCTGGTGCTGTCTGATCGCAGTTTGTTGCCAGAGTAACGGAGGCACTGGAGCTGCCAGGGCCACGCTTCAGGGCAGGGAAGGGGCTGCTGCCTGGTGCTCCATTTGCCACCACCCTGCAGAGGGCTGGGGCGATGGGCAAGGGGTCCCCCAGCCCCTCTGTGGGGTGAGCTCAGCCCCTGAAAGATGGTGCTGATTGAGAAAAGGGAGAGGCCCTTGGAGATGCATAATCAGCTCCTGGCATCTGCTGGAGATGTCCTCAGGTGACTCTGGACTGACCTCTCCATCCCTCTGTGAAATGGGGATACCATGCTGTCACCTTGCCACCCTCCTCCAAGCCCACTCTTTGGACCCAGCCACAGCTTCACATCTCAGACTGGAGTCTCTGACCTGACCAAATCACCCTTCAACCCCTCGCTGCAGTCCCAGAGATTATAACCCGGTTATCCAAAGGTTTTTCCCTATTTGAGGGCCTGGACACACAACTGTATGAGATCACAGTAAGGATGCTTGACAGGTTAATGTGTCAGCTATCTCTCTGAGCATGTACTTCAGTCTGAAATAAAATGCAACTATATCTTCTGCTTTATATAGCAAAACCTGGCCTTGGGGATCCCACAGACCAGCAAAGGCTGAACAGAAGTGGTTTTCTTAGACAGGGAGGACATAATTTGTGCTTTGTACATTGAGAGTGCTAACACAGCCCTCTAAGACAGAGAATGCAGTCTCTCCAGATCAAATAAAACAGCCTGTGATTTTCCTTTTAAAGGAAGGACAAGTCAGAAGTTACTCCACCTCACATCTGAACCTTCAGCTCTACAATATACTCCAGCACTTAGCAGATCACCAGGCGACCCAGGCATTTCTCTCCTTTCCTTCTCCCCATGCTTATATATTTGTAAATTGGTTTTTCATCTGAAACCTACTATTCAACTCACTCCACCATTTATCTTTGTAGAGATTTTGTAGATTAAAACAGACAGTGAAAGCACACAAATATTTGCCCCCCTGTCTTCTCAGCATTCTCGTACCATAGCAGTACAAAGACAAGTGCAATCGCTCGTAAGTCAAATAACCACAGACACAAGCAGGCTCAGCATTGCACGGTGAGAGCCTGCTGTTATCCTACACATGCAAACAAAGACCACAGCCGTGCCACACCAGGGCTCTTAGACTTCTCTGAATATGAAGGAGCTCTGTCTCTCTGCTGATTCCCTCACACAGCCTCACTGAAGCCAGGAGACCCAGCCAACCCTGCCATGCACACCGACTTCCTCCCTTCCTACCTGTTTTGCAATTTTAATTTCTCACCTTCCTAAACAGAAAAAGGTTTATCGTGCTCTTGACAGAAATATTTAATTTTCCAAATGTATTTTTTTTTTCTTTCCAGAGCGCTGACAGTCTTAAGGTACAACATTTCCATATAACACCCATCCCAATTTACATAAAACCTACTTGAAAAGAAAGGACTGCACACCACAGGGAGCAGAACCACTACCAGCATCTACAAGAAGAGGTGCAGAGGCGTTGATACAGAACAAAGCCAAGTTTATTACAGTAAAGTTCAGCCCTGCTTTTATTTTCAGGAATCATGGGATACAAGTCAAGATTTTTCCACTTTAACATCACTATCTCAATCATCCACTGATGCAGAAGAACATAACTCATCTTGCATCCCCAGCGTGCATGCCTCTACTTGTTGCTTAAAGTTTGGCCCATGTTCAAGAGGTTAATGTGATTTGTGCATGGTTACAGACAAGGGAGGTCTCTGGCAGATCTATGAATTAAACCTAGGTTTGGAGTAGCCCAGGGCTGCTGCTCATGGATTATTGTCAATACCTGGCACAAACTCCTCAGCAGTCAGAGGGCTAAAAATAAGGTACTGAGAAAGAACAAGGTAACCCCAAATTCCCTGCCTCCAAGGGTCTGCATGCCCCAGAAGCAGACTGTGTGAAGCAGAGGTTAAGTGCTCTGTGCTCAGCCAAGCACGGGGAGAAATGCACCCACTGCCCTGCCTGGGGGCAGTTCAGGCTGCCATGACACTGCTGAAGGAACCGTGGGAAATGGGGAGTAAATGAAGATCTGTGTTAGTCTCCCCATCTATCCAACAAGCTCAATCCTTCCAACCCATTTGTCTAGTCTGTTCTTTAAAATCTCCAGTGACAGATACTCTGCAAACTCCCTTAGCAATCTATTTTAGTGCTTCACTATTTTTACTGTTCAACAGTGTTTCCTGATGTCCAGCCTCAATTTTTCTTGCTGCAATTTATGCTGTTGAGAAGAGTTCATTCCCTTTCTTTGAGACTGTTTCTGTTTGATTCCTGTGGGCATGTGTTCAGTGTCGAGATGGCTGCAGGTCTCCATGCTTTAATAAATCAAACATTACAGAACAGAATTGATGGGCCATCTTATTTGAACTGCTCTCTGCAAGCCCAGCTCAGAAATTTGCTGTCATTGTATCACCATCCAAGCTTATGCATATGGCACAGCTAAAGCAACAGCACAAATAGGAGCTCTGTGTATTAGAGTCTCAAACTGGCAACCAAAATTGAACCAGTTAGAAACAGCCACTCTCTAAAGGCACTGGCCTGATTTTCCCTTACATGTCAGCCACAGAGAAGGCAGACCCTGGTACTCGGATTCAGGCACCCAAAGAATCAATTTCTGCTTTACACAAGCTAATTACCTTCAGAGATCCAACAGTCAAAGGGTTATTTTTATGCTTTAACTGTGGACATAAAGAGTTCAGCCTTAAGCTCCCAACTTTGAAACATTGGCTTGTGGCCTTGGGAAACCAGAAGGAGAGGAAAGCAGAGCTGTGCCAGATAGCTGGGACCTAGCAACCACCAATCAGGGCCAAGGCAAAACAAGCTAGTTTTTAAACAAAGTAAGAGATGGAAAAAAAATCAGAGCATGCTGGGAAGCAAATGAAAGAGAAGCAAAGCTCCTTGAGTAACCACAGTGCAAATGAGACAGGCAAAACCTTACACCTGTTGCTGAAGCAGAATTGCTGAGCAGCATCTCTGCTCCCAAGTATTTACTCATGGAGATTTTCCATGTTGATCCACCTCTACACCTGCTTACTTCTACACACCCAGCTCTGAAAGGGATGTGACTCTGCTGCCCTGGGCTGTACTCCAGCCCCATAGCCAGAGCTGACTTTGATAGTTTTGAGTGTTGTCCTGCACAGAACCCAGCCTCTTTCTGCATTCTTTCTATTTCACCACAGACCACAAAATGAGCACTGTATGACGAAGGGAACTGTGCATCTCATTCGTGAAGACAGCGGTGCTTTGCTGGCCCCATCACCCACTCAACCAAAGGCAGCCCATGGTCTTTCCCCATCAGCCCCTGCTGAAGACTGTTGAGGTCACTGTGTGCTCCAGCACAGGGCAGAGCTGTGGTCCTCAACCTCGGCTGGCCCATGACTCTGAGCAGACAACCCAGCCTGTGCCCAGCTGCTCCACACAGCTTGTGCCACAGCTCGGCTGGCTCCGTGGCCCCTGCACCCACGTGCAGCCACCAACACAGTGCTGCTTGTAGCTTCAGCAGGGCCCAACCCACTGCACAACAGCAACAGGATGTTCCACTGCACCAGAGCTCCCTTACCAAGTACAGCAGGAGCAAGAGCAAGTCCTCAGCACGTACTCACACATTCCTGTATTTGCTGGTTTTGTGGCCCTCACCACCTCTCTGCAGCACTCTTCTATTTAATGACATCTTTGCACAAGCCTATGGAATTGCTCTAGCAATTCAGCTTGCCCTGCTCATCTGTAGTAGCTTCCCAGCAACCATCTCCTGCCTGGCTTTTCTACACCCAATGCTGCAAGTGCCACAGGACTCAAAAGCTTATCTTCATAGACAGAAAAGAAAAGGAAACAAGGCAGCAAACTGTCCTCCCCATTTCATGTGCTAGAGACTTGCTTTCACACACATACACTAAACATCTCGCCAATAAATGCTTGACTGCAAATAGCTAAAATCCAGATAGATGCCTCCATTATAATACTTTCCTCCTCTTTGTCATTCTTCCAGACTACTCTATAATGCTGTTACACCCTTTGTGTTGCTTCTTTATCACTCTTCAGTTCATGCAACCTTCTTTTGTCTTCTTGCAGGCACATTGTCCAAGAAGGATTGGACAGCAGGCCCTAACTAATCACCTGAGACATTAACCACTGCATATGCAATTATTTGCAAGCCCTGTTTCCCTGATGAATTCTATCCTGTGCCTCTGCAGACTGTATCCATTTTTTCCCTGCCTTTTGCTCCCAGATCCCATAAAGAACTTTTCTCTGTCATCACTAGGGCTGGTGCCTTTTCATATTCCCTGACTAACTGCTCCCTGTGGCTTCATGTTACTCTGTGCCTTCTAAAAAAAATTCTGTATTACTTCATTTCAGTTGCAAGATAACAATACTCCAAATACAAAACAATTCTGAGCTCTCTTGGACACGAGTGGATACACAACATGAAAATATACACACACAAGTACACCTCATTCTGCTAAACTGCACTGGTAATAGAGACACACCAATCAAACCATGCTTACATGCTCCCTGTTGTTTAAGTAGATACATCCACACCTAGGAAAAAAAAAAGCCAACACATACACAGCAGCTGTCTTGGTAATTCTCATCCACTGAAAGCCATTTCTCCAATAATTAGAGGTTTTAGATGCTAACACTAGTTGAACCCACAGGGTAAAGTTCAGTAAGAGAATCTGGGAAAAAAAGTGAACAAAATATGTGCACTGAATTAAAACTCAAAAGCTAGTCATCTCAGTGGGAACACCGAGTACACAAGCCAACAGCTTCCTTCAATTTAAAAAAAAAGTCATCTCAATCTGTTTTCCACTGCCTTTTTTTGTCCTTTAAGGACAGGAAATGTATTTGAAATTTTTAAAAGAAATTAAGTAGTGCCTGCTTGCACTGTACTTTACCAAAGGATGCACTGCTCTGACTAGCAAGACCAGCCCACAGAATGCCACTCCAAACTGGAGACACCACATCAGCACTCCTGAGTTACTCCTTCCTGGGCTGGGTGTGAGAGGAGAAAGGAGTCACAACTTCTCAGCTTGCTGCTTCCCACTGAAAGCACCACCTCTGCAGTATCAATTTTTAGTGGAGGGAAAGGAAAAAGACTCCCCTTAACCCAGCCAGAATCTTCACTCCATAAAAGGGCAGCAGCAAAACTCTTCATTACTCACAGCTAGCAAACTTGAAAGTAATTAAAAGACCCAATGAGTAACGCAACACTATAAAAAAATCACCATTTCAATCATGGGAAAATCAAAACCCAGCACAAAACCTCAATGCAAACAAAGCTACAGAAACAGGAGTGCTTGAGCCAAGGTATATAGCTCAGAAATTCCATCTGTGTGACTGCATTTTGAGCATTTCATCTGAAGCATCACTGTACACACCAGCTTGGAAGTGGTGGGTTTCTAGTCCTGACATATGTACCAATGCATAGATACAACCATCATCTTGGGAATCCCTTCTAAACATTGCCATTCCAAGAACAAGCAGGTGAGGGGTAGTGGCTCTATCTAGCATATGTGACAGCTTTAAAAGCTGCACTTACACAAGCAAATGGAGCGTATCAGCTGCACTGTATTAGCACCAGTGGCTGCAAATGGGACTCTGATATTTTTGTTGCTGTGACTGGAAATTTGCTCAACACACAGTCAAGGAAAAAACTGCTTTGAGAGGTACTTTCAGAACAGTGTTTCCACCTCCTATAGCATCAACCTGTTTTAACCTGCTGCACTCCAAGAGCAGAGCCCTGTCCATGGTTTGCACACAGAGAGGCTTTCCAGTATGGTGCCCCCCACCACACAACCAGCAAATCTAGGAGCACAGAGAGAAGAAAAATTCCAACTGCTGTAATTGGCAGCAGGATGAACCCTGCAGACCACTGCTAACAACACACAAATTCCATCAACTACCTCAGTCAGCTAAGGCCTATAAAGAGCTTTAAGCCAAAGCTGATCTGATCAGTCAACTCATGATTTCTGACATATGCCTAAAAGCTCCAGATCCCCAGCCCAAGAGTTTGCAAGAGAGTCTCCACTTTCATTTTAACAGGCTGGTGGAAAGCAAGCTTCTGGTTCTTGAGGCCCTGAAGGCAAGTTTAAAGCTGCACAACACCAAAAGCTGAATAGACTAATTTAATAATAAAAAATTAAACCCCAAAAGACGTCACTAATTTCTCTTTGACACTTTAACCCCCCCACCACAGGTATATACCCAGTATTGCAAAGCTGGCCATGCACACACACTGCCATTTCTGCCTTCCCTGTGCTAGGGCCAACTTGGTCCACCTGAGCCCGGCACAGCCTGTCCCCTCACACCCTGCTGTCATGGCACCTTTCAAAATGAGGCTGGCATCAGGACATAACCAAGGAGTGGGGAGGAGATGGCCACCAGAACACACCCTGGGCATGAAAAGTCCTGGGTTGAAAGAAGATGTCAGCACAGTGCACAGAGCCACACCATAGCATCGCCCTCTGACACAGCAGCAAAGCTTTGCCAGCCCCGGCACACTGCAAGGGGAAAAGTCACCTGCACCCCGACTTCAGAGCTGCAGAGGGAGGGAGAGAAGTCAGGGAGCACATAGGGACTCTCAGGACCACCCAGCAGCATGCTTAGAGAGCGTGACAAAGTCCCCAGCAGCCTAGGGTGGCCAGAGCCGTCACTATCGGGGGGCTGACACTAACAGTGCAATAATAAATCAGCTGAGAGGCTGACCAGGTAACCCCCAGTCCCCCTGAGATTTTGTCTGCACACTTATACTCATGAAATTAAAGCAAGTTAAACCAAGAAAGTATTTGAGGACAAATTTGCTTCCCCAGGAAAGCTTTTCCATAGAACTTAATGGGTTCTAATCACATATTTTAATACCACACCTTTATTAAGTCATTTTCCTGTTCCTGAATGCCCCCTGTAGATATCTCTTAACTTGTGCTATCCTACCAATTTTATAACAGATAAAATAAACTCTGCAGGATTTTCCTCTTGATACTGCCAGAGACCTAAGTGCTATAGAGTGAATTCTTATACAATATGATAATTGACTCAGTCTCCAAAGGATAAACATGTCAAGACACAAAAATATTTTTTTTTCTTACAAATGCAATGAAGATGTGATTAAAAACGTCATGTTCTGGGCAGATAAGCAATATTCTCGTAACTCATCATCTAAAATAAATTGTTCTATCATTTTTACTAGTTAAAAGAGATTCCAAGTCAGACAAGCTGAAAGCAGAAGTTTAAACATACTCAGCATGGCAAAAAGAATATTAATTCCCTTCCCCCCTATTAAATATTAAATTATAGTCTCCCACCTGTGGTTAACTGATCTTTCAAAAGTGCTCAAGTCCACCAAACACACAGCAGAAAGATGTTAAAGACCAGACCACAGCTTTAGGAAAGCCTTAAAGAAAGCAAATCTTAAAGATTTCCTGGAAAATCTGGCAGAGAAGAAATTGAATACGCAGAAGTGCACCACGTTATGCCACGAGTCTCATTCTTTGAGGAAAAAAATGCAATTACTTTGGATACATTGGGTCATACAGTGGACACAGAAGAGGAGCATCACTTAGTGCAGGGGATTACTGGAATGCTCTGCCAGCTCCTCATCTTGTGTTACAGAAGTACTCAGAGGTCCCAAGGACTTGTGGATCTGGGTGCTATGTCAAACCCTCCTCCTCTCCTGCTTGAGGCCTCACTGAGGGCTTGCTGCACAGGCTGCTGCACCAGCCCTTGCCTTCCCTCACCGGTGTGCACACCCTGCCAAGGGACCTTTCCACACCTGTACACACACAACCTCCCCAAGGAGCCAGAAGTGCTGGAAAAGGCTTTGACAACTCTGCAGTGAAGAGCATCACATGAGCACACACGTGGTGTCACTGCTACACACCAGTTACCCCAAATGACCTGTCCATGATTACCTGGCTACGGAGCCATTTATGTGAAAGACACCATAACAGAGCTAAGTTTGGGTTTTTCTTCTCCCCTTCCACCCCATCCCCCATAAAACACTCTTCCATAATTGAACCTTCAGCAACAAAGAACCTCTAACAAAGGAAGCAATTTTTGGGGAAACTCAGACCCTAAATCCACACAGACAACAGCTCTTGGACTGAATTCAAATGCATCCTCTGCTTAAATTCTTGTCTCAGGTCACTTAAAACCCCTGAAGTATTAGGCACATTAAAGGTACTTGGGAGAGAACAAGGATACATGTAGGCTGATATCACTCCAAAGAGGAGAAAATGATGCTAATTATAATGCTGGTAAAATGGAATCACTGGGGGGGGAAAAATGAACAGTAAAGCCAGTTAAGTGGTGCAAGAGCAGCTATAGTATTTAATCAGTGGTAGGCCATCCGCCTGAAAGGAGAATAACAGATTACATCAAGGCAGTGACAGGCAATCAATGAACACTCAATTAACAGTTACAATATTACTAACTTAAGCAAAACGTGGTTTTGCAAAGGGTAATCTCTCCCTTGTGCTGATACAACCCTAATTTCATTTTCTTCAACGCACAGACATCAAACATGAAAAGACAAAAGTTCAGGTACCACCATCTGAAAGGAAATATCCTTGGATTCTGCAAAGAGGCAAGTCAAAAGGGTGGAAGGAGACAAGACAAGGCTGCAGGATGACCACCTGGTAACACCTTCCACCTAGGAGGGAGAGGCAGCACAGTCCTGCAAGAGGGCACTGGCTCAACAGCCTGGAGACACAGACTCTGCAGCTCCCTTACCCCAGTCACTTGGCACACACACTTTGGTCCAAGGTGCACTTTGTCACTGCATTTTCTTGCCATTGCTCCTTTTCCACTTCTGCCTTGCTTTGCAGCTTTAAGGTTGGAGAGGAAGGAGGTATTAGGTGACAGGAACCTTCCTGAGCACACTGTGTGCCCTAATTAACACGCCAGCCACTGACTGAGCGGTAAAGGTGCCTCAGTTTCTCTCCCTGAGTTTGCTGAACGTGTCTCAGGTGGTGGCATAAGGGATTTCTGGTTGCAGCATCACTTGTTTCTGTGCAGGTACATGCTGGAGGCTTTGAAGTTGGTGTGTCTCATGGAAGAGCAGGTCTGAGGATAGCAGAACCCCTTCAGTCACTCTGAGTATGTCCAAACACCAGCTTCCTCAGATGGAAGAAAAGCAGGGGGAGGGCAGGGGAAGAGAGAAGAAGCTTGTTGGAAAGCCAGTCTGGGATGAAAGAGAGGTGATCCAGGGGCAAAAGAACCCTGTTGAAATTTAGTACACAGGAAACTTTGGGATTCTGCTCTACACCATTGTCCAAAGGGACAGAACTTCCCTGCCTCACACAGTAAATACACTACTCCGTTTGTCCTGAGTGACCTACAGTGGTAACTGCAGATTTCTAACCACCTTCTGCCCTCCACAGGGAGCAATTCTGGCCAAGACATTTCAAGTCCTAGCTGTAAAGTCATGGTAGAAGCAGGTCAGGTTTTGGATGAAGCTCATGCTGCCTGTTCCTGTCCTAACAGCAGTGGGAAGGAGGGATTCCTTAATTGTTTTTCAGCCAAAGTCATCCTCACAAGCAAAAACCCAGTCAGAGTGACAGTTTAGCACCCAGTAGGGCCCCCAGCACTGTGCTATTAGGGCTTGAACTTCTAGCCAAGACCCCTAGAAACAGGCTTGGCTGACACCAACCCAATCCCTTCCAAACTACAGCCCAAAGTCCTGCTGGATTTTGCTTCCCTCCAGCCCAGGAGAGGGGGAAATTAAAAAAAAAAAAAAAGAAGATTCATGACATAACTGAAAGATGTGAAGGACAATAATGACCATTTTGAAAATGTTGTTTTACTTGTTATTGACTGATGTTGAGTTTCCCCACACCAAGCCTCCACAGCCTACAGCTGACCTAAAGGAACTCTGCAAGATGTATTATTTCAATTTAAAACCAGCAAATGTAGCAAGTCCTAGGTAATTTGCTCCTGTGCTTAAATATAAAGCTGTATAAAAATAAAACATGCCTTTTTCTCATCTGAATTTATCTAGTTTGAGCATCCAGCCACAGAACCATGTCCTGCCTTCGTACCTTTGGCAGGCAGAAGTCTCTTTCCCTGATGAAGTACTTTTAGACAATAATAAAATCACCCCTTAAACTTCTATTTGTTAGAAGAAACAGATTGAGCTTCAGTTTCTCTCTCCAGCATGCTTTACAGACCTCACATCATCCTTGTAGCTCTTCTCTTATCTCTCACCAGTTTGCCAACATCATTTTTAAGGTAGATACCATGACTGCACACAACGCTCTTCCTACTTGTATTCATTATTTCTTTGCTTAGACAGCCAAAGATAGGATTAACACTCCTGAGAATTCACAACACGGCACAAGACCAGCTAGTTATTGATAAGATAAAGAAATTAAGCTCCTGCTTCTCACCTTGACGTGGTGACTCCCAGGGGTTCCTCTCTCGAAGTGTGGATTTTACTCCCTGCTCTCGTTAATGTGGATTAGTAAAAGTTATCACACACCAGCCATGCTCAAAGACTTGTCTGTACTTTTACCCTTTTTCCACTCTAAATGCAAGATATCTTGCCTAAACTTTCCACCCTTTCTCAAACCCTCACATTTGTCACAGTATGGGACTGCAGGTTACCTTGGCTAAGATGACACAGGTAGCTGGTTATGCTGCAGACACCCCAAAACCAGAGCCTGGTCCACCACCCATGAGTGAACCTGACCACTGTCAGGATCCCAGGCAGAAACAGGGCACTCACAGCCCAGACAGAGCCACAGATCCCAAGCTGTGCTTTGTGCTACTGCAGTAAAGCCAGCTCCCAGGAGCCAAACAAGCTCCAGCAGCCAAAGCCAAGCAATGCCAGTTTATCTGTGCCCCAGGCTCCTGCCAGAACAAATCTGCCACACGAGGACTACAGCATTTCACACCTCTTCCAACAGAGCTCCCCCTACAACACAAGGTTCTGAGGTAGCTCAAGATACACCTCGGATCTGCTTTCCAGAGACATGCTCCTGCTTCTCTAGACCCCCATGGGACAAGGAGAGCCAGCCAAGCCCCTCTCCCCACGCTCACTAGCCAAGATGTGCGCTTTGGGCAACGCTGCCAGCACACTGCAGGCTCGTGCCACCAGCCTGGCATCCGGCACCAGATGGAAACTGCAAACTCATTCAGCATTTGAAGGGATCTGGACCCAGGGGTTTGCTCTAAGAAGCCTTCTCTCTCCTTATCCCCAGCCCTACCAGTTGGAAGCTAATGTGTCTGGATTTTTCACCAACAGTCAGAAAAAAAATTTATCACAGAAAATGTGCAAGCACTGACATCTTAAGACAAAAAACATGCAGATTTCTCAACTGTTCACAGCACATTATGGAAATACATTCTTAGGGACTATTAAATGTGGGGATTATTGACTAGATGAGCAGCAGCTCAATGGACTAGCTTGCAAATATGTCTTTAGACAATTCTTAAAATGCAGATTAATTATCTAACAGACCAGAACATTTTTTTTCCTACAGACTTTCTAATGATCTGCTGCATAAACAAACACCCAGACAGTTTTGTTTGCATTTGTGTTGGCTGTGACGTTTTTCAATAACTAAATAGTGACTGAGAAGACTTAAATCTTATTTAACACTCAGCAGGAACAGAACAAAAGGCATGTCAGTCCAAATCACTGAAAGACATGTCTCCTTAAAGACCCTTGGGAAGTTCAACCACTGTAATACCAAAAGGCTGTGTTTCCCAAACATAAAACTTCATATGTACCAAGCAGCATTAAATTCTTTCTATGGTCATGCCATTAGGTTTCATTAAAGAAACCACAACCTTGACATCCAACATTTAATGGCTACTATTCCCATCAACCCATTTTTAAATGAGCAGGTCATCTTTTACTACAGAGCTACTGTTCAGGCTCTCTGCAGACTCAGGTAAATATCGCTGTGGCCCAGCCACCCTGGAGTTACAGCTCAGAGATCAGCATGGGAAGGTTCAAGCTGAGGGAAGCATTGCACTGAGCTCTGCTGTTGCCCTCACCCACTAATTCCTGTGTGGTGATCTGAGCCCTTCAGTTAGAATTTTAACATCTCATCTTGATTTTAAATTTGCCATCGACACAGGACCAAGCACAGTGCTCATTTTCTCAGGAAGGGTAACTAACATGTTCTTTGTAAACTATGTTTTCAGCTTCCAACTACTCAATTTCTTTATGCCTTTTCTGATAGGTTAAAATGGTGTTGGATATCCAAACCCATGCAAAGCGAGTGTGAAACATTATTATTATTCCAGCTTCACACCCACTCTCCCTTGGTGTGAACAATAATGCAAACTGCAAGACAGTGATGAATTGGACCTGGAGAGGACCAGATGCTCTGTGAACATTAGTGCAGTCTCTGCCCTGAACATTTTTCAGTCTAAAAAGAGATGTGATAGCCTGCTTTCAAAGCTGTCCATGCACACATACAATCTTTTAACACCAGATGTTACCAGATCACACACAAGGTGGAGCAAAAATGGAAAATAAGCAGAGACCAAACAAGAAAAGAGCAAGGGCAAACAATGAGCATGGGTAAAGTAAAATACATTTCGATCAACCTTTTTTGGGTGAAAAAACAAGCAGTTTTGGCACATGTAACAGTTTGCAGATCAGCACTAGTTTCAATGAACTCCATGCTAGCAGCACTCTACCGCACTAGTGTGATTGCAGCCAGGCTCTGCCCATGGCTCAGTTCCTTCTGAGCCTTGCCATTTCACTCAAGACAAGCCACATTAAGAGCAACCCTATCAGACACAGCAATTTGCTGCTTCATCATTGTCTACAGAGAGAAAGCACAGGGCTGAAACCCAACATGAATCCCATTGTAGACTCAAACATCAGTGACAACCAGCCTTGCAGTGCCTCTGTCTCCGAGCAGGGCCAGAGGGCCATTAAAAAAAACCCTCAGCATCAAAATGCAACACATTCTTCAGAAAAATGTCAGCTTCTGTCATTGAACCAAAACCTCTCTGGTTTTCAGCAAAAAGCTAGGGAAAAAAAAACCCCAAACAACCCCAAAATCAAAAACCACATTAAGACTGAACAAAATATTGCAGGGATTTTTAACAATCCATCCCCTCCTGATCAGGCCCCGATTATCTTTGATATCAGATTCAGATGTCCACGTAGGAAGGGGAGAGAGGGCACAGAGCCACAATCATGTAGAAAGAGCTGATTTTCTGCTGAAACAGCTGAGGTGTGATCACACAGTTCATCAGTCTGTAATGTTAATGACGCCAACTGCTTCAGCTAGAGCCACAGGACGGACCTCCAGTGACTCTCCCAAGGGAGGCGATGCAAGGGAACCGGTGTCACGCTGCGCAGAAAGAGCTGTTTGCCACCGGTCATCCTCCTCCCCCCGACACACACACACACTGTGACAGCCCCAGAAAGGGAAAACCTGCTTTTTAAACACAGCAAAATCTTTAAGGAGCTAAGCACATGCCTGAGTGGGTGGGAAATTAGTTTTATTATTACTTTATGCTCACAGGGTCTAAGACCTCAGATGACTTGTTTGTGCCCAGAATGAATTTTTGCAGACTCATTATAAAGCCTTGCAAAGCAGAGTTTATAAGGTCACAGAAGAATTTCCATTAACTGTAGCCTAGCTAGGGATTGCCAGTATGATCTATTTCTCTCATTTATGCATATGCAATAAGGCCAAGATGAAGCTCCTTTGCTTTATTTCCACATCATTGTGCTGATGCTGAGCTAACCAAATAAACAAACCAAAAAGGGAGTGGGGAAGGGGAGGGAGGAACAGAGAGACTCAGAAAAAAAAATGTATGCCTGGCTCTCTCCCTCATGAAGGATGCAAATAAATTCTGCAGACTTTGAAGCCAGGAGATCTCAACAGAGATGAAAATCCCCTTGTGCTGGATAGCTCCCCAGGTGCTCAGCTGAGACATTGCTTGGGTATTGTGTTATGTGGCCTCATCCATGCAAAGGATGATCTAAATAAATATTATTACCCTACCACCTGACTGAGACCTGTCTCAGGGATTTGCAGTCAAGCAGAAACTCAAACCCTCTGGGCTCTCTAATCTCCCTCCCACCACTGCAAGACCACAGCCCCTTCAAAAACTGCACTCCAGACACTCAGCAGTAACACTCCCCTTCCAACGCCGTAAACACGTCCCAGGCCTCTGGGTAAGAGACAGTGAAAGTCCAGGTAGGAAATCCCCCACGTGGATGGACAATTTGTATCTTGGCTCTTTCTTCCCTGATAAACTAGTAACATGGTGTCTACCTCCTTGGAAAATCCATGGGGATGGTCCCACCAGTCGAGGAGCTCACCAGGACTCAGCAAAGTTCCTCTCGATTCATTTTAAAGCCAGCCAGTCCAGCTGGATGTGGGCACAGGCTGGATGCCCACAGCCCCTGCTCCAGCCAGAGCAGCACCCTGGCCCCAGGTCTGGCTTGAGAGGCTTTGGGAAGAGCTGTCACTGCTGTGGCACTGCAGACACCACTCTCCACAGAGCCCCTGTACCACACAGTGCCCGAGATGGAGAGCACTGTTTGCCAGACCAGAGCATCTCCTGAGGCTCCTCTTCAGCTCAGTGTCCCAGAATCCCACAGAAGTACCCTGGCTACATCATTAGGGAAAGATTTACTCAGGTTTTTCCTTTTCCACATGTCTGTAATGCTCAAGTCTGAGATACACCCTGACTGCTGCTCCAGTGGCCAAACCACTGGCATGCTCAAATGCAGCAGCCTTGTCTCTTAATTCTTCCAGATGTTTAGCAGCAAAAGCAAACCCTTTCTGTTGGCATACTTGCTCACTCTAACCCAGCTCTGATCCATTTCCACTTCCAAATCACTAAAGATAATAAATAAGCCTAGCCTCAGCATAAGGAACCTTCATATAATCACCTATCTTTGCTCTGATCAGCACTCCTCCATTACACTTCTATTTTCTACAGCTTAACTAGGAAAGCCAGCACTGAACTCTGCCCCTTACCCTACAGCTATTTATTGCCCACATTCTGCTATTTATTTCCTAAAATAGTCTCTTTTGGGTGGATCTAATGAAAAATCCAAATAAATTAGGTCTATTTGGTACATTTTCAGTTCCTATTTTATTAGTCTTCCAAACTGCAAGCAGCGGTAGGAAGGCAGGCTTCCCTACTGCACATCCATCCTCTTCATATAAGCTATGGTGATTTGGCCCCCAGGGTTAGACCCATCCAAATATTTGAGTGATATAATTAAGGACTCTCAGCTGGCACAGAACAGAAGCAAAACTGACCTGCCCAATATCCAGCTTTTCCTCAGGTTTGATTTCTGTAAAGGCATCACATGGCAAAACCACTCCTGTTGTACCTGGCAGTTCCCTTGGACCACTTGGGTTCCTGCCTTGGTAACTTCCCAGTGAAGAGGAAAAGACACCCCTTTCATGTTATCACCTGCTGCTGTTTCACACTTTCTTTACTTCAGGGCTTTTCCCTCAAGCCAGCTTTTCTCTCTGCCACAGCTCCTCATACCTCCAACCACTACTGCTGCCCTTGGAGGCATTTCAGCACCCTGCAGCTGCTCAGCCATGTTAGACACCACCCATGCAGCACTGCTTATGCCATGCTGCACCCAGGAACACCAGGAGACTTTTCCCAGCCCCAGTAAGGTCTCCCACAGAGACAGAGCAACAAGCAAACAAAGCACAGGACAACATTACAGCTGAGAGGTCCTGTGTCCAGCTCACCTCATAGTCATAGAGAGAAGTGGTGTCGACAGAGCTGCAGAAACCACATCTGAGCCTCCTTCCCCATCTCTCTTGTTAGACACCTGCAGACACACCGCTGAAAAGTACCTGAGGAATCCTGTGCTCACTTCTTTATTTACATTGGCTCCTGCTGACACCAGTTGAGCATTTCAAGATACAGGAAGTATTTCTGGTTTTATTGCCTTGATAGCTTTTGAACAGCTTGAAGCTTGCCAGCTGTGTTATACCCATCAGCCGCTCACTACTGATCAACGTGGAAAGAACCCTGTTCAAGCTGGTCCTCACTACATTTTCTGCCACCTTCATTAAAATTAACTGCCACATCCACCACCATCTACTGTAGCACACTGTCTTCCACAGGCACCAGAACAAATAACACAAAAAGCACTGTTATGTTAACACCACAAATTCTCCTTACAAGCCATGTCCCACAGATCAGATGTAAAGTTATTATGAGGATCCTTAAAACTGCTCCATTACTTCCTCATAGGTTTTAGAACTCCTTTTATCTCTCGAAGTCCTTGATTTTCTCGTCAGAGAACCCACAACAGTGTTAACAGTTCCCCTGAGAGGATACAGCCAGACAAACTGGAGTTTGTAGTCTCCTGTGCACAGGAACGGCTCTGCAGTGGTACCAGTCTCTTTTCTGTACAAAGCCAAAAGCAGTTTCTCATTCCTGTGCAAAGCTTTCACCATGAAGTTGCTAATATCCCATTGATTCCTCCATATCATCCCCCCAGCTCTAAGAGACACCCTTCAAGCTGTTCTCATCTTGTTAGACCACATTTCAGTGTGTTCCTCCTATTCACACAGAGCAAGAGGTTCCTTGTATTAACAGATACCTTAGTCTCATATATGCTGCCTTGGAAGCCTCTTGCCCAGAGCAGAAAATATTTCTGAGAAGACTTGTGGAAACTTTTGTCTCGTCTGCTGCCCAGAAGCACGAAAAACAAAATCTGACCCTAACAAGTGCTACACATGAGATCTCCCCTCAAAGTCAGCAAGAGTCAATATCCACAACCCAGGCACATCAGCAAGCCTTTAAAAAGAGCAAGACTCTGACCATCTGCACATGCTTAGACCCAGCTGCATATAGAATAAAGCCTAAACCATCTTCAAGGAAAATGAAGTTTCTTGGACTAGGGAGTTCTTTGTCCATATGGCCCAGCAATAGCCAATTCTAAGCATGCATCCGGTCCTTTATCACTTCTGTCATCTCCTGCTTCCTTCTACTCTGCTTTTCCCTCCTTCCTTTTCCCCTGCTGACACAAAAGCTCAACCTTCCAGCCACCCACACAGACGCTCACTCCCCGTCCAGGCTCAAGCATCCCTGCTCTGCACGCACACCCCATGCAAACACACAGCTTCTCTTCCAGCCAAAGGGGCCCGAGGCCTTTCCTGGGTGTCCTTGGGCCCTATCACACACACAGAACCAGCTGCTTCTCCCAGAGAAAGAGGGATTTAAAACAACACAGTCAAAGCACCCACTGTAGCACAAAGCAGAGACCCTACACTGCAGTCAGGTGCTTTCCCACCAGAGCTCATGCAATCAGCCAGCATCCAGCCAAGGACCTTCCCCAGCCCTGGGTCAGTTTTAAGTTCACTTGCCATTTTTCCATCAAGCAAAGGAATCAGTGTGAGCACACAAACACAACAGTGAGGATAGGATTTTCTGACATGCTTTAGCTTTCAGAAAAGATAGTTTGGAGGCAACACTGCACATACCTGCCTTGCTCTTCCCTCGGTGAGCTCTCTGAAGACCAGCTCCCTCAAACCATTTGCCATTCACCCACAGATTGCTGCATGCTCCTGGGTATTTAGGCCTTTGCCAGCCCACATGACTCCTTGGCTTATTTTCCTTGCACAGCTTGCAAAAGAAATCTCCAGCAAGAAACTTGCAGGCAGCAGCACTGCCTCAGTGTCTCTCTCAGAGCTGCAGGCAGCTGCTCTAAAGCCCCCATTTAGAACCAAACTTTCAAAGGTGACTCTCCTCACGGAGCTGTTGATGCCTTTATCAGGCATGCTCTCTCCCCTTCCTGCTCTGGGAGCCAGACTGGCTTTCCTCCACCCACATCCCTTCATTTCAGCCATCACCTTCCACAAGCATCCTGTTGCCACCACCAAGAGTAGAGGCACCATCCCCATAGGAGCCAGCCTACAAAGGGTTAAGAGAAATGGCCATTTAAATAATTAAAAAAAAAAAAAAGAAGCATTCTCATTTGCTGTGCTGACACTCTAAAGCCCTCTTTCTGCTCAGCACAGCCTGTCAGGTCCCTCTTCCCCACATTCCAGGTACAAGCCTCTCTACTCAGGGTGTTAATTCATGCCAAGCATGGGGAAAGAAATACCTGCAAACCAGCAAGGGCCACACAGCAACTTTCCCAACTTCTGGCTTTGCTAATCAGGCCCAACTCTTAAATGGAAACCAACAGGGAAAGATTCAGCTGCTTACCATCTACTTCTCTACCCAGATGGTTCCCTTCAAATACATAGCCTAATATGCATAAATACTAAAGCAGACTTGCATCAAGACACTTTAAAAATACCTTGGCACGGTGGGAGCCTCACTGCAGATTGCTTTCAGAGAGCACACTTCTACCTCTGTGCAAAATGAAGACTAAAGCAAGCCATGCCAGGAAAGCACCGAGTACGGTGAACATCCACCTCCTACCTGCCAGCACACACGTCCTGACACCCAGGCACCGGTCACAGAAGCAGCTGCTGGCTGCTGGCAGCAGCTCTACAGGAGCACCAGCCACTCCATGAGGATGCTGGCTCGTTCTCCAATGCTGTAGACCCTCGGCTCTCTGTCGGGGGACTCGGGGAAGGCTCTGCTCTCGGCTAACTGCAGCAGCTACATCCAGCCGCGATGTGGCTGCTGAACATCTTCTCGCAGAAAAGGCTGTCTTGCCTCAGAGAGACAAAAGGACTGGTTCCTGCTGGGGGCAAGCAGGGGAATCTCCTGCTGCTGTGGCATGGGGCAGCCAGTGCCCACCAGCACTCCGGGAGGACCACTGCCCAGGATGCAGTGGCAGCGCGAGCCATCCCTCAGCATCTCCCGCTGGCAGAAGGCCCCCAGCGAGGCAGGGCGCAGCTCCGGATCCTCCAGCAAACAGCACCGCGCCACAAAGGAGGCACGTGTGGGAGACAAAGCAAACCTCATTTGTGTGAGGTGAACTTTCCCAAGGGTCACAATCTTGAGGTCTCAAGCCTACCAGGCTGGGAAAGAAAGAAGCCTGATAGATGATGAGAGCTGAACAGCACTTGCAGCGTCTCTCACCTATGCAGAGCACCCAGTCAGAGCTGCAAGCTACGCCAGAGTTTGTGCATAAATAATACAGAATAAAGTTAGGCCTAGGAAGAGGTTTCTGCATGGAGTTTTCCCTCACTGCTCAGAATCAACACTGCTCGTTCGTTAAAGGAGAGTCTGTGTCAGCACCAAACCCGCACGTCTGCGCATACAAGTACCTCATGGATCCTCAGACAAATTATTCACAAGCATAACTCCATTGAAATGCATTCCAGAACAATGAACCTTTCCCTTCCAATCCACAGCCTGAGAAAAAGATCTGTTAAACAGCATTTCCCTCACTGCCTATGACTGTAGCACGCAGGCTGCGAATACAGCAACGCACAAGTACCCGGGGAGCATCCATTCCAGCCAGCCCCGCTCCTGCTCTCTCCTGTACGGATGTCAACCGCACACTTCCACACACTGGGGACATCCCGGGGATGGTTCCCAGGTTACCCATAGGAGCTGTAGCCATACAGAGTCCCCCCCCCCTCCCCGCACTCTTTGAACTTCAGCTCTCCCGAAAGCTGGAGTATATTTCCCAACTCTTGTTACGCTAAAAACGCTGCGGCCGCCAGCAGGCCCCCCGCAAAGGGCTGGTGGGAAAGTCCTTCAGCAAGTGCTGCCGTGAGACCGGGCGGACGGGCATGCTGCTACCGGCAACCGTGGACAGCCTGGCAGGGCTCGGCTGCGGCTCGCACCGCGCTCCGGGGACTTAGGCTGCTCGGGGCGCCGAGCGTCCCCCGGCCCCACAGCAGCGGGGAAGCGGTGGTCCCCGGGGGCCGGAGCGGGCAGCGGGGCCGGAGCGAGCATCCCGCGGGGTACCCCGGGGGAGCGGTGTCGCCGGGGACCCTCTGCCCCTAAGCGGCGGGGTCCCACCGCCCCCTCCCCGCCCGACCCTCCCTTCCCTTCGGCAGGACGCAGGGGCGCCCGGCCGCCTCCCCACGGCCCCCCCAGGCGGCTCCTACCTGGCCCGGTCGGCACGGCTCGGCTCGGCTCTGCCCGCGGCTGCTCTGGCCCCGCTCCGGCAGCGGCAGCAGCGGGTCCCCGGCGGCGAGCGGAGGAACTGCAGGGGGCGGGGGGCGGCTGCCGGGGAGCCGCCGGGCAGGGGGGAAGGCAGGGAAGGGAAGGGGCTGCCGGGCTCGTCCGGAGCGGGCAGGGGGGAGGCAGCCGGGATGGAAGGGCGGCAGTGGACCGGGGACGGAAGGGAACTGGGGATGGAGGGACGGCAGGGGACCGGGGATGGCGGGGGACTGGGGATGGAGGGACGGCAGGGGACTGGGGACGGAGGGGAGGCAGGGGCTCAAGAACGGAGAGGGGAAGGATGGGGGAATGGCAGGAGACTGGGGATAGAGGGATGGCAGAAGCCAGGACAGAGGGAGCACAGAGAGGGGGATGCAGGGAGGGGACTGAGGAAGGAGGGAGGTCAGAGACCAGAGGGGCACTGGAACTATTGCTTCTGAAAGTGACTGGTTTTCCTAAGCCGAGACTAAGGGGGGGCACACTGGATTTTGAGAAAGGCTGTACCTTCTCCCCACCCTCACAAATCCTTCACTGCTTTGGGCTTCCCTGCTATTAGCCAGGGCCCTCACTTTTCCCACGTGTCCTCTCCTTCTACTCTGCCTGTGAAGGACACAAGGTGAAATACTTTTGCCCACAGCTTCTAAAGTCTTCCTATTAAGTGTCAATCTTCTCCTTGTACAGTAATGCCTGCTGGGCAAGAGACATCCCCCAGCACTGGGAAAGTGTCAGGGGTGGGACAAACAGGACCTGTTCTGTAGAGCAAGGCTGAGAAATGCAGCAGCAGCCAGTCAGGTCCCTAAGCTGTGTCCCTGTAGGCTGGAGCTCTCCAGCCTTCTCTGCTACACTGCAGTTTTGTTTTCCTGTTTGTTTGTTTGTTTTTAATGGTGAGAAAAGCAAAGCTTTAAAACCATCAATTAACTGGACTGTTGCATTAGGAGCAATGAACTACTATTTGACAGAAATTCATCTTCCCCTCCTGCTGAGAAGAAATAAGCTGGAGGAAAAGAATCAGCTTCACAGGAGAAAAAAAAAAGAACGCCTCTGCTTCAGAGACAAATTACTCATAAGATACATAGGTAACAGGCACAGGGTGCTTTGAGCTCATTCCTTTTACACATCATTTCCCTTAGGACAACAGCTACAAGTCAATTGCTTTGTGAATGATCCTTGTGCCTTTGCACCAGTGACCCTGCCCAACAGGCCGTTCCAAGCACGTATTATTCTCAGACTAGAAGAACATTTGCTTTTAATTTATGATTGTGGCCCTGCAGGTCCAGATTCACAGCTGTCTGGGCCACAGCTCAGGCCTGCATGGAGCAGTGCTTTCTGCTCCTGTCTGAGTAGGGGCAGAGCAGGGGGCAGTGGGGGTCTGGGGGACAGAACAGCCAGGTCTGGCTGACAGAGCTGGGATTGCTTCAGGACCAAGAGCAGGCACGATCCAGCCAGATGCTGCATCTTCCTCATGGCCCTTAGTCCTTCATCCAATTATTGGAGCCTCAGCCTTGTTGTTGTACTCTTAGATGGTAACTTAAGACCTGGAAAGCTAAATACAAGGCTTTCACTGCAAAATCATAGAATGGTTTGGGTTGGAAGGGACCTTAAAGCTCATCCAGTTCCAACCTTCCTGCCATGGCAGGGACACCTTCTACTACACCAGTTTGCTCAAAGCCTCAGAATAAACAAACAAACAAATAAATAAATAATCAATCTTCATGAGCCATTCTCTGGCACAGTATAAATCAGTACAGAATCACAAAAGTTAAAGCACCCTTGTCAACCAACAGCAGGTGAGAGCTACCTGAAAGAAAGCATTCCAGAGGAGACAGCTATCCAGACAGTTATTTGTGGTCACCAGAGACCTGGAAAGCAGAAGGCAGAAATGCTGCCTGACCCTGCTGCCCAGAGCAGCAGTGCAAAGCCCTGCTTTCACCTCACCTGGCACAGGCTAAACTCCAGCCCAAGGTAAGGCAGGGGAGCCACGTCATCAGACAGGTCCCATCCTAAGAGTCTGGCAAGAGAGAGTGAAGCCCAGCACGGCTGAGCTCAGTCCTCCTCCCTTTCCCCCTCCCTCAGGCTCTCCTGCTGCAAGTCTCAGCATTAAGTTTGAGCAAAGATACCTGAATTCCAATTATTTCCAACTTCATTTGCTCTCTCCAGTTTCTGAGGCAGTTGTGTTTTATTTAAAATCTTTTGGGATCTTTGTGCATGAGATAATTCAGCAAAGGAACAAATGGAGTAGAAATTGTCTGGAAATAAATCTGGTTTGGTTTGGAAATAAAAAGGATTCTAACCATAAGAGAGAGGTCTCAAAACTGCCTTCTGATATAAAGTGTGTGTGAGGAGAAGAGGGAAGCTATCCAACTTGTTCTAAAATAGAGTTTGGTTATTTTATGAATGAGGTTATCTGACACAGTTGCCTGCAAAAGCAAGGGAGCTTGATGGCCTAGAAAATCCTGTTTGTGGAAGGAACCATTGTCCTTGTAAGACTACTAATCCAAAGATTACAGAGGGCTTGGGATCCTGCTTGCACTTAGGGTCACAGAAAAACAGGGAAGACACATTGATACCTCAGAAAGCCAGAGAAGGAACATCTGTCCCAGGGGCTCAGAGACAAAGGGGTGTTCAGGACAGAGCACTGGCTGCACCAGACAGCCCTGAAAGCTCCTTCTCTGGGAGTCACTGCTAAGATGCTCCCTCAGGTCAGCAAGGCACAGGGTGAAAATCAAAATGGTCTTTGAAAACAAGTGAGTTGTCCAAAACAGGAGCTCAAAACAATAGCAGCACTATTGCAGGTCCAGCTCAACCCAGCCCAACCCAGGCTTTCCCCAGCAGCAGCTTCCTTAGCTGTGTCCGTGCAGGGTGTAAGCAAAGCCCACAGTGACACCTATGATCAGTCTGCCCCTATTTCCACAAACAACAACAGGCTGTTTGTTCCACAGAATAATCTGACGTCTGCAGAGCCAAACAACTGGGGGAAATAGCCACCATCAGTAATCACACTGCTTACCTCATGGCATATTATATATCTAAGCTATTAAATTATCTTTTCCTTCTCAGTTGCACTAAAAGGGGGCTCTGATCTCAAATTGACGTGAAGTTGAGTCGTGAATCATTTAAACAACTGCTACATTTATCTTCCTAGGTGGCTATATTTCAGCAGAAGGGTAAATAACAGTACCAATGTAAAAGAGAGTCAGTGAGATGCATGAAGTACTGGGAGATTTCTGGGGATAAAAGACATTGCAAAAGGCAAGATTTCTCATTTGATTGAAAAATAAAGAAATAAATCTATTATATATGTGCCAGATTTTTTCTTCAAGGTTCATAACAGCTTTCTATTGGTAATAGAACAAGTCCAAATTAGATAATTTTATAGATAGAACAGCTCTGAAGGAACCGGTTAGTGGAATAAGTATCTTGTGGTAGTTACATAAAAAAGCCCATCTAATTATATATATATATTTAGATGGCTTGAAGAAGTTAGTAGGATGAGTTAGATAAATAAGGAACATTTTGTGGAACAGTTTGTTTGCTTTCTTTTTCATGCAAAAGAAAATGTGTGTGAATTTCAAAGAGCTACAGTCAGAAATGGCATCTGCCATCCTGATCCAAAATTTGGGGGGGATACCAGTAGTCCCATCTGAAGAGGCTGCTCCACAGCCTATGTTCTATAATTCTCCTGCCTGCCCAATGCACATGAAGGTTCAAAACTTTTCTCTGGGTGAGGATGTGCCCCTGCCAGATTGCTCACGTCAGTAGAACACAGCAGGTGCAGACGTGGCTGCAGGATCCAGGCCATATGAAATGAGAAATGGTGAGGCCACCACTGGCATTTCATTGGTGTCCTGTTCTGCAGCCAGGAATGCAGATTTCCCAGGTGCTCTGAGTGGGAGATGACTTTCCCAGAGGTGTGGGAGCCCTGCTACCACACTGGCATTAATAACCTTTAAAAGCCTACTGCCACCACCACCACAGTGATCGTTTTTGCTTGACGTGCAGTGACATGCCCCCATTCACCAAAATTCCTGCCCAGCACTGTCATGCTCCAACCAACAGCTGGGTCACTGCCTCAGGTCCTTTCTAGGCCATATCCTATCTATTAACAGCCTCCATCCTTACACTTCTGCTTATTTCCAGTTTTGAAAGCAACCCATTCCTTTAACTACCATTTAATCTCATATATAAGTAGTTAGTGCCTGTTGCTTCCCAAAGAGATTGATTACGTACCCTCTCAAGTGCTGCGCACATGGTGAGACAATCCTAGAAGACCAGAGCATTTAAATAAGGTTCAAAAAAGCATGTGCAGTGCCTTGCCTCCATGGGAAATGGAGGGCTGGAGCAATGACACGATTTCAGTAAGGTCACACAGGCTTGTGTAGCAAATCTCAGAACTAAACCCAGACCGCCTTTAGTCACAGCTCTGTGCTTCCACAAGAAGATCTGTCCTCTCCAGACAACAATAAATATTGGATGGATTATTTGCAAAGCATTTATCTTCACTTGCATCTCAGTTTTTCTTGCTTTTTGGTGTTGTCTTCCTTGTAATTACTGCCATCAAAGGATGTTTTATTCTATTCACACACCACAGATAAATAAAAGCAGTCATTTAAAAAGCAGGGCAAACAACCCACCAACCCCACAAAAACCACCTCTCTTTGAAATGTGGTGAAAGCAAAAGATAAAGAGACTTTCAGGTAAGAAATAAATTAAGAAAAGAGAGTAGCGAAGAATGAAACTGACTTCAGAGATCTCACCAGCAGGTTGGTCCAAGGACCAGACACAGCCCAGGAAGGAGGAGATGCTGGTTTAGCTGCTCTGGGCTCTGACAGCAACTGACACACCCCCTGAACCCAGGAATAGCATTGCACCTTCCCCATCTCTGCAGTGGATCAGGGAACTCCAGCCCTGGAGCCTCTGCTCTGGGGCAAATTAGCCTACCCTGAAATCTCCACCCATTTATAAAGCCTCCAGTCTTCAGGGAATGAGTGTTCAGAGATGCAGAGCCCCCTTTTATCTCTCCATTTTCCAAAGGAACTGTAGATGCCCCAGGCTCACTTGTCTCTCATGGTTGGCTGGTCCAAGCACCAAGCTGTCTCAAGGCAGTGAATGCTTTTTCTCAGTTGAGCTCTGAGCATCCTGTTCGGATTTTTCTCATCATCACAGTGCACAATATTTTCTAGCACTAATGGAAAAACTACAGAGGGTTAAGAAAGGGAGGAAGGCAGAGAAGACTTAAGGTTCAGGCCTAGGATGGTTGTGCATGGGCACAGTCACCTGAACAGACTTGGATCTGCTGAGAATCCAACCCCCAAGTCTCTCAGGCATATTGCAAGTCCAGAGCAGAGTCCCAGTGGGGTAGCTGAAGCAAGGCAACCACCCCAGCACACACCTCTGGTGCAGATGGTGGTGCAGGAACACGTGCTGGTCAGAGAACTGGGTTTACTGAGAGGAGAAGCCAAGACTGGAGTCGTTCCCTGCTCCTTGGCTAACAGTGGCTAAGCCACTATGAGCTTTCCTACATATGTGACTGACAGGGGACAGCCACAGTCACTGCCATTCCAGGGGGGCTGCAGCTGCCACCTCCAACACTATTAGCAGCATGGAAGAAATACTTTTTGGTGGGGTTTTGGGGTTTTTTTTTTCTTTGTTTCTAAGGTGGACTGATACTGTCTGACCTCACATAAGCATCCTCTTTTTGCCAACTCCAGACTAGATGCAGAGCCCACCTTAGAGAGAGATGAACAATAGCTCAGTAGTGACAGGGGTAGTTTTATTACAGCAGAATAAAGAAATTGCAGAGGAAAAAAAGATGAGTTCAATATAAGATACAATTGAGGCTATTTGACTTCTGCTGCATGCATCCATTAAAATGATGATGATGAATGGGTCAGAGGGGCTTTCAAAACACTGTGGAGTAAGCAAACAGCAGAACTGCTTGTAGAAAAGGGAGGGCATCTCTTCTGCTCAGTGCTGTCTAATTAGACCACAGAATATTAAAAGGAGAGGACAGAAGAGGAATGAGCAGAAACCTCCTGCAGGATTTAAAAATGCAATGAAGACCCATAGAGAAGGGTTTAATCTACTCCTCATCACAAAGGTCAAAGGGAAACAGATGGAAGTATATCAAATACATCTATAGCAAACTAGAGAGAAAGTGTTCTTTCAAACAGGAGCTGACAAGAGGCCAACACTAATCTTTCTCCTTTCCATGCTAATTGAGAACTGAGATGTTGTTTTAGCATCAGAAGTGGGATCTGAATTGAAGCTTCAAGAGACAGGAAGAAGGAAGATATGCTCATTGATATCCTAGTATAACAATAATCTCATATAAACTACTGCAAAATCTCCAGCAGGCTGATAGAAATGTAGATTTACTTTCCCATCCATGGAGCTCCACTTAATAGAGTTTATTCAGCAGCACTGAGTAAATATCAACAAGAAGGTTAAAATATTGATCAGGGAAAATACTTCACATTGAATAAGCTGCAGACATCTGGAAACAAACAAACTGGTGCAAGAAAGCAGCAGAGATATTTTGGGCCTTTTATTCTGCCAAAAGCCCAAGTGAAGATTTGCAGCTGTAATCTCCCATCTGGTGAGGAAGAGGGGGAGAATCAGACGCTTCCTGACTGGAGAAGGAAGCCTTGTCAGTTCAAATACAGAGAAATCCAGGACAGATCTGCACAGTCATCTCCAGCAGGAACACACTTCTCACAGAACTATTTTCCAAGGAGTGGTCAAGTCAGTGAATGGGGCTGAAGCTCACCTGCAGCACTCCCAGCCCTGCAGAGCGGCTCTGCAGTCTCTCGCACAGTAGCAGCCGTATTTTCCTGCTTCTTTGCATCTCACGCTTTCTGGACAGCACTTCTCCAAGCTTTCCAGTTAGAGCTGAAAGTTCTATCAAAACTTTTGGCTGCCTAAGCTTCTCCTTCAGAAGCTATCTTGACCTTCCTTTTTAAATAACAGGAGTCTAAAAAGTTTTGAAGATCTGTTAAGCCAACACTTTACCACAGACATATGCTGGGTATCAATCCCACAGCACAGCACTGCACTCCTCCTTCCCATCCAAACGTTGGATCACACTTAAACACATCCAAGCTTTCATTCTGTGTGAGCTGTGCCCTGCCTGGGTCTATTTCTCTGGTGATACATTTACCCTCGCAGTAAGCACACCAACTGGCAAAGAATACATGCCAGGGACTGGACAACTTCCATTTTACGCCAACCTTCATAAATATTTTGGGAGAAGAAAAACAACAACAGTAATCTAAAATCCATTGACTAGTTGATAAAAAGAAAGGGTAATTTATAGACATTCTCCAGCAAATACCAAGGCCACCCTTGCCAAAGGACATTTCCTGGAACAAAATGAAATAAACAGTCATCTTTTGCCATTTGGGCTGGTGAGTGGATAGAACTGCCATCCTAATTAGTCAGAAAGACAGTGGCAAATACATCTAGGTGAATAGCCCTAGACCTAGGTAAAGACTAGGAGAGACACATCACAAAAAAGACTGGGAAATGAATGGCACAGGAGATGCATCACCAAGTTAGTGCTCTGGCCCAGAAACTGGTCTGGTAAAGTTTGTAGCACAATGAAGTCCTCAGTCCCAGCTGGAACTGTCAGGCATTTCCACCTAAGACAGATTCACAGATGAGTATTACCAAACACATCCATGTTTCTGGGTGCTATGCTGCATGGCCACAATACTTTAAACAACATAACCCCAAAATGACACAAACCTATTGGAAAGACTCTTTGAATCCTCTCTTGTGTCTTCCTTCCCTACCTGTGGCAGGCAGCAAGGAGAGATTAATTCCATGATGGTGTATGTTAAAGAGCACCAGAAGATGCAGTACAGCTCTCTCTCATCCCCATCTTAGAACCAAGGGCATAGGCTGCTGGAGAAGACACAAAGCTCATATTTTTCCAAGCTGTTTATTTTGAATCATTTATTTACAGCACCTCAGTAAAGTGAATATATAAAATAACATTTAAATAGGCATCATTAGGAAAGCATAATAGAGCTCAGATTACCAATTATAATAAAGTAATCTCTCAGGGAGCTTCACACACATACTGCAGAAGGGAAAAAAAAAGAGGAAAGGAAAGAGGATACTAAACATTCAGAAATATACTTGATTTAGTGTCTTCTATGTTTTGGTGCTTGGTTTTTTTAATTCATCTTTTTTTTTATCACCTTGTCTATCAGAAATGTGACTGCATCACTTTCCAGGGAAGTCCAAAGCTAATGACAGGAGTACCACTAAATGACAGGGATTCATGTAAAGCATCCTCTGCAGATACTGCAACAAAACAGAGGCCTTGGCACAAAGCTCTTAGCACAGATGTTCCCCATTAAAAAATTTGCAAGTTCCCTCAACAGCAAGTTTCAATTTCAATTCTCTTTCAAATTTCTATTTGTTCCTAGTGGAGGGAAAAATATCCAGCCAAAGAATGGAAATGAAAAGCCTCAAGTGCTCCCATACACCGACAGGCAAAGCAATATCATACAGCTTCTGCTACGTGACTGTCCCCACAGGCTCCCTATCCCACACCCTGTAAAGGGGAGGCAAGGGCTGCCAAGCACAAGGCTGATGCTTCATCTTCTAGAAACTCTAACTTGGTAAACCAGAGCTGTCTAGAGAGGAAAAAACAAGTGTCTTTTTCTGCTGTGCACATCACTTCACACATACACAGCATCCTTGTGAACACTCCAGAGAAGGCAGCCTCAAAAAAACCTCACTGGAAGAAACCAAACTTATTCAAAGGTATAAAGTTTAAAATCAAAAGACACATAATAAAGATGATTGACTTTACAGAACACAAGGAAACTATCATTTAAGCCCACTGCACTCTGGCTAGTATTTGATATAAAGCTGCAGCCTTTTAGTTGAACAGCAAATGCTTGCTGTTATGCTTCAGGAGAAAAATTAGTCCAGCAGACTTAAACACCAAAAATTTGCAAGGTAGTAAGCTTTAGAATCACGTTGAAGGATAAATACCAACAGTTTCTAAGCATCAAAAAAGATTCCATTAAAAAAAAAAAAAAGAATAAGCTTGTAAGTTAATAAAATCAATTCATTTCATTTCATTGGATAATGGTTCTGGTTGGATTTAAAACTACAATGGCAGAAACTTAAAAGCAATCCCTACACCAACTAAAGTGCTGGAACACAGGAACACAAAACTGACTTGAAAGAGAAAGCAAAACTCACTGCTCACATTTAATTGTCAAACATGATCAGATGAGCCAAAGCATTAATGGTGTCAGCTATGTTGGACTTTTTAAAGCATTCATTAAAATTGCTGTTAGTGACCCAAAGACTGAAGTATCAACTAATAAAAAGCATTCCAGTGAATGCAATAGTAGGTGTTGCACCCAAGGAGGAAATTCACTATAAAGGGCAAAATTCCACTTCCAAATCACATCCAGCAATTGCAGAAACAAACAGAATGGCCATGGGTGTACTACAAGCTGTGCAAAACACAACCAAGGCATCACTTACCATGGAGAACATCCTGAAGTATCATTCTCAGCTTAGCTCAAGTGGCAGATTTGTTTGTTTTCTTGTAGTTGATGTTTTGTGCTCATTCCTCCTTACTGGACAACACTGAAGGGAAGACACAGGGACATTCTTCCCTGTGCAATAAAGACTGCAGTGGGCAAGGAACCAAACACCACCACCCTTTAGAAGGCAGCTCCCAAACAAGCACTCTTCTGCTGTTATTTTATTTCATAAGCCTTTTTTTGCTCTGGTTTAGCATGACACTCATTGTATTACAAACCACATGCAGATACCCCTGCTAGATTACAGCCTTCACATAAAACTGCTGTTGACACCAACACAGAGAAGCAAAGTAGTACAAGCCCAGAACATGATGGACACAGGAGCACCGATCACTTACCCATCTAGAACTTCCATTTTTTCAGGAGACACATTTGACTTTAGGATGAGGAGACACATTTGACTTTAGGATGAGGAGACACATTTGACTTTAGAATGAGGCTCAATATTCACTAACTCGCTCTGACCACCAGAAATTTGGTCAAGGTACTTAAGCATCTGTGAAACTCTGAACTCTGTGCCTTCAACATCATAATTTTTAAGACTTGATTAAAATCTCTTGAAATTCAGTATTATATCCCCTCTCCCCCCCCCACCACGTGGGTGTTTTTCTGTTTTAAAGGATCATCCCCAAAGATCTGTGCCCAAGGAGACACACAAAATGAGACACACAGCTATAAGCAGAGACTGCTGATCTAGAAACATCCATTTGGTGCACTGTTTATTCACAAGGTTAGGCTCAGGATGAGATAGAGATGGTTTGAGTGAACTCAACACCCAGAACCAGAGCTGCTCAAGTGGCCCAAACATTTCCTCTGAAGCTAGCAGGACACAGCAGAGCAGGAGGGGAAGTGGCCAGTGCTTGGAGCTACAGGAAAGCAGCGTGGTCCCTCGCTCTGCCAGTCAGCTGGGGACAGGCAGTGCCCAAAGAACAGCGTGGCACAGGAGGGCATCGCCACTGCCGCTGGCAGGAGGCTCCTGCTCTCTCCTCAAGAGTGAGTGATCAATAAAAATTGTGTTAACTGGGAGAATTCAGGGTCCCACGTTTGCAACAGCACCAACAGATTCTGAAAGGTCATTTATACCAAATGAAAGCTTCCTTTGCTGATGAAGACAGTTTGTCCTGCCAAAAGCTCTCGGCAATTAAAGCAAAACAACCCCCCAAAAAATCCAGCAGACAAAATTTATTTCCTTTAAGCTTATTTAATGATATTTGAAAAGCTTAAATTTTCTATTTCCCAGATCCTGAAAACAGATTTTTTTTTTTTAAGTGACCAATATTTAATTCCAGAAACATACAACCTTATCAGCTAAGTCATGAAAGAGCTATTTTACAAACATACATCTGGATAATTAGAACAATAAAGTCTTTTTAGACATTCAAACATGATCAGTAAAAATACAGGATTATTAATAAAGATTTTTGTGTATTTTTTTAAAGAATACTTCCAGATTTTTTTTTCTTCTCTTTAAAGTAAATCTCTGTTAAGAGTACATGATTGTATGTTGTATAAAGAAAATAAAAATATTCTAGTATGAAGAGAGCTCCACAAGACTTAATTCAAAATAAAACAGCAGTGTTTTGGCTGCAGTATCCCTTTTGCAGTATATCTGCTTGTCAGTTGGCACCTTTGGGGGAGGGAATTAAGGGATTTCTTTGGGGAAGAGAGGGAAAAAACAATACCAGATACCATCAAGCACTGAGATTATAATGAAGGGTCACCTGCTGAAGCATCAGACCCCTCTTCTAATAAGAGGGACAGTAGCTATAAATCAGAATATGAGAATTATGAAAACACTGGAAATAGGCATAGTGCTGTCTGAGTGCTGACCAAAACCATCTAAGACTTCCTAGCTCCCGAGGTTTACATCCCTCATTCTTCTTTCTGATCCTGCCTGTAGGATGTTAAAGATATCTCCCCTCCCTACACACAAGGTATGTTCAATAAACCAGAGTGACCAAACACCAGCTTTGCATTTGCTCTTCCTCCCTTCTACATGAGAAGGGAATTTCCCTTTCCAGAAAGTACCCATCTGACTTTTTAGCTTGTCTGTGAACTATATCCTGTAACAGTAGAGAATTCACTTCTTAGGAGGATATGACAGAATGCTTGCTGTACTACATCTTTGTTCCCAAGGTAAGAATCTCTTGCTCATCTTGTATTTGGGGAAGAATAAAAACCAAACCAAAACAAACAAAACCAAACATTGGGAAGGAGGGGTTGGGGCAAACAAACCCAGGAATGTTGTCCTGCTCTGCTATCCAGTCTGAATAAGGAAATGTGCAATCAATCAGTCACCAACCAGGGGCAAATTAAAATGCTTCCTTACACCGGAAACTGGAGTTTTTATGGCTTAAAGAGGGGGGAAAAAAGTGAGAAGCCTGAATAGTGCATTTGAGTTCCAGCTACTTCCACACAGTGAGACACAGCCTGAGGTCTGCCATACAGTAGATGTGCTAGAGAGGAAAAAGGAATCCCCCATTATTTCAGGTTACTGCTCTCAGAAGATAATGGATCCTTGACCCCACCATTATTTTTCTAGAGGAGTAATGCCCTATTTGTAAGGATGATCAGTGTAGCATAAGAAGACCAGCTGAAACCAAAACCAAACTAGAGGGAGCACAGTGTGTCATTTATATTGCCCATAAAACTGGGTTCAAATGGTCTCCTCTAACTTCCCTGGAAGTTCTCTGCCATCTCCTGCTCTGGAGACTATCCATTTCACCCAGCACAAACAAAGGCTCCTCTGCCTGGCACAAAGTGTGGATGTTTCCCCTTATACATCATGAGAAGTGACAAGGACAGAACTGTACTTGGCCTCCCAGTGGAGTATGCCCAAGGTAGCATTAGAGGATGGCAGGGAAAATTCCACTCCAGCAGCTCCAGAGGCAGAAATGGAAGGATGACATGGCAACACAAACATTCTGCATTCCCATTTTTTTCACTGGTGCTACATCTATTAGAGATGAAAAAATGTGGTGGTGGATGATGCTACAAAATGCTTATGCAAAGGTGAAAAAGTCAGAGGCAGCAGAGGCAGACTGCTCCCCCATGGCCCACCCAAACAGCTATACACTTCTTGTGCACTGTGTTTTTCACCATGAACCTTGAAAGTCATGCAGCTTGGACAAAACTAGAGAACCAAGGATCCTGTCTTCAGTCACAAGGAAAGAGTGTTAAGCAACCAGGCCTTCACAGGTCCCATCTTTGCTGGTCTTCCAGCATACTCCTGAAAAGCCAGACTAAGCTCTCTCTGGTGGAGTTCAGTGGTAATTTTCAATGAACTGTGGAAGCCTACTGGAAAGCTTTTAGACATTTAAGGTCATAAAAACTGCTCCTGTTTCTGGACTGTGTAGATCCAGGCAAGCATCATGCCAAGTGACAAAAGGGAGTTGTCAGGGAAGAACAAGGGTCTTTTTATTTAAGAGAAAAAAGGGAGTTAAAAAAGTGAGTCTGGCTATAGCCCAGTTCTTTTTCTGGCAGGATCAGGTAGAAGATGCCACATCAGCATGAGGCAGCATTCCAGCCTGGGGGCTTATCAGAGGAAGTCTAAGATATTTATAACCAAAAGAAGCATATATGGCTGAAGGTGAGGAGGGGAGATCCCACTCATGTCAGGATGGAAGTGCTTGGCTAATACTGACAGTATAACTCATACAGGTGCAACAGCTCAGGCCTTAGAAGAGGAAGCTCCTGCCAGCCTGGAAGAGAACACTTTGGCTTGTGTTGGCAGTGTAACGCTCCGCTGGTGAAGAAATGGTGCTTTGTGCAATTGACTCTTAAGAAGAGAAACTCCTCCCTACTCTGTAAGGGCTCATGGCTCCAACTTTTGTATCATCGGGCCCAAAATCATCTCTGCTAAATCTCTGTCAATCTCTACATGAACTTACCCCTTGCATATTTCTAACAGAAGAACAAGAACTGTTTTTTCCTAGGTGAGTAGACAAAGGACAGACCTGATTTCTTGCCAGTAAATAAAGAGAAAACTTTTTTTTTTTGAAAGAGCAGGGTGTATGATCATCATACTGACCAAAGACAGATTCTTAGCATTTCATGATGCATGTGGTGATTCAAATAATGCTATAGCAGTTCTGATATGCCAGTGGGATTTGCAGGTTTGGCATGCTGTTCAGTTTGGGTTCATTAAACAGTTTAAAACTTGGGAAGAGGGTGCAAAAAAGACTGCCTTACTTTCCACTGTACTGACTGTGTCTGTGATGCCAGGGACAGCTTCAACCCTGCTATGCCAAGCAGAAAGTGCCTGGCCTAGGACCAACTTCAGAGCAGAGGCACAGTCAGCTTAGGCTGTCCAGTGTTAGCTCTGCTGGTAGCTACCACCTTGTTCCCAGTCTAGAAGGAATTCCAACAGCAAAACCCATTAGAACAGGCCTAAAAAAAGTACTAAAGAGCTGTTTCAGCCTTCTTTTTTTTTGCATCTCTCTGTTTCAGTGTGAACACATTGGCACAAATCAGTTAAAAAAGAAAACAAAAAAACCCCCACAAACAAAACCAAAAACTGACTCAATCCCACCCCCCAAAAGAAACCCCAAACCCACCCCAAGCTCTCAGCAAGACATACTTTCAGGTACTAAAACTTACTGGCCCTATAATCAGCAGTACCTGTGGCTAACTCAAATGGCAGCCCTTATTCATTCAGTAGTGAATCAGGGGCAGATCTGCCCCACATCTTTGAAACACTTCTGGGTTTGCATTTTTTTCTTTTGATCCAGAGAAGAGTTACAAAAGTGCTGCAAGTCCAAGTATTTTTATCACTTTACAAAGGAGACAATGATCAAAGCCAACAAAGTCAAGAAAAAATTAAACCTATCTTTCTCCTCTCCCAGTCTTAATCTTGCAAGTCAACAAAGGAGACCCCTAACAGGAGAGTGGAAAAAGAAAATTTGCCCATCTCAAGTGCCTGGCTATCTAGTGCGTGGAAAATTCTTGTTACACATGTGGTGACACAAGCAGTTCCCATGCAACTGATGACTACAGACTGTTCCAGCCACAAGTCATTCTCACACCTTCATAAGTAGCTCTTTGCCTGGCAGTCTGATTGCCAGCAGGGAGTGCAGAGTCCAGTCCAGTGAAGATACACTTGCACATAGGCACACCCTTCTTCCCTCAGACCTGACCTTTGGTTCAGGAGCAGTGGCAGGCAGGGTGTACTATATGCAGAGGGCTAGAACTGTCACTACCCAATTAAAATAGAACAAAAAAGGCAGATTAAAAAAATTAAAATGTGCTTTTGATACACGGAATGAAGTCAAATAAATACATTGATTTTTTTTTTTTTTTAAATGTCTAAATACATTTTTATATCCTACACCCAAAGCTCTGTACATTTGGTTTGGTTTTTCTGTTCTGAAAAAATGAATTTCTGGTAGCAAGGAGAGGAGTAGAATAGAATAGACTCCCTCACTGAAAAGATAGTGCAGATGCCCCACAGGAAAAGCACCCTATGCCCACTTTGCCAGAGTACAGTTCATGTTTGGATGGTCCAAACCCTCTTGTCTCAGAGTCCAGAAGGAAGACAGCGGGTGCTGTGTCCTGATACTCTTCATCCAATCTTCAGTCACTCCTGAGAACATGACTAGCTTTTGTCTGAAGGAGGGGACACAAAAAAAAAAAGGAAAAGAACATAAAAAGGTTGGTGAGAGGGAGGGAGAGAGTATGCAATGAGAGATGAATGGCTAACATGTCTGAACACTAGTACTGTCAGTGTCAGGTGAGAGACAGCACACCCATTTAACCTTAAGACCTTTGACATTAATTCCAGCAATTACATCTCTAGGATAACTAAGGCCAATTTAAAGAACCCATGGCAATCACTTTACACAGCATCAGAGACACCTCTGAGAAAGAAAAGACAGATTGTAATAATTTTACACATTCAAAAATCTTCCTTTGGGACTTTATATTAATCTAGCCTTCTTTGAAAGAGAAGTTGTACATCCTGAGATGTAGGTCTTTGGCAGGTAGGGGTGAGACAGCTTGCAAACAACCTTTTCAGAGGAAGGAACATGCTCCTCTGCACATGTGAGTCTCAAAGGATTTCAACTGACCTTTTCTGGAATCAGCACGGTCTCAGCCTTGTGAGAGCTGATGAAGTAGGTGAAACCTTGTGTGTGTGTGTGAGAAACATTAATAATTGACTTTGTGCTCTTTGTTTAATGCCTGAAGCTAACGTGGAATACGCTACCAATGATGGACAGTCTGGATGCGTACCTGAGTGCTCTCCTGTGGAGGCTGATCCAGCCAGCCCTTGACGTCGGAGAATGGTGTAGTCTTCCTCAACCTCCTAAAAACCAAAAACAACCCCAAAACTCAGGTGGATCTTTCTGTATTTCCAAAGCAAACAAAGAGGGCTTCAAATGGGAAAAAGAGAAATTTTCCACTACAAATGACTGGACTGGAATCACCCACGTTGCACAGTGACCCACAATGGATCTCAACTCCTTTATCAGCATCTTTATCAGGCCTTCCATTTGCATGCAATATTTCACTTTCTTTTCAGATTTCAGTTAAATTAAAGGCTGGCTACTGACTTAACACATTGGTATGTCTCATACATCAAGATGCTATAAACCTTCTACAGCAATGGTTATTATATAGAGTGAATTCCCACCTCACAGGAAAAATAATTTTTAATCTAGTAAGGCTGAAAACCTTGTTCTTGGTGTACTGCAACTTAGCACCTTCATCTGACATTAGCAGCAGTATGCAACAGATTTGATAAGTCTTTTTATGTCAGGAATTCATATTCCTTAGGCTGGTGGCCCCTTCAAAACTCCACTGTGCTCCACTGTTGCAGACTTGCATTAGTTTTGTCCTATTCCTCACGAATCTCCCCAAATTCAAAACAAAGCAGTGTACACACCCCTAGCTCTAGCAGAACTGTCTGCCTCTCACAACCTATAACTTAATGCAAGCAAAACAGCAGCAAGTTTCTGCTTCAAAAGCTTCCAGAGATAAGAGGCAAAGATAAAAAAGGGCACAGCTGCCTTTCTTACCTCTCAAAGTTATTTTCAACCTCTTTTCTAAAACAAAACCTAAGGAATATGAAAAATCAGACACTGCAAATAGAAACACGGGGTACCTTTAACTTTTCAAGGTCATCCTCGATCTTCTGAATATACTGCATCATCTGCACACGTGACTCTAGAGAGAAGTGAGGGCTTGCTACAAATGAGCAGGACTCTTCCACACCCCCCCAGCGTGAGGCCATCATCTCCTCAGCAAACGGGGAGCTTCCTCCATCCGACTGGGTGTCCCGTGGGGAAAGCGGCTGCTGCTGTGCAGAGTCCAAAGAGGTGCGGCCACCTGCAGTGCACTGGAGAACAAGAGACGACACCTCCTCATCTGTGGAGCTCTCCTGCACTGTTCCGTATCCATCAAGGATCAAATAATTTCCTGTTAAGAGAACAGCTTTTTACTAACACCTCAGGTCAATAATTACCAAGAATCACTGAATTGTATGTGGACAGTTGAAGCAGACTCTAAAAAAGACAAGTGGCGAGAGGCCCACTCTGAGACATTTAAACAGGGTACAAAAAAGCTTTTGTGAACACAACACACAAACTAGTTTGGTTCTGAATTTGGCTTCAGAGATCACTTTTGGACTGTAGTTTGAGAATTACATGATTAGATGAGCTAATCACCTATCTTTATTTATCCAAAATCTGTGTTTCTATTAAAATGTCTGAAAACCCAGCACTTACACTATTGGTACCCAACAAATCACACTGCTAGGTTTCTAACCTCCACTTACTGAGGATGCTTTTAGACAAGGGAGTTTTACAATTTAGCTTGCTGATAATATGTTAAAAGATAAAGCACTTATAGGTACAAATGTTTTCACAACCTGCACCTAGCAATAGGATTATATTAAATAATTTCTCTACAGTATTACAGCATGCTGGGATGTGGAGTCAGGAGTGACTAAGAACAGGTCAATCTTATTTTCATGTCCCTGCACAGTTAAGAAAATAAACACTGTAAGAGGTGACAAATAAATTAGATACTTCAAGTTGTTGGCTCAGTTTTAATAATTTAAAATGTCTTACTAATTCAGGGAAAGAAAAATTATTTTCAATATGTAGTTGGAAGGCAGCATTCAGACAGTCACAAATTGGCTTATTCATAGTGATAGAACCCGATTTTTAAATAAAAGCATACTTACAGATAAGAGATTTCAAGACTAATAGTCATATAGAATCTACCTACTAGTAGCTGCTACTCCTATAACATGCACATGAGATAAACCTCAACTTGTGTGCTAAATTTAGTGCAGTGTCAACATGTCAGCTGATCAAAATCACAGAACTTCACAAACACAAAGTGTGCAATGTCCCATGGAAGTGCTCACAGCTGCTGTCTTCAAGCTAATTTTCTGCTGATTTAACAGCTCTATAACCTTCTTGAAGGCTAGAATAGATACACTGAGTTGCTGATCAGGTAACTGCCCAATATAGCATATGTAGTAATAATAATAGAAAAAAAACAAAAATAATAAGCTTTTAAGAGCTTCAGACTGGGGTAAGGTCACACAAGACAATCACAGTGCAAAGCTAAACTGGATGTTTCTTTTCTGAAGCTCTTGGTTAGGAGAGGCCAACACAGCATCTAGAAAACAGCACAAGTCATGGGGGCTGTGTGAGTACAGACTAAGGAAGTACTCTGCCTTCAGGGGAAAGTACTCTTTTCCCTACAGGTCCCACCAGTCAGTCGAGAGAGAAAGTGGTCCAGTGGCAACCACAATCAAGAGCTTGCATTGTGCCTGTGTCTCTGTAATTACAATCTGTCACAGTGTATTAAGCCCACAGTATTTCAGCTTCTCCTTTCATAAAATAAATAATTAATTAGGCCCATGTTTATACAGCCCTTTTCAGGGCTAAAATAACTCTCAAGGACTGAGAGTTAACTTTAAATGTTCTATACCATATAAGCAAGAGAGGAAAACATACTCTGATTTCCTTTAGCATCTTCTATTTAAAACTGAATTCAAGTCTCTCATAGCAGATCTAGATGGATGCAACCAGTGAATGAAATGCACTCACCTGAGATCCGTATTTGCACATCTTCCTCCTCCTTCCTTTCCATGAGTTCACTCTCAGATGGATTTTCATCACTGTGAGCTTCTCGAGCATCAAAAAAATGCTCGCCGCTTTCATCAGCACCCACCCCTTCCAGCTCTGTGCTTGAGACCTCCAGATTCACACTCATACGGTCTATTGCCAAGTTATGACTCAATCTGGGGTCCCTCACGATCAGCTGCATGGCATCCCCTGAAGCTGGTGAGTCAGCTGAAGTCCGGAGGCCATAACTAGCTGTGGACTCATGGGTTCCGGTTCTCGGAAGCATCCTGTCTGCTCCAGGCTGGTGAAATTTGTTGTTGTCAGAGTGCTGTAGTCCAGGCTCACTTCCACTCTCTGTTTGGGCTTCTTGAGAAATGGTCCTAAACCTGGGAAAGCGTTGCCGGTCTTCAAGGGTCCCCTTCTCACAAAAGCCAAGCTGCTGCACCAACAACTGCTTCAGCAAGCCCACTGCAAGTAGAGAGAACGTTCACAAGGCTGCACACACCATAACCTCCCTGACAGTGATTAAACTAGACACAAAGGCTACTCTTTCTAAAAGGTGCATCTCATAGCAGCCAGCCCACTCATTGCTCTTAGTAGGAAAAACAGGGATAAAAATGAATAGATAAGGTCTGAAGCTTTATTCCACATTTTACCTTACAAGCAAGAGCAAACATGCCAGTACGAGTTCCACCTTGCATGGGAAAAAACAGAGAAATAATCTACTGAAGTCATCCAGCATGTGAACTGAGCACAGGTGAGTACCCAGGTCTTACTCATGCCCCCAAAAGAACTAAAAACTATGGTCATAATAGGAGATTCCCACCTGACAAACAAACATACTGAGAATATTCCACTCAACTTTGAAATGACAGATCAAAAAAAAATGGAAGTCACATTTTCCTTAAAATTTCATGCAAATTTATGCTTGTTTGAACTTCAACCCACATTCTTTCCTCTCAAATTATCCCAACCAAACACTTCATAAAAGGGACACATTGTTCAAAACAAAAATATTATACTGTCAAGAGCTAAGAACACTGTTCACTCTCACCATATAATGCTCATGTAACACCCCAAAAAAAGCTATGATTTCATACAACAACAGTCACTCATCTAAGTGGAGGCTCTCGTGGAAATGTGAGTGACCCACTACTGCTGTCAGTGGGCTGCTCTTTTAAGTCTGAACAGTCATGAGATGCTAGGTCACTAATACTGTCCTTACACACCCCCCTGTGCTGTGATTATTTCATCACCAGCCTCTGAAAACAAGTACCAAGAACATTCATACAGCATTCAGAATCAGGAAAGGACTTTAAATCCTGCAAGAAGAAGAATAAATGGATCAAAAGATCCAAGATAAATCATTAGATTGCAGAAAACTGTCTTTACTTGTAGAGAGAGATGGAAGAGGGAATTCAGGCCAAGGATATAAATGCTCTGCATTTTGATAAAAGCAAGTGACCCATAGAGAAGAAGTACAGAGTACTCCTTCCAAGTGCAACCATTTCAGAGTTGCCAGGAAGATATATATGGATTAATTAATTCATTCAGATTTTAGGAAATTATATTAAAGAACTGCACTGCTGGATCTGATCAAGTAGATTGTGTAGCCCTGCATTCTTCCTCTGAAAGGAGGTATACCAGAGGAAGTGATTAAAAATCCTCTATAAGCAATTTCACAGATAATCAGTCCATCAGGAAAATTCCTTTGCAATACACAGAAGCATTGATCTAATTATGTACCATCACCTCCCAAGTCCTCAGAAAATCTGAACCTAGACTTTGTCAAGCTCACATGGATCCAATCTTGTTTGCAGCATTTTACAAAAAAATATGCAAAATCATGTTCTGCAACTCATGCAACCTCTCCTGTTCTTCTCCAGTGCTATGAAAGTCCACAGGCTAACTGCACTGCCTTTTAAAAAACTGCTGACTAGCAATGGCACTGTACAACACTGCACAAAGTTCTGCAGTGCAACTTTGTCATCAAAGCACTTCATGGACAGCAAGTAACAATTCATTACTACCATCATTTTATACATGGGAAAACCACAGTAAAACTATAAGATGCCTAAAGCCAAAGAAAGGGCCAGTATGCAAGTTCAAAACTTAGAATCCCTTGCTGTCAGATCTGTTTGGTTTTGCTGTGCTGTGATCTACAGCACAGAGAGAATTAGTATTTAATAGAAATGGGCTTTTGATTTTATTTTAGCTCATTGATTTAGATGGGTGACATAACAATTTCTGTCTCTAAATCACATCCCCCCAGACGCCACCCACAGATACTTACAGTTCCTTAATGCATCCAATGCCCACTGCCCTTCTGATACTGAAGATAAACTGGTAGTTGTGTGTTCATAGCACGCAGAAGAATCTTTAAGTGCCAGGTCTGCTTGCTGCACTTTATCAAACTGTCTTTCTGACACAAGAAGACTTTCTACCTTGGACTTTTCAGACATGATGGGCGAAGAAGACTGAGCATTCAGTATTAAGGGAGATTCGAGGCCCAAATCTTTATCTAGTGAACAAAAAACGTACATTCAGGTTAAAACAACTATTGTCAAATATGATGATAAACTGCAGAAAATTCTGCTTCACACAGAGATCTCTGAAAACACTAAAAAATACATTTCCTAAGTATGTGCTTGATAAGAGGCCAGCAATTTAGAAAACAGATGGGAATAGTAAGAGGTACATTTCACCAAGAGGTTCAGTGTCACTTCTCCACATAACTTGTAAATAAATCATTCCTTTCCAGAAAAAGGTCAAAGCTACAAAAAGATTCCCAAGCCACAAGGAATAAGGCTTGGCTTGTTTGCACTCCATATAGCAAATCTACTGATATCATTTTACCTGGACCACTGTTTTACCTGGACTCTGTAGACTACTGGCAGGAATGTCGTGCTGCTCTTTGAGCTTCTGCTGCTCCTCTTCTTCACGCTCTTCTCTGCAGGGAGGGAAGAATGAACACATTCTTTTGGTCACATGGATTTAAATTGCTGTGTAGAGAATCAGTGCTTTGGCTGGCAAGCTTAGAGCAGAAGAAAGGATACTGAAAAAAGAAAAAACAGCCCTTCCTCCTCCAGCTACTTCTACTTACTCGCCAGGTCCTGACTGTGGTAATGGAATCACTCTTCTAGTACTCCCCATTTTCACAGTCCCTGCCATCTGAGCTATAAGGTCCTGCCACCTGCAGTAGAAACACCAAATAAAAACATGCAAAGCATGAAGCATAGTTAATACTTCTCTGTTTAACACCTCTTAAATGCAGCTAATAATATTAATGCTTTTCGAATCAAGACAAATCTCTTTTTTTTTTTAATTGGTATATTCAATACAGTATCTTGCAGCCACAAGTGAAGCACCACAGCATAATGCTCACCTTACCAGCATATTCATCAGCAGAAGGAAATGAATGACAGGACCTTAGCAGGAGCTGTCAGGTGAGGCAGTTAATTTTATGTGTATATAAATATATATAAAAGCATTAAGAAACATTTCACATGTTACTGAAGAGTTTTATATATGACACATGAGAACAGTTGCTATGTATCACAGAAATAAATCTGTGCCCTGCTTATACTTTGGAAGAAAAACATTGCTACCAAAGAAGAAAAAGTGTTTATCTAGGGAATCAAATTCATGCATTGGGGTGCTTAGTATCAAAGTCTGCAAAGGCTAACTAGTTCTGCATGAAGATGCAGGATTATTTCAGTTACTTATGTGGCAGTCAGTCAGGTAAGATCTAGAATTGTAAGGGTAAAGAAAAGCATTTTTGAGGTCAGAAAAGGGGTTGGAGTGAGCAAGAGAGCAAGTAACAACAACAGAAGCATTGAGTGCATGTATGGGGTTTTTTTCTTAACATATAAGTGTTTATATATATATATATATATATATGTACACATACATGCTCACTAACATATGTGTGTGCACCCTCCCTCTGCTTTTTAGAGGCTGGGAGAGCCTATCCTTGGACACTTCTCACACAGGCCAACATACCCGCATTTTCAGCAAAGCTTAGAGAAGGAACTCAGGTAATTCATGGACACCTGCACAGTGACTACAGGCAAGCAGATGTAAAAGATCTCTCAAGTACAACAAATGAAGCAGCAGATGGAGCTGAACCAATTACTTACACATTCTTTTCTGAGACAGTCTGTGCCACCAGTTCATAAATATGAGCGCCATTTTCTGACATGGAGATGACGAAGAAAGCTTTGTTATCTGAAGCAACACAGGGAGGGAAGAATTTAACCAGATGCCTTGTCCCACATAACTTTCTGAAAATATCTAAAACTGGGCATAACCCCTACCAGAAACCACAAAAGAGAGTTCATAAGATAACCCACCAATGCTATAATATACAAACATCAATCTTTCCCTATCTAGAAAATTAGTCCTGAAAGACAAAAGCCATTATGGTCCAACCATTTTGAAATAGATTTATTTTTCCTCTTTTCCTTCCTAATAATTTCTAGAGTACCTTTCACCTAATACAATCAGAATACTTTAATTTAGAAGTCTATTTAAAACTCAAGCTATGCCTAGTTCTGATGCAAAGAAGTTAAACAGCTCATACACACAAAGCAAGATGTTGGACAACCAAGAATTAAGCCTACGCATTTCTCCATGTTCTACTCTGGAACTCTAGACAAAAACCACCTATCCTCAACTGATCTAATCTTAATTTTTGGCTTCCTCTTGGAAGGAGGAATTTGGTTACACTGACCTGTTGCCACCTGACGAACCAGAACAGTGTTCAACTTGATGACAGGACTGAAGGTGTGTTTACTATCAGCTGTCGATGCCAAGATTTTACTGTGACACTTCAGTACCAGTTTATCATCTTGTTTCTGCAACAGCACCAGAATATCCTCCAGAAGCAGAGTGTAGAGATCTGCAGAGAGTGTAAAAGAACTCAGAATGAGTTAAAGATTCATAGTTTTACACCACACTCCTGCAGAAAGAAAAAGGTTGCATTTTTGATTACTCATGCAGAGGCAGCAATCAGTGCTATGCCATTCTAGGCAAAGCTTGCAAATCTTCCTCATCAAAACTACAGAAGAAAGCTACAGATGGAATTGGATTATCTCACAACCGACTGCTGTGTCCCTGCATGGCCTTAATGATACTCCAGCACATTTCAGAATTGACAAGAATAATCTAATCAGCTCTAAGAAACACACAGGCATTATTATAGTTGTCAGAAAGAATCATAATGGGAAACTGCAGAAATGCTTTCTCTTTCTCTCCTCAGCCAACAAACACAAACCCAACTTTAAGTCAGTTGATGGAGAAGGACTCACCGATAGTTTTGTCACGATTAACCTTCCAAATCAGAGGTCCTTCGTGAAGCATTTTTCTCTTCGTTAGATCCAAGTTCTGTCACCAGGGGAAAGAAAAAAAAGTAGCACTATGAAATTTCTGTAAAAGCAAGTAATGGTAAAACATGAGAGAAGGCTAGAACAGGCACTCCACCTTGGAAATGAGCAGCTAAACCCAGGGTGGAAAAAGAAACGTGGAGCGAGAGTAGGGTATGCCTGTAAACCAGAATCTTGTGAGAGGTGTTTGTTATCACTTCCTCATTCACCGCTCTTTTGCAGATGCTGGGGTCACAGGGCAGAGAATTTTCCTACTGTGTCACACTACTAAGGCATCAGGATGTTGTCTGATTTCTAGAAGGCATTTTTCCAATAACCCATATAAACTTTGCAGCTCTAGTATTACAACTGGTTAATGCTTCAGCACTTGATTTGCAAGTCAAGTGTGCTCACAGATGATACAACGATATACAAATCATTCCAGTGATCTGATGGACTTTATAATGTCAATGGATTCTTCAGTCATTTCAGTGCTTGTGACATTTAGATCTGCAGGCAAGCAGAAGTGACAATTTTCACAAGTCATTCCTTCCAAGTCGTAGAGTCTACAACCAATGACAGCAAGATTCCACAACTGCCAGTGAGTTCTTCATTTCCTAACTAAATGCTTGCAAGTTTAGTTGTGGAAGGCTACATGATACAGTTCTATAGAGGAGCCTTCATGTAAAATTTCTTTGGATATACATCAACTTCAGAGAAGACAGGAGAGCGATAAACAAACAACAGAGAATCCATACAAGATCTATACAGGAACAGACACTGGCAAAACTAAGAACTGGGGATAAAGTATGGAATCAGGAGGAAAAGGTGCAGAAGCAAAGGGAGAAGAGTCCTTGGGTGGAAGCTATTTGGAACATGTGTGGGAAAAAATAAAAAATAAAAAGAAAATATTTGTTTCAAGTTGCAAGTGCGTATTGGTGCTCATCATTCACTTAAAACATGAAAATTTCATAAAGTTAGTCCTGCTCCAACTACACTGACAGCGAGTAACTAGCTTCACTCATGTAACTGCAAGAATTTACAGGGCCCTGAAATACAGTGCTTTTAGCACTGGACTTAGGACTTTATTTGGCTATGCTTGTTGATGTCCTATACTCATCAGCCTGTGTACAAGCTCTTCTTCTAAAGCCAACTGCACTGCTACACCTCATGGCTCTCTGAGGCCTCTCCAGTTCCAACACCACATCTAAGACATGATCATGTGAGATATATATCTGTAATAAGATTTATCTCCACCAGCTCTCTCTTACATGATACAGAAGTGCAATAGCCTGCAGACCATTAAAATTTGTTTCACAGAACTTGCAAGCTTCATCAACACTTCTATGTGCAAACCAAGTTGATACATCCACAGAGACCTTCAGGACAGTAGCAAAACTCAGATTTCTGAGACTAATAGTTTTAATTTTTGTATAGAAATATTTACCTCCAAAAAATGTGCCTGTACATCAGAAGATGTACAAGAAATATTTATCTCCAAAAATGATTTGCTTGTACATCAGAGGACTGTAGTAGAAAGAGCTACAAACTGAACAACAGGGCTACGATCACTATTTACACAGATTGCTTCAGTGTTGTCACTCACCCTGAACTCATCCATCATGGGGTCCTCAGACTGCTTCAGGTAGGACAGATCAAGACGACGCTGATAATCTTCCAAATGCTGCAGAAAATGCAATGCAGATGGTCACTTTGATTAGTGAAACTCATTAGTGTCAGAGTGCACAGAGTCAGGAATACTTCCACACGTTTCCAAACGCCTGTGATTCCTCCTCTTACAAGCGTATTTGTGATGCAAAACATCTTTAAGCACAATATAAAGTCACTAGTACAGAGACCCTGGGTGTCTTAAGGAGCTTGCTGCTCTTCAACTCTCTTCTCCCCAACTCCCTTCACCTCTTACCTGCTTGTTCTCAGACTCTTTGACAGCCTGGTTCACGTGGTTAAGGATCTGGCGACAGTGATCTGCTGCTTTCTTCACTTTCTCTTTCTCTTCAGGCAGTTCTGCAAGAGAAAAAGGAAATGTAATCATGCTTTCCAATAAAGGTTAAAAAAAAATCAAAAATCAAAAATCTAGTGCAGCTTACTCACCTCAAATTTGAGAAAGAATTTAGATTCACAAAAGAGCCTATCAACAAAAGCACTGCATTTCCAAGGTGAAATGACAAAACCAGATTTGTGACAGGATAGAATTCAGCATAGCATGTGTTACTCTCCCTTTTTTGAGGGGCTTGGACAACTATTCACTCTACCAACACCAATCTGAGAAGTATTCTAAGAAATCTAAAAGTTTAATTAGACTCCACTCCACCATGGCTCAAAGAGTCTCGGGGATAGATATTTAAGATCATATACAGCCAGCTAGTAAAAGTCCCAGGACTGGGCAACTGAGTACTGGATTCTGCATTTCTCCCAGTGCTTCTTATTTATTTAATATTGGAAGAGAGAAAAGGACAAAGAAACACAACACAAAATATAAAAAAAATGTGTTACATATTTTTTTCCATCCAGATAGCCTGTATTTATTTTAACAGCTTAGGGGAAAAAAAAGCATCTCTGGCTCCATTCATGCAGCCTGCTTATAAAAACCAGTCTTCCATTACAGCAAGAGCAAATAAGAGTTATCTTTCCAGTCAATGTAACTTGATCATACACAGCCACAGGTGAACCCCATCAATTCTCACTACCACAAGCCACATTAAGAATTTAGTTAACAGACAAATAATCAAGTACATCAAGGATAATGGAGTATCACATGCTTCCCTAATTACTATTAGAGTGAACTTGTAAGTGTAGTATATTTTTTATGAGTAATGAAATTAAACTGCAGTAGGTATCTGCTATTAAACCTGAAAAGACAGTTTGTGGTATTATTAATCATATTTTCACCTGGAAAAATGCTGGCAGTATCTTTCAGCTCAACTCCACCTTCTGCAAGAACATGAAAGCATTCTATAGTGCTTTGGAGATTCAACAGATGGGGAACCTCAAGATTCTCTTGGTGTCTATTGTGTAGGAAAGTATTTCTTTCCAAGTTCAATCTCCTTCAGATTCTTAGTTGATATTACATTGATAACATGTTTTATATCAGACTTTAGGGGTGTAGGTCAGATTGCACTCTGAGCACACATTTTTCCCAGATACTGGGAATTTTGAATAAATAGCACAGAGGATTGATTAAAAAAAACAAACCTAAAACACCACCCGTGGTTGATAAAAAGGAAACCTTGACCTTAGAAAAAAATCAATTTGTTCTGTATTATCTGCTTTTTGTTCTCTTCTTAAGGAAACATGTTGATTTGCCATAGGTGTTAACACTACATGATTTTTGCTCAGATTCCATAATACTTCCCTTTTTTGCTTCCTTGCTCAGAAATATGCCCTATGTCTATCCAAACTTTTTTAAGCAATAGCATCACTTGATAGGTTTTTTTATTAGATTCTTAATTCTTCACATTTTTATGTTAGTAATGGACGATTAGGGACTTCTGTTATTGAAGATCTTATTCTTCCTTCTCTCTCAAATGCATCTACATGGAAATTGGAATTCATTTAAATGTGTTTTCTCACAGTAGTTTGATTTAGCTATCTTAATGCCCTGAATTCAAGAAAAAACCATGATGTTTATCAGAGCATATTTATTATTGAAAACCATTTTATTGAAACAAGTAGAGTATCATCTTCAGTGATTGAATTCTTTCCAGTTATTTATTATCTTCTTCAAGATTGTAGAAAGGAGTTAAATATATCTAGAACAAGCATGCTTATGACTATTCAAAACAAAGGCACATATGCAACTTGCTTCCCAAAGAAGCAAGATTTGGTTGCTAAGAGCATGTAATAAGGAAGAGTTACATGATACCTGCTCTTCTTCCTCTGTCCCTTTATCCTCTGCATGTAATTCCAGCTACTGACATTACTGCATACTCTTGTACAATCAGAAATACAAAGGTGCAGATAAAATATTTTATTCACTTCCATTTGGTTGTCATAATCATTAAAAATTGTTAATAACAGTAATAGTTTAAAAGTAAGAAAAGGCTAGGAACTGGGAAGTGGAGACAGGAATCCTTGGTTTCCTTCTTCAAAAACTAATAGCAAATCAAGTTGTGTTGTGAGTAACTTTCATGAGCAAAGTGATCTCATTTATCTTCAAAACTTCAGCATTCCCCTTGCCTAACTTTTTAAAACTACATTTTAATGATTAAATTGCACTCTATAAACCCAATGAAGACTGTCATTCACTTAACTCACACTGATATTTTTTTCCTTTCCCCCTAAGAAGGAAAATGGGTTTAATCTAGAAACAAAGACTGGGGTTTTTTTAACCTCCTCTGCTGTGCAGGAGGCAGCAGTGAGGTCATAATGAAAACAGATAGTGACCTGTAAAATCGAACTGTTCTTCAACACATGCTTTGAAATCACATTTGCCTAGAAAACCTGCTGAGATGCATGCCCAAACCCTCGTGGAAAGGGTTTACCTGTGTACTTAGCAATGTTATCCAGCAGAAGGGGGTACTTAGTCAACCTCTGCATCTCTGTGGGAATGATATCCTTCAGCTGCAACCGGCGACACAGTGGATTACTCTCAGCATCCTAAAATTAAACAGCACAATAACTACATTTGTCATTTTTATTAAGACTATAATTACCTGAACGTGTAACATCTATTCATCACATAAACGTCTATCTATTACTTCACTTGCCAGTAATTAAATCAAAGACAAGAAATGCCAAGATCTATCATTCAGACAACACATCCCCTCTCCATTTGCAATTACATATAGGAAAGGCTCATCACAAAAGCAGCAGCTTCCTTCCCTCATTACTTCACAGAGGCCTGGCACCATCTCCAATCAATCTCAGTCACCACCACGCAGGGAAGACATCAGTTCAGGCTTTCACTCTATAGCAAAACTACAGTACATTTTTCAGTATAACCTCAACCCTTGTATTACCAGAGCTCTTCCCAGCCTGTGGTAATGAAGATAATGTTCTCTCCTCCAAAAGCCACATGTATTCAAGCCCCTTTCCTGGCAGGCAGAATAGGTGTATATCATCTGTCTTCTGCCCGTGGCATGAATCAAAATTGCACTACCATAAGCTGTTTTCCTCCCAGAAGTACTGATCCTTGGGAAACAGCCACCTCAAGTGAGATGCCATCTCCTGCCTGTGACAGCATGTGCTTTCCTGCATTCTATCAGGACATTCTGTGTTCCCCAGAATTAAAGGCTCCTCCCTCCAGAAACGATTAGCAGAGATAAATACAGTATTGGAAATGATCCCAATCTGAAAACAATGTTAGACATGATGTCATTAATTATAACAACTTTATCTACAATCATTCATTATGCTATGCTGGCCACCAGCCACATCCTCAGGCAGCTCAAACCCCAGCATAAAATTCACCTGCACAAAAGTCTGGAAGCGAGAGTCCTTCTTCTGGCGTGACTTGATGACCTCTAGAGCAAAGGGCTGGTTACTGCAGAACGTGGCAGTTGCATGTTTCAGCTTCTCCTCTGCTGGTCCACTGAACTGTGCCAGAAAGCCAAGAAAGCCAAATTTAGAAAGACTCAAGTTCTGCATGCACCAGTTTCAACAGACACACAGCCACGTAGCAGAATCGGTCTCGCCAGGGAAGAAAGGAATTAGTGGCGAAATATGAGAAGTAATTACCATCCTGTTTTTCAGGCCTTGTCTTCCCATTCTACTGAGGAACCCTTTTACATCTCAAACTCTACAGTTCTCCTGTCTCCAGCCCTAGCACACCCAATCCTTTCCATAAACACACTGCCAGCCATAATAAGAAGAGCCTCAAAAAACTGCACTCACATGAATGACAAGGGATAATTTACCAGACTGTTGGTCAACAAAGCCAAGACCAAGGGTCACTTTGTTTCTCAGGGATACCCACGCTTAAACACCACAATTTAACATAAGATCTTATTTTCTAAACAAAATTATTATGAAAACATGGCTAGGGGAAGCAACAGCCATGAGTAGGGCTGCAAAATGTGCAGATGACAGATGGTTAATCTGTTACTGCAACTGCAACTCTTCCTACTCCTGCTACCCAGCCTGTGATGCAGCAGAGTAACTCCTGAAAATATTCACTTTGGAGAATGAGATCCTGTGTTTCTTTGTTTTAGTCAATTAGCCAGAACACTACACAAGGGCATATAACTATTAGCTTAAGGTCTAGCTTGCTCTAGGCAAGTATTTTCCTGCTTTTTCATAATACACAGGAGAACTGAAAGGGCTGGAGGTGTTTCTTTACCAGCCACATCTGATTTTCATTCTCTTCCTTTTTTTTCCTGGAATACTAGACAAACAGCAGGATACAAAAAAAAAAACCAAACCACCACAAGAGACTTCTGAGTACAGAACTGAAAAGAATAAGCAGATCAATCTTCAATCCTAAATTAAGGGGGTTTGAAAACAACAAACAACAAAATGGGAGATTCCCAGGAGAGGGTTTTTTTGGGTTTTTTTTGGTTTTTTTAAAAGAATCTACATCACTCCTGCTCCTGTCATTTGGATCTCAGAAAGGAAGCCTGCAACAGTGCTATAAATTTGAAAAGGTTCAACTATGTAAATTCTAGGATTGGAAACCAGTATTTTAAACTATTTTCAACTGCACCACTGGCAACACAAGACTTTTATTTCAGTGTTACTGAAATAAATTGTGCCATTTTATTTTTTCAAAATCCCACTCTCATCTTTATGTCTCCAAAACTACCTTTCTACTCTACCCACACATCATAAGGAAATTATTTTTTTCTTCCTTAAATTGTTCTTATCTATAGCTAAATGAAAATCCAATGAGTTCTTCCTGCTTTCCTCCAACCCTCATTCTCTAGCTTTGTGTTGGCTCCATAGAAATGGCAACTGTTAAGTTCATCAGTTCCCATTACCTTCCCTAACCTCTGGCTCTGCCATTCTATGAAACATTATTTTCAAGTACAAGAAGGTAAGAAAGGATTTTACCCAGGCAAGCAAGTCTTCCCCAATTTGGCCAATAACAGAAGTTTCATTCCTTTTCCGGACAGCTTTCATCTGATCATTCAATGCAACTTTAAAAAAAAAAAAAAAAAGTAAATGTTATTAATACTGCTAAAATTGTTAGCTTGATTTTCAGTATATATTTTAAAATAAAAGCTATTCTAGGAAAAGACTAGATTAGCAATAAATTCAATTAAATAAAAAAAAAAAAAAAAAAAAAAGAAGTGTCCTGGAACATAATAAATTTAGCAGAATATCTAAGAAAATGTTATATAACTCCTTTACACTTCTGTCTCACCTGTCTTTAAATGACCCCCAAGAACCATTCCAGTCTTATCTTTTCTGAAGCTCAGAAGCTCAGTATTTCTATGTTTCATATTTTCTACGTTTTAAAAACATAGAAATAATGTAGAACACATTTCAAGCCACCTGCATCAAATTATACAAGTGATTATTCACTGCCAGAGCTGAAATTCAGCTTCTGAGCACTCCTTTCTCTAAACACTTTGAAAGGGCCACCCTTCAAAACCACCCACAAGACACCAGCCTCCTCCAATTTGCCTTTATATTCTCTTCAACAACAGTTGTAATGTTTTGAGCATTGATCCATAAAGACCATTCATCAAAGTATTGCTCTTTTTATCAAAGCATGAGTCAGCACAAGAGAGTCTGTGTACACAGATAAAAAGAAAGCAAACGCTGGACACACACATTCTTTATCAAAATATCTCTGTTATGCAGAAAGGGAAAGACTGCATGCAAAAGAAGAACAGCTGTAGGATTCTTTTTCATCTGAAGTGCTGTATGAGGTTGCCACTTGTTTCAGAGTCACTTGCTTAAATTTTTCAGATATCTGTATGCAGAATTCCAGTTGAGCCTAGGAAGCTGAAAGGCACCTCAGCTGCTCTTACCATGAAGCCCAAGGATATCCTCCAGATTGGAAAAGATTTTCCGTTTGTCACTGGAGTTGAGGATCCCTTCCCGGGTGACTCGCTGGTAGAAGACATTGTGCAGAACCTTCAGTGTGCGAACATGAGCTCTCTCAGTGTAAAACAACTCTGAAGAGAGAGTGGAAAGCAGGATTGTAACTATCTGCTTGAAGATGTGTGGTAACAAGTAACTTGCAGTTACAAGTGCAAATTTCACACACACAAATTTTGCACACCAGAAATAATGGCCACTACTTTGAGCAAATTAAGACCAACCTAGTTTTACATTTTAAGAACTTCAGAGCTCCAGAGCACAGGTGTCAACTTTCTGCTAGGTGAACTAGGAAAAAATCCCCATCTCACCATTAATCACTTCTTGGCGCTTGATTTCGTAGGGTTTCAGCCCCAGCAACACTTCTCGGCTCACAAGTTGCTGCCAGTTGGGAGGGTCCATGTCCATGTCAAAATCATATAGCTCATCTTCACTTTGGACATCTGTGAAACCAACACTGTCCATCCTAATGTGAAAAAATATCTGTCAGAAACTTCCCAATTTAGACATGGATGTAAAGAAGAAAGAAGAGAAAAGTACATATATCAGTTGAAAAGCTTTATGAATATGCTCTCCATAACAGCTGGAGGCTGTTACATGTCTGAATCTGTAGGCATATTTTCCAATTTTGCCCTTTACAGAACAAGTAAGAGTGAATATCTGTTCTCACAGTATTTCCATAACCTTCCTCTTACCAATACAGATAAAATAATTTGCTTGAAGTCAAATATCAAGTCTGTGAAAGGGCAGGTTACAATTTCCTTCCTCCATCTATCTCCAGATACAGAGCTAACAGCAACACACAGATTTAAAAAGCAGTGTAGAAATCTCAACTCCCTAACCTATCAATTCCAATCAGTAGATACATCAATCACTCCAGTTCACTCACAGATCAAAGGGTTTATGTGCATATGATTCACTCCACCTGTCCTACATAGAGACGTCAGTGTCTCATTTCATATATGCGTTATTTAGGAAAAGGAAAGATTGTGCAGACAATTCTACTGGCTCAGAACAACAAACACCACTGCATTCTACTTTATGACCTATTAAAATCTCAACAAATGCAGTGAAGTTCAAACATTCATATGCACACTCACTTGCGAAAAGGCTTCGGCGTTCCCATGTCAACCACTCTGCAAAGAAGGAAAGGAATTATTAGGGAAGCTTATGCAAGAATATCACCCCACTCAGACATTCAGCATAAGGCCTAACATCCTAACCTGAACACTTTGTCCACCTGTCAGCCTCACTCTCCTGATGTATAGAGAGAGTTTCCTAGTACTACCATAGTAGCAGAAACAGAACTTCTATCAATAATGTTTAATACAAATTATATCATTAATAGTTTTACAGACTAAGCTTTAACAGTCATTGTCACATCGACTCTCTTCCAAGGCTCGAGCAAATCAGTCACCACAGTTACCTCTCTGATTCTCCCTCTTCCTCCTGCAAGTTTTCCAAAGGAGATGGGAATTCAAAGGTATTATTAGGTGTGCGTGGTGTGCCATCCACACAGTCATTAGCAGGTGGAGCTTCTCCAGTTTGCTTCAAACCTAAACAGAGAGCAAGCACAAAATGTCAAGAACTGTACCCAATTAAGAGTACATTAGAGAAGTTCACAGCCTCTTCATAGCCTCTTGATTCACAGCCTCATTTCAGCTGAGAGCTGAAGGAACTGAATTCCTAGGTTGATAAGAAAAATCTCAGTGACAAATGTTTCCAGAGGACACTGACTGGCGCTTACAAAAGCAGCCATCCGAGACTGGGTCTTTCTTCCTGTTAGAGGATCCAATGCCACAGTGATAGAAGCCACCTAACATCAATTTCTGGCCATGATAAGATTTCCTAATTTCAACCAGAAACTCCAGTCAGAAAAGACGACTAAGATGAGGTAGATCATGTCTAATAATACAAAAATATTTCCAAATTTGTCAAGTTTCTTGCATCAGAACTGAGCTTTGCATATCCCACTCACACCACAATCTTTAACCATTCCTCTCTGTCAGTATTATCCCACCTGTTTCACTGTCCTTGCTTCCCTCTGGAGAGGAAAACGGCCCCACTGCCAAAGGAGACATTGGGTTGGCAGGTGGGTATGGTGCATCTGTTCCATCACTGGAGGACCCACTCTGGCGCAGCTTGCCAGGGTCTGGGGGCTCTGGGCTGACAGAAGATGCTGTAGGTAAGTGCTTTGGATGGCGAGGCTTCTGCATTTCCATGGCTCTGCCAACTGAACAAACACAGAGCCGTTATATCGCTGAAAGAGCTTTGACTTGTTTTCAGCAATGAAGACAAGAAGCATTTCAGGACAAAATGAGGTTGGTGTCTTCAAAAACATGTTTTAAAGACAAAAAGTTCTTCTTAGCATGGGTTTTTAAAAGACAGCAGAGACTTTATCTGACTTTCAGACTAATAGACAGGAACATACATTTCCTTGCCTGACATACTTGCACTGCTATCATGTCGACTCGGTCTCCTTGGTGGGCCCAGAATATTAGGAAAGCCTCTTCTCTTTCCTTTTTCCTCTCCTTCTTTCTCTTTCTTGATACTTTGCTGCAGTTAATATACAACAAAGAAAAGCAAAGCAAACAGATTACTCTTTTCTTCAAATTCAGTTATTTACTGAGATGTTGACTTGTTAAAACTCCTGAACTGGGAGAGAGAAATACAACTTATCTTACCACTTCAGAAAGCTTGCAAACACTTGATCTAACCTTTTTGCACTCTCAGTGCAGAACTGCTTACAACAGCCTTAAGATTTCAAAGAAAGCTGGAATGCTGATGAAAATAAGTAGCTACTGTGACCAGATGCACCCCCATACTGTGGGAGATAACTGAACACACCCACAGAGATGGAGTTTTGGAGGAAAAATTCATTATATAACTGGGAAAGTGTGGGTGTCAGGAAGAGTAGTTTTTGGGCATCATAAAGCATGAGGTTTTGGGCAAGTTTCTCAAGAAGATGATCGAAGTATACAGGTCAACAGCCTGAGAAGCCTTAATGAGCTTCTCAAATGATTCAAGGTTATATTATATGAAACATTTCTCACCTGAAGTTTTAATAAGGCTAGAACTATGAAAAACAAGCAGCTATAATTCAGATAAAGGAAGAAAGAAGGCAACTCATTTCTAATTCACATGTCTGAAAACAAATGTAGAACCCAATTTCAACTGTTAGGTTTTCTCTGCAGCTCAGTAATCCCAGATCCTCTTGATATAGCAATGAAGATTGTAAAATCACAGAGACTTCAAATGTGTCATGCAAAAGTGGATTTTGAGTTCTAACAAAGGACATTGAAACAAATGCACTCTGGACACAACACTACTACCTTGATCTTTGGCAAGAAACCAATACGGCCACGCTTCTGCTCCAGGTTCCGAGGTTCTTTAACTTTGACTCCCAGGTGTTTCATGTAAGTAAGAATCACATACTGCATTGTAGAACTGCCAAGTATGTACAAAAAAAGAAGATGGAAGATAAGGAGAAATACATTGGAGAAAATACATTTTGTCAAGAAAACATCAAAGGTCAAATGTAAAGGTTCTACTGAGAAATTAATCATTTTTAGATTAAAAGCATTTGGCTTTTTTTTTTTTTAATACAAGACAAACTATTACAGAGGGTGGGAAAGACTCAGCCAATATCAGAATTTGTCCTCTTGTAAACAAAAGATGGGAGTATATAAAAGGCATATCAGCCTAAGAGGTAAAAAACTAAATTTTGATAATTACAAAGAAGGTCTTAAAATTATATACCAAATATATACTTGAAGCCACATTATAGTTTTGAGTTATGGTAAAAATAAGGAACAGTAAAAGGTATGGTTGCTATAAAGAGTATAATAAAAGCTATCTGACAGTTGTACACATAGAAACTGAATGAGGCAAGACCCATACAGAAAATAAATGTTAGATTAGATTGAAACAGCTATAAAACAAAACCAAAAGAAACATGAACTCTCAGCAACAATTAGATTTTTCAGCTCTGAAAAAAAAAAAGGCAACAAACTTGAGAATAAGGAGAGTTGAGAGCAAGAGAATGACGCTCTGAATTCAAATTAATTACGTCAGGGGATTTAGAAAATGAGAGTTCGTGGCTACAGCCAGGAGAGGGCTGTCTTGCTCCTCTCAGCTTAACACAGAGCCAGCAATGGCATTCTGGCTTCACACACTAACCCCACACAACTTCCATTACCTCTTGTCTTCTTCCAAAGGCTGAGATGTCATCCTAAAATCAAGAGAAAGTTTAAAAATTAAACCCAACAAACCAGTTAACACCCAGTCACATCTACCCAGAGCATCAGCAGTTGTGCTCAAAGTGGCCTTTAGAATGTTAGGAAGCCCCAGGGGAGAAAGAAAAAAGTAAACAAAAATGAAGGTTCAGCTGGGAAAATTGGAACCATTTCACATTAAAAGAAAAAAAAAGCTTCTAAAGCTGTATGTTTCTACAACCAGGACTCTGATCTAATAAAGCACAAGCTAACAATGGTAGCATTACCTCTGCTATTTGAAAAGTAGCCTCCTTGAAAAGATATAGAGACACTACCTAACTATAGAGACACTACCTAACTATTAGCTTACTTTTCACCATCATTACTCAAACATATGTTGAGAGCAAACAGGGGAAGCAATGTAAACATAGTGATGTCAAATTGCTTCTAGTTCCTAATTCTTTGCTCTGCTGTTGTCAGGTTCAAGGTAGAATCTTTTTTACCCCACAATTACACTTGCTGTTACTCACAAGACTTCCTCAATTTTAGCAATAATCTGTTCTGCACATGCTCTTTCCTTTTCCACTGCATTCCGGTCACGAACTCTTTCTGCATCCAGCTTGGTCAGCTCTCCTTCTGCCAAGGTCAATCCCATACTACGTTTCTGCCTGAAAAAATGGGGAGAAGGAAGCATCACTTGAAACTGAATACTGACCTGTAATAAGGAAAAGCAACCTCTTGACATTCAGAATGTCAAACAGGTTTCATTATTGGTTTCTGTATGAAAATTGAGAAGTCATGATTTTTCTTCATAACATTTGCACTCATTGTAAAATAAAGCTAAGATAGCTTCAGAGGCAAAGTTCTGTGATACTTAGCAAGAAAGGCAGGCATTGCAAGGGCCAAGAAAAAGCAGTCACTCTTTTTGCAGCATCCCAGGTTGTATATTTTATGCATATACTCGAATTGAGACATTTTTAGGTGTGAAAAAGTGTCTTATTGAACACTTGTCTTGGTATAATGTCTCATGTTGGCACAGAGCTCTTACAACTCCACAGGAAAGGGCATATTAATTACCAAATTCTACTATATGCCCATGACAGCTTTCTAACACTGATTATTCCATGCCCAAAGGGGAGATAGAAGGAAAAAAGGAGAAGAAAAAAAAATAAATAAGCAGATTATAAACATAATCAGTAAGAAGGATTTACATAACATCACCTAAGTAACAATATTCTGAAATTGGCTTTAATAGCTTCAATTAGTGAAGAATCCAAGCTCTAAAATTGATCTTGCAATTGATTACTTGCAACACAGTGTCAAAAAAACATTCAAGGATTGGTCACAGTGTGACCCTGGAGGCCCTCTCCAGTGGCTTCTTCCAAGTCCAAGTGCTCAGTCCAAGTTTAATTGCTATGTCCCTTGAGTTTGGATTTCCCCTTTATTGGACACGTTGACTGAGGGCCAGTATTAATTAAACTAAAGCTACACAGACAACTGTTGTTACCTGAAATCTTCCAGATTCCTTTGAACTTCTGGACAGACTTTATCTTGCATAGTTTGTATAAACTGGCGATGAAGCTCTTCAGGAAGGAGTTCTGGTCGTCTTCTGTCTGTAAGGCAGAAGAGAAAAGTTAATAGATTACTAGAGAACAGTCCTCTTCACCTTAGAATAAAGTCATTCACATGTATATTTTAACCCATCCAAGAGCACACTTTTGCCTTTCACTTGCTGATGATATGAACTTCACTACATTAAGTTTGTAAGCAGCTTTGGTCACATCCACTATGATACTAAAAAAAAAATGTCCATGCCAGTCTGGCCAATGCTTCCCACCCCTTACAGATACATCAGAGCATGCATTATGCCCTCCCCAGGAAATTCAAGTATCTCTCTGTCTCTCCCTGTTTGAAGTAACCTCAAGTGCATTTCAGAAACTTGCTTGGACTGCCTCAGACAGTAGAAACTGCAGAAACAGTTACCTGAAGCAAGAGCACCCTACCTAGTTCTAAGGAGATTTCATCTGGAACTGGAACTTTTAGATTCTGCAAAAGAAAAAAGACAGGTGGGAGCACATACACAAACACCATCCCAGTAAAACAAACAGTACAAAACATAGAAGAAAATCCCCTCAAAAGCCAAAATCATACAACCTGAATACCTGATAGTATTAAGGGGGAGACTCCCATCCTGAATATGTATTATATTACACAAGGATTATTCCATCTAAACATATGTGACACTAGCCTCTGCTACACTGTCTGGTTAAGTCCAATTCATGACAATAAAGAAGTTTCTCAGGTTTTCCAACAGACACATAAAATTTTCCAATCCTTGCAACAGTCACATCAATATATGCTCCAATTATTAACTAAAAGGCAATGTGTAAGAGCCAGAGCTTGCTTACATATCACAAAAATATTTCTCCTATCAGGCAAAGCATTCCCCATTATTTATTGAGTTATCAGGCATCTCAGGCTATACACCATTCATTCTGCCATATTCACTGGTAACATTTACACAAAAAAATCTTTTTACTTTGGAGGACTTAAGTAACTCCTTAGTTTTTTCCAGTTCAGGAAAGGGGAGAAAGGTAAAAGTCAGCTTGCTAGATATACTGGAAAACAAGAGAAATGACTGGAACCTACTGCAGCTCGGTCCAAGAAGAACTGGTAAAACTCAAGGAAGACACGCCGAGTCTCTTTGGAGTTGGTCTGCTTGTACAAGTCTGTGTAAAGGTAGCACAACTGTGGGAAACAGGAGGGGAAGAAATTAAGTGATACCATGAGAACTCTTCTAACACCCCTAACTCCAAGGTTTCTTTCAAATATTTTACAGAATTCAGCATTGCTGGATTGAAACTCCTCCTAGTTTCCACCTTCAGCCGTCTAGATTGCTCAGGTAACCTCAGACAGGCCACCTGGTAATCAGCAGAGAAGGGAAAGGTGGAGGAGTTTTTGGCAGGAGAGAGATTGATCAGACCTTGCCCATAGACAACTAATCCCACCACCTTAGGGTGGAATGAAGTGCTTTCAGGACCTAAATACTTATTTGTTAACAGCTAAATGCAACAGAGTTCTCTTTGTGCTTCTCTTCATTTATTTGAAATGCTCTCATGCCTGCACAGGATCTGCATTTCTCTTCTTGCCTATCCAGCCATGTCACTGACAACAATACCCAAGAACATGAAGATCCTGATAGACTCTAGTTAAGACTACCAATTTGGACCAAGGAAACAATTGCAGAACATCTCACCAATGCTGCAGGGTCAAACTGGGACACCACATGATGCAGAAGAACAGCCAGGTGAGCTGGGCGAGATTTCAGTAGCTCAATGTTTTGGAAGCAGCTACATTGTCCATTAATCTGTAGAGATACATGGAAACTATTTGAATTATTCAAGAAAGTTACTGTAAGAAAAACTAAGAAGCTTTGTTACAACAGCTTAGCTCCTCATGTTTAATTAAAATAAAAACTGATCAATTCCAGAACCTTTGCAATGCCATCCTAACATCCCAGGAAGAGCTTACAATGGGAACACTTCTTTTAAATACTCTCCTGAACACTGAGTATAAGCTAATGAAATATAATTCAGAGCAAAGGATAGCCAAAATAACTCAGAATAAATATGTCAAAACCATAGCAGTTATATTGCTGTGACAATAATGAAGAACTTAATAGAAACTAAATAAGTAATAGAAAATTAAATAAGGCAAATGAATTTCTAGAAAGCTTGAAGTTATGAGAAGAAAGAAAGAGTACCAGAAAGAATCAAGAGATGGCATATTGTCATAAACTCCCAAATGTTTTTGTTTGGCAAGATCAGACATAACAGGGATCACATTCTCTAATTCTTAACTCACCACACTAGAGCTGCTCAATAAAAGCAAATCATGGAGCACTTCTAGTTTAGGCACAGAGGAAGAGAATTTTGGTAAAGAGGGGAAAAGGTTTGGCAGAGGCAAAAAATCATTCCCACCTGCTCCTGTTCAGTGTCAAAGTCATCATCCTCTGCTCCAATGATCTGAGGCCCCACTCTGGATAAAGGACTGCCAACACTGGACTGGGAATCCTGAGGTGAGTCGGTACCAGGGAAAGGGAAGGGGAAGGAAGGGAAGGAAGAAATGTACAGGGCTGTTACTCTCTTGGCACAGCAAACTTCCTTTACCAAGTCAGAGATGTTACTATCATTTTTATCCTCCTTCTCAAAATTCAATGGAAACCCATGTGCCTTTACCCAACCTTGTCCAAGTTCACAGTTGTGAGATTCCCTCACAAATGCTTCTCCCAAGATATGAGCATTCAGAAACATTAAATCAGGTGATGCAAACCAACTGCATCATTTGCAGACAGGAGCATGCTAAACATGTGGCATCCAACAAATGCCATCTTAGTACAAATAGAGAAATATGACTTTGGAAAGTCAAGCAGATGAGGGGAAAATAATTCAGGAGTCATCCTAAGGGAGATAATATGTTCAGATAGGTCTGCACTTTCTGCTATGTTCCACTTTTACCTACTCTTGAGGCCATCCCTGATACCACCAGCCTCGTAATGACTCAATATCCTAAAGAAGAGACTGTTTCCTTTACTACTGGACTCAAAGAATAAAATACGTACAACTGCTCTATCTATTTTACATCCAGTTGTTTTACTGCTGAGTATATCACAGAATCACAGACTGGTGGGGTTGGAAGGGACCTCAAGAGATCATCTAGTCCAAGCCCTCTGCCAAAGCAGGTTCCCTACACCAGGTTGCACAGGAAAGTGTCCAGGTGGGTTTGAACATCTCCACAGATAGAGACTCCACACCCTCTCTGGGCAGCCTGGCCCAGGGCTCTGGCACCCTCACAGGGAAGAAGTTTTTCCTTAAGTTTCTCTGGAACTTCTGGTGTTCCAGTTTGTGCCCATTGCCCCTTGTCCTGTCACTGGGCACCACCGAGAAGAGCCCAGCCCCACCCATTTGGCCCCCACACTTCACGTATTTACAGACATTGATCAGATCCCCTCTCAATCTTCTCTTCTCCAGGCTGAACAGTCCCAGCTCTCTCAGCCTCTCCTCACACAGGAGATGCTCCAGGCCCCTCAGCATCTTTGTGGCCTCTGCTGGACTCTCTCCAGAAGATCCCTGTCCCTCTTGAACTGGGGAGCCCAGAACTGGACACAATACTCCAGATGTGGCCTCACTTATCAATCCCACACCTTCTACGCCTTGCTACAAGGGTGGTGTGGATACAGTATCAAAAACCTTGCTGAAATCAAGGTAGACAACATCCACTGCTTTCCCCAATATTTCTCACCTCTACATGGGCCTGCTCTTAAGCTCCATAAACACTTCTACAGCTAATTAACTTTCCCTGCACATTTTTAATTGCATTCTATTTTCTAAAGCAAAGTTTATGCCTGCTCCATCTAGAATGTGGGGGAAAAACATGGGCTCATTGCAGATGTGATACTTGATGTCTTCTACTCACAGTATCTTGAACCTCAGTCTTTTCTGGGCTCTCATCTGGATAGATCCGCTCCCTCAACCCACTGCGAGGGCTCTGGGAAAGAAGGAAGTTCATTTCTGGTGAGTACCAGCAAATCCAGGAAAAGGAGAACTGCACAGTAAGTTTTTCAGCCACAACAGAAGAAACTTCTCCTTTCTCACACGGTAAACGGTTAAACAGCTGAGGTATGACCAACCAAGCTAAAATGTGGGACCTATATGCACAATTTAAAAAATAAAACCAGAAAAAACCCCACCCCTCCAAAAAAACCCCCCAAAACCCCACCCCTCCAAAAAAAAAAAACCCCCAAAAACCCCCAAACAAAGAAACAAAACCACAAAACAACCACAACTGAATGCAGAAGCAGTTCCAGTAAGAAAGTGAGTGACACTGAGTAACAGCAGAGCTGTAAAATCTGCTGGTGCACCTGTCCTTAGCTTCTCCTTCCTCTCTCCATCTCTTCTGACACTCTACCTAGTACCATGTTGCTAGGTCTCTGACTAGGCCCTTTCCTCAACATCCTCTCTGAAGAAAGGGGGGGCCTCTGAGCAGTGGCTGAGTGTTCCAGGTGTAGCCTCACCACGGCCCAGCAGAAAGGGCTAATAACTCCCCTTCACCTGCTGCCAATCCTCTTTCTCCTGTAGCCCAGTAGACATTTGGCTTTATTTCCAAATAGTGTCTACTGTAGGCTCATCTTCAATGTGCTCACAGTAACATACAGGTCTTTTCACCCAGCCTATTGGTTTCCAGCCTGTATTGATGCATGGACTTATTCCACCCCAGCTGTAGAACTCTGGACTTGTTAAATTTCAAGAGGTTTCTATTGCCCCCAATCCTTAAGTTTCTCAGGGTCACTTTGGATTGAAAAGCTTTAATGACTGGTGTGTCAATCACCTCCAGTTATCAAACACCATCCACAGTATGTCTGATGGGATTAAGTTTATTAGGAAGACAGCTACAAGTTTTGTTCTGCTTTTATTATAAGCAAACATGAGTGATACCTGGTCAGATTTGGAGGTGTAGGTGGAATGTTTCAAAATAGTCACAAATGTTCACACTTTGGAGGTATATCTGACCCACCTCCCTTTCACTTCCAACTTCTAGTACAGATTTAACTCCCACATCCTTAAGTTAAACAACAAATTTATGCCAAAAGCCAAGTAGAGAGTCTCAGTTCCTGTGCACTAATCAGATAGTGACTTAATTACGGATTAGGTGCTAAGGCACTCCACTAGGGAGACCACACGAGCCTACAGATTGATAACTAATGAGTGAACAGACCAAGAGCCTTTACTGTTGGCAATAACTGAAGCTTATTTGGTAGAAGTAAGGCTCCTCCCCACTTTCATGGCAACTTGCCCACTGACTGGATCTGAGTCACAGCTACCACAATTGGAACACTTCCATACTCTTAAAAGATGTTCTAATTGGCACCTCTGAGTTCTGAGAAAAATGCTGGCATGTGTCTTTCTTTGCCTGGTTACAGGGAGTGTGCCAGGAGAATCTAACCCTGCATAAAAACCCAAAACCCACACTATTTCTTTCTGAATCCCTAATGGAAGTCCAATGTAGTATGCTTCCTCAGGGAAACATTTTTGGCATGTACTCAATCTGCACAAGGAAACCCAGTCTAGAAGGTAAAGAAGCAAAGTCATGGAGCTGCTCAAGACTCACATCAGCGATATCGCTGCTTGGTCGGGAGGGGCTGTCACCGCTGTAATCCAGTTTGCTGACACAATCCCCACTCTCTGCCTCCACCTCGCTGATCTGCAGCGATTCTGTCACAGACCTGGAGGACAAGACTCCATCCTAAAAAGATAAAGTGAGTCAGGAGACAGCACACACCTAGTAGAACATTTCAAGAGACAATCCTTAAACATTAGCTGTTTTGAAACTTGGTTAGTTCACATTATTTGCAAAACTTTCTTCATGTTTCTAGAAAAGGCTGCAATGCTTTCCTAAGAGGAGACAACAGAAAATCACACCAAGTTTTCAGGACTTATAATAGAGGAAGAGGGTAAAAAAAGAAAAGTAATAAAAGTTATACCACCTACATCCCCAAAAAAAGAAAAAGAATGCTTCCAGGTATTCATTCTCCACTGTAAGAATGACTTCACGGGTTTCTTTTAAGTTGTACTGACAGACAGACTAGTAAACACATCACAGTTTGCACTTACTATTTTAAAAGCAGTTTTTCATAAATTAATTGAAAAATCCATTGTAAAGTCTATTTCATACACTGACTTTGCACTGTATTGCTTGCTAACCTCTGCAAGCCTAATTACAAGTCTCAACTTTAGAGGGTGCAATTTGCCTGTACAAGCACAGAAGAACATGGCAGGGAACTCCTGCTTGCCCAGAACACCACAGAGAAGCCTGACACATCCTGTTACCTGAGTACAGCCTGTGGCTTTGGACAACTGCTCTTGCAGCTGAGGAATGTGCTTCTTTGTTTCCTGGATCTCTTTGAGCAGTCGTGTGGTGGGGGATCGGCTATACTCTTCTTGCAGAGACTGAAAAAGAATTTTATGAGCTTTCATTTAGTATGCCCTCAATATTAAAGCTTAGAACTACCACCTGCTACTAATCTTCATTCCATTTCCACATTTTAAATAATAAACAGCACATCTGCACACCTACCAAGGAGATGCTACAGAATGCCCATTTCATATAGCACCCTCCCCTCTCCTGTGCCAAATGAAAATGACCTCATTCAAGAGTTCTACTAAAATCTCTTGTAAAGAGTCAAAAATGCTCCCTTGCCCAAGGATTGGATCAGATTGATGGATATGCACATTTCCACTTGAGAAACCTCTCTCAAATTTTTTTCTTACCCTGTCAAGGACTAAAAACTCAAGACCTGATCAGTACGATCTCTGGTGTCAGGCTGGTATATAAAAAAGCTCAGCTGAAACAAGCTATGCAAGGGAATGCTAAAGGTGCTACTAAGCAGTGATTCAACATCTGATCTTTGTGTTTGCATTGTACTTTCCTCCACTCCTCTTAAACTCAAGCAACTCCAGTACCTGCAGCCGCTCCTGCTCCTTCTGTAGCATCTTTCTCAGAATCTCCACTTTCTGGTTGTGGACAATATTATTCTCCTCCTAGAAAATATGGAGAGATTAAGGGTCAGGTGTTTTGGTGGAGCTGGGAAGAAATGTAAGGAAAATGGATATAACCTCTTTTCACCTACTTCCTAAACATGAGCTCTGTAAAGCCCTACAAGAAGCAATTCAAGTTTCTAAAACCCATCCTACTCATTCTTTCCTACTTTTGAACATAGCTACCAACGTTAAAAAAAATAAAATAGACCAGAAGTGTTTGCTTATTTGCTTTCCCTGCTCATCTTTGCCATAAGTCTGCACTTCTTACAACCCACTTTTCAATAGAATCCATAGCATGACTGGCTTGGACCAGACAATGTATAAACTCACAACATGCAAATTCCAGCTATCTCAAAAGACAACCTGCGAATATCTCCTCAACTGTATTTGTATTATCTCAGATGGGATTGTTTATTTTCACTTGCAAAATGTTTTTCCCCATGTGATTAAATGCCCACTGGGTGGCAGGATAAATATTCCAATTCCAATTTGTTATTTATGCAAAGAAGCACAAAACAATTCACAAGAAAAATGAACGGCTACATTTCTTCTGCTGCTATGCTGATTTTTTGGAGAGAGAGCTTTAAATCTTACCCCCACAAGCACTGGGCTAGTAATCCTTTCTGCATTTCCTGCTGTGCCAGGTGAATGGGGAGATGTCATGATGGGAGACATATGCCCAAATGCTGCCAGATCCACTTCAGAATCAGCCAGGGGAATCTGGGGCGACCCCGGTGGGCGCCCTTGAACAGTGAGAGCTACATAGGAACCCGCTGCAGGGAAAACAAGAACCATTTCAGACACACTGGCAGATTTCTATAGTTGCTGTTTCTCTGGTTGCCATTTCACCCTAGAGACAAAACTCAGACCATTCTTCACCCATTTGTTCTTCACACCAGATTACATTTACAGTATAGATATCCTCATACCATAAAATAAACTGTGCTAGGCTGGAAGGAATCGCTACCACCTGCTTCCTTGGACAAGAAAATCAACCAAGAATGCACTACCTTCAGAAATGCCAATACTTGGTAAACATCATACAGTAATCTACATGTAATCTACTCTACATGAAGAGTACCTGAACAGTTATGGTAATTAAGGTGGAATGAAAAGACAGGAAGATGCGTAGACAAGGTTTGATGGTAACTCTGAACATCAAGCTAAGGAGAAACTGCAGAAGCTTGTATCAGCTCAAGTCCAAGATGGCAAAATTACTCCAATTTCACTTCAGTGTTTCATATACATCTTTTATCTCTCAGCTTAGGGCATGGTTAGGCTTCATCCTTGTTACTTGACAGCCAAATTGGTCACTGGTCCTTTAAAATTATACCTTTCATGCTTTAAGGAGCACAGTAACAAAAACAGTAACCTGCCTTTACTTACACTTGATCAGCTTTACCACCTCCAAATGGTTTGAGTGTGTTACAAGAGTGCCATTCACCTGGGGGCAGGGAGGAAGAGAAAGTTAACACTCTTTACCTACTGATTGCCAACCAAAGGTACCCACACACTACACAATAAGCACTCAGAATGAGGAACAATATTTTCTTCCCCATGCCCCAACTCCATTACTATGTCTTTTAAGACACTAACAGATAAATAATTTATCCTTCTAAAAGTTTATCCCAGTAAGCAGAGCTCTGCAAAAAGAAAACTATGCACACATACAAAAAAACCCCAATCAGTCAAACAAACAAACAAACAAAGCAATCCACCTCTGACTGAGCAGAAAAAAAATAATAGCATAGCTAATTTAACTCCTTAATTTAAATGCAACTATCACAGCAGACATATCAATGACATTCTTTCATGGAAAGACCTCATTTAATACAAAGGATCCGTTTCTCTGATGAACTGAGTGTCTTACCTTGATAATTCTATCACCTGTTTGCACTCCAGCCCGCATGGCTGCTCCATCTAGAGAGGCAAGAAACCATTTAGTTCCAATTTCAACAGAACTGCACAAAGCAAAAATAGTTTAAGCACTTTTGTGGTTCCACTCAAAGCTACTTCCTGCACCCACCCAAGCTTCCTCTGTTCCTATCAATTAAAAATCTCTGAGTATCTAGACTAGAGCTGTTCTCTTCTCATTTTGGATTTATCAAGTCACAATTCCACCACGTTTCAAGGAGTCATTTACTTCCTCTCAGACGCAAGAGATACATCAGCCACTGAGGAGGCAATTCACTGCATCCCAACAGTGCAACACTTACACACCTGTGCCAAAGCTGCAGCCATCCCACCCATCAGGAAGGCCTTTGGAGCTTTCTCCTCCAGCTCAGACACGATTCCATGATACACATGAAAACTCTCTAGGCTGCTCTCTGCCTAGCACATTTAGCAGCATGCTCACCTTCTTTGACGGACTGCACGAAGACTGGATTGTCTCCGCTGACTGTCAGCCCAAATCCGTTTTCATCCCGTTGAATAACAACACACCGTTGAACAAGACCTGTATAAGAAAGGTGGGGAAAGGGCAGAAGAAAGAGAAGGAGAGAAATTCAAAGAGACACAAGCTAGGCATCAGTCCAAAAGCTTATCCTCCTAGATAATCACAGAGCACTGAAAGAAACTGGTACAATACAACAAAGGGAAAAATATACGAGAGACAGAAACAGGGCATCAGTCCAGAAACAGATAGGAATGTTAAGACAGGTCAAGCTCATTGCTTCAGTTACACAAAACAGATATACAACAGCAGAGATGCAGACAGCTCTGGCACATCAGACTGAACTTGAGGTAAAAGCAGCTTTTCAAGAAGAGCAGCTATGTACACGAATCAATGGGCACAATTTCCCTTTGTCTACATTAATAGTTCTTCAAAGTATGGCAGAGAGTTGTCATGTTCCAGCACACCAGCAAAAACACCAAACAACTTTTACAATCTACTTTAAAAAGTCATAAATCTCTCAGACTAACATCAGTGGGTTGGATTAAAACATTTATTGATCAGGAAAAGTCTTCCCAACTCTCAGCAAAAATCTCATTTTGGGGCATCTTCTTTTCCACATGAGAATATCGCACAGAAGCAGAACAGCAGCAGTAAAGAAGTACAAGCTACACTTACTGCACTGAACAAGACTTCTGAAATCAAGACCATGCTTCCTGCTGAGCTACTGAACCACAGGGCCAAAATCACAGGAGATGTGAGTGTGAATCTGTTCCTCTTTTAACTTGCCACGTGACATTAAAGGCAACTTGTTTTGTATCTGGTGCCAAGATTACTCAGTATAATGTGAACACAAATACTGTTACAGAAAGAAATAGGCTTTGGAGTCATAACCATGTCTTGAATTACTCTTGCACCACTACAGCTCCTTTCACTTCTCTGGAGCAACTCCTAATGAGGAGCCTCAAGTGAAAATACTGTCTGCCCAGTCAGCCCTGTTCTCCTCGAATGTGGCAGGGATGAAAATGGGTGTGGGAGTAGTAGAAAAGGCTGCATTCCAGCACTTCTGCAGCAGTCTGGTCACAGTATCACACCACAGTAACTCCCTTCTGCTGATAAAATAGAAGCAAATTATGCTATACATAGAGATCTGCAGTAAGTTCATAGGATGGATGCAAGGTGAAAGTAGACAAGAGGGGGGGAAAAAAAAAAACAACACCTTTCACACCTTCTTTATATGGTTAAGTGAAAGAACATGCCTCTCCCTTTTGTACCTCCCATTTTTCTATATGACCAAGCTTCTTCAAGTCTCACTTCACAAGAATGATGCCCCAGGGCCGGGTGTGGGAAGGAGAACATATGCTATTTCATAAAAACAGCTTGTTTTAAACCCGGCTGCCAGGGGTACAGGTTTGATGAGTAAGACACTAACTGATCTCTTGACTCATAAGAACTGTCCTTTAAAGGCACAGTACAGCTCTGCATTCTCATTGCTCTTCCACTGAATTTCTTGCCTTTCCAGAACCAATAACCCTTGGATCTACTGATAAGCTTGCTCCTTGAATGAACCTGATGCCAAAGAAGCAGCAATGCAGTAGGAGATGCAACATAAACTGACTTTACAGAGTAAACTTTAAGTTCCAAGAATAATCAAGTTAAATCGTTTCACAACACCAATCTCAATTTCACCCAATACTACCTTTTATGTTTAGAATGGGGAGGCACTGAAATGAGGACAGCTCATACCCAAATTAGTCCATAATTGTTTTTTTTCCCTTTATTTGTTCCCTTCAGACAAGAAGCAGGCACTTAATCCTTCTCCTAACACAATATAAAAGGCTGGAACAAGGTTCAGGTCGGTCAGCCAAGAGATATCATGCAGAGATACACAACAGCTTTATAGTGATTTGAACATATCTGAAAGTTTTGAGGATCACACTATTACCTGCAGAACTTGATCAGCTTTGATAGCATTCCTTGTTTGAACCAGGTAGATTAAAAAAAGCAACTTTCAAGTGCTCTCTTTTACTTTGATATAAGGAAAAATTGGCAAAGAAACCCCTCAAATCTGTCATTTGCTCACTTTTGTTCTTTAACTAAAATACATTCAATGTGAAATCTGCTTAGTAGTGAAATTTTAAGACCAGAGCAGCAATGTTTTCATAACCCACATCTTGTACCTTGAACACCTCATTAGACACTCTGGAATGGACTGAAAGGAAAGCCACAAACCACTGAGAGCCCAATGACATGCAACTTCAAGTTTCCAATAGCTGTTACTGTCACGTCTGGATATCACAAGCACATAAAGGAACTCTTACATTAAATTACTGACTAAATCAACTTCACCAACATTAATTAAAGTCTATGAGATTGGAGAAAAACTGAAGAGCCCATATTAGCAAGTGGCAACCAGCTTTTCATTCACCTTTTTCGCTCTCATGTTCCAGTTCTTAGCATTCTCTGGATAGAAATCATGAATCATTCAATTTGAAATATCTTACCATGATATTTCACTTTTTCTAAGGTCAAAAGAACTCATCATTGATAGTACTCAAATCAATAATAATCTTATTCCCACATTTGCTTTCACATGACAGTATTTTGATGGCATGAAATGAGGAGACATCACTGTAACTATGCTTTAAGTAAACAAAACCAGACTATATGTTCATATCTGGAGTGGATTCATAAAATTCTGTGGAGAAAAAAAATTAATCTTAAAAATCCTTTTTCATTCTCATGCATATTGTAATTCCTCACACTCACTGGCATAGCCTCAAGCCAAGAGTACAGAGTAAAGCAGCTAACCATGTGCTGTAGTTAAAGAGGTTGAAGATTAAAAATGAAAGCAGCTAGAAATTATCTGTCAGTAAAAATGAATTTCAAGAAAAGCTGTGAAGATCAGCTCTTCAGTAGGTGGCACTATTACCTCTGTGACTTGGTGACTTGGTGACTGTTACAAGTGTGCCTTGTGGAGGATAAAGTCTGAACTCTCAAGGTCATGGACACAGCATGGCAACAATGATTGTCTGAAAACAGTTTTGCCAGATATGTTTTGATTTTCCAAGAGCTTCTCTAGTGAAGAGCTCATTTACCTTCTCTCTTCTACAGATTCTAAATATCTGGAATTTATTCAATAAAATAGGAAATTTAATTTCCCTAGCAGTGCACAACAAATAGAGCAGGAGTTCATTCTAAAAACCTCTCACTGGAGAGAAATGAATTACACCTCCCATAACACAACACAGCCCTGATCAAACTGTGTGGGACACGGCATGGGAGGAGTCTTGTGAACTATCACCTCCCTGGAGGCATGAGGCCACAATGGGAAAATGCAATTTAATATAATGATTTGAAATGAATCATTCAATAAACAAAAACAAACTCCCTGGAGTTTTGAGAATGTCCAAATGTTTCACTTCATTTCAGAAGCTTTAATTCTATAAAATATTTTCAGAAACTTCACTCCACTAAATAAATAAAACTATCAGCTTTTATAAAGGAAATTTCTCACAGGAGGAAATTCTGAATTTCTCTTAGTTCTAGTTATTATTGAGATCTTCATACCAAATACCATATTTTAGCAGCATTCTTCAGATTCTTCCACTAACCTGGTAACAGAGGTCATGTAAAGTCAGAGCAAAAACTATATTGTTTGAAATTAGTGCTGTGGATAGTGTCTTGATAAAACTGTTAATAACAATGTTCACCAAATACAGCTTGGAAACCTTTTTGGAAACAAAGTGCCATGTATTTTAACCATGATAAATAGGACTATCTGTTCCCATGGCAACGACACATTCAGCCCCTGTGGTCCAGTGCCCCCTGCACTCCCAGCCATTCCTGGCCATTATAAGGGTAGTGATGAGGGGCTCCCAAGGGTCCTCTCAAGAGTCTGGAAAAATGGTGGCCACACCATAAAGACACAAGGTTGACAAAAACTGCAAGAAATAAAACAGCAAGAGTAAGTTTGATTTTAAAACGTCTCAACAGATGTAAAATCTGGGGTTTCAAAACAAAAAGTTTTTTAAACCTATCTCAAAGTTGGAGAGAATATATGAAAGAGTATGTATATGGTCTAGTCTAATATTTGGGACAGAAACTGATCATTATTGAACACAAAGGAAGATATCTTTGAAGAGCAACCATGTCATGGGGAAAAAGGAAGCATAACTGATAGCTAATTTCAACTTTAAGTTCATTTAAGAGACAAGAATTCTACTTCGAGAAACAGGTATCAAGTGTTGTGGAGGGTTATGGCACTAATTAGTAAATTACAGCATATCTGAAACTGCACTCAAACTCTCTCCTGATCTTCTAAATTTTGCTGAATACATAGATAGGAGATGGCTGGATTTCTGAAAGAAAATATCACACTCTTAAGTTTCATGTCACTATAAATCAACTTCTGAACAGAACAATTTTCCTACCTAAGCACTCTGCCACCTCCAAGTCACTCAAATGCTTCACAGAACCCTGGTCTCTTGCTCTTGAGAATTTCAAGAGGTAAGAACAAACACAAACACAAAAGCCACACCTCCTTTTCCTGTTGTCACTCAAGACTTTTCTATTACTCTCTTTCCAATGGCTAGCCAAAGAAAGAGCCAACCAATATCCAGTCACTAGAGAGAAAAATATCAGTACAGTATTTCTACTTGTACTTTTTAAATGGTTGGTCTCACTCAAAGCAAACAGCAGACTTCTCTACACATACCACAGAAAGTGGAAAAAGTGGAGAGTAGAGACAAAAGGCAGGGCAAGGTCCAACACAGCAAAGGCCACTGGAAAGGAAGGATGAGTGGAAACTGCTCCCACAGATAGTGGACATGGATAGAGCATCTGCAGGAAGCTTTGGGGGAAGCAAAGGCTTACATTAGGAAGTCGTGTTTCTTTCTGCCATACATGAAACACCAGGACACTGTACAGACTGAGGGAGAAGTATAAACACAGATGCATTCCATCAAGCAGACCAAATGTTTCCTGTAATTAACCTAGGACAGTTTGACAGCACCTCTAGTGTATTACGGGTAAGCGGTCTCAGGCAAGAATTAATGCGGGTTCAAGATGTAGAGATCCAGTCAAGCAGTGCTGTCACTAACCAGCATCTACCTGGCAAGGGGAAGAACTGGTCAAGGCATCAACACAAGCTCATCAGAAGCATCATTCCAACATATATGCTTTCAAGCTGGCCATTTCCCTGTTCATCCTCTCTGAGCATGGGAGGAAGACATGCAGCAAGCTAGGTCTCCCTAAGACAGGTTGCCACCTCTCCTGAAGCAAATCAAGGTAGTCTTTACAGGTTCTGAGGAACAGTCTCACACTGTGAGGAACATGACCATTACTTTTTCTTTTTTAAATTCCAAAATTCAAAATTCCAGGGAAAGTTAAGAGATGTTATTTTCACAGAAGGAACAGATCACACCTCCCTAAACTGCATCAACTAAAGGGCTTTTGCTAACATGTCTACGTTGGTTTAGAAGGGGCTCTTCAGGTTTGGTGGTTTTTGAGTTTGTACTTTTATTTTTTAATGTTTCTTACAACCAGAGCTTTGACAAAACCACTTTGTATTACATAGGTGGTTGAAGAAGCTGGATCACAGCCATTAACACCTGGCCATTTTATTCTAGTGGAATGATAAAGCTCATAATGGAAGAGTCACTGCATCTGTTCAAAAGCCCACAGCAGGTTATGCAGCAAGCATTTTCTTGACAGACAAAAATCAGAAATTATCACAGACTGTTTTAAATATCAAGGAAAAAACCAACCAAACCAAAACAACAACAAAAAAAACCAAACCAAAAAACCCCCAAAAAACCCAACAGAAAAACAGGAAAGCAAAATAGAGGCAACACGTGACTGGACTCAAGACAGAGCTGGACATGCACACTTAGAAACATGAAATGTAGCAGTACTGGCCAGATCCAGCCTAGGTCCAAGGGTCTTAAGAAGCTGGTAGGATCCAAAAGACCACCCACCAACTTGTAAAAACTTATTACCTATGACTGCAAATCTCTTTAGAGATTGGAAACTCAACAAGTCATAACACAAAGGTAGGATGGAGAGAGTGTCACAGCCCAAAGTCTGACATATCTGATGTAAGCTAAGAAAGGAAGATGAACAAGCAGGCTGTATTTGGAAGACATTCTTTCCAACACTACCTGTCAAGGTATACTGACATCCTGATGATGTGGGGCTACTCCTATCCCAAACTGCTACATGCCAATTTGTTTCAGTCTACAAGCCCACAACACAGTAGCAGTACACAACAATTAAGGACTGCCAGGGAAGTTACTCCCTCTTCAGAACAAAGAATGGTGAAGTTCACATTCTTACATTTTTAAAAATTATTTAAGATCCATTTATCCACTTCTGTGAAACATGAAAAGGAACTGACAGGAGATCCTCTACAAATAATGCAAAAAAGACGAATTGCTGGCTTATCCAGATTAACCACCATGGATAGAGCAAGACACAGACTTTCCTACAACCACAAAAACTCTTCTGGAGTTCAGCCTGAGGTGTGTCCTCACACAATCCCAAACACACTCAGTGGCACAGAATCTCCAAGGGCAGCCCCAGCAAGTTTTCCCAGCTAGGAACAGACAACAGGAGAATCCAGATGACAGCCTATGCTTGCCAGGTACGGGTTAGTTTCCAGCCACTACAATAACTACAAGCTGCTACACCAAAGCAACAGTGAAACCCACTTTCCCACTCCCTGCTGCAGAGCCAACCACGCAGATCATGTCAGGGATAAAAGCCTTGGGTGCACAGACAAAGCACGGAGCAGACTGCGAAGGTGCGAGGCTGTAGCAGCTGCTTTCGCTTACCATATGTCTCGGATCTACTCTCCTCCGAACTAGACTTTGTCTTCTTGGAGGAGCTATCTGCATGAGAGCAGGAGAAAAGGAGAGAGAGATATAGAAAATATGGAGACCAAACATGAGAAAAAAACAAAACAAACTTCATGAAAAACACAGACTGATTTATTAGGTTAAATCGTGCAAAACACAAACAAGATGTGAACAAAACGTGAAACACTTGGAATAAGGGGTGAATAATACAAACACGGAGACACAGGTAACACCACAAAGAATCTATTACAGAATCTAAGACACAATAAAGAGAAGTTCTCTGCAATGAAACTCAGAAAGTATTCTAGATAAAAAACAGTCCAAGCATAGAAAAGTTTATCCCCCAAGTAATCAACATACAGTAACTCCACAGTCTGAATTCACCCCTCAAAAAGAAAGGAATTTTATGAAGGCCACAGTACAGAGTTCATGGATCAAACCAGACCACAAGCACCGTAACAGTGGTGCCAGGTGCCAGCTCTCAAAATGGGAATGACTTTCATCAAACTAAGATTAGAGGATTCTTGAAGTTTGCATCTGAAGAAAACAAATTCCTTCTACAGAACAGGCTCACAGCCTGAGACGTCCCCCAGCCTGAAATAATTGATATAGTTTGTTTCTTGTTTGTTGGGTGGGGTTATTTTGGTGGGGGTGGTTTTGGTGGGGTTTTTTGTTTTTTTAAACACATTAAAAGCCCATTTTAATTTATTTTGTGCATACTAGGAAGGAGTCATGCAGCTAGTGGCTGAAAATATTAATGAACAGGACCATTTATAAACATCAGCTTCAAATGTCTTGAGCAAAAACACATTCTACAAGTTCTACCAGCTTGACATTAAACTCTCATCTCTTCCACAAGACCCAGGGAAAAGACTGGTGTAAACAGCAGAATGCACAGACATGAAAAATGCACATTGAGTGGGGCCAGGAGGCTCAGACAAGAGCCTGTCATGCATTTCAGGAACATACACAGTAGTCTCTGGGTTAGTGTTTCAGAGAGAGAATGAAGAATCCCTGCATGCATCCTAATTTCCAAGACAGCATTGGACAGGCTTAACAAGTTGACCCAGATTTATCCTTTTGGAAGGTTAAAAAAATATGATAGCATATACTTTAAAAATAGATGTTTACCTTAACATATATCTTGTCAGAAAGTAAAAATTCCCTTTACAAGTGACAGAGATGGATCAAAATCCACTGAGGCTCAAAAAAACCCCCAAAAAACCCAATGAGGAACACCAGCCCTAGTCAACCCCTTAATATCTCCAATATCACACTTCGACTAAAACAGCCAAAACAACCACTCACAACTAATTACACTACTTGCCTACTGAAATTTCAGACTGACTTGTCTGAAAGAGGAAGTAGTTACAATTATTCACTGATACCACTAATCTAGGTGTATTCTTGCACAGTTAACAGCTGCTTTGTAGATGAATAAGTTTAAAAGCAATCCCATATTCATTTCAACACTCACACGCTTCAAAAAGGCTTTGCAACCACAGAACAACACACCTCTGAAAAAAACACATTTGTTGACACATTAAAACCCATTTTTATTCCAATCCCCAGTACTTTTCAAATGGATTTTTCACCAGTGAAGTTTTAGGACTTTACCTGTGGGATCAAAGTCATGCGTACTACTGCAGCGTTCAACCTTCTGCTTCTTGTCAGCTGGAGACTCTCTGCTCAGAATGCTGCCGTGTCTGTGTCAAACCAAAGCACAGGATCCTGACTACAGTACCACAGAAGCACTGCCCAACTGCTGAGGCTCCTGCAAATCATCTTACCTCATTGGGTTTGCTAACAAGGGATTCAAACAAAAATGTCCACAAGGGATTCAAACAAAAATGTCCACAAGGGATTCAAACAAAAATGTCCACAAGGGATTCAAACAAAAATGTCCACAAGGGATTCAAATAAAAATGTCCACAAGGGATTCAGATAAAAATGTCCACAAGGGATTCAGATAAAAATGTCCACAAGGGATTCAGATAAAAATGTCCACAAGGGATTCAGATCCAAATGTCCACATTAAGGTCACTTAAAAAATTTATTCATTTATTTATTTAACTCAAGTGGAAGAATTACCTCTTTCAGAATCTTTGGGAGTGTATAAATGGTTCTAGGAACAGTCTCCTTAACCTTTGAAACTAGTAACAGCGAGTTCATTCTCTTTCTCATTCAATATCAGGTCATACTTTATTTTAAAAGTAAAATAAATTTAATTTACATAAAAATATTCCTGAAATCTTAAGACTCCACATCCTTTCCCAGCAAACCTTAAATATCTGTGTATGCAAAAATTAAAGATTTAGAATATCACCCTCCCCTCCCAAAGGAAGTGTCTGTACATCAAACACCAGCATAGTGTCAATTTCTCTGACCATCTCAAATCTCAGGTAAGATGACCCACCAATGTAGGTAAGAGAAATGCAAATGGTAGCATTATGCCATGCACTTTAAGTACACCACCAACTGTATTCTTGGCACCCTGTCCTGATCTGGATATTAACTTCCTCACATCTGTAATGGGTGTTGCTGTCTGTGACTGTACGTAATTTTTTTCCCCTTTTAAAAGCATTCCTCCTTCAAAAATGCTGTATCACAATCTGCAGTACAGATAAAGAGTCAAACTTCAGTAACTCACCTTGTAGGTTTTTTGAGAGGAAACCTGAAAAGAAGAAAGAACGTAAGTTTAATAAACTTTTTTTGTTTCTCACTATTATGTTTAATATGAGACATCTACAATTACTATAGCTAATATTTTCCCCCCATATATGTAATAGTTATTGTTATTGCATTTAGTTTCCCCTATTTATACAGGTTTTCCAAGAAGTAATGGGGTGAGGGTTAGAGGGAAACAGGGAAGAGATTCAAATAAAAAGAAATCTAATACCACAAAAATTAATAGGGCATTAAATGACTCAATTTGTGTGCTGGTTTGTTGTTGTTGTTGTTTAGGGTTTTCTTTTTTAAATTTAGCTTAGTTTAAACAGACCTCTTTGGTAAAGATCAATAGTACCATGGTAAGTTGTATTAGAAAAGACAACATCAGTGCAGGATGGTCCAAGGACATCACCTCCAAGCTCAGACTCAACTGAGCTGAGCGATGGCCCTGTCCAACCAAACTGGGCCAATACACAGAGTCAAACCATTCTCTGAGAGCATTTCAGAGCATTCCAACAAAAGATTCTTTGAACATCACCATGAAGACTGCCCAAAATGCACAACTCATGTTTTAAACTCCTTAATCCAGAGGAGGGGCATCTTGTCACCCGTTCTTGTTTCCCCAATAGCTATACACAGGGTGGCTCAGCCAGAAATAGCACTTAGAGCTGCATTAACTCCTTCCCCATTACCTAAAAATCATAACTGGATACACAGCAGAAGTACTCAACTTGATCCCTCTCTTTGAAGACTTTTCAACTTCAGTTCCATTAAATGTGTATGCATCCAAAACACTGGCCAGCTCACACGTGGCAGTCCCCTATGCAAGCATGCACTAACATGGCAACTCCAAAACAAGCATCTGATGACACATGAGGCAAGTAAAATTACAATGTTGTCTGTCTATTACTGAAAATAATTATACACATCAAGTCACTTGCCATCTTTCAGCTAACAGCATCAAATTTAGTTGAAATACAACAATGGCTTCAAAATTAAGGGGATAGATAGGGCCTTTGATTGCATAAGCCTTGGGAATTTATGGGGAAAGCAGCACAGAAGTTAATGAATTGAAGGAAAAAGGTTGCATACAGACTCCACAAGAAGTGGCAGTCCTCTTCCCTCCTGCCCCTAAAAAGCACTATGTCCATCTTGGAACTCTGGGAAATTCACTCTCATTCAAATAAGAAATGCAGCTAATCAAGCCTCTCCCCATTTTGCCCCACCTGCAAAGCCAGATCTCTTCAGCATCCAGCCCTCCTATTTACAAAGTTTGGCCAGTAAAGAACTACTTTGTGCAAGACAGACAACCTGAATCCCAACGCAAAGAAAAGTCATCTCAGGCCAACCTAACCCTGTCTGCACACCCTATGGTAAACAGACACCGTAGTTAGCAAGTGTTCCATTGAAAAGCAGAAAAAGAGACAAAGGAATCCAGGAAAATAAAATCTTATCACTCCAAAGGCAGAAAAAGATGCTCAAGATGGGTTATACTGAATTTTTTATCTAATGCACTTGAAATCTTGAGCTGCATAAAATATCCTAATACTACTAACAAATATTTTACTGAAGCACTTAAGTGAAAACCTTTATCCCATAGAGTTTCTTATCAGGGACCCAGAACAGGCTTAAGCTCCTACAGCAAAAGGAACTGTTTATGAACAAAATAAAGTTAGCTGACTGTTGTACCAATTTGGTTGGTTCAGAGCTATTTATTCTCTGTTCAAGGATGAAGTGTAAATTTTCTATTTTAGAGGTCTAGAAAGTTGTGTAAAAACCTTTCTACTATTGTACATAGACCATTGACATTAATTATTTAGAAAAAGAACCCTAAAGCTTTTGTACATGAAACTGCACTGAAATAATGAGGAATTTCTTCTGTGCTTTGACATTAATGGTGAGCACAGAAGTCCCTCTGAGCAAGGGACAACAATCCCAGAGCTTCCCAGTCCGAGGCTGTAACTGCACTAACAGTTGTAGGCACAGCACTTCAGTACAAGTGCTCAGGACTTGCACGGAGCCACCAAGCTCTGCAAAATCCGCACTGCACTGAGGCCGACACCCACGCCCGCCTCCCTCGGGCTCCGCTCCCCTCCGAGTCCCCGGGCACGCCGCTGCAGAGCACGCCGGGAGCGGCTCCCGGAAGCTCCGGAGCCCCTTGGCCGCCCGCCAGCTTCCTGTGTTTCTTTCTCCTCCAGAGCGCAGAGGCAGGGACGGACGTGGCAGAGGAGCGGGGCGGGCAGCGGGTCACGATCACAGCGAAGCCTCTGGGGCACACGCAGCGCGTTGTTCACTAGAGGCGGTGAGGCTGAGGGATCTCCAGGCCCTCTGCTGCACTTGCTTTACACTTCAGAGGGATCCCATAAAACCAAAGGAGGAGAAAGGGGGTGGTCTTTGCTCAGCTAGGTTAGAGGTGAAGCTCCTCAGCCTCCCTAGAAAAACTCCCCTGTCGGACCTGAACTCATTCCAGGCCACCGCGTTATGAAATCACAGAAATCAGAGATGAAGGAGTTGGCTGAGATAAGGCTTCAGCTGTGATTTAACGTCCTGGCTAGCCAGACTGTGGGGAACACTCAGTGTAAGTTCCTCCTCCTTTCCCAGTTTTCTACCAGAATAGTACCTAGCACTTCTTGGTTTGCTGAAGACGTTCTTCAGTCCCCAAACACCACGTCACTTCTACAGTACAGCAGAAAGCAGAGTGTAAGTGGATCAATGGAGCATCATCAAAGGACACAGAAGAGCTCCCGTGAGTTTATCCAACAACTCTTTGTATTTCAGTGCAACTTATTTTCACTTGGAAACAGTATTCAGTCTGTGTTATAGCATCCCCAACTATATATAACATATAAAATGTATTTCACCTACTCTTGTAAACCCTCTGCAAGCTGAAGGCACAGCAGGGTGCGGTTAACAGCTGGAGACTTAATTCCAAATCTAGCTGGCAAGTTTAGGCTACACGATAAAACCCTGTAGACATTTTGTCTGATAACTGATGAACATCAGCACATTTTCAAACAAGTTATTCCACTCTCCCAAATACCAGCAACAATTAAAAGCCAAGTCACATTTTGTTTTTAAAATTCTGGGTCAAATAATTTAAGTAATTTAAATGCATCCAATTACTAAAAGTATGTCTTGTTAGTCATGCTGCATTAGGGAAATCTATTTACCGTAAAGCCAAGCAAGAAAAATACACCTACAACTAGTAACACTGGGGATTAAAAATTATACTTCTCCAAGTTAGCTCATACATGCATGCACCATTCAGTACTGGACCAGTGCCTAACAACTACCTTGAAGCCAAGACAGAAAAAGATCGTTTTAAGACCCAATGTGTCAAAACACACCAGAGCAAGGAAGGATTCCCAGCTTCCAAGAGTACAAAGCATTCCACTCTAGCCCAAGAGGTTGAAAATATAGCTGACCATAAATAGCACAGCATTCAGATAACCATGCTGGTTTGTTTTTTTCCTTCCCATACTAAAATATTACCAGAATTCAAGTAAATGCTATCTCAGAAACTGATCAAAGACAAAAATATTTAGATTGAGACAAGGGGCCCAACCTTGGAAATATTGATTCATGTGCCTAACTTTAGTTCCATTTACTTCAGCAGGACTACTCACATGCCTGAAATTAAGCTTGTGTGTGTTTGCACCATGCAAGTATAAATTACTACAACTTGTGCTGAGATGAGTAAGAAATATTGTGAAACCCATACAAAAGAGAACAGCCAAAAACTGCTTGCTTGACAGAACTAATCTTTAATTAGGAGATGAACAGTTGCAATAGAAGCCTCTTCTTTGCTTTATTAGTTTCATTTAAATAAGATGTTACTTGTTACAGACAAACCCTCTTACAGAATTCTGAATTCAAAAGAAAAACAGCAAACACACCCAAGCACTCCAAACTCTGGAGAGATGAGAAATATCACAGGTTCACTCATTCACTTTTCACACATTTAGAAAAAGAAGAGGAAAACCAAAGGCTAACTTAGCCTCCCCAATAAAAACCCAAAACTATGTCTATTTAAAGTGACTTCATCCTACTTCAGGAGGTTTTCACCAAGTAATTAGTCAGTGATTAGCCTTTTGCCAGTACCACCTCCATGGATTTTGGTGAAAAGTTGTGTGATTAGCAGCTATGCTTCTGGAAAGCTGAGCTGGATTGTACTCTTCCCTTGCTCATGCATACCCAAACAGATCCTATAACTGCAAGAACTGAAGTCTGTTCTTGGTTAAAAAATCACCAAACAATTGGATTACTATGTTTAGTACATACAACTCCTTCAGTTGTTAATTAAGCTTCATTTTCAACACCCTAATTGGACCTGTACTGACAGCAGTGAGAAAGCAGCTGCATTTTCTGTCCCAATCTAGTACGTTTAAGTAAGTGCTCTGAAAGTAAAGTAAGCATGGATGCCTTAAATGCCATTCTGCAGACAATTCTCAGAATTTCATCTTGAATGAGATGGGAACAAAAAAAAAAAGCAAGTCAGTGTACTTTCCCAGTTTGCAGATGCACATATTCACCAGAGCAAGTTTTTTGCAGGCTTTAAAAGCCCCGAGAAGGGCATTACGGGAGAGTGCTGACAGGACCTGAACAAAAGCAGTACCAATGTGACCTTAATATAGAGCTAAAGGCAGTCTTATGTCATAACAAAAAAGGGTAGACTGGGTCTGTATAGGACAGTGGGTGAGCAAAAGGAACTGATGAGATAGCAACTGACAGGCGGATAGAGAGAAACACAGATGCAGCAAGTGGGCAACTATTAGCAACCAAGAAAAAACGCAGACAGTAGTCTGCTATTGCACCGGACTGCCCACAAACTACAGCCACCACCACATCAGCTATTCTGTGGACAACACTGATTCAACACATCAAGTCTATTTACCTTAGCATTAACCCACTTTAAGAGCAGTTTTATGCAATGCCATCTTTTCCCCATATCAAAGCTCAGGAAACCACAGACTTTTCTTCCTCAAAAAAACCCCACTGCACACTGATGACAACACAAGGTGCTGAGAGACAGCCAGGCTGAAGAAAGGACCCAAATGGTGTGGATTCCTGGGAGCTGTCAGAGCCTACAGACAGATCTTATGAACTTCTAGCAAGTGCACAAGGAGGCGAAACCAAGCCAGACAATAAAAGTTTCCGTGTTATTTTTGTAGGAGTCCAAGGCAGCAACCGCAGCTGACGCAGTGACTCATGGAAGAACTGTTTGTGGCATTATTAGCTTCAGATCACTGACAGCTCTGTGGACAGTCCTAGTCACTGCCTTCTGAGAAGGGACACTTCCAGGAAGTGTCATGAAGTGACTGGAGAGCCCATATAGCCAATATCTTCTGTATCAGCTCCACACAGCTCTCCACACTCCCACCAACTTCAGTGTTGGATTAGCCCTAATAAAGCAGCACTGAAAACCTCCAACTCAGTCAATGTTATATTGTTTTTCTGGCCCACCAATGCTTCTATCCATAACTAGAATATGCCATCCAATTTTCCTTTTAGGTTAGAAAACAGAGTAGCCAGTACAGCCTTCTCCTCTCCAACATACTCCTTGATGGATCAGTGTAAGGATCAATGCAAGGGACCAGCGCTATGACAACCAACAGTGCTGAGTTAAGCACTTCATGCAAACCAGGTTAAGATAAATTTGATAAAAGTCTAGGAAAAAAAAAATTATGCCTTTTCACAAATCTGGGAAGCTAACAGATTTCAGATGGTCTTTAAGAGAAGTTCAAGATGCTAAGAGGAAGGTATTTCTACAGAGAAAGAGCATTCCACTGGTGCTAGTGAGAGCACCTTTCCATCACAGAGATGCTACCTCTTTGAACTTTTAAGAATATATATATATATAGATGTTGCTCTATCTTTCACTCTTGCACTCAGCCAGAGATTTATTCTGGGTGAAGGTTTTGTCAAGAGGGGTGAAAAGAAGGTGGCACCATGACAAGGGAGCAAGAAAAGAGGAAAAATATCAATTTAAAAAGATGAAAGAAAAATAGAATGCAAAGGTAAGTCTTATTCATAAAACAGATTACAAGAACATGGAAATTTTGCCTCCATACATGGAATTTCCTGATGAAACAGGTAGTATGTCCATCCAAATGAACATTACTCCCTCTGGGAAATACTCCTTTGCAGATAGATATGGCCAGCTCTAAAAGGAGCTTGCAATGGTACCTTTAAAGAGAGAAAATAAAGATAAATAAAAAAGAAAAACAACAGGCAAGGTACTTTGAATATACTGTAGTCAACTTAAGTTCTTTCCTTAGCATCCTTTCACTGCAAAACCTTCAGATGGGAAGGGTTTCTATTTCTCTGTGAATGGTAATGTTTGGAAAGCCTAGAAGAAAAGCATCTCTAGAGAAGTTTCATCCACAGTTCAGTCATTCAGTCCCAGCCCAAGCAAGTGCCTCAGCTATTTTCCATGACACAAGCACTTGGATTTTTCCAAGAGCTGATGTCAGGGCTTTTCATGGAGAAAGAACTGCATTTACAGGGCAGGCAAGGCAGGAGGGCTTCCCCAGTAGCTTTTCTCAATGTGGCCTTTGTGCTGCTCTGCTGCTGAAGCCAGGACCCTGCAAGAACTTTTAGTCCCTGCAGAAACTCTACAAAGGGGAGGGGACAGAGACATTTTCAGCAGCCAGTACAGTTCTTCCACTCCTGACTGACTTCCAAGGCTCAGAAGCACCAGCTTGCCATCTACAGGGCCTGAAGTTACAGCCTTTTAAGACAAGGACACCTATTGTTTTATATCTCCACAATGAGGTAGAAGCAGACAAACAAACTAAAACTGGGGAGGGGACAGCGGAAGAGAACATAAATAATCCAAGTTGCTCATGTTTCCCTACTGCTGCTTTTCAGTCTAAAAGCAAGATTTGAGCAATAAGGATGCAGTTTGCCCACAGAACATAGTTGAGAGCAAGAACAACCTCTGTTCAGAGACTGATGAAGAACAGAGGTTGCCAAATCACAGGTGGATTTCCTACTGGTTGCAGGTTACTAAACCTGTCAGTTTCCACCTCTGGGAAAGCAAAATGGACATCTTTGAAATGGCAAAAAATGAATTAATTAACAGAAATACTGAAAAAGGCCAAGTATTTTTCTAAAAAGACCGCCAGAAAATGTTATCACAACAAAAATTTAAGCAAAGCTCTAGTGCACTGCAGAGAAGAGGTGTCCACAGTTTCTTCACTTGTTGCAAGCTTTCATTGTGTGGCCCAATTAACAGAACTGACCAGGCACAGGAGAAAGGTCAAGGCTTGTGATTTCAGAAGTCATCACCCAGCTTTCTTGCTTATTTATTGATTTTTAAGTAGGCTATAGACAAACATTCCCAGACCATAGAGAGCTCAAGCTTCCCTGAAACAAGGAAATGCAGATGAAAAATGCAACGTTTGGCCATACTAGGGGAGCTCCAAAATAGCCCTTTTCTCCATGTTTTCATATTATCTTGGCAACCTGAGCTTCAGCTCTTTGAGGGGGAGGGAAAAAAAAGCGCAGAACACATGTGCTCCAATTCTTTTCTGCACTTTTCATTTGTGAAAATGATTTAAAAATCTCTTTGCCCACAGACTGCTCCTCTATGAAAGAATCAAATCAAGCAACAAGGTTTCTTGAGCAGACAGGGCGTGGCACTCCAAATTAACCTGCCTCCCCAAACTGGAGCTAATTACGGGGAAATGAAATGTTTGCTTTGCTTGCCAATAATTGCAATCCAGAGCTGGCTCAATGGAAGCAACCCTGCTCCCCGCCTCCTCCCCACCACTCCTCCTACACGGCGTCTGGAAAAGCTTTCTAGTTAAGATGCACAAAAATCAAAGCAAGAGACAAAGAGTGCTGTGCCAAACAATTTCATTTTCCTAAACCAACCATAGAAACTTAAAGCCATGGGATTTGCTTTCACCCAACACACACACACACAAGGGTCTGGAGATCACTCGTGTTGCCCCAGAGTGTCAAGCAGATTTTGCATGTCATTAGGCACACAGCCTAGTTCCTTATTAATGCCATACCTAGCTTGTGGTTGTTATGAACCAGCAAAGAGACTGGTGTGGAAACAGTTCTTAAAACCAGCAAAAGACAGCAATTAGAAAGGGAGGAGAAAAAAACAGTGCACGTAATACAACTGGAAATGTAGCTTTCAAAACACCGTAACGCTAACTCCAATTATCCAGCCTTAAGTTTTGCAAATATATGTACAAGGTTCAGAGCCACATTTGAATATTTGGCCTAGAGTTCCCATTTCTGGGGAGTAAGTGAGTACAGTTGGCTGGCACAGGAACACCACACCTCCATAGCTTTTAACTAATAAATGGAACTCGGGTGCTAGACACCAGTAAAAGTATCCCCACTACAATATATTTATTATTTCTCCAACATGTCTCCCAAAAGATGTTTTAAAGAATCAACAAGGTTAATTTGTTCTGCTCTTTAGGATTGTGAACTCGTGTCTGACTTAATATCTCACTGTAGATTTCCCTTGATATAGATGTTACCACAATTTGAAAATATTAGCAGATAATATTAAATATCATCAGCAACACCTTCACTGATGGATTTATATATTCAAAATACATTATCAGTTTGACTGATCTACTGTAAAATGCAAAATGTCATTAAGTTATTCCTATGATAAATAAAGCCAGCATGACTAAAATACTTAGCTCTAAGAAAGGTACCCTGTCTTAATTTAATTTTTCCTCCAGTTCTCTTTTTAGCTTGTTTTAAGGGTTAATGCATATCTACTGGTGTAGAAACGTGAAGTCAACACTTCAAACCCAAATCTTGTCTGCTCATCAGAACTAAGAATTTATCAGCTCAAAGCTAAGCAGACACTCAAGCAAAAAGCATTTTCAGCACTGTCTTTCCTTCTCCCAGCCAGTCATGAACCTTTGGTCATTCTGCATGGGATGTGCAGACAACATGATCTTTGCAGAGCTCCTGAGTATTTGCCAGCTGCAATAAACTAATTTACAGCTAATATGTCTTCAACTACCCAAAGGCAAAGTGCTCCCAGTGGCCTAATTTACACCAGGGAAAAAGTGGATACACACACTATTTTACAAATAAAAGCTGTAGCACACAAGAGGACCAAGAAATCATTTCCACATTGTTGCTTAACCTGTATAGCATATTATTAGCTCTTAGTCCATCACAGCTTCCACTGTAGCTAATTTTACTGGTCAAGTTTTACTCACACAGATGCAAACACCAAGGGCAATAGAAATCTAAACTATTTGAGACTAAATTAAAAATATGCAACTAATGGAACATTTCACCCTATTTGCTTCAACACCTCCCAAGAGGGTTTCTCTCCTAGCATTAACTCATACTTTAAAACTATCCATGGAAAAATGTTCAACCATCCATCTCAGTTTGTCAGAATTTACCAAGAAGAAAATGTGTTGTAAATTGAACTATAAAAAGATGAGCAGTGCTACATACTGAAGTTAAACTTAGTTATTTACATGGCCTAAGAAAAATAAAGATACTTCTGTGATACACAAAGCTGTTATTTCTCCCATGAAATGCAGGTCTCCTATAAAATATAGGACAAAAGATGCAGACAGCACACATGGCATGAGAAGTGAAAAAATTTACAGAAGGATTCATGGCATGCTTTGCTCCTTCACATTTCATTTTCCCCTTCATCTGAATTATAGGATAAATCCAGAAAGACCAACTGTAAAGGCCTGGAGCAGAACACAGGATCAGGATTTCACAGCAACATCAAGCCCTGTTTCTTCTACTATAAAATGGAAGAGTGAAAAAACAGTAGTGAAGCCACGGTACTTGTAAAATGGCTCAAGATTCTGAGAACAGCATGAGTCAAACACACTGCTATTAATAGGCCTCTGAATATGTCTGTATCAGTATTTTCCCCTTGGGGCTCTTAAAATAAATAAAAATATAAGAAAAGAAAAAAACTCCACATTTACTCAGGAAATGGACCAGCTGCTAAGAGGTAATGGCAGCAAAATTCCTCAAGGTATGGCAGCGGTATAAAGATAACCAAGCTACCAGAAATATTAGTATCAGTTTTAAGTTGTTTCACCACTCACTTTACTCACATCAATTCTTAGTACCTCCTGCTCATAATGATGAGAACTGGCAACTCTCACTGACTGTGCTGAGAGCAGAGCTTGCAATAATCTGCAGATTGTTGCTCAGTGGTTTTTAGACAGTGACCTCTTCATGTCAGAGCCACCTACAGTGCTGCCCTCCTAGAAAATGAGCATCTGTCCACAAAGGGAAGTAACCAATTTACAGCATATCCACTCAAAAAAAAAAGGCTTTTTAAAGATATATACTTATATATATGCCTATTTATTGGTAAAAACCAATTCCACCTAGTAGCAATTAGCATCTCACACTCCTTCTACATCAAATCCTCATATCCATACATTAGCAGAAACTACTGCAAATAGAGAGAAGTCTCCCAATGCTCTGATGGCTGTCACTGGATTAATGCTGTCTCCATTCTGCACCAACAGTACTCTCCAGACCATCATTAGCACTATCCTCTACTGATGCAAATTGCTTAATTTTTAGAACACTTTACAATAAAATAAAAAAAAGGAAAAGATCAGTGAAAACTGTATTCAGAAAAAAAACCCACCCAAAACACTCAAAGATGGTTTCTTGAATACCAATAGCTAATTTAGCAGCAACATTCATAAAATATCAGCTTATTAAAAAAAATCACATTCACTTAGACTGCAAAAGCCAGTGACAATGTTCTGCTAACACACTGGTATGTAATTCAGCATTGGGAAATGTAAAGATAGTGCTGCCAATATCTGCATCTGATGAATCCTTCCTAGCTGTCAAAACCTTTGTTCCTCAGCTGAGACAGAGGCACAGATTTTCACAGCAAGCATATTTAACTGGTCACCTTCACAATGAAAATAAAAAGAGTAACTAAGGTTCATATAGCTGCTATTGAAAGAAAACAAGGGGGAAAAAAACCTAAAAGAGAAAAATCTCCCCTCACCCCCTTTTTCCAATAGATATTAAAGGAAAAAATCCTTTCTCTCTGCTCTGCATTCAAGGAAGCTATTTTCTAATCTTTCAGTATATTCATATATCACAGAATAGGAACAAAGACTCTCAGATATTACCTGTTTCACAGGACAAAGTCAGCTGAACAGGGAGATCCCAAAGGCCCATTTCCAGGGGGAGTACACTGAGATCAAGTCCTCTCCAAGGAGCACAAGCTATCCTTCTTGGAAGCTTCCTGGGTTTTTTACGCTTATCTGATATCCTTGAGAAGCATCTGCCTGATTGTTTCACTGACCACTTGAGGGAAGGGAAGAAACTCCACCTCTTCTCTCCCACCTCCTCCCAGCCACCATCAGCTGTGGCCATACACTGCAATGCTAATGGCCACAGAGAGAACAGCACCCACCTACAGCCCACAGAGACAGCATGCAACAAGAAAGCAGAAGAGAATTAGGATTTTAACATTCAGCATTTCCAATTGTCCTGAGGGACAGAATAATATATACCTATTTATGTCTATATACATCCTGTAACTATCTACATTTATGTATATGTAGGTACACATGTATATGTCTATATAAGTATATATCTGTGCATGCATGTCATTAAATCAGACCACTGATTAAAGAAACTGCATCACATGAGGCACATGAACAGCAGCTTGGCATAGGGCACTGAGATTTTTCCTTCAATCCACTTCCAACCTTTTACAGGGTCACACTCTGCCACGTAACATATTTTGTTTGCAGGCATTTTGAAAACACTCGACCACCGTGGCACCTGAAAAGCACAGAGCCTCAGAAAACCAGAGCCTCTGTATTGTTTTAGAAGAGAAGAGGGCGAGAAAGAGGGTGAGAATGAAAGCATGCCCCTCTCTGTCATTCAGGGAAAGAAACTGGGAGGTCAAAGCAGGAGGGCAATGAGCTTACTGCTCCATAGCTTATCTGACTGGTCAAGCCCTGGGGAAGAAGGAGTGGAGGGTGAAGGGGCTGTTTTCTTTTTCTGCCCCAATAACCTAATTAAGTTTGTGAGCACTGCTAGCGGGATAGAAATTTCTTCACGCTACACTGTCTGTTTGTGTTTGATTAATGTAAATCTTCCCAGGGCTCCAGCCATGCCCCAGGCAGTGGGATGCCTGGCTCTCCATTAACAGGCATCCAAGTCCCCACGTACAGCAGGATGAGAGAGAAAGTAACACCTCTCTTTTAGCCTTTGCCATAAAACCATCTAGCTCAATTGAAATAATTTTTGGTGATTTGATTAGTTAATTAAATGCCACTTTTTTCCCCCCAAATCACAGGGGCCTATTAAAAACATGAAATTACTTAATATATGAATAATAGCTGCTTTCTTTTGCATTCTCTCAGTTCTCAAGACCAAATTTTTTAGACTACAATCACCACAACTTCTGTGTTGTCTAATCCAGTGTGTGCTGGTACCAAATATACTCTCCAAGCCACAACTGCATCAAGGCTACAATTACACAGCAGACAGGAAGCCAAAGAAATCAGCTCCTACCCTTATATCTATCTGTTCCATGTTTCTAAGTATGCAATAATTTCCCAGTCACAGCTTGTATTTTCCATGCTTCTATCTTTTCCAGTGCCATGCATTATCATTTTCTAATTAGCAGTAAGCTGTATTTCATTGGTTCATATTTTGAAACATTTGCCCAGCTTCTCATTTTCTAGGAATTTCACAGATCAGAAAAGAAAATGTCAGCTCTCAAAAAGAAAATGGTAACCAGAGGAAAGCAAAAACTCAGTACACAGCTCAGATACTCACTGGTGAGCACCCCTTCCTTTACAAGTCCCCCAAAAAAGAAAAAAATATGACCCAAAAAAGAAGAAAAAAAAGAACAGTACAGTTTTTTAAGCAAATATGAAGAGTTAAGGAAGCAAGGGAAAAGACATTGCAAATCACAGAGCAGAGCTTCATATCCAGTTTATTCATGCCTGAGTGAGAATCACGTGTACCACACAGCTAAGGCATAAAGAGGGCATCAAAACAAATATATTTTTTAAAGTAGATTACATTTAAAATAAAGTATTTCCCAGTTCTTCTCTCTAATGCTCCTTACCATTAAGTGAAATATAGATGAAGCAATGTGAGCAAGCCAAGATGCCTTACTTTGCTAAATTATATTTTCCTTAAAACCCTGTTGTGCCACATTTCTTTCAGTGCCCAGAGTACCCTCGTACTGACTGCAGCAGCCCAAACAACCCACTCCAACGAGCAGAGCTTGGAACAGATGCTCAGAACCAGATCTCCTTGCCTCCACAGAAATTCACATTCCCCAGCTGTGTGCCTCAGCTTACCCTTCAATAAAACTGCTTATTACCCTACTGCATGGAAATACCTCTAGTTTAATATTTGTAAGTCGCTTTATTATAAGAACAAATATGTACAACATTGTAGAGTATTACTTATATACTTGCAAAACTCAAATTCCTCTGAGCAGAGTGCTTGCTTTTTGAAATTTTCATGCAAAATATTTAATTTTAAACCATGCAGGTCAGTGAACAAACAGAGGAATACAATAGGAATATGCTTCAAGGCTGTGTTATGCTTTTACCTCAGAAGGGATATAAAAACATAAAAACTCTCTTACTGGCATCAACACTTGGGAAAAGAAATGCATTTGTAGCATGAAACAATCTTAGAAGCTTCAGAAATAGGTATTGCAGTCTTCTCTTCATTATAACAAAGTCAAAAACACTTTAAAGAAGCCAAATGAAATTTCAGTCTATTGGGAAAAGTATCGAGTAGAAAAAGGACTCAAGCACAGGCCACAGCAACAGCACTTCTGGAAAAGCATTACGAGAATGAACTCCTGAGCCCAGCATTTGATTTGTTCATTTCTAGCTCTAAAGTATCCTTTACACTGCAAAAACAATACAGAAGGGACTGGTGTAAGTAAACAAGGACAGTCCTTGTAGGTTGCATCTTTCCTGAAATAGTGAATTTCTGAAAGAACATTGCTTTCTAAAGCAATAACCACCTCTGGTGGCATGCATCACAACTTGAGACAAAGTTCTTTCTTCCTTCTGATAGGGAAGAGCAAATGAACAATTGATTTTTAACAGAATTATTACCCAGTATGATCACTGCAGGCCCACACAGATCAGTCATGTAAGACTTAACTCTTGGCTGCAGAATTTTGCTTATGCACATAATAAACTTGTAATTTTACAGTGCTCACAATGCATTCCTTTCAAGTACAAACCAATGCAGCTGCCAGGAAACAGTGTAAAAACAAGAAAGATTCAGGAATGGAAGCTTATGTCTTGCTTCCTACTCTGATTTCCCAGATTTCCTTCCCTTGGTACTCTCTCAGCCACAGCACATAAGAGGAAAACAATCTGAAGGGGAAGAAAAAAGAACAACAACAACAAAAAAAAAAAGAGAAAAAAATCTTTGAGCAAAAAAAGTGAGAGAGAGTCTGGTGCAACCAGGTCTTTAGAAGAAATCAGATATTTAAGATATGGATAGGACTGTAAATGTAGTACCACTATTTTAAATCTACAGGGATTTCCACAGTCCTGGACAACAATAAGAAAGGAGGATAAAGAAAGAAAACAGAAAAGTGATGCCACTTCCCACATAATTAAAAAAGAAATCTCCCCTAAGAACATAGGAAAGATGGTAAAAGAGTAAGTAGATAACTCCTCATTTAGCCAGATTTCTTCATCCTTTTCAAAAAAGTGTAATAAAACATAAGACAATTAAGTTAAATGCTTCTAAAATATCACAAGTTACAAGCCTGTATATTTCAGGTTTCACTTTCCAGTATTTTCAAATCTCTTTGTTCCACCATTCTTTGTCAAATAACTGCAATTTTGGTCCCTGCTGCCTCCTTTACATTCTCTATTGATTAAGGCATGATTTACTTCTTGCACATATACAAAGCACACACCCTGCAAGCAACAGAAGCAAAGCTCTCCTCCTTGTTCAATAGCAGTATTAGCAGCTCTGGCTGATTAGGCTGGGATATGGTAAATATTTATGCAGAACTCACAGACCTTTACCCCAATAAGGAGCCAGGCATGGGAAAAGAACAACTTCCCAGAGCTCCATACAGAGGAAGTGAAATTGTCCCCAAGGAATGGAGGCCACACCCCTGTGAGAACAATCCATGGAGCAGTAAGAGAAGCTCTGCATCTGATGGCTACTGCTGCTGGTTGAGTTTCTGTCACAAAACCTAAGGCCTGAACAAATCAAGCACCAAGCACCCTGCTTGCAGATGAGCTGAGGAGGCTGATCCTTGCTTACAATTTTTGGGAAGTTCAAAAGAGGCATCAATGAAGAGATGTATTCTTGAAAAAGGATATAGTTCAAATATTATTATGATATAGGATGGATGGATACACACATTTTTAACCAATGAAACCCTAGGATTTTAACACATCACATCACTACACAAAAAGCTTGCCATTGCACTTCCTTAGCCCTTAAAATCATAAATGAGAGGCAGAAGCTGTTCAGCTCCCCCATTAGTAGCACTTTATAGAGCCATATGTTATGAGCACTGACCTTCAATCTCCCCCTTTCATTTGATGGGCTCAGGATTTTAATTCCTCCTTTCATATAAAGCAACAAAATCCATCCTGCACATCTTAAACAGGAACTAGCAAAAGGCTACTGTGCTTTTTTTTTGAGAGAGTGTGTAAATATAAAAGTACAGATTAGAACATATGCAAGAAGTCTGACATATTTCAGCAAGGTACTGCAAGAACACAGAGTCCAGTAGACAACCTGCATCTTCTGGACACATCTGAGAACCATCTGGGTGTTTTCAAGTTCAAGAATAGTGGGTCACTATTTAGAATGCAGATACCTTCTGAGAAGTCACAAAGATGTTACAGGCATTGAATTTCACTTTAGTAGAGGAAAGTATGGCCAATGTCAGGTCAGAACTCTCATACTTCATTCACAATGGCAGATTTTTCTTGTCACCAAGAGAACTATAAACTAAACCTCTTTTTTTGTCTCTGTGCCTATGCTGCCTTATTTTCAAGTCACACACCTTTCATTTCTACTTGGTCTTCAACCTTCTGTCTTTACAGATACTGATGCATCAATAGTTTCTGACAGCAGCAGCACACAAACGTTGCCTGACCTGCAGTTGTTGCCCACACACTTGTTCCATCACCTCCAGACGATTCCATTCTGCCCCATGCAGCACTGTGCAGGTGTGACACACATGGAGCAGGTAAGTTCACCTGCTCTGCCCTCACAGCAGAGATCATGTTCTTTCATAAACTTCTACTGGTCTGAAATATCAACAACTCACAAGCAGCATATGACATGAAAAAACATTCTGTTGGGCTACTTTGGGCATGTGTTCTGGAAAACAGAAGTCAACTTGATGGACAAACGAGTTAATCTTTCATTTGAGCACACTAACTATGTTGCATTACATAATAGAGAGTGGAAGTTAAAGACACAAAAGCTTCCTCTTTGAAATTTCTGCAAGTTACATAATTTAAGGAGAGCCTCCCTCAGATAAAATAATTACTTTACAAACCCACTGCTTCACATATACAAACTCTTAATTACTTCAGTTCCTTAGAAACATGCCTTAAATTACTGGAACTTAGTTTGAAAAATAGGAAACTGAGGTACAGAAACAGGAAATTATTTTTACAGTAAAAACAGACCAACAATTGCCAAAGTAGAAATATTATCCAGATTATTTGATCACTACTCAGCCATTCTATCTTAAATCAGTACAATAATTCTTTTTTTAAAATATGAGTAAGAGAAGTCTGTGTAGCACCCTGTGAAGTACAGAAACCGAGTCACAGGTACATGGGATATGCAACATATTTGGGAAGGAAAGTTAAACTGAGCGCTACCAATGCACACACAGGTAAGCCAGAAGACCTGCAAGCTTTTGGATTTCAGAGCATTTTGATACATTAGAGCCAACAAAATGCTTTCAGGATCCTAGATACCAGATAACAATTCCTTAAGAAGCACCCCCAGCTTTCGTTAGTGGACAGAGAGCTCCAGCAGTCACCGTGTCAAACTCACAGGACAGCATCTGTGGAATGCCAGGCAAAATTCAAATTAAAAACTGGCATAGAGGAAACAAGAGGAGATCAAATCAAATGTAGGACAAGCTCCAGAGAAGTACTACCCACAAAGGAAAAAGCCAAGATGATTTAGACATGAGAGAAACTGATAAACTGAGCAGGGTGAGTGTTCTGGTTTTTAGCTAGGATAGCTAAAAAGCAGGACAGTGAGAAAATACAAAAGCAGCGGTAAAAGGCAAGAAAATACAACTGCTTTCTATCACTTGAGATACAACCCAATTTATTATGCACCTCACTGAATGATTCACCATCCAAATCCTCCAGCTCTGCTCTGAACAAAACCCACCTTTGGGGCTCCAGCCAGCTGAGTAAAAAGCACATATCAGCACAAGTCAGGATTAGACCAGCAACCTGCTTCACAGAGTCAATCATTACAAGGCTGAACCACATCTGTCTGTTTTTAATGCATGGCTGCACTCACCCTAAGCAAAATGCAGTGCTTAAAAAAAAACCCTTCAAAAAATAAAACACTGAAGTCATTAAAACTTTAAGCACAACTGTTAATTGCAAGCAGTTACTAATAATAGATATTACTGAAGTAATACAGAAGGACCCACCAGTTTCTACTGTGACACATAACATGCTACTGGATAATTTTCTACAGACAGTTAATTAAAGTAAGAAAGTTCTGGTAGAAATATGGAAACTGATTAAAAACCAGACATAAAGTCTGCTAAATCTGTGATGCAATTAAAAAAAAAAAAATCTGTACCAGCAAAAAGCAAAAGATCTTCATGAAAGAGAACCCTGATTCCTTCAGTCTCTCATTGTCTGGGCTGACTTCTGGCGTAGGAAAATAGGATATATGGAGCTTCGTTTAAAAGGTCATACTGCTTCCTTTCTTGATCTTTTACTATGGACAATTTTAGAAGGCATTAAACATTTCACAACAGCCTATCTGAGCACTTTTTTGATTAACGTGTCATTGAATTAAGTTTAACCAATTCCAGTAAGTCTGCTATTAAAAAAAAAGCCCCCAAAACCAGCTCCAAAACACAGCATTTATGCCAGTCACTAAATTCAAACTTGAATCAATGCCAAAACAGCATACTAAAAGTAAAGAGACAAGTAATTACTGTATAGCTGACAATCTGAAAAGAGAGAAAAATGAGAACAGGGATACTCCATTTTCTAAACCAGAATTACTTCATTCATAGCAAACTGCTGAATGTAACTGCTAAAATTGTGTCATAATTCAAAGAGATAAAAAACCAAGACCACTAACATGGTTTTAGCATTCAACACCTTGTTACAGTACACTCTAGAGCTGGAAATTTTTTGCAATACTTACTTTCAGGCCTAAAAACCTCTACCAACTGCTCACTATACACTGAGAAGGCAAGGGGGTGGGCCTTGACTTATTCTTCCCCAAGAATTTTGCAGGTCATTCTCAACCCACCATAGACTTCATCCCACTCCAGCTTTACAGTACAATATATATAAAAAAATTAAAGGACATGAACTGCATCAAAACATTGACTCCAGAATTAAGTCAGCACAGGCTTTACCATTACTGTGTTCTGCAGCTGCAGCCTTATACTCCCAAATTCTAGTGAAAAAAACAAACAAAAACCAAAATGCAAGGCAGCAATACCTGTATTCATAGTCCCAGCCTCTGAAAATGCAGAGGTCCATTTCTTTGATGCACTAGAACATACTTTCATTCTGTCATCACTTAGTGCAACAAGGAACATAAAATAACCAAAAAACTCAGAGTTCGCAGTGCCTCCACTGACTGTGAGCCAAAACCAGTCTGAGTTACCTCCCCTGGAATTAATTTATGTCAGAGTCTGTCCTATTGACAATTTCTCCTCTGCCCTCAAGCCAATGCATAATCAAGTCTTTTCTAGGGCTCTCCATCTCCCCCTTCACAGCAATTATCATGCCTAAAGCACAGCACCAAAGCCATGCAAGGGGTCAGGAGATGAGCAGGGAGAAAAAGAAGATTTTAGATCTTGTCAGAAAACTTTACCATTGTAACTAGAGCAGCACATCTGCCTCTTCCTTCAAAACTCCAAAGCAAGGGGGCTCACACAGCTAGTGATACCAGTGTCATGATGATGATACACTTCCTGAAAGAGGCAGGCCAGCTCTTCAGTGGGGCCTGGTAGCTGATTCATCCCTCTCTTAATATTTGCTCACAAGCCGAGCGCTGCTGCAGCCTCCGAGACACTTCCTGCTTTAGCCTCTGGCAAGACAATAGTGCTAAAGCCAGGCAAATTTTAACACAGTAATTGCTGTTGCTTTTCAAATAACATTGGATGATCAAATATGCAAAATTAAGTATTATTTCCATTTAAGCAGAGCACACATGCAGCTTAGCTACAGAAACAGTATTATCAGCTAGATCTGAGAGTCATCCACGCTTGCAAGAAACCCCAACTCCCTCAAGGTTGTTATCAAAGCACGCTCCAAATGCCAATATACAGACCTCCCTCCCCAATTTCCACTGTCCTGGAGCAACAGGACATGTTCATTACCCATCAGCAGTTGTCCACAGTCAAACATCTTCACAGGATTAAACAAAATGTTGTGTTAGCACCATAAACCAACAGCTGAGTTTAAGCAACCAAGATGATTCAAGTTACCACATAGGCAAGAAATTTGCAAACATCAAAATTAAGTACTGGTCACTGGCAAAACATCAGTACTCAGTGCATGAAATCAGGAAGGGAAATAGAGTTTTCTTTAAATTTGGGAACGGCCTGCAGCAAAGCAATTTCTCCCCAAGTATTTTCTGCCTGGTGTTCTGAAATGGAATATATGTAATTAGAGCCACTGCAGCATGGAAACCACCAGGATGCCAACAGAAGTGCTTTAATCTAAAGCAAACATCTCCACGTGATGGAAAAGAGAGAGGAGGGGGAGAGAGGAGGCTGTTTGCAATCTTACAAGACAAAATTCATTTGCTACTGGGCATTTCTTCCTGCACGTTATCATGCAACTGAATTGGGTTGACTGCCATTGAGAAACAGATCCTGGGGCCACGGTGACAGCCAAAGTACTTGTCACTGACAAAGGGCTGCCCCACGGATCTGTTATTGCTGTGCCAGACTCATGCAGCCTGACATCTATATCCAACTGCACACAGCTGGAGAGGTAAGAGAGACAAAGGGAGGATGCAGCACTCAGATTCTCAGAGCCTGCAGCCACCTTCAGGAATGGTACAGCTTCAGTACAACTGAGAAAGCTGGTTTTTATTTAAATCCCACAGGAATCAATCTTTACATTTGTTGGATCCCAGATATTTGAGTAGGTTTCTCACTCCCATACAGCTAATCATTGTATTTCAAATTTACTACCACAGCAAATGGATCCAAATACAACTTTGAGATGAAGATGAAGAGATTTCACATGGGGATTTAAATAAACAAGGTCCCTGAACAGAACAGTCCTTGTTTGAAGTGTCCAGAGTCCCTTTGTGCCTGTCCTTGCAACCAATTACATTTTTTTTTTCCCCAAACAAACAAAAAAACCCCAAACCCCATCTCATTATTTGTATGTTCTTTATTATTCTTTTCCTCTTTACCAAGCTGTTGAAATGCTCTTTTGGAGCCAACTGCAGTTTTGATCTAAAAGATGTTTCATTTAAAATTTAATAAAAAAAATTAAAAAGAAAAAAAAAATCCTAAATCCCTACATACACTCTAAACAAACACTTATTTCAGGGAAAATATATCCCCACTTCCAACAAAAAAAAAAAAAAAGAGCAGAGGAATCAACTTAAATCAACTTCAGCAAGTTTCTGAGTCTGTTACTGATCCAACAACTGATCAAAATCCATCAATATTCCACGATGCACATTATAGATCAGAAGGAGCCATTTTCTCCATATATGAAGAGCAACAGGTAGAGCAAGATTTTCAGCACACTCCAAGCTACTGTGATGTTCTTGTCATTGCAGTAAGTCAGCAGGCTCAGTGGAGCTGCCTCCTAGCACCCACTGAGCCATGATGATTAAAAGAATATAATAATAACATATTAAAAAGGGGGTGAGGAGAGGGAAAGAGGCAGGTTCTCTCCATGAATTCCAACAAGAGCATTTAGATTTGCAGGCTGCCCAAAACTCAAACCTGTTACAAGGCTATTTCCTCTCCCCCTTACAGCTAAGCTTAATTATCTGCTTTTGCTTTACACATGACCCAGGAGCTCTGCTGACAGAGCCTGCTCCTGTGAGACTGCTGCTGCCAAAGCAAGCCCTGATCAGCAAACAGCAACTCTGGCACCCACCAGGCAGCATCACTGTATCTCACATCTGGGCAAGCACATTTCACACTACCAGGGCTTTTCTGGCCTAAACCAGGGACTGTGTGGCTGGATTACTAGGGCCAGAGCAGAGCCAGATACCCCATCTATGGCCAGGGAGTCAAAGGCACAGGTGAGCAGGTGCAGACACCAAAAAACATAGTTAATGTCTCACTGATGAGCACAAAACCTGATAAGTCGTCTGCTAAAAGGAAAAGGGAGAGGAGGTCAAGGTTTGCTGTGCAATACATACAGCTGAAGTTGCACTGGGTCACATCCAAAGTAAACACCACTCTAGCATTTAAAGCTATGACCAACATTCCTACATCTTTCCACACTGGCAGAACAGAAAAGTATGCCTGATATTTGTTTGGGTTTTGTTTGTTGTTTTTTTTCTCTCCCCTAAGCATCACAGAATTTTATTCTCACAATTTTCCATAATGGGAGGGGGTTGAACATTTTACACAACTTCAGAGACCCCTTGACATACCTGAGTGTAAAACTTGGGGCTTTCAATACTATTCAAAGGGCTGCAGTGCTCAGCAACATTATCCTTACCAACCATTAAGGATTATCAAACTCAGTGTATAAGGCACCCACCACTGAAGCAACCAGAGCAAAGTTCTTTTGGATCATGTACCCATTTCCCAACTATTACAAGGTATTTTCTTTTATTGCTGGAGGTTCTACTATAACTCAAGTGTAGAGAGGAAATTTATGACTAAGTTATTTATTTTACCTGTGCCTTACAGACTTTGCCACGTCCTTGTAACAAAGACAATCCCACAACAATTGCAAATGGCTCTCTGCAGTATCCCCATACCAGCTTCACCAGCCAAAAGGATTGAGCTTGTTGGTTTGCCGAGATCAGATCTGCACCCACAGGAACCACTTCCGCTGCTGAAACCGCAGGGACTACGCAGGGCAAACCACAGCCTATCATTTTGTGTCTCTCAACAGACAGCGAGAACAAATTGCCAACTTCAGAGCTGCAGTTCATCACCATGATGAGATCTCTGCACTGAGAACTCTTATCCTTGACACAGATGTATTTCTGACAAACCATCACTCCCCCCACCCTTGCATTTAGGGAGTTCACATCTTATAAATTCATCCCCTTCTCTCTATTACAGTTCCCCCTGAATATTTTTTCAGAGTTATTATAATGCTGCCTACCTAGGCCAGGTTAGATGGCTATAGGGCAGTCTGCAGCAGCAGTGAAAAAAATCACTCTTTTAAAACCAGAAACTATCTGAGAACAGCTTGCTTTTGGATGAAGTCACTCCTAATTTGGGACATCACATAATGATAATTTCTCAGAAGGCAGAAAAGCTATCCTATTGACACAGACCAGAAAACTGCATTGCTTCTTCACCTGCATGCACCAACTCTGAAAGCCACTTAACAGAAGAACAGGAATTATTATCATGGTGGCTCAAATACTGCCACAGAGGATTTGCTGTCACTCAAACCAGAGTAAAGTTTTAGAAGGTGTTACAATGGCTGAAAGAGCATTCTGGTCCTGAACAGTATCCAAACAGCCTCCCAAGAAACACAGGTACTCCCAGACACCAAACACGTATCTTCAGTCCCCCACAGAAAACACAGTCGTAGCCCTGGCTTCTCAGGGGTTTTTTTGCCTTACAACAGCAGTTCTTAGTCCTTTATGGCTGACATGTGCCTTCAGAATGCACCAGCAGACAGGAAGCCTCTCTCCTATCTGGCAGTTGCCACCACTTCTCCCTCTCACTCATTTCCTATTGACTTTCTCATGTTTTGCATTGCAGCTTTTTCCTATTTCCTTTTTCTCCTCACTCATTACAGCCTCCCTCCTTCAATTCTCTTCTTTTCCCCTTTTTCCAACATTTTCCAGGTAGCTTTGATCTCAGTTCCTACTCATCAGAATATCCTTTTGCAGCTGGGCACAGAGGCAAGCAATGGTGCCTGTGTGCCACAGGAGTACTGAGAGGAGACGCCTTGTCTGATGTGCTGCCAATAAGCTACACTAACAGCCACTATCGTAACAGGGAAAAAGACTTTCAAGCAGCCATCAGATACTTCAGGCAGGCAGGTTGAAGCTTGTGTGTTTATGGGAGGGGTGGACTCAGAATCCTGTACCTGTCTCAGATCAGTCTAGTGCTTTAATATAAAGATTGGGTCTTTTCCTCCAGACTGGGAAATGCTTGCTCAGGTCAATTCAGGTCCCACCCCCTTCCAGTACTACAGTTCACGCAGGACTCCACAAAAAGAGTATTTAACTCTTCAGAGGTTACTGGTTCATCTTGGGAAGTCACCCAAGTTCTTGGTAAAACGATTGCCTGTGATACCACAAACCAGGATTTACAGTCCACAAGTAAATCCAAGATCAGCTTCTCCCATAAACAGGAATAGTTGTGCTGCTACTCACAGGAACAGCACTCAGATAAAATTACCATTTCCACCAGCATCTCTGAAGACTTCCAATACATATTTCAAGAGCTTGGCAGCAGATGGAAACCAGTTTGAGTCCTGCCCTTGCACATGTACTTCTAGTGCCAACTGAGAGCAACCAAGAACTCCTATAACCCAGGGGTTCTCCCTTAGGTTTCTAGCATCAATACTGCAACTTCTTTATAACCACCAAAAGAGGCCCTTTTGCTCACTTCACACAGTTCAGTCCATCTTTTACATAGTCCTGTTCCCTGATCAGAAAAGGTTTAGTTTTTTTCTGAACCCTTAAATGAAGTGAGACCCAAGTGCCACTTCCAAGACAGCACACACTGTGAGCAGGCCTGAGTCCTGCAAGGGACACTGCCCATCTGCAGCAAGACATCTGACAGTAGCCAAAGAACTCATATGACAATGATCCAGACAAATTACAACCTAATTATTGCAAATACAGGAATTCATGTGCCATGCCTTAGTATCTTTTCCACCTCACATATTCAGCCCCAGGAAGGACACATTTATTTGTTTTTCCAGTGCCAGAGCAATTCAATGAAGCACCTTCCCAACTGACATCACAGAGCCCAGAAGTTTCAGTGTTGTCAAAACAAAGCTTAAAATAGCCACACAGATAATATTTAAGCCCTTGCCAACAAATGTAAACAGCAATGTTTCTTATTTACCATCAGACTTTGCTAAATGGCATGTCTATGCAAGGAAGAGTTCCTGTTCATTGGTCTCAGAAGTCAGACAGACATAATACTGAAAATCCTCAAAGAAAGGATGCAGAGTAATAACAAAGCTTGTGATGTTTAGTAGACGATTTGTGAATGTCACAGTCTGAACATTGTTTTGTTTTTACTATTTATACTTATGCTTACATTTTAAACATGAGGACGCTGCTTTTTCCTGTTATTTTTAATATATTTACTTTTAAATGTTTCTTTTAAAAGAAAAATTAGTAAGCCTTGCTTCTTCCTGTCTTTTTCTAAGTGTGCTGTTCCTACTTTGTATGTATCCTGCTTTGTATTTCATCCCTTGTACATTCTTCATTGAACACTACAGGTTTTACATCCCTTTTCATTTTACTAATGCTACTGCTTCCCTTGTCCTTATATTGAGCTCTTTGTTCTTTCATTAAGACATTATCTACATCCAGGCTTCTGACCCTCAGTTTAATCAAGCTGAGACATGAACTAACCCTTCTATTCTTTAAATCTAATAATCATCCAGAACAGGGCCATGCAACAGAACATAGCATCACCCACCAGAAAGCAGGTGTTCAACTCTCCTTTCTCTTAGTGCTATTGACATCTCTTACACAAGAAAGATCTCGTTATCTCAAGGCAGATAGAATATCAGGACTAGAGTGAAAGAAGGGAGAGTGCTTAGGCAGAGGAATATTTATGGATCCTTACAAACGCTACAAGAAGCATTTTTATTAGCGCCTCAGGTCACCCAGACTAGAAACTCAATGATAATACAAATGAGATTCATTAGTAAGTGTCCTGCTGCTAATTTTCAGAGGGAAGAAAGAGGTATTCAATGAGATACCTGGAGGATAAAGTCTTGAAAGCAAGAGTCTAAGCTTATCTTCCAAGGAGCAGAGCCAACATACCTCTCTGGTGACCCAGAAGGACCACCTAGAGGTCTGAGTGCACAATTCTGCTTCCAGACCAAGGCAAACACTGTTCCTCTTTGAGACACTTTGCATAACTACAAGCCATAGCACTGGGCTGGTCAGGGTGTGGGTTGGCAGTTGTAACCATGAGAGACAAACAATGCTACCTAGAACACTGGACAAAATGGGAAAAAAAACCAAAAAAAGCAGTTAATGTCAAAAATCCTGTTGATTAAACTCCAAAGCTTCTTGGGAAAGCAGGGAAACAAGCAGGCACTGACGCTACTCACTGAACAGGATTCACACAAAGTGCTTAAGGCACAAACTCAGTAGGAGACCTCGCTTCTCGAAATAATCAGAAGATCTTAGGCTCTAGTCATGGAATATGTAAAATAACTGGTACAGGTGTCTGCAGTGCTTTCCCCAGGGAAATGCATAAATGCTCTACTACCTTCAGATGGACTGCCAGAAAATCTTCAATGCCTAAATCATTGCTTTTACAATATGATACAGAATAGTTCCGAGAGCAGAGACAACTGGTTTGATTTCCAGTAAGAAGGTCGTGGTCAATGCTGCCACCCTCAAGGACCGAGAAATTCTTTTCCTGTATGGGTCACACTCATCAATACTGACATCAGTTTTAGAAAGAATGGTCTGAGAAGATGACAAATGAACACCCACAAAGATCACCAGTGACCTCAGTAACTTCTGCTCCAAGGGCAAGATGCATGTTTCTACTCAGGCACCTCTGAACAGGACAGCAGCAGTCATTAACAAAACAGAACAGCGATCTTTAAGCACTGCAATGTGCAAACAATTGTCCACAGGAAGAAAGGGGAGGGGTGCAACACAGAGAAGGACAACCCATACGTGACAGCCATTAGTTGTGTCACCTCACAGCCAGCACTCAGACACTGTGGTACTAAACCAGTCTGAGAGTTCTGTGTAGAACAGACTTTATCACGCTGGAAAAGTCAAAGAGGTCCCTCTTGCAGCAGAGTTTATGTTTCAGGTTAAAACCCAGGCCCCCACAGATACCACTGGCAGAGGAATGGTATCTGAAGAGCTCAGATTATCACCAGGCTATTTCTCCAGGCTTGTCATGCAATCCCTCATTCCCTCTCAGCTTTCTATAACTAGCTCTGGCGAGTATTTTTTTTTGCTGCTAAATGTTTCATGCCCTTATTCCTATAGATCTGGACAAGATTTTTAAAAGTCTAAAACCAAAATAGCCTACATCCCAATACCATTCCTAATCTATCCATTTGAAACACTAATTAATGCCATAATAGGAGTAATGCACACAGAGAAAATTATACAATTGGGCTAACAGATGAAATATCACTCCTGCCTCCACCCAAATAATCATGACGCCCACAGCTCTATTCCAAACTAGAAAATCAAGCTCACCTCAATTTCTGTCTCCAGTAAAACCCTAATAAACTATGCAGCATGAACTGGGAGCATTTGCTTCCTAGCCAATAGAAAACATCACAGGCAGTACTCTCTTCTGACAGCTTCAATAAAAGCAAAATTTAACAAATGGATTTATGCACAGACTGTGTCAACTACTAATTTGCAAACCTAGTGAAGGCACAATGACAGAAAGCACAAGAAAATTTGCCTCCATAACTATTACACATTTTAGTCCATAGAAACAGACATTGTGCTGCAACTCACTTTCCATAAATATTACATCTTACCAACTCTACTAATTAAATAAATGTATTATAATAACATCTAGCTACTCAGTAACACTAAGGTGCAACTTTCTGTGAAGTTCTTGCCCTCACCCTGCTAGAAAAAAATAAAAGCTTTTTTCCCACCATACAGATAAAGAAGTCCCAGTTACTACTGGGACTTACAAACAGCCAAAGATGGGGAAAGTGGATCTAAGCAGATAAGAAACAATTAGGGTCTATTTTAGTACCAAGTCAGAAGCAAATCAGCAATTAAAACCTCTCAAGGGTAATTATGTTTAAATTCTACCTCTCCTATTTTCCAATCATAGCAACAGAAACTACAGCACTGTTATAAATAAAACTCATTTGCAAGCAACTGCATAGGAAGAGTCATCAGTTCATCACCAAGGTACTGAGAAAGTACCCAGAGCCTCCACTCTTTTATGGTGCTTTAATAAACAGAAAGAAACATAAAGCAAGTTCTCTGGCCGTGCAATTGCTCAACTGTGCAGCATGTTTGGAATGGTTACAGGAAGAAAAATACAGTTAACTGCGAGACAAAAAAAAAAATAATAATAAATTAATCACATACAAATGTTTCTTTAGTGTCATAACAGGATACAGCAGAGCTCTGATCATCCTTTAGTGGCCAACCAGAGCCTGCAAATGGCTGAATTTCACCGTGGCCTCAGTATGTCCTTGCAAAGAATAAAACCCTTATCTCGCTCAGCCATGTGTCCCTGCCACAAACGGCAGAACAGAGCAACGCCCAAAGCCAGCCGGGCTGCCCGAGTGCCTGTGGGCCAGGAGAGCTCTGGGGAGAGCAAAGGCGGGCACAGTCACAGCCAGGCTCACATAACTAACAGCCCATCGTGAGGTCCCAACGCTGGCCTTACATGGTCCCTGTAGCTCAGCCTCCCCCCCTTCCAAATCCTCATGCTGACAGCCCAAAACAGCATCCAGCAACAAAAATCCAACCTAGCACTAGTCACTAGATGGAAACTTGAGGAAGAACAAACCCAGGAATTTCCAGGCTAAAAGGTATGGCAAAGCTCACCCAAATCCAGAGCTGGGTGAAAACAAGCAGGCATTTTGTCATGTACCTGACCCATTTTAGCTACCTACTTTAGGATAAGAAAATGGTCCCCTAGACATGCCTATTTTATCCACTAACTACAAAGGCAATCTAGATGAACAGCTCAGAGATGTCTTCCTCAGGGCCTTACAAGTTCAGCAAAATAAATGCCATCTTAGGAGGCCTCTAAACAAATACAGCACAGCTAAGAGAGGATTAAATTAAGAGGGTGTAAATGTTTACAAACATAAAGTGGCAGAGCAGTACAGCTGAAGATTAATTGTTTGATATGGTCCACTGGGCAAAAGGATTATGGAAAGAAGAGTTGACAAAGTAAAAGAACATCCTGAAAGAAAGAAGAGGCAGTAAATGTCACTGCTTAAAGTTCTGATTCTCATACCATCAGAAGCAAAGCAGGGCACAATGGCCATCCTGGACCACTTCTTGCCTGTGTGCTTCTAAATCTCAAGTACTACATTACAAGACAATCTTTTTTCTGCTAGCACCCTTTACATGTTTCTGCAATTACTGAGTAGCTGACCAGGACCAGCATGTGTCAGTTGCTTCTTCAGTAACTTTGCTGAACAGCCACTACACTCAGAAGCTTTAACATCTGTTCTTTTTGTTTAATACCTGGTATTCCCCCATTCCCCCAGCCACTCACTTTCCTCCAGTCTTAAGACACTGGAGGAAAAAGACACAAGAATTTGTCAGCCTGCTGAATAACAGAATCTGCTTCGGGGATGAAGCATAACCATTATCAAAATTAACTGGGTTAAGGTTTGCTCTACAGAGAATTATCCCAGACACATGAGATGTGAACTGGCATGACTGTATTTCAGCATAGTCTCAGACACTAAAATCCATTGAATTTTCTTGGCAAAAAGAAGAAAACACTATGAGGAAAAAAAAATGGTCATTCATGCTTTCCTTTTAATTTACATATACTTTAATGCCATACATGACATCATCAACAAGAACATAAAAGATATAAAACCTGTAAAGGATGGGCCAAGTGCAACCTGGATAAGAGAAATGTCAAACAGCTATCAAAACACATGGTATGCTTACCATCTTAAACCAAAGGGATACAAAAGGAAATATTTGCTGTCTGTAACAGGGATTTAAGTAGCTATACGTAGGTAAAATACAAATATTTAAAGTTAATATAGAGAAAATGCAGGCCTGTGCTACCCTATTATATTGACAATTTTGGCACAGATGCAAGCTTCGTTTTTCTGCTTTAAGGCAATTCCCAAATTGATCCCACTAAGGAATGTCACTGATAAATACAGAGAGAACTGAACACATCCTATGATTTATAACATGTAGACCTAATGAAACTAGAAACGTCGAGTTTATTTATATTGCACTTGCTTTACATTCCAAGCTCAAGAGCCCTATTTAAAGAGGCAATACAGAAGCTGGTTGGGCCTAATGGGAAAGCAAGATTTTCACCAACATACTGCTAGGACAACAGTGATCAAAACCCACCCCCTCCTGATCCTGCACAATGCTGTAGGTAAAAAGGAGCAGCCTTGCTCCAGACACTCGCAAGCAGACGCCCACACGATGAGAACACGAACCACCACCACGTCCAGAGCTCTGCTGACAGTGTCAGCCAGGGAATAGATGGGCCATGACAACTGAATCCTCTTCCCACCCCCAGAGCCACGGTTCCTTCAGGCCAGGGTGAAGAGCAGTGGCAAGGCCAGGCCCTGCTTCCCTGCTTTCCCCCAGCCACCACACAAACCTGCTGCTGGAACGCTCTGAGTGCCAGGGTTATGGAGACAGCTGCTTACCTGACAGTAAAAGTCTTTTCAATGAGAACCCTAATGGAACAGAAACAAACAGAAACATCCCTTGACATGACTAAAAGCAAAAGGAAATGTGACATTTTTTTGTCTCTGCTAGATTTTCAATTTGGCTGTTCCAATCCAATAATGGAAAGTATTTTGTTTTACTAACAAGCAAATTAAATTCCCCGTACTCATGCTTTTCCTTCTCATGCATCACTTAACTGCTTCTTGGTATGAAAATCCTGTCATTCCTTTTGATAGCTTGCAACCTGCCATATGTTATTAAGTACATGACAAAATTCTCACAAAGCCACTGAAACACCACCTTCTTTTTACTGTCTTGTCTGGTGCAGAAGCAAAATGTCCTGCAACTGAAGAATAGATTATGCACACGCACCACAAAAGAGAAGAAAGTTTTCTTTTGTCATCTGTTCTGCTGGTACAAACACACTACACAATTAATTCCAATGACTTAGTACTCTATGAACACTCCAGTCATAAACACAGACCATATGTAATTCTGAGCTGTACTACAGCCCTTTCACACTGCTCAAGCACTGCACACCCTGGGAAGAGCTGTGGAGTCATGACAAGGCCTAAGTGTAAGTGAGGACTACACCCACTCTCTTCCCTGCCCACACTAAAAGGTTATCTTAGGCATCCAAAAGCACCATCCCTCTGTCCCAGCCCAGATTTCTCTCCTGTGCCAGAACTGCTTGTATTGGTCATGAAAGGCCTAAGCACAGAGGACTTTGTCACACAAAAGTTTTTTCACCTTACAAGTGTCTTTCCCCCTCATAAAAAAAAACCTGAAGGCACTCATTCCACACTTGTGTCTCAAAAGCACATAAAAGGCTTCCTACTTGTTCTTGGTTTTGTTTTCCTAACAGCAGAAAATATGTTTTTCCCCTGCCTCTGAAGCATCCCAGTACAAGCAAGAAAACCCCAGACTGCTAATAAAATACACATGGCAGCACCTGCAGAGAAGCCCAGAGGCCTGAGCAAGTATCTGAAGCGAGGAACACATTACAGCTAAGGCAGTGTAGACACCAGCAGACATTCCTGCTCATCAACTATCCTTCCTGTCCTCACCTGAAGTGACCTCTCTTTGCAAGGCTTCAATGCTTGACCTAAGGAGAAGCAAGTGCATCCTCAACACAGTTTTTGAGTTCAGACTCGAGTTGTATCCTAAACTCATCGCTTTTCCTGCTTTAACTTCTCACAGAAACAATTTCTTTTGGTGTTTCTCCCAGCACCAACCCATCCTGGAAACCAAATTACAATACCTGGTTTTTACAAAGTCAGCCTGGCAGGCTTGAAAGTAGTTGGACTTGAAATACTCCCGTTTCAAAGTTAACCTAGCTGCCTCAACAGTCAGCCCCCCTCCCAGGTACGTACTGATTCCCAGAAACTCAGATTTAATCCCACTTTTCTGATCACACCTGTCATGCTGTCACTGGAGTCAGAACACAAAGTGCTCTGGGAAAAGCACGATCTCAGAAAATAAATTAAAAAAAAAATTAAAAAAGGAATCTTATTATCTTGTTTTATACTGACCTGTCCGTGACTGTGGACTGTGTGCCACTCATTGGAGCCTTTGGCAAGAAGTCGTATTATCCAATTTACATTTTATATTACTGCAGGAGTATTAACGAGGCTCTGCCCCCCACATGCACGGAGGTTCAGGATCCAGCCTTGCTCCAGAAGAGGCATGCACAGAGGACAAATTCAGTTCAAGGGCAGGAAAGAAAAAAAAAAAACAACCAAAAAAAAAATCCAAAACAACTCCAAAACTCTTCGCGCAGTCACCCAGAATATCCAGATCACGGAAGTGGGGTGTGGGGGCTGTTAAAAAAAAACTCCAACAAAAAAAACAACAAAAAACCCCAAGAACAAAACAAGCTGTTCCCCTCGATGCTCCCTTCGCCCCAAAAGAGGGTAAAAGTAACGCGTGCCGAGGAAGAAAATCTTCCGCAGGAACCAATCCTCACCGGTGCGGAGTTTCAGTGCGGAGGGGAACCGCGGCGTCCGCGTCGGCGACAGCCCAGCAGGAAAACGGGGAGCGGCGGAGCAGGGCCGGCTCTCGGCTGAGGGGGTGCCCCCTCCCCGCCGCTGTTTACGGCCTCTCGCCTGCGGGGGGCGGGCGGCGCGCCCCGCCAGCTGCCGGTGTCCTCAGGGCCGCCGCGCCGGGGCCCATGTCCCGCTGCCGGCCCGCCCCGACCCCCCGCCCGCTGGCTCGCCCGCAGGGGGGTCGGGAAGGGCGGCCGCCCCGCTGCCGCCTTTAGGCCCGCAGGTCCATGCCCCGCCGCTCCGCCTGTCCCGCTTCGGCCTGAGCTAGAGCGGGGCGCGGCGGCCCGGCCTGCCGGCGAGGCCCCTGGGGAAAACTCGGTCCGCGGATCTCGGCCTCAGCGCGCCTCGGTTCCGGGCCGGTTCGGGGCAAAGTCCCGCGGCGAGCGCTGGCGGTGCGGCCCGCTCCGCTCCTCCCAGTCCGGTTCCGGCCCAGCTGCGCTGATGCGAGGCGGGAGCGGCGCGTCCCGGCGGAGCCTGCGCCGAACCGGGCCGGGCCGCCTCCGCGCTCGCCCCTCCTCCGCGCCGGCCCCCCCCCCGCTCTCTTGGGGGGGCTTGTTCCACCGGGCTGCACACCCGTCCCCGCCCCTCCTGCCGTATCCTTCCGCCGCGCTCCGCCCGCCCGACCCCTGCGCCGGCAGCGGGCCGCTCCTCCTCCCGCCCTCGGCGCCGCTGTCCCCTCCCTTCCCCCGGGTTGTCTGCGCGGGTGTTGGGGTGCCCGGGCGCTTTCTCCTTTCCCCTTCGGCGCAGGACGGGGCCAGGAACGGCTTTCTTCTCAACCCCCGAGCCGGGCCCAGCTCTTCCCCTCCCCGGCACGGGGCATTTCTCTTCATCCAGCCCTATCCTGCGGGCCGAGCGCCGCCGTTCCCCCCTCGCCGCCCGGTGGTCCCCCCGCGCTCATCTCCGGCACGCACCCATCAGCCCCGATGGCCGCCCCCGCTGCGGGGGGGAACGGGGGCACCAGGCTGGGCTCCCCCGCTGTCACTGGGCCCTGCTGGGGCAGCCTCAGCCTTTCTCAGGCCAGCCGGGTGTCCCATTCTCTTCCATCACGACTCATTGTCAGTTTCCCCTCCTTTGGCTTGCCGTGTCACTGCCGGAGAGGTTTCCCTCTCCATTTCCCTATCGCTCCCGGAGCTCCAGCTCCAGCCATCATCCTCCTCCCTCCCCTCCCAGCCCGCTCCTCTGTTTTGTCTTGTCACCAGCTCTTCGGGGCAGGGAGTGTCGGTGCCTCCATCTGCACGGCATGCGGCGTGGAAAATATGACACCAAAGAAACTTGTAACAGAAAGGAAATAAACAGCAAACTAAAATAGTGAGGTGCCAGAGCAGTGCAGCTCTGGAGCCCGGGGTAGTCAGTGGCTGCGGTGTTTACTCCCAGACCTTTCATAGCTCCTTATCCAATCTCACGTTCCCTGCATTTCCACAACACAATTCACTGAGCATTTTTCTCACAGGTGAAGGTCAACAAAAATCTGAAATCAGCACCAGACCTGATCCCTCCCCGCACATACCTCAGCCTTCCAGACACCCTGTGGCCAAGGGCCTCTTCCTGCTCCCTTTCGCTTAGTGCAAAAAGCCCCCTCCAATATAAAAAGGTGAGCAACAAACTGAATATTACCATACCCACTAAACACAGAATATTTGGACATTCAAATTTCAACATGTGTGGATTTCCCTCTCCTCAGCCACAGCTCTCAACAGGAGCACATCCTCACTGTACACTGCTGTAATTCATCCCCTGCCATTTAAGCCACGTACAACACAGCTTTAGGGAGAAGTGCCTGTCTCAACTTCCCATGCATTCAAACAGCAGAGCTTGTTTCTGACAACACACAAGTGGCACAAAGCAAATTGTAACCGAGCAGAAGCCAAGTTCTAGGTACACTACCTCATCCCTACACAAGGGGATAAGTAAGTTTCCAGCTAAGCACTCTTGTTCTCAAACACCTAGGAATAACATCTATAAACTAGAAGTTCAGGAACATTCTATGCTCCTGCACCTCATATTGCCAGGAATTAAAGGTAACAAGCACCACAAAAGCGGAATGGAAAGCAGGATGGCTCTGCTGCCAGGGTGGGTAAGCATTAATACCTGGCCTCCCAGTGCAGAGGAATTTGTGGAATATCAGTCTTTCCTACAGACTAAAATAATCTTATTAGCTAATCCAAATCATATAGGTCACCATCCTTTCCCCCTTTAATCAATCTTACCTTGATATACTTCTTCAAAGCCTGGACACTGGACCTTGAAAGAGTCTGGAAAACAGGCTTCTGGAAACTCAGGACCAGATACATCACTAAGCAGACAAGACCATACCTTGCTTGAAGCTCTATTCAGGACCCTGCTGCTTTTTCCTCCTTGGAGCAAAGTGAACAGGAATCAGGAAGCCAGGAGACTGACAGTCTAAAGAATTTGTTGTTTTGAAGAAGTTCAGTGCAAAGAGGGGAAGCATGGGATGAAATCATTTTCTAGATGATACTTCATATACACGCAGGGCATTTACACTTCCTCTTTTGGTTTCCTTTTGAGGAAGATAGAGGCTTGGGAAAAAACAGTAGGGGAGAGTACAGGGCATGCAGCCACAACTGCCTTCTCATTCTGCAGCTGTATGCAATGCATTGGGCAGTGGTAATGGGGTGCCTGAATACCTCTATCTATATTTATTGTATATCCTCTATTGCATCTTCTCTGCAATAAATACCTCCCTGCTTTTAATTTAGAGAACATCAACTCCTGTGCCTTGAAAGAAGGTGGCTCCTAGGAGACCTTCTGTTTCATGGCAGGCCCAGCACTTGCATATTAGGCCTCAACGCTTTTTTATTACTTTAATTATGTTTTATTGTGCATGACAACATAATGACAATAACAATTAGCTGGAGGAAATCCTAAAAAAAATAATATATATATATATATAGCAACAAGAAGGAAACTTATCCCCTGTTGCAGTAAATTGACATAAAATTCAGTGGAGTGACAGTGATTCATATTTGCCAAAAATTTGCTCAGTATTTTCAACAGAGGCAATCACACAAATTACACCAATGCCAAAAAGGAAGCATAAAAACCCTTATGCCACACAGTTCAGTAGATTAACTCTTGTTCATCATGGGCTGCATTCACAGTCCAGTGTTTAATGCAACAATTAAAAAGAAAATGCACTAATAAAACAATTCAAAAGGATATTCTAAAACCAGAACTGCTTCTCTTTTCTGCAAACACAGATTTTTTTTGGTGGGAGCTTATTGTGTAGTTATGTTAATATAGATGCCTATTTATGATACTTCTGCCTGGGCAGTTTCATAATGTGAAATCTGGGGTGGGGACAGGGAAATCACAGAATCACAGAATCACAGGATGTCAGGGATTGGAAGGGACCTCGAAAGCTCATCCAGTCCAATCCCCCTGCCTGAGCAGGAACACCTGGATGAGATCACACAGGAAGGTGTCCAGGCGGGTCTTGAATGTCTCCAGAGAAGGAGACTCCACACCCTCCCTGGGCAGCCTGTCCCAGGGCTCTGTCACCCTACAGTAAAGAAGTTCCTTCTCAAATTTAAGTGGAACCTCCTGTGTTCCAGCTCACACCCATTGCCCCTTGTCCTATCATTGGACACCACTGAGAAGAGCCTGGCTCCATCCTCCTGACACTCACCCTTCAAATATTTATAAACATTATTGAGGTCCCCCCTCAGTCTCCTCCAAGCTAAAGAGCCCCAGCTCCCTCAGCCTTTCCTCATCAGGGAGATGCTCCACTCCCTTCATCATCTTGGTGGCTCTGTGCTGGACTCTCTCCAGCAGTTCCCTGTCCTCCTTGAACTGTGGGGCCCAGAACTGGACACAACATTCCAGATGTGGCCTCACCAGGGCAGAGTAGAGGGGGAAACTCCTATGAAGTATAACTTCTTACTTTGCGCTTAAGTAAAGGATGACACAAAAAGGAGGGATCCCTGGATCCATGGCACCCTGCAAAGCCAGGCTCGCAGGGGAAGGTTTCGCCCGGGCCTCCCAGCAGGGACCCAGCTCCAGGCGGGCGCATGAAGCTCACCGAGCAGCTGTCGCCACCTGCTGGACAGTCCTGGTCTGGCACCTCTCCCCCTGTCACCGCGCCCGCGGGCGGCTCACAGCGAGGTGCTGCTCACACCTCACAGTTCCAGTGCCGTTCCTTTCAGGAAAATTTTCGCTCACAACATTTCAGAGAGGATAACCAGACATTAGAGCAACTCACCTCTGAGTGCAACCGATCTCCTGCAGACCTCAAGTAAAGAACGTACTAGAATTGTGTGCTGTAAGTCAAACGTGATGGGCTACTAGCCGAGTTTTGCTGACTGCCATCATAAAAACTAAATGGATGAAGAGTCTTTTAACTTTTGCTACAAGTAATCCATTTAAAACTAGTGATAGAATGCACCAGTATTTTGGACTATTATTTAAACTTCACAGATATTGCTATGCCAACTGCTGTTCTGGCAAAAAAAAAGTCAGCTGCGTTTGGAAGCCAACCTTGCACAGCTGGAGAGGAAAGGCACAGGGGAAATTATTCCCAAGGCTAACAGAGAAGACAGCTCATTTCCCAAATGTGCATATGAATTTGTGACTCCTGAAGAACAGAGAGGACCTTGACCTTGTGTCAGGACTGGGGTAAGCCTGGTTCTGCTCTCAAGCTTAGCTCAACTTAAACTTCCCTGCCGTACTGATTTGTTGTAGTGCCCTGCAATTCCATCCAGTGAAACTCACCCAAGCACTAATAGCTGCTTGCTTAGCACAGCATCCTTCAGCCCTGGAGAACTGCTCTGGCATGAGAGCCTTCTGAGCCAGCTGAGAACGTGTGGGGGATTTCATTCTTTGCTGACATTCTACTTTTGAGGGAGCTGAAGATAGTAATGACACCCTGAATCAAATCCAGACACGTGTCTATCTCCTTGCTCAGCCACTGCATTTTCCAGCCAGGTGCTGGGCTGATGCTAACCAGCTTCACTGTGACGTGGATGCAACCTGCTTCAGAAACTGAATGACTGAGCCAATGGCCACTAAACAGCCATCTGGATGCAAATCTGATCTGAAAGAAAACGCCACGAATTTCTGTTGTGTGCCACAACACTATGCAATTTCAAAGCTTTTTACCATTTTCATACCTTAAAATAGGCAGGATTTGCTACCTACAGACAAGCACCTTGTTCTCCATCCTGTTCACTGTAAAAGCTGGAAATGCATACAGGGCTGCTCTATGTTTTTAAGTCACTTGGACACAAATGCAATACTTTGCTGACTTTGTTGAGACACAGATAGCCTAATCTATCAGAGCTTCTACTGTGACAGCTTATTATAGTTCCTAAACCTGGATAATCCACATCACAGTAAGCATTTTTATAGCACTAAGCTTTCTTTCCATAACAGCATAATTAAAGCAGCAACCTTTGTAAGGACAGACGAAGCTGCTGGACGTTCTGTGATGAGTTTCCTTCTTGCACCCTGCTAGAGTCACTGTCCTCTGATTGGAGGGGGGATTGGGAAGAAAAAAAAATTAAAAAATGAGATATTTGCTAATAGGGCAAAATCTAAATAGATGGAGAGTAACATTATTTCTCATCACATTTGAGGATTATCAGCTACACTAAACAGACCTTAACCTTCTGACAGGACACACAATTCAAACAACATGATACAAGCACTGCTGAAAAACTGTACTTTGGAACATTTGAGAAGCCACAGAAACCAACACTTTCTCCTTCCCATACAAAATTAACTACCAGTAAACTGCTGTTTCTCTCTGGCTCTGAATGAAGACAGCTCCCCAGTACATAAGCAATAACACCACAGCAGACACATGGAGAGAGAGACTAGCAGCACCCAGACCCCAGATTAAATCTGCACCTTTGCCCACTCACCCAGCAATACACAATACAACTTAGGAACCACATCCAAAGAGAAAAAAAACCAAATTCCTCATATAATTAAATAATCTTTATTTTATAAAACATCATACAAAGCATCTACACCATTCACTGGTGGAACATTAGTTGCTATTACACAGTAATTCAAACACAAGTTATTATTTCACACTAGTTCTGCAGTTTCCTTTTACAGTTTGCTCTAGCCACTATGGACTAGCCTGAGTACAGGTCCCACCATGTGCTCCATAGCTTGAAAGTTATACTTCTAGGTCTGTGATTCTATGCTGGAGTGCACCAGACAGACTACGAGGCCTTGCTCTGAGACATGGTTGCTAGCTCTACCTCATAAAGCCATTCCTAATTGCTCTTTTCTTTTCTGGTGCCCTCATTTAATTTCTAAAGCCTCAACATTGATCACAGTCCTCTACTTCTTCTAACCAAGCTTCCCCCCAATTCAAAGAAGAGGGACACTCAGCCATTAAGTGAATTATCTTTCAAAACATCTCCACACAAGGTGTTTCACAGATACTTGCAGTCACTAACTGACATCCTTATTCACAGGTATGGGCTGTCCAGCTCCCACAGAAGGGCTGTAACCATGCATTAAGCTGCACACCAAACCTCAGCAGAGGTCAGAGTCCAAATCATCAGGACTGCTCAGGAAACTATTCTTGGTTGGCAAGTCAACAGCTGCTCTGAGAAATGAACAAGCTGTTTTCACTACATTTCTTCAGGCCTTGCTGCTGAAAGCCCTTATTCCCTGGTCAGGCTGGCTGCTGAAACTCTTTTGGCTCCAGATTTACCACAATCTTTACTAGAGAAAACTCACCAGACATCCTCTCTTGAACTTGAGAGTCTACCTGAACAAGAAGCAGCACAGCTGATCATTGTGTGCATGGCTAGCTTACTCCTCCTGACTCCCACCCATAAGCACCACTGCAAAACACTTTGGATTCCTGCTTTTGGGCAGCAGGCCAGATGCTGGGAAGTGCCATGTTCAGGTGACAAAGTACTGATGATGGGTCATTGTACAAAGTGCTTCACTCAAAGCAACAGCATTTTGCCTTTACACAGCACAGTTTGCCTCGGACCACCAAGCACTACTCAAAGGTGGCTTAGTGTTAACAAACAAAAATACCCCACAAGGTAGGTATTTTCCTACTTAATAGAGTGGGTAAACTGAGGCAAAAAGGCTCCTTGACACACCTGACAGCAGCAGCACAGCTAAGGAAGAACCAGCAAGCTCCACCTAGCCCTTCTTGTCTCTCTTCAGGTCTCAAGAGTCATATCACTGTGCTGTGCTAAATGAGTCCAATTTCCTCTTCAGGACCAGCTGACCCATCAGTTGGCTCTGGTAATCTGAAGTGCTTTGGACTCCTCAGGTCTTTGGCTGCAACAGGCAAGGCTCAAAGCAGAACTGGCACCTGAGCTACACTGGAGGACTGGTGCTCAAAATAAATGATCATCATAATGACAGCAATAACAAAGGAAGGGTGCTTAGAACATACAGTGAAATAAACACCAGAAGCTGCTAACTGGGGGGGCAGCTTTTCCCTGCAAATGAGACCAGATAAGTCATGCTTATTTTTTCTCCCAGTCAGGTTCACTTTTTTGCTTAGAAAAAGACCAGATTCTGTGCCACTTGCTTCTCTAATTATTCAGCTGCAAAATAAGTCTCTCTTACACTATAAATGCTCACTTTATAAAAGTGACCCAGATCCAATCAGGGAGACAGAAGTGAATTCAAAGCCCAGGGGTCAAGGCATCAATTCAGATGAAGGAGAGACAAGGTTAGCTCTCTGGCTTGGAACAGGGCAGAGGACAGATTTGAAGCTGGGTAGCTCTTCTACCTTAGCCACTGTATTTTGAAGATGCATGTTGGTCACTCTTTCACCAGAAATCCCAGTTTGGATCTGAGGAAACACTCTTGTCAAACCTAGTATCTATGGTCCTGGGGAAAAACATCATGTTAGTTTCAAGTGTTTTTCAATCATTTTTCCATAGAGCTCCTAGACATTGACCTACACTACCACACTACCCCCAAATGTTGTGGTAGAGTCTGGGTTCAGACACAGTGATCTGAATCTGGAATGACACTTTCAAGGGCAACAGAAACACATGGCCTCCACTACAAACCAGGAGGTTCTGGCCCCTGTTCCCTTTAGACTGACAAAACTGGCAAGTACAGATTGTTTGCAGATTGCTGCAGGAAACCAAACTGCATTTACTGTGCTGATTTGTAAAAGTTACTTACAGCTCGGGGAAGGTATTTGTCCAACAGTCTCAAGGCTTGCTGTCTGCTCTCAGCCTGGCTCCACACTATGTCAGCATTTTGGGCTATAAACACAGCAAAGGAAATCTTGGCATTCTGCAGACAAATCAGGGCTTGGTCCATCAGCCAGAAAACCACTTACTGAGAAGACCCAATGAGGCTTCCCATAATGGAGAGCATTGGTCACTCAAGGAGCTAAAAGGAGTATTTGGAGGGGGTGGGTGGAGTTTTAACAGTCAGGGTTGAAGAGGGAAGAAGTTAGAAAAGCTTTTTACATCAGAGGCTGTGTCTTTGGGTGTATCCACAGAGCACCTAGTCCTGCAAGGTGCCAGTGCTGATTAGAGCTTCTAGACACTACTGAAAAATAAGTTATTGATAAGTTATTAAATAAGTTATTAAAAGGAATTAGAAAGGGTAGGAAACAATGGCTTAGCTAAAATACTGTTCTTCCTAGAGTCATACTCTAGCTCAACCACCAAAATTCTTTCTCCCAAAGGAAACACAGGGATAATGAACAAAGTGCAGATATCAACCATCATTTTGCATTTATATAGCACCTCTCAAGTAAACATCTGAAAGTGCATAACACAGATGGATCAGCTCCATCACCCCCAATTCACAGATGGGGAAATTAGGCACAGAGTTAGAGCTATGTGACTTGCCCAAGGTCACACAACAAGTTGGTGGAAGAGCCAGGAATCCCAACTCTAATGAATCACTACAACATGCTTCTTCCTAACAGCATGAAGTCACTCTAGCTGTCTAGACCCTACAGGTCACTGAACATGAAGTTCTCCTCTCTTCCATGATTCTGTCAGTGCTGAAGGAGTTGGCTACTAAGATCACTATTTACACCTGCACTGCTGGACTAGTTAAGTTTAGTCTGTAAAATTAGCCCTTCTTTCACTCACATCATTTAGTGTATGCTTAGGTACACACTGAGCCAGCCTCTGCCAGGCCAAGCACTGTGGGTCCAATGCATCCATGGCATAGCTCCATGGATTGCTGTGGAGTTATGCCAGGGATAAATTTGGCTCCAGAACTGCTAACGTGTGTTGGCTCCTCTCCCGACAGTGGCATTTCAGGCACGATCCCCTTCCTGCCAGATTGTGAATTCGAGGAAGCCTTTACTCAGCATCCAATCAATGGCTTTTCAGATGTCCATTAGTTTTCAAGTACAACTCATCATTCCTCCGACTCCTCCAAGCGTGGTATTTCTTCATGGTCTTCCTCCTAGCGAAGCGACAGATGCTGACCATGAAAACACAGGAGACAGCATACATGATGACACCACCCAGCTTAATGTACCACCTGGGTTTGGAAGAAGCAAGCTCACAGTACATCAGCCAGGCCCCCACTCCAATCCGCACCCCAGTGAAGAGGACCACGAAGAAGAAATCCACCACATCGCCTGTGAAACTGTGGTAGCATCCCATCTCCTTCAGGAACCAGCGGGCCTGCAGCAGCGGGTTAGTGATCTCACTACCAAAGATGACAGCATTGACTTCCACAGCTGACTCCCCGAGTGCCAGCGATCCTGTGATGCCCATTATGCTCACCAGATGGTGGGCCAGCATCAGGGCACCCTCTGTCTGGAAGTACACACACCAACAAAGGTCAAAGAGGAAGTAGCCCAAGCTAAGGCATAGCATGTGTACTTGAAGAGTTGTGTTTGGTGATCCTGAAACATAAAGACACCAGACAGAGCTTTAAAGCATGGAAGCAACAAGCAGGCAGAATTCAAGACAAGAAAGGGGTATTCACCTTCAGCATTGGCAGGCTGATATTAGCTTGTATTGATCACAGCTCAGCTGGAGAAGTCAAACAAGTCACAATACCACAGTTGTCAGTCTAACAGCTGCACACATGTAATGGCACACAACGTGATCACACGCCCTGCCAGACTGCAGCTGTGGAGGGCCATCACACTAGCAAGATACAGTACCAGTCTCTCCATTTCTCTAGTAGTTTCCATCACAAAGCAGCTCAGATATCACTACAATCATCATTCGAGTGGGCTGGATACTGAAGTGATAGGAGAACCCCACTTTGTGCCACCACCCACTGAGGGACTTGGGACCACAACTTCAATGACTTACCTGGGTGACTCATAGGCCAGGGACCATCAATAAAGCCAATGTAAGCAGAGAGACAGGTAGCAAGGATGCCATGGGTCAGTGTGACCAGCCTGCAGCTCCATTCGTAATTCCGGTGCTTGTAGCAACGGCAGAACCAGGTGTAGAGAGAGAGCCAGGCAAGCAGGCTGCAGGCTACCCGCAGAGGCAGTGAGAGCAGCATCCTGTCACAGGAACGGGAAGACAAAATGCATCAGGAGGTCGAGCCTTCAGCAGTGGTTCCTCTGTGGAAAGGCCTACATCAAAGAAAGGTATCCTTGAGAACTAGGGCAGATTCACACAGGCCCCCACCAGTGTCACCTCAGCTGTGGAAAGATGCACTGAAAGTTATGACCTTGTAAGGCAGTGAGTTTCTAGCCTGGTGGAATAGAAAACATCCCACAACTTGGTAAGGCACCTCTGAGGACTTCCCCAACCAGTGTAAGATGCAGGATCTGCTGGGCTACATTAGTGCTCATCTGCACTGCTTGAGGGACAGGCTGAGGACTGACACATCCAGCAATAAGGCTTTGATCCAGAGCTACTCCTGCCCCTTTGTTTTAATTCCCAGACCATATATCTGCATTTGACAGGTCTGCTTGTGTTGCCCCACCTGACCTACTCAGCCTGTCAGGCTGTTTGCTAGCTTCATTCCTCCTCTCCTGAAACAAAAAAAACCAAGAAAACCCAAAAACCACACAGTCTCTTGCTAGCTCCACTGCTAATCAATCTTCCCAGTACAGTGACAGCAACTGCAAACAAGAGAAACACAAAGGCATTGCTGTTTCCTCTTGCTACTGAATTTTAACTTTCTGGCACTGACACATTTCCAGGACAATGTGAGGGAAAAAAAGTCCCTTGTCCTCCCCAGGAAAACTTCCAGTGGAACAACACCTAGTTCAATCTTCATGAGGACAAAGTTTAGATTAGAACAAAGCATCCCCCAGCAAACAGTGACTGGGTAAAGTGGCCTGCCACCTCCAGGAGCAGCCCAGCACTCACACAGACAGTCCCTCTCCTACCCCTGGCTGCACCCCACAAGCGCCCCTTGCCCTGCCCACAGCTGCCCTGGGCAAGGCGCTGGACATCCCCTCCTCTGCAGCTGGAGGAGCAAGATAAGGTGAAAACCACTTAGCTCTCCTAACTGCAGACTTCATTTCATCTTTTTTGGCACCAAAACCTCCAAATCTTTTTGATACAAAATGATTAAAAGCTATGCTCATAAAGATCTTTTTCAGCAGCATTTCTTTCATACACCTTTCCTCACTCACTGTGCAACACAGAATCTCTCAAATAAGCAAAAGAAATACTGCCAGAACAAAATTACAGTTGCATAAACATCTGTGGAGGACACTGCTCTTGTTGCTAAAAGCCCCCCAGATATGTAACACTCTAATACATAATCTTATTCATATTTATAATACCTCTCCATGAAATGTATTATGTGTCTCACTACTCCTGAGCATTCAGGGAAGCACATCAAAAGAAGCTGAATCACACTCTGGGATACTGAGTTTCCAGTTGGGTAATAGCAAAAGCACCACTGGTCCTGCTGGTACCTGCTGACCAGGGCCCTGGATTCACACCCAGGGCTGGGGAACACCAAAAGGACCACACGTGACAAGGTGTCAAGAGTTGCAATGCTCAACCTTCCTGTTTGGCCTGTTGTATTACCAGGAATGACTTGGGAGGCTGAGTAAACAAAACCATTATGGTATAATTTGCCTCGGGAACACGGAGAAATGAAATGAGGATGTGATTAACTGCTCTAACCAGGTGTTTCCATTGACATCCCTGGTACTTGAGGTCCATATGCATTTAGAGTCAGAGCAGATAAGGCAGGAAGAGTTCTGATGTGACAAAAGAAATTGACCAGCTGGATAAGCCTGGTAGAAGGAAGAGGAATGACCTTTTAAACATTTTGAAGTGTTTACCACACCTAATCATGAAAAAGACGTTTCTCCATCCCCTGGAAAGGAAGAAGGGGGCTATCTTCCAATTGCACATCAAAGCTCAACATTTGCTATTAGCATATACAATAAATATTGCACCTGTGAAATACACCTGTCCCTGCATAGTGGAAAGGGTAATAATGTCCTTTAAAGACAGCAGTAATTACATCATCCTTTGTACCACCAGTAGCAATGAGGTCATGAATGAAAGCAGGCTCTACAGTAACGACATGTGCCCAAAGACCTAGTCCAGAACAGCTCTGCTTTCCCCGAAAGAGCTTAAATATAGATGGGCACCTACAGCAAAGCACTGATTGCGGGGGGGGGGGGGGGAGGCGGTTCTTCGTACGACTGAGATAATGGAGAAGCCCAGAGAGCTCCACGACGTGCCCCAAGCCACGGACACAGCCCGCCCAGCCGACCCGAGCCGTCCCGCAGCCAGCGGCCTTCCTCCCCGGGCTGCGGCCGCCCCCTCCCCGCCACCGCCCGCGCTGCCACCCCGGGGCCTCCCGCTCCGCTCGCCCCGCTCGCCCCGCTGCCCGCGGGCCTGCCGGCGGACAAGCATCGCTCCCTCCCCGCCTCCCGGCCCCGCTCTTCCCCAGCGGCTTCCGCAGCTTTGCGGGGACGGCTAGCGGTGCCGGGCCCCCGCCGCCTCGCGGGAAGGTGCCCGCCCCAGGATGCGGGCACGGCCAGGGAGCGCCCGGCGGCTGCAGCCCGCAAGCCGCAGGAAAAGGGCTGCAGGCCCGGCCCTTCCCCTCGCCCCGGTCCCGCGCACCCACCTGGAGGGACGCGGCTGCTGGGGCCGGCCCGGCGACTCCGCCGCCCGGGAAGAGGAAGCGGCGGCGGCCGAGGGGCACCTGCTGGCGGGGAGGAGGGACGGCAAGGGCCGCGGGAAGGGATGGGAGGGGAGGGCAGGGGCCGCGGGAAGGGATGGGAGGGGAGGGCAGGGGCCCCGGCGCTGCCGGTGCGCATCCCTTCTAAACCCAGCCAAGGGGCTGGCGACATTCGGGGCTGCTCCGACTGCCAGGCGGGGAGGACCTCGGTTCTCCACCCAGCAGGTTGTTGCTCAGAGAACAAGAGGCAGGTCACGTTCCCCCCGGGCACACACACAGCACCGCTTTAGCCTGTGGGCACAGGAAATCGGTGCCACGCACCCACGACCCGCTCTAATCATCTCACGTGTCCCAGCGACAACAGCCACGACCACACGGCTGTTATGCAGACCTTGCTTTACTCACACCCAGGCAGCGCTTGATGTAAACCGACTCCTCTGCCAAAATTGCAAAACGGCGTCAGTACAGCGCTGGCTTCAAGGTAACGTACCCCGGGGGGTTCATCGTGCAGGCACGGCACAGAGCATGCAGCTTCAGCAGGCTGGGAAAGCACACCCTGCCCTAAACATACCCTCTCGTCTAACGCTTATGCAGCAGTTCCAAAGCCGAGCAATTTCTTCTCACTACACCCATTCAGTGGTAAACTAGGGACTCTTGGTGTGCAATTAGGGTTTTACCCCGGAATTAGGGGTACCTCTGGGAACTTCTGGTGTGGAACTAGGGTTCCTTCCCAGAAGTAAGGGTACCTTTGGGGACTTCTGGTGTGAAACTAGGGTTCTGCTCTGGAACTAAGGGTACCCCTACAAATTTCCAGTGTGCAACTCAGGTTCCACCCCGGAAGTAGCGGTTCCCCACACTGGAAGACCCGAGGGGTACCACTGCTTCCCTAGCAAAACCCTAGGTCCACACCAGAAGTTATAGGGATACCCCTAGCTCTGGGTCGGAACTCTATTTCCACATTGGAAGTACCTGAGGGTACCCCTACTTCCACGGAGGAACCCTAGTTCCTCACCAGAAGTCCGTAGGGGTACGTCTACTTCCAGGGCAGAACCCTAGTTGCACACCGTAGGTCCCTGGGATACCCCTACTTCCAGGGCAAAACTCTACTTCCACTCTGGAAGTCCTTAGGGGTACCCCAACTTCTGGAGCAGAACCCTAGTTGCACACTGGAAGTCTGCAGAAGTACTCCTACTTCCAAGGGAGAATCCTAGTTCCACACTGGAAGTCCATAAGGGTACTCCTACTTTCAGGCCAGAACCCTAGTTCCACACCAGTAGTCTCTAGGGGAAACCCTCCTTCAGGGCTGACCATTAGTTCCATACTGGAATTCCCTAGGGGTACCCCTAGTTCTGGGGAGGAACCCTAGTTGCACACAAAAAGTCCCTAGGGGAACCTCTACATCTGGGGACTTCAGCTTTGGAACCATCTTTTCTCTATCCTGCCTTCCTCTGAGTAGCAAAATCCAGGGCTTATAAGTACCCTACAAAAATGTTCTTCCAATTAACACACCTCTTTCCTAAGTTGCAATCAAAACAATTTATCATACACAAAAATAGTTGTTTTCCTTCATCCTGTCAAGTTTTACTTTTGAAATACAGATGATGGGAGTGGCTTGTCCTGCCTCTTACAGCGCTTGTAATGAGTCTGTTTTCAACTGGCTATCTCTCTATCTTACCTTTCCAGTTCAGGCCAGGCACAGGTTCCTATTGCTACAAGATGCTCATCCTTCAGCTATTTCAGCATGACATCCTCACTAGCATTAATAGTGCCTCTGCTTCTCTGACAGATCTTAGGTCTCATCTTGCTTTGCTCCACCTTTGCTGGACCAGGCAACAGGCCCCCTCCCAGAGCCTCAATAACAACTGAGATGGAGCTGATCTAGTATTTAGTTTAGGAAACAAACAGCCCTGACAGACAGAAAGCTATGGGGCTAATGTGGACAGAAACTGAGCAGCCAGGAAGAACAACAGAGATGGTCACAGCAGAGCACTCTGAAGGTCCTAACAATCCAAGGACCATTCAATGCCTGAGGCAGAATATAGAGAAGGAGTTGTGGGGTTTTTCTTGTTCTAGATCATACAACATACAAAATTTGCATCTAGTGAGATGCAAGGTGGCAAGTTAAATCATCTCCCAGTGGATTGTACCAGAATTTAGGTGCAGCTTATACACTGATTTTCTGGTTTGCTTTGTGCAGAGTCAGCCATTTAAATAGGCAGGCTGAGCTGCACTGGCTCAGTCTGACTGCAGCTGAATAGCATTCAGCAAAACAGCTCAGGACAGGAACACCAGTTATTTGCACACTGCTACCCATTTTAGTACAGCTACACCCACCTCAGCAGCACATTCTTTCTTCTCTTCTTTCTGTGCCTGTTCTAACAAGAGCTTACAACACTGAAGGGTCACAGAATGTACCAGCTTGCCAGCACTTGAAAATTTCTTGTCCAGAATAAACTGGAAATAGACAAGAACTGGAAATAAATAGACAAGAACTGGAAATAAATAGACAAGAACTGGAAATAAATAGACAAGAACTGGAAACAGACAAGTCCAATAGCCTTCCTCAGTCATAACTAAGACTGATGCTCACTTTTTGTGACTATCAAAGCCCTCAAGGATATCTGATAGATTAAAAAAAAATCAGACAGCTGTATTAAAATTACATCCTTTGAAATGTTAACAAATAAGAAATCCAATGGGATACTGAGGGTGGAGCCAGATGCTTTTCTAGCATCACATTAGAGGGTTTAACACCAAAACCATCCTCAGATGAGATGTGGTGCATGACCACCTGAGGGTACTTTACTTCAAATCTCACAGGGTAGCTATCATCAGTTCTGTTTTGCATGAAGCAAGCTGGGTGCACTGAGTTACTGTCCCTCACCTGAAGGAAGAGAGTTTTCTTGTTGGAAGCCAAGCCCAGGTCTACCTCCACTCCAGATGGCAGAATCCTGGCCCAGCAGTAGCAGGTTCTTAGCTGGAAACAGCCATTCAGCAGTGGCTTGGGACATCTCATAACATCAAAGGTGTTCTCACACTTTCAATTGCTTCCCCAAAGAGAGTGTAGACAAACCACATTGCAATCCAAGGCTTCTGAATTGGTCAGTCCTAGGATGAAATGCAGCAACAGAGAGGCTGCTGCAGAAGAAAAAAGGCAACCTGGGATGTAGGCCATTACTAGAATTTAACAGTTATCCTGCAACCTTTTGCCCATCAAGAGCAAACATGTCAGTTTAATGGCTCATTCTTAAGTTCCCTGCAATACTGAACGTGACTCACTGGCAAGGCAGGTTATGGGTGCATTATTCATAAATCTGAGCTTCAGCTGACCTTCATCTATCCTTCACACCTGAAGCCTGAGCTCCAGAGCACATGGCTCAGTCCTTGCTTATTTCCCCACCAGCTCACTCCTTCCTGAACTGCATGAAGGGCATGAGCCAGAGCTTTGCCAGTGACTACTAGCCTTAGTCTGCCCTCAAGCCTATTTTCCTCAGCATTAACTTCAGTTGCCTCCTTAAGACCCAGAACAAAAGAACATTACAGCAATTGTTTCTTTTTTAAAAGAGAACATAACTTTATTAGAAGTCTCATCACTCATAGGAGTTTTCAGAAGAGCACCATGACTCTGGCAAGAGTTCATACCTCACAAGGCCAGGCTCCCAGAGCCATGCTGGCAAGAGTGCAAGGCTCCTGCTTTTCTAAACATTTTTTTCACCTGCTAACTTGTTTGGATTCACAGCTGCAATGAATTCAGATGGCATGTCAAAAATGAAGTTATTTCATGTCATTTTTACATCTCTCCAGACACCTTATTCTCATCCCCAGCCAAGGCAGATACCTGCACTGAACAGTGCCAGACTTAGTGAGATAACAGGCACAGAGGAGCTAGGAAGGCTGCACCACCACAGCAGCTCTATTCCCACTGCTCTCCTCCTTCACTTCTGACTCTCTGCTTGAGCAAGAGCCACACAGGCTGTTTCAGGGGCTCTTTAGCTCCATGAAGAAGCTCTTCTAAACAAGGTCCTTGAAAGCAGGAAGGAAAGACAACCAGCCTTGCTAAGCCTGAGGGCAACACAAGACCATTTGTTTCTCAGCTGTAAGCGAGGCTTTTATGGGAGAGTGAATCTGAACTGCAGCCTTAAATTGAGGGAATTTTACATTAAAACCCCAGGGGAAATGTCAGAACACAATTCTGAGAGGTAAAGAAAACAAAAGACCTGGTCCATACTCCAAGACCTGCTGTTATGGAGCAAATGTTACCCTGAGATCTGCATAAATATTACTGTCACCTCTGAAAATATAGCCACTTATTAGACTTGTTAGCCATGCATTCAGCTTAAGTGGCTTATAAATGAGCCAACCCCAGAACAGAAAGAGCATCCAGAGAGGGCTCTTCTCTATCATCTCTCACCCCCAAAATGCTTGATTTTTTTTTAAGCAATCCACAGCTAGGGGAATTCCAGTGAGGTCACACTGCTCTGAGATCAGTATCTGCTTGAATGCAAATATTAAAAAAAAAAAAAAAAAGAAATGTATCATTAAAAACAATGAGGTAAAACATTGCCTCACCTCGAGTACCATCACTTCATACACTCAAAAGACAACTCCACTATACCCCTGCAAGCACTTGAATCTTGTTCAGAGGCTTTCATCCAAATACTTAGCCAAATATGTTGTCCAACTCCAAGATTAAGGGAGAGTGAGGCTCAGTAAGTCTTTGCTATGTCACACCCCTACCCAGTTCCACTGACAGGAAGATGGAATTTTTCAGATTCGATTTTCTGGTTCCACACTGTAAAATAATTCTACCTCAAAAATGATGATGGAACACACAGACAGTGCAATTACTGACTCCAGACTGAACAGGTCTGGCATTGCCACCCTCCTTGAGACTGTACCATTGCTGGTGAAGTCAGGGAATCAGAGTTCAGTAGACATGCCAGGTTCCTCAGATTTCCACTCACACCTCTCTTCTGTCAGCTTTCCCATGTTCCTCACACTGATTCATCTCCTCCAGGGGTAGCAGACCAGTGCCAGAAAGTAAATTCCACATGACTTTTAGGAGTTGTTTTCACAGGAATAGGCTTCAGTAGCCAGGACCCCAAACCACAGGGTTGTCATCCACAGCCCATCAATAAGCTCTCAGGTGCCCATTAGTTTTCACAGGTGCGTTCACACTCCTCAGGCTTGTCCAGGAACGGTATTTTTTCATCATTTTCCTCCTGACAAAGCGGCAGATTTCAACCATGAACCCCAAAGATACAATGTACATGGCCAGGCCTCCAGCCTTGAGGAACCAGCTGGGATCAGGGGATGTCACCACCGCATACATGATCAAAGCTCCTCCCCCGATTCGCAGGACGAGGAAGAGGAACACAAAGAAGAAATCCACCACCTCTCCCAGGAAAGTGTGGTAGCGCCCCGTTTCCCGCAGAAACCAGCGGGTCTGGAGCAGTGGATTGGTGATTTCGCTAACAAACACCACAGCGTTGACTTCTGTAGCAGATTTCCTGAGCCCCAGCACCATGATCATGCCACAGATGCTCAGAGTGTGATGGAACAGCATTAGATCCCCCTCTGTCTGGAAATATAGGCACCAGCCCAGGTCAAAGATAAAGTAACCCAAGGTCAGGGACAGCACATGGATCTGAAGAGGTGTGTTTGGTGAACCTGAAATGAAAGGTGTACATAAGCCTGGGGTTTTATTTAAGACCTTATTCTAGAATATGGAGCAATACAGATTGTGAGTATGACTCTTTCCTCCTTAGTTTCCAGTCTTACCCTATGGGCTAAGTGCCAGGTTAGAAGCTTGCATGTCTGGCTCTGCTCTCCCTTCACACTTCAGCCTACCCAGGAGACACAGACAGGCCATCCCATCCTATCCTGCAACATTTCTGTACCTCTTTTTGTCTCCACCCTTTTAAAAAGCAGGGATGGAAAGCCTGAGCCCCACCAGCATTGCTACATGAAATCTGATGATAAAAAACAGGAAACAAAACCTTACAGCCAAATACCAGGAATATTACACCCTTAAACATGTGAACAGCACTTAGACTGTTCTCAACACAATGCTATACCTAACGCTGCAATACACTCAAGCTGCTCACCTGAAAGCTTCCAATATGCATATGGATAAAACAAATAAAAACATTTAAAAAGATTATCAGTAAGAAGTGGTAATGGCTGGAGAAGAAACAGGGGAGATGATAAATAAAATCCTGCCCCAAAAACATACACATAAGAAGACAGGTAGTAAAAGCAATCAGGCCCCCACTCCACCTGTAACCAGAGGTGTCCACACTGCATGACAAGGACATGTGTCAGGGTAAGACTCCAAACATACCTGCATGGGTCAGAGGCCAGGGGCCATCCAAGAGAGCAACGTATCCTGAGAGGCAGGTGACAATCACCCCATGCAGCAGGGTGACCAAGCGACAGCTCCACTCGCAGGAACGGTGCTTGTTCCAAGAGCAGAAGCAGGCATACAGAAACAGCCAGGCAACAAGGCTGCAGGTCACCTCCAGAACGATGAAAACCATCCTGCTGAACACAGCGTGAGGACGTTATGAGCACAGCAGCCCTGTAGCAAGGGGTGTTCACCCAGACCACCTGCTCCACTATCCACCCCAGCCCATTCACAGAAACCCCAAGGGGAAAAAAACAAAACAAAACCCCCCCAAAACCCTCCCAACAAAACAAACACCAAAACACACACGAGCAAAACAAACCAACCCACCAGAACATGCCTTGTACCCTTGCCGGGAGCACATCAGCACCATTTCCCCGCAAACCCCTCCTCCTTACCACCGCCCGAAGGTTTTTGGGGAAAAACAAGACCCCCGCACCCCAAAGCCACAGCCTCAGCCGTCCTCGCCCGCCTTCCGCCCCGGTCGCCCTCTGGGGCCGGTGTTCGCAGCGGCGAGTGGCCGGGACAGCCGGGGCCAGCTCCCCTTCCCCAGCACGGCCCCGGGCTGGGGGCAGGAGCAGGCTCCCGGGAGCGGCCCAGGGCGGCGCTTGCCCCGGGGCTACCCAGCATCCCGGCACCCTCCCGAAGGCCCCTGTCCGCTCCTTACCCCGGGGCTCGCCGCTGCCGCCTGCCCCTCTCCGGCTCTGCGCGCCCGGCACCTGCCTGCAGGCTGCGGGCTCCGGCACCGCCCGGGAAGGGAAACGGCGCCGGCGCGCACCGAGAGGCTTTTATCTTCCCCTCCCCTTCCTCCCCTCCTTCCCCTTCTCTCCGTTTTCCTCCCTCCCCCGGCCGGGGCAGCTGCTGCCGGGGAGGGTCGTTCCCGCGCCCCCGGAGGATGCTCCCCGTTCCCCTCCGCTCTGCATCCCTATTTGCTCTGTCCCGGGGGCGAAAGGGGCTCCGAGCGGCCCAGCTGCGTGCCCCGGGGCGAGGAGAGGGCCGTGCTGCGGAGGGACAGCGCGGGGAACGGGGAACAGGGCTGCAGCGATAAGGACAGACGTTTGGAGTGTGTCAGCCGGGCTGTGCCTCCAGCCAGCATCGGCCCTCCCGGCTGTCACAGTCCCATAGGGTCCCCAGACTTAATTTGGCTGAGTGTTTCTCTCTCTGAAGAAAGGGAAATAAAGTGGAGAATAAAGCTGGATCAGGCAAGAGGGGAGGCATTTTTGTCCTTTTGTTGCTGTTTAAAAGAAGATGTCCTCGAGTCCTCTTTCAAGTCTTGGATCTGGTTTTGAAAGCAGAGGCCAGGTGAGTGGGCATACGGTGCCCACCTTTGTGTTGTCTTGTGCTGACTGCCAGGAGGGGAGGCTGAGACAGGAGCTGGTGTGTTTGGGAATGCCTGGGTCCGGAGCTGGGGACTGGCGTGGGATGCAGAGGGAGATGTGACACAGAACACGCAGAACAGGATGAGTGGGTGAGGAGCTGAGCTGGGGCTGAGCACCTGGGCTGGGCAGAGGCAGGTGGGAGTAACCAGGAAAGGGCTGTTCTTCCTCCAAGCCCTGACAGTGAACTCTGTGTCACTACCATGTCATTCCTGTTTATTCAATTTGCTTTAAAAACTGTATAAAGGAGATTGTGTGTCCCAAACAACCCAAACCTTCCCTACAACCAAATTGCTCTATGCTGGAAGTGAAACCAATCACCTGGAGCATGAGAGGCCTCATCTATGGTCATTTAGGTCTCTTGTGTGTGCTGCACTCCATAGGATGTTTATGTTATAAAAGTGCTGGTAACACATTAAAATATGCTTCTAGTCAGATAGTAGATTATAAGTTGCTCTTATATTTGAGCTAAAACTTCCTGATTTTTCTCTCCTTTGCCAGCATTTTGGCCCCTGCTCTGAAGCAAGCCCCCAGGCTGTGCAGGCAGGGACCCCCCAGCACAGAGAAGGAGGGTCCCACTGCAGCTTGGGCACTAGTCCCTGCTGGCATCTGTAAAGGTGAGCCTGAATTGAAATTCAGCTACTGAAGGCATTGTCTTGGAGCATTAGGATCTATGCTAATTCTACCAGGACTGTAAGTCCCAAGGCTATGAGCACCAGGAATTATGAGGGAACTTGATGGGATCATTTGGACACTTAGAAGTGCTCAAAGACTCTCTTCAGGCCACAGGGAAAAGTGGGAAGGACAAGGAACAGAGCCCTGTTGTCCCAGTTTGCACTCAGCCTCCTCACAGGTGGAAAGCAGAGGAGAAAAGAAAGGGGAACTAACAATAAAGGAAATTAAATATCAAGAGCAAATTGTTAATTTTCCAGCCTTTTCCAAGTTGCTTGAACTTGGGCACTGCTATACATCATGGAGGTGTCTGGTACTTGACCTCCTACCTGGTCTGCATAGTTGCTACAGCAGTTAAGAGGAAAAGTCATCCTTGATGCCAGTCTTTCTTTAAAAATAGGAGTGTGTCTCCTATATTCACTCCAGCATGTGTCAACAGAGAGGAAAGTCAGGAGTATTTGTCCACTTTGCATTGTGAGGATGACAGTTCAGTTGTCTCTGGCTGAGAAGAGCAGGAGGTGTACCTACAGACAGACCATAACTACCGTGTCCTTGATTTGATTTTGGAGCTGAGTGGGATCTGGGTCATTACTCCAGAAAGCTTGTGAATGACCAGACCACAGCTAAAAATAAAAGATGAATGAGATTGCACCCTTTATACTCACAAACAACAGGGATGGGACCTATAAAGGATTTTAGGCAGGGACCCAGCTGATAGCTGGTTCTTCCCTCCTGAGGTTCACATCACCAGTGCTTGAGTCCTAACAGTAGAGGAGCTCTTCTCAAGAGAAGAGTAGGGACAGAGAGCATGGAAACTGTTCAGGTACAAGGGCTGCTTTGGTAGCAGATCAGGTTGTTCTGGAGGCTGTGTGAGTTCTTATAGCCACTGTGAGGCACATGTGAGCAATTGTTCCCTGCATTGTTTATCTGTGACTGTGGGAAGTGACTTTCAGTCTTGGAAAACTGGAATTGCCTGCTCTGTATATTTTTAATCCCTTTGATGCTCCTGTGAGCTGGAAGTATTCCTAGAAGACAGGGGAATTAAGACCTTTCCCTTCCAACTGTCACTTTTTGTGAAACAAACAAGCTGCTAGTGCTTGTTTTCCTATTCCAGACCAGTTTACCAACAAATCTGAGACTTGTTATTGTGTTTATAAACTTTTCAGTGGAGATCAACTCTCATGATGTGTTTGCATAACACCTGGTACAGCTTGGCTTTGATCTCAGCTGCAATACTAATGTGCAGATATCCTTATTCAGCATTTAATACATTTGTAATTTCTCTCCCAGCTTTCAGAAATAATATTCCAAAATTTATGCAGTGCTGCCTTTGTGGGAGCAAACTACTTAGAGGAATTTCTGAAAATTAAATTGAATAGTCCTTGTCAGTTAAGAGACAGATTTTTATTTGCAGGCTAGGGTTAATTATAAATAATTAAATAATTGCTTATAATCTGTGAAATAACTTGAGATTTTTCACAATAGAAATGAGCTGGAAACTAGAGCTTTGCCAAGGGTCAGTGTAAAAAGTCTTCTATGAGGGCTGGCAGCAGAATGAGCTGTAATGTTCGTCACTCATGAACTATGCTGTTTAGCACAGGCTGACAACTGTGAGGAGGGAAAGGTGTCATCACCATCACCTCATGGGGACTGAGTAATTTGTCAAAGGTCATGCAGGAAATACAATAATATAAGGTGTCCCAAAGGTATAGATCAGCAGAAAATTCTGCTCCCACACACTTTATCTGCACATGAGCACAGGTCAAGTATTTGTTTTCTGAATGTTGGGTTGTTTTTGTTTTGTTTTAATTATGACAGAATTGAAGTTTTCATTTAAAAGTATACTTTTTTCCTAATCTTTTAGACCAGATAAAGGAGAAACACAACTCTGGAAAGGTTTCTTTCCAACAAAACACTAGCATGTGTTAGTTAAAGAGCAGGATTTGTTAATTCCTATTTCCCCAACCCTCCACCATTTTAGTACAGATCCCTCAGTCTCACCCCACCAGCCCCCCAGTCAGTTTAACTCAGCTGCTTATGTGAAATTAATGGAAATGAATCAGACAAAATACTTAAATACAGTATCAACTCCAGTTCTCTAGCCAGTTACAGGATCTGGGGTGTGAATAAAAACTCTTACCACTCCCTGGTGGTGCCTATGTGATTGCATTCATTTTTAGAGATTTTTCCACTATTCATGGTCAGTGGCAATCAGGCAAACTTTTCCAGCAGGACAGAGCCAGCGCTGGAGAGGAGCTGAGCAGGCACTGCTCTGTGTTTGCAGAGCTTGCCTTTGCTCCTTCTGAGAGCCTGAAATTAGAAGCAATTTGTGAGGCAGGGGCAAATTTGCTCAGGGAGGGCACGTGGGCACAATCCATCCCTGCAGCTGACCCAGCAAACAACTAACCGAGTTTAAATGCAGTTGGAGCACAGTTGGGTTAAAATTCTGCTGTAGTATCATTCTCTTAGCTGGAGGGAAATTTGGGTTTTCCTCAAGAATCCTGTGATTAAGGCACACCATAGAAAAAGCTGCCACCTTTAATTCCTGTCACTCTAGCTGTAGGGGACAAGCCATGCAGGGAAGTCCCTGTCAGAGACAGCAACGGGAACCTTATGAAACCTGCCAAGAACACCCACCCATGCAGCTGTACCAAACCTGTCACAGCTTAGCTTTAGAATGATTATATTCCAATAACTCATTTCACATCTCTAAATCTAGTTGGAAAGCAGTGGAGAGCAAGGCTTGACATCAACCCTCCAAGTATGTAAGAACATTTAATTAATGGCAGAAAGAAGGGCCATAGCAATTAGAGTTAGATTCATACTTCCCCCCATCTACATTTCTTGCTTTCCCAATGTAAAATGTTTTATAAATCACAACAGATTTTGTTGAAAAAAAGTTTCATTTAATTTTAATGTTTCCACTGAAAAACAAGATACGATGAAAGTGTTTCAGTTAGAGGTAAATGAGTGTTGGTGGGGAATCCAGGAAACAGAAATACAGTTTCTCCTTTTTTTGTTAGAACATTTTGGAAAAAAAAAAACTTATTTTAGTATTTAAAAAAGAAATATTTTTCTTAATTTCCATTTTTCAAGAAATGATACCTTATATTTGCCAGTCCTCTGTCATTCTTATCAGTATCTGCTTCTATAACAAAACCTCACTCAAAGCAACAAATGCAGTTCTATATACAGCATGTAGGGCTCAATACTTTGTGTGAAGGTAGCTGGTAAACTCATAAGGTCCACAGACTCCACATAGCAATAATTCATCACACAGGGCTGGATGAGTAGGATAAGAAACAACAGATCAATTTTCTTCCCCCCCCCCCCAGAAGTAACAAAGGATAATTTTTTACTCAAAAAAAAAAAAAAGCTCACATTTACCTAAAAAAAAAAGCCATCAGAAAAAAAAGACTACTACTCAAAAATGGCTATTTACAATCTGTGAACCAGATACTCATTTACTCTAATTTCACTGAATTAATTACTTGTACCCATAAACAACCTGACCAGGAATTTGTATTACTCAATACTACTTTAACAAAATTAAATATCTACCTCTTTTCAAGTGGAGAGTTGCAAAGTAACAACAATTTCCCTGGTGATATGCTGTGAAAATTTTAAGTTTCCTACACTTTGGCATCTCATGAAATTAAGAAACATTTGCACACACAGACCTCAAGATTCACTCCTGAGCAATACAACTTGTCTTCCCAGGAAAAGAAGAGCATGCTGCAGAGAACAGGCAAGCTACCTTACTTACAGTTCAGGAAAGACCAAAACCAGACACACACCTCTGCTCCAGAGAAGTTGGTTTTGTTTGGTATCAGATAAAACCCAAAGGATGAATATAAGAAAGAAGGGAATGTCATGACTAATCCTTGTCCCATCAAATCAACACAAACTGCTTTTGTGTTCAATGAAGTCAGAAGTTCACCCAAGGTTTTCAAACAGTGACATCCTCCAGTGGGGCAGTGAGGCTAGATGTGGGCAGTAACAAGACCTGGACACAAATTTTGCAAAAGAAAAATTTTTTTAAAGGGAAAAAAAAAAAAAGAAGGCACTAAAATACTTAATGGAATGGAAAGGAAAGGAAAGGAAAGGAAAGGAAAGGAAAGGAAAGGAAAGGAAAGGAAAGGAAAGGAAAGGAAAGGAAAGGAAAGGAAAGGAAAGGAAAGGAAAGGAAAGGAAAGGAAAGGAAAGGAAAGGAAAGGAAAGGAAAGAGCACCTTTAGAATCAGGGCAGAACAGCTCACTGCAAAGCGGGTTTGGTCATGGATAAAGCACAGTGCCATTGACCTTGGAAGTCAATTGAAAACCAAGGCTCACATCTTGACACAGGTCTCTGGTGAAATGAAGTGGGTAACCTCGGCTCAGTTTGGGGGTTTATGGTATGTGTGCGTGATAGTAACAGCATAACAGACCCTTCTGATGGGAAGCTCTGAAATGAGTGAGGGGAAAAGATGATCCTGACATAGAAATCCTTCCAGATTAGAGATTGCCAGGCAATCCAGTGTGAGTGCAGAGATTTGCAAGCAGAGGGCAGTGTTTGATGCTAATAGTGCTAAGCAAAGGCTCATTCTTGAAGTGAATGCCTGGAAGAGTGTTATAATGTCACTGTTGGCATTGAGAATCCTTGGGGAAGGTCAGCTGCAGTTTGAGTCCCTGGAGAGTTCTGCTGCTGGGGGTGGGTTCCCTTAAACAAGACCTTCACTTGGCAGCATTTTGAAGGCACTGGAACAGCAGATGTTGCCCCAAGCATTGTCCCTAGAGAAGTTGGTCCATAGCTAGAAGTCAGAGCTCCTTCTACACATGATGGAGGAGTCATCTCAGTGGAGGTAGGTAGGTTGATTCCATCGGTACCAAGATCTGTTTGCAACACAGGGAATAAGAGCTACAATTGCCATATTGTTAACAGTTTCCCCTCCAAATAAAATCATTATTAATCCATCTGTAACTTCACTTTGACTTAGCAGCCATCAAACAATCCTTTGCTCCTATAGGAAGCTTATAGCAAAACCCCTGTCATCCTAAGCAACATCTTCCATTGTGCTCATGATGTCACCTACTACTTGGCTCTTGGACTTCCTCCATGCAAGAGGAGGTCTGATTCCTGGCACAGGATGATCCATGACTCAAAGCCCAGCAGCTATGGGCAATGCCCTCTGTTCTCTGTTGCCTTCCTACTAGCACAGCATCCTTGATGCTATGTAGCAGAAACTACAAGTGCAGAGAGGCCCCAGTAGCACAGACTGGGGCAGAGGCGTGTTCAGTGAAATAACCAGAAGGGTTTTGAGCCCATATGTGTGGCTTAATGCTTTTGTAGCATCTGAAGGTAGGGCAGAGGAAAATCTTTGTTCTTGTTTCATCTGCCACTGTGGAATAGTTACTCTGCAGCAGAGCTCTCTGGGTGGCACTGTAGGAGAGAAAACTGGCTGCAGAGGGGGTTATCCAAGCAGAAAGAGCAAAATAAGGCTTCCTCTGCTTCCTCCACACAAGGAGTTAGCTTAGGACAGTCCTTATGGACAGTGTTTCTATTCAGGTTTTTGGTGGTGGTGGGTTTTAGGGGTTTTGGTTGTTTGTTTGTTGGGTTTTTTCTTTAAACCAGCATAGTTTTTCAGCAAAACTTGATTTACTATTTGTCTTCAAGCAAAAAAATAGCCATATCCCAAGAAGCTTCAGGTTAGGCGTGAAGCTTCATGTAAGAACATGCCACCATGTAGCTCCACATTGCTGGAGTCTAAGGGCTTGCACGTTTTTCTCTAAGGTCTCATTGCTTTTCTCCCAAGCCCTCTGATGCCTTTGCCAAGGAACAAGCTGTGGTCCCCACTGCCTTACCCTGAAGAGTTGAAACCGGACGAGTTCATGGCAGCTTTGGAGTTGCTCTGGGCTGTGCCGGGGCTGCTGGCATGGAGCGCACTGCCAGGGGACGAGGGCCTGCTGGAGTTCCCTGGGGAACATGATGATGTTACTGTGTAGCAGAGAAAGCAGAATAAGACTGGGATCAACTTTTCCTGCCAAGGACAGCCCAAGCCCAAACACTTCTGCTATATCTTGTACCCATCCTGTCATTCAGCCAATTCACTGTCTGCGCTGCAGCAGCGAGGCAGAATCTGTGCCCCGGCCATGAGGAGGTGGAGGTCTCCAGGACTGCTCCCTCTGTAGCACTTCTCAAAGGAGACCTGACAATGTTCTGTTGAAGAAATGCAGTAATCTACCCCCAAGCACTCCTGTTGTTTGGCTTCTAGGTGTGCCTGGCTCCCAAACAAACAGCCCAGTAAAATTTGCCTAGGATTATCCTGGGAATGTTATCATGCTCAGGAAGTTTTCCATGTCTTTGTTCCATCCAAAAGAAAGACTCAGCTGTTCTTATCCCTTGTACACTAGTTATGTGGGAACACCTTCCTTTGGTCAAACCCAAGGATCTTATTAAGAGTGGTCTGCAAATGTGACCTAGAAACCAAGTAGTCGGAGAGCAAGAGCAGAGGAAGGAGGAAAGAAGTGGCGAGTGAGGCAGGGTTCTCCAGTCTTACCAGTCCCAGGCATGGTGCTATGCACTGGATTGACGGAGAGGGGGCCCAAGGACCCTGAGGTAGAGACCTAGGGAGAAACAGAAGCAAACATTAAGCAGTTAGCACTATGAGGGTACAGATCACAAAATGCCACTCCTTTCATATTTGGAGTGTGCTGCCTCCCAGGCAGACTTCTTATCTACATCTGAAGCTCCCACAGATATTTCTATTCATACCCTAGCATAGAAGTACCATTCCCACATCCAGGGCCATGGAAAGGAACTAGAATGAGCATCACATATGCCTGACACACTCTGTGCATGTCTGAATTTATGGGTCAGCTATGGAAAAGCCTGAAAATATCAAACACAAGCCAAACCTTCTGGAAATCCTGTGATCAAGTTGGTAGGAGTTTCTGCTCTTTGGTTGTTTTAGACTGGATGCTCTCAGTCTGAAACTTCACAGCTCACTCTGGTCATGGGCACAAATAATCCCTTTTCCTTTAGGGAGTTCTGGACGGGTGAGAATTCTCAGGTGACAATTAGTAATTGGGTGGCTGCAATCAAAGCGAGCCTTGGGCATTTGTTGTTCAATGGTGATACTTTAACTACAGGCAACAGGTTGTCCAGAATGACTGATGAGCAAGGGCATGCTTCATACAATGCATTCACAGGAAAATTATTCATCAAAGCTGCTGCCTTAAAAATTCACGGCTTGCAAGCAGCATTCTGTGTTTGCAACTGTAGAGCAATGGGTTGTGCAACAAGTGACCAAACCTCTTGTGATGTTTTCCTGCCTTCTGATGGATAATTCCAAAACCCAGAAGATTTCAAGATAAAATATTGCTTGTGAATACATACCCTCCCTCCCACTCACATGTGCTCCAGCACTAACAACATCATAGGGAGGTTTCTGCCACTTTTATATGTGGAAGCAACTATTCACTAGCAGAAATGCACCAGTAGCTGCTTATCTGCAGTAGCCACTGACAATAGATTACAAGGACACACTTTCACGAGCTCTCATAACAGTTTCTCTTTTCCTCATTCTTCCTGGCAATGAAAATACACTTGCCAAAGTGTGAATGTACAACCTGAGAGGACAATTAGCAGTACTGAAGTATATTCTGCACAGATGTAAACCAAAAAAACCTGATATGTAAATAGTTACCACTAGGTTTCAGGTTTAACAACTAAATTGACACAAATGGACGTAATTCTTATTCCATGGAATGCTGATTCCTTCTTCATTGACTTTGGAAAGCTTTTATTTACCAGTCCCAGGATGAAAAGTTTTAGGATAGAACCCCTATTTGGATAAATTATCCTATAATTAAACTGACCTGTACCTTCTAGGAAACTTTTATTTTCTTTCTATTGTTTTCATTAATAGAATAAAAATAAGTGTTCTGTAAGTGCAGGCATGAGATTCTTTTCAAGTTGGGATGGTGAGGATATGCCCAATCCACAGCTAGCCCAGCTGCCCCTCTGCACACCCCGTGGGTATAGCCCCCCACTGGACTGGAGACGGCTTGCCAGCAGCTCAGGGACTTGTGTGTACAGGGAAGTGTCCTGTCCTGTTTCCTTCTCCAGCAAACCCTGTTGCATCCCTCCACATGTTTCCCTTCTTGTCTGGGATGGCATGTAGAACTTCTTCATCTGGTTTCTCACCAGTCTGGAATTGTAGATGGGTGATTTGATGGGGGATGGCATCGGACAGCTGATCCGTTTTTCCTTCTGGCGCCGGTTGCAGAACCAGACCCGAACCACCTCCTTTTCCATGGAGAGCTGCTCTGCTATCAAGGATATCTCCTCTGAACTGGGCTTGGGGTTCTGCTAAGAAAGGGCAGGAGGTTAAAGAAAGGCCCAAAGAGCTGTAACTTACAGCACCAATGTATGCTTCTACTGCTGGAAAGGCAGAGGGCGAGGTTGGGGTTGGCTCTAAACTGGGGAGGGGAGAAAATTTGCTTCTAAAACATAGGGTAAATATTTGGGTGAGAGATTATGTTCTGTGAACCAGAAAGTGCCTCTGATTCAACATCAAGTCTCATGGAATCAGTGGGGGGGTGAGTCACAGTACCTGGCCTTGTTACTGCATAAAGCACCGTGCTCTTTGATCTTAACAGCACCCTAAATCATTGCTTGGGGGGAAGCTAATGACTGGTGGCCTTCTTATCACACAAGCTCTCTTCAAGTGCTGTTTGTACGCCTACCTGCACCATCTCAGAAGAGCTATTTCTTCTCTTTCTTCATCCATGCCTCATTTATAAAGGGAAATAATAGTACCTATCCTTTCTTCTCAGTCACTTATTTTCTGGTGCATTTGACAGCATTTAGCTGTGTGGGTTTTGATCTGACTTGGAGACTTGAGGGTCAAAAATACCCAGCACGGAGATGACAAGACAGTTTTCCCATTACAAATAATGCCTCATACTAGCTAGAAATGAGTTACCATAATAATCTGTGAATGATTGTCTTTTGTTCTCATTAACAGTCTTGGGAGGAAATTTTGATATGATAAGATACAAGGGAGAAACCAAGAAAAAATGCAGGCTGATCAAAAACTGTTTTGATTAAAAATTTTTGATTAAAAGCTCTGCTCTCTGTAGTGGTTTTTCTTGAAAATCTTGATGCTTCAAAATGAAAAGGCTCCACTTCTGAAATGATTCTGCAGCAACTAGTTCTGTGGTCTCAAGACCTGCTCAATGGAGCATTGTTTCTGTGCTGCAGCATGGCCACACAGTTGCAGTGACACAGGCCTGCAACTCAAAGAGAAGAGGTGGGTGCAGGGGATCAGCTCTGGCTAGGGCACTGATCAGTGTAAGACAGTGGGGAGGTGTGGTGATGAAATGATAATTCCATTAAAACAACATTTACCAAGGAATTAGCAGTGTCTGATTTCTTTGCTATTGACACTTTTCCTGCTAACCCCTCCAAGCATTTTCTAACCTGCTATCAAAACAAACAAAATCTCTTTTTTTTTGGTGGATTCACTGCTACTATGAGCTAGGAAATGCCAAACTTGTAGAGAGTTCACAACACATTGAAAGATTTTCCCCTCACATCTTGAAATCTTTTCTCCAGCGTGGAGCGAATGTTGGTCTCAATGCTGGTTCGCTTCTTTCTTTTCCGTCCAAACATCTCGTTCACTGAGGGGTAGGAATTGGGAGTACTCATGGAGGAATCCAAAGGAGCAGATTCTGGGGAAAAGAGGGAGGTGAAGAGAGATGTTAAAGAAGATAATGAGTTATTTTCATTCCTAGATCTTTTCTGAGAACTATGACACCTCCTAAATTAAGTAAAATGTTCCTACATTGTGGATCCTTCCTCTGATGATGATTAAAATTGCTCCAACGGTCCCCAAACCATCACTGATCTTGTACAAATCAGGAAAGAAATGTAAGTGCTAAAAATTTTAAATCAATACACTGTTTTTCCTTTTTCCAGCTTGATTTCCAGCCTGCTCTAATGGGGACCATGCATTTTCCAATGATGTAACTTCACACAGTTAAAGGTGTTGACTTACACCACTGGGATCAAGCCTCATATAGGCAAGACACCTCCTGACATAAATTGGTCAGACTTGGAACTCTTGAAGGGCGCTGGGTGAAGCACATGAAACTACTGCTCCTTCTACAGTGGTCTGCAGCCAGCAGAGGACACCAGCCCAATCCTGCTGCTGCTGGGGATTCCCCTTGCTGGGAGATCTTCCTTTTCTAATTACTGCTCATGGGCTGATCTCTGAGCACTTCAGGAGTCCCTTGCTACTCTTTCCAGTTTACACAGGGAGGGACTGAAAGGACTAACCCAGTGATTTGCCTGAGGCCATGCAACAGAGCAAGGGGTGATGAAGGAAGGGACTGCCCCAGACACCAGTTGCAATGTAAATCCAACATTGCCAGAGTGAAAGGACAAATGTGGTTTGATATTTAGGCTGCTATGCAACCTGCTGTGTGATCCACAGAGGAACTCAGTCTGTTACCAGCCCAGTCATGGATCTGAGAGGTCTTAGCCCCAGCTCTGATTTTCCTGGCTTTTGCTGAAGGTTCCTGGATGGATCCTGGCCAAGACTGGTGGCATTTCTGCATGTAATGTCACCTACCTGCATCACTCAGCCACTTCTCCAGTAGAGGTTTGAGCTTGCACATGTTCTTAAAGCTCAGGTTGAGAGCCTCAAAGCGGGAAATGGTGGTCTGGCTGAAATCATTGCCATAGAGCTTCCCCATGGCAAGTCCAACATCACCCTGCCAGAGAAGATCCAAATCACATCATGAGCTCAGAAAAAAACCCTTACAGCTTCCTGCTGTCAGACCACCTCTCAAGGCTGCTTACAGAATAGGTTCAGCCTAGTTTCCATGACCTGCCTTCCACAGAAAGTGACTTCTCTTCCCGTGGGAGTCTGCTCCACACCCCCGAGCCTTTGTGTATTGAAGAAGGTGCAGATAACAAGGTCATGGTAATGAGGAAGGTAATTAGGGAGGGTTTGTCTCTTTGTGTGTTTGGAAGGGGATGCTCCAAGGAAAGCCAAACTTATCTAATCCAGCCCAATCTCCATCCACTCCTCTGCCACAAACTCCCCCAGCCCAACATGTCACATCACAAATGACACCAGCCTTCCCACTGACAAGACTGCTCACCTGCGTGAACCCCAGTTTGATTCGCCTTTGCTTGAAAGTCTTTGCAAACTTTTCCAGCTCCTCCAGGTCACTGGGTTCCTCAGATGCTCCTGATGGAGTTAGGTGCTTTGCTACTTGCAAATGCTGGGGTACGTCCAGGTGGGGTTCAACTGATGAGCCAGGGAGTCCAGAACGACCCACAGCCTGTTAAAACAACAAGAGATGCATGGAGTGACAACCAAGAAAAGCACACAATTTTCTCTGCTGTTTGCCCTTAATGAACCAGCACTTTTTGTAGGTGGCTGCTTCTCAGGGTGAGATTGGATGTAGGACTAAGTCGAGGCAAGTTACCTGTGATGCCAGGCTGGGTCCTGGTTGAGAGAGGAGAAGGCTGCCCTGTTGCTGAGGGAAGGAGAGGAGGTTTGGCTGCAAAGCTGAGGAGAGAGAGAGAGATGTATCTGATCAGACCAGGTCCTTCACAGCACCTACACAGCTGAACATCCCTCTGTGTAGGAAAGGCTCATGAAGCTCTGGTTGGGAAATGTCAACTAGCTCTGGTTCAAAGTATGAGAACTTCAGTCATTACAAATGAGGGTGGCTCAGAGTTGGATTATGAGGAAGGAAAGGTTGTTTTCATGGCTTTTTAGCCTGAAAGGGATTATTACAATAATGATACAGGTAAAATATCTCATCCACTGAGCTCTGTGTGCAGCTCATTAACCTAAGGCTGAACTAAAGCACAGGCATTTTACATAGGCATCTAACTTTGGTTTTAGATGTCAAGCAGCAGAGAATTTACTATATCCTCAGTGGTGATCTCTCCCAGTGCTTAATCATTGTAGCTGTTAAAAAAAGTGCAGCTTATTTCCAATAGAAGCTTTTCTGACTCCAACTTTCAGCCACTTGATCTTGTTAGAAAAATCCTTATCCTACAGTTAATCTCATGAGCCTGCTCACTCTGCTTTCGACTACACATTTCATTTTAAAATGTTGTTTTGAAGCCATCTGACCCTTTCTTTTCTCCCCTACTGTATTTCAAATAAATTGAATTTCTTCTGGAATATATAAACTGACACAAAATGATGAAAGGAAAAAAGAAAGGAAATCTATAATACTAACAAAACCTACTGTTCATGGAGACTGTGTCATTGTTTAGTTGACAAACTGCCAAGCACAAGCCTGTATGTCTTACAAGGGACATCCTAAAGATTAAGTAGTGACCGAGGCAGTGGAGTTCCCTAGAAATTTAGTTCTTCAAGCCTATTGTGGGTGAAGCCTATAGAATTTAGTGAGGATTTATAACTTTTCTTGAAACAGTCAATACATAATATTGATTGTAACTGGGAAAACTATAGAAATCTGTGGACTTCTGCTAAAAAAAAAAATAAAGAAAAAATTATCATCTCCAGAATCAATCGCTCCCCCTTCTCTCTCTTTCTGTCTTTCCTTTTTTAATTTAGATCTGAATGTGCAGAATCCCATTTATTTATTTAGATTGGTGTTTCACTAAGCCTTCCCTAATGCTGGAACAACTTTGAATTTCAAATGCAGGCTGGTAATGAGGTGCACATTTTTAACAGTGAAGGTAATTAATCACTGGAATGGCTTGCCTAGGGACATGGCAGATGCTCTGTCATTTGGAGTCTTTAAAATCATGATTGAACACCTTTGCAAAAGCTAAGCTCTAGCAAAAATGAAAATTATGGGCTGGATTCAGGAATCACCGGTTTGACAGCTGATGAGACTGAGGCTGAGTTTTTGTAGGATGAAGACTTCAGCTGAAAGTCTTGATGGGCTGACAGTATTCCCAGCATCTACCTGGCTGCTTGATTCCACCTTTAGGGTACAGAGCTCTCACCTCCTTATTCCAATGCACCAGCATTAGTAGTTTGAGGGGCTGCACAATGAATCAGACCTGGGAATTCATCTGGCTTAAAAAACAGCTTTAAAACACAAAAACCAAACCAAACCATGTGTCTCCTTGGGAAGGGTAAGCCCACAGTCAAGTCCCTCTGTCTGTGAAATCCATGAGCAGATGCACCCATCAGTCAGAACTCAGGAAACACTGAGGGTGTTCCCATGATGGCCCAAGGGACAACTTCAGGAATATTTTATGCACCTCTGGTGTGAAGATACACCCCACTTTTATCTGTACCAAACAATGAATTGTGCAACACCAGACTGTGCCTTCACTTCACTCCCCAGTGGCTGTGCATGCACAGGGCAAAGGATCATTAGAACTTGGCAATCATCTATTCAAATGGCAGCACTCTTGCACAAAAAGCCAGCTACTGGCCAGAATATCCAGTCTTGATCAAGTCTGGAACCACAAGGGGTCATGGCCAAACAAGTGGCCATCTGTTGGAGGGGTTATAGCTGGCAAAGGAAGTCACTGAACAGAAGAAACTCTATAAAAGGAAGCAAGTTCTGTTTTGCAGTATAATGTGTTTCCTGTTATACATGAATGCAAGCAGGCAGTATGCAACAGATTATCCCGACCCTGCCACTTCAAACAAACCAGATTCTAGATGGTCAGTAAATATACATCAAGTAGTTGCTTTATTCATCACTCAGGATCATTTGGCAGAGAGAAGAGTTTATGTACTGTCAATGAGGAATATGTTTCCCTCTTGCCTATAATACAGGTTTTCTTTTGGTGCATATGAACCAGTGGATTCAAGCTGCAGAGATTTTAAGGTTTTAATTCTGAAGTTTGTTTTCATACAGAGGGACCTCTGTGCTGGACTAAATCAAGAATATGAGCAAAGGACCCAAGTCCCTTTCTCCAAGTCAGGTTATGGATCAAAGCCTGTGTTTGTCTGTCCACAAGCAGCATAAAAGTTCCTCAGTGGTATGCAGGTATCCCTGTTGTTGGAGAAATACTGTAAAAAATATCAGTAGTAAAAATAGAAACACAGGGACTTTCTAAAGCAGCGAGTTCAGTCCTCAGTGCTTTCATCCCTTTCACGGAGCTGATTACACTGTGTTTCAGAAGTAGTTAGACCTCCTGCCCTCTCCTGCCCCACAGCTTGGAACAAGGTTTGTTAACAACCACTAGCAACTCCAAACCTCTCAGCTCCCATCCCCGGTTGCTCCTGGCTAGGTTAGACCTGTTTGCTCTAGTGCCAGCATTGTCCTTCCACCAAAGCAGCTCAGCTCCTTGCCTGGATTTATTCTCCCTCTAAGGTACTTAGAGAAATCAGCTCAACCTCTCATCAGTTTTCTGGAAGAAGTGAAGAGTGCTACCCCAGGAGGCTGGGAGCCCAGGCAGGCTGCAACTGCTCCCCAAGGAGCAGGCTCCTCGCTGTCCTGCTGAAAGCCAGCCGGGTGCTCTCCTGAATTTCAGCGGTGGGATCCCTCCCAGGTCTGCGAAGACTGGCCCCAAGGTGGCACTCTTGGTGCACACGAGCCACAGGTGCCAGCAACATGGAACTGGACCAGTCCTGGAGCAACCACATGTCCGGGATGATCCCAAATGTGGGAACCAGCACATGGGGAAGAGCAGGGGAAAATGCCTGGGGTAACACAGGAGGGGAACAGACACCACCGTGGTGGGGAAATGGAACAGCCCAGATTAAAAGCAAGAGCCTTGAGAAGGGAGGTTTTCCTAGATATGTATCTGCTTATAATAATGCCCTTTTTGGCTTTTATTACTCTTACCTTGTTGCCCAGCCTGAGACTGAGACAGAAGAAACTGGGGAACGGACTGCATATGACCAGGAAGCAATACAAGTTGCTGCAGGGTGTGAAGAGAGCTCATATCCTACAGGAAAAAGCAAAGGGAACAACAAAATTCAGAGAAGTCTGCTCTTTACACAGCATCACCTCTCCTATAAAGCTTCTCTGCTCTTTCATACCATCCTTGACCCCATTCACACTTTTCATTTCACTGCTAACACACTGAATTTGTGTAATTCATGTACTGAAGAACTACAGATCCAGAGATACTCCAGGATCTGAAGTTTTCAGCTGTGTAAGAAAAGTTCTGTGCACACACAGATATCCTCATGGAGAATTGTCTTCCTTTATCTGAAAAATTCAATTATTGAAAAGTGACATTTTTGAGGCACTGGCAATCAAAACCTGGTTGTTAGAACTAACAGTAAAACCTCTTGGATTTCAGTTTCTGCCAGGAATTCCCTACCCTGCACTGAGAAGAGCAGGCAAGAGGTGCTGAGATATGAGGATTACATCTTAGTGCTCTTTCATGTTACTGGGGTCCCAGCCCCTGGTCCTTTGTTGGGATGAGGGTGAAAAGTTTTCATAGACACACACACACACACACAAAATGCCCCAATAAGACCAACTGCTCTTTAGAGGTCCATTTTAAAGGAGTGCATTACTCAATAAAAAGAGCTCTTTGAGCTTCTCAAGAACTGTTTTGAAGCCTTGGGGAACTTGAACAGTTCTGGAATTGTGTAAGGGATCTGAATACCCTGCGAAAGAATGAGGGAAGAAATTACTAAGCAGCTATGTGGCCTTCTATCATCTAGCTCCCACTGGAATTTAACAGGAGTTAAGTGCTAAACTCCACTTTTTACCTTAGGGGGAAAAAAAAACGCCAAATCCCTTAAGGAATTCATTCCTTCTCTGATGTAAATCAATGGGAGTCAGCATATTCAAGGATGGCTATGCTGGTTCAGATCACAAGTTAATCTAGCCTAGTATCCTCTTTCCAATAATGGCATTAACCAGATGTTCATGAAAGAGGAAGACCAGGGCAAGCATATCTAACAGTCCCCCTCAGTGTTGTCTCAGCCTCCAATTATTTTCAACTCAAAGGACTTCCTGAGCACGGTGTGGTTTGCCTACTCAATAAACTCTCAAGGAGATCTCTTCCAAGTATGTGTCCAGTCTACCTTTGAACCCCTGTGAAGCTTTCTGCAGAAAAGAGGCTGAAGAGGAAGCTGACTTTTACCAACACAAATTCCCTTTTCCATTTTAGTGCCCATCATATCCTCAAGTCTCCTTTTGCCACTGTCAAAAGTATATGTAAGGGTCTCAAAAATGAGCCTCTTCTCCACAGGGTCACTAACCAGTGCTACTTCAGATTTCTGGGTTCCTGAAGCAGCAAAGTCACTTACCCCTGCGATTTGGCTTCCAGGCATCATTGATGATCCCTGCACAAGGTGGCCTGACCTAGGGGGGATTGTAGATTGCAAGGAGTCACTGAGGTCTTCGGTTTTAATCTGGAAAAGAGCAAAGTAACTGCAGCATTAGGGGGCAAAGGGGATGCAGGAGGTCTGGAGCAGCTGGGAGTGGCTGGAGGGATTGGGAAGCGTCTCCTTTCAGAGGAAAGGTTGAGGTCAGGACTCAATGCTTCCATTCCTGGCTTTGCAGAAAGGCATGGTGGTTCCCCATTGCTGCTCTCCAGTTTGTCACATGAACACAGTTTTCCTGCTCTGCCGAGTCAAGGGGAGGCTTGAAGTTTGTTCAGTTAAAACAAATTCACTAAAACACTTTAGGAAGTAACCAATTTTCAGTGACTTAGCAGCATATAAAACATGTGAGTGCTTTCTTCAGACAAAACATTGAGGCATTTTGTGGGATTATAAGGAAGACATGAAGCAATTCTCCTTTACAGATCATGACCCAACTTGATGAGGTGGCTATAGATGGCCTGTTGTTCTGTTCTGCAGGTGGCAGAGAATGGTACAAGGGGATGGGAAAGGAAAGGTCATGAAGCAAAAGACCTCAAAAAGCAGTGCAAATCTTCCAGACTTGAACATGTAGCACTCCAGTCACGAAACACATTTGCTCAGCTTCTACCAGAAAGCAACAAGAAGTTGTACGGGTCAGGCAAGGAAAAATCTTCTTCCTTAGCTACAACAAGCTATGAAAAAAGAACTGGAAAACTTCACAGGTGTCAGCCCTTTGTCCAGTGGTCATTTTGTCCTACTTTAATGTTAAGAAAGATTCCTATCTAAAAAAAAAAAAAAAAGTAATCATGGTTTCTGAGTCCACATTCTTAAGAGAAGAATTTATCCAAGGACCAGAACTGAATCCTTGTGCCTGGTTTATTCCATAGTCTCCAAGTTAATTTTTAACATTGCTACTACATTAAAAAAAGAAAAAAAAACCCTGACAAAACCCTGTTACATCACTTCATAGGAGTTGAAATCCTTTGGTAAGGCTGACTGGGACAGGAGAGATGGGAACCTAGTTGGGGTGATTTTAGAAGTTTTTAGGTTAATTCCTGAAAGCTGTCTGAGGACTCTCTATGCACTGATGCCACGCACAGGAGACAGAAAAGTCACACAGAGGTCTTATAGTGCCTTCTCTCAAAGAAAAGATCTAAGCAAACCATTTTCAAACTTAGGCTCAAGTTTTTCCTAAGCATGAGAAAGCCTGGAACAAAGCACACACAATCAATTCTATTTAAACCTTTCCAGTGCAAGAAGAGGCTCTAGCTTCCACAACCTGGGAAAAACCAGGAGGACACCATAAAGGACAGGTCTTGAAAACCCTGTCCACAGGCTCAGCGTTGCAGATTCACTCTATTAGGGCTGAACTTCACCGTCTCCCAGCAAATTCCTCCCGAGCCCAACATGCCCCAGAAGAGGCTGAGTTTGCCGGGGTTTTGCGGTGCTGATGTGGCCTTTAGGTCATACAACCTCCTACCAGCAGAGGGGGACAAGAAATCCGGCTTTTAAAACAATGGCCCAAGCGTCTATTTGTCTATTTTGGGTTGAGGGAGATTTTATTTCAATTTGACTAAAGAAAAAAAACCAAAAATAACCAAAAAACCCCACCAAATCTCCACAAGAGCGAAGGAGAAAACACAATCACAAGGGGCTTGGAGCTGCATTGCAGGGTGCTGGCCCTACAACATTAACCTCTGCGTTTTGGAAGGCGCTATGCAGAGGGAAGAGAGTTACAACATCTCCTTTCATTACAACTAGAGCTCTGGACACTGCCGAAACTAGTTTTGCAATAATCCTAGCTCCTTGCACCAAGAGTTATACATGCTATGAATTCCAGTTCTTTCCTACCTTTCAAGTTGGCATGATCATCCCCTCTTAGCCTGGTAAAAAAAAAATAAATCAGATAAAAAGGATCTTCTTGATCACTATCAATGAGGATAGTGTCTAAGTTACTAAATGTTAGACAAAAGGCTCAGGAGAATGCACCGTTAGCCCTGAGCCATCCAGCCACTGCAGGCAAATGGGTTTAGGCACGTTTTTCTTTCTGAGGGTGCATTAAAAAAAGTCATCTGAGTGAAAAAGTAAAAATAAAAATAAATAAAAATCAATTACCCCTGCTTGCAATTCATGTGTCTGCCTCACACAACGCAGTCATCCAAGTCTGAACAGTCCCAAAAAGAAAGATTATCCACGTCTTAGAGAACAAGGCGCTCGATCCCGCCTAAGGTATGATCCCAATAGGAGTGGAGTGTTGAAGAAGCAGAAGCCATTTCCAAACTGAAATCAATTTTTACAGCTGCCAAGCGGAATGATTTGGAAGGATTCCAGGGTGAAAGGGGTGTGTAGCTGCATCCCGGCATCGCACAAGATGAGAACGGGAGGTGGGTTTGGCAAAGGACCGGTTCCCAATTTAAAAACAACAACATCTCCCACTGCTCCTTCCCCCGTCCTTGGAATTCTCTGGCTCCCTCCTGCACAGTGGGCGGGAACCTGGATGTTCTTGACAAATCCTTCTCCCCTGCACCTATTTTCATTGGGTTTAGGCTCAAATTTACCTCTCCCTCCTCTTCCTCTCCCCAACAGGCCTGCAGCTGGCTAATTGTTCATTAGAAAGTTCAGGGTATATCCAAAACTTTTGGGATGGTTTATGCAAATCCCACACCTTCATTTTTTCCCTGGATAAACCAGCACTATTACCAACTGCACATTAAAAAACCCCAAAACCCCAAAAAACCACACACATTGTGGGCGAGGCCACTCAATATCATGAGACTCCCTTAAAATAATGTAAATTTCAAATTAATAAAACAAGAGGAGGAGTTTCCTTCTCCTTTCCCAGTGCATCTGACTAATATTTGCAGGCATTTTATACAAATATGAGAAAAGTTTTCTTGAAGGAACCAAAAAAGGTTGAAATTATCATAAAATCACCTCAAGTAGGTATTTGATGAGAACCCTGCTAAAACATGGCAAGCGAGCAACAGTGAGTTAAAACCAGGACCAGACCCCACTGTGGCTCCTCAAGACCTTGGTTTTACATGATCACCAAGCCAAGGAAGGAATGGGGAACAAGAAGTCATGGAAAGCAAACCCAAGTTTATTCATTGAATTGGATTTGGGGAAATAACACTACCTAAGGGAAAAAACAACTTGTGAAACAGCAGGACCAAGTAACGTGCTGCAAAGACATCCTACTGCCAGGGAGAGGAGCAGACCTGGGCTGGGGATCTACTGCCAGGGAGAGGAGCGGACCTGGGCTGGGGATCTACTGCCAGGGAGAGGAGCGGACCTGGGCTGGGGATCTACTGCCAGGGAGAGGTGCAGACCTGGGCTGGGGATCTACTGCCAGGGAGAGGGGTGGACCTGGGCTGGGAATCCACAGGCACCTCTCCCCTTGGGCTGGAGGGGAGACTTCGGGCAGGGCTGGGAGCCGCTTCGGGCTCCTCCTGGGGAGACGACAGCAGGCGGCGGCATCGATCCGCACAGCTGCCTACTGGGGCTTCTCTGGGACAGGAGAGGAATCACACTTGCAAATCTCAAGTGGATGTTTTCACAGCCTTAAAATAGGGTCAGCTGCCCCCAAGCAATCAGAGTGAAAAACACAGGAAGGGTGACTGGATGGAAAGAGAGTCCTTCCCTTAATTGGCTAGAACGTCTGCTGAGCCTGGCCAAGGATGGATTGGTTCTTACCTATCTCTGGCCCAAAAACAAAAACAAAAAGCAAAACAAACTAAGAAACATATTGAGGGCGATGGAAAATGATCAAAGCTCTTCAGCTTGCTTGCGTAACCGATTTGTGGAAGGTGTTTCATAAACATTTCATAAGAAGGAGAATTATGAAGAAAACATCTCCCAACCTGCCTGCAATTACTGCACAAACTCTTCCTTACCAGTAGGAAGAAGGGGAGGAAAAAAAAAAAAGTACATCTGTTTTGTAACTGATCTGTGAACTTTTGGCAAACATTGGGCTCATGAAAACATCCTGCAGACATAGTGCAAAGCTGTAAAAAGCCAGCCTTACACGAGGAAGTTGGAAAGATTCACCTTACCAGCTCTGATTTCACTGTGTGGAAGGCCATACCCTTCCGACAGACAGACCAACCCACATTTGATCCAATGGACTGACAGCTGGGCAGGACTCTGGCTGCAGCCCTCCTCATATGAGCCCAGTTTAGGGTCACTGCTCACAGGTTATCTGAATCTATTAGGCACCAAAGTGTCTAGTTGATCTAGCTGAAGATGTTCCTGCTTACTGTGGGGAAGGGGGGGTTGGACTAGATGACCTTTAAAGGTCCCATCCAACACAAACCATTCTATGATTCAAAGCAGGCAGCAGCCCCAAGCCACCTCCTTTTGAGGAGTGCTTCTGATGTAATGTAAGCATCACTCCGTCATCCTCTTTGCAAAGGTGGGACCCACCGACTGATTCAGCACCCAGAGCCTCGAATGCTTTCCCCAAACCTAGATAAGAGATCCCCATACCCTGCAGAGCGAGGCTGTTAAAGCCATGTCAGCCTTCTCCAGTACCAGATATTAGGCAGGAACTGTGGTTGTTACTGTAAAATAGAACACAACCTTATTTGTTGTGTAGTTTCTATTTAGACAGTAACCTCTTTGAAACAGATATTTATCTGCCTTTGTATCTGGCTTATCTCATAGTCAGCAACTCACAACTGTTTAGGAGTTTGACTTGCTCATATCCCTCCCTCTCTCCACTGCAGAGTGGCAAGGCTATTTCACTGGATAGAGGAGGGTCAGGGGCACACTGACTTAAGAGGGTCTGAATCAATTGCCCATTCCTGAAAAGACACAGCACGGTTCTTCCAGGGCTGAAGCAGTCCTAGAGCACTATTCAGCACAATAGAGTTGTCTGGAGCTGCCCCAGAGTGATTTACCTGAAGTCAAGGGAGGAAGTTTTACAGTACAAATAGGTATCAAAATTGGATCCAAGGCTATTGCAGTTAAAGAAGCCTTCCCAACTTCCAGTGGCGTAACTGTACTTCTCTGTGAATTACCTGCACACGTGGGCACCATAAAATAAAAAACACACTAATAATAAATTATAGCAATAATAATAATGGGCTTGCAATTACTATTTCCACATGTACCATCCTGCACGTACGGCAAGGCTTAACAGACACCCAGGAAGAAAGCAGAAAACCCTTATGACAGTGCAATGATATTCACCCTGTAACATTTGATAACCTTTCACACTGAAGGGTGGGATTTTTCAGAGGCTGTCAACATGACAAAAGGGGAGTTAATCCCCTGCTGAATGCCTAACAGACTATATCCTACAACTCAGCAATGACAGCACATTGAAAAATTCAAATGTAAACCTTAACCTCAACACACCTGCATCACAGCTATATGAGGCCTTTGAGTTTATTAACCAAGGCCTGATCTGATATGCTTTATCCTCTGAGCTTCAGCTTGGGATGTTAATATTTGTGCCTTAGCTGTAGTAAAAGTGGGGCTGGGAAATCGAGACCAAGAGTAACTTTTGCTTCACAAAAAGAATCCAAACAGAACCACCTCCAGCTCTGCATTCACAGGCTGACACATCACTTCCCCAGCATTTTAGCTTTTAAACAGAGAACAGGAAAAAGAAAGAAGTCACTCCTCTCCTCAGTGCCAAGCAATAAACCTCAAAATGACCATGTGTAGCACAGTAGGCTTCTAAAGCAGGTGCTGGGCGAGGGAGTGGAGAACCAAAACCAGAGGTGGGAAGAGCACCTGCCCTGAATGGCCACACTCATATCACTGCCTGCTCAGGTAGGTGTGTCCTGACGAAGGGCTGCTCTCCACATTAGGGACTGCAGCCTCTGCAAGAGCCTCAGGAGCACAGAAGCTAGCCAGTGCTCAGGAGCACAGAAGCTAGCCAGTGCTTTAGGAAGGTGATTCATGTTCAGTGAGCACAGAACTGGCAAAAAGATACTGAAAAGCAACCTCTTACAGCATCTTTGCTCTTACTCTGGGTACTTGGGCACGTGGCACCTTCTGTGACAAGACCTGTGGAAGCATTTTTAAAAGCAAGGGTGTGGGGGGAAGATGCCATTTTCTTGGTGGCAATGCTGAGAACCTCCACAGCAAGCATGGGAAACAATTTTACCACCATTAAGGCTGTGATGTCTCTCGTGTCTCCATTCCAGGACTCTGCCTGCCCCTTCTTCCCTAGCTATCCTCAGCCCAGAGGTCCTGCTCTTCTGGCCCATCCTTCTCATGTGTTGCAGCACTGCTCCCTGCACCTCTCTCAATTTCACTTGCCCAACTTCCAAAGCTCTCCAGAACTCCACCTCTGCCTACACCTTTGTGCTTATCTTCTCTGCTCCCACCCTGGGCTGCATCCCTGCCCCTTTCCTTATCAATCCAATTTCACACACACCAGGCTTCATGGCTTCTCTCATGCCCTCTTGCATGCTCACACAGGTTCACTGGAGCCTAATCATGTTCCTGTTGAAGTCAGCAGCAAAGTTGCCTTATTGGGCTTTTCTGGGGCCAGAACCAGACCCTGAACTGTTCTCCAAATTCCCTGTATGAAAAATTTCCCTTTTCCATAGACCTCTTGTCTAAGGGGAGCAGACTGTGATTGTTCTGGATTCTCTGTGCCCTCTGGCTGCCAATCAGCCACAAACCATCTAAATACCTAGCACTGCCTCCCTGCTGTACAGTACCCACGGCCCCTGGACCACGAGGAGGGTAGAGCAGTGTCCACCTAGCGAGTTGTGGTGCATGTAGCCCTCAGTAGCAAGGCACTTTTCACCACATCCCACAGTTGAAAGGAATAAACTTGGAATCAGACTGCTCCCTTGACTGGAGCTGGCTCCATCCCAGCTCTGCAGGTTTCTCTGATTGGTTCACAGTAGTTTTGGCACCAGTTGCCACGCCCCAGGGAACTGGGACAGAAGAGCAGCAGCTAGAGGGATTGCATTAAACACACACAAGTAATATAATTAAAAAAGAAAGGGAGAGTGAGAAAGATCAACTGCGCTGGAGAGTATCACACAGGTTTTCATTTTGGGTGGAGGGAACAAAGTCGAGTGATAGAGGGGAAGGGGGAGCTCAAAGCCAGTTCTCTGCTCCCAACTTGCTCTGGGCAATTTCTGTGTGTCAGGGAAAGAGGGCAAGAGGGTTTCTTGCTAGCAAAAACCCAATGTAAGACTCATAAGGGGCTGAGCAGCCCAACTTCAGCCCCCTGATTTCACACAGAGCACTAGCAGATCAACGCCTCTGTGAAGAGAGAAAGTGCACTGTGGTGTCAGGCTTCCAAAATTAGAGGCCTTGCTTGAAACCCCATCACCTTCACCTTTTTATGCTATGACTTGCCCTTCTGCAAAATAGGTGTAGGGCCCCACCCTTGCTGGGTGGTGCAGGCTTTTGATTGAATTCTTGGAGCTCACCAGATGAAAGACCTTCAAGAATTTGGAGTCCTCTCCTTATTACCTATGAGCCATTCTCCAGTAGGCAGAAGAGTCATATCCATGCACAGTAGTTCGTGCAACTCGCCACTTAAAAAGGTGCTAGGCAACCTAAATAGTGGTTTGACAGTGACAACCATGCCTTGAGCTTAGTTTCTATTGTGGAAACAATTGTTATGTCCCTTTAGACAGGTCCATGAAACTAGGGCTCATCCCCTGTGAGCCTAGAAAATATTTCCCACAGGATGATAGGAGCCCAGTTGGAGCAGGGAATTTGCACGAAGACAAGACCTACCTGTCCCTCCTGCACCTCTAAGACAGCTTTGAAACAGCTGGAAAAGATACATTGCCAAGTGGACCAAGGCAACAAGTTTATCCTAAAAATACCTTATAAATACAGGTTGCTCTTTAGAAGCCTGGAGAAGGAAATCAGGAGTTTCTGAACGGACTGCAGCTGGATCTTAAGGAACAGATACAATCCAGCCAACTCTGAAGCAATGCTGGGTTGTTGTCAGCTGTTCTGGGCCAACATGAAATTAATTCAGTGGTTTCAGTCTATCACTTGAGAAAAAAAAAATTTAAAAGGCCAATTCCACCTCTCTTTCCCTCTTAAACTTCCCCAGGGACTCACCAGCCTGTTTTGGAGTTCATTCCCAGCAATCTCATCTGAGGGCCTCTGCAAGGCGCCAGAACAAAACTAGCTTGAAGAAGGGGTTCCTCTACATATCTGTCCTAGGCAAAACAGTGCCATATATAGAAACAGAGGGCTTTCCCTCGAGCCAGGGCTTTCTCTGATGCTTTCCCAAAGGGCTGCATTTCAATGAAGAACCAGCACACATACAAATTTATGCAATCAGTCTGTCCTTAGGACAGAGCAAGGAAACTTCAAACAGGAAAGGCCAAGGTAGCGTTCAGCTTAGATCCAGTGTCAGTCAAGGCAGATACGGGCAGCTGGGCTGATTTCGAGTTAGTGAAGGCTCTGGTTTCCAGAGATGAAACACAGATGTAAGACTTAGGCTGATACCCTGGGGCAATGGAGAAGAAGAGAGAGTGAAATCTGAATTGATCCCCAGAGGGGAGAAGGAAGCAGGATGTGAACCTCCCCTTGAGAAGAGGGCAAAACAGGACTGGGATGGAAATCTGGAGGGCAGACTGAAACCTGAACTAGCCACAGGGAAAAGCCAAGCAGGAACAGAAATGACATATAGGGAACACATGAGATTAGGGGGAGGTGGGAACACAAAGTGGAATGAAAAACTATGAGAGAGATCCCTGGGGGGAGGGAAGCCCTGATTGAGCAAAATTAAATCTGCAGGGAGTTTTGCATCCCAGATATTAATAACAAACTACCTAGCAAGTTAGGCCCTTCTTTCCACCTTCAAAAGGATGGAGGAGAGGAAGAACTTGTCTGTGGTTGAGCACAAGACTATGAATCAGAGAATCAGAGTCCATATCCCAGCTCTGCCAGGGAGCAGGTCCATGGATTACAATAAGCCTGAATGTCCACAGGCAACTGTCCTTTAGAGCATCCACCGATTTCAACTGCAATCTTGGTGCTCAGCATCTTTGGGAAGAGCCAGGTAGTCACTCTGAGTCTGCCTCATCTGTAAGACAGGGTTAAACCCCTCCCTACCTTCCAGAGGCACTGGGATGCTAAATTCATTAGCAAAGTACCTTCAGACATGTGGGTGTAAAGTACCAAACAGGGTCAGAATGTTATTAATGGCACTGAAAAAGAGCCATCAGTGATCTCAGATCTCAGGTGCAGTTTGCCCACTTTAATTTCTCATATTATGTGTCTACAAGACATCAGCTGTGAAGACCTAAGACAACTCACTATTACCTCAAAACAGCTGTTGAAAATCCCACACAAACCTCAAAAATTAAAGTTCCCTTAGACTCTGTCAGATATGAACAGGGCATGGAGATGAGCTAGATAAGGAGGTTCTGAAGGAGGGGTGGTCCTTTGGAACCTCTTGCAGAGAGCATGGCAGTAACACACAGGCTCCTTCACAAGGTTTTGGAAGGGAAGAATTATTCAGCAGATCCAGTCCCACACTGCTCTTTTGTGCTTATTTTCCTTATCTCATTCTGGATCCTTCCCTTTGTGTTCTGAAGATCTCTCCTGCCCTAGCAATACATCTCCAAGATACCTTCTCTTCCAAGATGAATCCATCCCAAGATCCTACTTCTAGGAAGCCTGTTGGAAAGAGATCTATATCCTTATTACATCCCCTGATTGGTGTAAACCAAGGAAAATAAAGTAATAGGAGTAAAGAACCAACAGGAAAATTCAAGTTGTGCTGAGCCCTGGGCTGCCCAAGCACACCAGTGCCTGCTTGTCTGAAATATTGTGAAGCCTCATGGCAAGATCACCTGTACATTGATACCAATATCAAACCTGTCATTATCATTAAATAAATGACAGCCTGTCTGCAAGGGTTAGACTTTTTGCTGTAATGAAACTGCATGACATATTTGGTCACAGAGCACATGCTAAGCCTTTCCTGCACTGGTAACACAGAAACTTTCAGCTTTATTTCAAGAGAGACATACTCTCTTCCAGCACTGGAGTGCAGCTCAGTGCTTCAGAGCATGAAAGGGCTTGGAGAGAACCTCTCATTCCCTCCTCTGCCAGGAGGGGAGATCTAAGCCTTCATCCCTCCCTGACACACAGAGACTGCACTGCTGCAAGGAGCAATGGATTACATGGTCCCACACATCAATTTCCCTTTTGGAAAAGAAATCAGTGATTCAGCATCTGTGTATTTTCCTCCTCCATCTGTGGATCAGTGCACAGCACTATGAGCTGGGCTACAACACTCACACCACGCACACAAGTCCTGTCATCTCCCAAAACCATCAGCCCTAGCTTCGTGTGTGTATTCCAGAAGGCAATATTATCACAGGGATTAACTCAAAAGCACTGGGTGAGTTACCTGGCTCTCTAGAACAGCTCTCTGCAGCTACAAAAACAAACAAAGCAGTGTTTCCTTAAGGGCTGAACGCTGCCTATACCAATGGGGAAATAAACCAAACAAGACCGAGTAAGATCGCAGCAGCATCAGATGGAGAGGATCACCACATCACAGAGAGGAAAAGTTCTGATTTCACCACTTTCAGTCAGAAGTCAGACCTTCTCCTGGCCCCACTCAATGCCCTTTTGTGGTAAGACTCTGGACCTGTGTTTGCTGAGTTACTCAGCTCTGTCCCTCACACATGCTGGTCCCAATCCCAAATCATCAAGAAGCAGATTCCCTATCCAGGTTGCCAGCACTGAAGGTGAAAGTTTATTACTGTCTCTTTGCATTTCCCTTGATATAAACAGGAAACAACCAGCATTAGACTCACTAAATAAAAGGCCAAACCAGATAGGCAAGGCAGAAGATTCTTCTTTTTTCCATACACACCCTTTTCCCTCTCATTCACATACAAATTACTGTTGCATCCAGGTGGGAGGAGAACTTGAAGGAGAGGGGGGGGGATTGTGCAAAGAAATGTTTGCCAAATAGGTTGAGGGATCAGAAGGCAGCTTTCTCATAAAGTGCAGGGCTGACCCACAAACTGCAAGAAAACCTCAAACTCCACAAGTGTTTCCCTCCTCCCCGTTTTCAGGGTGAGAGCAGCCACAGCGAGGAATTGGTAGGCAAGTAAGGGGTCTAACCAGGTCACTCCACCCTTTTCTTCCCGCCTGGAGCATAACATGGGAGGGAAACAGACCTGAAATGTAGGCCATCTACAAAGACTGGGGGAGAGGCTTAAATGATGTGAGATTTATGATCTTCAAAGTGATTAGCGCCCAGCACTCCAAATAAAGTCAAAGAGAGCTCAGAAGCTCTTGCACTCAGTTTGGAGTTGGGTTTCAAACCATACTGCTCTGGCTTCAGTTTGAAAACTTGAATTGCAAGGTAACAAAAAAAAAAAAAAGCCACCCAAAACCAACCTCAAACCCCAAACCAAAATTAAAAACTCCACCAACCTCCACCCCTAATGAAAGAGCTGAGCACCTGATTTTACATGAAAACACTTTGATATTTCCATATCTCCCTTCTTCCTTTTTCTCATCGTTTGAAATCTATTTGCTGAATTGAAGATGAATTCACCAATAGCTGAGGTCAACCTGAAACATCACTGGATAACCCATGTGCATTTGGGCACATTCTCATTTAAAATAACTCATTTAAAACAACAATACTGGCTCAAGTCGACACATGGCCTTGAGAGGGCCAAGAGAGGGAGACAAAGAGCCATTTGCACATACCTATGTCCACTCACATGGACTGTTACAACTCCATCCCTGACATCACTACAAAACCCCTTCTGCAGACACTACCTATGTTCAGAGGAACCACATCAGATCAAAAAAACCCCCAACACATTACAATGAGCTTGTTCACAGGCTTTTGCTTTTTAAACCTTGATAAGTCCCCAGTCAGGTTTGCTATTCAGTCACACAATCAGATATGCTGGCACAAATGAAAGGGATTTTGTGGTACCCCCTTGGTGGAAGGGGAAAAGTAAAAGTGGGAAGTGAATGCTACAAAAGAGTCATAGAGCCAGAGTCTTTTTTTGAGAAGAGGACATACCTATCAAGACAACTGGCCCAAATCCTACTGACTGCAAGGCTGTCTGCCCCCCACACCTTTACCAGCACCTGCTCATTCAGTGGCAGGGAGAGGATTAGGACCCTAAAGATCATGGGTCATATCAGCAGTGGGTGTAAATCAGCGCTGCTTCACCACAGTCAATAACGTTTCCTTGATTAACCTCAGCCCAGCTTCCAGTTCCAACGTCTTTATGGTGTTGCCATAGGAAAAGTTTGCAACAATCTTGTACTTTCATAGCTTATTTCTATCTTGAGGGAATTTTCTTTTATCACTAGTTAGAAGCAGACTGGATTCTTCTCTTGGCTTGTAGAAAGCCTGTGCTTTGGGCTCTGCAATCCACAGAGCTGGAGACACAAGACTTTTTGTTTTCAGCTGGGTATTCCAAAAACCTGGAAGATGGCTGAACATGTTAAGACACCTTTGATAGGAAGTTACAACCCACCCAAAACCAGAGCAGCCAAACCAAACAAACAGCAACTTGCTGACATCTGTCAGACAAGAGCCACCAAGGCAAGCCTGAAGGACAGAAAAGTCACAGCAAGAAGCTTCAGCTGCCCATCTGCTGCTAGCAGGAAGCTTTTGCAAAGGATCACAACCCTTGAACTAGGGGAAGCAGGGAGGTTGCTGTACTGTTGAGTGCCAACTTCTGCTTCAAATGCTAGTGACTGCCCTGGAGTTACAGCTCCTTTTGCTTCCCTTGCTCCAGCTCCCTGGCCAACTCCTGGAGTCCTGCAGCAGGTCAGTGTGTAGCTCTCCAGATCTCCTCTTTTGCTTTACAAGGTGTGAACCCAGCTCCACTGATGGCCACAGGAGTCCTTAGCTCTGCACTCAGAGAACATTTCCTCATGTGTCTGCACAGATTCAAGATCTGTACTCTCCAGAGGGCTGTCATCTTCCCTCCCTTGCACTTCTTATGTGAGATTCAAGGATTTGGTAGAGCCACATATTAAAATCTGCAGGCACTCAGGTAGACAAGGGTTGCTTTTAGCTGCACGAAGCAGGAGGATAACAGCAAACATGGCAAAGACAATGGTCCCTCACATGTTCATTTGCAATTAGGGCTGCTTGCCCCACCAGAAGCACATGCTTTTATCTGCTGTCCCTTTCTCCACTATCTTGCAAAGAAAAATCTGCCATTGTAGGCAGGCCTGGTCTTGACATATGCACTCCAAGACCTCAAACCACCTCATCTTCAGTCCTTGCTGATACTTCTGTGAGTCAGCCCTGCGCTCTTAGGCTTGCATACCACAGTGCTTTCAGCACCACTGTCACAAGCAGTAGAAATGCATGGGGCTTAGGGGTGGGTTTTGCACATTTGCCAGTGTAACTGATGTCCCTTTTGTTTCTAAATGACAATGGAAAAAAATTTAAAAGCCAGAAAAAGCCTCAAGCAAATGGTGATTTAAAGAAACTCTATAATTAACTGAACTTCTATGAAATAGGTAGGCCTGGAAACCAGAAGTTTAGTCTGTCATTTTATCCCACAAGAGGAATTGGTAAGAACTTATGTGGTCTGTTTAATGGTAGCTTCTGTCCTAACAGTTTTTATCTCTTAGCAGTAGCTGCCTGGGACTCCGCAAGATGAGCAATTAAAAAACAGTAATTCAAGAAAGCAGGAGAAGAACTGGTAATCCAGGGAGTGTCTTACCTGCCTGTTAAAGTCCAGCCCATTCTGTTCATTTCCTACAATGAAACAAACAGAAAAATATCTCAGTATTAATGACAGTCAGCATTGATGTAAGCTTTCCAGAACTTAGAACACTCATAACCTAAGACACACTGCTAGCCCAACTCAGCTTACTGCAAGAGCAAGGAGAGGAGGAGGAAGGTGGAGTCAATGCAAATACAGCAGTAGAAGTACAAAGGCAGCTTTTGCAGTGTTTGGTGATATCTGCTGTTGCTGAAGTATAATAGAAGTGCATCTGCCTGGGAGATACCTGGTCAAGCAGCAAGGGTGGGGGAAAGCTCACTGAGTGCAAGGGAGATTCCAGCAGAGGTGAGCTGGAGGACACTGCAAATCTCCAGGGAAATCCAGGATGAAGGCACCATAGATAAAGCAAGAACTAACTGTGGGAGAGCCTAGCAAGCAGGTGGCTGAGGCTGTTAACCAGGGATTTTCAGGAACCCGTGTGGCACTGAGTAATTATGGGATATCTAAAGGAACAGAGGGTGCAGCGGGGTTGTGCTCGAGAGGCGTCTCCTTGATTCCAAAGGAGATTGGCAGGCACAGGGGAAAAATCAGACAGGTTTCAGCCTGAAGGTACTGCACAGGCCCTCACTCATTCCCCTTTGATGATAAACATCCCCCCCAACCCCCCCCCAATCACACCTGCCAAATTCATCAAGAACTTCACAGAGGAAAGGTTGTATGTTCCACAGATATGAATGCTCTGAGGTATTCCACAAAGCCTCTTTAATTGCAAAGGCAACCCCAAGAAACCCCTTCCCTTTGCAATCCATTCCCTAAGTCATTCTCTTCCAGTCCCACTGAGTTTGTGATAAATATTTTAAAATTGTTCACATCCCAGCAGCACAAGCCCCCAGGGCCTCCTCCTCCTCCTCCTGTTTTTTCCAGTATAACGTTCCCCATAAAGCATAGCCCCTGCCCTGTGATCTGATCAGGCTTCAACACATCGTGGTTTTCAGTAGATCATGTCTCTCTTGCAAAAAGTTGGATAGCAGTTAAGAGAGGCTGTGCAGGCAGGAATACAAGTCCAACTCTTCCACTGACTTGCTTTCTTCAGCTGAACAAGCCTCTACCCTAATCTAGCACGCAGTTTTTCAGCCTGTACCATACACATAATATTCCCAGGTGAAATAACGTGGTTCTTTGAGATCCTCAAGGGGAGCAGGCTAGGCACAATTATTCATAGATTGCAAAAAAGTTCAGAGTCATGATAACAATTTCACAGCACCCTGTTCTCTGCTATCTACCAACTGTTCTGGAGATTTAATCTGCAACATGTTAACAGCATTGACTGTGGAAACTGAGCTGCCTTTGTTGCTCTTGTTAGGCTGAGCTGTAGCTCTTCCTTATCAAACAATACCAGAGCACTGTTTCACAGCAGAAAAAGCTGTTGCCCCCTGCTCTGAAGTCTCCTCTATCTTCTCACTGTCTGCAACTCAACCTGGATCCAGCTCTGCACCTTCCTCCCCAGCCTGTCTGCATTTCTACTGTGCTAGAGCCTGCCCTCGCTTCCTGCCTTCCTCCTGACCTGCTCCTCAAAGCGTTTTCTCTTCCCAATCTCAGGTCTTTATCTTCTTCCACGTAATTCCCTAATCTGCTGCAACCTCCAACTTGCCACGTGCTTCCTTGCTCCTGTGCCTCTTGCTGTAACCATCTGCTCCCTGACCACCTCTCTCCAGCTGCTCCCACCCGAGGAATTCGTTCATTCATTGCGTTCCAGCTCTATGCCCCAAGAGCCAACAACTGCACATATAACGATGGGAATGCTGATAGTGTTAATAGATGATTGCAATCAGTATCCACACACCTGAACAGGACTGTGAGAGGATCTTCAAGGCCTAGAGTTTCTACCTTTGAAACCCACAGGGGGTTGATGCAATCTAAAGGCAGTAGCTGAAGGGAAGAAAGGCAAGGAGGACAGGAGGAGGAAATACAGTTCCCAGTTGCTAAAACAGAACAGGAAGGAAAAGGTAATCTTCTGGTCTCTTGGATATGAGTTTCACTCACGTTCAAATGCAGCATGTTGATGAAGCAAGCTTCAAAGACCTTGAGGGAAATCCCTAGGTCCAAGTGATGACAGCTCTAAGTTACTATCATACACCCCAAAACTTGGAACTCGAGATGCACAGCTGGAACAGAGTTTCACTCTACATCACTACCACCAGGCCCAAGTTCCTCCACTTACTTCCAAGCTTCCCTTCTCTCACTTTTTCCTCTCTGTGCAAACAGGTGCAGCTGGTTAACTTCTACTTTTCTTTTTCCCTTCCTCTCCTACAAGGCCAGACTCAGCTTTCAAGCCCTGCCCTCTGTTCTCTTGCATGTCCCACTGCAGATCAAGAGGGGCGTTCAGGAGCACCTCAGCCAGGTATTTCGTGACCGTGGAGCATACTGAAATATGCATGGAGCTAACTCAGTCGTAGCTTGGGCGTCTAAGTCTGAGATAACTGCCCCAGGCTGTCCTGGTAGACAGCAGGGAGAAATAGGCACCTCCAGAGGCCATTCATCTGACCTATCTTAGACGCCTATCTCCAGCTGAGATGAATGGCCCTCTGGAGATGAGTATTTCTCTTTATTGACTACAAAAGAACCCAAGGGCAACTACATCAGACTTAGATGTCCAAGAGTGAGATATTTAAAAGAGTGAGGTGATTTCTACTCCCAGTGATTATGTAAATAGGAGCTGGATACACAAATCTCTTCCATTTTTCAGCAGGACCAGTGAGTGTTTGTGCACAGATTTATTTGCAAACAAATCTCGTCTTTTTCTATTTCAGTCAAAGCTTGTGTTTGAGTAAAATTAAAAGGATTCCAGCTGCAAGCCAAGGTTTGGGCGTGATAGAGTAACAACTCTCCTCTTTCAGTAACTTTTCTACTAATATTTTAAAAATAGAGTCAGTTTCCTCCCAGTTTCTATCAACATCAGGTCTCACACTGAAGGAGTCATTTATCTCCTTAAAGGAATAGGCTGTTCAAACAACAAGGAGCTGCACTTAAGATTTAATCTTTTCTAGCTCCAGGAAATAAAAAGAAAGAAAAGTGTAAGTGGCAGCAGATTCTCAGCTACTGCAAACTGACAAAACTTCACTAATTTTAATGGAGCTTCACACCAGCCAGACACAATGGGATCCAAAGTGTCCAATGTCTGCTAGACACAGTCCTCCCCTCCTTAAACTGCATCAAACTGGGGAAGCCCTGGGACTTAAATAGAGAAAGATTGCTATGAGTCCCTTGCTTTATGGTTCCCAGGAACTTCTCCACCAAACAAGCCTCCATCCCCCTCTTTAAGGGTGTTCCAGACAGGGGGAAAGCAGCGATAAGCTCAGCTGGCTCCCTGCAGCACAGCACACGAGGACTGTGCTGCTCTCCTTGGTTCACCTGGCGGCTGTTTTGCATAGCACTGGCATCAGATCTGGTGCGAGTTTGCCTGGGGAGGTTTCTCTGGGGATGGGAGCAGCAGAACAGTTCCGGACAGCTTCCCCCCACCCGCTGCTGTTCCCCCCCTCCCCGTCTAGAACGTGGTGTTTGCTTGGAAAACCAGAGACAAGTGCTCCATTAGAACTGATATGATTCCCACTGGAAGCCACTGAGCCAGTCCAGCACTTGAGGATAAAAGCACCATAATGGGAGAAAAGCAAAATCAAGATTGCAGTTTGCCTTCACCTTCACAAGGCAAACACATGCAGCAACATGCAGATGTCACCTATGGGGAGTGACAACCGCCTGTGGCTTTTCACCCAGTGACAAAAACAGGGCTGCAACCAGAAGGGTAACCTTAACCCCCAACTACACACTTAATTCACCTCACAGTTTGATCTGAGCTGCACAGAAGGGACAGGGAATTAGAAGGTGATTTCAATCTTTAACAGGTGTTGGGGAATTCCCACAGGGAATCAGTTTTCTGCCACATGCATTTGGGAGGGAAATTCAGAACAGCTGAATGGCAATGGAGGAACAGTGCCAGGCAGACACCAGGCAGGGGATTCAGCTGCCTGGGCTTAGATGTCTAACTTTTAGGTGTCTAATTCTGAGCCAATTGCTCTAGGCTCCCTTTACAGCCATGGAGAGGAAACAGGCACTTCCAGAGGGCAATTCATCTCACCCCCCGAGACAGACAGCAGAGTGATGAATCACCTTCTGGAGATACCTAATTTTCATCATTGAGTGTACAAGGATCCCGGGGTGAGTAGGTCAGACTTCAGCCTCAAAGTATTCAATATCTAAAATTAAGATTAATCTCACCTATCTTGAAGATTTTAGCACTCCAGTTGATAAAGCACGATGCCATTAGAGATTGGCAAAGCAGGCCAGTTGTGGACAATGCACATTTTCTAGAAGCTGAGAAATTACCTTGTTCACATTAACTGAGACAAGAATCAAATCTCTCACCTCAAGCAACTTGTGATGTTAAAACACTATCCAGAAGCAGGCTAAGAAAAGAGTGGCAACAATTATTATAACTATAAACAATACTTGACTCACATGCTGTAAATGAAGCAAAATGCTCACCTGCACTGAGAAGGATGTGGTTCTATTAAGCAAAAAAGGCATTCAGCATCAAATACACTCCTTGGGGTTGCAATTCACTTCAGAGACTCAAGCAAATACCAAGTCATAGCCCTCCCACTACTGTTCCCAGCAGTCAGACCAGCAACTTCTCCAGAACTATCAGGAAAAGCCCCAGTTGGTAGGAGTTTACTTAAATCACCTTCTCTCCATCTTAGTGGCTACCCTTGATTCCCTCCAGCTGTGTCCAGTGGCACTGGGGAGCAGAAACTGAAGCTGAGCAGACACCAGTCAGTTCCCTGCATCCTTACATGCCCTGCCAGGGTGCTCTCGTGCCCAGGGCTTGCCTTAAGAAGTGCTTTTTAAAGGGAGCAGGGGAAAGTGTGAACAGCATGGGGAGTTTTCAAAGCAGCCAGGTAGGGCTGTGGTTTTCATGCTGTTTTCTCTAAAGACACAAACAGACCAAACTGGGGCATCAGAGCATCTCCATGGGAAAGTTAAAGCTGGTTAGCAAGAAAAGTGAATCTGTGCTGACTCGGTCAGGTGCTTCCAGACTCCAGGGGAAGCTTTCACTGATGACTCAAGTGTTTCATTTGGGTGGAAACCCCTGGGTTCTAAAAACATCTTTCCTTTATCAGCAATGCCTCAAAGAAACCCCATCTTCTAGTCCTACTGCAGCTCTGAGTGCAATAAACCCTTCGTATGGGGCAGGGAGAGGGGGGAGAAAGCAGGACAGCGAGTGTGGGAGACTCGGGCAGTTTCCAGAAGGAAACCCGAGGGCAGCAGTTGTTCCCACGGAAAACTTTTCACCTGCAGGTGCTGGGAGAGGGCAAGTCTCTTCTCTTAGACCAGAGGCAAGAGGCAGATCAGACCAGCTCTTCCTTTGCCCCTCTAATTCAAGTCAAACCAGCCTTTTGTTCCCCTTTCTCCTCCCCATCCTTTTTTATCCTCTTCCATAATGGGATGTTTAAGAAAAAAAAATAAAATAACCCAACCTCAAACCCTAATCACCTTCATTTGAATTTCAAATATCCCCCTCCTGGCCTCCCCCACGCCCCAACTGACTCGGAGCTGGGAATATGGAAATTTCTCCTGCTTGCCTTAAATGTGGCTGTGCTATGAAAATCATCAGCCTTATGCAAATCCTGAGCAGGCCCAATTGCCATAGCAACCAGCTGTTTCCAGCCCACTGCTGCTGCTTTTATTTATTCAGGACTTGTCCTGGGGCCATTCATGGCTGGAGGGGGAAGAGACAAGAGAAATCCTGGAGGCTTTGAGGAAAGTTTCACGAGGGAGAGCTAGCCTGGGAGAGCAAAGGCGTAGCCAAGGACTAGGCTCAGCATGGGGCCAGGGAAGGCCAAGTTTCCTCAAAAGACTCTGGCCTGGCAATCTGTTTCCAGCCTGATCTGAAGAGGTAACAACAAAAGGCAAAAGAAAAAAAAGCTCAGACTTTGCATCCCTTAGCTCGCCTGCTGAGCGCAACAAGGAGTTCCCTGTACACCAGGCAGCACAGCCTGAGCACCCACCAACTCATCTTGCACAAGCCATTGCTCTGCTCAGTCTGACATCCCTTGCTCATGTGCATTTCATTTTGCCTGAGTTCGAAGCTGATGCACAGGTCAGAGCCTCCATACCCCAATTCCAGCACGAGCCATCACATTTAAACAAGACCCTACCCACAGAGCTATGGTTGGAATACGATAAACAACAGCCTGTCCAGAGAGAGCCCAGCAGAGATGAGGGCTCCCTTCTGCCAAGAGCTGTATGCATCCCTGGGTAGAGCAGCACCTGCACCAAAGAGCTTATACCCTGGGAAAAAGGTGGGAGAAGAGACTGGGACCCTTGCTTTGGAGCTGAGTCCCAAAGGAATCTCTGAGGAACAGAGATTCATTGTACAGGTAGTGTGTGGCAGAGAGGCAGGCTGAGACAGGGTCTCTGTTTCTCCATCTGCCCCAATATGGATTTAAAGCAAAATGCAATGCCACAGAAGTTGGAGTACTGGGAGGATCTTTTGCTTGCGTGGGAAATTTTGGGGTCCAGGTTCAAAGATGCCCTTGCTTTTTTTGCCTCCACTGCCAGGGAACCTTAGGTGTCTTGCAAGGGCAGCAGAGGAAGGTGTCTCATGCTGACAGTAAGCACAAGCTTACTGAAGTTGAGGATGCAGGGGGAGAAGAATGACATTCAAAGGAGTTTTCCCTCAGAAGGGACACTTTGCAAGACTGCAGCAGCAGATGCATCGTAGCTCCTTACCATTTTCATTTTCTTGGTGTTTAAAGGAAAGGGTCTTTAAGGTGCTTAAGGGAAAGAGGGAAGATACCTGCCTTATTGCTTCCTGATGCAGCCAGATAGGTTACCCAAGCTGTGATGGTTAGATAACCCTGCTGCCATTGCCACCAAAGTCAGAAGCAGGCCAAGAACCCAGATTTCTGTCTCCATGTGCCCTCCCCACAAAACCACACTCCTCTGCCTGGCTGCTTCCCTCCCCAGACCCAACACAGCTGGGCAAAGCTGCCGGGTCAGCCGACCAGCACTGTCCCAGCGAGCGATGCCAGCTGCTCCCGCGGCAGCGAGAAGGCTGTAGGGCTGTCCTGTATTGCACCCACACGTACACACCCCAGCTCCTCTCCCCGTGTGCTGGGGTGCCCAGCGCACACCCCGCCCTGGGCTTCTGGCAGGCCGGCCAGTTCCCCGTGTTACAGGGTGGGGAGGGAAGATGCTCGGAGCGCCTGCAGCTATTCGGTTACCGATGGTTGTGTTTGAAGAGCTTCCCTATCGCCCTCCTGTTAAAGCTTTGGCTTCCCCCCCATAGCCTGAACAGATGAAATCAAAGGGAAGTAGCTTTGCTTGGTGTAACCTGTTTTGATCAAGCAGATAAACGGGGAACAAGTGTCTGACACAAACAAACAGACAGACAGAGGCAAGTCCCACCTCAGCATTTTGTTGCATCAGATACAGAGGGCTTAGATAAACCACAAGAAGGGGGAGATCTCTGCCTCTCGGCTTGAAGACCAGGGGCGACACTCTACAGTGCCAAGCCCCCACAGTTCCCATAAAAAAAATCAACCCAGAACTTGCTGGCATGGCTTTCATCAGTTTAAAAAGATGAAAAGAGCTTAGAGCCAAGCATAAAACTCACGCTTGTCATTTTACCCCCCATGGAGTCAGCGGGGCTGCCTGCGAGCCCAGCCGGAGCCGCCGCACGCCGAGCGTTCAACTGCCCTGGCCTGTAAACCACACAGGAAAGGGTAAAGAGGACCCTCAGAGTGCAGAGATGAGCCAGTGCTGGGGCTGGGGTCACCTACACAGCTCCTGGGCCATGGGGGAAGGCAGTCCAACCCACAGCCCTCGCAGGAGAAACTTGTGCCCATTCCCCTCTTTCCCCTCGCACATGTACTCTGATAAAAAAGCACAATTAAGGTAAAGGAAGGCTTAGGATTCACAGGACTGGACAGGGTATGGGATATTCCTTAGAATTACATTTTTTTCAATCATAGCTTTTTTATAAAAGGGCAAAATTTCACTACAACCAGTAGCCATGGAGGGGGCAGAATCAAAGATAAATGAGTTTTTGGATAATTTCTTATTAAAAAGTTTTGAAGCATTTTCTAGGAAATTAGTGTGGATGAAAAAAAAAAAAGCTTAGCTTTCCTAAACTCTGATGAAAGATAAACAATTTTGACAATTTTCTCAAAAAAAAAAAAATTTTAAAAAGCCCCACAATTATTTTAAAAACTTTCAAAGTAAAACAATGCCCCAAATTACCCTTTTTCCCCCTCTAAGCCTTGAGCTGGCAGAGATATGAAAGGAGGAGATTATGCTTCTGCTACTGACACTTCCCATCAGATCTTTAGGCATCAGTTTTAGATCAAGGGCTTGGTTTACAAAAGCATTTTGGCACCCAACTCCCTCCATTTTTTTATTTTTATTTTTTTTAATTCTTCTTGGAGCCAGTCTGCATCTTTTGGTGATGAAAGGCCTTTGTAAATATGCACCTAGAAGGATTTCCATTCTTTGTAAGCTATAATATTGTTAGAGGTAACTGCCCTCTTCTTTGGAGGTAACAAAATTTCTGGGGAACTGTGTGGCTTGGTCCAATTCATTAGGAAATGGGTCTTCAATTAATGAGTCACTGGAAAACAGATTTTCCCACATGAAGCTAGTAAACAAAACACTGAACTATTAGGTGTTGCAGTAAATATTCCTCTAACAATGTGTACAGGGGAAAATAAAAACTTCCAGGGAAGTTCAGTACAAAGAGCTTTGTTGTTTATAAACAGAATGGTCGGAAAGAGGGGAAAAAAAAAACCAACCCAAAAACCAAAGATGTGCAAAGGTTTAGGTAAAGCATCAAGGAGGACCCTCCGTGGGCTTGGCTGGTGGTGTCTGCCAGGGGGGCTGATGTGCCAGGTTACCCGACCTGAAGGGTAACATCTACAGCTGTGATCCTGCCCTGGCCACTCTCTTACCGAGTCCTGCAAGCCAGCATGCACCCTAAAGGAGGGGTTGTGGCTGTTGGCTACAGAGCCCCACGAGAAGATCCTAACTCACTGCAGAGCCTCTCATCACAGCCAGTTCTGATGGAGTGATCTCTGAAGAACCTGAACAGATCAACCAGTCCCGGGGATTGCATTAGAAAAAAGAATAATTTAAACAGGTTCCTTTTATCAGTCCCAGGGAAGTGTCACTCTTTTGCAAATGAAGGCGATTTACTTGTTCTGATTTCCCTGCTTGATTTGAAGGCTCCTAGAGCAGAGCTAATGCTGCTGCAAATATTTTCTGTTATTTTAAAACAAATTGACTTCACTTCTCTGCTTTCTTTCCTCAATTACCACTAGAAAGAGGTGCTGCAGCTAACACTAATGGCTGTCTGGGAAGCTTACACTGAACAACATATTTTATCCAGTCAACTGTGGTGCCAGCTCCTCCGCTATTGAACACTGGTGACTACAGCATCAGCAGCCAGAGTCTCCCTCTACATTTAATAACAGCCAATATCAAAAACAAATACCCACTTTCCTAATCATACAGCCTTCCCTGATCTTGATTCAGCTGTGCTACCCATCAGGTCTGAGTGCCAAGATGCACCAAACATTGCAGGAGACACTGGTTCCCAATTCAGGACCCTGTAACAGCCACTAAGGTTGTTTGAAATAGCTTGGGAAGTTGGGGACAAGTTTGTTGCTAGGTGACTTTACAAAATTTATCTCAAAAAACAACTTGGGGTCATCTGAAAGCCCTGAGCAGAAGCTGACCTGACCAAAGTCAATCAGAGTTCATGGACATGAATAGAACCAGATTTTATCTCTACCTTAGATTACATCAAATCACCCAGCTTAATAGCTAAGACCACAGAGGATTTCTAATACTCAGTGTAAGGTGTAAATACAGGAGCTCTTTTAGTCCCATTAAAACATGCCTAGAGTTCCCTGGCTTTGCCAAGATCTCATTTTTCTATGTTATCTCAAATGACAAGTAAAAGATAAATGGTAAAATCATTCCACATAAAGTTTTAACCTGCTGTTACACATGCCCCCCACGCCAAGCTTAGGGCTCTTCATTAACCAAAGAACAATGATTCTTCTACATTGTCTCCAGCCATTTTGGTTTTAAAAGGCATTTATTTCTAAGTCTATAGATGAGCCTCACTGTTTCTAATAATATTCATTTGTTATACCTAGTGGATGCTAAAAATATTTCTTATTGCTGTTTATGTGCCTAAAAAGGAACCTGCCCACAAGCCTTTGTGAAATTACAGCCACAAGGTCTTGCATTCAGAGCCCACTGCAGGCAGTGGCAGTCAAAAGTGATGCCAGGAAATACAGAAATGATTTTTCTGGTGTATATCACACCTGTGGCAGCACAGGTTTTGGTAGGTAACTCAGCAGAAATCAGTGCTAACACAAGTTCTATCATCTTCAAAGAATCACCCTGTTCTTCAGCTTTCAATATGCAAGGAAAACTGGGGCTTCCAGCCATGGAGCAGCAAGAGTCTGAGCAGCAGTCAGGTGGGAGTAGTGGAGATGAGAAAACCAATCATGCTTCAAGATGAAGAGCAATAAATTTTTGATGGAATTACCTAGTATTTGATTATTCCTGAAGTCCCTCACCTTTTTCTACATACACATGGCCAAAAAGGGCTCAGGAAACCTTCCTGACATGAACCCTGTGCAGTATAAAGAGCTGTTTGTGCTAAACCAGGCAGACCAAGACTGTTTCAATGACATTACTCCTTTGGCAAGATGCAAGCATATTTCCCTGCTAAAACCACAGAAGACATGACTGAGACACACACTGATTCAGTGCTGGTGCAGAAGGATCTTGCACACTGATCAAGATACAAAGGCAACCCTCGCCCAGAGCGCATTCTTGATCAGCTCCCAGGCTGGTTGGAAGAGCACAATGCAGCAGCAACAGGAGTCAAGCAAAGCACTGACAGAAACTTCCAGCACTCATGCCCCATTTTTCTTTCCTTTCCTCTCCTTCCTTGGGCTCCCTCGCCTGCCCCCCATGCCCTGGACCCTCCTTACCTGGCTCCACCTGGTCAGGTTCGTGCCGAGTATCTGTGGAATCTGCCGCATCACCGCTCATCTTGATCTCTGGAAAAGGAGGCACAACTGATTTTAATAACAGGTCACAGTCCCAGGCAACAGGCACATGTGGCTTCCACTAAACAGCACAAATGAATGTGTAATTATAATAAACCATCAGACTTTCAAATTTCTGATTCCTCAACATACAGTCACTAGAATATTCATCAGCTCTGAGGATGCACTTTCCCTCCTGTTGCTCTTTGCATCCCCCTCATTCCTTTCCCCCTCCCCAATTTGTTGCTATGTTCTCACCTTTTTGCATCATCCCTCTTGCACACAGAGGACAAGGGGTTGTTTAACCACAAGGAGCCCTCCCAGCCTCTTCCCCAAGCTTCATGTAGGCTCCCCAAACCAGCTGGTGTGGTTCTGGGTCTGTCACCATCCTCCAGTGAGGCTGTAGGGGCAGGGGACCCCTCCCAGCTTTCCCCTGCTCTCCCATGTCCTTTCCCTGTCCCTCGAGGTGGCTCAGCCCTGCCGGTGCTTGGTGCTGTGCAGAGCACACGCAGGGAGGACTGGCTTCAGAAAGGCAGGTGCAGGGCAAGATGCTCTCAGAGAGGGAAGCAAAGTCCCTCTTCTCCTCTCACTCCCTTGCAAACTGATTGTTTTGCTGCATCTGATCCCTATTTGCAAACTATTTACCTTGCTCTCTCCCACACGCACGTGCTCACACCCCTCACAACCCACGAAGGAGCTGCCTTCAAAGCACTGGCCCAAACCCAGGAGCAAGAGAAGTGCTTTGCCATCAAGCTCCTATGTTTCCCCCCCACCCTTATCAACGCCAATAAATTTGTCATTTACCCTTGAAGTGATGGCTGCCACCACACCCGGGGCCACGTTCTCCTTCGGGGACAGCTGAAAGAAAAGGTGGGAAGAGTCAACTTTACACTGGATTGCTCATCTCCTCCTTAAAAGAGGCAAAGTACACACTAGTGAAAGAAGGAAGAATATCTATTCAAATTCAGATGGACACCCCCTCATGCTCTTCTACCCTTTGCATGGGAATTTTAACTCTTTCCAGGCTAGTTGGGGAAAAAAGATAATATTTTTTATAAAGAACCGACTGATTTGCATGTGCTTCCTGCAGCCAGTCGTGGCCACAGAAGTCATCTGATTTGCATCGGGGAATAACAACAGCATGGAAGCTGGGCCAGTGTTTGCTGTGGTTTTGCTGGGTAGAAAAGGCAGGTGGAAGCCTTCTTAAAGGCATCCTACAAACCTTTTCCTCTGTCCTATATATGCCATGTCTTATTTCCAAACAGCCAAAAGGGTGAGAAGAACCCTATAGGTTTTTATACCTATTTCTCTCTATTACTCACACTAAAGCAGGCAGGCCTTTCTGTTGGTTCAGGTTTTCTTTTCCCCTATTCAAACTTCCAGTGCACAAATTATCTGCTTTTTGGCCAAAATTGAATAGCTTTGTTTAGATTAAAGTTTGAAACTTTTTTCTTCAAATGAATAAAGGAAGAAAAAAAAAGTCAATATTTTATTCACATACTTCAGAAACTTCCTTTTTTTAAATTGCATTAAGGAGCAAGGGGGAGAAAAAGAGAGAGAAAAGAGTTGTGGGGTTGATTTTTTTTTTTTCCCTTCAAATAAACCCGCTGCAATTAAGACATGAACATTTAGTGGGGCTTCTAAGCATTTCTACTGCAGGAAGAGTAATTATCATCAACTATAAACATCTTGTCTTGTAATACTGCCAAGGGACCCTAACTTAGGCAATCTACAAAGCAGAAAGTTTTGCTTGCTGCCAAAATGTATCTTAAAAAACAAGCCGAGTTCTCATAAAATAGAGCAAGAAAAACCTTAAATCATGCAGAAGTTTGTTGCTTGCTCTAGTGAGAAAGTCTGCAAGTTTGCAAAAACAAAAAGTAATGCAGGTTTCACTGTGAACACACAAATGATGAATGAACACATGTGATTGAAAGAAAATTATCTAATCCCTGAGACCAAGGAGCCCCTTATGGGCAGAGAGCAGGAGACAGAACAGTTCAGATTGAAGAAGGGAAGGCTCCAAAGTCAAACCCTGAGAAGCACACTCCTCCTTGCAGGAGCAAACCTTCAGCCCCTCTGCCATTTATAACCTGGGGTGGGTGGGGAGGAAAGGAAGAATTACAGCTGTGGCTTGATTACATATCACATGCTATCCATCAGTTAAATTCCCTCCTCCTGGAGTCAGGAGATAGCGAGATACCCTGTGATTCTCTCCTACATAGACCAGAAGAATTTTATTTCCATAAAGATTCAAATTCTCATCATAAATGTACACATATTTATTACATTTTTTTTATTGCATAAATGTAGTAAAAGTTTAAATATCTTGTGGGGGAAAAAAACCCAACACAACCAAAAACACCAGGAAGAAAAAGAAAACCCTTTTGATCAAAGCCTACTGGTCTGAGTGGTTCAGGGCTGGCCAGTTTCTGTATACCTATGGACAGCAGTGCAGCACCAGCCATCCTCCGAGAGGTCCTTGAGAACAAGCAGCAGACATAGACAGGAATTGCTTTCTAATATGATATAAATGCAGCCAAGATAAAGGCAGCACCTTTTTGTTGACAGCTGAGAGTTTTCCACTATAAACCAGGACAGAATGATGCATCTGGATTTGAACATTCCCCACACCCATCACACAAACTATCCCAAGACAAGACAGGCTGTGAGACTTTTGAGTCCAGCTAAAAGCAAGCTCCACTGTACAGCTTTGCTAGGTTGGCAATATACAGAGAGTAAGCAAGCTAGTAAAAAAAATCTCTGGGAAAAATAAAGCAGCTTAGGACTGCCTGACTCCCAACCACAGACCTATTAGGAGCCGCCGCTGCGGCCTGGGCCATATTAAAAATGTGCTGCCATACCTCAGTTAGCAAACATACCTGGAGTAGGGGTAGTCTGGTTTGTTCAACCAGACCAAAGAAACTATACCAGCGCAGACACTTCTCTGGGGATATATCTGCATCTATATTTTTGCTGAAACAAATGGTGTCAGCAAATAAAGCTTTCCCAAGCCCTTATTCCTAGTAGTTGTTCAGACATGGGCACTGGGGTAAACCTGCCTGATGACTTTAAAAGGAAGAACGAAAGCCAGTGGTGGTGGTGGTGAGGGGAATTCATCTTGGCTGAGACCATTACCTGGAGCCTACTGAATTTTCTGCACTTTAGGTGCCCAAGCCCCTCTGGAGGCTGCAGGAAGGTGAAATATCCAAATGCCTGGGGAGGAGATGGTGGAACAGGCCAGGGAACATGCTGCTGCAGGGAAACCCTCTCAGCAGGGAGAAGGGCATGCAGAGCAGCCCACCTTCACCTTGCACGTTGCATCTTCTCTGCACAGCTGGGCAAGAAACAGAACACACCTGTGCAAGCAGCTTACTGCAAGGGCCCTTCAGGGACCCTGAGACTGAACACCCTGAACTGCCTTCGCACGAGGGTGGAGAAACACCCTCCCACCAGTGCTGGGCTCCGGCACATGGAAGTGGCTGAGCCCAGGCTGGTCTCCCATCCTGCAAAAAGACTGCTTAAGCCTTAGGCGCTTCTGAGGGACAGCAGGGTGGGCTGGTTGGGTAGAATGGAGGTTCAGTGTGCACCCAGCTCTGCGTAGTCCCAGCCAAATCCACCCTGGAAGCAATGCCACTGGCTTGGACAGAGGGCACAGTATCGATTTGGGGAATCTTCTCATGAAGAAAGAGTCACCCACAAGCAAAGCAGATGGGTGGATAGGAGCCTGCGGGGGTTGCGTCCCTGAGAGACACCACACACACGCACACCCATCGCAGGTGCTCAGACTAGTCAGGCTCACACGCTGAGCCAAGACCACGAGCCTCCCGTGGCCTCTCCGCGTGGCCAGCCGTGCAGCACTGGGGGCTCCCCAGCTGCCCTCCCCACGCCTGGCACCGGGAGCCAGCCCACTCGGTGGGGTGCCCACTGGCTATGGAGGGACTGCTGGCACCCCAGTGCCATGGGGAGGGTGCAGCACAGCCATGGAGCAGAGGCTTTGGACATCTCTGCTGGCCCATTGCAGGCTGACACTGCGTTAGATGATGGCATTGGCACAGCATCTGCCTTGCCCTGCAGGCCTGCCTGTGAGCCCACATGCAGGCAGGGCCTGTTGAGGGGCTACTAGCACTGGGCACGGACTCCTAGGTTCCCCCTGCACAGCAAGACCCCCAAATGCCTGAGCTTTGCTGTAGCATGCAAATAGGTGTGCAAAGGAAACGAGCCTGGGACAGACTGATGGATGTATCTGTCCCCCCGTCTTCCAAACCTGAGGACAACACACAGCATCTCCCGCACAAAGCACCGCACACAGGTCACTAGCAGAGCACATGGCTCCAGTGCCCCCAGCACCCTGCTGCCTGCCCCTGCCACGGAAGCGGCTGTCAGGATCTGGCCTTCACTGCTGCTTCTACTCTGCTCCTACCCCAGCATCACCCTCAGCTCCAGCGTGTCCAGGGATGCCATCCTTCTCCTCGAGCATGGGGGCTTGAGCTGAGGGCAGAAGCTAAACTCACTGTCAGGGTGAGAGAGAGCTCAGCAGAGCTCCAAGAGATTTGGCAGTGATTGTTCTTGTTCCTTCGCTAATTGCAGAGGGGAGATCTGCTCAGAGAAGATGTGAGACTATCTAAGCTGTACCTCAGGGTCAGACCCCCTGGAACAAGCCTCTCTCTTTCTGTATATCCCTGTTCATTCATTCCTCACTCAACCCAGCCTCCTCCAGCTCCCTCCTCATTCATTTCTCCCTCCTTTTTCCACTTTGTCACTTACTTGTCTCCTTCCAACTCATATCCACTCTCACATACACACCCCTCCACCCTTGCTGCATCCCTCTGTGAATTTATCCCCTCTCGCTCCTCCCAGCTTTATCCCAATGACTGGACCCACAGTTCAGGCTCTAAATGCCCATTTTTGCAGGTACCCAAGAGACTTCAGTGCTCTTCTCCCCGACCCACTTTAGGGGTGGCAGCATGAGTGGTGCTCCCACACTGTGGGCATGGCTTGGCAGCCCCCTAAATAGGATCAGGGCAGCATCCATCGCTCGGTAGGAATGTGGGCACTTAACCGGCTAAGATAGCTGACTCCAGCAGGAGAAAAGAGGAGGGAAAGGAGGGAGGAAAGGTCACAAGAATCAGAGCAACCCCATTTCCTGCCCAAGTCCACGGTCTCAGCTACGTGGTGAGCTCCAGCCCGATCCTTCCTCAAGTGCTCTTTACCTGCGTGCACAGACTCCAGGTTCACCATCCTGCTGGTGGAGGGAAATCCGCGGTGCGCCCAGCCTCCTGCCGTCAGCCCCAGGTTGCCAGGGGCTGCCAGTTTGCCCTCCCTCCTCTGCCACCCGCTGCCTCTCAAACCGGGCGTGGGTCCGCTCCCGAAGGGACCTAGAGCTCCATTGCCTGTTGCCATGCAGGGCCAGGTGAGCATGCGGCGCCGCGCCACGCCTCGCCCCACCTCCGGCTCCCTCGGGTGCCCTGACACCCAGCAGCCTGGCGCCCGGCCCATGCAAAAGCGCCCATTTGCATATTAGTAACTCGGGAATGGATGAGTCCCTGCAGCGCTACCAGGGTGTGGGGTGGGGTGGGAAGGAGGGAGGAAGGAAGGCGGTTTGCCCGCCCTCAGCTGCACAGATACACCCCGCAGCACCTGCCTGCTGGGCTGCAAGCAGGGGGCTTTGCGAGGGCTCCGCCGTCAGCCCCAACCCAAGTTGTCCCCTCACGGACAAGGCTTTTGGCTCTGGCCCTTGTAACGCATAGGTAAGAGAGGCCAAGGCATCGAGCCAGGCTGAGCAGCAGCCACCAGTACCCAGAGGGGAAGGTGTCCAAGCTGCGGGAACTGCCCCTTCAGTAAGCAGGGGCTCTTCATTTCTGACCACTCTGATAAACCCTGTGCTCTGCTCAGAGTGAGCCAAGGGAGCAGCCCGTGCAGTTGTGTCTTTGTATCCCCTAGGTCTGGGCTGAACCTGAGTGATGCCATATCAAACCATCAGCACAAAAAGGAAAGCTGAGAGCAGAAAGATAACCGGACTTGGCTAAAGACACGAGGCAGGGCTGAGATCAGCACATGGAGACTCTTTTTTTCTGACTCGTGCTCTGTGTGGTACATCAGTCTCACAAGAATAGAGACGTGGCAGACAGCCTCTTCCTCCTCCATGTTGTTTAAAGCTGCAGCATCTAACTGACTTCCAGGGAAGCCAGGGAAAAACATCCCCTAATGTTGGCTTCTTTCATAGGAAGCTGCCAGAGGCCAGCTCCTCAGCCTACGCCCTGTGCTGTGACAGGGACAGGGACTGTCACCCTGACAGACCCAGGCACTGTGGTTGCTCCCAGTCCATGCCATGCACTACTTTGACAACCCCTACCACAGCCCAGATGCCTGTATTAAATCCCTGAGCTCCAGCGCTGCTCAAACCCCTCCTGAAAGCGTTAACACGCTCAGTTGGTAGCTGCCAGGTACAAGCTATCACACATTCATCTCTCCCTGGCTAATTCACGTTCCAGGGCTCTCAGCTTTGCCACATACTGCTTTCCCTCCCTGGAAAGACAGGTTTATCTGAAGAGATGGGAAAGCGGGTGGGCAGGCTCTCACCTCCAACCCAGTCCTATGTTATTGGGCTGGAGTGCCTGCCCTTGGCTTGCGTGGTCAGAGGACATCCTTAGGAGAGGGCAACACACTGAGAGGAAAGTGGATGCATTAAATGACATTCTAACAAGGAAAAAGTGGAAGAAAGTGGGGGGAGAGATGGAAGGGAGAAAGCAGGGAGGAAGGGAAGTTCCTGGGTCAGACTAACATTTGCAGGACAGGACATGAGGGGAGATTTCTATGGGCTGCGTTTAGTGCTGCTCCAGGAAGCAGAAAGGTGACAGAGGGTGGTTTGCACAGGCAGCTTGTTTCGAGCTGCTGGAGGGGCTGGACTCCTGCCACTGATCCTGAGCCTGTGGCAGAGCCCCAGCCATTCAGGCCTGGATCCTTGGGGCGTTCCTGGGCAGCTGCTGGTCTGTTTTCTACTGTTTTCGGCATGACCCCCATGTCTGGGTTTTCCCCATCTTGAAGGCTGACGCGATCAGGTATCTTCACTGCGTCAACATGGATTTGCTGGTGGCTTCCAGCCAGCTTGAAGAGCCTCTGGGACACAGGTGAAAGGTTCTGCATAGGCTGGGGACCACAAGAACTCTACTTCCCCCAAGTCAGAGCACTTTTTGTACCCCAGTTAGCAGTTGCACGTGACACCGATCTTTTCTCCCAGCTTCCTGGGGCTTTTCCCCCGCTCCGGAGCCGAGCAGCCTGTCCCGGAGCCCAGGGATGCAGGTGCCCCCGGGGCGGGGGTGTCACCTCCATCCAGCCGGAATCCCGGGCATCCTCGGGCCGCCGGTGCTGTCCCGGCCATAGGCAGGGCCGCAGTGCCCTCTCCTGGCCCTGCAGCCGCTGCCTACTGCAACCGGGAATCCTCCAGTCCCCGCTGCAGCTGCTGGGATCTACTTTTTCTGACTAGTATTTCGTGGTCAAAGGAACAGCAGGAAAAAAAAATAATATTTCAGCGCTCTTCTCCCCAAAAATTTGTGGGAACAAAGTCTTTCACCTTGGCGTCAGTGATGTGCCACGCAGGCTAGAGAGAATACACCCTCCTTCTTAGGCTGCCCAAAACACCTCTGCTACCCAGAGAGAGAAAAAAATAGGGAAGGGATCACAGCATCATCACTCCTTTCTGCTGTGGAAATAAGACCATCTTCTGCAGGCAAAGGCAGATTTGCTTTCACTCTGTCCTGAGATGATCACTCCTGCATGCCAGCAGATGTGCTGCTCTTTTTTTTCCATGGCATCACTGAATGTGCCAATCTCTGTACCCATGTGTTCCTCCACTCCTGCTGGGACAATGTTTATTCCCCTCTTGGAGGAAGATAAGCTCTGCAGATAGCACTTGATTTATGGAATATGGCCTTTGGACGAGCCCTGAAAGTACGAACTGCAGAAAGATGTTACAAAATCCCCCACTGCTTTTTCCTAGCAGCAAGAATTTACACCAGTGCTCCTGGCCAACTGCACCCTCTCGCTGTGCCAGGAAGGGCTCCTGTCTCCACCTGCAGCAGCTGCTTCTCGAGGATGTTCTTTCAGTGCATCGAGAAGAAGCGTTTTTCTTCGGAAAGGCAAAGGCGCGGCAGTGCCGTTCTCACCGGCAGAGAGCGAGGTCCCGCAGGGACAAGGTGCGTGCGGACCCCCACGCCCCGGGGTCGCCCGCCGTGCCCGCCGCGGCCCGGCGGAGGCTCCGCCGCTCCCCGGACACCTCCCTCCGCAGGGCAGGGCCGCGCCCCGCCAGCACCCACTGCTGGAGCCCGGGAAATCTGCACCGTCCGCCGGGCCACGGGCCGGGCTCCGAGCCGGGCTGCCCCGGGCAAAGCTCCCACTCCCGGGCCGGGCGGCGCCGGGGCAGCCGGTGTCCCCCGCGATTCCTGGCACCCTCAACCTTTTGGGTAGATACTCTAGAAACTCACGGTGCCCCTGGGACCCCTTCGAGGCCCCGGGAGCTTCGGGGCAGGCGGCACCAGTTTGGGAAAGCGGAGGCACCACCTCCCTCCCACACTTTGCAGGTTGCAGCACACCGGAGGGACGTGCCCCGGGTCCTCGCCTCCCCTCAAAGCCCGGTAAGCACACTCAAACCCAGAAATGGCTGGCAAGTTTAGCTCAGCACATACTGCCCATCGTTATTTAATGTCCTTCACTTCTCTGCTCCTCCCAGAGCTCCCACGGCACAGTGCTGGCCCTGCTGCACGCAGAGAGCTTTCAACACCCTCGACCTGCACTGTGGGACACGGGTCCAGCTCATACAAGGCTCCTCTGTCACCCCATAGAGCCGAGGTGATGGTTTGGTACTGCCATGCACCATGCTGCTTTCCCAAGGTGGCCTGGGAATACCTTGGCTCCATGCTCCAGAAGAACCAGGGGACCGAGGTGTCTCTGTGATCCAGGCACTCCAGAGCCTCACCACTACAAAATAAACACATTCAAGCTTGCTGGGATATGACCGAATGCTCCCAGAGCTCATCTCCTCCCTACAGCCCTGTACAGGAGGCAACATCAGAAGTGGGCTACACAGGGCTCCCAGCAGAAAGGCACACAGCCATCCTGCAACCCTCTCCCACTCTGCTCACAGCCCACCTCGACCCACAGCTGGATTTAACTCCAGCAAGCAGGGATAAAGTCCCGTGGTTTCCTGCTACAGCAGGACCCAAGGCAGCAGAGAACACCCCCCTGTAAATGCTGCCCATGTAAGTGAAAAAGCAGCAATTTCAGCTTCCCCAGAAATCACAGTAAGAGGGCACGTTGCCTCGGTGGCTCGAGCTCAGAAGAGCTGAGGTTGCCCCTGTCCCTGCCATCTCTGCTCTCACCACACTAGGGGGAATCAGCACTCCACGTTTCTCCCTCAAGCTGCCACTGCGCTAAAGCTCTGAGCTGGCCCAAAACTCTGCCGCCCTCATCTCCCCTCAGCTACAGCTGCAAAGGAATAGGCAAATATTTTATTGAGCCTGCTGGACACAGACAAGCCTCCAGTCACATCTGCTTAATACACCCTCATGGGACCCCACCATCAGGCAGAGAGAAGAGCAGGCATCAGCCCACCTAACCCCAGGACCTGCTTCTACTGCGCATCTTTTACTTCACCAGAGCTCAGGCTTGAAGCTTCCACAGTTGCCCGAGATGAATCAAAGCTGTGTCCCTACTGAGGGGCTGGGTAGACAGTATGCTTGAGATGGAGGACCACACTGGTAAGTGCTGTGGTCATGCTGAACAGGACATTCCCCCACCATCCATGGGTCTTCAGTGTTCTAGGTTCCTTTACTCATAAAGGACTAACTCTTACTCAAAAGCCCAAATAACCAGATCACACACAGACAATGACACACAGAGAATCTTTTAGACCACAGATGCTTTAAAAAAATCAGTTTATTTTACCTTACAAATGATAAATAATTTGTTTTAAAAAAATCATTTCAAGTGTGTTTTACTTCATGTTGCAATATTAAAATACCTTTCCCTTCTCCCCCCCTTATGTGATCAATACAAAAATAATTGTGACCAAATTCAGTTTTTTGTCAAAAAAATCCTGTATTTTAGGCAAAAAGGCACATTGTGAAGGCTTTTCACCAGGAGGTACAGGGGTTCACAATGACCTCAACAGCCTCTCCCCCCTCCCTGCTTGTCCTAACTTCCATGGAAGAGGACACAGGAACCAGGCAGCACTCTTGCAGTGCTTTTTGTCTGATCCCCTCCAGGTATATACCAGGGCCAAGGTCAGCTTCAGCATTGTCCCTGTTACATAGGTGAAACCAAGGCACAGCAAAGCAGTAGAGTTATTGAAGAGCTTCTTGTGAACAGCTGGCAGAGTAGGACATAAAACTGGACGCAGATGGAGAATGTCGTCTTCAAAATGACAGAGCAAACCCACCTGGTATCATCCTCCCCCCTCGCAACCACAGTGTTATGATGGTAGTCACAAGTCTCTAGATGTTTCTTTCTTAGTGTGAGAGTCACAGGACCAACACAAAAAGTTGGTCCTTCACTAGCCTAAACCGGGATTAATCAGAGCCCTTAAGGGGCAAAAGTCATTGCTGGGTTGTATCTCCCCATTGTATCTTCTAGCCACAGGAAGAATGTAACAGCCAGTCGGACACTAGAAAAAGCTACAGGCAGGCTCTTCCTTTGGGTAGGCTTCATGCCTTCCTTGTTCAGGGTACGTGGTCCCATAAATCAGCTGTTTTCCCGCTGGGAAATGCTGTTGTGTCACCAGGAGGTGGTGAAGTCAGTGAAAGGGCTTCTTCTGTAGCAGGGATGTTTGACAACGCAGGTCATCAAGACCATTTCTCTCCCTGCCCTGCCCACTCATCAGGATGCTCGAGGCTGATAACTCAGAGCTGACCCTTTTATACCTGCTAACTCCAGAGCAGGGCAAACCACACCCCTCCTGGTGCTTCACCCCAGAAACCCAGGTCTCCTGCTTCTTCCAAGAAGCTGGATCTCTTGACAACTGGCAGGAGAGCATCAACACGCAGTGAGCTGAGCTCACTTATCACAGTATGAGAGAGCATCAGGTGGCAGGGAGTCACAGGGGACCAGAAGGAAAGGCACACACAACTCTCCTGGTACAAGGCATCACTGTGAACCATATTCCTTCTTTGGAACAGCCAGCTACAGGAGGGCTGTAGCATCATAAATGGTGGCAGGAGGTAGACAAGCTGCCCCTTGCAAAGGTCTGGCTTGGCTCTGCTAGGTCTCCTCGTCCCAGAGACATAGCTGCTTCTGTGGCACGTAGTAATCGAAGGTGTAGCCCTTCTGGCAGCTGCGGATGCCGCATTTGTAGGAAGAAACCTTGCCCCCAGCATCGCGACTCTTGCAGTACTTGAGCATGCAGGGGTACCACTCGATGCTCAGCGAGTAGCTGCAAATGCAGGGTTTCCAGCGGTCTGCACACAGCCTGCAACGCTGCAGGTCAGGGAGATCAGATGTCTGTGGTAGGACCTCGAACATGGAGCCATCCACTCCTGTGGGAGAAAGCAGAGAAGCTTTGCTCAGCGCGCTGCTGTAAGGCAAAGCCAAAGCAGAGGAGCCACCAAAGCAGAGGAGCCACCAAAGCAGAGGAGCCACCAAAGCAGAGGAGCCACCAAAGCAGAGGAGCCACCAAAGCAGAGGAGCCACCAAAGCAAGCGTTGCTCTTTCTGCACAGTCTCCAGGACAGTCGAGGAGAGTCAGCCCCTAGAAATGCACTTTGTCTGACCTGTTTGGACACAAATCTCAACAGGGATCACGAGAGAAGAAAGCACCCTGGGTAAAGTAAGATGAAAGATACACAAAGCTTGTAAAGAACGTGTTTCTTTTAGGTGATGGACCAGGTAAAAGGTTATCTTGAAAACACCTGCCTAATTAGGTTCACTAGGACAACACCACCAAAAGAAGTCAGATATGCTAACAAATAGACTAGTGCAACGTGACATGCAAGCAAGCAATACACGTGCCTTCTCCATGCTAAAGACAGTGAAAGAGAAGCCAAAATGATCTGTGCTGATCACCAGAAACCTGGCAGGAGAGACAACAGCAGAGTGCCAATTTACTGACAGAAGCAGTTCCAACGAAACCAAAGGAAACTTACCTTTCTCCAGCCAAAATTTGACATCTTCTTCTCGGGTGTAAATTGCTTCTTTAGCCTCTGCACACACATTGTGGATATGAGAGCTCAGCTGGGCCCCCTTGCTAAAGTTGACAGCTACATCCATGCTAAGATGCTCCAGGCCCCGCACCTCCTCAGCCTGCCGCACTGTCCTGGGGTTTTTCTGCAGAGGATGAAATAATGAACATTTGAATCCTGGTGGGAACACATTATTCCTTATAGCATGCCATGATTTCATGCTAACATAAGGAGATGTGCAAATGGATGTTCCTCTGTAAATGCACCTGCATTCTATCTGGATGGAAGGCATTTAAAAAACTTCTTGTTGATGCTGAAGCTGATAATTAACAGTTAATCACTGCTCTGATTTCCCTGTGATCGTTTCCCTATGCTTTGTCATGAAGAATGGTCCCAAATCAGCACTTACTTCACTGGGCAATGTGGGCCAGGGATTTTAATGGTGATTGCTCCAGCCATCCACCTACCCTGTGATACAGACCAGGCTGAACTAGATCATGCCTCCTTCTCGCATATTAGAAGAACAGGATCAATACTATTGATGAACTTAGTTTAATACTGAGTCTCTCAAGCAGGAGGGATGGTCAAAGGTAGGGCTAATAGCTGAACAATTGGGAAGCTGCCCAGGAAAGGTATCTAGGCAGGACAGCTCTAAGAAACCCTGGTGGACTGGAGGATGGAGCTGGCACTGAAGCCAGCTGCCAGGCACCTCTTACCTGCCGCAGCTTTGCCATAGACTCGCTGGGGATAATCTCGTTGCGGTGAAGCCGTGTGACGAAGCAGAGCGCTTGGAACTGACTCTGGCCCCTCTCCAGCTCCCCTAGGATTAAGGCACGGAAGATCTTCACCTCCTGACAAAGAGATAACAGAATAAACAGAGTGAGAGTCACAGATCTTTGGCATCAGTGGGGTGAACCGAGAAGTCAGGGTCAAAGAGAAAGCCTCCAGCCAAAAGAAGAGTCAAAGGTCTCATACTTCTGCTGCCTGAGCACAGGGGTGTAGTCCCACGCTCAATCCCACCCAAAAGCCTGCAGCTAACAACTGGTGTGCGTAAAGAAGTAAGGGTTTTCGCAATCCCACTGTGGCAAGGATAAATTCCTGCCAGGTCACAGCCCACATCCGTGGTTTCCTCAAATGACAGCTGGGGGTTTCTGTCCTTTACTAAGAAGGGAGGCAAGCCTCCAAGGAATCCCAACTCGTTTTGTTTTGCTAAACAAATACCACATAGCCATTATCTCCATGCATTACTTAGGGCACACGGTCCCAAATCTCCTCTGCTGCCTTCCCTCACTTCCATCATCCTGGAAAACAAATTACTCATTTCTGAACCCAACAGCATGAGGAACAGAAATGAAAGTAAAATTGTTACAGCCAGAGGAACCTGTTATGATCAGATATAGCTAACTTTTTCTGCCTAGATCAATAATTTCAGCATTTTACATATATAGCTTCCAACATGGATAGTAGTCTATCTCCAAAACCAGCTTGGAAATCAGTCATAACTACCTTCACTAGACTCAGAGTATCTTGTTCAACAGCAAAACCTCCCTATATCCTGCTCTGGTAGAAATCAACACTGTTTTCTAGGCAGGTATCAATTCATCTGGCTTCTGGCTTCAGGGGCATTTGTACCCTCTGTGGGAATCCGCCACCCCCTGCCTCGGTGTCAGACCGCACTACACCAGGGCTGAGCAGATGGATCGGAACGGTGCCTCCTTCTCAGCATGGAGAGCAATTATTGCCTTCTGGCACCCACCCACAGCCATCACTCTTAATGTCCTCCACAGAGAACTGAGCAGATATTGGTGGCTAGGGACCAGCAAGCAGAAGCTATGCCAAGCTGCTATAAGACCATCCTCCTCCACCTGAGCTATTCCTGTTGCATGGCTCACCAGCTCAGCTTCTTCCAAACCTTTCTGCCTCAAGAAGAGAGCCTTTCTCTTTTCTACAAGCTCTAAGCAGTGTCCACACTGCGTTTTTCCACAGACTAGCTCACACAGACCACTATTTATTCCCATGTCCAGAAGAGAAGGGGGCATGCAATTCAGTGCACATCTGGACAGCTGAAAGAACAGCTGCAACCTGGGATGCATTTCCATCCCCAGGATAGGAGAAAGGATTTTGCTGGGAGCATTTATTGACTGAAAACTCACCACAAGAGCAGGAGCAGGACATGAAGGAGGTTTGGGAAGAAAAGTATACCAAAAACACTTGTGAAGTTACTATGAAATATTTTTTTTGGACAGCTTTAATGGGGAGAATTCCCACCAAGACACTGGAATGACTCATGTTCCCATCTACATTTAGTCCAGCTGAGCTCTTCTGCTCTGAGCTCCCATACTGTGCAAGGCCAAAGAATGAGTACACTAAAACTAGTAACTGACCCTGGCATATTCTTCAGCTGTGGATTTAATTTTAATTCACTTTGGACAATCAGCATTAAGCCTGGAAAAAGCAAACAGGGATAGTTCAGTTCTGCACTCAGGCCAAAAACCTCTACAGGCAAGAGATTAAAACCAGTGCAGTACTCCCAGGTTGGAGGCAATTTTTGTAAAATGAGAACATGCTGAGGAACTGATTCATCTTTCTGATCTGTCTATTTAAGAATTAACCTTCAGACATCCCACTCTCTGTTCTCCTCATGGCTGATAGGTACAAGAGAGTCACAGTTCTCACTGCTCCTAGTGAACAGTCCAAAGCTCCTGACTGATCCCACGTTGCTGCAGGTCCCTTGCTCTGCCTCTAAAGTTCAGAGCCAGCTGCCCCTGCAGAATCCAGGCAGAGATAAGCTCCTTCCCAAGTGGGCTCAGGTCCCAAGGCGTCACTTCCACAGTATGCAAAGGGTTCCTGGACTCAGTGACCCTGTCCAGTGATGAATTTGGACAAAGGTTTTAAGTATTTAAGTGTTTCTGAGTTCCAAGCACACAGGAGAGGAAGGACTAAATTTCTGTCATGACAACGCAGCAGTGGAGCAAATGAACAGCTCTCAGGCATCGAGACAAGCATCTGCTCCCCCCTCCAACCCAAGGCAGACACCAGGAGCAAGCTCAGAGTGGACAAGGTCACCAGTCACTGCTGTATTGCCCTCAAAGAACCTTATTTTACTGCCTCCAGCTTCAGCCTTGCTCCCATCACACCAGCAAGTGAATGACCCAGGGCTGCTGCTCAGCTCATCTAAATATTTATCTGCCTATCTCTGTGTGCTTGCTGATCCATAGGTCAATGAGTCCATGTAACCTCTGGTATAGATCCCTGCAAAAATCATCGTTGAAAGAGCTTTATTGGTAGGGGATGGAGCAAGGAAAGAGAAAGGCAGGAAAAGGTGGTGTTGCAGTGTACAGCTGCAGGAGAAAAGAGCAAGGGGGAAGACAGTAAAGATCAGTGGGGTGGTGTCCCAATGCATGACCCATCCTTTCCTCCAGCCCCTGATTCTCCTTTCTCAGAAAAGCATGGCTGAGCTCCCTTGTGCCTCCCTGCTCCTGCCCTTGGGCACACACCCAAACAGCCCTTTGCTCCCCGCCTGCCTGCCCCAGCCCCTTCCAGTGAACCAGAGAGGCTCTGTGCCTGGCTGCCTGGATTGGTACATTAAACAGCAAAGCCAGATCTTTATCTAAGCCAGCCATTCCACCAGCCCTGCTGACACTGCTGCCTTCGAGAGCAACTGCCCCAAGCTGCCACACTCAACCCACCCCATGTGCTGGGCTTGGGTCCCCCAGAGAGGAGGTCATTTCTTCTCATCCTTCCTGCATGCCCAGTGCTTCTGGGCGACATCCCTCTCCCAGCTCTGTCTCACTCCATGACATCTAAAGGAAGCAAGTCTAGCATGAAGAGGGCTCTGATGCTGCCTGAACTCTGGGTATCAGGGATTTCCAGCACATTTGTTGATACCAAGGGAGGTGCACTGGGAAAGACAGGAATGGTCCAGGTTTGCCAGCACTGAAATAGCCAGTGAGCCAACAAACAGCTTTAATCAAGCTGTTCTGTTCAAGGAGCTGGCTCCCATTGCATGCACTGTTCTGAAGAGAGAAATCCCACCTTTACCTGGCTCCAAGCAAACCCAAAGCAACCCTTGTTGTGGATTTCAGAACAAGGTTAAAACTGTGCCACATGCTGGCCTATTTTCTAGGAGACATGTACCCTGCAGTGACCACTGGCCTGAGGAAGAAGTCAGTCTCTTCCACTGCCCTGCTTCACCTCTCTGTCTCAAAGCCTTGCTTGGCTTTCCCTAGCTCCCTGGCTCTCTCTGCCCCAGCTATGCAACCTCAAGTGGAGCAAGAATCAAAGCTTGTCACATCAAAAATATGTCATGCTTCTCATGTGGAAAGAGCCACTGAAGTTCTTCCCATTCAAAGAGAGCCTCTGCCTCCCCAGCCACCTCACCTCTTTCCCACTGGCAGCAGTGGGGTGAGTCAGTGCCAAGGTGGGTACCCGGCCAAGGCAACAAACAACACTTTTAATTCTGGGTTTTTACAAAATTTCCCAGCAGGAAACAAGTCCCAGCAGAACACTGCCTCTGCAACACGGGGACTCACCGGATGAACTCATCACGGGGGCGTTGAGAATCCTTGGCCCTGACCTGCGCTCATGGGGCAGGTACAGTTACAGCTATTGTTTGGGTTTGGACGGCAAACGCTTGGCGTAACAGAGAACAACCAGTTCTGCAGCCGAGCTCTAACCATGGCCCTGGAGATAACCACAGCCCTGGAGATAACCACAGCCTTGGCTTTCACAGCAAGGCCAGAGCAGCTCCTCTTTCCTAAAGGCAGAAAGGAAATCAGTGCACCAAGCTTCCAACAGCCCAGGTTGCCTGCATCCACCAAAGGGACTTCCATCAAAGTTTAGCCTGCAAGGAGCAGGGAAATCATGGAACCTCTTCCCTCCTCACACTGTCATCAGCCAGCTCCTCCAGGGACTGTCATCTGGAGTGCGAGAACAATTCAACCTCCGTTTCTAGGGTTTATTCAGTAGAGACTTACAAGCCTGTGTGGTCCAGATCTCAGCCCAGCATCTCAGCTTCATGTTGAGTGGAGCAAACCAGTTCCCAGGGAAATAAATTATTTCAATGCCTTTCCCCCCACAACCCATTCAGCTTTCCTGCCAAACTTCTCTCCCCCAAGGATCTCAGTGCTGCTGTGGGACCCGCTTTTGTCTTTGCTGTCACATGCCTGCTCAGAGTTGGGGGGTACATGGCAAGGGGACATGCTGCTCGGGGCACTGGGAAACACTGGCACTCCTGGGCTCAATTCCTTACCCTGTCAGCAGCCTTTGCTGTGGTCAGGGCCCTGCCTGCACTGCCCTGAGGGAACAGCTACAGCTGGCCAGAAAGTCCTGCTTGTGCAACATAGAGAATGTGTTCCTGCATCCACACTGGGGGTCCAGCCAGCTGAGTTACTCTGACTGCGTAGGGATTATGATTTCTTTTTTTTTAACCCCTCTCCTACTGAAAATGGCTAGAACAAAGAGACTTTGGTACACTGCCTCTTCTGCTCTGGTATCTATAAAAGTGAAATAAGGATGTGCTGGGAGGGGGGGCAGTGGGGAAGCATGTTTTCAGGAACAATAAGGTTTGACCCTGATTCTTACAAGCACTGAGCAGCCAGAAATCCCCACAATGCTCTGAAGTGCTTGGAAAAACGTCCTCTAATTAAGCACCCTCATGCCCAGCACCCACAACCTAAGCAAAGCCTAAAAGCATCTGTCAGAGGCCACTTTTGAAACTGGATCCTACCTCACAAGTGATTTCCCCAAAGCTGTGGAATGAACAAAGGGCAGCTCTGGCCATAAAGTTCAGCCCATATCACCCAGTCATTTAGCACCTCACATAATGGACCTTTAGCATAAGGAAATTCTCCAAACATCACTCTAGAACATCACACAACATCAGCTTTACTAAAAAGGAAACTGAAAGGACTGGGAGGACAATTGTTCAAATACCATTACCATGCCTTCTCCCTTGTGTTTCCAACACAACTTTTCCAGCAGTCAAAAGGAAAAATAAACTTTTCTATATATTTGTGCTGACCTTGGAATAAAGCCATCCACTTTGTTCTCAGGCTACTGTTTAACACCTAGCAAGATTCTGCTATTCAAATTAGACACAAAACTTAGGGTTGCTGTCCCCTCTCCCTCTTTTCTGCAATACATTTTATGTCTAACAACGCTACATGTGAAAAGAAGTGTTTTCATCATGTTCTTTCAAACTGCAAGAAAAGAAATGGTCTTCACTACTGTATTGCTCAGAAAACATCAAGTCCCATTTTGGACTCCCACTGACCAGTTTGTGCTGCATTAGAGAATGAGAGAAAAACCTGGTGTGCTCTGAGGACATGACTCCTTCAGGTTCAGCTCTGGAGGGAAGGCAAAGGTAGAAGAGACATGAAAATCCCACCTCTGTGGAAGATCCAACCACTGTTCAAGTATCACACAGCTTCCACCAGTATCAGAGCGGGGATATGCACTGTGATCTCATAACTCCTTTCTTTTCCAGCCCCTGGTCTAGCAGCAACTTCTTGTCAGCAAAGGGGAAAAAAAATTAAACTAAAAGAAAAAAAAAAATCTGCCTTTGGACTAATGCCCTACAGTTTAAGTCAGAGAAGTGGAAAAATCATTTGTGTAAAACCCCAGTATCCTGGCCACAGCATAGCCACACAATCTAGCTTAGAAAAGCCAGATCAACAACCCCAGCTGCTATTACCAAGACTAAAAGCCTCAAACCCTTCTCTCTGGAGAGGAGTTGTGTAATGCTAGAGAAATGAACACCAGAGCAGAACAGGGAAATGCCTGTGTGCAGCCAGAACAGGTCAGAAGGGGAAGACTGGCCAGGCAGCTGCCTGCTCACACCATTACTCACTGCACTGCAAATTCATCTCCTCGGTCCTTTATGTTTTCCTCGCTTTTTTCCAGCTATTTTCCAACAAATCCATGAAACAGAGAGTGGCAGTACCCAACTGTTCTAAAACTGAGGATTAGGAATGGACTTCTGTGAGTCCAATGCTTGCAAAGACTTCCAGAGAGCTCCTCAGCAAGAGCTGAGCAGATACATAGAGCTACAGACTGAAAATACTGAAGTCGAGATACCTTCAGAGAACCTGACCCCAGAAGCAGCTCACCTATAGTAAGGATAGCAGCAAGAAAAGAGCTGACAGATACACTATTGGGTTTGCAGATAAGATTTGAGAGCAAGCTCCCTTCAAGAAGAGCTGAAGCAAGTGAAAAACGGTGAAACAATCAACAACTCGGGACACCAGTAGTCCTCAAGTCACATCCCATGCTCCCAAAAGGCTTACCTAGAGGGTGTGTAACCAGTCTGGATTTCCCTTGGCCAGGAATATGCTCTGGCATCCAAGCTTGCAATCTGTATGCTTAAGAGCTCTTCCTCCCTCCTTTAACTTCCCTAGTGTGCCATAGCTTCTTCCCCCTTTTTTTTTTAACCAGGAGTTAGGGGACTGCTTCTTTGCACATGTACTGGAGTACATGGAACACACCTTCCCTTCCAAAATACCATGGCTTCTGGTAGCATCTCAGAAAGAGGTGGGCTTGATCCATCCTCAGATGGAGGAAGGCCATCTGAAAGGCTTGTAAGGAGAATTGGGACCAAAGAGCGTAGGCGGAAAGGGAAGAGACACCAACCACAACAATCCCCAGCAAAAGGCTCCAAGGTTCACAACAGGTTGGGACACAATACCTTCCTGTCTCATGGGTCTGGGCTTCCTCCTGCTGCAAACCAAAGTCTACCTAAGCAAACAGTCTGAATGGAGGACTGCAACAAGATAACACTGCTGCACCACCCAGACAGCCCTTCCCTCTTCAACAGAAAGTTCACTGCATCCAGCTAGGCTTGGCAAGCTCCAAAGAATGCCACGCTGGCCCAGAAGCTACCATCTCCCTCTGACAAGCATGGGATCTCGGGCTTCAGCTCAGCAAGTATCACCTCCCTGTAGAAAGGCCACCTCTCACACTCTGGGCTGGAAGGAAAGGCTCCCTTTACAGAACGACTGTTGTCAGTCCCACAGACAGCTGCCAAGCAAATGCTTCCCACACCACAAACTCACGCAGGTGCTCCCAAAGACAGCAGGAGTCCACCTAAGGAACTAACTGTACCCCACGTGCATCATGGAGAGAGATGTCCTAGAGATACAGCAGAGCATGAACATCCCTGTGCAGGAGTCAGGAACCTGAGATGTCCCCACAGCATGGAGACTCTCTTGCCCTGTCCCTGCTCCATGCCCTGTTGCTACTGAACCTGCCATGCAAAACTATGCCACTTGCAAGTCAGCAAAGAGAAACTTCTCTGCTAAGGCTGGCCAAGCATGGGGAAAGCTTTACCACCCATCCCACTAGGATCTTTACCACCTATTTTCACCACAGAGACAGCCTAGGTCAGAAGTAGAAGACTATTGGGGACAGCAGCCTATATAAATAGCTTGGAGCTAGATACATGAGAAATGCTCTACCAGGACTGCAAACAAAGACTCCAGCAGTGCCAGAGGTGGATGGACTTTTTCCTACGCGTGCAAAAGGGCACTCCACTCCTCAGAAACAGTTCTGGCTCCCCGAGCCTCAGCCAGGGTTTTCCCAGGCTCCAAGGCGAAGGACCTCGTGTACCAATATCGCCAGCACTCATCCCACAAACAACACGCACCAGAGTCCCGACCCGGTCCCCTCGCTAAGCCCATGTGCGGACCCGCGAGGTCTGAAGGGACAGAGTTCCCATACTGCAGGCTTTGATCTTCTCCAGCTCAGCCGGGAATCACCCTGGGACACCGGGCCCGCAAAACACGCGGTGTGTGACCGCCCCGCTACCCTCCTCAGGGCTGGGGGACCCCGGGAAGGGACAGGCTGTCAGCGCACACCTCCTCCTCAGGGAAAGCACCGCATCCCTGCGAGCGAGCGCGGACACACCCCCCGCACCCCGGCACCCTCCTGGGCTGGCTGGGGACGCCCCTCCGGCGGGGCGAGAGCTGCCCGGCGCCGGGAGGCGATGCGGGGCAGGAGCCCGATTCTGCTCCCGGTCCCGGTCCCTACCTGTCGAAAGTCGGCGGTGAGGGTGACGAGGGCACCGTCGGCCGTGCGCAGCTCCAGGCTGACGCAGTCGGAGCCGCTGTCGGCCTGCAGGCTCTCCTCCGTCACCTGCCCGCCGGGCAGCCGCACCCGCACCCGCAGCTCAGCCCGCGCCGCGGGGCCGGGCGCGCCGGGCAGCGGGGCCAGCGCCAGCCAGAGCAGCGCGGGCAGCGCCGACAGCCGGCGCCGCGGGCCGCGCATCCCCCCGGGGCCGGGCGCCGCGGGCTCAGGGCAGGGCCAGCATGGGGCGCGCAGCGGCGGGGAACGGAGCGGCGGCGTGGGGAGGCGGCCCGCCGCGGCCCCGGCCCCGCTGGGCTGGCTGGGCGCGCCGCCCGCTCGCCCTTTTCATTCAAGCCCTCGGCGGGCTCTTCCCTCGCCCCCCGCCCGTCACTTCCTTCCCCCGGCCCAGGGACCTGCCCCACGGAGCCAGCGCACCGCCCCGCCGTTAAAGGGCCAGCGCCGGCCCGCCAACGGGCGGCGTCCGCCCCCGGGACGGGAAAGCCCGGCGTGTCCTGGGCAGCGACCCGCGCACCGCCGGGTGCCAGGGCTGGAGGGGAACAGACACCCGCTCCTGCCAGCGGCGGGGCTCTCCCGCACTTGCTTTGGCTGGCTTTGGTTTTGTTTTGTTTTTCCCCTGGGATACACAACTGTTTGGCACGGAGAAGGACGGGCAGCATCAGCAACAAAGCCCAGCTCTCCCGCCTGCACGATCACACACAAATCGGAATCCTCTGAACGCGGGGCTGCTGTGACTCGGTCACCATGTGCAGGGGTGGCTGTGGCTGCTCTCACACTGTGCTGTGACGGGTCTGCTGGGAGCCGCGCTGGGTGCGCTCCTGCCCCGAGGATGGCACGCCGGCCACTCCACAATGTCTTTCACAGGCATGCGGACCTGGGGCACTTCAGACTCTGCAGTCCGAAGCTTCCCAATCTGCCCTTCACCCACCCAGTGCTACAATCGCTTCCAGATGGGCAGATGCTCGTGAAGGGCCCCTTTGATTTCAAAAGGTCTCTCCGCAAACACAAAGGTCACTGTGGCAGCAGGATCAGGGCCTCAGAGAAAGAGCTTTGCAAGGAGAAATGCAGAAATACATAGAAACAAGCATTTAAATCCATGCTTCCAGGCAAAGAGATCGCTCTTGTCCAAGTAGTGCTTTTTGTGCAAGTTTTAACCCTAAATTTTCACAGCCACCCTCAAACAAATTGTCTCCTTGACATACTTTCCAGGTCAATAGCAGTGCTAAAAAAAAAAGAGCAGAGGAAAATAAAAAGTTAAGAGGTGCAAACAGGAGAGAAAAGAAATGGCTCAGCTCAGATGCAGAAAGAGAGGGAGGATCCACAAAGTAGAAATGTACAAGAAGACAGTTCCTCAGGACAAAAGCTCAAAGAAAAAGGTCCCACTCACAGTGTATTTATTCAGAGATTATGCAAAAAGACAGGAGGACCCCAGTAGGGGAAAAAGCACCCTGAGGTCAGTGGGCACAAGTAACCCTTCAAAGACTTCCAGTCCAAAGGGCCATACTTGCTCCTCAGCCCAAATCTGGAATCAACTTCCCTGTTGCACCAGGATTACTTCAGGTCCATCAGCTTGCAAGTGAGCCCCAAGCAGCAGAGCACAGCGTGGTCCCATGCCTGTGCTGGAGGATAAAGGGGTATAAGGCTGCACTCCTTGCAGCTCTACACGTCCAGAAGAACACACACTCCCAGCTGCAGGTTTTAGCAGTGCTCACTGTGTACCAGGAGAGGAGAACTCTGCTCAGAGTTGAAAGAGACTGAAAACTGACAAAAAGGGACAGACACTGCTGGTCACCATCCCAGCAAGAGGTGCTTGGACAGGATAGTGGTGGGTGAAGAATTACTGAAGAGCAAGTACAGCTCAAAGATTTTGAAACAGGTCTGAGTGGCAAAACCAATACTTTACTGGTGCCAACCAGCCTCGTCTGCCTTTGCTCTTCATTCATATGGGACAGTTCTTCATGCATATCATCTCTTTTCTGAACTACAGGAAAGGGGAAACATGTCTTACAGTTCAAGGTTCCCACCATGGCAGGACCAGTTGCTGAGGTGCATTTAGTTTTATAGAATGTTAATGGTCTGGGCCAAGAGTTTCTGGTATGTGTGCACACTGCAGTCCTTTTAGTGGGAGAAAACTTCCATTAAAATACCTCAGCTATGTTTGAGAACAAGGTTAAAGGAAAAATATGCTGTTAAAAGAAAACACTCTCAGCTGTGCTTTGTTGTAAAGTTCCAGCAGGGCAGTGCGTGGGAGCAGGGGATTATAATCTGACATGGGGTTTGCCTTGGTGCCTTAAATGCATCCTTTGTCATCCTTAGGGAAAACCACTAATATTTGGCCAAGCTACAAATCTTCATTCCCCCTTCCTCACCTCAAAACTTCATTTATAGAAGCTCTGTGTCACATTGGCACCTTGGAAAACCAGGAAGGGATCAATGTCCACTAAAACCTGGAACTCAAGGGTTGTAAAAGCTTAGAGCCTTAGTAAGATTGGGAAAAATAGAAGCAGAGTGTGAGGAGTCCTATAGCACCCTGCACAAAGCTCTGTGGCTAAACTGCTCCCAAGAGCCCTGCCTTCCCAGCATGGAAATTTACCAGGCAAAAAAAAAAGTTTGCAGCCACTCCATCTTCACCACATACCACCCACTTGCTGTTGTATGCATGATGTAAAGCTGGATGATGCATCAATACCTGCACCATCTTCTCCCTTCACCCATTCCAGGATTAAATCTTCTCTGTCCCTCAGCACCACCACCCCACCCCCCCCAAAAAAAAATCCTTTCCCCTTCTAATCCAAAAATCAGACTGCTGCAACTATTTCTTATACAGTCTATGATGCTTCCTGCTCAACCTCCTGAATTCAAAAGCATTTGAGACCAAAGAGAATGAAGGCCCTTTCCTCTTGCTGTGTTACCCCAATGTGAGTAATCAGTCAATACTCTAGAGGCCATTAGCATCTGAAGTTTACCCTCCCATGGAGGAGAGAGGTAATAATTACTGCTACTTTCTCATCAACTTACAGTAAGGCTCTGTGGCCAGTTTTCTTATTATGATCATAAAACCAAGGTATTTAAAATACCACCACAACAGTACCACCAAGACATCAAAGAGCAGGGATGTTTGTTGTGCATGAGCTGCTTATTCTAAAAAACAATCACAGTAACTCAGTGGGGAGCTGGGCTGTGGGAGGCTGGGCAGCAGGGAAGAGCAGCTTGCTGAGAACTGCTCTGCTGCCCACAGCTCCTCGGCATTCCTTGCCTTTGGAGGGGCAAGAGGCACACCTCCCATCCTCTGCAGCAAGGAGAAGGCAAGCCCTACCTGTGCTGAGTGACTGGAGGGCTGCAGGGGGCTTTCATGCAGGTGCAGCACCACACCTCTTCCAGATCTCAGCTGATCCCACACAACTCTGCTGTTGCAGAAACAAGCTTTGTCCCTGCCAGTGTGGTTCCCTTCACACTGCTGAACCAACAACCTTGGCCCTGCCACCAAGTGTTTTCTGAGCCAGAGCTCAAGCAAAGCACTGACATCAAGCCATATTTCTTTCAAGGTGACTTATTGGGGTGCCTAATGAACTATACACAATACTCTTGCCCTTGCTTGGTTAAGGCATGGAGGAGATGGATGGAGCAAGGATCAAAGCTGGTGCATACACCTGCTTTGTCAATGTAAGGGGTTTAAGACGAGGTTATGCTCATTTATAACAAACTAGGGCTGCCCACAAACTGCAATGGGAAGAAGCAAGATCCTGACCCTGCTGAAGCTGGGAAGCATGATGTGCTGTTGGATGGAGGTAGAACAGGGGCTTGAGGAGGCTTCCCTGTGCTCCTGGGCAGCGCCCTCCCCTGGGAGCTACTCACAGCACACGCACAGCTCTGCAGGTCCTTTCTACAGCACTTCCATTGCACAGCTAGCTCATCTGGGAGGCTCCAGAGCTGAGCAGAACCCCAGGAAACATCCCATCACCACAGCCTCAGGCCTTGCACCCTGATCATGCTGCTAATGCAGCTAGCAGATCCTGAGAGCCATCCTCCTTCCCAGCCCTCACCAGGCAGCTTGCCTGTGGTTTTACCAAGGCTTTCCATCCCCTGCCTTGGCCTCATCAGGTTTGTTCCCTTGCTGGACTGAGGAGAGCTCTGTGTGCACATGCTGAGGGCCAGGCAGACTTCTCCTCCTAGCACTTTGGCTGCCTGGTTGCACAGAGTTCAGGGCAGTAACACGAAGGGGAAGGAAAACTGGACTTGTGGTTGTGCTCTGAAAACTCACTTGGTGGTTGTCCAGAAGAGCCTGAGATCTGTCTTCAAAATGAAAACCAACCAAGAACAAGCTTTTGTTGCCTGTTCAGTCCCTGAGTTTCTCATCTTATTTACGCTGGTGTTAATCTCAACTTAAGTTGGTGTAACTGAGGTCAGGGATCAGACCCCAACCTTCTGTCTTGATCTCTTTAATCTTCCATCCCTCATTTGCATCTTCACTCTACTGTTAAAGCTACATGAAAGAATTGGTGCTTTTTGAAAGATTCAATCAGGGCAACTATTTGGGGGATCTGAACACATAAAAACCAGCTTTTTACTATTGTTCACAGCACTGCAGAACTAATAGAGCTTTGGGAAAGCTAATTGGATTTTTTTCCCACTCTCCCAGTCCCCAACTTGTTGACTAAATCCTAGCTATTATCAGGAATATTACTACAGAGGACCCACGGCTTGATCTAAGGCTCTAGGAAAGGATTTGTGTTAGGTTGTTCAGTTGAGAACTTACTGGTACAGAAGGAAATTGGGCTTCAAGTAATTTTTCATTAATTAAAAACTATTCAGCATCCCTTTTGAGTGTTCCCTGCTGCCCCTCCTGAATGCCCTCCTTTTCTCAGCAATTACCCTGCAAGACCTCAGCTCAAAATGAGGCCTGAGGGAGCATAGCCTCACCATGGACAGGGCAGAGGTGCCTGCTGCCTTCGCTCAGTTATGGTCTTGGGGACACCAGCACGAAGGAAATGCTGAGGAGGAAGATGCTACTATTCCTGGGATTACCAGCTCTGAGCTTTGCTTAAGATATTTGAGTATTTTCCTGGAAAAAGTAAAGTGGAAAAGGAAATGCTACTGTTCTCTCAACACTCAGTTGCTTCATGCTTAAGGCAGTTGCTTGGACAAGGACACCCCAGTTTGGAGCCTGTGTCACCCAACTGGATGCTGATCCTGGGAGAGAAGGGTCCTGGTCTCCTGCCATGCTGGGGGAGCATGCTCAGCTTCCCTGTGATGGTGTGATATTTAGTGTACTAGAAAGAAAGAAAGGAATAAAACTGGTATCCCACTAACTGGACTCCCACTGTGTATTCTGAGGAATCCAGTTAGTGAGATGATCTCCACTACCTTCCTGCTGGTGCTCACTTGGAAGAGGTTAATTTAAATCAGCACAGTAAATGCTGGAATTATCCCAGTGGAAATTAGGGGGGGAAAAAACAGGTAGTGAGTTCTTGCTTCATATATCTAATTGAGAGGCTGACCAAAGTCTAGATAAAGCAACAACAGTGTTGAGTAAAGCAGTATCTTTTAAAATAAAAATGTGACTCTCCTATGCAAGACTAGCCTACCAAAAGATCTATTATAAATCTAAGTGAAGCCCTCAAATTCTAAAGGGATATAAATCTAATTAAAGTGATATAAATCTAACTGAAGAAATACACTGTAAATCCAGCCAAAAATGATATCCATCTAAGGAAAGCAATGCAAATACACTGGAAATACCATAAATAAAATCAAAGCAATATATAAGATGTAATGGAAGCAATCTGAAACCTAAATCAAGTGATATAAATATATCAGAATGATATAAAACTAATTAAAGTGATTTATAAAATGGACATTTCAAAAAGAATCATGGCCCACAGAAGATGAGAATAGCTGAAAAGAGGGACTAGGATAGGTTTATGAGCAATAAAAACACCTGCAGCTACAAAGAATAAAGCAAGGTTAATTAGATGCTGTGCTTCAGGGCAACCTCCACCTGCAGAAGGGGTCAGGAAAGCTGCTCTGAGTACAACCCTGAGTCACAGTGACTCTGACTCACGTTACATGAATGGCAAGAAAGCGAAATAGGGATGTTTGTATGGGGTAAATATAACACAGTGAAGATAACAGTGCTGCTCAGGGGAACCCCAGAGCCTTCCAGTCAAGGTCCCAGGAGCTCTGGGACATATTCAGTTAAGCAGGAGCTCATGGGAACGAGCGTAATCCCCTGCACGGCTGAACGCACCCATCCAACTCGATTGGACCTGACGCAGCGATGCGGGCTGGGAGAGCGGCCCCATGGCGAGGGGCGACTCTCAGAGCAGCAAAGAGAGATCAGAACCAATTTGAGCCCCAAGCAAAAGGTTCTGCACATTGTAGCCGTGCTTTGTGGGGTGGGGTGATGCTGGGGGCACAGAGCAAGCAGGACGGGAGCTGTTAGTGTAGGGGGAAGGAGGAGCTGCCGGGTGGTCAGCGGCTCCCCCTGCTCCCCTCACCTCCAGAGGGGACCCGCTCTCCTACAGACAAGGGGACAAGAGCAGAGGCAGCCAGCACAGTCCTGCCTGAAACTTCTTCCCCAGGGAGGCTCATTTCCAACTTTCCTGTATACAGTGAAGTAACAAAAAAGACAATGAAGTCTTTGGGAATTTTTCACACTCCAGTTATGAGCAGTGAATCCCTCCTTCCCCCTTCGCCTCCCGTGTTTAAAGGCTGAACTGTCCCAAATCTTCTGTGTTTGCAAAGGAGGCAGTGGTTAATATTTTTTTCTTAAACTAGAAAAATCTCATTGGTAGTTTCCATCTTCATCCACTTTCACATTAATAAATGCCTACGGATCTTTTGGTTTTCACTTAAGTGATTTAATAATTGACCAAATACAACTACAATATAAATAATGAATAAGGCTTTTGCTTGCCTTTGGAAAAAAATCAATTTCAGAAAATAGTCAGATCTGTTCAAAATTCTGTCTTCCTTGAGCTAAAAGAAAGCTCTTTCTTTTCATTCTGAATAATAAAATGTCCTCAGTTCAGCTTTACAATTGAGCTTTTCCCTTCCAATCTTATTCCAAAGCAAAGTACCATATGTTTTATACTTATGACTTCAAAATTTTCTTGTGCTTGAAAGTCATTTGGCATTTGAGCATCTGCAGGGGTCTGGATTTCATTTTTCCAGACTAAAGGAAAATATCTATTTTGTGGAAACTTACTGAAAAGCAGCAACCCCCTCTCAAAAGCCCCAGTCCCGACAATCTAGGTTAGAAATCAGCCTGGAGGGAAATGCAAATATTTTTCTTGCAGATTTAGCTGGAATGTTTCCTATGCTTTCCTGGAACATTAATGCAAAATTAGGCAGTCTGTTGGACTGATGGGGCCACTGAATCAAAGAGCTTTAAAAAAAGAAAAAAAAAAGTTAACCAAAATGTCTATTCCCCTTATCAATGAACAGAGACCTTGAATTCTGTGTCACCTAGTCCTTATGTGGTCTGAAAGCTCATTGGAAATAGTCTCATAAACATATTGTATTATATTCTTCTCATCAAAGCCATGTGGGGGGGTCTAACCATGGGTATCAGCTTGAAACTGGGTTAAACAGCTGGGGATGACCAGGGAAGAGTGGCTGAATAAGCCACCCTTACCAGAGCTGTTTGTACCACACCTCTGATTTAAGGTGCCTCCAAAAAAACCTCACAGAGCTCATTACCTGGAATCCAGGAGGTGGGCAGACATTCAGCACCACTAAAATTTAAGCCTGATTTAGCTCAAGCTGAAGGAATGAGATGTGACACTTGGAGTTAATGAATGAGCTGGAAATTGGAAAATAAGTCTGGTGACTAACAGCTAGAAGTTACCCACCAAATCCAGAATGACCTCCCGAGAGCTCTGGTTCCCACAGCAGCACATCAATGTCTCCTGCTTTCCTTTGGCTGTTGGTAGCCCTTCCAATTATTTGAAAACAAGCAATAAGCCTCAGCTACAGTCCATCACGAGGGAGTAAATTGTACAAATCACTAGAGTTATCCTTCTGTGCTGGATTTGTATAATTTTACACTGAGAAGGATTTTGCCTCAGCAATTAGTCCTACCCTGAAATCAGATGTGAGGGATAGTGCTCGTCCCTGTGAGCATGGGAGCTGGGATCTGTCTCTGGGAACTTCACATAGTGCCAACGCAAGCTGGATCCACCCCTGGGACTCAGTGGAGACTCATGACCAGGCTGTTTCTCATCCTGTTCTTTTGCTGAGGTGGTTGCAATCAGTATCCAATACAGACACTGAAATAATTACGGTGATACAGTCGGCAAACAAAAGCCCCAAAGCCACAAAACACTGACTCTGTACTGTCACTAACTCTTTTCTGGTGGCTACAGGAGGACAAGAGCTGTCCAGACCAGCCTGAAACACCGTGAAGGCACCTTAGTACATCATGCAACACATGTGAAGACATGAAAATTGTATGATAACCTAAAATGCTTTGGAAAATGATGGGGACTGATTTAGGACAGTGAACGTGCTGGTTATTACAGCAGGGTAGAAAATGGGGTTGTGATGATATTTGAAGAAGGACAAACAACATTTTACTCATAGTCAAATACTTCTGGGGTTCAGGCTCTGTCTTTGTGCTGCCTCTTGACAGCAGCTGGCTAGTGAGATCCTAGCACTTACCTGAGAAGCCCAGGTCTTGCTGCAATACATGTGGTAAGTGATGAAATTATCATCAACCTGGAGAGGTGGATTTAACAATATAAGGGTAAAGCAGAGAAACTTGGTAGTCTGTCAAGAAATGAAACTAAAACTCAAAAGCCAGGCTTGATGAATCTAGAGTGGACTAGTTATGAGGTCCAAGCCAGGAGTCTGTTCCTGTGAAGGACCTGGGGTGGTGGCTCTGAAAACCAGAGTAGCATAGCTTATACAGGCACCTCTTGACTCAGAGGTGAGGGATACAGTCAAAAAAAGGGAATGAGGACCTTGGCCACACAAGGACTCTGGTAGTGGTCTCTATCATCTTTAAAAGGGTGGGCATCTCCTCTGGGCAACATCACCTGCCTGCACAGCCTGTGCTGCTGGTGGTGAAAAGGCCCTGCAGCCACCCTGCTTCCAGCCCAGCACAGCAAGGGAGAGGGGCTGCCATGCTCCCTCCTAGAGCCACTGTCCACCTCTGAGTCCAGGGAGAACATGAGGGTTGTATGTTAGAGCAATGCAGAGGTGCTCAACCTTACATGGGGCTGAAGAGCTACTCCATGTCTGCTTGGGAAGGCAGAAGAAAGTGAATGTTACCGTTCCTGCCTCCCCAGGGAAGGCTGCAAGCTCCTGTGCAGCAGGGCTGTGGTGACCAGCCTGCCAGTACCCAGGAGGGGTGTCACCTCCCCCTGAGCTTTCTGCAGTAAAGCTGGCAGCAGTCACCCCACACTGTGAGAGAGAGGAGTAGAGCTGGTTCAGGTCCAGGTCATGGTGCGAGCTTCACCAATTGATCACAGCTCTTAACCAACACTTGTTATAAATCTTTGCTGGGTGCTGCCAACAAGCCATCAAAACAGAGATGACAGAAAGAAATCCCCCTGTGCCAGCTCCTGCAGCCCCTCCTGCAGCTCCCAAACCCTGCTGCTGCTTTGGCTCCAGCTCCTGAGTGCCATTATCCCAACACGTGGCTCCTGGAAACAGTCCACCCTCCCTCGTCTCTATCTTCCAGCTCAAGGTCCTCCCGCCTGATGTCCCTGCAGGCAGCGAGATGGAGGCAGGCCAAGGGACAATCTGTTCCTCATTGAGGTCATCCTGCAGCTTGCTGCTGATGTGGCGTTTGGGGGATGGAGGGGAAAAGAAACCAAAACAAAACCAAACCTCTTCCTCGCCTGGCCTCAGTTCCAGCGCTGATAGGGGACTGATAAAGCATGAGAAACACCAGGCCAGCAAAGGAATCCTAACTCTTCCAGGTAACCCTTTACACCCCCACCATCCTGCTCCCAGACCAGTGGCTAAAAGCCACAGCAACTCAGGAGCTGGGGACAGTACCAGGACTTTAGAGGAATATTTTCCACCTCCCTAGGTGGTCTTTCCAAGGTCCTCTTCTGTTTTTGCCTCTCCTCCAGTTATTTCATAGAAGAGTCTTTCCCCACCCCTGCTCCTAGAGGCCCCCCATACTGGGCAGCTCTCCTACCCTACAGCCCAGCTGAGCTGCTGTGTCATTTTAATAACCCAGCTTTAAGTGCAGCTGCCAAGCTCAGACAGTTTCTCAGATTCTGGTGAAAAATCACAGCTGTCAGAGTTTCCTGTTGCTTTGCCTCCACCCATTCACCCCCCTTTAAGGAGACAGGGAAAGCAGGAATGCAAAAGCTGAGAAGCCTTTGGAGCTGGGAAGTTTTTTCTTCCCTCCAGTGCATCAAAGGCAAGATGCTTCTGCCTTCCCTTTCTGGAGCATGTGGGAGAAATCAATATCACCTTTTGAGAAGCTAGATGTTCCCAAATCTGAGAGCTCCCAACCCTCCCTTGTGAAAGAACTGGGCTCTGAATTTCACATACACTGAAGTCCAAACAGGTTTGGCTCAGGCTGTTCCCCTGGAGTTCAGGATGTGTCTTTCAGTCATGCTGTGGAGCAACACCAGAGCACAGCCTATGAGAAAGCCATTCAGGGAAGCAGAGAAGCATGAAAGAAAACAGAAAGGGAGCACGAGAGCTGGACTGAGACAGAGCTACAGCTAGGAAGACTGGGAAGTCCCCTTTGTTTGCCCAAGGCACTGGGGCATGAAGCTCAGAGCTCGGCTAAGGACAAAACAAGAGGGTCCTCCTTGCAGCTGCCCTGCCAACCACTTCCAGGCTGGGCAGATTACAAGCCACCGAGAGTGCCAGGCCTGAGAGAAGACATCACACTGTTTGTGGGGCACTGCTGCAAGGAAGTCTACAGCCCAGAATTAACTGAGCGGCTCTCAGCGCTGCAGGAGAAATGGCATTATATTCCCTTCACAGCTCCTGGGGAAGGCTTGCAAAAGAACAAGAATTCCTGACTTGGATGGAGCCACAAAAGGGTCATGGCACTCTTGTCTGTATTAGCAAGAAAAGAGAGATGTTTTGCTTGAGGTAAGAGGCTCTAACCACAGCAGGAGGGAGGCAGACCTGGCACTTTGTGCTCTGCCTGTTCAGAGCAGAGGCAGGAGAGCAGCAGCTCACGAAGCCCATGCTGTACACCGATGGGATGGACAGAGGGGCCCACTCCCTGCAAGCATGCTCAGAAAACGCTTTTGCAACAGCGGGCTGGATTAGTAGGGGAAGCTGCACCCCCAGTGAGGCCAAGCAGGTTTGTGGCACCACAGCCTGGGTTGCAGAAATCTTCCCTTCCTTTTCTGTGATGCTGCTGCTAGCTGCCCCAGGGACCAGCGAGGGGTCTGCCCCAGCCAACTAACACTGGGGGTTTCCCTAGCCCTGACCAAAAGCTGCTCCCATGGGAAGAGGCCACCCCAGCTGTGCTAGGAGATAAGGAATGATCCCTGTTCTCCAGATTCAGGAAACCATCCCACTGGTTTATGATTCATGGTTACGGGACTGTGGAGGCCGGTACGTGCATGTAGCCTCTTGCGTGCTAATCACAGCTGAGAATGGAGTTGGGGGAGGTGGGAAGTGTAGGGGGATGAATTCCCATTCTCTGGTATGAAGAGATCCAGACAGCCCACTGAGTCAGCACAGGGTCAGCAGGGTAAGGCCAGACAGGCTTTGATTCTGCCAGCAACTGCCTTTCATCTGGTATCTTCCCACCTCCCAGCTCGGACCCTGGCATAGGAACCACATGTACAAGGGGGACTAGCTTCTCCCTTCGCCTCTCTTTCTGGCTGTAACCTTAGCTGGAGCCCTTCCCCACAATCACGTGGCAAACATGGCTCTGTTTCAAGGGACAAAGTGCAGGAGTTTCTCATTAACAGAGAATGAAAATTGCCTGCTGTGATCCAGCTGCAGAACCCTGGTGGAAGAGGGAGAAAAAGCGCTGTGGGGGAAAAAGGAGGAAGAAAAGGAAATCAAACAAACACAACTGCCAAGAGCTCTGAACCTTGTGGTGTTGCCCCGCACTCCTTTCCAGATGGACCCTGCTGAACCCCCACTGACCCCAGCATGTCACACTGGAGAGGACACTGTTCTCTTCCCTGAGCCTCTTAGGGGACTGCAGCTGCAGTTACCTTGACTTCAGTGTAACGCCCAGCAAAACCACTCTGGACACACAACATCTGTCTGGGGCTTCCCTGTCTTACACAGATACCTGCAGCCCATCCCAGGATGTCAGGAGCAGGAATGCCTTCCCATGGTATTTAGGAGCAGGGAACTGAAAGAAGAGGAGGAGCAGAAGAAAGGGAAGTGTTTGCTGCAGTGTTTACATCTCCCCGTTCTGCTCCCAAAAAGACAAAACTGAGATTTGATTTCCCTGCAGCAGCTCCCAAAGAATCTACCCGGCATTCAAAGGGAAAGGCCTCATTCTTGCCCACCTACAGACTTGGCTGCAAAACCAACCTCTCGCTCTACAAGAGGAAAAACCCCATATTGTTAGTGAGAGCCCACTACCGCCAAACAGACGGACCCACGTGGGCCATGGCTGTGAGCTGGAGCAAAACAGGGAGAGGATAAAGTGTCCCTTTATCTGGTGCCCAGGTTGCCTGGGCTGGGGGCAATGCATAGTTAGCATAACTGGAAAGGTCAAGTTTGTAACAGCCTGAAGAGGGGGATCTTCCTTCTGGGGAAACTAAGGGAGGAATAAGGAGGAGCATCTAATGAGCAGACAGGTGGTCACTGGCTTGCACGTGGCTTTATCATACTGCAGGGGAAAGGAGGTGTTACGGTAGGATGTGCTATGTGCATCACATAACCTAGTGAGAGAATGTGAGAGTGACCCAGCCAACCTCCTGTGGCACCAGCAGCTTCCCAAGCCATGGAGATGGAGGAGCAAACAGGGCAGGGGTGGAGGTGGGGAACTGGGTGGCTGTGGGAGAGATGGGGTGATGCACAGGGCAGAAGGGAAAACACTGAGTTTGGATAAAGCAGGAGTACTGTTTTCCTTCCACTGCACTGGCTCAGCACCAGAAAAACCCAGTCACAGGGGAACTGTGTGTGTGTTTGTGGTTGTTTATGGTGAAGTGAAAGAAGCTGCTTTCTTTTTACCCCTACCACAGACATTCACTCCCTGGCACTTTATACAAGCAAGCTAATCTAAACTGAGCGAGGACCTGCCAGCATCTGCTGCAACTTCCCCAATCCGATCCTCCACTCCATCCAGGGAAGTTACAGACAGTAGAATCATCCTTGCATTTGTCCACCCAGCAAATGCCTCTGATTTTCCCCAGGAAGAGGTGGTGGTGTTGGCCAGGGTAGCATACTGTTCCCTTCCTACCTCCTGATAGAACTTCTTGTTGAGGGTGAAGGGTAGGTTGCAAGAGACAAAGCTCTAATCCTATTGCCATGGAGATGTTAATTCAAGCTAAGTTCAAAGGAAATTGTTCCAGTTAAAGCTAACAAGCCTGGCAGGAAAGCCCTGCTGTCAGTTGAAAGAGGCCAGCTTCTCATAAAAAGGGAAAGGAGGTGGGGTCAGAGAGAGGGGCCCTGTTCAAAGCATGAGCTTCAAAAACACACAGTCCTATTCCCTGCCTTTAAGCAAAGACTCTCGCCAGCACCAAAGCCACCAGCTGTGCAGCAAGACAGCAGAAGATGCCAGGCAGTCTTGCCTAGCAGGGAGGCAGAGGATGGAGGAGCTAAGAGAGCAGCCTCTCCCAGCCAGGGCAGATGTGGTGGGCACACACTCAGGCTATCTCCCTGCTCAGGTCACTCTGCTATAGTACATACACACTGATGACAATAACAAAGCCCAGGTCCCAAGCAAGGCTGGCTGCCTCCTGCCACACACCAGCAAACGCTGGAGGCAGCAGGGAGAGGGAACCCTTGGCACTACTGGCAGAGCTCCTGCCTTGCTGCCACGCAAGCATTAAATGCATCATTCCTCATGAGACTGCACGGGTCTGCTCGAGGGTAGGACAACAAAGGGCAGGACAGCTCTTGCTTAGCTTGGCACTGAAGTCATTCAGGTTTTTATATAGCCAGTGCAGTTTCAGGTTTTAGTGGAAGTATTACATTTGGTGTAATGATTAATCCTGGCAGGTAAGACTCGTTGGCTGGTATAATACCTTGTGTTTAGGGAATGCTTTGTCTCTGAGAGCTGGAGGTGAATATTTGCAGCCCCTCTGAGGATGGGTGGGTCTGACCTGGTCATTATTTGGCCTAAGGGCCCATATAGAGCATCTGGAGAGAAGGCAGGTATGCTCTCCCACACAAAACCATCCTTAAACTGGCACTGAAAAAGTGACTCATGGGGCTGCAAGAAAGGCAGAGGCCACAGTCCAGGGTGGACAGGAGAGAGTGCAGAGCTGCAAGGTCAACAAACAGCTTTGAAAGAGATGATGAAGCAACCAGCTGCCAACCCCCTCCCCTGCCCTGCAGGAGCACTTTGAACATCTCTCCTGCCCTGAGTCAGAGCAGGAGTGGGCCTGCTTAGTGCAAGATTTGGAAGAGAATTAAGAGCAACCCAGCTTAGTATTAGAGGCATTAACTGTGGTTTTAATAAAAAAGAAAGAACAAAACCTCCAAACTAAGAACAGACTCTTCCCATTGCTCCTCCAGTGCCAAGAGATGAAGCAGGCACTGGAGCTGAACTTCTCTCTGCCAGCCAGAGCAGTGAGAGGAAGAGAAGAAGCTTTGGTCTGTGAGCAGCCCTGGAGAAACTCCTGGCTGGCAAAGAAAGGCCCTGAGGGGGTCCTCTACAGCCTCTGGCCACTGCTGGACCCTGAGGTGCCTGCAGGAAACTCCTAGCAGCATAGTTCCCCTCCTATTCCCCCATCTCCCTCTCTCTCCTTCCCATCTCCATTGCCTTCCTTGCTGCTTCTCTGCAGCCCATTCCTTCTCTTGCAAGCTCACCCAGCTGCCAGGCTCAGAACTCCTGCCAGGAAAGTGGCAGGGAGCAGTAAGAAAGTGCTGACAGCCAGTTAGTACTGTGGGTTTCACATCCTGCTGGTTTAGCAAGACTTGGGCCTTCTCCTACCTCTTCCTTTTCTTTCATCTTTCCCTCCTTCCAGGCTGTAGCTCAAGGCTGCAGCTGCTACAGAAACAGAAGAAATTTGCTAACGGACAGCAGAGGAGAGATTCCCACAAATCAGAGCAAAAAATATTTTTTCTTTCTTTTTAGTGTTTCCCCTCCTTTTCTCATCATGCCTTCTCCCTTTATCTGCCACCTCTCCCTCTCTCAGATTCTGTTCCTTGCCAGCTGGCTCCTCTCCTCCCATGTCACTGCTGAAAGCACGAGGGGTTCCCTCCTGAAGCAACGCTGACTTTTGGCCTGCTCAGCAACATGCCTGAGCAAGAGGAGAAAGTAAGGAAAAGGGGAAGGACAGACTCAGTTTGCTGCGAGCTGCCAGGGCAGTGAGTGAGCCAGAGCATGCAGTGAAGCGGAGGAGGTGGCCTGAATGTGCTGGGGGTGGGAATAAGAGCAGTGATGCTCGGCATCTCTCTAGCCTTGTTCGTCACAGCATGCCCACAGCCACACAGCCCAATGACAAGAGAGCCAAGATGAGGACCCAGAAACTGGACTCTGGTCTGAACTGCCTCTTTGCTATGCAGTTAGGAAACCTCCAGCTGCTGAAGGGCATTGCTGCCTCAGGTGAGCCTGACCGCCCCCCGCCTTCTTACCGTGCCAAGGACAAGTGGCCAGGGCACTGCTGCAGAGACGGCTCCCCAGTGACTCAGCTGGGAATATGCACAGTTAACCCGCAGGGTAAAGCACCTCTGTGGACACTCCTCCCAGCACAGGCATACACACAAGCTGGTCAGCAGCACTGCTTCTCAGGAGCCCTGTCTCCTCTGCCAGGAACAGGAAATGATCTACTGGAGTAGTATTAGAGAAACCATATCACACACTCCCTTCCTTGAAACAGCTCAAACTTCATCCTAAAGCAAGCTAGAGAGTTTTTTCCCCAAGGCTCCATCTTCTTTTCTTAGAAAAGAAAAACAACTAATCCCTTCTAGGTAGCCACAATTAATTTTCCATTTATATGTAGCCTTAACTCTTTTTCCCTGCAAAATTTGCTCTGACATTCTGCTGAGGAGTGAGGTAGCATTCCTGTAATCACTTTCAATAACCCCTCCCCATCCTGTCCCCTTTTTAATTGTACATCTTGAATTAGGCACTTTGATCCTGCAATAATCCTGAGATGACACAGACTTGTTAAAAATCTTGATGAAGGATCTGTGATTTCCTCTACTCTTCTAGAATCAGCTAGAGGGGAGAGAATGTATTTCCCTACACCCTCCCCCCACTAGAAAGGGAGCTCTGAATTTTGTTTCTACCAGGAACTTGGCAATTTCCCTTTTAATACCTTTGCCTTCGCCTGCCCCACATTTACCCTTTTCCCCGCTGATGATTAAGCCCTTCTGAGGCAATCTTTAGACCCGCCTTAATCTCTACCCCATGCTGATTGTAGAGCATCACCATTTCTTCCTTCCTTACTCTTTTTATTCTGCACCTGAAGAACTCAGGACTGGTTATTTTAACGCCCATTGCAAGGTTAGTCACCTTGGATTTTGACAGCTCTCATTGATTCCTTCACACGCTGACCTGTAGGCTGCTGCTCCCTGTGCTCATCTGGCCTGTTCCTACATCCCTTGCAGGCATTCTGATTACTGTTAGCATCCTTTTGAGGTGGTTATTCATCTAGCCAGAGCTGGAAACCTCCCTTGGAAACTGTCCTCACCTCCCATCTCTCAAACATTTTGAACTTTGGGGGGGTTTTTTTGACTTAGAAAAATCACAAGCCTCCTCTGAGCTCCCCAGTCCAATTTTCATTCCTGTGGATTTCTCTTAGCCAACAAGGATTTGCCTATTTGAAATCAAAAAACTTATTTGCAGGCTTTGTTTGTCTTTCCATTTCATTTTAATTGAATCAGCAGTTAATCTCTGAATCCAAGGTTACTTTCTCAGTACGGTGCCCTCATTGCTTATCAAAACTCAGTCCAGGGCAATACTTTTCCTCACTGCTTCAGTGAACGCTGTTGAAGAAATTCACCCACTATCACGTACCAAAATATATTCCCTACTGTTATGAGTGACATTGATTTTTCATGCTAATAAGAGACTTTCACTTCCTGAGTAAGAACACACTTTCTCAGTCTGTATCAGGTGAATAATGATGGAGGACACTTTGTCATGTCTCAGTCTGACCCTGGAAATCTGCAGCACATCCCTCTCACAATGCCAGGACCAGCCCATCTTTCTTTCCCCATCAATCTTAGGTCTAATAGGCTCCTTTTATGGCATGTCAAGGCTTGGAGAATTCTCACTAGAAAGCTCTGTATTGCCCCTTCTACTATCTGTGCCTTCAGGGAATCGCAGTTATTTCAGCCCTCACGTCAGAGCAAGATTTCCAGCTAGCCTGCTCTTCTGCACCTCGTCAGACAGATGCTGCATTGCATGGTGCAATACATCCCCTGCCTGGAAAGCAGGGCACACTGCAAATGGGGATGAAATGCAGTTCCCTGAACTAGGGGTCTTCTGAAACCATGGTTCAGCACAGAATGGACAAGGCTTTACTTTCTCTCCCACTGCTAATTCCTCCAGCTCCAAAAAGCAGAGTTAAAGAACAAAGGCCTATACTTAGATTTTGGTTTCTGTTAAATCTTCCTCTCAGTCACTGTAACAGCAGCTACTAGATATATAGGTGCAAAGAGCTAATGTGGACACAAGGCAATAGCACAAACCATGCTAAGCACCAGTACCTTGCTCTAACATGTGGCAGAGGTCCTGAAGCAGTACAGAAATTTGCTTCAGTGCTAGTTACATCACTGCAAGAAACAAACCGAAGCAATCAATGCAGAACATCAAGGGGATTTCCTTTTCTCTCTCTTTAATCTGTATTTGAGTTCCTCTCTAAAAATCTTCCCTTTACACCTCCTGATGTTTCTGCCCCTTCCCTGATCCTTAAAGCATTACTTCAGCCAGCTAAGGTGGGCATCAGGCCAGGCTGCTGGATGATACTGATTGCTTAGTTTAGCACTGGCTCCTGTCAGGGGGAGCCTTGCTGGCTGAACACACCATTTGTGGCCATATGTGGTGTTATTTACATGGGAAAGGGAAGAAAAAATATATATCTTTCTGAAATATGAGTTGAGAGAAAAGAGACACACAGTCAGAACTGAGTGGGAATGTGCCCATCTGAGAAAGCCATCGCAGCTCAGACCACGGGAGGAATTAGCACAGTGCTCACACAGAGGAACACTGCTTTTAAAGCAATCTGCAAAGGTCTGCAACAAATCCTTGTAATGGGAGAAGAAATTGGACAGACTTCTGGAACTGCTGCACGGAATCTGTACTACCAGCTGGGAGACTAATTCAGTTTCTGGTTTTTTCCCTCCTTCTGCCCATCCTCCCTCTTTCTGTCTTTGAATAGGAGAGCAACATGGCCAAGGGCTCAGCTCCAGCCAGATTGTACAGGCTCAGACGGGGCAGGCTGGGTCACTCAGCGGAGGAGTAAACATCAGAGGAAGCTGAAAGGGCTTTCTTAGGCTGTGCTTGAGCTAAAATGCTGAAAAAGAATATAAGAAGCACTTGAAATGCCCAGCAGGTCCCAGCCTATCTGTGTCCAGCTGCGTTACCTGTTGTGAAGTAGAGCAGCCCAAAGACTGCTCTAAATCCCCCAGCAGCCAAGGCAGGTAATGAAAGCAGAGACAGGTAGGGGCTGAAGCTGCCTGCTGCTCAGCACACCAGTACTCTGCTCTTTGACTGGTGCCCAGCAGCAGCATTGCAATTTTGTCATCCCCAGTACCAGCAATCTCTTCCCAACACATCCTGTGTCAGTACCCTGATGTGCTTGATGAGAGATGCTGTGCCAGTGGAGGTGCCATCTTTTGGAATAAGATGTAAAACCAACTGTCTGACATCCTGGACTATGGAAGTTCCCTTGGCAGCTTCTGCCAGTGCTATCTTCTTCCCTCAGCCAAATTCCAGGTTAGAAACTGAACAAAGCAATAGTGATGAGCTGCCAGTATTTTAATGAGCAGTTCCCACAGACACCTTCCTACCTCTGTGCCTGTGATGAAACTGCAGAGCAGGTGCACGTGTGCGCTCCCAGGAAGGGAGCTGTATTTACTTCTCACTTGTTCAAACAGCAGCAGTTACAAAAATCCTCTCATAACCATCACTCAAGCAGGGACTTGGCTTATTTGGCAAGGAAATTGTCATCAAGAGCAGTTTGCTGGAGATGTTTACACTGTGTTTCTGAGGGTATAATGAGTGTGCTGATAAGATAGTGCAGGAACTAGTTGACTTGAATGGGGGGGGGGATATGTTGAGGGGGAAGCTGCTAGCTACATTCTGTAAAACGTTTGGAAGTACCCTGCTGGCACCCTACAGAGGCAACAGCATTTACTCTTGAACATTTATTCCAGGCCATTTAGGGAGAAGGTCTTTCTAGGACACAAAAGCAGGAATGGGAGAGCTGGGATTTCCAGGATCATGTTTTTCCTCCACTAGGAAGGAATCTGGTGTGATTTCCTGGCTGAAAACCCAACGATCCCTTCCCAGCATCTGGGGCATTCCAACAATGAGGAGTAGAGGAAGAGGTGCTGTCAAACCCCCAGAGCCCTGGGTACCTGCTGAAAATTAACCTGGAAGGCACACACCCTGCGAGCCCCACCTGGGACCCTGCAGGACAGACACAGACCAGGGGAGAGGCTGGCTACAACACAGGCAGATCATCAGTGCTGCTTCTGTGCTCCAGGGCCAGGCTCAGCAGCTCTCTTGCTCCTCTGGGTTGGCTGTGTTTCAATGGCACCAGATTTACCTTTCTAGCCGAGCACAGAAAAAACAGAAGACTGTACCTAGTAAAACCCCACTCCTGTCCTCTGCCTTTGACCTCAGTATGGGCACGGGGAAGGCTCTTCCCCCTCACTCCCACCAACACCTCCAGGGACACCAGGGATGGAGATGTCCCTCCAGGACATGTCCCTGGGCAGGTGCAGGCATCCATCCTACCACCAAAAACATGGGCTTGAGGTACCATCCCCTGCCCCTGCTCAGCCCCCGGCACTCGCTCCGACCCCTGCAAGGAACGGAGCTCTGCAGGGACAGGCAGGGGGAGGAGACCTGTCCCGGTGGATTCTCCAGCAGGCTCAGGTTGATGGTGGCCCCTTTCCCCGCGGGGCTCCCACACGCGTGTGCGGGCCACGGAGGACACCTAGTGGCTGGCCAGCCGCCGTGGGTGCCCTCGCCCCACAGCACCCTGCCCACAGGGAACGGGGCGCGTGGGCTGCCCTGAAGATGCTCGCCCCATCGCCCACTGGGAGCGAGACAGCCAAGGGCAGCGGGGACCTCATTTCTCCCACAGTTCTCCCTGAACTGCTCTCTCCACCTTTTGTGATCACACACAAGCCCCAGGCCCAGGGAAATGACGGAGCATGGAGGGGAAAAGTGGGGCTCAGCACCTGTAGCATCCTCCTAGCCCATGTCCCACACAAGCAGGCTACGTGGGAGATCACTTGAATGCTACATGATGTGGGCACATGGGTGCAGAAGGTCAGCAAAGAGGAACAAGCAACTCCTCTGTACTCCCAAGCTGGACTTTCACATCTCCCCAGTATGGTGCAAGAGATGGACAGGATCAGGGGAGCTGGGATGTGCCACAGAATACTGAAGGCTTGCAGATGTGGTATAGGGGAGGAGGAATTTGGGTGGCCAGTAGGGCTGCAGTGGCTAGTGTGGGGTCTCCTCCCCACCCCTGGGATGCTCTATTAAAAAGGTCACTAAAAGTGTGCTGGGAAGAGCCTCTCCACTCACTGTTTCATTCTCCCTTGCTGGATGGACAAGACTGAAAACACTGAGCCCAGGAAAAGCTGAGCACTAACGCCCTCCAGGTGAGAGGCACAAGAACTGTTCAGCAATGTCCAGCAGACCTTCATCCATCACAAACCCTCTTTTACAAATCAGCTGCTCTTCACCTAGGCTGTGAGTGGCATGCCCTCTCCTCTGCCAGAGCAAAGGTGTCCTTCATGTGTGTCTGCATGTACACACTGCCTCTGTCCCCTTCCATGGGGCCAGGGTCTCCAAGGAAAGGTACAAGCAAAGTGGCAGAGGTGGCCCTGGGTAGCAATGTGTCCCCCTAACATGGGGAACTCACCCCAAAAGGCTGTCTCAGCCAGGCCAGAGGATGGAATCATTGCTGCCAGGGCACAGGGAGATAGGCAGGGAGTGCAAGGCAAGGGCAAGAGCACCCTTCCCTGTACCAGAAGAGAGCTGCAGCTCCCCCAGGCCTGCAGCTTTCTCATCCAACCTTCCTCCACCCCCTTGGCTTTCCTTCCTGGGTGCCAGCCAGCCCCATGACGCTACGTTAGGCTGCGTTTGGACTTGACAGAGCCTCAAACTTAAATGCAATTAATGTAATAAAAGCCAGAAGCTAGTGCATGCATGGAGCCAACCGGAGCAGCAGGACAGCTGCCTGAGTTGCCCAAGCTCAGGTATTCCCTGCCCATGCCCAACAAGCAACATCCCTTCTCCACTCCCTGGCATTCCTGCAACCCATGGAGCTGCAGTGCCAGCACACAGCTCAGAGCTGCCTGGGAATCTCCCCCATTATTTTACCCTCTTTCACAACTATACCACCAACAAGGAGGCCAAACCCTGCTTCTCTGCCAGCAGCTCACTGCTGCAGAAACAAGCTCTGCCAGGAGGCAGCGAGGTGGGGAGGCAGGAACACATGAGCTTTTGGGCCCTCTGGGTGCTGGGCACTTTCCAAAGCTCATATGCAGTTGCAAAAGAGCTCTCCATCCTGACTGGCCACCCTGTTCTGCGGGGCCGGCAGGCAGCCCTGGTGAGAGTGCTGGCTGGCACGCAGGGAGTGTGGCAGATGCCTGGCCTGAGGCTGTGCCCCTTGCTGCTGCTGCTGCCCATGTCGAGTCTGCTGCCCTGCACCTTATTATGGGCATTTAACTCACCACAAACAGCTGCTACCGCAGTGACAGAGCTGCCACCAAGTCTGGAGGAGAGCTCCACGTGCTAGTCACACAGAAAGCCCTGCCCTGGGGAGGGAGGTGAGAGGACAGGATGGACAGGCAAGGATGCAATGGATGGTCATGTCTGTACCACCAAGAAGCCCATTCTCTCCCGTGACGAAGTCAGGTTCTGTCACAGTGGTTTCTTGAGCTGGAGGAGCTTTCAGAAGTTTGTTTTGCTGGGTGGGGGTGGAGAGGGGAACAGCTTTTTCTACCACCAGGCCACATTGGAGTAAAGCAAAGAGGCCCCAGTGCAGTTGGCAGGAAGATGGGGGCTGGTTACAGGAGGCTGTAAGAGAGATTCAAGGTGCAGGTGACTCTCTGGACTGCCCAGAGCAGCGAGGATGCACCTGGAGAGAGGCAGGAGCTAGGACAGAGAGCTGGGATAGCAGGAGGACAGGGGGAGGATGAGGAGAGGTGAAGCCTGAGCTCCTGCAATTTAGCAGTGAGGCTTGGAAGGAGGTGTAAACAGGTGCTGAAGGACTGTGAGCTCAGTGCCAGTGACGTAAGAGCTACCACGATCAGCCTGTCCCCAGATCCTTTCCAAGGCAAACATCAGACATTTTCCATCAGACACTGCTCTCCTTGGATGCCAAATTTCACTCCCATTTGTGCAAGCCAGGGCTGGTGTCCACACGCTCCCTTTGAATTGCAGATCCCTTCCCAAGCCCCAAACACGCAGCAGCCCCTGACAGGGACAGATAAGGGGCTGAGGAAGACAAGCTGTGTCTACCTGCCCCATGCTGCCATCTCCACCTGAAGACCAGCAACTAAAATACAGTCTCTGTGTGGCTGCCTGGAGAAAAACAGCCTTGCTGACCTTCCCTACAACTTGCTGATCCTGTTGTTTTCACCTGGAGAAGGGGATAGCATGACACAGTTGTTTCCCAGGCAGTTGCCACCACCCTAAAACCAGAGGGTGGGATTCGGCTGCAGAGGGATAATGCTGACCAAGGACAAGCAAGCCCAGGCAAGGCATGGAGCAGAGCTGCTCCTGATGAGTAAGAGTGGCGGGTGCTAACGCTCCTCGAGGTCTGGTCCTGACCCTCGCCCTGCCTTGGCTTCTATCATGTTATCCTGTATTTATGGCAGCCAGTAAAGGGAGGCTCAGGCCCCAAGCTCACTCTCTTATCTAGGTTTTGTATTTTCTCCCAGAATTGTTCTGATTTTTTTTTCTCCTCCCTTCTTTCCTCAGTGTTTTCCCTCTTGTCTCTCCCCCTTCACCTCTGTCTCATTTTTCTTTTGCTGCCCTATTTTTTTCTTCTGTATTTGAAGAGGAAAGGAAGAGGGGAGTAAATCAAGAGACACACGAATGCACACACATACACACACTGGATATTTGTCTTGCTCAGTCATAGAGTGAATAAGCGTCCTTGTTTCAACATGTTTTCCCATTTAACTTCCCAGGGGTTTTTCAGAATGAGAATTCCTCTGAACAACCAGACAAGGGCTGAGCTCACACAGTCATTTGCTGTGCGTGGTGGCCTCATTCCTCAGGCTTCCCCTTGTCCTGCACTCTGATTTCCAGGAACCCAACAATGACACACACTGGGGCCCACCCACTGCCTCCCCTGAAGCCTCCCCACAGGCAGGGAAGCCCAGCAAGGTCAGGCTGCAGCTCCCCGAGTGCTGAGCTGTCTCCTGGGATGACGGAGCAGCAGCCCTTGCACAGGCAAAGCCTGCAATGGAGGTTTCTGTGCAGGGCAGAAGCCACAGGCAATCAAGACCTTGCCTGCTGGGGTTCTTCCACATTCATAGGACTGCTCAGACCAGCCCTGCTGCCCTGGGTGGGGGATGGCTCCCTGGCCCTCTAAGCAAATTCCTTGCAGAGGGGTCCATCTCAGGAGGCTGAGCCTTCCCCAGAGAGAGCTGACTCAGGACACTCAGGCTCTTGCAAGAAGTGAAGAAAGATATGGGGGAGGCAACACTTTCTCCTAGCAAGGAAGACACTGGCCAGGGGTAGAGCTGAGCCAGCAAGCCTGTGAGCTTGCTGTCACCCCTGACACAGGACTGTGAACAAGCACAGTGTAAGGGGAGGAAGAATCCACCCCCTCCTCAGCCCCACCTGCAGTGCTCTCTCAGGGCAGAGGTTGCCCTGTCCTGCTCTCCCTCTCACTGTGCAAAGCTCCTTGGTGGCCACAGGGCTCTGGACACCTCAGGAGGGACAGAGCCACAGTTTCTGTCACCAGGGCAGGCCAGGACAAGGAGTGCTTCTCCATGCACAGCTCTCCATGCTGCCCTTGCTAGAAGCTACCACTGCCTGGAGGAAAGCTTGGCTTGATATTGCCAAATACAGAGGATTTCAGAGTAATTTTTATGTTAGCAAGACTCTATTAATAGCTCTCTGGTTTTTTTCTTCTTTCCCTGCATGTCCTTGTTCTATTCTTCTTTACCCATCCATTTTTCCCCTCTTTCTGTCCACTTGCCTCCTCCCAGAACCGTGCTGTGAGTCACACCCCATCCCATCAGCTTCACTTGCTTTCACTCCCAGACCTCACCAGGGAGGTCAGAGTTTCATCTTGCAAAGGCAGAGACTCTGCACTGACAGGGAAGGCAATAGGTGCTGACCTGGGGGGACCATGAGTGCTTGGAGGAGGGGGACAGGGAACCATGGGGCTGCAGACAAGGAGATGACCTTTAGAAAGAGACTAATGAGGAGCAAGTAGTGATGCTCCTTAGGTTATAAGGAGCATCTTTTATCATCCATCACCAAATGGGGAGCTCCTTCCAGCTTCATTAGCACAGAGCCCCTGGACACAGCCATGCAACATCAAGCCTGTCTATAGCAGATAATGCAGCCTCGTGGGGACTCTCCCATCACAAATAAAACTCTCACCAGTCATCTCACCATCAACCCTTTCCCAGGTGCTGTGGACTTTGTCTCACAGCGCCTCTCTCCCAGTCTGGGACCCCAGAGAGCTGTATAACAAGCACAGCTCTTCAGAAGGAGAGAAACTGGCCATCTGCTCAGGGAGGAAAGGACTGTACAGGAGCCCTGCCCCAGGTACGCCCCAGTAGCCATCCCATCTGCTGACACGCTGTACCAGAAACCACCTCGGTAGCTCAGCTACTGAACCTGGATCTCACGGATCAGGGAAACAGGCTCTAGAGGTGAAACAAGTTTTTAAGCAACAGAACAGAGACAAAGAGATCTCTGTTTGGGGATTTTCAGTCTCTGCCTTTGGCTTGCTGGAAAAGCAATGTTTTTCAGCTTTGGCAGGCCTTACTTTCCTGAGGCATAAGATGGAGAAGACATTCCCCTGCCTTGTAGAGTTTGATGCAGGGCATCTTTTGCTGAGATGCAAACTCATAAAGAACTAGACCTAGCAAAGTAACCCCTGCTGCTGGGGACAATAGCAAATTATGCTAAAAGTTATCATTTCCAAGCATCAAAATAAAAAAAGCATCCTCACATAAGAGTACACAAAGAGGTCCTGGGGGCCACAGACCCATGCCAGCACCTTTAGCCCAGACCAAGTCTTTTTCTGGAAGGAGTATGATCTGTTGCAGCTATCTAGATATCAATAAATTCAGTTCTGCCTGTCTACAGACTCCCAAGCCACAAGATTATATGAACTGTCAATTTTCCATTAATAATATATATCTCTTCTAGCATGCTTTGTTCCCAAAGATCCCAGAGCACTTTAAAAGATCATCAACAGGTTGAAGCAATACAGAATCCCAGTCTTCCAAGTTCACATGTGGAACCATCCATAAAATCACATCTGCACAGTTACTGAGGCTTACTTGAAAGCTGCCAGTGACTGTACTCCAAAGAAACCAAAAGAGTGTGTCATCCTACAGCAAAAAGTAAAAAAAAGCTGCAGTGGTCCTTGTCAGTCAAACTAAGGAATATTCCTTCCTGATCTCAAATCTGGCCATTGTGTTTTAGTGCTGAGCAGACACCTGAGAGGTGCAACCAGCTCCACCCAACTTCCCCATCACAGGTTGTGCCAATCTCCAGTGCATGAAAAGGAGGTGGAAAAGAAAACAAAACCTGAAAACCAATGACACAGAAACCAAGTTAATCATCAAAGAGGGCAGAGAGAAAAAAAAAAATCCTTCCTGGCCTCTACACACAACCAGCAGAAGCCTTGAAACACTGGCTTAATTAATTAATTAAAACCAATATGAACATGGTGCAACAAGTCTTGTAAGCACACTGAAGGCATGCAGTATCATCCATACACTGTTATGCAATGTGTTGATGACTGAAGCAAGCTCATCTTGAATCCAGTTCGGATCCTGGTGCTCAAGACTCTGTTTCAAAGGCCACCCCTGAACTCTGCTCCTGTGATGTCTAGCAATCGTCTTCTAATTTCTAGCCTGTATTTTTTAATGAACAAATTTACCCTTTTTGATCTTACACTAGCACTGTCCTTTAATCCAAAGAGATTTCCCTCTTTCGTTGGTATTCCCTTTCCTGTCCTCCACATGAATTTCATGCTGACTTGTCATTTTCCCCTTCAGCCTTTTCAAAGATGAAGACTCAGCATAACCATTAGAAAGGGGTCCTCCCCCAGGCAGCACATATCCTCCACTTACTGCCCTTGTCCCATCACACACCCTCTCACTCCTCCAGTGAATCACCCTCCTTCTGCACGCTCACTGAGTATCGTTGTTACACAACAGGCATTTATATCCTGCCTGTAACTTGTTCCAATAATTAAGATTCCCCATGGTCCAGCTCATAGCCTGCAGGCCAGATTTAAGCCCTGGGAAGCTTGTGTTTGGCCTGTCATGGTACCCTAGAGATGCTATTCAGATGCTTGCACTACCCCAAAAAATCTGAGTCCTCGTTTCTGAAGCCAGGTCCCAACTGTCCTCAGTAGGCTCTCAATTCAGCCTAACCCCTAACACAAAATGCATCTCCCATATAGCTGGATGCTCCTGGTTCTGTTTCCCCCCCCCTTCATCACTTACTCCGAGACCCACAGCTGATAATCACATGCAGGCAGCAAGCACAAGTTGTCACAAATATCTGAACTTAAGTTTATACCATATAAATTGAGTCTATCCCATATAAATCACATCTCAGAGAGTATCTGTGCATCTGCTGTAAGCACACCTGCAGCATTGTTGTTTTTCCCCCACGTACTTTATACCAGGATAGCTCAGCTGATCTCTCTGGATGCATTGCTGACTGAATCTGATATGCATGAAAGCAACACCAGGCCTTGAACTCGTTCTGCCTGCTCTGCTGTTACACAGGGAGCTGGTTAATGCATGGTCATTGCTCAATGGTGTCTACATGCTTGATGGATTGATCTCCTGTCCCTTCTTGTAGCAGGAGTAGCCTGCATGCATTTCAGCGTAACATTTTCTGAGCTACAGACTTGTTTTATCTAAAGGTGTAAGAAATGAGAAAGGACTGAAAATATGATGTGAAAGGGAGTGTGGATTGGTGGGTAGAGCTGAGAGTAAGCAATTACAAGGCAGGTTCCCCACTCCTAGTTGGGTTGGAGCTGTTGTGAGAACTGGGGCCAGTGAATCATGGGCTGGTTGATCTAATTCTCTCTGACTCTCCATTACTTCATCAGTCAGTGGCGTTTGAAACTCTGCTCCGGAGCCTGTCTAAAGGAGTGCCCCAGGGTTGGCTTAACTGTTTCTCTTCTATTTAGTTTGAAATGAACCCAACATTTTCACTTTTTCTATCTTGGGGAATTTTTTTTTTTAGGTACCTATCCATCAAGATTTTTGTGCAGCACATTGCACAGTGGAAACACTTTAGTAAAAGTATTTACTGGTGTATATACAATGAAAAAAATGGTTCAAATCAAGAACAAAAGCATCATGGAATATTTTGAAAAAAAAAAAAAGATTTAGAGGGCTCACAATCATGAAAAACGAGAGAATGAGCAAGCAAAAAGACTGCATAACAATTTCAGAAAAAAAAAAAGTTTAATTTTCCTGAAAAATTTCAGTCAATTCCACAATATGTGCCTCAGGTTCCCTAATTGCTACATGGGGTTAGCAACCCAGACCTATTTTGCAAAGGTGTTGTCAAGTTTAATTTGTGAACCTTTGAAAAACGCTCTGAGTTTTCAGATGAAAGGCACTGCAGATGCCAAACGTGGGTGTATGCTCTGAGTCAGAGGGATAGACATGGGCATATTGTGTGATCGGCTTGACACAGCACACCAGATAGGAGACAGTTGTCCTCTGCAGGATATTTAGGGATGGCTGGTGCAAAAATCACAGATGATGCTTACACAAGTGTGAACTCATGCTATAAAAATCAGGAGCCGCCCTCTGGAAGGTGGAGAAATAAAGCCTGCAATAAAGAGACATCCAGTCCCTATTTTACTTTGGCTTCTACATTGCCTGAAATACACATGTGCACACAAGTCTTCTAAATATGGCTGGGAACCGAAGCACAAATTGTCTACCCAACCACTCTTTAACTCCAGTAGTCCTCCTGTAATTCCCAGGCAGAATTAGCCAGCATTAGCAGTGGTTACCAGCACCAGTAAGACCATACACACCTGAAGTTTCAGACAGACACAAACAATGTATTTCCCAGGAGAGGCCAGAAATAACAAGAGGGAGGTGAGCCTCATCTGCAAGCAATTTTTTGGCATGAAAAAGACATGATGATTTGTGATGAGGTGCAGATGGATGATAGGGAAAAAAATGGGCTTGGCTTTTGGCTGTAGAGCAAAGCTTCAGGCCCAGGACGCGTGGCAGCGGTGGTGGTACATTTAGCTGTCGCTGGTCACATGTGGGTTTGCCATGGTTTCACGTGTATTTGCAAGCAGGACATTGCCAAGACACTAATGCCAGGAGTGTGGAATGCTGCAAGAGCAAGCTGAGGTTGGAAGGGGACCAGTGAAAGTGGCATTATACACAAAAGTGACTGGCAGCAGCGGGGAACATCCTTTATGGACACGGGTGACATCCATCCTTTCTTCCTGCAAACTTAAAGGAGGTTCAGCCCAAACTACTGGCAAACAGATTCCTCTTCAAGAAATCCAGTTTGCTCTTGGCTCCATTAGGGCACCATCTGCACGTGCCCTCCCTCTTTCTGTCTGCCACAGAGAATTTAAGCTGAGGATTCTCCAAAATTAAGCAGCAAGGACGGATGCCACTCCAGCTATTTGCAAGCCAAAGCTGAACCTGCAGCTTTATGGAACATGCCAGCCGTCATGTAGGCTGACAAGAGCTCATCTGAGTCTGACTGGAGCGGCATTAGATGAGAGACCTTACAATGCCTCACATCTCAAGCAGGGCCATACCTCACTAGTACTGCAGCAAAGTATGAGCTCAAGCCATGGCTGGCATCAGGGTCAGTCAGGCAAAGCACAGCTGTAACCTGACTTATTGGAGGGTACCAGGCTTGTACACGCCTCTGCACGGACAGAAGAATCAATAATAAACCTCCTCCTGAGCCAAATTACTCCCAAGTCTGCCTAGAATAACTGAATTGAACTCATTTACCCTGGATTTGCATCAGTAAAACCAAGATGAAAAAATTCAATCCTTAATCTTTTTGACTGCCTTACCTGTTCCAAAACCTTAACAAAGTCTCGGGAAAACAAGAGAAACCAAGGCCACCTTCTTCCAAATTAGATCTCTTCATATGGAAACATTTTGTTTCTTAAATATTGGAAAAGCTCTGCTGAATCTTTTCTGTACATGTGAGAACAGGTGCCTCCACCCTCTAGTATTTTTAATTACTTGGAGATCAATAGGACTGTTGATGTAATAAAGATCAGCTCCGCCCAGGAAGCCAGGGGGAAAGAAATACATATATGTCAGCCAATCTCTTTCTTTTATGAAATTTGTTTTTAAAAAATAGCATTGCCCTTTCCTATGCCAGAGAATGACTTGACTCACAAAAGACTATAGTCCTATTAATAAAAAACCTGCCTATGAGAAGCAACGGCAAAAGGTGTAGCCTGTCCCAACAACTGTTGTCCAGAAAAGACTGCATGCTGAATCATTTCTCATATACAGAGAGCCATGATGGCATAAAAGCAGTAAGAGGGGCTTGATCTATGAGAAAGGGGTCCCAACTGCCTTTCAGTTGAAGAGAATAAAATGTTCTCTTTCTTTTTCTCTTGTTTTGCACAAAGCCCTTTGAAACTATAAGCCAGGCATTTTCTGGCTATCTCATTCTCACATCTCATCCAAAATGTATGCTGCTGTGTTTTGGGTTGCACCTCTGTTTGCTCCACACCTAAAGAAGAGCTGCAAAATGCAGACCTGGATTGTTCTTCCACTACTTAGGACACTTCCAGCAAGGGTTTTGTTACAGATTTCTAATGAGAAATTATTACAGGCTAAAAATCACATTCACCAGCAACACAATCATTGCTGTGAAAATTAAATTAAGCACAAGTCTTGGGCATGGTTTATTTACACCCTGGACATTAATCTCAGCGCAATCTCACTGAAATTCAGAGTATAATCTCTCTTAAATTGATACAATATAAGTGGAAGGTCAACCTCCTTTTGAAGTTGGCAGAATTCACCAGTGCTTATAAAGAGCCTTTTTCTTCTGAAATCTTCTGCCATTCCAACAAGTTAAACATTTTCCAGGAATGCAGCAAGTGGAGACAGATCCATTTTTAAAAACTCTCAGCTCTTTTTTCTTGCAAGAAATATTTTGGCCATCTAGCTGTAAAATATGTCCTCTTCCAGGTATGTCTCTCAGTTCAGTGGTCATTTATGGGAAGAGCCACATAAGATACACCTGAACCCTTATTTCTGTGAGAACATGCAATGAAATAGGCAATGGGAGTTTTATCCTACTAGTCACATCAGTGGAGATCTCATGGCCTATAGGAAAAACAGGACTAGCCAATTTTTACGTCAGGTGAGCTGTGTTCTGATCCATGGTCGGGCTATTTTCAGGTCTAGATGCATGGACCTTGCACAAACCCAACATCAAAATCAAAATAAAGATAATAAGGTCTTTTAAACCCAGCATTATCCATACATTTCCCCTCCCTGTCCTACTGAATACAGTAAGCCCTCAAGGGAACCCAGTTTAAGAATGCTTTATTCTAGGCGTTCATTTTAATTACAACCATAATTATTTTTGTGCATGTGTATGACCCAGTTAACAAACCCATCTTCAGCATCTCATGGTCTCTCCGACCCTGCCCATCTCTGCAAGGAGGTAACCTCAGCTCCTGGCAACAAGGAGCAAAATTATTTTTGAAACAAGCGGTGGAACTGGTTGCTACATCTTAATGAAAATGATTTAAAAAAAAATACAACCATTTCTATGTATATAAACAGCCCTTCCTCCCAAACCTGGTTAGACAAGAATGTTCCTGGGTGTGGACTGCCTTGTATAATTAACTGCACAGCTGTAGCTCTGATCCCTGGTAACGTCTGTTTCTTTCTCTCTCTCCCTGCGTCTACCTAGCATAATCCAGGCGTTCTCCTCCTCCTTGCCACAGCTCCAGGTGCGTCACTTGGGCAGAAACTTTCCTGCATTCCACTGGCAGTCCTTGCTGAGACAACGACCAGGGCTGACGTGCCCGCTCTGCAGACAGCTGAGAGACAGGACCTGGAGAAAAGATTGAGCAGTGAAGCCCATTGGCCCTGTTTAGACGATGGAAACGGGGAGTGCAGCGAGGACAAATGGTACCACTGCGAAGCCAGAGGATGTGAAGAGTCCATCTGCTCCCAAAAAGGAAGAAGAAGTGAAGAAGAACACAAACGCTGTCGGAGGCGAGAAGGAACCTATGAAGGGCACTGGCGGTGCTTCTTTGGAGACAGGGCAAATCAAGAGCTCCCTCTTCTCTGGGAGTGACTGGAAGAGGCCCATCATTCAGTTTGTGGAGTCATCTGACGAGAAGAGATCGACCTACTTCAGCATGGATTCAGCAGATTCAAAGAAGATGCAATATGCCAGTGGACAGATAGGAGACATGAGGAGACCAGCCCTCTCCTTTGCAGAGAAAGGCGACCTCAGGAAGTCCCTCTTCTCCTTGGATTCCAAAAAGAGCTTCCTGCCTGGTGAAGGGGAAGGGAGGAAGTCATTGTTCTCTGGGGGGCAGATGGGGGACCTGAAGAAAACTTCCCTCCCTCTGGTGGAGACAGGAGACCTGAGAAGATCCACGATCAACAAGCCTGACAGAGCAGCTGGGTCACGGCCCAGGGTAAAGCTCGAGGATGTTCTGTGCGATTCCTGCATAGATAACAAGCAAAAGGCCGTGAAGTCCTGCTTGGTGTGCCAGGCTTCCTTCTGTGAGCTGCACCTCAAGCCCCATCTGGAAGGAGCAGCTTTCCGGGACCACCAGCTCCTGGACCCCATCAGGGACTTTGAAGCAAGAAAATGCCCTGTGCACGGGAAGACCATGGAGCTGTTCTGTCAGACAGACCAGATGTGCATCTGCTACCTCTGCATGTTCCAGGAGCACAAGAACCACAGCACAGTGACAGTGGAGATCGAGAAAGCGGGAAAAGAGGTAATGCTTTTTTATTGCACATTCCCAGTCTTTCCAGTGGACCTCAATAATTACACCACAGCTTTTGCTCTCCAGCCTACAGCCTCTCCTAAAATCATGTCTGCCATGTAATTCTGGGATGCAGGGGTGGTGGATGGGAAGTGTTTAGTGGAGAACTGATACTGCCTGGGTTCTGCTGCAAAGAGACTGTCATTCTCCTAATGGCTGCTTACAGCAGCATACCACTAGCTTTGTGTTGCAGACTGGATTGGGGAGGGTGGAGAACCTGGTTTCCACCCCTGGTTACACCACTGCCTTTCAGCAGAAGCTGAATCAAAGCTCTACACACTAAGTTTTCAAAAAGCTGTCTCAAGTTTTGACAGTGTCTGTGTAGTGTTACCCACAGCCAGAAAGGTGGGGCACTGCTCAAGTTCAGGACCTCCAGAATACAGGTAGTCAGATCACTGGCTGCTTAAGGTAACTAGTGGCTGCTAGGTTATGTTGAAAATTGCCCTCTCAGCTACTTTGAGAGATTATGGCTTTTTGTTTTTCTTTTCTGTTACGGGTATAATATTGTCCAGCCACACCTATGGGAAGAGTCTTTTGATGCTTGGATGCAGAAAAACCCCTGGTGCAAACACAAAACATTGCTATTTCCTCTGAAGTATTACTACAGTAGGTTTAGAGGATGGACATCTAAGGAGATGATGCTGCTATGTGGAACACCTTCCACAAAAGCCTTCCACCTTTGTTTTTCTCAGCCTCACGCTGTTTGCTTTCTGGGTGGATGTACGATTTTTCCACCAGCTCTGCTAAGCATCAGGGTCTCGCCACATTCAGTATTGTACATCCCCATAGCAAGAGCACATCCTGGCTTCAGAGACCTTCTGATCTAAGCAGACAGGACAGGAGAGATTACAGAAAAGAGACCCATGAAACAGTAACATAAAACAATTTGCTTAGAGTCACCCAGACAGTCGGTGGCAGAAACCGGAACGGCACTAAGATCTGCTAAATCCCAGTCTTAAGCACAGCCCAAGCCAGTGCCCTGGTGTGGAGAATGGGCAACAAGTACCCACTGTTGGAAATTTTTGAGTTACCCTTAACTTGGAAGAACAACTTAACTCTTTCTGAGGTGCTAGGAAGATTTATCTCAGAAGGCTAAAAGTGCATCTTTAATCTAGAATTTATCTGCCTCCCTGCACAAATTTTTGGTCTTCTCTTGCAATGTCATCTCCAACTTCCAGCCTTGCTGAAACCAGACAAGATTTCTTCCATGTCTCAGCCAGTCTTTCCTAAAGAAATTCCTGCAGGGCTTGCTAGCCTGCTGCTTGTTTCATAATTGCCTGTTCTTCTGTTTTTGATGTCAGCTCTGAACATAACATGTGCCTAACTCTCATAAAGTTGCGTCTAGTGTCTGACAGGTTGTCCAATTCCTCTTAGCTGTTTCTACCAAAAAGAGGTTAACAGCTGCTCCCTGAGGAACCAAAGGTGGCCAGAGCCTTCTTCCTGTGGTTGGACGGACCTAGAACATCTTGCTTTAAGAGAGGCAAGCATGGCTGGGCAGCAAAGACTTTACCTAAGATTTAAATTGTTTTCTTTCTTTCTCAGAGTCCTTGTTAGCTCCATGCTTTAGTTCCTGTACTGTCCTGTGCTGTTTCTGCTGCTGCTAAGCCTGAAGGATTTAGGGCTTTATCGATATGAATCATACACACATGCAAGTTTCTCCTGACAACGAGTTTTCATCATGTTGTAACTTGAAGGAGTATTCACTCAGACAAAAACAATTAACAGGATAGCTGTTGCTTACAAATGTTTATTCCTAGCCCTCATTTATTCACCATTGGTGGAGCCTTAGCAAGAACCACAAAGAGGAATGAACATTTCCAAGTCCTTGTGTGCACCACCTACTCTTTCCAAGTCTTGCAAATCAGCTGAGCTGGAATATGACCACAAATTGGAAGAGTGGCAAAGTGTGGCTGGTGCTGCTAGCCTTTGTGGAAAGAATAAGCAAAAAACCCACATCAGGTAAACCCCATCCCTGCCCCATTTTTTACAGCATGGCATCCAAGCAGCTCCAGGGTAGCTTTACTGCCTCCAAATTTGCTAACTATGCCACTGGACTGGTGACCAGAATCCAGCTCTATCCAGACAGACCCCTTCTCACAGTGTTGGTTGTCAAGGAACGGGTGGTTTATCTGTAAGGATTTCCCATCCCCTCCAAACCTGGAGTCACAGCAGAACTGGGGGGGTTCCTATGCTGTGATGCACTTAAGCTTGATGATAGTTAATCTGGGTGCTCAGCAATTTGGTGGCAGAAAACTGTCACATAATAAGGTGTAATATGCTTGGTGTAGGTACATCTATTCCTTTCATATTGCAGAATTGATGCAGGTTACAGTCTCTTTCTTGAGTTTATCTTTGTTAAGGCTGGTAGGGAAGAAAGGTGCTGCACTTCAGTGTTGGGAAAGCAAGGGATAGCTTAAAATCCTTCTGCAGAATGAGGTAACTCTGCTTGCTCCATAATGCAGACAGAGACAGTACAGCTTAAGAGGAATGCAAACAAGCCAGTATACAGACACTTACGGGTTAGAGCACCCAGGCAAGTAGGGGAAAGCCTGATATCTCTGTCTGTGGAAGAGAAGAACACAGCAGCATCTTCCACTTTTCAGGAGCCTGGGATCAGAATCACTCCTCCCTCTTTCCCTGGTGCACTGCTAAGTAGACAAGAGTGAAAGGCACAGAGACCCACACAGACAAGGTGGCAGGCAAGACAGACATTTTATTCTGAGTTTCCACCCAGCTGTATTTGCATATTTTACCCAGCAAACCTTTAATGCCTTCCCCAGATCCACTTTGCATTAGTTTCCTGCTCTAAATTTTAAGGGAAAGTAACACTCCCATCAGAATCAGTACGAGAAATAACCAAGAAAAAGTCTGTAAGGCTGGTAATAACCACACAGTTGTGAAGTGAGAATTGTCACTAGCAGCTTGTACATGTCAGGAAAGCCTTCTAGCCAGCCTGATTTATGAGCAGAACTAGAGCCCCTTTTTCAGACAGCATCCATCATTTTGAAAGGGGATCCTCCATTCAAAACCTGTTTTACAGGCCTAGTCTCAAAACAAGACAACTTCACAGATGCCTGCCAGTCACAGAGCTGTAAATAACCTGGTGTTACCCAGTGCAAGCCTTGGTACTCAGCACGTCAGGTCAGTTCTAGTGAAAAGCACTTTGATTTTTTTTTCTTTAATTCTTTACCTTTAAAGAAAAGTTTACATTGTACAGCAGGTTTAAAGAGGCAGCAGAGAACTGTCATGTAGAAACAGGAGCTGGGTGTTCCTTGTTTCAACAAAGTGACTTTTAAAAGGGGAGACTTCACAGAGTCTGCACTGGGCTTTGAAGTCAACTGTCCACAGAGCTGGATCCAGAGGGATTTCGATTGAACCCTCTGTGTGTTGCTTTCACTGTCTGAATAGAGAGCAAACAATGTGCCAGGGGAAGGGTTTTTAGTCTTTCACAGTGATGTAATGTTAGGTCATGACGTGGCTGGGAGACCTTATCTACACCAGCTGTGGGGGACACAGCTTACAAGAGACGCTCTTTCCACAGACATGATGCAGTTACCTGTGGGATATTCTTCCTAGCTGGAAAGCTGTGGAAGCTGACCTGCTGCAAATTGTGATTTAGAGTAGGTTTGCCTGCATTCTGCATTAGTGTCTCTACAGTGAGGGCAGAACCCAAGGAAAATCCACCAGTTTGCAGGTGCAAAGCAGGGAGCCTTTTCTGGTCTCAGCTCATGCAGTGACTAGTAGCATTTTTGCAGGGTGCTGGCAAAGTCTCCAGAGATTGTAGCCCACTAACACCCACCTCTGCTTAACAAAAGCTTAGACAGGAAAAACTCAATGGCAAAGCCAGCAGAACTAATGTCTCAAACAATTTGCTGATTTCTCAGGCCCGGTACTGAGCCAACTAGTTTAAACACTTCTTCTCTAGCTTCATTATTGCATTGGGTTGTTGCTGTCAGGTAATTAGCATAGCTCTCCCAGGCTGGTGACACAGGGGTGTTCCCTGATTCAGGGACTAGGTTCCCAGAGCATTAAGACATGATGATGCTTGTATTGCTGTCTTGCAAAAATGAGCTGCACCGTGATGCAAGACAATCTCACATCTCTTGGTCCTTTACAGCACAAGGGCAGGTCCAGTTGTGGATGTTTAGGTGTACACTCTGAACTTTCACTTAGGCCTTTTGACTGTTCTAATTAACTTAAACTCTAATAGGCAATCCTCTCTGAGCTCAAAGACTCTCAAGTGCCAGCATTTCTCAACTTGCTGTAGTCAAACTGAATGGTCTAAACCTGCATTTCCTAGATCAGCCTCCCTCTTATTGTTATTTCTGCACTGTAGGGACTCACTCCTCCCACAAAGGGTGGAGCTGCTACATTACCTTTTTCTAGGACCTTCTGAACCCCAAGTGCATTTGTTCTGGGTGGTCCACCACATAAGGAGATCAGGGATTGTTGACCCTGGAAAATCTGAGAAATACAAAGAAATCTCGGAGAGAAATTCCTTCCATAGCAAATGAAGTTGCAAAGCTGACTGTCCCTAGTACCTGTAACCACCCTACTGTAAACATAACACAGGATATATGTGGATGGCTAAAGCAATCTTCCAGCCAGCCCCAGACTGAACAGGGCCTTGAAAACATAATGAAATCACCTTTGCTGAACCCCTTATGCTGTGATCCATCTCCACGCATCCCTACCGAATCCACTTCCTTGTGCCCATGTCACCAGTTCTTGTACAATTCCACAGTCCCCCTGAACCTCTTTTTAACATTTTTTCTATGGTAAGACTAGTTTTAATGTTTGTACTCTCAGGCAGTGAAATGCCCCCTTCCCTTTGCTGGTGTCTGTTCTAGTGTTGCCTTTTGCCCTCAGTATGGGTGTTTTAACCCAAGCTGAACCTGGATGACTGTGATATTTGCATTCCAGCTATTGGAACTATCTCTGTAATTTCCATTTGCAAATCATAACTCTCACTCTAAATTGTAGTGTGGGTCTGCTCTTAAATAGTTGTTACATTCCATCCCACAGGCACCCAAACAACCTTTCTGGGTGAAGGGATGTTATAAGTGCAACAAGCTGCTAAGAGTTAGCTATCACTTTTGAGCAAGTATTAGTTGGCAAAATTCCTTTGAGACCCATCTTAATTAAAAAGTACTATAAAAGTATAATATTGGTATCAAGACCTTTCAGCCATCACCTGAAATTTTTTTCCTATTACTTTTGTTTTCAAACCCCTTGTGTTTGGGAGCATCTACTTGGCTGTAAAAGGTCTGTTCTCAAAAAAAAATCCCTCCAATCCTTCTCTGTATAATTTCACTCACATTCTTGTAATGAGAAAGTCCTGATATTTAGGGATGAGGAGGGAAACAAGACCACTCATTGCTCAGGAGATGTGCTTTTTACTTTGCTAACAATTAATGCCATCTAGATACAGCTCTGTGGCTCAAGGAAACAACTTGCATTATAGCACCATTCCTCACATTGTTTACTGATATCTGCATCTAAAATGCTTTTATCTCATTGCATTTCCCTGCTGTGCAAAGATGGTTGCACACCTTTGTGTCTTGATGCAGAGGAAATCTCACAGTGCACATGAGAATGGAAAAAGGCATGCACCCCTCCAAGTCAGTCTTGAAAATGAGAAAACTATAGATCAAGCTCATGCCTTTTCCCTCTTGATCAGCAGTAGAGCAAATTCTTTCATCTTGATACCCATATGGTTCCCTGATGATCCTGTACTGCAAAACCCTTCCATGTCTGCTCTGAACTCCAGTAGAATATGAGCTCATAACTGCATTCAGTTGACTACTGAAGGCTGTCAGGGTACATGGATAATATTTACAAGGCCAGTGCTCTCCTAACTCTCAACAAACAAGAACAATTACAATGACAATGTGAGGATGCAGCTTTTCTGGCACCGAGTTACCTTTGAGTACATTTGCCTTTTCTGTTCCCCTTTTTTTCTGCTTTATAAGGCAGTAAAACAACTATCAGATAGGTTTCCCTCTATAAATAGAGATTTTCTAAATTGGAACAGCTAGAGTCAATGGCTCTCTGATGCAGCTATGCTTGATTCAAGCTCAAGTGGAATGTTCAGACACTACAGTGACTGACACCAAGACAAGAGCCCTGAGGGGCTGATTTCCTTGGTCTGAGCTGGTTGGCAGTTTGTTGCCTGCTCTTCATTGTGTGATGCTGTTTTATACTCCTTGAATGGAGAACTTCCAAACTCCCACCCTGAGGGCAACTACAATCCCAAGAGAAGACCCAGATTTTCATGCTGTGTTATGTTCTTGGATAGGAGGCAAAGCAGTGGGAACTACACCTCGTGTTTCCACAGCAGGGAGACCTCACTGTGTTAGTTGCTGTGGGAGTGGATTTATCCATCCCTCATCTCCCCTGCCTCTAACTGTTGGCCCAAATGCAAATGCTTTTGCATAATACAACCATTTGCCAAAGGATCCTGCATGAACAGCAGGTTTTCAGAGCTCTTCTAACTCAACATAGCTCAGCTGTGGAATACAGGTAATTCCTGCCAACTGGGGAAGCTCTTAAACAGCTCTGGGGATTAGTGTGCCATAGCCAGACTGCTTGTAGTTATAGTTGTGCTATGACCAACCTATACATACACGAAACAAAGACCTTGAAACGCGTAAACAAAGCCTTTGTTGTGATCTGTGGGGCAGGGACGTGGTGAATATGAACGACCGAGGGAGGGGTTGCCCAGAGTTAACGGCGCAAGGCGTTACCAGACAGCCAGGTCCTGGTCTAGTGCAGAGACACAGCATCCACACCAGCCAGCATGGACACCAGTGCACTGCTGCCCATCCTCCTCAGGCTCCAGTGCTATGAACCACCTCGCATGCAATTGTCTGCTCTGAGCTTCTCCGCGAAGCCACTGCAAAACCAAATGCAAATGAACCCCAGTGAAGTTGCTGATCTAAGCCAAGCATGGTTGACTACACCTCCTCCCTCCTCCTTTTGTGTTTTTTATTTTTTCCAAGCATTCCCCAGCTTCATCATAACATGAAAGCTCTCAATTCAGAGCAAATTAATCCACAATCCTGTCTAAACAGAATTCCTGCCGGAGGCATTGTCCTCTGGTTGCAACACTCGTCAAACGTCATTCCATAATTACATGAAAACTGTTATTGCTGCAGAGGCACACCCTGGGATGGGCCCTTCACTGCATACACAGCTGAATTTTGAAACAGGCCTCTTCCCCCTCCAGCTAATGACTCTAATATGATTAAAAGCGGCACCAGGACAGTAGCCAGAGTGAGTGCTTCTGCTGCTGTCTTTGCTGAGGGAGCTGAATCTCTTGACCGAGCCAGATGCTCTGGGATCTTGTCCAGTGTCAGCACATGATCTCCATTTCAAGCAGTGCCAGGAACCTCTACCTCCCAGCTATTATTGTTCAGGGCCAAAGGCATAAGTGAAAGCACAGTGCCTCTTTGAAGTAGGCCACCCTTAGTTCCAGTTCATGAGACTCCCCTTCTTCTCACAGGCTGAGCTTTCACTGCAGAAAGAGCAACTGCAGCTGAAGATCATCGAGGTAGAAGATGAAATGGATAAGTGGCAGAAGGAGAGGGACCGTATCAAGGTGTGTATGGAGTATTCTTTTAAGTTCACTTCTCTGTTTCTCCTGTACTTGTCACTTTTTTTTCCGCTTGCTCCTGTGCCTCCTCTTCTTTCCTCCATTTTTCTGCCATATCCATCTCTTACTCACTCCATTCCTTACCCAGTCTCTATCTCATCACTCTCCAAAACTCATTCACACCAAATCTTGGAAAAAACAACTCCTACTGAAGTCATCTTGCAATATACCCTGCAGGAGATCAAGAAGAGGCAGCACACCTTGTTACAGAATGATCCAAGGCACCTCCCTGCTTTAGGTCCCTTACACTTCTTCAATCACCAGTAGCCAGGCTGATTCAGAAACAAAGATGTGCTGCTTTTTGTTTTTCCTGCTAGACCACACACAAAAATAAACTCCAGAAGGGCTTTGGATTCCCCAACAGAGACAAAGCAACAGAACAGATGCAGTTATACCAACAAATATCTTGTTTATAATGGAGCAGCTTATTTCCATACTGATAGAGGGCTCCTTTATAATTTTTTCACCACACTAAGGGTTAGAACACAGTAATGGTGTTATTTTCTTTCATTTACACCCTAACTGAATAGAGCAGTGAAAACACTATTTGAAGACACCCCAAAAATTTGCATAATATTAATTGGGAAAGCCATTCTTCTCCCTTTTATGTGGTACACACACATTAGCTTGCCAGTTCTGCTTTTTGTTTGCTTTATTATTATTCTCACCACTATTATTGTTATTGGAAATCTGACCTAGAAATTTTAACTATGACTATAGTAACATCCACAGTCCTCCTGAGGAATATTTCAGAAGGACCTAGTGGTCAGGTTTTAAAATGTTTTTCAGTACCTTTCATCCTTTGAAACAGTGGGAATTTGTTCCTCAAATACTCGAGGAGCCAGAACCATGATTTAGAAGGCTAAACACTGTTTTTTAATATCACCAAAGAGTGCAGTTCATGAATTGAAATAAAAGATCTGCTCTTATCATCAGGAAGACAGCATGCCCTGTAGATACACACACACAAGTATTGCAAGAACAAGTATTACTCCTACTACTTAGACTAGCATAACTTTTCTAGAACTAAGACTTACATATCTAGAGCCTCCACAGGCACAATCCAAATGGTGAGAATTCTTGGGCATATCCCCCCCTCTATATCCCTCTATTAACAAGTGACTCCCCAAGAAGTTTAATATTTTATTTCTCCTACGTCTTTCCTGCTGCCTCCTCTCTCTGCCCCTTCCCTCCACAGAACTACACCACCAATGAGAAAGCCACAGTGGACCAGCATTTCAAAGAGCTGATCCGGGACCTGGAGAGGCAGAGGGATGAAGTGAAGGCTGCCCTGGACCAGAGGGAAAAGATTGCATCAGAGAATGTGAAAGAAATTGTGGATGAGCTGGAAGAGAGGGCAAAACTTCTGCGGGAAGACAAGGAGAACAGGGAGCAGATCCACCAGATCAGTGACTCTGTGCTCTTCCTGCAGGTAACTTGGGATCTCATTTTCCTTTCCTTTTTTCCCCCCTACAAGGACAGGATTTTTCTCAAACACATCCCAAACTGGTGTAAAATGCATTAATCTTCTCCAGTTCAATGCACATGTATGGCAAGAACCAACCCTGACCTATGAGCTCTCTCTGCTGTGGTATGTAACAAATGAACTCAAACACCTGATTTTTTTGTGGATGGCTACAGCTCACAGGCGGAAAATGTGCCTGTTCCCTCCATCTTCACTGTCCTCCTTTGCACTTCATACTATTTGGAGCCTAACATTAGGCAGTTCCCTAGGATCTAGCTTCTCTTATGTTCCTCAATAACCTCTCCTCCCTTCTTTTTGACAGGAGTTTGGGGCTTTGATGCGGAATTACGTCCCCCCTCCATCACTCCCAACATACAGTGTGCTGCTGGAAGGGGAGAGCATGAGCCCATCTATGGGGCTCCTCAGAGATGACCTGCTAAACGTCTGCATGAGGCACGTGGAGAAGATCTGCAAGGCCGACCTTGGCCGCAACTTCATAGAGAGAAACCACATGGAAAACGGTAGAGTATCCAAGATCTGCCTGTTCCCTCCCTCCCTCAAAGCCTAGCTTAGAGTCAGAGGAGATGAAGCATGATGAGTGTGCTCCCACAGAGAATCAAGGACTTAAGGAAAGTGGGAGAAACACTACCTGTAGCTGAAACTCATTGTGGAATATCAGAGCTATCCTATCAGACCTGTGTGGGGATGGAGCCAGTTACACTGCCAGGGGTTTAAAGTATCTTGTGTATAGGGGACCCAGGGGCCCAAACGAGCCCCACTTTCCCCAGTGCTGTTTTGCATTTCACCTTTGCAATGTTTATTAGGGTCAGCCACATCCCATGTAGGACTTCAGAGCAACACTTCTCTTGGAGGTCGAGAACAGCAACCTTTCCCTCCTGCAAGAGGCCAGCAGGGACACTCTGCCTTGCGCCAGGCTCCAACAAGCGCCCGCAAGCTGAGCACGGCAGGTTCTGTGTGGAAGACAAAGGCAACTCAGTGGCTCACTGGGTGGATTGAGGAGGCAGTGGCAGAAATGGGAATGTAGCAACCCCAGCATGGCAATTGTAAAGTCCTGTCATTAGCCTGTTGGTACAGCTCGGTTAGGACATTGGCTGTGCTGGTGTGACATGCTATTTTACAACAGCTCGTTTCAGCCACTGCTTGCCTGGCTGGAACATGAAATACCATTCAAGTTACCATGACTTAGGAAGTTACCTTCCATCTGCTGAGCTGTTTTTTGCCAGTCCCAAAGCAAATACATTTTACTTGGTCATTTGTGCAACCCAACAGGAGTATACATATGTTCAATTCTAGTAGCTCTGGATAAAGACTGACTTCTTGATCACTTTTAGTTAGGGTCCCCACCACGTTACTGATGCCAGAAGTCCTCAATGGTACTTGAAATCCATGGGATTCAAGTGCCAAAACATTTCTGAGCAGGGCAACAATTAACTACTGCCAGAAACCTGGGCACTTTCAGAAACTTTACCAGGGATTTAATGGACACAGCTTGGAGTCTGCCTAATGAGAAGAACAGTGGCATCCACTCAGTTGGGAAATGTTACTTAAGGTGAGTCTCAGAAACTTCAGAGCTCTCTGTTTTTCATGCCATAGTTACACTTGAAAGAGGACAGCACTGTGCATCTAGTGACTGCAAGGAAATAACTCCACAATTACTTAATGGATTTAATTAACTCAGACTCCCCCTGAGTCACTGCAACAAATTCATTTGCAACCAGCTTGATCTTCTAGTGTAAAAAAACTTCCCAGGAAGAAACATTATATTAATGGAATGAAACCTGCTTAATAGCAGACACCAAAGGGAATCCACTTTCTTTTAGTTGTCATAACAGGTACCTACTTAGTACTGTGGTAAGGAGGCAAATAATCAGAGAGCATCCAGGGAGTTTAAATAACACAGAAATAAACCGGAGAAATAACATAAAAGTTTGTTCAGTAACTTGTGAAGCAAAGAATAGAACTATTTAAACATAGGAACCAAATCTACCCCTCTGCAGAGAACAATAGGTTTCTGTAACACTTAAGGCCTTAAAAGAAAGGATTTTTATGAGCAACTGTGCTGATAGAGCAATAATTTCCTGGGGACCAGTGCTGGAGAACCAACACCAGGCTGCATAATACCTGGCAAAAGGGCAGGTTTCATCCAACTTTGCATGAAGCCTGAACCAAATGTGCTTGTCCAAGAGCCCAGGAAGCTTGAGGTGTTTGCAAGACAGGTTTAGAATCTTTCTTTAAAAATTGAACAAAACCAACACATTGAGTCCTCCCAACACTGACTTTCTTGAGCTTTGTCATACTTGCAGTTCAAGATCTGCTGGTTGAAAGCCAGCTCTATGCACAGGTTAAACACACAAAAGAAGCCAAATCCAAGCCACTGCCTTTGAAGTGAGATACATTTTTAGCCACACAGCAGGATTTTGGTAGGAAAATACCTCCCAACCCTCGAGTTTCCCTGTGCATTTTCAAGAGATAACATATCTACAGGATGGTGGAACGCTTCAGCTGTGCTACACCTCCGAGGAAGCTTTCTCCTTTAGCCCAGGCTGAACCTCTGGGCTGTAAAGCAGCCACAGCACTGCTTTACCTTCCAGCCAGAGTCCCACAGAAGAATTACAAAAATAGAGGAATGTGTTGTGAAAGAGCAGAACCATCTCTCCTGCAGCACTTGAGGAAGCAATTCCAATCTGTTAGCCCCTTCCCTCTCCAGGCCACTAACCTGCCTCCTCGAGCTCATGCCCTGCTCTGCTCCCTCCAGGTGACCACCGGTACATGATGAACAACTATGAGTGGAACCAGCCTGACAACTTGAAGAGATTTTCCATGTTCCTGTCTCCCAAAGGTACAGCACCCTAATGGTGGCCAGGTTTCCTCCTAATGCAGTACAGGAAAGGAGCTTCATTAATGATTTGTCATAAAAGTTGCTTTCCCTCATATTTCCTGCTGTCTCCCAGACGAGATCAGTCCCTCTGCATTTTTTGTGCCAGGTCTTCTCTCGAGCATAAAAAGCTTTAAGAAGCTTTTGCCTTTTCATCTCAAACAGGTAGTGAAAGTTCTCAGCTCCATGGTGGAAAGTTGGATTGACTGAACTCTTTCAGGAGTGTAGTTTGTGAATACAGGAGAGTTTCAACATGTGTTACCAGGTGGAAATAAGTGTTATTCTCCACCAGAAGCTTACCCCACTGTGCTATCAAGCATGAAAGCTACACTAGGCTTGTGCTGCATTAGGATTTTTACTTTCACCAGAAGAAATACTTTTTCTCTACAGGGAAAGGATAGAAGCAAGAAATGTGTCCTAAAAAAGCAAGAGTCTGGGATTCCTTTCTGAGCTCTGACACTGACAAGAGCCCTGGTAATTTGCTTATATCCCAATTGTTACATGAACTCTACAGGATGAGTCTTTGGAGTTAATGTCTGGTTTCAACCCATTCAGTTATAAAATGGCAGTTGTCTATTTCTAAATCAGTGTCAGAACCTCCAGAGTGAGAAGCGGAGAGTGCTGAAAGCCAAGGCAAAGCAACGCCCAGAGAAACGAAAGAACAGAAAGGGTAGCACAAAATAAGTGACCAAATTTCCTGTGGTCCCTAGAGAGCAAGGCCCTGCCTGGATGTGCCAGGTGTTTACAGCTGCTGTTCTGCAAAGCCAGATGGCAGCAGGGCGAAGGGACACGCCAGCAATTAGCAGGGACACTCCTCCGAAGGCGCATTTGAAGCGCGATGTTGTCTGCTCCGTCATTAGGGTTGCGTGGGGATAACCCAGATCCCAACACTGAGCCCTTTTGTCTGGATTTCCACTTTGCCCTTCTCCTCTGTTATCAGCCCACGCCTGGCAGCTCGCTGGCAGCCCTGCCTGGCGCCGTTCAGGGCAGATACCAGGGGCAGAGGTGACATTGCCAGTTCAGCATCAGCAAGCCTTTAGCAGGACTGTTTCTCGCAGACCCCCCACATCAGGGGGTAGCCTCTTCATCAGAGGCTGCAGGGGAACATTTTTCCAGTGTGGGGTTTGTTTTGCATGGAACCTGTCCCCAAACACTGCACAGATGGTTATAGCTCCTGTTCTGCCTCAGCTGCTTCAGGGCCCTGTGCCGCCAGGTAAACACGTGTTCTGCTGAGCAGAGGTGCCGATGCTGGGGAGGGACCACAGCCTCAGCCCTGCCTCCAAAACTGTTTTCAACCTGAAGGGGTGGTGGGAAGTTAGTTCTAAAACTCCATGGGCTGAACCCATCTCTACCCAAAATGTGGGCCTTCAGGTTCAGGTGGAAATGGCCCGACATGCATTTGAAGGGGACAGGTGTGAGACAGAAGGAACACCACAGACAATGCCATTTTGCCATGACTTCCTCCTGTGTGTCTGAGACAGGACTGAAACCTGACATGGCAAAGGGAAGGGAAAAGCCATTTGCAGCAGTGCCATAGCATGGCACAGCCTGGCTGCTCACTGCTCTGGAGGCTGGTGCAGCAAGGGCTCCCTGGCTCCCAGCTGGGATCCAGCATCCCAACCTCCTCCATGCCAAGAGACAGGAGGGATCAAGAGATACAGGGGTTTTAATTGAGCACTGTTTACTGGAGCCAGTGGGAACACGTGTGGGATGGAGTCAGCTACAGAGCAGTGTGAGGCTTGTACAGCAGCTTGCAGTTCAGAGGCTCACTGCTTCCTGCAATGGGCTTTTGAATATACAAATACTGGGGGAGCGTTTGTTCCACCCACACATCTGTGTGTTCCTGAGAGCACAGACAGATTGCCTTCCAAAACTACTCATTCTTGCATTTTCTACCAACAAAGTTACTTTGTCCAAAAAAAAACTTAAGCACGTGATTGCACACACGTGGTCTCTGCTGAAATGGGGATTGAAGAGCACTGGATTCTCCAACAGGGTGAGGGCTGAAGCATGACAGAAAGGAACCAGCTGCTGAAACCACACTGGCAGGGACTTTGGGGACAGAATGAGTCAGTAGGCAAAACAGGAGGCACGACCCACTTAGCTTGCTTCCTGGCTATCTAAGGATTACTCAATGAATAATGCAATATATCCATAATCATAGAACTCTCTAGAGCTTTCCATGCTCTAGTAATGTGTCATGTAGAAGTCCAGCACTGCCTCTGATTGCATCTTTTCTAAGTAGTTCCATAAAATAGGAGGAGAAAAAAAAAAGAAAAAAGAGGACCACCCTTTGCATTGCATAATATGCACAGAATCCTTGAATATCATAATAATTTAGTAACACACCCTTTTTCTCACTAGTTTGGATTACTGCAAATTCTACCTGAGGCCACAGCAGCAAGTCTGCTGTATTGAGGAATCTACCTCAGTAGTGCTCTGCACTAATTGCAGTGGCCCATACTAAGAACCTGCTTGGATTTGAGCTGAACTTATAGGTTTTTAAGACCTGCTTAAATTCAAGGAACCTTCCACCACTCTTGTCATTAAAGAGAATATCACAGAGCATCTGCCTGCAGGGATAAGATAATGAGGCAGAGGGGAGACATAAAAGGTTTCAAACCCTGCCTGGAAGATAGAGGAACAATCTGTTCAATTGCTCGACACTCCCTTCTGTCCTCTTCCACTGAGCTTTCTTCTCCTGATGTTGCAAACAGTTTGGCCAAAGCCAGGAGGAGGTTGGAAAGATCACCTTGTGTCTTTGGAAGTCTTTCAATGAGGAGTAGAAGGGACTCTACACAGAGAGAGAACTGCTTAAATAGAAACACTGCTTAAATAGAAAAGCAGTCCACAGGATGGCAGCATAACAGCTCACAGTATTCATCTCTTTTTTGCTCTTCTGGGAGTCCAGTGTCTCACAAGATGGGTACAACAGCGCTAGTCTGCATCACAGCATGATGTCCTAGTGAAACCCTGGAGCACATGCCTGTCACAGTGGCTCAGACAACGTGTGCTTGAGCAAGAGATGTTCTTCTACCTGAGTCTCTTGAGCTCTAAATCCAAGCCTCTGCCTGCAGGTCTCTTTGCAGAATAGTCATGTTGAGTAGCCAAACCCAAGTTGGCAATTTAATGCAGCTGAAGACAGCTCTGTGGCAGTAAGAGCACTTTGTTCTCTAAAGGAGAAGTCTATTCACTGTTCCCTAAAACCCAGAGCAAAAAGACCAGGCTTTTCTCTACTCTCTGGACCCAGATTTCTGGTTTGGGGCTGCTTCCAAATTGGTGGGGACTGTTTCATAGAGCAATGCCAGGCATAGGCCTTTGAGCCAGCTCATCAGGAGCAAACTGCTGAACTGGATGCTCTTGTTTTACAGCCAGTTTCAACCCACGATCATGGGAATTTTCCTCCTTCCAAGCGACTGAGGAAACACTTGGTACGGGTAATTCCAACTTCAGTTTGAAAGGATCTAACCCCCCGTGCCACAGCTTTCTAGCTGCCTAACCAAACCTTTCTGCTTCCTCTCTCAGCTATCCTGTCACCTGTCAATCAGTCTCACAGAATCACCTTTTAGCTGAGCTATCAGCACCATCTGCATACACCCAAACCCAGGGTGTCACTGCTCTAGGTGCTGTGTGTATAGGAGAGAAAGGCATTCCTGGTCCTCATGGTTCAGACAGTGAAAGAATACAGAAAACATAGGTGCCAATTTGTAAAAAACCTGAGATACCCAACCCACTGCAGTCAACAGCAGTGCCAACATCATACCAGGCAGTCTGTGGAGGGTGTGGCAGAACCAGGAGTGGATTCCAAATACCCTCAGCCAGCCTCAGAAGCACAAGCCTGCTCTCCTCCATCACACATACACCTACTTAGCCCATAAGTTCTCAAAGGCAAAGCCTGCCCAATGTTCACTGTGTGGACAGTGTACAGCACAAAGGGGAGGGGGTGCTTTGAGCTAGAACCAGCAGCAGCAAGTCCTATCTTTTCTTCCCAGATCCCCACTTTCCTTTTTCTTGCCTATATTTTCTTCCTCTGCTTCATTCATGCTCAGAGAGTCCTGCCTTTGCTTTCATCCAGAGGCAGCCTACAAGCACCCACAGCCACTCTACCTGGGGGAGCTCTTGTGACTCACAGCCACACCTGAGTCATTCCTGCTTTTCATGCCACAGCCAGGGCTGTCTCCCTCTCATATTCTCTGCTTCCAGATTTATTCTGGCAGCCATAGCCTGACCCCAAGGAGGCCAGGAGGGGAAGCCTTGCTTTAATTTCAGTGGGCTTTGGATAGAGCCTCAGCTGCCTGGAGGCAAGGGAGCTTTAGCAGTTATACATAGTTTTTGACTCATCACTCTGGAGATACAGTTTACCTGCAGTGAGGAAGCTGCAGCTCTTCAGTCACACCTGCACTCTGGGTCTCTCAAGAGAAAGGCTTCTCCCTGCCTGCAGCATTGGGATCTCTTCACACGTGCACAATGTGCACAATGAGACCCCACCACTGACTGCTCTCATCTGCCTTTTCTTGCTAAGAGAAAAGGGACAAAGCTATTAGTTCCCATTTTCCCCCAAGCTGGTTGAAGGTAGTTTTACAGGGTGTGTTTTGAAATGTTTAGGCTTCCTCACTGCAGCACACAACACCATGGAATAACACAACTCTTCTATCTTCCAGTAGGCAATGGTACTAAGCTGCCTTTTCAGTTCTCCTCGGTGGGACAGAATCCGCCTGGTGACTTCAGCAAACAGTCTGACGGGAGCCTCTTCACCAAGACCGGTACTAGGCATTTAGTTTTTTCCCCCTGCTTCCTTCTGCCCCTTTTTTAGGTGATAAGACATTGAATCCTCCTCTTCCTCCCCCAGAGAAGGCCTGGAGCAGTCCTATACCTGGCCCTTATCTCCTGTCCTGACTGTCAAACCCTTACATGCACACATGTTTACAGGAGCAGCTTACTCTGCTGAACCAGGGCAATGGGAGTTTATTAAAGCATGTTAAAAAGCTCTATCTAGTGAATAGTTCAAGGGGTTTTAAAGTCTGTTTGTAATGGGTAGAGATGAGAATTTTACATTATTTTAGAGGTGAAGGTAGCAGGGAGAGACAGCAGGAAATGATATTCAGGGCCATTTACCTCCCTAGCTCCATCAGTCTTGTAAAACAGCTTTTCTCCTGAAAGAATAATAGCTACTGAACACAACCTTTACAATAAATACGCAGTAGCTGCCTGTCCTCCTTCATCTGAACCAGAATGCCCCATTCACCATCTCATAATCCACTCTTCACCACCCACTAGTTCAAGGGCATCAGAGGTGGAATCCAAGAGCATCAGCACCTGCCAAGCAGAGTCAGGTCTGATTAATTTGCAAATGGGAGATGGTGGGGAAAGACCATTGCCTGATAGCACTGGAACTGGTTGTTATTCAGCAGGGCTGGTATTACTTTTGAATCATAATTGAGCTGCTGTGGTAGAAAGGGGTTAGGGCTTATCATGCTGCCAGAGGTACTGTCATTAATTTCTGACATGAAACCCAGGCCTCAGCTCTTTGCACTAATTAAATAGCCTATAGTGTTCTTTGCAAGAGTCTGAATGCTTAGTTCAGGACTTAGCCTAAATTTAATTGGACTGATTGCATTCCATCTCTCTGCATTCCTCAGACATTTTAATTAGACAGACCTTCTTTACTCCCTTTTCCTAACTGACTGGGTGGTGGAATAGGCATCTGTCTGACAGCTGTTGTGTCCCACCCCAGAAACGGTTGCCTTTCAGTGTTAAGCAATGCAATACTAATTATGTGGCACTTCTAGTCCTGCTGCTCATCTTGATGCTCACAAGGGGAGATGGGGATGGTGGCAGAGACTGATCTATAACAGGCTGTTTTATGTTGTCACAGCTTATCCTTCAATAGTGAGACATCAGTCTGCAAAGGTGACGCCACAGACATGGAAATCCTCTAAGCAGTCTGTATTGGTAAGAAACAAACCCTTGGTGTGAAAGCATGTGCACAGCTTCAGCAAGAGAACTATCTGTTCTAGGGATACTTGAGACTTCAGAGACTAGGGCTTGGGTCCTTTGGAGGTGAGAAAGCAAAAGCTTCAAATGAACAGCTATTTTTTTTTCTGTGGTTAACTGCATCCACAGACAGATGCAGATTAACCCCCACCACCACCACAGCTCTGGGTTGGAGGAATAATCAATACTTCACAATGGCATTTTGAAAAGATTTTACCCTAGTCTAAAATTTGATCCAGGCTTCTAGAAGCTGTACAAATACTCTAGCACACATGCTGCTCTCTGTAGTACTTCTCTTCCCTGCAGGGATATCACACGCTCAGTAGTCTGTGACATGGAGAAAGTAGAGCTTGTGTAAATTACACCAAACACAACCATGTAAAAGTATCTTGCTAATTACATCCTACAGTGGGCAGATGCAATATGAAAGATGGGGGCTCAGGCTACAATCATAAATCACTAGAACATCTGGAAGTCACTCATTTTGCACTGTTAGCACAAAACAGGTAACGATGCATTATAAGGGACAGAGGACAACAGCATTTTAGGTCTTGTAATCTTAAATATACAAGGCTAACAAGCAGTTAATGCATAACCACAGAATCACTAAGTTAACCTGTTTTTCTTAACATCCATTCACACTGTGCTGCATTAAGATCTTGCATAGTCTGAAGGAAGATTGTTAAGTTTTTCCCCTATCTCTGCTGATGAAACCTATTTTTTAAATTCTGATTATACATTTGTGAACGATTATTTACTGTTCCCTAGAAATAAGGCTTGTAAGAAGCAGAGGGTCAAGAATAAAGAGCATTCCCACACTGAAGGAAGGAAATAGAGGAAATACACAGTTAGAAAGTGGCTGCCTAAGCACTGCAGCTGTATGTGTCTGCTGAATTTTGAAGGCCTCACCTTTCGCCCTTGCCTGTGGAAGGGATATTCCTTGGTAGACTGTGTCACTTTCAGGGAATCCAGCCTTGAGTCTCTGAATGTGCTACAGCAAAACATATCTCCTTGGAACAGCAAAGGTTTGCAATATCCTCTGCCTTGTGTTTGATCTAAAAGATCCTCTACTTCATCCTTGGTCCCTTCCAACCCATACCGTACTGCGGTCACGTCTGTGCTCAGATGGAGACTCTTCCCAGGGATTTTAGGTACCAGCCTGTCCTCCCCCGTGGTGGTGTTATACTGGGGAGGTCAGGTCAGGAAAGTGAAGTCTCTGTTAGCACTGGTGGATGTGAGCATGGTCATCTTAGCAATGAGCACTCCACTGCACAACAGTCAAGAGTGCTGTGCTCCAGGAACACAACCCCTGCTTTCCTTAATCCCCGTGGAGAAAGCCTGGGTAACTTCTCCCACATGAATTCACCACTCTTTTTCTATCTCCCTTTCTCTCATGCATACATTTGCAGTGGCTATTTTGTTTTTATAGCCTATATTCACTGGATAGCCCTGAATCTAACAATTGAGCCAATAAATATAAGCATTAAAAAGTCCCAAAATAGAAATACATGCTCTGGACTGCAGTAGCTCTGCAGGAGCATTTATGGTCTATTGGGCCAATAATCTAGCTTTTAAAATAACCCTAAATATGTATTTAAGTAATACACATTCTAAAAGCTCTGTAAATATGAATTTTCACAAAGGACTATACTGTTTAATGAGGAATGTCTTTTTAATCCACAGGGAGTTCTTTAAAATGAAGCCCCCCCTCTTCCATCTCTTAATTATATGGGAAATTAAAGCCATAAAATGAAAAGAATTTCAACAAAAGGGAACATTGAGCAGGAGGTATTGGGAGTCAGCATGGAGTGCCAAGATGGGTTGGGTTTGAGGTTTGCTCTGCCTGTGCTTCCAGCCTCCTGCTGTGCCTGGTATTGAGTAGTGTGCTGCACAAAAACGTACCAGCACGTTCCTGGGAGATCTCCCCCACCTTCTGCAGGTGAGATCTGGGCAGTGGATCAAACCTAAGGCAGATCAGACATTACCAAACCAGAGTTGTTCCCAATTGCCTTGGTCACCACGTCAGTGGTGTAACCATATTCTTATCCAGGCTAAAGATTTGGCCTTGGACAGAGCAACAAGCCATCCCAGGCAATAAACTGGCTCTTCTGGTTTGCAACCTTCCCAAGCCACACTCGGCTGACGACACAACTCTGCCACATGTTGCTTATTTGTCATGGTGCAGATAAGGATGAAATTCCAGTCCTGGTGAGAAGAGACACAATTAGGGACTGCAGTCAACAGAGACAGGAAAATGGCAATTCCTGCAGGCTCTGCCCCTGTCTCTCCACTTATGCTTGTGTTTACACAAACATTTAGTAGTGGCCCTGCAACACGTGGAGTGTGAGTAAACAATACACCACTGTGGGAGAATTTCCATGCACAAGAGTTTGGGCTTGCCAGCCAGAGAGCACAAATAAATACTGTGTGCCTTAGTTGATCACTCACATAACTGTGCATGGTTTTAAGTGTGAAAACTTCCAGGAGTTGTCAGGTTAGTGAGCAATTAGAAGTCACTGACAGAACTATAAAAATAAAGGTGACATTCCTCTTCTCCCAGAAACCTCTCATCAAACCGTGAGTCATAGGCTGAGATTTTATATGATGCACAGACTCGTTTGGCTCAGGAATTAAGTCCATGCAAAGCACGTGTGTAAATCAAAAAGCCACTCTATTTGCATTTGATCACTCCAGCACCTCCACTAGAGAAATGAAGCAGTGTTGCTCTGCAAGAGGAAAGGTTGAAGGTGTGTATGGTTAGGTGACCTAGGAGGGTGAAGTATATAGGTGGTCAGACAAAGAAGGTAGGTCAAACTCACATGCCCCAAATTCTCCATTGCAGTCCCATTACCGCCCCTTTTACGTCAACAAAGGCAATGGAGCCACTTCCAACGAGGCACCTTGAATCCTGAAGATCTAGGGAAGAGCTGGCAGTGCTTGGAGTGAAGACTCGGCTGCGGATTTTCATGGATGTACCTGCTACTATATTAACCTTACTGCTCTAATCTCTGCCAGGGAGAGGGAAGGTGCAGAAGGGAATAGCCTTTACTAGAGGAAACAAGGACTTTTTCCAAATCACCTCATCTCCTTGAAAGTTCTGCAGGCCTTAACAACATAACCCTATCCTCTGCTGTCACCTCCTTATTCCCTCTCTGTCAATGCCCTTCCCTTTGCCTCTGCAGAGCGAGCTGCTCTGCTTCTCCTGGGAAGCATGCATGCTTGGGTAGCACCCCCCACTCTGCTATACCAGTTGCCCCCTTGTCCTGAGTGTGTTTATATGACCATAGCTGTTGAGTCCTGGTGAAGGTCCCAAGCTGCAGGGGGGTCCCAGAGGTCTTTCTGGACTGGAGAGGCCCCAGTCACCGGGTGCAGTGACAGGCTAAAGCTCTTCCCATGCCTCTCTGCCCTGTCACCCAGCCCTGCCTCAGACAGGGACAAACAGCTCTCACTGGGATCAAGTCCAGCACTGTCACCTCCCCAGAGACCCCCCCAGCCCATGCCAGTGGCAGCACGCTTCCTTCATCAGCTCAGCTCCTGCTGGCTTCCAAAAAGCCAGCTGACAGGACCTATTCAGAGCTGGTACAGCCCTAGGCCAGCTGCTGGTGGAGGGCAGAGAGGCTTTCTATCCCATTAAAGTACCCCTCCAGCCACTTTCCCAAATTAAGAAATAAAAAGAAAAATCCATCCAACTAATATAAGATTGATTAGATGCCATAGGTGTTGGGTGATTTTATTTTATTTTTTAATTCCCCTGAACCAAAATTGATTTATATACTATGGTTCAGGGTTTGTTTGATGTTTGTTTTTGTGGGTTTTTTTTTCTCTAATGGGAATTAGTACCATAGCTATTTGCTTGGGATAATATTTTTTATTTGTCCCCTGGATAGATGGATCACATCAACACTCAGCCTGCAAGCCAGCCAGGGTTGGTTAATCTTTCCATGGTCTCACAGACATTATTTTCCTTCCTGTTGGACAATGCTAAGAGGTTGGGTCCATGCTATGCAATAACCTTCCCAGGCCAGTCAATGGGAGAAGATGGCCCATTGCAGGATCAGAGCTCTCAAATGGTGATAAGCAGCTCCAGAACAGAGACCCAAGACCTGACAGCTACTTTTCATGGTTTGCTCTGTTCAAAGAGTTTTTGGAATTGCTTTAACTCACCTTTCCTATCCCCAAACGCTTGCAACACCTTGCTGAGAGAGGTCACACCTATTGCTCCCTGAAAATTACTTTTTTGATAATCCCCATGCAAAAATACTCACTGCTTTTTAATCTGACATCTCAGACACAACTTCTGAGGCTGAAAGTTGGTTGCTTCAAAATACTTGAAATAGCATTTATAATTACTTTTTTTTTTCCCTTTAATGACCAGAGGGGGAGGGGGTAGTAGCACGGTAGGAAAGGATGTGAAGAAAGGGAAACTGTGATAGAGTTGCTAGGAAATACACTGAGGGGTTTGAGTATGTGTGTGAAAGGATAAAATACTCCCCCCCGATTCTCACTGTTTGTTTTGCCCTTGAGCAGGTGTCCAGTAATCACTTGGGTCCTTTATATTCCAGAAAAAGCTTCAAAACATGGCCATGATCCCCCCCCCTCCTCCTCCAAAACTCAGATCTTAAAATCCCCCAATTCTTTCCTGCCTTAAAGAAGGCCTGCTTGCAGCATCAGCCAGGACCTGCACAGCCCCTCACCCAGCACAGAAGTGTCAGGCCTGAGGAAGCGAGCGTCCCCTTCCTCCCGCTGCCCCCTCCCCACCAGCTCTGCCCTCCTCCACCCCCGCAGCCCCTTTTTGCTCCCCTTCCTCTCCTCGCTTCCCACCCAGACCTCAGACTTTTCACTCTGGCGACAGGAATGTTTCCATTAGCCTGGGAGGATGCCAGGCCCCCCCCTCCCTGCCCCACTGCCCCCCATGCCCACAGCCCTCTGCCCCACTGGAGGAGCGTGGGACTGGGGGGGCTCTGTCCCCACTGTGCCCCGCGGTCCGGCAGAACCAGCAGCGCGGCTCCGAGGTGTGTTGTGCATGAACTGGTTTTTATCGTGTTTGTCTCGATCAGCAAAGCAGGAGGAATTCCACCTCCTCAGACAGGACACGACTGCGCTGCTGTAAATGAGGGCCTTCACGTGTGCAACACATACTGCAGAAATAAAGGAGAAAGCTCCATATCTGACCAAAAACCTTGGGGACAAAGCCTCTCTGTCTTTTGTGTTCGTATGAGCCTCAGTGACGTTAAGTCTCTTCAAAATATTCTTTATACAAGCAAGAGGTTTGGAGAACCTATTTTTCCCAGCTCCTAGAGGCTTTCTTTTCACTGCTTTCTGGATATTTTGAGTCAGGGCCACATCAGCTCAGAGAAAATTCACACGTCCTTGAAGTTTGCCAAACTGATGGATGCACTTCTAGTGTAACACCTTGAGAGGATTCTGCAAACATGGTCAGTTCCCAAACACCAGTGCCACACAAGTCTTTCCCTCCAAGGGCATTTCTTTGGGCTGCACTGTTTTGCCCCAGCCTGAACTCAAGTCTCCCTGGGAGGTTGGTTCTGGGCACCATTGGGATTCTCCACCCACTTGAACCCTTCTGGAAATCTAGGCCTCCAGTTCTGCACAGCTTAGATTTCTTGTCTGTATCACGGCTTCTCTTGTCTCTGAGGGAGAAAATAAATCCCTTGTGGGCTGCTAAAGATGCAGACTCAAGGCCAGACACGCTGTTTAAAAGATAAATTGTACATAGGAATCTGTGGGGATAAGAACAGAGGTAGGCAAGGTTTATTAATTTACCCCAGATACACTAAGGCAGGGAGTTTTCCAGAGGATGCCTGGACTATTTCTCCTCTGAGGTACTGGATATCGGCTATTTTTCCCCAGACATTGCCAGCAGTCATTCCTGAAGAGCAAGGTTACAGCAAACTCACTTGAAAAGCCAGTAAATCCTCCTTGTTTACCCCACATGGGATTTTCCAAAGAATAGAGCTCAGTTCTTTCCCATTAATTCCACTCTCTGCCTCCATTACTGTTATTATTGCGATTAAGAAGCAATCAAAGAGAAATCTTCCTGTCCTGAAACTGCTGCAAACTTCTCAGTTCCACCACTTCAGCATGAGAAAAGCAAGTTACAAGTGCACTCTGCACTTCTGGACTCTGTGACACTAGAAAAAATAATGGAGCTCATTGCCTGAGCAGTCAGAGGCAGCGAACAGGACTGGCCATGCCAGAAGGATGGGGATGGATTAATGAACCTCACAGCTGCAGGGCTGCCTGGCACCTGCTTAGGGAATCTAGTCAGAGCTGCCCCAGACACGTCATGATGAACTTCACAGTCTGAGCTCAGTGCTGCTGCACACCTCACTTGCAGACCAAGAGAGCCAGCCCAGCTCAAGGAGACAGGACTGCTTGTCTCCTTCTGCTCAGGCAGGCTGCGGAGGTTGGATCTGGGGTCAGGCATCAGTTCTCCATCCCAAGGAAATCCCTGAGAGTAGGGACAGAGGTCACGGGTCTCTCTGATCCAGCTAGTTGCTACAAAGGGGCTGAGGACACTTGGACACCTGAACTTGGGCTGCCAGAGCAAGGCTCAATGACAAAAATTACAGTTATGCTGACTCCGAGGGAAGTGATCAGCCGTGACTCCTCTCTGGAGGGCCTGGATGCCAGTGACATCAAGAGTGGTCTTCTCCCTCTGTCACCCCCAGCAACTTACAGATTCCTGAACATTTAGGCTTCTGGGTCTAGTTTCTTGGCCCAGAGGCAGCTGTTTCATAGAATCACAGAAGGGTTTGGGTTGGAAGGGACATTTACAGGTCATCTAGTCCAACTCACTCAGAGCCCCATCCAACCTGACCGTGAATGTTTCCAGGGATGGGGCATCTACCACCTCTCTGGGCAACTTGTGCCAGTGCCACCTCATTGTAAAAAATGCCTTCCTTTTATCTAATCTAAATCTCCTCTGTTTTAGTCTAAAACTGTTAACCCTTTTTCTGTCACTACAGACCCTCACAAAAAGTTTGTCCCCCTCTTTCTTAGAGACCCTTTTAAGCACTGAAAGGCACAATAAGGTTTCTCAGCACGGACTTTACCCGAGCACCCGCAGTCTCTCCCTGCACAGCTCTTTAGAGCCAGCCCAAAGCACTCTCAGCGCAGCTGAAGGCTCCGCCGCTCCGCACCGCCGGGGTCGGGTCCGGTCCGGTCGCCGCCGGCAGGTGTCAGCGCATCGCCGCGCTTCAGCGCCGGGGTCCCGCAGCGCAGCGGCCCCGCTCGGCTTTGGGGGGGCTGCAGGGTGCACTGTAACGGCAGCCTTTTGATAACCAAAACTGGCAGTGGGCAATAAGGAGGAAGAGAAAAAGCGTTGGAGGCTCTGTAACCCCAATGGCGTTCCCACATCACCGCTCAGCGCTTCGCGATGCTGCCCTGCGCTCACCCCTCCCGGCTGCTGTTGGGCCATGGGCTCAGGGCAGGATGATCCCCGAGCAGCCACAACCCTAAGGAACAGCATCTAGGTACAGCCTTGCTTCCATCACGACCCTGCTCTGCATCGTCTGTAAACAGTTTAACGGCTGTTCAGAGAAGAGTGAAACTGTCACACAAATAAGAGCAACTTTATGTCGAATTTTGCTACCATACATGTAATTCTGGACTTCTGAACTACAATAATGCATCATCTGTGCTAGTCCAAGGGAAACATAAACAACACAGGGACAGAGCCTCTTCTGGGATGTAAATTGGCTGCAGTAGTCAGTTAAGAATCAAAGCAAGTAGCTCCAAAAGCTGATCATCTTTAATAATTCATTCAGATCACTCAATTGCTTCTGTCACCAGAGCAAGACAGGCCACTGTTTTATCTTTGTACATATTAACTATAAAGTTTTAAAATAAACAATTCTTCAGGGGCATAAACAAGAATAATAAAATGAATTGCTTGTGAACCTTTACATTTTTGCAGTATTTTAATGACATGAATTTGCCACTCTCTTGCACAAAGATAACACAGAAATAAAGTGTTTGAATTTGCTAATGAGCAAGCATAAAATACAGGGATGCATTCTTAATAAAACTATTGGGATGTTTAAATCAAAGACTATAATAGCTTCTGAATTTTCATTGCCAAGAATCTGATCTTGACACTTTTAGCTCTTCAGGCTACAGACCTTGAAATGATGCAGCATAACAGAGCATTTCCTCCAAACCATGCTGGAGTGAAGGGGCACAGTGGCACCACTTTTAGACCCTCAGTCAAGACTGAATGCTGCCTTGAATATTTCATAATCTTTGGGACTATTTCATAATCTTTCTGCCTTCAAGGGATCACTTACTACACGTAAAGTACATGGATATGTCACACATGGAACCAGGAGCAAGTACAAAATACTCACAATCTACAGATATAGTACAACCAGTAATTCTGCTACCTCTACATGTCACAAGAAAAAGCTTTTTCATCTTGTTCAGCTCTCCTGGACCAGGTCACCACAGCTCACAGATGGACAAGTAGAGAACACTGTTGTCTGGTACAGGTGAGGTTTATGTCTCACAGCACAGTCATCCAAATAGTAGCCAAAAAAATCCCCCAAACATAAATCTGGTTCAATATGTTCTTTTAACCCCAGCTTCTTCCTCTACCTGGATGTTTAAACAACTCTCCAATTAATTCAGTGGAAAGAATTTCTGAAATAATTCTTCTAAATGGAAAGAATTTTAAGGAAATACCTTACAGGTTAATGTTTCCTTTAGCCTGGAAAAAAAACCCAAACATTTGAGCCAGATAAAACACGCATGGATAGCTGTAGTAATTAATTTACACATTTTAGTGCACTTAAACTAGTCATCTTACACACTTTAATCAATCATGCAGCTAGTCCTGAAATCATTGCCATGCACTGTCAGACAAAGCTGCCTGCATGTTAAAGCTTTTTGCACTTTCTATCACTTGTTATTACAGGATCTTCAGTGTTTTGCAAATATGAGTGAAGCATGGCCTGCATTTCCCCCGTCAGGAGACAGCAGCACAGACCAAAGCAAGCAGCTTCCCTGGCATTGCTGATGCTGAACTTGGTGCCCTCAGATATGTTTCAGAGAGGACTTAAAGCAGATTGTGTCAAACTCTACCTTGGACTGTTGATTTGGATAAGGCCTGATACCAGATGCTTTATGATAGTGTTAGCCAGCGTCCCCTGGATTGCAGTGTTGGACAATCCTCCTGTGGCTGGCATCCTAAACCTTATTAGTCTGACTCTCATGAGCTCTAGGAACAACCTGACAAGTCCTAGGTGCCCCCAAGTCCTGCTGAAGTTGGAGTGGGCTAAATGGGCCAACAGACCCTGAGTCACCAGGAAGAGAATCTGCTTTGCCGCTGTTGGGAACTGCTCATCAACCCCTGCAAAGGCAGCACCAGCTTACACTGATTTTATTAACTATCCCAGTGCCAGACTTGCTTGTGAGCTGCTTTCGGGCCCCTGTAACTCAGGTGCCATAGGACAGCTGTCTTGGTTTTACAGGGACATACACAGAAGGTATTTTGTGGGATAGGTCAAACCCCACAGCAAGAGCATGAGCACCCAGGAGGCCAGCCTTGCATTCCCTGCTCCAGCAGTTTGACAGACCCCATTACCTTTTCACATGCCATTTGGCTGCTCTCAGAAGCAAGAAAGCTTAACAGGGAAACCTTTAAAGGCCACAGCCTACATATGTGTGCTCTTTACATGGAGCCTCCTTCAAAGAAAAGATTTACTTCACATTTTCTCTTCCTGCTCAGGACCTCCAGGGGACGACAGCTCCACAGCCGTGCTCTCCTGCCTACTTAGGGATTCTGAGAGTACTTTCCTATTGCAAATCCTGGAGGATTTAATATCCACTCTGTAATCTACTGGCACCAACAGGCATTATCTAACTAAACCTTAAATTGAAAATGCTAGTCTTTCCATTTTCCCCAAGCCATTGTGAAAAAGTCAGGTTCTCATAGTCCCATGTAATTTACTCTCACTCTAATTAAAAGACACCAGTCAGCTGTTCCTGGCAAGATACTCAGCTGGCTGATGCTGTGAGTGCCAAAGGCACACCAGGACCTGTGCAGAGCTGGTAGGTGGGACAGTGCTGTCCCAGGTCTCCCAGCCTCACTGTGCTCATCAGACCTGCCTCTATTCCTTCTCTCCTCTTACACCAGTGGGAGCAGCATGCTGGATTCTCCTCTCCATTTTGCTATGGCTCTGATCAGTCAAGTTTTGGCTCTGCTGGGGCTGAGGACTGTCACTGAGGGCATCTAACACCTTGTCCCAACCCACTACCAGCTCTTGGCAGCAGTGATCAGCAAGGAAACTGTTTGGCACGAGGTGGTGTGTTTGGTTCTGTAAACAGTGGGAACTCACCAGTGTCCACAGGAACACCCCCACCCAGCTCACTTCCCAGACATGGGATGGCAACAAGAGTGGCTACCTGGCTGAGCTAGCAAACACACAGGGCTGGGCACGTGATGGTGACCTGGTGGGGAGGAGAACAGGCAAGAGGGACCCAAGAGACACTTTTAATGGAGACAGACATAGGCCAGTGATACAGACTTGTGACTTTGACCTTTCTGTACCACCATGTGCTTCCAAGATAAAGAAACAAACTTTCTGTAGTTCTTCTCCCTCTCATACTTCATGCTCAGTTTTGGCTAAATCACCAAAGTCTAAACACCAGCCAGCAGCATTCATTTACGATTTTCAATTTTATTAGAGAAAAATAAAAAGTCTCAGAACCAATCAAACCTGCTGTATGTATCAGGTTTCCACATGGAGAGTATAGATTCTGCTCTGTAGTAATCAATCCCCTCTGACATACAGCAAATGGAAAATGGAAACTTTGAGAAGAAAATCAGTCAGGAGATGCAAGAGCAAAGGCAGTACTAGAGTGAACTGCAGAGCAAGTCCATCTGGTTCAGTAACCCATCTGACAGTACCAGATGCTTTGATGGAAGATGCCAGTAGACAGATGTGGGATAAACTGTGTTTAGGGAGAGCTATTTCAACCTGACCCTATCAGTTAGTACTTTTTTATATCCTTAATTAATACCACTTTTAGTATCTTTAAATCTTATTAACTACATATCTGGTGTGGCTCCCTATTAGTGTTAACAGCTGAGCATAAGCATCTGTGGTGCATTTGTTTTCCCAACACTTATGGAATAAATGAATCCCCATTTTATGACCACAGGGAACAGAAGCATGGAGAAGGTGAGATTTGCTTTAGGTCAAAAAAGGAGTTTTTAGCAAGGCAGAACTTGAGGTCTAACCTCCAGCCAGGAGAGGGTTATTTTCCTCCCATATATCTAATCCCATTTGGAATCCACTTGTCCCTTTACTCAGGAGTATGTGGCAGCAAAGAGTTCTACAGTCTAGTCTCATAAAAACACTTTGAGAACTGCTGTGCAGTCATCTTAGCACGTTTGAAAACCACTTGGCAGATTAAAGATGTTATTAGTGCAGTGAACACAGGGTTACAGCACAGCTCCACCTTCCACCTGAAGAGACTACAGACACCAGCAGGAACCTTGGCCTTGCCAATAGACATAACTGATGCAGGGATTTCCTCCACCCTTTCTGCTCCAGTGAAGCCCATTTACTGGGACAAGAATCACACAGGCTGAAAGGTCTTGATCCAAATGAAGGGCTTGGCAAGGCAGTATTGGTGGGGTGGGGGTTGCAGCTGGACATCTGCAACATGGCTTTTGAATTGATGTATAAATTCACCATGCAAAACCAGTGCAGACACTGATACCCATATGTTAATAAGGTTAATATTGGATGTGCAATGCTTAAGAGATGGTGGAAAGGTGGAATAAGGCACACAATCAAAGCAGTAGAGGAACCTAAGCAGAATAATGTATTTTATGAAAAAAAATTAGTGTGAGAACAGGAAATTTTTCCCAGCTGAAATATTTATTATTTGATATACTTTTAAGAAAAATAATTTCAGGGAGATGTAATGACTGAATATTCCCAGATCTTATCTTATGCTTAGAGAACAGCTGCACAGGAAATATAGGGAAATAATCAAGAAGAAAAACCTCATCCCAGCATACCCTCATGTTCAGTAGGCATTAGGGACTTTTGCCCTTCATAACTAACATAATAACTTTGTGTTTTCATTACCCAGAGAAATGATTAATCCCCATTTGAATCTCTCTAGATGCTCCACTTCCATCACATCTAACATAGTAAGTTCCACTGAAATATGCAGAATTAAAAAGGTCTAGGACAGAGGACTGAGACTAATGAAATGTATGAACAAGGTCACAAATCTCTGTGTACAAATAAAAATGCAGAGCTCATCTCTCCAACCTCAGGCAGCAATTCTGAGCACCCACCTCTGTTACCTCAGGATCAAACTACTCATTTTGCAGTAAGACTCACCAAGATATTCCATACTGACCAAGCTTTGCAGGCACACAAAGCTGTGTGCTGTATCATGTCTTATTAGCATGGCTGTTAGGAACACAGGGCATGGCTTTTTATCCTCTGTTGATAGAGTTATGGGCAGTCAGCTTAGCTATGCTAATCATCAGGAGCTTTTTTAAGGGTAGTATTTTTTATTTCACAGATAAGACAGGCTAAGAGCATGCACCTAGTCACAGTGCCTTGGCTAATGTGCAGAAATATGTTAAATGAGCAATGGATTTCAGTAAGTAGTCCAGACTTTCCCTGATGAAGCAGGGGGTAGAGTCCAGATTCTTCAGTTCCTAAGACACTCCTGTCACTTACAGCAAGGAAGAATATAATTTTCTCCTCATTGCAAGCAATTAAAACACAATGCAGAGAAGCTGCAATGCCAGCCAGGCAGCAGCACAAACCAGTACACAAACTGGCCAGTTCCTACTCTGACAAAATGTGATGGCCATACACAACCAGTGCCCTCTGGGTGACCAAAGCATTGGCCTTTTTCCCTCCTGTTTGAGGCAGTCTCAAGGATGAGAGCAGCCTGCCCCTGGTCTGCCTGTCTAAAAGAGCCCAGCCACAGCAAGGAGTGAGGCTGCAAAGTTCCTCTCCAAGACAATTGCATATCAAGTAGAAATCACACAAGCACTCTTGATAAACAGCAGGCAGCTCTGCTCCTGCCAGCTAACAGGATTAATCTAAATGCACACAGACACAGCTGGGCCAAATCAAAACATTGAACAGAGACTAAATTACAGCACTTAATGGCAAAATGTCTTCGAGGCTCACACTCCACCCACTTCCTTTCCCCTTGCTGCTGCAGCCATGGTAGGGAGGAGAAGACACATCCCTGCCCCTCCAGCAGGCACCAGTTCAAACGACAGGCAGACCTCAGGGGTGACACCCAGCCACCCAGTTCTCATAACAGCAATGTGCAGGAGAGAGCCAGGTCTTCATGGACCTGGGGTCCCAGCTGCTAAGGGTCAGGAGATTAGCTTTTGGGTTGGCTCTGCCCCACAGACAGATCTCATTCAGAACCAGCAAGCAGGGCTTTGCATGGGCTGGCTCCATTCATACTGCACTCACTAGTAATGAGACAAGCAGTCCTCTAGGAATTCTCCTAGCAAGCAGAGGCTGAATGTCCTGTCCCTGAGAGCACAGAGATCACCAAGAAAAAGTCATATCAAGCTGTGGCAAGCTGCCCTCCTACTGGCTACTAATCCAGGACAGGTTATGAACTCTGCTTGAACTCCAGATGTGAGCGAGCTACTTCCAGGTGTTTCCTAATAATACCTGTGTACTTAAAGGGAACATCCTTCAATCTCCAGAGCCAGTGATAGTGTCTGGTATAATACCAGAACCTTTGTGGTTTCAAATCAAAGAATTCCAGAAACACTCCTAGATTATTGCAGCACATTACAGATGTCTTAGTGGGAGATGGGTTTCTCCTCACAGAAAAGACAAACAATATCCTCTGAACAGCCCTCAGAATGCTCCAAGGAGCTGTAGAGCAGTGGTGGGAGGTGAGATGAGAGAAGCAATGACCAGATTTTGAGAGACTTTGTGAAGAACACAGAACACCAAAACAGTTCTTTACCAACCTTCCTGCACCCCAACTAGCAACAGAAGTGAAGCTTTTGCATTTAGTATTCTAAGGGTTTGCCAGTACTATATGCCATTGAAGCTGATCAGACTAAGCTCAGCAAGAAAAAGCTAACATTGGTAAACTAGTGGTCAACATGATCATGGCTAGTTGGTGGCTTCTGGATAGAATCTCCTTTTAATTTCATATTAATAGGTAAGAATTAAGCCACAGAGAAAACATGGTCATGGGCAAATCAAGTTACCAGCTCAAAGGATGTTACTGTCCTTTCTCTTTTTGTCCTGGTTTTTGTGTTTCAGAGCATTTATAATTTTGCTTGTGGGATGCAGTTCAGCTGCTAGGAATTTTCCTGCCTGGAAGCAGGACCCTGGTGGGCTGAAAAGGGAGCTCTGGAACTCAAGCAATGTAGAAACTCACTTTGGTGCAAGTGGCTGTTTCCTCTTCAGGATAACTGTAAGTCTGTATTTCATAGCAGATGGGAAAGATGCTTTCTATTTAAAGCAGATGGGTTAAGAGTTCAGGAAAGGAGGATGAAAAGAGATCATGTGAGGAAAGGTTCTTGGAGACATAGGGATTTGAGAGTGGAGATAGGCTAGCACTTTGCAGACAAGAAATTACACATGGCAATTTGTACTAAGAACAATTCTGACCTGTCTTAAATCAGTTCTTTGGAGTCTCCCCTAAGGTACCACAGTAAGCTCCTTCAGCTTTTACTCAAAGGCCAGACTCTCCTCTAGGCAACTTATTTTTCACAGGTTGGGTGGGTGATTTTAAATGGTCAATTACATTACCAGTAAGACCAGTTTCCTTTATTTCTGCCAATCAGTATGTTACAAACTCTGTTACCTGCCACAGAACACAAGTTCCTGCCTGAAGCTGTTTCAGCAGCTCTTGAAGCCCCAAGTCTCATACAAACTTGATCTGCTGGCCAGAGCCCCAGCTGGGCTGAGGCTACCACAGCTGGTAGCAGCCTCCTGCAGCAATTCAAAGAGCCTGTTTGGCCTCAGCTCAGTGCTGCATCCTGGGTCACCCTCAGCACATCCCTAAGGGGCCACTGTTCAATAAGTACCTTTGTGGGTCTAGTTTATAAGTCTTTCCAGGTGCCATGTCTCCACCAGAAAATGGTGTGCATTTCTAAGGCATCTGAGGATGTCCATGTACCTGGACAGTACCAGGACCTAGAATGGATGTGTACCCCTCTTGTCTATTATTCCTTCCCCCATTTCTTTAAGCAGCACTTGTTAAACTGTTCTTGCCAGGCATTTCTAGTTCTAACTAAAATAAATAGAATTAAAAAGCATCTTGGTTCTGTAGCAGGGGGCTGGGTGGCACCCTTGTTGGATCTATTCATATTGTATATCCTTCAGACATTACTTAGTCACACCATATTTATGTTCAGGTGCACAGTGTTCAGAGATTAGACTGCTGATCATCCTTGAGACTTTTTCCCTTTCATTTATATTCCTCTTAATTGAGTGATGCTTACCTGCCCTCCCCCTTTTCAGCATATTTGGAAAACAAAACCAGTCAACCACTGTTTTGCTTTGCATGTTTGTTTTTTTTTTCTTTCCTAACAGACTACAGAGATAAACCTCACAGTCCCAGCAGCAAATCAAGAAATCCTGCAGTACAAATATATAAAAATATATTTTACAATACTCATCTTGGTATTTACATATTTGCTCCCAGTCTCCCCATCTAATTAGACTCTGAATCCCATATTCACTTATGCTGGCAGATAGCTCCATTGTTTTCATGTTTTGGGTCTGTGACTATCTGGGGGGCTACAGTATAATCCCATTTATGCTTTTGGTGGAGGATGAGGCAGAAACAAAGAACTGAATCCTCAAGTGAGGAGGAGCCCATTTGCAAAGGCTGAGGACAGCCAAGGCAATGCTAATACAATTGATACTACAGAGCCTCTGTGCAGGGCTCAAATGTGGGGCAAAGGCTGACCATCTCATTGAACTCATAGATCTGTTTGAAGATCTCTCACATGAGCCAGGAACTAAATAATTCCAGTGGAATTGAAAGAGAAGGTACTGGGCACCAAAAGAAAAAATACCATTGGCAAAATCTATAGATGCAAGTGGAACATCAGCAACAAACAACAAGGACAGCAGAAGGAGTTTCCAGCACGCTGTGCAGGGACCTGGATTATCCATGCCTTGAGAACTTCAGTGAGCTGCTGTCTCCATGTGTGGGACAAAGCCAAGGGGAAGAGAATCAGTTCATACATGAGCTGTCTCCTATGTTTGTGCAACATGAAGCAAGCAACCTGGAAACAACAAAACTGCCAGAAAGCAAAAGTGGCTGTTGCTTCACAGCTCTGATAAATCATGGGCTCACAGAGGAGCCAAGACATGCTCAGGAGAAGCAGTCTTGGAGATGCAGCCACAGACACACCAGTGTAGTAATCGAGGCAAGGCATTTGGCATGACAGCTACTCAGCTGGATTTGTGAGCTGGTTGTTGGCAAATCCTTCTAGCTCCAAGCATGTTAGCAGGGATGTGGTCATATATCAGCAAGTTCCCAACCCAGCAGCGTGTTGAGTTGGAAGGACCACACCAACTGACACCAGTGCTCAAGAAAGAGCATTGGAGAATTTCCCCCAAAGCATAATATAAGCATAAAAAATGAGAGAGAAAAATGCCTGAACAAGCCCTTACAATAAACCTGAGCTCTCCTCTCCATGCAGCCAAGCAGCTGGATCAGCTTCCTGGCAGCTCAAGATCTGTCCCAGTATTAGGGTCAGGCTTATTGCTGTTGGACCTTTTCAGACTCAAAAATAAAAACATGCTTTCCAGTTAGAGGACTTGGTTTTGATTAAGGGCAAAGCAGAAAGGAAGGGGAGGGGAAGAAGCTGCGAGAAAACAGAACAAAAATGAAACAATCTGAAGATATGAAAGTTGGGAAGGTTTTGTTCTAACTCATTGCCTCTGTTTCCCTGCCACGTGACAGGACTGTAACATCTACATCTGAGGGACAGGAGCAAGCTTGCTTGCACAGTGTGTGCAAAATCCATTTGCCATTCTTGCATGAAAGGGACTATTGAGATGTGTGGCATTAACTGAGCCTTCATCTGATCCGCTGCCAACTTGTTTGAAAGTCTCTTTTTCCCCCACAGCAGGGCCAAGAGCCACTAGTGTGGCTGAGACAGGGCTGTGCTGCTGGCACAAAGAACCCATCCTGGTATTTTATCTGGTCCAGAAATAAACCTTTAAACTTAAGAGTTTCTCTCCCATTGGTTAATGCATTAGTCAGAAAAGCAGCCAAGAAGGAACACTGATGTGTCACAGACTGACCCAAGGGGTGCTAAAGGAATTACCTAGAAGCTAAAGAAATTCTGCCTCCCCCGTCTTGACCTATTTGTTTTCTAGAATGCAGAATCCAAATCACTTTGCTTTTTAAGAGATGCTCCAAGGATGTGCAGTGGCTCAAGGGGCAGACAAGAGACCACAAAGCCTTTCCACCTTTAGGTTAGCAGCAAACCTGGCCTGCTTTGGTAGCAGCAGGATGTCACAGGGGGCTGACAGCCTTGTAACCGCCCATTGCACCTGAGTTTTATGCTGCATAGCACCAAACCCATAATTTGGTGATCTCTGCAAAAAGATTGCAGAGGCTTGCTCAGAAACTGCTAAGCAGTGGGGAGATGGGTTGCTAGCAGAGAAATCTCTGTTACTGCTTGTGCTACCAACTTAAAGTTGACTTTCTGCCCAACAAGTCTCTTTATTATGCTGTCCCTGACCAGGGAGGGATGGGGAGACCCTTGCTCAACCCATTTTCTCTGTGATGGGAATTATATGCCTAGTTATACCTAGTTATTATACCTTGCCAATCTACTTAAATTGGGATCTTACTGACCCTAAACAAGGAAAAGAGTTTCCTAGTGTAACAACCCTTATATACTTTGGGACTACAGGGGTCTTCAAGGAACACAAAGCTCTCTGCCACTAAAGCCATGAAATATTAGCCTGCCTCCATGCTCGTCTCACACTGAGGGGCATTGTAAAGGAGGCAGTGGCATTAATTATTGATCCCAAACAGAATTAATAAAGAAAGAACATCTACTACAGCTGATAAAATGTTCTATGCAAGATCTTTATCCTCAGGTCAGTAGTAGAAACAAGACAATAGCACACAGCCCCCTTCATGTCAAACAAGATGCGATACCTTTTTTCTCACAAGGCAGAGAGACTGTGGAGCTGCTCAGGATACAGAGTGAGTTTCCATCATGCCATCAAACTTGAGCCATGCCACCACCTGGGGCAAGCACTGGGCCTCAGCACTTGCTGGTGCAGCCACACAGTTGCCCACCTTTAGAGCTCTGGGGAAGTAATCTGCCAGCCTAACCCTCGCAAGCCAGCTGCAGATCTGCAGACAGACCTTGCAGCAGGGGACTATGCCAACATAACTGGCCAGATTCTCTCTACAGATAAAAATGCCCTCTGCTCAGAAGGCAGATGTAAGTGGGGTGGGGATGGGGCTGAAAAAGGCAGCTGAACCCAAAAGCCTGCTCAGGCTTGTTGTTGGTTGGACCAGCATAACCATGCCCCAGTGGAGTGGTACTGGGGGTCTGGTGGTCTTACTGACCTTACCACAGAATTTCAATAGCTAATCTCTCTGGGTATTACTGTGTTTCAAGGCTGCACTGTGTTCAGGCATGGTTTTTCTCACTTTTGAGGTTAAGATGATTTCTCATTTAGCTTGGATAGACAGCTGCTTCCCAAGGCAAAGCCTTTCCAGAGACCACAGCACCACCTTGCTAAGGACATCTCTGACAATGATACGATTTTTTTCCCCATCCTCTTGGTGTGCATGTACTAGCACCTACATAAATATTGTCAGTGCACATAAATCTACATAAATTAGCACCTCCTCACCTCAACTTCTAGTAAAGCTCTAATCAGCAGAAAATAACACATTAAAGAAAAAGGACTAGATCATCAGGTTGCATCCAGTGTGTGCAGTTCATTGCATTCTGTTGGAAGTTACTCTGGTTCACACCAACTGATGGGGTAATACAAAGATTATCCCATTGCCTTGAATCAGGATGTTTTATGACCTGCATCTATTTATTTGTACCCACAAACTAAACTAACCTGTATTATAAATTACAGCAAAGGGAAGGGATATTTTTCTCCTTCTTCCAGAAAGCTTTACATTCATCAAAGTTAATTGTAATCGGCTGTTAGCACCCATAAATAATCAGATATATTGCTGAGACACAGAATAAATCCACTCAAATTATGCTAACGAGTAGGATTTTGAAAAAGTTTAATCAAAATTTTGATGTGGAATTGCAATCAGCAGAAAACTGCCAGTTCTTAAAGCTTGCCTGTCTGCAGTCATCACAAACCCCCTAAAACAAGGAAATAGTGGAAGCTTGAAGGGTTGGGTGTTGGAAATCACATCAGCAAGGTACTAGAATTCTCTACATATCTCCAGGTCTATATTTATATTGCCATCAGCAGCATGACAGCAGCACCACATGTCTTGCTGCTGCTTGAAAAGGACCCTAGGAATGAGGGGATTTAAGCACAAGATGAAAAGAGGTTTGGGGCCTCTCTTCTAGACATGGCTTTATACTGCCCTCCTCCCAACAACCTTTCTATTGCACAGTAAAGAGCAGCAGCAGTCACCTTCTTTGGGCTTTTATCCCTTAGCCTGTAGCTCCAAACACCAGCTCAGTTTCAATCCATCACTCCTGCTAAGAAGAGCTCCATTTGTCAGGTCAGCTCCCTTTCTCTCTTATAAAGGTTTTAAATGAAGATGAGTGCCCCACACAAGCCAATGTGCTCTCCTCCCCTCAACAGATCAAGGGGCAAAACCAGGATATTTCTGGACTCTGAGTACCAGGAGATAAAGGCCCATACTCCCCCAGTCCTTACTGGGTGGGTGATAAAAGCTACCAGTGCATCCTCTGGCTGCCAGTGTTGCTACAGCTGGAGTAGTGGGGAATTGAGCACGTAGGCAACACTCACAAACAATTTCTGTGAAGTAGATGATGGGACTGTAATTTCTTGTCTTCTGTTGTCCAGGAGTTGCAGCAAACTCAATTAAAAGTTGAGACCAGGAAAAAAGAAAGAAAAAAAAGAAAAGAGGGATGTGTGTATACATACATATATATATATATTTATATGTCTGTGTGTGTCTCTGACAAAAATGATGATTGAAGCGTCCCCATGCCCCAGCAATAGGAAGTGTCTGCTTTTGATGAAAAACAGGATTCAGAATATGCTGAGAAAAACCAGGAGCACGACCAGGAAGGAATCCAGCTGACAAATTACATTGAGAAAAGATCCTTCCAGGCACAGGAGGCAATGAGCTGCAATTCTGATTGAATAGACTTGTTAATAAAAAAACCCCACCAAACAGTGAACAAAAAATGAAATGGAGAGCAAATCCTTTCAAATAAGATTTCAGTCCCAAGTTACACCCATGGCTTTATTTATGAGTTCCTCTGTCCTTGCTCGCTCAGCAGGACAGTAGGAGAAAAGAAGAGAGGTGAAAACAGACTGAAGCATGTCATGTCCCTCCCCAGGTCTGACACACAGCCACTAGCTGGAGGGCAGAGGTGGGGGGAATAAGCCACAGCAGTTTTAAAGCCTCTTTCCTTTCCATTTGCTTTAAAGTTACAGCTTGCTTTCCTGGAAGTGGAGACAGCCAAGAGGCAGGAAACCTTGGTCACTGTACTGCACACCCAGCTCTGGCTCATTTACGTCGCACCTTTACAGCAGCAACATTGGTCTCAGCCCTTTATTTCTTCTGCTTTTGTGTTTTCCCCTATGCCCACACCCTGGAGGTCTGTGGCAGGTCCCCACTGTGGGATATAATGACTAGAGAGCTCTGTTAGCCAGGAACAGGAGCTCCATCAACTTGTCTTGGGGCAGCAAGTGAGCTCTCTGTAGTCACTCTTTCTGAAGGACTTTCTGGGAACTCACTCTATGAAGTACCAGGACTAGTTCACAGGTTTGTTCTTTCAGTTGCTGGAGTCATACCAGCTTCTCAGCTGTGTAATGAACAGGTCAACACTGAGCCTCATTAGCACCCATTTCAGGCACATGATTTAATTGTCAGCTTTAGAAAACACCTTTAGTGTCAGGCAGGGAGCATTGGAATTAGGCCATAAGATGGGGCAAGAGAAGCACAAAGACACTGCAGGGAGCTGTGAGAAAAGATGTAAATCATCCAGGGCCAAAACTGCTTTAATTCATGCACCTCTGCTAGATCTTCTGCTCTGAAGACATCACACTCAGAGGCACACAAGTCCCACTAACTTACCAGTCTTGGGGACAAGGTCTGTCTGGGTTTCTCTGCCCACTCTCTTTTGTCCATCCCTTCTCCTATCTGACCCACAAGGAGTTTCAGCAGAAACATCAGCAGAAACATCCCATCAGTTCATGGGATGAGAAAAGCAACCGAAATCCAAGTGCATTTCCAAATGACTCCCCTACTCACAAAGCCTTATACTTTGTCAGGCTGTTTTTCTGTCAGCAAGCTGACAAACTCAGACTCTCCAAGGCCCATTTACCATCTGAGACCCATTTGCACATTGCTTCCCAAAAGAGTTTCATGGAGCAGAGACAGTGTACACAGGAGCAGGATGAGGAGGAACAAGCTGGAGGGTTTCAGTGTCTCAGGGTGCTTTTCTTTGCATGCCTGGAAGGAAAATTTTTGCTTTCTGTGACCCTTGGGCAATACTGCTTGAGGGGTCCTGGGCCAGCTCCCAGCACTCCCATCTCACTGGGACCTGTTACAGAAAATCCCCAGCTGCTCTGCCCAAACTGGCACTGTTCATCTTATCTCAGACCACCGAGACTCACATGGTACAAAAACTGCCTGTCCTGTCTGTCCTTGTTTCACATTGCTGCTTGGACTGCTTTTTGCTACCTTCTTCATCAGAAACATGGTGAGCACCACTGGAGGGCCCACAAGTTGTTTGAAGAAGTCTATCCTATATTTGCCACCCCCTGGAGTTAAAATATAATGAGATCTATAAATAATAAATAAATCAGCAATTCTTTTTCATGTCTTTAGAAAAGCTGTTCTCTAAGGCTACATAGCTTTTAGAATTTTTAATGGCAGTGCAAGGGGGGAGCTAGAGAGCTTTTCTTCTTGATTTTAAAGATAAACACATGATTCATGGAGGTGAAACTTTAAGAAAAGAAAAATCAAGATAATGAAATCTGATTAAATCATCTCTTCCAGTCCAGTGCAGAGGAAAGACAGCAGAAAAAAAGCAGACTAAGTTTTGCTAAGATAAACATTTACTCCCACCAAACACCTCAAGCTTTTTTACCACACCTGTACCTGGCAATTTAAATAATTCCTTTATATGCAACAGGACATTTGAAAATATAAACTTAGTAGTGTCTGATAGATCTGCAAAGAGGGAGACTCAGTGGGGAAGAGGAAACTGGTAAGTACTTATTAGCATGGGTCTGGGGAGTCTTTCTGTGCTGGGGAAACAGCACAGATTGGCTTCAGGGTCATCCAGTTCAATGTGCAGGGCAAAGGCTGTTAGTAATACAAATCCCCTATATCTGAAAGATGAATAGACTAAGTCAATTCAAGCAAAATAGCATTGATTAAACTAGCATATCTCAGTTGAGGAAGAACAAAAGAAAAGCTGATATCACACCCTTAGGTTCTGTCTCAGCAAAACCTGCTCTGCCTTCTTCTTTCCTAATGGGGCATTTTGCAATGCTGATTGAGAAAATTCCCTGGTAGAATTGAAGCACCAGGGTGGGGACTAGGGACATGCTGACATTTACATACAGTAAATGAAGGCAGGCACACAGGAAGGGGAGCAAAGGTGGAGAAATGGGAGGGAATCCAGTTGATTTGTTATACTGCACAGACCTTGACATTTGCAGTGTTTCTTGACTTCCATCAGCCCCTGCTCCCCTCTAGACAACAAGCCAAACCAATGCACAGACTTGTGGTTTTTTATTTATGAGAGCCTTCTATTCAGTTACTCCTGGTCCAGCAGGGCTTTTTTGCTTTTGTTTTCACAAATATCAGAACAACACTGCTAATCCTACAGAATAATATTAATACAATCATATTGATTATGCCCATGACAGTGTCAGCCACTGTAAAACAACACAGCCAAAGGGATCCAGTAGCAGAACACAAACAAGGACACAAGCTTATTTTTGGATTTTGTTTTGTTATTCTGTCATTTTCTATCCATTTTTCCCCTATACTATGTAAAATAGAAATAGATAGAGTAGAATTCTTGGGCATTGCCAAAGAAAGCCAGCCTTCTGTTAAGGCCAAACACTAGAGAGAGACACCCTAGCTTAAGTATTGGCTCTTCAGGCAGTTTGGAAAACATACCTGAAGCTCTGCCATCCCTGCTGAACCCCAGCTGCCTCTCAGGCAATGCTTGGCTGTCTAATTATCTGTACAGTACTGCTCTGACAGAGGAGATTATCAGACCAAGCCTATTGCTGCTTGGCTGGATGGTGTGGGCAGAGCAGCATCTGAGTGTTGCTGTCCCAGGACAGCCTTTCTACACAGCCTGGAGATGATGAGCACAGACTAGAGACCTCGTGTCTAGATGGCAAGCACTAGCATTTCTTCACACTTGGAAAGGCTTGAAACAAACACAGAACAAGCAGAGTGTCTCAGATCTTGAAAACACTTTCCCACACAACTCTAAGTGATTTTTCTAGTGCTCCTACAGCCATACCTGGATGAGAGTGCTTATATTCTGAGACTGTATTTGTGGAATGAGTAATTTCCTGCCAATTTGGGAAAACCTGGGCTTTGCTTTTGTAGGGATGGAGTTTTCTTTCTGAGCAGGGCAGAATGCAGGAGCTGCCAGGGGGTATTTGTCTCAAATAGAGCTGTGTCTGCAGTTCAGGTTGCTAGGGAGGTTCTTACAGCATGACCATCACTCTGATAGTAGCTGTCAGCCACCCTGCTCACAAGCTGTGCTGCTGAGGAAGCTTCTGTTAAAGTTCCCCTTTTGAGGGTCAGCATCTCCTCATCTGCATGACCAGTCCCTTGAGTATCTCTTCATTATTTTTTTTTACTTTTAAATTTGTTTTAAAATCTCCCCTTACTGTTTTTCCTGAAAGCTCTGAGATGGTCCCCAGAGGCCATACAAGAAAATAGAGATTGAATGAAGATTAAAATGCTCATCTAGAGCTATGGGAGTTACACAAACATCCCCTCAGAATGAGTCCCATCTAGATAACAGCAAATGTTCAAGGACAAACCCTGAAGTGTAGTTAACATATTACCTTTCTCTAGATCTCATATCCTCTTTGACTTTCACCCCTTTTCCCTGGCATTAAGGAATGGCTTGAAGATCACATGCAATAAAGCTCTGACACCGGTTGCAGGGCTTTAACCAGGTGAAAGCTGCCTCTGCTCTGGGGACTGCATGACTCATGAATGGGCTGAGAAAGCCTGGACACTCTTCCAGGACATGACAGTGTCTCATGCATGACCAGCCAAGTCCCCTACCTCCCTGAGTGTAACTGTTCTCAGAGGATGAAGGGTTACAGCATAGCTAGGAACACAATGCCATTTAAGAAGGGCTGGACTGAAATTGTTCAGAAACAGGGAAAGCTGTTCAGTTGAACAAAAGAACTTGGCTTGCTCCTTAATTAGCATTAGGAACTTCAAAGGCAAGGTTCAGCTCTGCCAGTGGAGATGCCTCTGCCACAGAGGTGTGTGCACTAACCACGCAGCAGAGAGAGAGGGATTCTTACATGAGGTTCTCCTGAAGTCAACTCCTGGCCTGACTCACACAGAATTTTGCATTGGACAAGGCATGGTGCTGTGCTCCCTGCTTCTGTTGTGCTTCAGCCTCCTCTCCCATCTGCAGGCAAATCACTCCTTCCTTCACCAGTTCATCTCATTCTCTTTTAACACCTTTGTCACAGATTTTTATGTGTGTGCACACATGTTAAATCTGGGCAGGAATGTGTTTGAATGTTTAGCCAGATTAGCCTGGGTTTTTTTTTTTTATTCTTGCTGGGACATGCACTCCAGCCCCTGGCTGACATTGTATTAATTGTTTCTGTTTCATTGTCCTTACTTACAAGGAAGGAGGGAGTGTGAAATGAAGAATATGCCTTGCAAACATATTTTATCTCCCCTTTGAGTCCTCACTAGCCCGTTCCAGCATCAATATCCCCTTTTTAGCTGGTTACCCTGATGCTTCTTGCCTCTCCTCATTATCTGTTCATCCCTGTTCCAGGACCATACTGATTTCCTGCTCTGTCCTCCACCCCACAACCCTCCAGTATTTTTTTTTCTCTTCTTGGCCTGCCAAGATCACCCTCAATGTCCACACTGTGGGCAAGGCACTTCTTGTTTCACATCCTTCTCTCTCCTGTATCAAAGCCTCCCTGCCCCTGCTTGTACCTTGCTTCTTTTTTGGAGTAATAAAAAAGTAGCTACCAGATGCCTCTTGCTGCTTTTCTGTGCTGGCAGGTTATTTATATGCAAATTTCTTGTCTGTATTTGCTGCTTATAAACACGATAACAAAACCTTCCATGGAGATGGGATGTGGGAGAGGCATGCAAGGGCCTTTTGATCCAGCCAGGAGAGTTAACATAGATTACTCACATCCAATTAGACACTTTCAGACAGGAAGGGATAGCTATATACTGAGGCATAGTTTGTTACACTGGGATTGCAGCTGGGAGCTAGGGAAGGCAGAGTATAAAAGCCCTTAGAAGTGTAATAAGCTACAATTAAGATCATGTGGAAGCACCAGCTCTTGCCCCCCTCAAGGTCAGCAGTAACACCTTCCCATTACAGTAGTAAGAACCACACCACTTGGATTCCTATTTGGTTCCTATAGTTTCTGCAGAAACTCCTGGACTTAATTTCTATTGCACAGTGACTTGGGTCTGCAGTGAGATCAGCTGAGCCCTTCCTGTCTTATGGGTATCCCTCTCTTCTTCCTAGGATTACACACCTTGTGTTCTTTCCTTCCCCAAAAGTCTTCATGAGGACAGCATCACAAGGAGACAGGGATTTCATACAGCTACCTCTAGGTAGCTCTTTTCCCCAGAGTGATATGGAAGCAGAGAGCTTCCTTCCTTCCCCTGCTGCGAGCCAGACCTGCACACCTTTGACAACAGCAAGGAACACAGACACCTCTCCCCTCTTTCAGGACTCACTCCATAGATGCCAAGAGAACTATAGCAGGGCAAAGCCAGGCAGAGGGAGCAGCAAATGAGTCTGACTAGCTCCATTTGCTATCCTGGTGAGTGACTTCCCCTGCAGAGATGGGGACTGTGATCTCTGGAGGAACCTGTCAGATAACACTAGGAGCTGCACAGGGATTTATGCTGGCAGGAGCACAATATTTCACTTCGATGACACTTGCTTTCTTAATATTTTAATCATGCTGTTAACCTCAAGACTTGAGAGACACAGGCAACTGCCACCCTTCCCACTGTGCCTTCCACTGGGGAAGCCAAGCCCTGCAGCGAGCTCTGTGCTGACAGCGCTCAGCCCAGCACACGCAGCGCTGAAGCCTTCCCAGCCCGTGCGTCACAGCACACATCACACCAGAGACCAAGGGACCAATTTCCCATTCTCTTTGACTGAATTCAATGGTGCTCATGTCTCAGAAAAGCAACACAGAAGAAACAAGAAGGTCAAGGTGGAGGCAGACAGGGCTGCAGGACTCGCTTTTGCGTTCCTTACTAGCTGCAGAGAGCTAAATGCCCCCACACACTTGCTGTCCAGCCAGTCCCACGCTGCATTCTTATGAAGGACTAGTAATAAAAGCACCAGAGAAAGACAAGAAACCCCCCCATGTGCAAAATTCATAGCATCATTTATTGCTTAACAAATTCCCTGCTGTTTCAGTGACAGGAAGTTTTTTATGTCCTTGATCTGTTTTGCTTTCTTCCCTCAGGTTACTTTTACTTTGGGAGCTTTTGGTCTTGTTTTCAATGCATTATCCTGGCATGTGTGTATTCTAGGGAAATGTTTCCAAGACTCATGCATAGAGAGGAGATTTTCAAGATGCTTGTGGACACATCTATTATGGACTGCATATTTGCAGGGGACTATATCTGATGAGCCAGAAGAGAAAACAGGTCTTCTAATTATCCACTGGTGACTTTCTCTCTAGCATCTTGAGCCAGTTATTGTGGGAGGTAGATATTGCTCTGGTAGACCAATGGCTTAATTCCTCTAAGGCTATTTCTCTGGGAAAACAGCCAGGCTTGAAGACCAATTATCTCACTAGAAATCTGGAATAACTCCATTGACTTTAATGGGAATGGTTAAATTTTGGAATAACTTCATACAGTGGATTCATCCAGCCTGAAATGTGCATTGAGGACAGTATATTTCAGTCTAAACTAGAAAGACTTCTAATGCAACACCACTGGGAACAGCACAAGAGAACAGGGAGCACTTTGAATGCTGTTTTGAGGTAGTGTGACAAGAACACTCCTGCCAAAAAATCCAGTCACAAATTAGTTCCATAAATCTCAGCATTTGCTGGTATCATTGAGGATTTGTGGGTGTGGAAGGGGAAAGACAAAGGGCAATTGGATTTCTTACTTTGTAAATAAGAACAAGGCATCCTCCAAAAGTAGAAACTTTTGGGGATCAGTTCAGCTTGACCTTTAGCCTGTGCTATGGTAACACACTTGGCCAGTATTATCCTTTGAAAGCACTGGAGCATTTGTATATAGGCTTTATTCCCAATAAATGAGCCCTGGTAAGTTTGATTGCTCACTGTTAGCTGATCTGTGGCCATAGGTCACCCTCAAATCTTCATATATGTCAGGTAATGCTGTGAATCATTGATTTCAATTGAGGAGATGCTCATTAACAAGATTTAGTGTATTGGATTGAAAGACTAGGAGAAATACCATCTATAACACCATAATGATCCAGAAAGCTGGAATAACTCATTGCATCACGATATCATTTTCATTAGATGCTTGCCACAACAGCTTGCTTAGGACATCAGGGCTCTACTGCAGGTCTGAGGCTCCAAGACCCATATGGAAAGTGATGTGAAGATTGCAAAGGCTTCTGTATTAGAAGAGATTAAGAAAATATGAAGACTAGATTAGTTTGGGGAGGAAATGAATAAAAGGTGACACGATAGAGGCATGTAAGGTAATTAATGGCACAGAGACGGTCAGCTGGAAGCTCTCTGTTTTTACTTTTCATAATACAGGAATCCAATAAAATTAAAAGGCTATTCATTTAAAATTGATAAAAGGAAGTATTCTTTTCACATGCAGTGCAAATAGGCAGTGGAATTCATGACTATGAGGTATTACAGAGGCAGAGAATTTAGCATTGCCCCAAAAAAGGGAAGGTTCACAGAGGCCAAACATGCATCTTTAGCTTTTTAGGATAAAAGGCTTAAAGGGGATATAGACTCATATCTTAGGCTACATATGAAGTGCAAGAGACTTGCTACAAAGCTCAGAAAAGCTGGCCCAAAGGCTCACTTTCATTTCAGAGGGACTTATTCCTTTCCATAGCAGCTTGCTGATGGAAGGGAATGCCCTCCTATAATTTCATTGCTGCCCTTGGTAGGAATGATAGATACACTTCTGTCCTCAGAAACTGCAGCTCTGGGTTTTGCTGTTGCAAGTCCCAGACTAAAATAGCCAAACTGAGTCTAGTGACAGAGGAAAAAGTATCCCTAATGCAATTCTTGAATGAAAAAAAATAAATCAGCCTTACAGTTAAGTGATAGAACCTTATCTTTCTGTAAGAAAGATGAGTAATTATAATGAAGTAAATACCTTTTTTTAAAGCAAACATTTAGGAGGCACCTTCAAGGTAAATAACAGTGAGAAGACCCAGTGAATAAGTCTAATGTCTCTTGTCTTGGGATATCAGATGAGCAGTCACCAACACACCTGCTACAATAATGATGCAATATTATTTCACCATTGTCATTATTTATTAGCACCCCAGAAAACGCTATCCAGGCTAGGCTCCTGCTGTGCTAGGAACTGTGTGTACACAGGGTAAGATAAATGCTGCTAAAAAGCACTTGTGATCTCAATTTAAATTAAGCACAACAAGTGTAAGTAACAAACAAATGTAGGCAACAAAAGAAAATGGATAAAAGCCCTAAAGATAAGAATTGTCCAGAGATTGTTTGGTTTTTTGTTAGAATCATAGTAAAAGAATTGCCTGGAAAAAGTGTCTTAGATATGTTTTAAGCAGATACAGCACTGAAAAAAAATTGAGTTTCTTAATCAGAAACATTTACACAGGAAATCTGATCCTGTGATTTATGCTTATCCAATCAGGGATTTAAAATATACCATGTAACCACAGACAAGAATCAAAGCTGCTCTAAATACACTTCACAGACACTCATAACTGACAAGCTTTAGGCCAAGATTTATCAGCAGAAGCTATTTTTAAATATCATATCACCAATAAATGTGTTTCAGAAAGTTGCAATCATGGAGTAGCCACAGAAAGCAAAGTGGATGAAACTGCCACCAAAAATTCATTTTGAATAAAATGAATGAGGACTTGAATGGAACTGTTTGCAACTTGAAAATGTCATTCTTTCCAAATCAAAATATGTGGTGAAATTGGTTTAATTTGGGCCAGGGGGTATAAAAGAATATTGATGACGATAAGATGCCTTGGTTTGACAGTTTTAGAATAGAAGCCTCTGATGTTTCTTTGGGAGATTATTTAAATTCTAATTTTTCACCTGATAAAGTACAAGTATCAACACGGAAGCGAACCATTTCCGTTTTGAAAGCTGACCAAGTTCCACCTAAAAACAGGGAAGTCTTAAAAAAATCTGTTCCTGTTATATCACTGCTTATGAAAACCTTCTCATGTCTGAGCTAAATGTATTCCTGAACCCATCTGTTCAGTCCTTTTTTAGCTTAAACAAGACGACATGGGCTGAGACCTACAAGAAGTCATCTGTGGAACACACAGTACCTCACTGGAGCTGGCTACAGGAGGGAATCCATCCTGTGATGGCTTTCATACTTTCATCTTGCTTAGGAAGTTCAAAGACTTTGGAACATCCCTTCCTTCCTCCACTGCATTGTGAAATGCTGAAACAAAATGGAAGTGATTCTTTGCATGTCTGGGTTGCATGCTTGCCTTGCTTGTGCTGACTGTTCCTGACTGTCCAGTGCCCAAGGCTGCCTGAAGCCTTTTACCAACTCATTCAAGACATGCACTACCAAAATCTGATCTTTTCTCTGACTGGAACCCTGTGCAGCCAAAGTGCTTTGGTGCCCTTCAGTATCACAGAAACTAATGTGGCTCAACCTCTAGAATTAAATAGCTGTGGTTAGGGAATCCCACTCTCCCACTTTTCTGTTTTTTTACCCCATTTCTGAGCTTCTCTCTCCATTCCTCCTGCCAATTATCCGCCATTGAACATGATCAGTGGATGCACAGTCCCCTGGAGACCATTGAGGGAGGTTTTGACAAAGGTTTCTGAGACAAGCCACTCTAAAAGCAACAAAAATGTAAAACCCTGCTGAGCTAAATGCAACGTGAAAAGGGCAAAGCTAAAGTCATCTCAGCAGAACCAGTCCCTCCATTGCACAGAACAGACCACCTCAGCCTGCTGGTAACATCTCAGGTTGGAACAACAGGACATTTAATTTAGCACCTGCAGTGGGAAGAAGGTTAAGGTCTGTGCTTGATGACATTTCTTGTCTCTGATCCCATCTGTGCCCACCAAAAGTTCACCTGGCACCTTTGAACACCACGTCTGTCTGGAAGGTGTCACGCTGCCAGCAAACATTCCTAAGTGGCTCAGCCATTCCATGAACTACGAAGGGAAAATTTCTTTTACCCTTACCCAGATAACCTAAATCAAAAAGTAGGGCTGAAAGTGTTAAGAGCAGATGCATTTGGTATTGTATATCTCTGTTTATTACACAAGCAACCCACTGCTTTAACCCATGCAGAGACAGGAAGGGTATGCAATCATTCCTAGGAAAGGGAGAAAGAAGTCTCACAGAGGAAGACTGGGAAGGGAGATCTGTGAAGATGTGGCTTCAGCATTAGCACTTTGGGATGATAACAAAACCCAGGGGAGATTGACCAACAGAACTGTACTGAGTACTGATAGAAACAAGAGCATCTGAAACTCCACTCTACATGTTTTAGCTTCTCCACTTATTAAATAAGTAAGAGAAGGCTCTGTCAGATTAAGCCTGCTTGCTGAGCTTGGGGTACAGCAAGGTAGTGTAGGAAGCAAAGCAGCTGACCTGCAGTCACACCAAAGCCTGTGCAGGTAGGAAGTTCTCTCTGCCTCTATTCTACAATTCACAGTGTACAACACGATTTGGAGAGCAATAAAACAAAATAGTGGAGCTAAACATTGCAAAAATAAAGCAAAACTTCAGCACTCACCCAGCAAAGTATCCACTGGGGATGTGCATGCATGCACTCCTGTGAATGGGGATTCTGTGACCCGTGAGGGATTGGGATGGTTGGCAGCAGCCACCGAAGGCTGCAAGCCAGGCACAGCAAAGAGACACCGCTGAAAAGCACTGTGCTACCTAAGGGAACAGCAGCAAAGACAAAGGTGTGAATTCAACCCACACAGCCCTGGAAAAACCCTGCTCATTTCCTCACAAAACAGGCTCTAAATGCTGTGAATCACCCAATTGCCAAGTTAATTCTGAAAGTCATTCAAGAGAGGAAGAACAACAGAGGCACATCTATGCTGATAAGATATAGTGAGACCCAGATACTGAACATTATTTTAGTGCAAATCAAACTTTTTCCCCTTCCTCATTCTTGTGGTTGACAAGAATCTTCAAACAACTAAGGGAAGAAAATAAAAGCATTTGTCAACACCTCCAGTGTTGCTTTTTCCTAGACAGCTGTTTAAGCAAGGTTTTCATCTGTCCAGCGTTTACTGTTGACTAGTTGTGCTAACATCATTAACAAGGAACGTTAAGAGCAGCTCTTTTAGAAAAGACAAACACCCATCTATCCCACTCCTGGTCTCTAGTGGTGCTCAGTGGCAGATGTCTGGGGAAAATAGTCTGCACTGCCTTCCCTAGCTTTCCAGACTCCCAGACTGTGGCTGGAGAATTTGACTACACTTCTAGGTGAGGGATCCTGGGGTGCTTTCTAGCTCCTGATTGTCGTGTGCAGTCCAAGTGTGCAGCACCCACCTCCATGGGAAGGCAGTGAGGTGTGCTCCTTGCATTTCCCATGCTCTGATCTCCATGGGAAATCAACTGCAGCATGGGCTGAAGAAGAGTGTCAATTGCTCTAACAGAACACAGGTTCAGATGACAAGGGACTGAGGACAAATGGCTGCATACTCCAACAGGGAAGGCTAGCTGCAGCTTTAAGGACTTCTCTTGTACAAAACCAGAATTTCAAATTATATTCTGGTGGCTCCTTAAGATTAGAATAATATTCTCCTTTGATGACAGCACAGGGACCATGGGGATCTCAATTTTAACTAAGGATTTTGTATCAACTGTGTCTTGAAAACTCCCCAACAGAAAGAGAGAGAAGAATTCACATCATATGACTGGATTTCAAGAGAGTCTCATTGGACTCGACACACTCAGACAAAATGCTGGGGAGGGCACTTTAACTTGCTACTTCTCTGTATGGGCTCATTAATTAAAGCCTCATATGAAAGCATCCTATAGTTCACTCCTGCAGTGGCCAGGCTGTTCAGAGAGATGCTGCTGCTGTTCTTCAGGGCTGTTACTGCAACACACACACGAGCTCTGAACTAACAGAGAGATGGCAGCAGCTGCTCCCACAGGAACTGGGATCTGGGAGAGCTGTTCCAGCACATGTGCACTGCTGAACAGATCATGTAGCTGCAACAAGTTCTCTAATGATGTTGCTCCTCTTTGACAGATCCAAAAGCTCCACCTCTTTGCATTGCAACACGGCTTTTTCAAACATTTGGTTCATATGGAGACTTGGTTATAGGAGGACTGCTGGGTAGAGAGTCCTGTTACTGTGGGCAAAGAAGAGTCTGCTACAGGACAGGAGACCTCTCCAACAACCTAGGACACCCTGTTCTCATTGCTGCCAAGGAACACCTCTGCCTGTGCTGCAAGATTGGTGTTTTGTCATCTCTAAGGGCAGAGGGAGAGGGTGTCTCCTTCAGGACAAACAGGCTGAAGCCTGCTTAAACACTGACAGTTAATAATGTACTTAGAGCTGGCTGTCTGCACCCTTAAGCTTGTAAGTGAATGTAAACAGCTCGGGCTTTAAACAGAGACCCTGCCCCGCCCTGAGGGGAATTCTTGGTTAAGACAGTGGAGTTATTCCCCGGAACAAATTCATCCAGTTATTTCCCTTTTAAGATGGAGCTGGCCAGCTTTTCCAGGCACCTCAAAGCACTCATTTCCAGCTTGCCCTAACTTGGCCTTCAGCCCATTTCTTCCATGTCAGAAGTATGAGGAGAAAGGAAGAGGTAAGGCAAAAGTCTGGCTCAGTCTGCCTGGGTTTCTACACGGTGTTATGAGAAAGTCTCTTTCTTAGTTCTCTTTGGAACCTGGGCTTACCTTAGCTCTTTGAATTTACCCACAAAATTGCATTATTGCTGCCTGGTCCACAGAGTAGCTAACAACAGGACAGCAGAGGACTTGCCTCCACAATGAGATTTCTCACTTGAGAACATAATTTTTCCCTGTTCCCTTTCCCCTGCTCAAAATCCTGCCCACTTCATTGCATTCAGACTTGGCACACACCCAAGGGAAAAAAAAAAACCCAAAACCATTCCATTCAGCCCCAAACGACCAAACAAGGAAACAGGGTGTGTGTATATATATATATATATATATATCTATATTTAAAAATATAAAAATCACAAACCACACACAGGTGGTAACTATGATCAAAATGCAAAATTATTTAAAACAGGCATGGCTATATGTGAGTGACAATATATAGAGATAAGATTTCTATGAATATATTTAGGTTGTGAATTAGAAAGTTTCTATCCACCAAAGCGATGAAGCTTTGAAAGGGAACAGGAGGCAGGGAGGGCAGCAAGCACAATCTGTGCAACCTGGCTACTCTCAAGATGGAGTCTGAGCAAGACACATTATACTTTCATGAGAAACCCTGAAAATGAATAAGAACTGCAGCCAGGAGATGGGGAGGAATAAAAGGGAGATAGAAAAATGCTCTTAAGAGGATCATTTCAGATGGGAGAGCATCATCTTCCATGGTCATATTATGTTTAAGATTATATACTAAGGTACAAAAATGTCTCTAAATAACAGCCTGGGGCATTTACAG